>CM059444.1:4633896-6018826 GCA_030390025.1 Squalus acanthias | reverse complement strand
GTGACAGTTGGGAGTTGGGGGGGTGACTGGGGAGTTGGGGGGGGTGTCAGTGGGGAGTTGGGGGGGGTGTCAGTGGGGAGTTGGGGGGGTGACAGTGGGGAGTTGGGGGGGTGTCAGTGGGGGGGTGTGTCAGTGGGGGGGGGCGCCAATGTGTGCAAGAGGGCCCAATGCGGGGAAAATAGGGGACAGTGCGAGGCAAGAGGGGTCAAGAGTGGTCAGTGCAGGTCAAGAGGGCTCAGTTGGAGGTGCAAGATGGGTCAGTGCGG
This sequence comes from Squalus acanthias, assembly GCA_030390025.1. Taxonomy (NCBI): domain Eukaryota; kingdom Metazoa; phylum Chordata; class Chondrichthyes; order Squaliformes; family Squalidae; genus Squalus; species Squalus acanthias. The sequence continues at coordinate 6,018,560 of CM059444.1, read as the reverse complement.
GGCAAGAGGTGTCAGTGCCGGGCAAGAGGGCCAAATGCCGGGCAAAAGGGGCCAATGCGGGCAAGAGGGGTCAGTAGGGGGCATGAGGGGTCAGTCGGGGGCAAGGGGGGTCAAGAGGGATCAGTCGGGGTCAATGGGGGCCAAGAGGGCTCAGTGGGGGGCTAGAGGGGTCAATGGGGGGGCAAGAGGGCTCAGTGGGGAAACGGGTCAAGATGGGTCAGGAGGGCCCAGTGCCGGGCAAGTGGAGTCAATGGGGGGTCAAGATGGGTCAGGAGCGGCCAGTGCCGGGCAAGAGGGGGTCAATGGGGGGCAAGAGGGGTCAGTGGGGGAGCAAGAGGGGTCAGTGGGGGAGCAAGAGTGGTCAGTGGGTGTCAAGAAGGGTCAGTTCCGGGCAAGTGGGGTCAGTGCTGGGCAAGTGGGGTCAGTCGGGGGCAAGAGTTATAGGGGGAGAAATTCAGTATCGCCCCATTTGGGGCGCAATTATCGGCCGGGCGCAAAGATTAGCGCCTGGCACTAATTATCGCCACCGACGGCAAACTTGACTTTTAACGCCCCTGGAGGTGATTGGAGCGCTAAATCAGGCGCTACACACCTGTCTTAAGGCGCAAAGGCCGAGGAGCGAGGTGCTAACTCAGAGCGCGGGCGCAGCGCAGGTGCTGTCAGTTAGCGATGGAACACAGACACACTGGCGCCGGACAGTTCTTAAAGGGGAGGGTCGATCTTGCACTCCAGCCACACCCTGCTCATTGGAGCCTTGAATCTCGGCCTGGAGAGACCTGTGCCTAAATCTTCCAGCCAAGGACTATGGAGAGGGTGAGAGAACGAGCTCAGCACTTCAGCGAGCGGGCCTTGGATGCTCTGGTTAGCGCGGTGGAGTGCAGAAGATCAATACTGTACCCAGAGAGTGGCAGGAGGCCTTTGCCGCGTGAGTACAGAAGAGTGTGGAGGGAGGTGGCTCAGAGCGTCTTCTGCAGGAGCATGGTGCCCAGGACCCATGTACAATGTCGGAAAAAGTTCAACGACCTCACTCGGGTCGTCAGGGTGAGTGGCTTTTTTTCAATACCTCTCCATCCCTCCATCTCAACCTCACTCTATGGCCAGAGGGTCTTAAAACCCCAATGCACAACACTCATCCAACACCTATGGCCCTCTCATGAAACACACACGCACATTCCACACTATGCATACAGTAAGGGCTATTCACCTATGGGAGGCACATCAGGCAAGACCATGGCTGCATACAGTAAGGGCTATTCACCTATGGGAGGCACATCAGGCAAGACCATGGCTGTATATTTACTCAGACGCCGTCCTTTTTCTTGCAGGCCAAGCTATCTCATAATAGGAGACAGCAGCAACGGACGGGTGGAGGTCGGCCTCAGCTGCAACCCCTCAGCGATCTTGAGGCGCGCGTCCACAGGATTGTGGCAAGCCGGGTGATCGGTCCCGTCGCCACTGGAGACGCCGACCCCGTTCTGGACAGCAATGGTAAGGTCATCACCTTTTTGTCCTCTGTCCTTCCACTTGTCCCTCACAACACCAGCCTTTGACACTTTCAATCCAACTTACTAAATCGCTGCACTCATTCCTCCCTTACTGCCACCCTGTCCTCATGCTAAAGCCACTCTTGTACCTCCCTGCTTTCAGATGGTGATTCACCAGCTGAGGAGACGGGCCTTCAAGCTGCCAGTGGGAGTGAAGCTGCAGGCGAGGAGGAAGATGAAGGCGGAGCATCAGTGCCACCCTCTCCCGAGGAAGCCCATGCCCACACTGGGAACACGCCTTCCCTGGAGGGGAGCAGGGGGGAAGGGTCTGATGAGGGTGAAGCTCCAGGACCCAGCGGGCTGCAGCAACGCGATGGGGGTAGGGAAGCTCGGGGGCCTTCTCCCCGGAGGGAGAGTAGGCCAGCGAGTCCTGCTGCACTGGACGCAGAGGAGGAGCGGCTCATCGCTGAAATGAACACCCAGGCGGTGGACATGCACACTGAGCTCATGGGTGCAGTGGGAAGGGTGCCCGAATGCATTGAATCACTGGCAAAGAGTGTGGAGCACTTCGCTGTAGCACAGGCGGATGCCACGCTAAAGCTTAGTGCTGCAATTCAGTCTCAGACTGCTGTCATGCAGACTCAGATTGAGGCCATGCGAGCACTGACTGCTGCCATCCTCGATGGTTCGTTCACATTTCCCCGGGGCTCTCACCGCGCCGCAGCAGGCCTGCAATCTGTGCTCCAGCAGATTGCTCCGGATGCTGAAGTGCTGCCCCATGGGAGTGCCAGTGTGTCGGTCGAGCAGGGAGTTGCTGTCCTCTCTCAAGATGACAGCATTCCTGCTGCCACCACTGTCACTTCTCCACTGCACTTGCCACCGCCTGTAGGACAGACTGCTGCCGCCCATGCAGAGTTGGTGCAGTCTGCAGCCGGGCCCTCCAGGCCCAGAGCTGGTCGAGGCCGTCCTTCAAGGGCATCTGCAGTCTCAGGTTATGAGAATCAGCAGCCTTCCACCAGCCTTGCTGCAGCCACTGAGGTCCCATTACGGAGGAGCAGTAGGGTGGGAAGGGGGGAAGTGCGCAAGGGAAGGAGATCACCCTCGAAGGGCAAAAAGTAGGAGGTGTGACAAAATGTCCATTTTTTATTAAAGGCCGAGGTTCGTGTTTAAACTTTTGTTTAGTGTTTTGGACATTATCTCCAGGTTGTGAGAACCAGTTATGTTAATGACTGTTTTTTTGTATTTCTTTCTATTAGTTTGTCATGAAGAAATGACACACACAGAGTTTGTAAAATAAATAAGTTTTTGTATTCAAAATGTACATGTTTGGTCTTTGGAATCATTACTGCCTTGGCCGGCTTAGGGGTTGCGGGTTGGTTTCATTCATGTTGTTCTCAATGGCAGAAGCCATTTCCTCAGCAGGGGCCTAGAAGCGGCTTGCTATCAGCCGTTGACGGACGGCCCTTGCAGTTTCAACATTGTGGGCCGCCCTCCCACCTTGGTGCTGCTGATGATCATCCTCCTCCTCCTCTTCCTCCTCTTCCTCCTCCTCCTCTGGTGGTGCTCCAAGGCCTGGTGGCATTGGCTGGGTCCTGAGGATTGCCATGTTATGCAGCATGCAGCACACAACTACGAAGTGGGAAACTCGCTCAGGCGAGTACTGCAGGGCTCCTCCAGAATGGTCCAGACAGCGGAACCGTTGCTTCAGCACGCCGATTGTGTGCTCAACGATGTTCCTGGTAGCTTGATGGCTCTCGTTGTACCGCAGCTCAGCAGGGGTGTTGGGCGTACGGAGCGGTGTCATCAGCCAGGTGCTCAGTGGATACCCCTTGTCCCCGAGAAGCCAACTAACTGGCTGATGCGGTGCCTCGAAAAGTTCTGCCACAGTAGTCTGGCGCAGGATGAAAGCATCGTGGCAGCTGCCAGGATAGTGGGCATTGACAGCGAGTATCAGCTGTCTGTGGTCACAGACCAACTGAACATTCAAGGAATGGAACCCCTTTCTGTTCCGGAAATCCTCGGCATTCACATGTGGAGCACGCAAAGCCACATGCGTGCAGTCAATGGCGCCCTGCACCATGGGGAAGCCCGCTATCCTGGCAAAGCCCAGAGCGCGTTCATGCTGCTTGTCTGGGGTCATGGGGAAAGAGATGTACTCTTGTCTCCTTTTAAAGAGGGCATTTGTGACGTGACGGATGCAGCAATGCACCGCGAACTGGGAGATATTGGCGATGTCCCCAGCAGCAGATTGAAATGAGCCAGTAGCATAAAAGTTCAGAGCCACTGTAATCTTCACTGCCACCGACAGAGACGTCCTGGACCTCAGTTGAGGCTGCAGATCTGGCTGCAGCAGGTGGCAGAGCTCAGTGACCACCTCCTTGCTGAAGCGCAGCCTTCGCAAACACTGCTCCTCAGACATATGAATGTAGGAGAGCTGTTCACGATATACCCTGGGAGGGTAAGCTCTCCTGTACAGACGCCTGTTGGCCCTCCTCCGTCTGGCTATCATTGCCACTCTCTCTCTGCGTCTCTGTGTCCTCCGATTCAGCTGGGGCAGGACGACGCCCCCAATCAGTGCAGCCCCCATAGTCTCTTAGCAAGCAAAGTTATGAAGGCCAAAAACCAAAGTACCTGCCAAGTTATGATCAGTAGCCAAAAGTACCTCACACAGCGTTGACTCAATGCAGAAGTCTCTCTCTCTCTCCGAATCTCTCTCTCTCTCAGAACGAGTGGTGCAAAACTGTCAACCACAGAGAAAGACAGGAAGAGGCCCCCTTTAAATAGCGCCCCCCCCCAGCCCCACAGCGACTGATAGCGTTCCAGTCTTCCGGTCGTTGGATGCGCCAGGCGGAAAGGATGGGGGCGCCACTCAATTTCCGCTCCGGGGCGCCACAAGGGCGTTGCACCCTCGTATGACATCAAGATCTGCGTGCGCAGGAGATCGCGGCGGTAAATTTTAGCGCCGCCGCAAAATGTCTAGTTAAGTTCGCGAGCGGCGCAAACATCGCTGCGCCCAGGCGCTAGCTGCTTTGCGCCCCATTAGCGCCCTCTTAAGGCGCTAACGGGAGGCGCAACCAACTGAATTTCTCCCCCATAGAGTCATAACGGCACAGAAGGAGGCCATTCGGCCCATCGAGTCCGTGCCGGCTCTCTGTAGCGCAATCCAGTCAGTCCCATAGCCCTGCAAGTTTATTTCCCTCAAGTGCCTATCCAGTCTCACCTTGAAAACATTGAGTGTCTCCCCTTCCACCACTTCCATCAGCAGCGAGTTCCAGGTCCTCGCCGTTCGCTGTGTAAAAAAGTTTTTCCTCACATCCCCCCTGTATCTCTTGCCCAAAACCTTAAATCTGTGTCCCCTAGTCCTTGTACCATCAACTAGTGGGAACAGCCTTTCCCCGTCTAGCCTATCCAAACCCGTCATAATCTTGTAGACCTCTATCAAATCACTCCTCAACCTCCTTTGCTCTAATGAAAACAAATCCAGCTTCTCCAACCTGTCCTTGTAGCTAAGATCCCCCATCCCCGGAACCATTCTGGTAAATCTCTTCTGCACCCTCTCAAGGGCCTTCACATCCTTCCTAAAGTGTGGTGACCAGAACTGGATGCAATACTTCAGTTGTGGCCTAACCAGCGCTTTATAAAGGTTCAGCATAACTTCTCTACTTTTGTACTCAATACCTCTATTTACGAAACCCAAGATCCCATATGCTTTGTTAACCACTCTCTCAATATATCCTGCCACCTTCAGGGACCTATGCACATTAACTCCCAGGTCCCCCTGTCCCTACACACTCTTTAAAACTGTGCCATTAAGTGTATATTGCCTCTCCCTGTTCCTTCTGCCAAAATGCATCACCTCACACTTCTCTGTATTAAATTCCATCTGCCACTTGTCTGCCCATTCTGCTAGCCTTTCTATGTCCTGTTGCAGTCGATTGGTATCATCTCACTGTTTGCCACACCCCCAAGTTTGGTGTCATCGGCAAATTTAGAAATTCTACTCTGTATTCCAATGTCCAGGTCATTTATATATATCAAAAAAAGCAGTGGCCCCAGCACTGACCCTTGGGGAACACCACTGTCTACCATCCTCCAGCCTGAAAAACAGCCATTTACCACAACTCGCTGTTTTCTGTCCTTAAGCCAATTCCTTATCCAAGCTGCCACTGACCCACCTATTCCATGAGCCTCAATTTTATTAACCAGCCTTCTATGTGGTACTTTGTCAAACGCCTTCCTAAAATCCATGTAGACAACATACATTGCATTCCCTTCATCGATCCTCCCTGTTACTGCATCAAAAAATTCAATTAGATTAGTCAAACACGATTTGCCTTTTACAAATCCGTGTTGGCTCTCCTTAATTAGCTTAAACCTCTCCAAGTGCCCGTTAATTTTTTCCTTGATTATTGTTTCTGAAACTTTACCCACCACTGATGTTAAACTGACCGGCCTGTAGTTACTAGGATTGTCCTTACACCCTTTCTTGAACAATGGTGTCACATTTGCCACTTTCCAATCCTCAGGCACCTCCCCCGGGGTCATTGCGGGGCAATTGGGGTCAGTCGGGGGCAAGAGGGCCCAGTGCGGGGCAGGAGGGCCCAGTGCGGGGCAGGAGGGCCCAGTGCGGGGCAAGAGGGGTCAGTGCGGGGCAGGAGGGCCCAGTGCGGGGCAGGAGGGCCCAGTGCGGGGCAAGAGGGGTCAGTGCGGGGCAAGAGGGCCCAGTGCGGGGCAGGAGGGGTCAGTGCGGGGCAGGAGGGCCCGGTGCGGGGCAAGAGGGGTCGGTGCGGGGCAAGAGGGGTCAGTGCGGGGCAAGAGGGGTCAGTGCGGGGCAGGAGGGGTCAGTGCGGGGCAGGAGGGGTCAGTGCGGGGCAGGAGGGGTCAGTGCGGGACAGGAGGGGTCAGTGCGGGGCTAGAGGGGTCAGTGCGGGGCAAGAGGGGTCAGTGCGGGGCAGGAGGGGTCAGTGCGGGACAGGAGGGGTCAGTGCGGGGCTAGAGGGGTCAGTGCGGGGCTAGAGGGGTCAGTGCGGGGCAAGAGGGGTCAGTGCGGGGCAGGAGGGGTCAGTGCGGGGCTAGAGGGGTCAGTGCGGGGCTAGAGGGGTCAGTGCGGGGCTAGAGGGGTCAGTGCGGGGCAAGAGGGGTCAGTGCGGGGCAGGAGGGGTCAGTGCGGGGCTGGAGGGGTCAGTGCGGGGCAGGAGGGGTCAGTGCGGGGCAGGAGGGGTCAGTGCGGGGCAGGAGGGGTCAGTGCGGGGCAGGAGGGCCCAGTGCGGGGCAGGAGGGCCCAGTGCGGGACTAGAGGGGTCAGTGCGGGGCAAGAGGGGTCAGTGCGGGGCAAGAGGGGTCAGTGCGGGGCAAGAGGGGTCAGTGCGGGGCAAGAGGGGTCAGTGCGGGGCAGGAGGGCCCAGTGCGGGGCAAGAGGGGTCAGTGCGGGGCAAGAGGGCCCAGTGCGGGGCAAGAGGGGCCTAGTGCGGGGCAGGAGGGCCTAGTGCGGGGCAGGAGGGCCCAGTGCGGGGCAAGAGGGCCCAGTGCGGGGCAAGAGGGGTCAGTGCGGGGCAAGAGGGGTCAGTGCCGGGCAAGAGGGCCCAACTCCGGGAGAGGCGGGTTTCTACTGGGAAGTGAACGCTGCAGGGCAGCCATTTTGCGAGTAGAAAAAGCTGTCAAGAAATTGCATGGAAACAGACCATTGGACCCATCCCAACATGACCAGCAGTTTTCCACACATAGTGTGGCCGTTCCTCCAGGATTGCCCTCGAGTCGCCAGGAATTGTAGATCAATCTCCAGGACACTGCTCCCAGCAGCCCAGGAGAAAAATTACAGGGGCATTAAAAAAGATTGTGTTAAATAATATTGGAGATGGAGAAAAAAGGCTGTTTGTCTAACAGTCAAGATTAATACAATCGAATGTCAAAGAGTCTGTTCGCTTTCCAATTGGCGTGAGAAGGCCGTGTGCGCGGAGGACGGATCAATGGCGGTGGTGTGGGGGCGGGGCAGTCGGTTTGAGGTGGAAGGTCATGTGATGAAACCTCCAGGAATATCCCCACCCAGTGTTGGTGACCTTATCCACACAGCAATGATATTGGGCAAACTCCCTGCTTTTCAAACAATGTCATGGGATCTTTTACAGCTATCCGAACAAGCAAACAGGACTTTAGTTTAATGTCTGATCTGAAGGACAATGCAGTACTGCACTGGAGTGTCAGCCTAGTGCTCAAGTCCTGGAGTGGGACTTGACCGCACAGTCTTTTCACCCAGAGGTCCAACTGAGCCAAGCTGTCAAGGATTTGGAGCCAGGCCACTCTCTCATCAGCCTATGCAGTGGGTGTTAATATCGAGATAAAATACTTAGGGTAAAAAGGGAAATTCAAATCTTGAACGCACAAAATTAGTGGTGCTTTTCTGGAGGGGGCAGGAGTCCGTGAAAGGGGGGGGGGCAAAAAAATCTAGGTTTACAGCACAAAAAGGAGGCCATTTGGCCCATCATGTCTGTGTTGGCTCTCTGCTAGAGAAATCCAAAACTAATTCTACTGCCCTACTCTCTCTCCATAGCCCTGTCCCTTGTACTGTTAATAGGTGCAATGGACTCTGCCTCAACCACTTGCTGGGGCAAAGTATTCCATGTTTCAACAACCCTCGTAAAGGAATTTCTCCTGGGCCTGGATTTTGCTCCTGGGCAGGACTTCTGCTCGCCATTCTGATCCTGCTGCAAGCTTGGCCCACTTTCCTCCATCAGTCTTAATTAAAAATTTAGCATGGGCACCGAGTGGGATCGCTGGCAGCTAGTGGGAGCCCGCGGCTGTGAAGGAGGAAAGGGCTGCTGATGCGGCGGTGCCAAAACCATCTGTTTCTGTCCCGTCAACCAATTTTCTGTCCCAGCTGCTACTTTTCCTTTTGTATCATACTCCTGAAGTTTTCTAACATTGTCTCGTGAGACATCAAATGCTTTCTGAAAATCTGTATCGACCACATTTACAGCATCCCATTTATCTAACCAGTCGTTTCTTCAAAAGATTATTAAATCTATCTAACTCTACGGGCTGGATTTTGAATGACCCATGGAGTCGGGTTTGGAGGCGTGTGGGGGGTTAAATTTGCGGGGTCGGGGTTTCCGACCCCATCCCGCCTCCACGCAATTTTGACAAAATCAGTCGCGGGGTTCCCGACTCTCTCCCGCCTCCAAGAGGCGGAGAGAGGCCATTACAGCCCTTAACAAGCCCTAAATTGGGTCTGTAATGCTATTTTGAATCGTTGTAGCTAGTTTAACCCTTTTCTGACGTGAAGCACGCCTGGTGTGAAACACTCCAGTGAAACCTGGCGGGAGCACAAGTGGATAGCTGACTATCGGCTGCAGGTCCACTATTACAACGGAGATGTGATGAAGGTAGTAGTAGTATTAGGTGTGAAAGTCGCCTTTGATACTGCTACATTCAATGTCATGGCATTTGGTGTAAAAGGACTTGGATGCAAAAAATTCTCTCTCTCCGCTCTCTCTCTCTCTCATTTGCATCCAGGTCCACTCACATCAGAAGCAATGCAGACAGGTCCTCTCTCACCAGTAGCCAGACAATCTCTGAGAGCAGGCAGGCAGCAATGATGACATCATCAGAGGCGGGTTTCAGCCAGAAACCACTAATTAGTTCATGGGTTCCCACATGCTGCAACTCAATTGCCCAATTAAGTGAAAATTGCATCAGGCATCCACATTAATCTGGAGTCGGGGGGGAAACACGAAATAGCGATTACACAACCCCAACCCGACCCCAAGACAAAATCCAGCCCAATGTGCCTTTAACAAATCTGTGCTGACTGTCCCTGATTAACCCATCAATGCTCTCTACCTCTCTGCCTTTAAGATGCTCCTGAAAAGCTACCTCTGTCCTAATTTCTCCTTATGTGGCTTGGTGTCAATTTTTGTCAGATTACGCTCCTGTGAAGCACCTTGGGACATTTCTCTTACATTAAAGGCGCTACATAAATGCAAGTTGTTGTTGCTCACAAATTTTATCCCAAATTATGGATTCTAAGGGCAAGATTTTAACTGAGGTGGGGCTGGATTCTGGTCAGGAAACCCGGGAGAATGGGTTTTCCTCAGGCCCATGCCAAATTTAACACTTTTTTTTCTTTATTTCCCGCCTGCAGCTAACCAGATTGAGAGGCTGGCTGGCTGCTGGGCGGGTAGGCCTGCAGCCAGGGAGCAGAGAGGAGGGAGGGAGGGAGGGATTGGAGGCCGGAGGGTGGGGTCGGGGGTCGGAGATCGGAAGGCCAGATGGGGGGGTTGGAGATCGGAAGGCCAGAGGGGAAGTCGGGGGCCGGGGATTGGAGATCGGAAGGCCAGAGGAAGGGCTGGGGATCGGAAGGCTGGAAGGGAGGTCGGAGATCGGGGGGGACTGGAGATTGGAAGGCCGGAGGGGGGACCTGGGATCAGAGATCGGACGCTGCGGCGGGGAGTCAGAGGCCTGAGGGGAGATTGGAGGCCTCGGGGGTGAGATCTAAACATTGATACAACCCATTACATGCAGTGCTCATAAGCCTGGCCAAAAGTAGCATACGTGCAACGAACTCATCAGGTCTCGTAAGTTTGTCACCTTGACTCCTCGCGCTAGCCTACGCAAGAATAGGTAAAAGTCCCGAAGGGGGCTTCGGTGCATCTTATCTTTATAGGGTTAATTACGTCTCCCTAGCATGACGCTATTACATCAGCATGTCTTATCTACATCTAATGAATACATGAGTATGTTTAGCTCACACATCACTACGTCAAGTGACGTTCATACGGTCTTCCCTTAATGGCTCTGAGCAATACCAGCGATCTCTGTTCCTTCCACGAGTAACCATGCCTGTCAGACATGGCCTTCATGCCCTTATCTCTTCTTGATATATTTCAGAGCGAACTCTATTCATGCTTTATACTCCCTTCCAATACCCAGACTATCTAGCACCATGTCCGTTCGTTAACATTCCTTTCTCACCTTTTCATACAGATTGTGATTGAGTCCTATCTGTCGCAACATTCAGACACTGACCTCATCCTGATTAACCCTCACGGCTGGAGAAGAATTTGGAGTGGGAGGGGAAAGATCCAGTTGTGGTGGTCCACGTAGGAACCAACGACATAGGTAGAACTAGGAAGGAGGTTCTGCAGAGAGAGTTTGAGTCCAAATTAAAAAGCAGAACCTCAAAGGTAATAATCTCTGGATTGTTACCTGAGCCACGCGCAAATAGGCAAAGGGACAAACAGATCAGAGAGTTAAATGCGTGGCTCAAAGAGTGGTGTGGGAGGAAGGGGTTTCGATACATGGGGGCACTGGCACCAGTACTGGGGTAAGAGGGAGCTGTTCCGTTGGGACGGTCTCCACTTAAACTGGGCTGGGACCAGTGTCCCGGCGAATCGAATAACTAGGGCTGTAGATAGGACTTTAAACTAAAAAGGTGGGGGGAGGCGGTCAGGTGAGAGGAAATTTAGAAATATAAAGAGAAAAGTCAAGGCAATGGAGCAGTGTAGCAATTTGGGTAAAAATAAGCAGAGTGTGACAGGAAGGGTCAGAGTTTAAAGGTAATTGTGCATCAGCGAATAAGATGAAAGCAGAGAATAATGGTAAAAGGTTAAAACTAAAGGCTCTTTACCTGAATGCACAAAGCATTCGTAGCAAGGTAGATGAATTAGTGGCACAAATAGTGATAAATGGGTATGATCTAATAAAATTGAGAGGTCGCACAACACCAGGTTATAGTCCAACAGTTTTATTTGAAATCACAAGCTTTCGGAACTATCGCTCCTTCCTCAGGTGAAGTAAATTGGATACAGAATCGTCAGAGCATATATAGATGGAAAAAAAAGCATGTGTACTTTACAATTGCAGACCAATTGTAAAGTACACATGCTTTTTTTTCCATCTATATATGCTCTGACGATTCTGTATCCAATTTACTTCACCTGAGGAAGGAGCGATAGTTCCGAAAGCTTGTGATTTCAAATAAAACTGTTGGACTATAACCTGGTGTTGTGCGACCTCTCAATTTTGTCCACCCCAGTCCAACACCGGCATCTCCGCATTATGATCTAATAGCCATTACAGAGACATGGTTGCAAGGTGACCAGGGTTGGGAACTAAATATTCCAGGGTACTTGACTTATTAAAGACAGACAGACTGGAACGGGGGGGGGGGGGGGGGGCGGGCATAGTCCTGATAATTAAGGATGACATAAGGACAGTAGTGAGGAAGGATCTTGGCTGGAGATAAGATCTAGGGTGGAGATAAGAAATAACAAGGGGCAGAAAACACTGGTGAGAGTAGTTTATAGGCCCCCTAATAGTAGCTATACCATTGGACAGAGTATTAATCAAGAAATAATAGAAGCTTGTAACAAACTTGTGATACAATAATCGTGGGGGACTTTAATCTGCATATAGACTGGACAAATCAAATTGGTAAGGGTAATCTGGAGGACGAGTTCATGGAATGCATTTGAGACAGTTTCCTAGAACAATACGTCATGGAACCAACCAGGGAACAGGCTATTTTAGATTGTTTTTTGTGTAATGAGACAAGGTTAATTAGTAAACTTATAGTAAAGGATCCTCTAGAAAAGAGTGATCATATTGGCCCAGAAATTGATCTCGCTCTGTTCCCGGGGGGGGGTAAGGCTTTCCCGCGATCTCTCACCTCGCTTGTGCTTTTTCAGATCCAGCTCGCACGAACTTCATGTTCTAGAGATCAGCTGGGCAGTGCTTGCGTATCCCAGTGGCGTAGTGAATTCGTGCGAGCTGTGGGATCACGTGACTCAGTTAGAGCCAATGGCAGCACACCATCTTCCATTCATAAGTTTCACAGCAGGCTGTGAAATCTATGAATCTTACACCCCCCCAAAATAACAGCTAAACCTCAATTAAATTAAAAAAAAAAACCATCACATTAATAAAATAAGTATAGTTAATTAAATTAACCATTTTAAATAAAAAATTAAATTTTTGAAAAAATTTAAAATCTTTTAAAAAGTTATAAAAATAAACTTACCTGTCTTTAAAGTCTCTAAAAAAGATATACCTGTTAAAAAAAATTCAAAAAAGTACTTAATTCACTACTTACCTTCTTAAAAGCGGGTCTTACTCCTCCTTTTTACATTTCTAAAATCTTCAGTACTTACCTGCGCGTCCAAAGCATGAAGTGCACAGCGTGCGCGCAGCCTGTAGCGCACATGCGATGCACCAAGGACCCGCCCCCTTTTCAGAAGAGCAATTGCCGGTTTTCAGCGCATGCGCAGGGCATGCAGAAAACCGGCAATTGGAGTGGGAATACGCGAGAGTACGCAGTGCGTACTCTCGCGTCCCGGGATCAATTTTCGGCCCAATATGATAGAATTTCACATTGAGTTTGAAAGTGACATTCTTAAGTCCGACACTAGAATCATAAACTTAAACAAAGCCAATTACGTAGGTATGAGGGGCGAGTTGGCTAAGGTAGATTGGGAAATTAGATTAAAAGGTATGACAGTAGATAAGCAGTGGCAATCATTTAAATAAATATTCCAAAATTCTCAAGGAATATACATTTCATTGAGAAATAAAAACTCCATGGGAAAAGTGATCTATCTGTGGCTAACTAAAGAAGTTAAGGATAGTATTAGGTTAAAAGAAGAGTCTTATAATGTTGCAAAGAATAGTAGTAAGCCTGAGGATTGGGAGAGCTTTAGAAACCAGCAAAAGGTGACCAAAAAATTGATAAAAAGGGAGAAAATAGAATGTGAGAGTAAATTAGCAAGAAATATAAAAACAGATTGTAAGAGCTTACACAAGTATGTAAAAAGGAAGAGGGTAGCAAAAGTAAGCATTGGTCCCTTAGAGGCTGAGGCAGGAGAAATTATATTGGGGAACAAGGAAATGGCAAAGGCTTTAAACAAATATTTTGTATCTGACTTCACAGTAGAAGACACAAAAAGTATACCAAAAATGGTGGGGAACCAAGGGGCCAATGAGAGCGAGGTACTTAAAGTAATTAATATAAGTAGAGAAAAAGTACTTGAGAAACTAATGGGACTAAAAGCTGACAAATCCCCTGGACCTGATGACCTACACCCTAGGGTTCTAAAAGAGGTGGCTGCAGAGATAGTGGATGCATTGGTTGTGCTCTTCCAAAATTCCCTAGATTCAGGAAAGGTCCCAGTGGATTGGAAAGTAGCAACTGTAACCCCGCTATTCAAGAAAGGAGGGAGAGAGAAAACTGGGAACTACAGGCCAGTTAGCCTGACATCAGTCGTCGAGAAAATGCTGGAATCTATTATTAAGGAAGTGGTATCAGGATACTTAGAAAATCATAATATGATTAGGCAGAGTCAACATGGTTTTATGAAAGGGAAATTGTGTTTAACAAATTTTCGATGATGTAACTAGCAGGGTAGATAAAGGGGAACCAGTGGATGTAGTATATTTGGATTTCCAAAAGGCATCGATAAGGTGCCACATAAAAGGTTGTTAAGCAAGATAAGGGCACATGGGGTTGGGGGTAAAGTATTAGCAGAGCTAAAGGATTGGTTAACAGACAGAAAACAGAGAGTAGGGATAAACGGGTCAATTTCAGATTGGCAGGCTGTAACTAGTGAGGTGCCGCAAGGATCAGTGTTGGAGCCTCGGCTATTTACAATCTATATTAATGACTTGGATGAAGGGACCAAGTGCAATGTATTCAAGTTTGCACAACTAACCAGCGACTCAAGCCAGCTCCGATCAGCAGAGTGTGTTTTACCGGCCTGAGCAGCCCACAACCAGACATGAAGGAAGGCCCCTCGGTCAGGTTGCTTGTTCCTTGTAGCTGGTGCTCTGACATCAGCCCAGTGGTATCAACGAGGAAAAGTCCACGTCACCTGCAGCCAACACACTCCATGTAGAACTGCTTCTGCTCAACTGCAAGTGTCTGTGTGTAATATAAAGGCAAGAATGCTCGAGGCAAGGTAGTGAGGCAGAGGCCAGACTGTGAGTCATTTAAGGAAACACAAAGCTCGCAGCTATATATCTGTTCACCATAGTGTACCCGGGTTCTGGTGCTACCAACGTTTTCACATGTATTGTAAGCCACTATTTAAGTTTCCTTTTCTCATATATTTATTTTTACCTTTTCATTGGCCATCTTCCACATGTATGCTGATGACACCTAGCGCTGCCTCTCCAGAACCCCCCTCCCCCCCACCCCCACCCCCACCCCCAATGGCCATCTCAGTCAGTATATGAATTTGGGCCTCTGTTAAGTACATGAGTTTGAGCCTAGTGAGAACATGAATTCAGGCATCAATGAGTACAGACCTTCCCTTTTGTCCTTTCATCCCCTCCCCCCTTTCCCAGCATTATACTTGCTTTAAATCTATTTCATTTCCTGCTTTTTTCCAGTTCTGACGAAAGGTCTTCGACCTGAAACGTTAACTCTGTTTCTCTCTCCACGGATGCTGCCTGGCCTGCTGAGTTTTTCCAGCGTTTTCTGTTGTTATTTCGGATTTTCAGCATCTGCAGTATTTTGCTATCGAATGAGTACATGAATTTGGGTATAATGTTTTGAGATTTTTACTTATTTGGCCTGGTAGGGATTGTGATTTCATTTATATTATGATATTGCAATGAAGTTAGATTCCATTTACAAAGGGAAGGCCTGGTGCACAGGAAAGCCTCAGAAATACATACTGGCCCAAAAATTCGGCCGTTCCCGGGTGAGTACACAGTCCGTACTCACCAGTATTCGTTCCCGAAGTGCCGGTTTCCTGCATGCACTGCACATGCGCGGGAAACCGGCACTTCCGGTATGGCGAAGGGGGCGGTTCCTAGGTGAACCGCGTGCGCACTAGAGGCTGCGCGCACGCAGCAAACTTAGATTTTTTTTCAGGTTTCAATGCGAGGGTAAGTATGGAAGATTCTACGCAAGTAAAAAGGAGGCGTAAGACCCCTTTTGAACAAGGTAAGTAGTTAATTAAGTATAATTTAAATTTTTTTTCAACAGGTTTATCTTTTTTAGAGACTTTAAAGAAAGGTAAGTTTATTTTTATAACTTTTAAAAAGTATTTTAATTTTTTCAAAAATTTAAATTTTTGTTTAAAGTGGTTAATTTATTTAACTATAGTTATTTTATTAATGTGATGGGGTTTTTTAAAAATTTATTTGAGGTTTAGCTGTTCTTTTGGGGCCGATTTCAATTCACAGATTTGACAGTTCTCCTGTCAAATCTATGAATGAAAGATGGTCTGCTGCCATTGGCTCTCCATGGCCCACGTGATCCCAGGGGTCGCATCGCACTAACTGCGCCCCTGGGACACGCACACACTGCGCGCCGGCTCTTGGGAGAGGCCCAGGACCCGAAGTTCCTGTGGGCCCAAAACACAACGGCCGGCGCGGTGGGTAAGAGCGCGTGCGATCCTTACCCCCGCGGCAAGCCCCCGAATCGAATTTCTAGGCCGTTATCTGTGATGTTGTTTCGGAAAAAATAGTTGGAATACCAGATGAATTAGCCATCTCAGAATTGTATATTCCTTACATACTATATCTGCTTGAGACAATGAGGGGGGAAGGCGATTGTCCAACATATTGCTTGCATCTTTAATGTTGTAAAAGTTTCCATTCAAAGGTGCTCAGATGAACAGGCTATGTAATTGCCATAGCCCACACTAAAGGGGGATCATTCTCATTCAAGGTGGTAACATTAATTGGCAGCTCGATAACCAATCCTCAACAGAGGGAACTAAGCAAGGATCAGAGGTCAACTTTTGCCTTTCACTCAGGAAAAGGGGATTTCATCTATGCATGACGTGTGGTTTCTCTTAATCTTCCCCTCTTTGGATTTGTTGCTGGTAGATAATGTGCAGCATTTACAGATGGGCTGCTATTAATCATCAGTTGGAGTTCGGCCAAAGTTCATTTTATCAAGCTAATTTCCAGACCCTGTAGTAAAATGGTTTTGTACCCCACAAAACTTGATTTATTGTATCTTTGTGGGTGTGTAGGAAGGTCTCCGATGTTGAGTTTGGGAGTGTTGGACGGTCTCTGGTGGTGAGCTTGGGAAATGTTGGAAGGTCTCTGGTGGTCAGTTTGGGATGTGTTGGAAGGGCTCCGATGTTGAGTTTGAGATGTGTTGGAAGGTCTCTGGTGGTGAGTTTGGGATGTGTTGGAAGGTCTCTGGTGGTGACTTTGGGAAGTATTGGCCGGTCTCTGGTGGTGAGTTTGGGATGTGTTGGAAGGTCTCTGGTGGTGAGTTTGGGAAGTGTTGGCCGGTCTCTGGTGGTGAGTTTGGGATGTGTTGGAAGGTCTCTGGTGGTGAGTTTGGGAAATGTTGGACGGTCTCTGGTGGTGAGTTTGGGAAGTGTTGGAAGGTCTCTGGTGTTGAGTTTGGGATGTGTTGGAAGGTCTCTGGTGGTGAGTTTGGGATGTGTTGGAAGGTCTCTGATGGTGACTTTGGGATGTGTTGGAAGGTCTCTGGTGGTGAGTTTGGGAAGTGTTGGCCGGTCTCTGGTGGTGAGTTTGGGAAGTGTAGGAAGGTCTCTGGTGGTGAGTTTGGGAAGTGATGGAAAGTCTCTGGTTTTGATTTTGGGATGTGTTGGAAGGTCTCTGGTGGTGAGTTTGGGATGTGTTGGAAAGTCTCTGGTGGTGAGTTTGGGAAGTGTTGGACGGTCTCTGGTGGTGAGTTTGGGAAATGTTGGAAGGTCTCTGGTGGTGAGTTTGGGAAATGTTGGAAGGTCTCTGGTGGTGAGTTTGGGAAGTGTTGGAAGGTCTCCGATGTTGAGTTTGGGATGTGTTGGACGGTCTCTGGTGGTGAGTTTGGGAAGTGTTGGACGGTCTCTGGTGGTGAGTTTGGGAAGTGTTGGAAGGTCTCTGATGGTCAGTTTGGGAAATGTTGGAAGGTCTCTGGTGGTGAGTTTGGGATGTGTTGGAAAGTCTCTGGTGTTGAGTTTGGGAAGTGATGGAAGGTCTCTGGTTTTGATTTTGGGATGTGTTGGAAGGTCTCTGGTGGTGAGTTTGGGAATAGTTGGAAGGTCTCTGGTGGTGAGTTTGGGAAGTGTTGGAAGGTCTCTGGTGGTGAGTTTGGGAAGTGTTGGAAAGTCTCTGGTGGTGAGTTTGGGAAGTGTTGGAAGGTCTCTGGTGGTGAGTTTGGGAAGTGTTGGAGGGTTCTGGTGCTGAGTTTGGGAAGTGTTGGAAGGTCTCTGGTGGTGAGTTTGGGAAGTGTTGGAAGGTCTGTGGTGGTGAGTTTGGGAAGTGTTGGAGGGTTCTGGTGTTGAGTTTGGGATGTGTTGGAAGGTCTCTGGTGTTGAGTTTGAGATGTGTTGGAAGGTTTCTGGTGTTGATTTGGGGAAGTGTTGGAAGATCCGCGATGTTGAGTTTGGGAAGTGATGGAAGGTTTCTGGTGTTGAGTTTGGGAAGTGTTGGAAGGTCTCTGGTGGTGAGTTTGGGAAATGTTGGAAGGTCTCTGGTGGTGAGTTTGGGAAATGTTGCAAGGTCTCTGGTGGTGAGTTTGGGAAGTGTTGGAAGGTCTCTGGTGGTGGGTTTGGGATGTGTTGGAAGATCTCTGGTGTTGAGTTTGGGAAATGTTGGAAGGTCTCTGGTGGTGAGTTTGGGAAATGTTGCAAGGTCTCTGGTGGTGAGTTTGGGAAGTGTTGGAAGGTCTCTGGTGGTGAGTTTGGGAAGTGTTGGAAGGTCTCTGGTGGTGAGTTTGGGAAGTGTTGGAGGGTTCTGGTGCTGAGTTTGGGAAGTGTTGGAAGGTCTCTGGTGGTGAGTTTGGGAAGTGTTGGAAGGTCTGTGGTGGTGAGTTTGGGAAGTGTTGGAGGGTTCTGGTGTTGAGTTTGGGATGTGTTGGAAGGTCTCGTGTTGAGTTTGGGAAGTGTTGGAAGGTCTCTGGTGGTGAGTTTGGGAAGTGTTGGAAGGTCTCTGGTGTTGAGTTTGGGATGTGTTGGAAGGTCTCTGGTGTTGAGTTTGAGATGTGTTGGAAGGTTTCTGGTGTTGATTTGGGGAAGTGTTGGAAGATCCGCGATGTTGAGTTTGGGAAGTGATGGAAGGTTTCTGGTGTTGAGTTTGGGAAGTGTTGGAAGGTCTCTGGTGGTGAGTTTGGGAAATGTTGGAAGGTCTCTGGTGGTGAGTTTGGGAAATGTTGCAAGGTCTCTGGTGGTGAGTTTGGGAAGTGTTGGAAGGTCTCTGGTGGTGGGTTTGGGATGTGTTGGAAGATCTCTGGTGTTGAGTTTGGGAAATGTTGGAAGGTCTCTGGTGGTGAGTTTGGGAAATGTTGCAAGGTCTCTGGTGGTGAGTTTGGGAAGTGTTGGAAGGTCTCTGGTGGTGAGTTTGGGAAGTGTTGGAAGGTCTCTGGTGGTGAGTTTGGGAAGTGTTGGAGGGTTCTGGTGCTGAGTTTGGGAAGTGTTGGAAGGTCTCTGGTGGTGAGTTTGGGAAGTGTTGGAAGGTCTGTGGTGGTGAGTTTGGGAAGTGTTGGAGGGTTCTGGTGTTGAGTTTGGGATGTGTTGGAAGGTCTCGTGTTGAGTTTGGGAAGTGTTGGAAGGTCTCTGGTGGTGAGTTTGGGAAGTGTTGGAAGGTCTCTGGTGTTGAGTTTGGGAAGTGTTGGAAGGTCTCTGGTGTTGAGTTTGAGATGTGTTGGAAGGTTTCTGGTGTTGATTTGGGGAAGTGTTGGAAGATCCGCGATGTTGAGTTTGGGAAGTGATGGAAGGTTTCTGGTGTTGAGTTTGGGAAGTGTTGGAAGGTCTCTGGTGGTGAGTTTGGGAAATGTTGGAAGGTCTCTGGTGGTGAGTTTGGGAAATGTTGCAAGGTCTCTGGTGGTGAGTTTGGGAAGTGTTGGAAGGTCTCTGGTGGTGGGTTTGGGAAATGTTGGAAGGTCTCTGGTGGTGAGTTTGGGAAATGTTGCAAGGTCTCTGGTGGTGAGTTTGGGAAATGTTGGACGGTCTCTGGTGGTGAGTTTGGGAAATGTTGGAAGGTCTCTGATGGTGAGTTTGGGATGTGTTGAAAGGTCTCTGGTGGTGAGTTTGGGAAATGTTGGAAGGTCTCTGGTGGTGAGTTTGGGATGTGTTGGAAGGTCTCTGGTGGTGAGTTTGGGAAATGTTGGAAGGTCTCTGGTGTTGAGTTTGGGAAGTGTTGGAAGGTCTCTGGTGGTCAGTTTGGGAAATGTTGGAAGGTCTCTGGTGTTGAGTTTGGGAAGTGTTGGAAGGTCTCTGGTGGTGAGTTTGGGATGTGTTGGAAGGTCTCTGGTGGTGAGTTTGGGAAGTGTTGGAAGGAATCTGGTGTTGAGTTTGGGAAGTGTTGGAAGGTCTCTGGTGGTGAGTTTGGGAAGTGTTGGAAGGAATCTGGTGTTGAGTTTGGGAAATGTTGGAAGGTCTCTGGTGTTGAGTTTGGGAAGTGTTGGACGGTCTCTGGTGGTCAGTTTGGGAAATGTTGGAAGGTCTGTGGTGTTGAGTTTGGGAAGTGTTGGAAGGTCTCTGGTGGTGAGTTTGGGATGTGTTGGACGGTCTCTGGTGTTGAGTTTGGGATGTGTTGGACGGTCTCTGGTGTTGAGTTCGGGAAGTGTTGGAAGGTCTCTGGTGGTGAGTTTGGGAAATGTTGGAAGGTCTCTGGTGGTGAGTTTGGGAAGTGTTGGAAGGAATCTGGTGGTGAGTTTGGGAAGTGTTGGAAGGAATCTGGTGTTGAGTTTGGGAAGTGTTGGAAGGTCTCTGGTGGTGAGATTGGGAAGTGTTGGAAGGAATCTGGTGTTGAGTTTGGGAAGTGTTGGAAGGTCTCTGGTGTTGAGTTTGGGAAGTGTTGCAAGGTCTCTGGTGGTGAGTTTGGGAAGTGTTGGAAGGTCTCTGGTGGTCAGTTTGGGAAATGTTGGAAGGTCTCTGGTGTTGAGTTCGGGAAGTGTTGGAAGGTCTCTGGTGGTGAGTTTGGGAAATGTTGGAAGGTCTCTGGTGGTGAGTTTGGGAAGTGTTGGAAGGAATCTGGTGGTGAGTTTGGGAAGTGTTGGAAGGAATCTGGTGTTGAGTTTGGGAAGTGTTGGAAGGTCTCTGGTGGTGAGATTGGGAAGTGTTGGAAGGAATCTGGTGTTGAGTTTGGGAAGTGTTGGAAGGTCTCTGGTGTTGAGTTTGGGAAGTGTTGCAAGGTCTCTGGTGGTGAGTTTGGGAAGTGTTGGAAGGTCTCTGGTGGTCAGTTTGGGAAATGTTGGAAGGTCTCTGGTGGTGAGTTTGGGATGTGATGGAAGGTCTCTGGTGGTGAGATTGGGAAGTGTTGGAAGGAATCTGGTGTTGAGTTTGGGAAGTGTTGGAAGGTCTCTGGTGTTGAGTTTGGGAAGTGTTGGAAGGTCTCTGGTGGTGAGTTTGGGAAGTGTTGGAAGGTCTATGATGTTGAGTTTGGGATGTGTTGGAAGGTCTCTGGTGGTGAGTTTGGGAAGTGTTGGAAGGTCTCTGGTGGTCAGTTTGGGAAATGTTGGAAGGTCTCTGGTGGTGAGTTTGGGATGTGATGGAAGGTCTCTGGTGTTGATTTCAGGATATGCAGGAAGACCTCTGGTGTTGGGTGTTCAGGTGGCTCTATCCTAGTTGGGCTCCTCCAGTGTCTCAGTTGGAACATACAGGCTGGGAAGATCCTTGTCTCTGTTCCAGGTCCAGTGCTGAGTTATCTGCTCTCAGTTAGTGTGGTGTAGAGGGATGCATCATTGACATTGGTGACCTCGCGTCAGGAAGGAAAATATAATCAGCCAGGGCTGCTCCTCCTGGTCACTATTCAGTGCTCCATGCTGGAAAATGCATCTGTAGTCATCAGGTTCGGAGGGGATTGGGCTCAGCTATCTTTTATGTCTTCTTGAGAGGGTAGATGGGGCCTCGGTTTAAATATCTCACCCCAAAGACTACACCAGCACTCCCTCAACACTGCACTGAAAAGTCAGCCTGGTCTCCGGGGCTTGAACCCACGACCTTTTGACTCAGAGGTGAAAGTGCCACCACTGAGCTAAAGAACCATTAAGATTTGTCGGTAAAGTTGTTGAGGTTAAATTGGATCTCAGCTATGAGGGCTTTATAGGGCTGGATGTAGATGCATTGGAAGAGCCTTAGGTGGGACTGGATGAATGTTGTGGATGAGTTGGGGGATTCTATCTATTGGGCTGGATGGCAAAGCCTTCTGATCTCTACAATAGCACCAACACTGCACTTCTGCCCAACTCCGCTGAGAACCGCCCAATTTCCCTTGGTGCACCTTCTCCTGGCATTATTCGTGCATTCTATAGGGAGTCCGCCCCTGAGGGGGAAGGAATATCCAGTGCCGAGTCAACAGTTTAAAGAATTAAGGCAACCATTTTGTGTCTGTAACAATATGACTCACTGCAATGTCTGAATCAGACACTTCTTTGGCACACCAAGTCCACTAATTTAACAACTCTTTAGTTGAGATGTTGGTGCTTGTAAACTGGTAAAGGAGGGCCCATCTTTTTGACCCTGAGAGAAGGATGCCCATGAAGAGCATAGTCCAGGCCTGGTGTAAGGAGTCAGACTTGGCAGTGAGTACCACCTCCCATAAAACCCGCAAGCTATTAAGGTTGGAAGTTCACTGACCTCTCCAGGATACCAAGGTAACGGACGGCAGTCACATCTTCTAACAGGTTTCCCAATTGCAGCCACCATCGAACGTTATTTGTAATTTACTACCTACATGCAGGGGGTACCACAATACTCTTCGAACTCCATGCCTTCTCCTACAAGTGTTCCTTTACTTACAGCTGAATACTTGGGCAGCAACGTTCCCACTAAGCATGCACAAAATTTTGAATGAGTTGCGCAGCCCGTTAAAGGGACCGCGCACCCAAAAAAATTTAGGGGGAACATTGATGGGCAGTAGTGGAAAACTCACACAATAACTATTTCATAGCCTGCGGATGCAGCATGTCTCTCCTTCTTTCCACCTCTTGCACCAAGACCTCCAGTACATTGTCTGAAAACCCTGGTGCTTGTTCTCTCGTGTGTTCAGCCATTGCTCAAAATTGAAAAAACTCCCACCACTTCTTGCAGCCACAATGCACCTCCCCTTTAAGAGATGCAGGCTGCCTTTAAGTAGTGCTAACCTCTCACAATATCGGCCCCCCTGCTGATGCGTGCAGCCAATGAACAGCGCAGGTAGCACTGGCTGCACGTAGAAATCATTTAAAAGAGCTGGCAGCACCAATTTAACATGCTGCCTACAACGCAATGAACGGGTGTGGGTCACTTGCGTACCGCGATCCTCAAGACCGTTTTTTGGGGTTTAGCCAATTTAACCCCCACCAAGTTTTGTTTCTGAACTTATAAAGCAAAGTTCCTGAAAAACCTTTAAGATCTGGTCTAGTTATCATTCTTCACTGCTACAGCGACCCCTATGGCTAGTCATGGAACTTTAAAAAAAATTAGTTCCTGGGATGTGGGCATCGCTGACAAGGCCAGCATTTATTGCCCATCCCTAATTGCCCTTGAGAAGGTGATGGTGAGCCGCCTTCTTGAACCGCTGCAGTCCGTGTGGTGAAGGTACACCCACAGTGCCGTTAGGGAGAGTTCCAGGATTTTGACCCAGTGACTATGAAGGAACGCCGATATATTTCCAAGTCAGGATGGTTTGGAACTTGGAGGTGATGGTGTTCCGATGTGCCTGCTGCCATTGTCCTTCTAGGTGGAAGAGGTCGTGAGCTTGAGTGTTGTTGGAGCTGCACTCATCCAGGCAAATGGAGAGTATTCCATTACACTCCTGACTTGTGCCTTGTAGATTGTGGAAAGGCTTTGGGGAATCAAGTGGTGAGACACTCGCCACAGAATACCTAGCCTCTGACCTACTCTTGTTGCCACAGTATTTATGTGGCTGGTCCAGTTAAGTTTCTGGTCAATGGTGACCCCCAGGATGTTGATGTTGGGGAATTCGGCGATGGTAATGCCGTTGAATGTCAAGGGGCGGTGGTTAGGCACACTATCTTGTTGGAGATAGTCATTGCCTGGCACTTGAGTGGCGCGAATGTTACTTGCCACATATCAGCCCAAGCCTGAATGTCGTCCAGGTCTTGCTGCATGCAGGCATGGACTGTTTCATTATCTGAGGAGTTGTGAATGGAACTTAACACTCTGCAACCATCAGCGAACATCCCCACTTCTGACCTTATGATGGAGGGAAGGTCATTGATGAAGCAGCTGAAGATGGTTGGGCCCAGGACACTGCCCTGAGAATTCCTGCAGCGATGTCCTGGGGTTGAGATGATTGACCTTCAACTACCACAACCATCTTCCTTTGTGCTAGGTATGACTCCAGCCAGTGGAGAGTTTCCCCCCCAATTCCTATTGACTTGTTTTACTAGGTCAAATGCTGCCTTGATGTCAAGGACAGTCACTCTCACCTCACCTCTGGAATTCAGCTCTTTTATCCGTGTTTGGACCAAGGCTGTAATGAGGTCTGGAGCTGAGTGGTCCTGGCGGAACCCAAACTGGGCATCTGTGAGCAGCTTATTGGTGAGTCAGTGCCGTTTGATAGCACTGTCGACGACACCTTCCATCACTTTGCTGATGATTGGGAATAGACTGATGGGGCGGTAATTGGATGGATTGGATTTGTCCTGCTTTTTGTGGACAGAACATACCTGGGCAGTTTTTCACGTTGTCGGGTAGATGCCAGTGTTGTAGCTGTACTGGAAAAGCTTGGCTGGAGGCGCGGCTCGTAGATGATATTTGTGATATAGGTTTTCAAACTTGGGACTCTTGAGGTTACCAAAGTCGTCACATTTCTGCCTGTCTGTCATCAGATTTCTGCACTTGTTGACTTTCTGGCACAATATTTCTGCTGATGTATACTCATATGAAATGGTAGTACTGTTTATCTTTGGGTCTTTTGGAAATGTGGACAAGGTGTCTCCAAATTTGCAGTTTGTCATTATTTGCAGGGGGTCTTCAGAAGTTTGTTGAAATTTGCAGGAGATCCCCTCAGACAGAAAGGTTTCAACATACTTGCCCTAGAAACCTCTTCAGATTAACTAACTGTTGCTTCAGTAGATGTGCTGCCAACCTCGGTCTGAAATATTCCACACTTTTGTACTCTATGGGGGAAAAATTCAGTTGGTTGAGCCTCCCGTTAGCGCCTTAAGAGGGCGCTAATGGGGCGCAAAGCATCTAGCGCCCAGGCGCGGCGAAGTTTGCGCCGCTCGCGAAATTAACTAGACATTCTGCGGCGGCGCTAAACACTACCACCACGATCTCCTGCGCCGGCAGATCGTGACGTCAGTCGAGTACGCAACGCCCCGGTATCGCCCCGGAGCGGATATTGAGTGGCGCCCCCTGCCTTACCGCCTGACGCTAGCAACGACAGGTTGAGGGGAGCGTTCTGCAGTCATGAAGGGAAAGGGGGAGCGCTATTTAAAGGTGACCGCTTCCTGCCTTTTATTATTGGTGCCATTTTTGAACTACGCATTCTGAGAGAGAGAGAGAGAGACTTCTGGAGAGATTCAACGTTGTGTGAAGGAGTTTTGGGTACTGAGCAGCACTTTGCAGGTTCATTTTGATTTGCCATTCCTTGTATCGATTTAGAAGAGACTATGGGGGCTGCACTCTGAGCTCTTTGCCTGGTACTCTCCATTGTTCTTTCCAGCAGATTTGATGTGCAGGTCTCTCCAGGCCGAGATTCAAGGCTGCAATGAGCAGGATGTGGATGGAAAGCAAGATTAACCATTCCCTTTAAGAACTGGCCCGTGCCATTGTGTGTGTGTTCCATTGCTGACTGACATTACATGAGCTTCGCCAGCGCTCTGAGGTAGCGCCTCGCTCCTCGGCTTTTGCGCCTTAAGACAGGTGTGAAGCGCCTGATTTAGCGCTCCAATCACCTCCAGGGGCGATAAAAGTCAAGTTTGCAGTCGGTGGCGATAATTAGCGCCAGGCGCTAATCTTTGCGCCCGGCTGATAATTGCGCCCCAAATGGGGCGATACTGAATTTCTCCCCCTATGCCT
Organism: Squalus acanthias; assembly: GCA_030390025.1. Lineage (NCBI taxonomy): Eukaryota > Metazoa > Chordata > Chondrichthyes > Squaliformes > Squalidae > Squalus > Squalus acanthias. The sequence continues at coordinate 5,993,146 of CM059444.1, read as the reverse complement.
CTATTTATAAAGCCCAGGATCCTGTATGCTATTTTAACCGCTTTCTCAACCTGCCCTGCCACCCTCAACGATTTGTGCACGTATACCCCCAGGGTTCTCTGTTCATGCACCCCCTTTAGAATTGTACCCTTTAGTTTATATTGCCTCTCCTAATTTTTCCTACCAAAATGTATCACTTCACACTTTTGTGTTAAATTTCATCTGCCATGTGTCCGCCAATTTTACCAGCATGTCTATGTCCTCTTGAAGTCTAACACTATCCTACTCACCGTTCACTATACTTCCAAGTTTTGTGTCACCTGCAAATTTTGAAATTGTGCCCTGTACACCCAAGTCCAAGTCATTAATTTATATCAAGAAAAGCAGTGGTTCTAGTACCGACCCCTGGGGAACACCACTGTATACCTTCCTCCAGTCCAAAAAACAACTGTTCACCACTACTCACTGTTTCCTGTCACTTAGCCAATTTTGTATCCATGCTGCCACTGTCCCTTTTATTCCATGGGCTTCAACTTTGCTGGTAAGCCTATTATGTGGCAATTTATCGAATGTCTTTTGGAAATCCATATACACGACGTCAACCGCATTGTCCTCATCAAAAAACTCGATCAAGTTAGTGTATCACGATTTGCCTTTAACAAATCCGTGCTGGCTTTCCTTAATTAATCCACACTTGTCCAAGTGACAGTTAACTTTGTCCCTGATTATCATTTCAAAAAGCTTCCCCACTACTGAAATCAAGGGCTGCGAGCAGTCAGACAGACAGACAGCGAGGATGCGAGCTGTCAGACAGACAGCGAGGGCTGCGAGCAGTCAGACAGACAGCGAGGACTGTGAGCTATCAGACAGACAGTCAGCAAGGACTGGGAGCTATCAGACAGACAGTCAGCAAGGACTGTGAGCTATCAGACAGTCAGACAGCAAGGACTGTGAGCTATCAGACAGTCAGCAAGGACTGCGAGCTGTCAGACAGACAGACAGCAAGGACTGTGAGCTATCAGACAGTCAGCAAGGACTGCGAGCTGTCAGACAGACAGACAGCGAGGACTTTGAGCTGTCAGACAGACAACCAGGACTGCGAGCTGTCAGACAGATAGACAGCGAGGACTTTGAGCTGTCAGACAGACAACCAGGGCTGCGAGCTGTCAGACAGATAGACAGAGAGGACTTTGAGCTATCAGACAGACAGACACAGCAAGGACTGCGAGCTATCAGACAGACAGACAGTCAGCAAGGACTGCGAGGTCAGACAGACAGTCAGCAAGGACTGTGAGCTATCAGACAGACAGTCAGCAAGGACTGCGAGCTGTCAGACAGACAGTCAGCAAGGACTGTCAGTTGTCAGTCAGCGAGCTGTCAGTCTGTCAGAAAGAAAGGGCTGGAAGTATTCAGTCAGACAGACATTCAGTAAGCAAGAGTTGCGAGCTGTCAGACAGACAGACAGCAAGGTCTGCGAACTGTCAGCACAATGGTGCTAACTGATATTAAGGGAACATTAACTCGGGTTGAAAGCTGGCAAGGACCGGTTCCACAGCCGCAAAGCTGACTGGCACCAGAGCAGTTGTGGACTGATTCAGTTTGTAAAATGATCAGCTACGGGAAAAAGGGATATAGTCACATACGATCCCCCCAAAACACCAGTAAAATCCTGGAATTGCACGTAATTAAAATTGACGTTTGACTGATTGTTCACCGTGAAGCAGTGGTCCTGCTCACTGTATTTGTGCTGCAGCAGGTTTGAGTGTGGGTTGTTGCTGTTGCCGATTTCATTGTTATTTTTGCTCTTTCGGCTGTATGGGGGAGAAACTGGTAGCCAACTCAAAGACAGACACGGAATTACTTGTTAAATCAAGGCTTTAATTTTAGGCATTAAGGAATTACACATCACAGCAATTTGGTGAATAGGAAAACGAACTGCGAGTATTTACATCTAAAATTCACGTCACATATTCTGACATGCTAACACGATATATACAGTAAAATCCCACTACGTACTTTCACCAATGCGTCTTTGCTGCTCCCCTCACAAAAACGGTAAGAGGCAGTTCTATTAAGTACACAAAAAATGGAGTTGAATTCATCTTTTAAGAGTACAACTGAACCTAACCATGGGTCTGGCGAAAGGTCATTTACCATTATGGTCAAGTGCTTTTTTTTCAACCCCGCCCCAGCCTGTAAAGCCCAATTTGGCTTTAAAAATCCTTTGCCCACAGGAGGCTTGCTCAAAATAGTGTGAATGAGTCATTCCGCCATGTCCCCATGCCACCTGTTGCCGAGGCGACGAGCTGGTCGGTGGAGGCCCAGCTAGGCCCGAGCACAGCTCCCCAGCTCCTACCGCGTTTTCCCAAGCCAGGGACACAAGTGGTAACTGTCCGCTGTTAGTTGATGACCTTCCGGCCCAAGCCAGTCACAGCCCTGGGTGTGTAGTGAGGGCCATCGAAAGCCACAGAATGGGAGTTCAGTGTTAAAGAAAAACCCTTTACACAACAGGCCGACATCTCATCAGCGGTCTCTCTCTCTCTCTCTCTCTTTGCCCTTTTTGTAAAATTCATAAATACACAGCATTCAAAAGGGAAGATTTGTACAAGGAGCGAGATTATTCGGGCACTGACATGGTCCAATAGAGACAGACACAATTTGGAAAGGGGGAGGGGCGGGGGACACACAGTTTCACGTCACTGTGCGGATAACGCTGACAGGTTTTAAATCAGAGCAACCCATGGTTACAACAGGCGGCTTAAACTCCATCATTTCAAACATTGCTGCTGTACAGAAAACGGGACTGTAAATTACAAGGCTCACAAAAATACATCTGGCATGCTTTAGTTACAGGACACACTCCAGGGCTTGTGTACTGCGAAGAAAGCACTGCGATAGCTTGGTAAATATTAAATAAGAACAGCGCCTTTTAAGAGGCACGTTACTGTTATACATCAAAATTTATTTTTATTTTACAGATTCTTTTCACATTTCATTTTCTTTTTCACAAAATCCCCAGTGGAACTCTTGACTTTTCGATGGGCACGAAAGAAAGTTAAGATTGAACACAAAATAAATTAAAAAAAATTAAATTTGTATTTTTTTTTATATAAAGACTAGACTTTCTGTCTTGCAAACATCCCGAATGGAAACATCCAGGGAATGGATGGGGGCGAAGACCGCGCCTAGTGTACGTGCACTGGTCGGTGAGCACGCATGTTCTCCGCAGCATTGGGGATCGAGATGAAAGAGGCAGACAGCTAATTCTCTACTTCAATAGCCCTTTCATATTTTCCCTGGACAGCAGCTGTCTCCAACTGAAATCCCAACGCTGGATAGTTACTGTGATATAGTTGAAGATTTCACTGGCCACCCCTCTCCCCTCTCTTTTCCCCTGGGGGAAAAATAGCACAGTCCCAGTAGCCTGGAGACTGTCCCATCACCAGGACACAAAATAGTGTTTCTGTACAAGAGTGATTCGTTACCATGCTTTATCCCGGAGAGATACTTCAGGCCATTTAGGATGACGGAGTCTTGCAGTGTTCAGCCCCCACCCTCTATCATCAATAGAGAGTAAGTTGGATCATAGAATACTCAATGATACAGGTAGAATTACAATCACTTTTAAATTCTCTTCACCTTTTATACCAAATTTTAGCTTCTCTTTTTGTTAATACTTATACTACCCTTTCTGAACAATTCTCACATACCACTGCCTCTTGCTTTATTTACAGCTTACTCTCAATAGCACACCTTGCTCTACAATATCCTACACCCCTGCTATAACATGGAATCATCAGCTCAATTGTTAATAGAGAAACTGTGTAAAACACCTTTATAACCCTGCCCTTAGTATGATCTGTCTGATATCACTCCAATCCTTTCAGTAATAGATAAACTGTCAAAGACTTGCTTTAGAAGACAGTGGTCGGTTAAAATACAAATTCTGTATAGCTCCCAAACTGTTGCATAGGATTTCTACTGTATCTTTGTACTTGCTGCATTGTAAGGGCAGGGCTGTATAATACTTTAAATTCCACTCCATCTTCAGGTGCGTGATAGCCATGAGGACAGAAACATCCTGAATTCCTACACGAACCAGATGGCATGTGATATAATCGAAATGGGAAGTGTCTGTCGCGGGTGTAAAATAGCAATGAGGACACACCATCCCAGTGAAATGTGCAGAAATCCCTCCACAGGTATTGTGAGAGCAATTTAAAAAAATGAGAAAGTGAAGACAGGAACGATTGTAAAGGTTTGAAAATAACAGTGTGCTCTTTACAGATTCTTCTGAAACCATACCAACTGTATAAAATGTCACTAAATGGGCCAAACTTGAATTGGTAACACAGGTTTTAGTTCCTGCCCCAAGGTATGTGAGAATATGATGGCAATTGGGCATAAGCGCGAGAATGAGAAAGAGAGAAGAAAAACATACACCTTTGTAAAAATACAAATCTGCATCTATTGTTTAGGTTTCCTGACACTTTTCCATCATCTGTCTGATTAAAATAATGCTGCAGGGCTCCTCGGATGGCTTGGTTAGGAAATGCACCACCAGGTGAGTTACTGGAGCCACGTGGAGTAGGAAGGCTCCAGGTCCAATCCCTGCTCTGAGCTGAGTAGGCTGATCTCAGTCAGGGTAGTGGCAGGGCTGCTCCAATGGCCTCCAAACCCCTGCACTAAGGAGGGGAAGAATCAGCCAGGGTTCCTGCTTCTGATCACTAACCAGTGACTCCTATTGGGAAATGTGTCCATGTGTGGACGAGGACGGGATTGGGCTGTCAACGACGCCCCCCCCCACCCCTTGGTTAGATAGCCTGCTGACACTCACTGTTCAGATTCACATTAGGGCAGCTGTCAGTGGTGGGACATTACTGAGGCAAGAATCAGCAAATTAGAGTGGGGAAACTGCTTCAGAACTTTACATCAAATGAGGGATGTTAATGCAGGGGAATGGAACTATTCCCATTTCAAGCACCCAGTGTTAGCATCAAGCACTTCCAAATGAGGCACTGCACAACCAGAGACAAAGTAAAGCTCCCTCTACTCTGCCCAACAATGTGCCTCAGCCTGAACATCAGAAGAGCATTCCCAACTGCAGTGTGACATTTTTCCAGTTTTCACACCAGCCAAGCTGTGGCCTCTCTCACTGATATTACCAGTTCAGTGCTGAATTGGGCACAGCTTTGTTCTAAAGGCCCATGACCATTGGGAGCTGGATTGAGACTGCTCAACCTCAAATATAAGGGGACAAAACACAACAGAACCCGAAGCTGACCTCGCTTAACGTACACTTGCCAGCAGGGTTTACAGATGGCAAGCAGGAGCTGAGGCTAATTCTACCCCCGCTAGTCCAGGGACACACGGACTAATTGTAGCGCCCCTATTGATGCCCCAGCTGAGCCCAGCCAAATCAGCAGAGAGCGAGAATGGGACTTGGAGCCTTCCTGCTCCGTATGATTCACTACCAATGCGTGCAGTGTACTCACCTGCTGAGAAACATCCGCAGGTTTAGTGGCAGCTATCAATCTGCTTCAGGAACAATCAAACGGTTGAATCAAGCAAACCATCACAAAATTCTATTCACTTTATTCAAAAGAACATTCTGATGCAGGTTTCCACCAGTTTATTCTGAATGGGTCTACGCCTGTGCTTAATAACAGTGGGTTGAGGATTGAAATGCAATGTGCCCCACTAGTGTAAGGACAGTGTAAACCTAATTCAAATAAACAGCTTTATGCCTACATCAAAACAATGAACAGCTTCGTCCACTAATATCATCACGTGTGGGCTGCTGTCTTCCACCCCTAATTTACCGTTTGTATTTCCTCCTCTTTTACTGGCTGCTTTTTCCCAAACTTTTCAGAAACCTTGGAGGCTTTCAAAGCCATTGCATGACCACACACCGAGCAATTGGGATTATCTGCCTTTCTGCCTTTCCCACCAGCTCTCTGTTAGTAATTTAACAGGAGATAAGAGAGCCCACGTCAGCCATGCCTGCGGGAACACTGGCCCCTCAGGTGTACATTTACCATCAGTGTTTAAATAGGACTCCCAATGTCATGGGCAACCAAAGGGACTGAAATAGTTTATAAAATGCCCTGACCAGATAGATTTAAACAGCATAAAAACTAAACGTACTGTCAATTTAAAATGACGTGCTATGGAAATATAGGTATCTGGAGCTTGAAGGGAACGTACCTGTGTCTTGTTGGGAAATTGGTACAGAAAGTGTTTCTGACAGTTTTTTCTGCAAGCTTCCCCCCTCACCCCGAGTAAAGCTGGCTGTTACTGGGATACTGTTCCCAGGGTCTCTCCTGAAGGAGCTCCTGTTACTGGGGTACTGTTCCCGAGGTAAGGAGCTCCTGTTACTGGGGTACTGTTCCCGAGGTAAGGAGCTCCTGTTACTGGGGTACTGTTCCCGAGGTAAGGAGCTCCTGTTACTGGGGTACTGTTCCCGAGGTAAGGAGCTCCTGTTACTGGGGTACTGTTCCCGAGGTAAGGAGCTCCTGTTACTGGGGCACTGTTCCCGAGGTAAGGAGCTCCTGTTACTGGGGCACTGTTCCCGAGGTAAGGAGCTCCTGTTACTGGGGTACTGTTCCCGAGGTAAGGAGCTCCTGTTACTGGGGCACTGTTCCCGAGGTAAGGAGCTCCTGTTACTGGGGCACTGTTCCCGAGGTAAGGAGCTCCTGTTACTGGGGCACTGTTCCCGAGGTAAGGAGCTCCTGTTACTGGGGCACTGTTCCCGAGGTAAGGAGCTCCTGTTACTGGGGTACTGTTCCCGAGGTAAGGAGCTCCTGTTACTGGGGCACTGTTCCCGAGGTAAGGAGCTCCTGTTACTGGGGCACTGTTCCCGGGATCTGTCCGGAAAGAGCTCCTGTTACTGGGGTACCGTCCCCCAAGAGGCTATTGTTCATGTGTGAGTGGAGACAGGGATTTTTGCTGGCTCTCTCACCATGGAGGACTGAAGCGTTTGTCCCGCTGATGTAGTTTCCAGCTGTGGTCACTGGGTATTTAGCAGGACTTTTTTTTCCATGTCCTTGCTAAGGGGCACTGAGGCCAACTGCAGCATCACAAATGCAGCTTTGGCTGGGTTCAGCACACACCAGGAATCGAACCTGGGACCATTTGGTCCGTGATAGGGTTGGCACTACACCAGGCAGTGCATTCACTGAATGATCCACAGTGCTGCCAGTTTTATTCTACTATATTTATACGTAATTCAAGGATTGTTTCAAGGGCATTTGGTAGATTAATTTGGCGGATCTCTGTCATGGATTCTTCTAAAGAATGACATGGTTGGAGTGTAGAGAGACTGGCTCCATCAATGCTCGGTAGCTGTTTGAAAGGAACCCAATGCAAAATGATTAAAGAACCATTAACATACTTTAATTACTGCTGCATTTTACAGGATCTGTTGTGCCAGAAATTTTTGGCTTGCAATTCAAAAACAACTCGAGGGTTGTGGGCAGTATTTCACACTGCCTGCCTATCTACAAAATCACCCAAACCTGCCTCCTCACCCAGTGCAGCTGGAGCCAGTCCAAAAACCCCCCAAAAATTAAACAATCGCCAACTTTCTCATCCTAGTGAATTAACTGGGCCAGCACTTTTAATGATGATTAAACCTGAAATTCTTCACCACTAAAATATATGAGACATTGAGTCCAAAGAGAATTCTATGCTGATTTTAGACATACCCTGTCTGAAACAAGGAAAGTCTATCTAGTGCTGCTTTACACTGGACTGTTTTTGATATTACTCTGGTACACTTCTCTCTGGGTTTCCTGCTTTTCAGGTACAGCTGTCACACAGGAAATACCAGACCTCAGTGACATCATTTTACCCACAATTCTTAGCAAAGGTGAAAAGTCATGGGAGACCTCGCAGGCAGAAATATAAAGTGCCTTGACCGGAAGACTGAGAAACAACAAATAGAACATACGTACAAGGAAAGCAAAATGGAGAGAAGAGACAGGAACATAATGAAATGACTAATACCCTATGAGGTTCACAACCCTTGTAAATTCATCAAATGCCTCATTAATTCTTTGCTTTCCCAATAATCAAAGTGAAGTGCGTGATTGCAACAGGAAATTTTCCCAAATTGGACCTGAAGGGTTGGGAACTCTTCAGAACACTCCAATACTCTCCACACAGGGCCCTCCAACTGCAAATGCAATCAGAGAGCAGACAGGCCTCCCTTCTCACAGAAACAAAGTATTAGTCCAAAGTAAATAGTTTCTCAAAGAAATGCAGTCTGTTTACAATAAACAGAGGTGGCTGACACCCGTAGGATGAACCAGTGAACACCTTGATTTTCAGTGCCCGTTGTGGTCTATTCTTGATTGATGCCATGCTCCCACGGTACCTTGGCCTGGTCCTCTTTACCACTGTGGCCGGACTGAGACAGTTTGCGTGTGAAAGCCTTTGGCCTGCTCTCTTCTTCAAGTGCTTCTTCATTGTCTGTGTATGCAGGCCTGGGGTGATATGGTTTGGGGGGCAAGGCTGGGATCTCTGCAGGTTCCTTAGGAATGACCCCAGTGGGAGCAGAGTGGCTGCGGCATGGGTGAGCTTTCACCGATTCAATGACGTCTGGTTCAGACAGGCTGTATCTTACTGGTATATAAGGGGCTTCCCCATCTTCGTCCGGGTTCCAGGTCTGACTGGGGACAGAGTCTGTCGTGTCAGTGCGCGGTGGTTCCGTTGATTGGCCAAAGTTGCTTTCACTCAAAGAGGACACCCCACTGCTCGCGCTGCCGGACAGAGTGGAGTTACTGCCATCAAGACCTGAGTGGGGGCTGGTAGGCGATGCAGGAATGGGATGCAGTGAAGACTGCTGGGGGTGGGGGAGGGAGAAAAAAGCAGGAAAGAAGGTTAATATTCGCAGTCCTTTGTGTGTCCAAAAAATAAAAGCCCTTTCATCTCGCAATAGCTTTGTTCAGGTGGGACATTCCAGGCAAGTTCTTGCCCCATGACTGTGGTCAATGACAAAGTGAGCTTAGAATCGCGACTATGAGTGTTAGCAGACTATTCAACTGTGGAGGGCATCACAGCCAAACCCGATCTTCTCCGCACCCCAAGGCACAGGGATGCACAATTTGCTGCAGGGTCTCTGGATAGCGATCAGTAACAAGAATCAAGGCTGATTTCCCCCCTCCTTTATCTGATGTATTGAGGCCAATTGCAGCAGCCCCATCACTGCCCTAACTGAGATCAGCTAACTCAGCACAGTACAGGGACTGAAAATGAAACCTTCTGGTCTAGACAGCTCAGAGCCACAAAGGATCATACATCTACCACTCAACCCTCAGGGGACCTAAGCATAAAAATCCCATGGCACTATTATAGGAAGAGCAGGGAGTTCTCCCAGTGTCCTGGCCAATATTTATCCCTCAACCAACATTACTAAAATAGATTTTCTGGTCATTATTACATTGCTGTTTGTGGGAGCTTGCAGTGCACAAATTAGCTGCCGCAATTCCCTACATTACAACAGTGACTACACTTCAAAAGAGTTTAATTGGTTGTAAAGAGCTTTGGGACGTCCCGAGTTCGTGAAAGGCGCTAAATAAACGCAAGACTTTCTTGCTTCTTTATAGGGAGTCCAGGAAATAAAGCTGTATCCTATCACTCTGGCACAAGCTTATATTTCTCTGTCCTTGACACTTCCTTTTCCATTTATACGAATGTACACTTCAACATCACAGATGAGGTTTCCAAGCACTTCTGTGCAAAGGTGAATTCATTCAGGTTTTTTTTCTTTGTGGAGCTCCCATGTTAACACTGACCAATTGTGGATCACTTACCTTGCGTAGGGTTCGTGCCGGCAAGGCAGGCGGTATATCAGTGATCTGATGATGGAAGGCATCAAAATTCATAGAAAAATGACCTGGGTAAACAAATGAGAAGACTTCACTAATATTACCAAACCATCAGCCTTACCTTAACCATCGCCACCAACATTACCGCCATCAGTATCATCGTCACCATCACCTCTACCATTACCAACATCACCATGATCATGGAATCTTCAAATTTTACAGCACAGGAGAACGACATTTGGCCCATCGAGTCGACACTGACTCTGTGAAATAGCTATCCCTTTAATCCTATTCCTCTGTCCTGTTCCCACACCATTTTCTTTTTCAAAAAATTATCTATTTTCCTTTTAAAAGTGATTATGCATTCTGCTTCCCCCACTGTTTCTGATAGGATATTTCATGTCCTATCATCCCTCAACATAAAGACATTTCTCCAAACTTCTCCCTTCATTCTCTCTAATCTCCCCCTATAATGAAGGCCAATCATTCCTGGTAAATCTCTTCTACACCTCTCCAAAATGAAAAACGAAAACAGGACACAATTTTCCAACTGCGGCCGAACCAGTGAGCTGTAAAGGTTTAGCATTACCTTTCTGTTTTTGTACTCGATAAAATCTAGGAGCTCAAATGCATTTTTTTAAACTTGTCCTCCCATTTTTAAAGATTTCTCTGCTCTTTTACTCCTTTTAAATTTTTACCATTTAGTGTATATTTCTTCTTATTTTCCTCCCAAAATGTATCACCTAATTTCTCCGCATTATCTATCATCTGGTATCTAATTGTCTGTGTTCTCAGAAGCTATTTATTGTCCTCTTCACAGTTAATTATGCTCCCTATTTTTGTGTTGTCTGAAAATGTTGATCTTGTGCCTCCGTACCCAAATCCAGAACACTTAAGCAAAAAGCAAAATACTGCAGATGCTGGAAATCTGGAATATAAACAGAAAATGCTGGAAACACTCAGCAGGCCAGGCAGCATCTGTGGAGAGGGAAACATAGGGTTAACATTTCAGGTCGATGGCCTTGCAGCGGAGCTCTGATGAAAAGTCATTGAGCTGAAACAGTAACCTGGGCCGGAATTTTCAGAGGTAAGAATGGGTGGGTTGGAGGCGTAGGAGGAAATGAAAGTTGAAAAAATGTGAACCCCGACCCCAACCCGCCCACTTTCACCTTTCACTCAGGCGGGACTGGGGAGGGGCGGGGGGGGGGGGGGGGGGGGAGCAGCGCACTGCCAGCCCGCAACCATGAGGCGAGTTGGCAATTTACATATGATAATGAGGCCTGAAGCCTCTACTTTAACCTGCTTTGCAGATTTTACTGCAGGCGGCCGGGGATCCCAGGGCTTGAGATTCCTGGTGGCTGCAACGAGGCAGCCTCGGGGAGCAATGTTTGTAGGCCGGGAGGAGCAGGAGTGCTTCCTCCCGCCCCACAACAGCAGCCTGACCCTTCCTGGTGTCGGGGATCGGACCCCCCCACTCCTGGAATTACGATTCGGCCCCGGGGTCGGGGATCGGACCCCCCCCCCGCCCCCGGGGATCGCCACTCCCCCCCCCCCCCAACCCCGGGGAATCAGACCCCCCCCCACCCCACCATCCTGGGCCGAGCACTTACCTGTTGCTGCGGCCTCTTTCTCCGAGTTCCCAGCACGACTGGAAGCCAGCCTGTCAATCAGGCTGGCTTCCGGGCAGGAAACCCGACCTTCTGGGTTTCCCGCCGTCTCCCGGGTCCCTCCGCACCGTGCAGGTGGGATCCGTCAAAATCCAGCCCTTATGTTTCTCTCCCCATAGGTGCTGCCTGACCTGCTAAGTGTTTCCAGAATTTTCTGTTTTTATTCCAGAACACTTACCTATACTAAGAGAAATGTCCCCATAGGATCACCACCATCATTTCAACACCCTTATCCTCACCAACATTACAGAACTTTAAAGATAACTTTTGAGCACCTTGCCTATATTCCTGGGCCTGATGGAACAAAAGCTTGTTGGATCATAGACAATCTTTCTCCTATCTCTAGCCTTCAACTTATTTTGTCTGTCTCTATTTTATTGATATCACAATGGTGAGTGCTCTTCTGACTTATCATTTTTGCTCCTCCAAGGTCCAAATATACCATCCGAAATGCTCTACTTCCTCCCGGCATCTTCACTGTGTTCAAATGAAGATTTACCTCACCATCTTCTATTCGAACATTCTTTTCCACAGTTTTCACTTCCCTTTGCAATCTACAGGCTTTTAAAACCCAACCTTGGCATCGCCTAACCACTATTTCTTCATAGACCTCATCTTCTTTCTGACTCTTTTCTGTGTGTGTTGTCCTGTATCATAAGTCTTGACCCTTTACCTGAGAGTCTCAATATAAAGATTCTTCAGGATGGAGTAATCCAGCGGTCTGCACCATGAGGGAGATGCCATCCATTCTGCTTCCTCGCATCACTGTGGAGAGCTCACACGGTCTATCTGTGCTTTGTAGTCTTATACAACATTTCAGTTCATTAAATGCAATGAGGATCTATTTTACAACATGTAGATAAGCTAAGTAGAACTATGTCACTAAAAAGAGTAGCAGGCTTGTGGAATAAGTTACCAGGGAAGGCCCCCAAAGTGGATACTAAATGGATTCAGAAGACGAGATGCTTTTCTGGTGAGAGAAGGGATTGAGGATTGAGATGGTCTGGTTGGGCCTAATGCACTTTTCCTCTTCTAATATTTTTCATGTAATGCAGGCACAGAGTCTAAACAGACCACTAATATCATATTACCTACAAGTTACAGGAGCAAGTCAAAGTAATGGTGTCTCCTTACCCCTCACTCACTATATTACAGGCTTTTGAGCTAACTTTCCTTTATTAGGCCGATTCAATAAAGGGGCTTGGTTTTCTACTTACCAGGTGGTAATGAGCGGGGTGGTACTGGGGGTGCAACAATGGTGCCCACATGTGCTGACAGGAATGGCATTGTGTCTCTGGTTCCGCTGTCTAGACTCCAGCTACTGGGAGCTGCTGGCACCGCTGAAACACAGTAAAACAAATGTCAGTCAACAAGTACCTGGGCTGATCAGTGGCAAACAAAGTTCAATACAGACAAATGTAAGGCACTGTGTAGTGTAAATAAAAATAGGAACTACAAATACTCCATGGGTGGGATAGAACTTACCGACGCAGACACTTGAAAGAGACCTAGGAATGTTAGCTGACTCATCCTTTCACTATGCCCATTAGGGGCACAATGGACATGATCTTCACTGCGCGTCAATTACAAGAGAAATGCAGGGAACAGCACCAACCGCTGTACATGGCCTTTGACCTCACAAAGGTCTTCGACACTGTCAACCGTGAGGGATTATGGAGTGTCGTCCTCAAATTCGGCTGCCCTCAAAAGTTTGTCACCATCCTCCGCCTGCTTCACGACAACATGCAAGCCATGATCCTGACCAATGGCTCCACCACAGACCCAATTCATGTACGGACCAGTGTCAATCAAGGCTGTGTCATCGCACCAACGCTCTTCTCAATCTTCCTGGCTGCAATGCTCCATCTCACCCTCAGTAAGCTCCCCGCTGGAGTGGAGCTAATTTACAGAACAAACGGGAAACTGTTCAACCTCCATCGCCTCCAGTCCAGATCCAAGGTCGTCCCATCCTCTGTCGTCGAATTACAGTATGCAGATGACGCTTGCCCCTGCGCACACTCGGAGGTCGAACTCCAAACCATCGTCAACACTTTCACCGAAGCGTATGAGAGCACGGGCCTTACACTAAACATCCGTAAGACAACGATCCTCTACCAACCTGCCCCCGCCACACAGTACTGCCCCCCGATTATCAAAATTCACAATGAGGCCTTGGACAACGTGGACCACGTTCCATACCTCGGGAGCCTACTGTCAACAAGGGCAGACATCGATAACGAAGTCCAACACCGCCTTCAGTGTGCCAGTGCAGCCTTCGGTCGCCTGAGGAAGAGAGTGTTTGAAGACCAGGACCTCAAACCCGACACCATGCTCATGGTCTACAAAGCAGTAGTGATACCCGCCCTCCTGTGTGCTTCAGAGACATGGACCATGTACAGCAGGCACCTCAAAGCACTGGAGAGGTACCACCAACGCTGCCTCTGCAAGATCCTGCAAATCCATTGGCAGGATAGGCGCACCAACGTCAGTGTTCTCGCTCAGGCCAACATCCCCAGCATCGAAGCTTTGACCACATGCGATCAGCTCCGATGGACTGGCCACGTCGTCCGCATGCCCGATACGAGACTCCCAAAACAAGTGCTCTACTCGGAGCTCCAACACGGCAAGAGAGCCCCAGGTGGGCAGAGGAAACGCTTCAAGGATACCCTCAAAGCTTCCTTGAAAAAGTGCAACATCCCCACCGACACCTGGGAATCCCTGGCCCAAGACCGCTCAAAGTGGAGGAGAAGCATCCGGGAAGGCGCCGAACACCGAGTCTCTTCGCCAGGAGCAAGTGGAAGCCAAGCGCAAACAGCGGAAGGAGCGCACGTCAACCCAAGCACCCCACCCACCCGCCCCTTCAACCACCGTCTGCCCCACCTGTGACAGAGACTGTAGGTCCCGCATTGGACTCATCAGTCACCTGAGAACTCATTTTTAATGTCGAAGCAAGTCATCCTCGGTTCCGAGGGACTGCCGAAGAAGATGATGTCTAAACAGTGTGAAATACAACAAACAAAGCAAACAGGACCCTGAGATATATTTCCCAATCAGTTAAGTTCCAATCCCCGGGTGTATTCTGGTCTGGTCAGGCCTCATCTGCAGTACTGTGTACAACAAGCAATAAGACTGAATCCACTACTAAAACGATGAGCGACGAGAAGCAGATAGATAAGCTGGGGCTCTTCAATGTTGAAAAGACACAACTGAGGAAGAATCTTACAGAGACACAAAAGATAATGGCCTGGAATTTGCAGTCAGCAACGAAGCAAAGGTGTTCGCTGCTGGCCCTGAAGTACGCTTCGCATAAGGATCTCATGATCCCTGTGTCAAGAACTTTGGGTTTTCTGACCTTCAATTCAAATCAACGAACTGTAGTGGGGATCCCCTTTTGCGAACTGCTGTGACGTCAACAGGCTGTCCAAGCAGCCAATCAAAACACAGAATTCTCACAGACAGCGAACAAGGAAGTCAGTAAGCTTTTAAAATTCTAACTTTTAAAAAATGTTACAGAGCGCAAAACAAAGATTGGGGCTCTCACATGGGGAAAAGGCAAACCTGAAATAAAGATGGGCAAACCTTAAAAAAAAAGTAAAACATGTTTTTTGAAAAGTTTCTTAAAAATTTAAAGTTTTATTAAAATGGACAAATTTCACACTGCACAAAATTAAAATTAGTTTTCCAGGCCCTTAACATTTGTTTAGCAGTAATAATGCTGTTAAAACCCCATTTACATCTAATCCCTTTGTGTCTAACTTTTAGTGGGGAATTTAACAGCGTAATTACTGCAGAAGAGCCGAAGTTTTCATCAGTTTCAATGATTTGTGAGATTTGACTGATTGCCGGCTCTGTGCGGGGTGGAGGGCACAGTGCAGCCAGTTTCGGAACTGTCACTGACAAACCGCAACTTTGCATGCGCCAAATCCCGAAGTTGCGGTCAGTTTCAAAGGCGGAATGACGGCGAACTCTGCCAGTACGCCATCATCCCCACCGCAAATTTCGGGTCATTTAATCAAAAGCAGCAAATAAACCTGGAGATGGTCCAACTTCTAAAGATGTTCAGGCAGTAGCAGGAAAGTGCACACGCTCTGGGTATAGTCTTGTGTGTGTGCAGACACTTTTCAGAGGCAACAGGAAATATTTATTTACTGAGAGGGTGATCAATAGCTGGAATGAGTTGTCAAGAAGAATAATTAAGGCCAATACAATAAAGCAGTTTCAGTGCAACACAGGCCCTACAGCATCAGTCCAACACAGACCCTACAGCATCAGTCCAACACAGGCCCTACAGCATCAGTCCAACACAGGCCCTACAGGATCAGTCCAACACAGGCCCTACAGCATCAGTCCAACACAGGCCCTACAGGATCAGTCCAACACAGGCCCTACAGCAGGATCAGTCCAACACAGACCCTACAGCATCAGTCCAACACAGACCCTACAGCATCAGTCCAACACAGACCCTACAGCATCAGTCCAACACAGACCCTACAGCATCAGTCCAACACAGGCCCTACAGGATCAGTCCAACACAGACCCTACAGGATCAGTCCAACACAGGCCCTACAGCATCAGTCCAACACAGGCCCTACAGCATCAGTCCAACACAGGCCCTACAGCATCAGTCCAACACAGACCCTACAGGATCAGTCCAACACAGGCCCTACAGCAGGATCAGTCCAACACAGACCCTACAGCATCAGTCCAACACAGACCCTACAGGATCAGTCCAACACAGGCCCTACAGCATCAGTCCAACACAGACCCTACAGGATCAGTCCAACACAGACCCTACAGCATCAGTCCAACACAGGCCCTACAGCATCAGTCCAACACAGGCCCTACAGGATCAGTCCAACACAGACCCTACAGCATCAGTCCAACACAGACCCTACAGGATCAGTCCAACACAGGCCCTACAGCATCAGTCCAACACAGACCCTACAGCATCAGTCCAACACAGGCCCTACAGCATCAGTCCAACACAGACCCTACAGCAGGATCAGTCCAACACAGGCCCTACAGCATCAGTCCAACACAGGCCCTACAGCATCAGTCCAACACAGGCCCTACAGCAGCATCAGTCCAACACAGACCCTACAGCATCAGTCCAACACAGACCCTACAGCATCAGTCCAACACAGGCCCTACAGCATCAGTCCAACACAGACCCTACAGGATCAGTCCAACACAGACCCTACAGCATCAGTCCAACACAGACCCTACAGCATCAGTCCAACACAGGCCCTACAGCATCAGTCCAACACAGACCCTACAGGATCAGTCCAACACAGACCCTACAGCATCAGTCCAACACAGGCCCTACAGCATCAGTCCAACACAGACCCTACAGGATCAGTCCAACACAGACCCTACAGCATCAGTCCAACACAGACCCTACAGGATCAGTCCAACACAGACCCTACAGCATCAGTCCAACACAGACCCTACAGCATCAGTCCAACACAGACCCTACAGGATCAGTCCAACACAGACCCTACAGCATCAGTCCAACACAGACCCTACAGGATCAGTCCAACACAGACCCTACAGCATCAGTCCAACACAGGCCCTACAGCAGCATCAGTCCAACACAGGCCCTACAGCATCAGTCCAACACAGGCCCTACAGCATCAGTCCAACACAGGCCCTACAGCATCAGTCCAACACAGACCCTACAGCATCAGTCCAACACAGGCCCTACAGGATCAGTCCAACACAGACCCTACAGCGATCAGTCCAACACAGGCCCTACAGGCATCAGTCCAACACAGACCCTACAGCATCAGTCCAACACAGACCCTACAGCATCAGTCCAACACAGGCCCTACAGCATCAGTCCAACACAGGCCCTACAGCATCAGTCCAACACAGGCCCTACAGGATCAGTCCAACACAGACCCTACAGCATCAGTCCAACACAGGCCCTACAGCATCAGTCCAACACAGACCCTACAGCATCAGTCCAACACAGGCCCTACAGCATCAGTCCAACACAGGCCCTACAGCATCAGTCCAACACAGGCCCTACAGGATCAGTCCAACACAGGCCCTACAGCATCAGTCCAACACAGGCCCTACAGGATCAGTCCAACACAGGCCCTACAGCATCAGTCCAACACAGGCCCTACAGCATCAGTCCAACACAGGCCCTACAGCATCAGTCCAACACAGACCCTACAGCAGGATCAGTCCAACACAGGCCCTACAGCATCAGTCCAACACAGGCCCTACAGCATCAGTCCAACACAGGCCCTACAGCATCAGTCCAACACAGGCCCTACAGCAGGATCAGTCCAACACAGACCCTACAGCATCAGTCCAACACAGACCCTACAGCATCAGTCCAACACAGGCCCTACAGCATCAGTCCAACACAGGCCCTACAGCATCAGTCCAACACAGGCCCTACAGCATCAGTCCAACACAGGCCCTACAGCAGGATCAGTCCAACACAGGCCCTACAGCATCAGTCCAACACAGGCCCTACAGCAGGATCAGTCCAACACAGGCCCTACAGGATCAGTCCAACACAGACCCTACAGCATCAGTCCAACACAGACCCTACAGGATCAGTCCAACACAGGCCCTACAGTAGGATCAGTCCAACACAGGCCCTACAGCATCAGTCCAACACAGGCCCTACAGCATCAGTCCAACACAGGCCCTACAGCAGGATCAGTCCAACACAGGCCCTACAGCATCAGTCCAACACAGACCCTACAGGATCAGTCCAACACAGGCCCTACAGCAGGATCAGTCCAACACAGGCCCTACAGCATCAGTCCAACACAGACCCTACAGCATCAGTCCAACACAGGCCCTACAGCATCAGTCCAACACAGACCCTACAGCAGGATCAGTCCAACACAGACCCTACAGGATCAGTCCAACACAGGCCCTACAGCATCAGTCCAACACAGGCCCTACAGCATCAGTCCAACACAGGCCCTACAGCATCAGTCCAACACAGGCCCTACAGCATCAGTCCAACACAGACCCTACAGCATCAGTCCAACACAGACCCTACAGCATCAGTCCAACACAGACCCTACAGGATCAGTCCAACACAGACCCTACAGGATCAGTCCAACACAGGCCCTACAGCAGGATCAGTCCAACACAGACCCTACAGCATCAGTCCAACACAGACCCTACAGCATCAGTCCAACACAGACCCTACAGGATCAGTCCAACACAGACCCTACAGGATCAGTCCAACACAGGCCCTACAGCAGGATCAGTCCAACACAGACCCTACAGCATCAGTCCAACACAGACCCTACAGCATCAGTCCAACACAGACCCTACAGGATCAGTCCAACACAGGCCCTACAGCAGCATCAGTCCAACACAGGCCCTACAGCATCAGTCCAACACAGACCCTACAGCATCAGTCCAACACAGACCCTACAGCATCAGTCCAACACAGACCCTACAGCATCAGTCCAACACAGACCCTACAGCATCAGTCCAACACAGGCCCTACAGGATCAGTCCAACACAGACCCTACAGGATCAGTCCAACACAGACCCTACAGCATCAGTCCAACACAGGCCCTACAGCAGGATCAGTCCAACACAGACCCTACAGCATCAGTCCAACACAGGCCCTACAGCATCAGTCCAACACAGGCCCTACAGCATCAGTCCAACACAGGCCCTACAGCATCAGTCCAACACAGGCCCTACAGCATCAGTCCAACACAGACCCTACAGCATCAGTCCAACACAGGCCCTACAGGATCAGTCCAACACAGGCCCTACAGCATCAGTCCAACACAGGCCCTACAGCATCAGTCCAACACAGACCCTACAGCATCAGTCCAACACAGGCCCTACAGCATCAGTCCAACACAGACCCTACAGATCAGTCCAACACAGACCCTACAGGCATCAGTCCAACACAGACCCTACAGGATCAGTCCAACACAGGCCCTACAGCATCAGTCCAACACAGACCCTACAGGATCAGTCCAACACAGGCCCTACAGCATCAGTCCAACACAGGCCCTACAGGATCAGTCCAACACAGACCCTACAGCATCAGTCCAACACAGACCCTACAGCAGGATCAGTCCAACACAGGCCCTACAGCAGGATCAGTCCAACACAGGCCCTACAGCATCAGTCCAACACAGACCCTACAGCAGGATCAGTCCAACACAGGCCCTACAGGATCAGTCCAACACAGACCCTACAGCATCAGTCCAACACAGACCCTACAGCATCAGTCCAACACAGGCCCTACAGGATCAGTCCAACACAGACCCTACAGCAGGATCAGTCCAACACAGGCCCTACAGCATCAGTCCAACACAGACCCTACAGCAGGATCAGTCCAACAGAGGCCCTACAGCATCAGTCCAACACAGGCCCTACAGGATCAGTCCAACACAGGCCCTACAGCATCAGTCCAACACAGGCCCTACAGGATCAGTCCAACACAGACCCTACAGCAGGATCAGTCCAACACAGGCCCTACAGCAGGATCAGTCCAACACAGGCCCTACAGCATCAGTCCAACACAGGCCCTACAGCAGGATCAGTCCAACACAGGCCCTACAGATCAGTCCAACACAGGCCCTACAGCAGGATCAGTCCAACACAGGCCCTACAGCATCAGTCCAACACAGGCCCTACAGGATCAGTCCAACACAGGCCCTGCAGCATCAGTCCAACACAGGCCCTACAGCATCAGTCCAACACAGACCCTACAGCATCAGTCCAACACAGGCCCTACAGCATCAGTCCAACACAGACCCTACAGCAGCATCAGTCCAACACAGACCCTACAGCAGGATCAGTCCAACACAGGCCCTACAGCATCAGTCCAACACAGACCCTACAGGATCAGTCCAACACAGACCCTACAGCATCAGTCCAACACAGGCCCTACAGGATCAGTCCAACACAGACCCTACAGCATCAGTCCAACACAGGCCCTACAGCATCAGTCCAACACAGGCCCTACAGCATCAGTCCAACACAGACCCTACAGCATCAGTCCAACACAGACCCTACAGGATCAGTCCAACACAGACCCTACAGGATCAGTCCAACACAGACCCTACAGCATCAGTCCAACACAGGCCCTACAGCATCAGTCCAACACAGGCCCTACAGCATCAGTCCAACACAGGCCCTACAGCATCAGTCCAACACAGGCCCTACAGGATCGGTCCAACACAGGCCCTACAGCATCAGTCCAACACAGGCCCTACAGGATCAGTCCAACACAGGCCCTACAGGATCAGTCCAACACAGACCCTACAGGATCAGTCCAACACAGACCCTACAGCATCAGTCCAACACAGGCCCTACAGCATCAGTCCAACACAGGCCCTACAGCATCAGTCCAACACAGGCCCTACAGCATCAGTCCAACACAGGCCCTACAGCATCAGTCCAACACAGGCCCTACAGGATCGGTCCAACACAGGCCCTACAGCATCAGTCCAACACAGGCCCTACAGCATCAGTCCAACACAGTCCCTACAGCAGGATCAGTCCAACACAGGCCCTACAGCAGGATCAGTCCAACACAGACCCTACAGGATCAGTCCAACACAGGCCCTACAGCAGGATCAGTCCAACACAGGCCCTACAGCAGGATCAGTCCAACACAGACCCTACAGGATCAGTCCAACACAGACCCTACAGGATCAGTCCAACACAGGCCCTACAGCATCAGTCCAACACAGACCCTACAGGATCAGTCCAACACAGGCCCTACAGCATCAGTCCAACACAGACCCTACAGGATCAGTCCAACACAGACCCTACAAGATCAGTCCAACACAGACCCTACAGGATCAGTCCAACACAGACCCTACAGCATCAGTCCAACACAGGCCCTACAGCATCAGTCCAACACAGGCCCTACAGCATCAGTCCAACACAGGCCCTACAGGATCAGTCCAACACAGGCCCTACAGCATCAGTCCAACACAGGCCCTACAGGATCGGTCCAACACAGGCCCTACAGCATCAGTCCAACACAGGCCCTACAGGATCAGTCCAACACAGGCCCTACAGGATCAGTCCAACACAGGCCCTACAGGATCAGTCCAACACAGGCCCTACAGCATCAGTCCAACACAGACCCTACAGCAGGATCAGTCCAACACAGGCCCTACAGGATCAGTCCAACACAGGCCCTACAGGATCAGTCCAACACAGGCCCTACAGCATCAGTCCAACACAGACCCTACAGGATCAGTCCAACACAGACCCTACAGCATCAGTCCAACACAGGCCCTACAGCATCAGTCCAACACAGACCCTACAGCATCAGTCCAACACAGACCCTACAGCATCAGTCCAACACAGACCCTACAGCATCAGTCCAACACAGACCCTACAGCATCAGTCCAACACAGGCCCTACAGCATCAGTCCAACACAGGCCCTACAGCATTCAGTTTGAGGGTGAGAAACCTGGAAACGAAACTAGCGTCTTAAACTTAAATAAAGGCAATTACAAGGGTATGAAGGCAGAGTTGGCTAAAGTGGACTGGGAATATAGATTAAAAGGTAAGACGGTAGATAAGCAGTGGTAGACTTTTAAGGAGATATTTGATAACTCTCAACAAAGATATATCCCAGTGAGAAAGAAAGACTTTACGAGAAGGATGAACCATTCGTGGCTTACTAAGAAATTTAAGGGTGGTATCAAATTGAAAGAAAAGGCACACAATGTTGCAAAGATTAGTGGTAGGCCAGAGGATTGGGACATTTTTAGAAACCAGCAAAGGATGACTAAAAAAATTATAAAGAGGGAGAAAATAGATTGAGAGTAAACTAGCAAGAAATGTAAAAACAGACAGTAAGAATTTCTACAAGTATATAAAAAGGAAGAGAGTAGCTAAAATAAATGTTGGTCCCTTAGAGGATGAGACTGGGGAATTAATAATGGGAAACAAGGAAATGGCAGAGACTTTGAACAAATATTTTGTATCTGTCTTCACGGTAGAAGACACTAAAAGCATCCCAATAATAGTAGATAATCAAGGGGTTATAAGGAGGGAGGAACTTAAAACAATGACTATCACTAGAGAAAAAGTACGAGGCAAACTAATGGGACTAAAGGCTGACAAGTCCCCTGGACCTGATGGCCTGCATCCTAGGGTCTTAAAAGAAGTGGCTGCAGAGATAGTGGATGCATTAGTTGTAATCTTCCCAAATTGCCTAGATTCTGGAAAGGTCACAGTGAATTGGAAAACCACAAATGTAACGCCCCTATTCAAGAAAGGAGACAGAAAGCAGGAAACTATAGGCCGGTTAGCCTAACATCTGTCATTGGGAAAAGCTGGAATCCATTATTAAGGAAGTAGTAGCAGGACATTTAGAAAATCATAATACAATCAAGCAGAATCAACGTGGTTTTATGAAAGGGAAATCGTATTTGACAAATTTATTAGAGTTCTTTGAGGATGTAACGAGCAGGGTGGATAAAAGGGAACCAGTAGATGTAGTGTATTTGGATTTCCAAAAGGCATTCGATAAGGTGCCACGTAAAAGGTTACTGCACAAGCTAAGAGCTCATGGTGTTGGGGGTAATATATTAGCATGGATAGAGGATTGGTTAACTAACAGAAAACAGAGAGTCGGGATAAATGGGTCATTTTCAGGTTGACAATCTGTAACTAGTGGGGTGCCACAGGGATCAGTGCTGGGGCCTCAACTATTTACAATCTATATTAATGACTTGGATGAAAGGACCGAGTGTACTGTAGCCAAATTTGCTGACGATACAAAGATAGGTGGGAAAGCAAGTTGTGAGGAGGACACAAAGAATCTGCAAAGGGATATAGATAGGTTAAGTGAGTGGGCAAAAATTTGGCAGATGGAGTGTAATGTGGGAAAATGTGAGGTTGTCCACTTTGGCAGGAAGAATAGAAAAGCAAAATATTATTGAAATGGAGAGAGACTACAGAATGCTGCGGTATAGAAGGATCTGGGTGTCCTCGTACATGAAACACAAACAGTTGGCATGCAGGTACAGCAAGTAATTAGGAAGGCAAATGGAATGTTGGCCTTTAATGCAAGCGGGATGGAGTATTAAAGTAGGGAAGTCTTGCTACAACTGTACAGGGCGTTGGTGAGACCACACCTAGAGTACTGTATACAATTTTAGTCTCCTTATTTAAGGAGGAATATACTTGCATTGGAAGCAGTTCAGAGAAGGTTCACCAGGTTGATTCCTGGGATGAAGGGGTTGTCTTATGAGTAAAGGTTGAGCCTATACTCATTGGAGTTTACAAGAATGAGAGGTGATCTTATTGAAACATATAAGATTCTGAGGGGGCTTGATAGGGTAGATGCTGAGAGGATGTTTCCCCTCGTGGGGGAATCTAGAAATGGGGTCATAGTTTCAGAATAAGGGATCGCCCATTTAAGATGGAGATGAGGAGGAATTTCTTCTCTTAGAGGGTCATGAATCTTTGGAATTCTCTACCCCAGAGAGCTGTGGAGGCAGAGTCATTGAATATATTCAAGGCTGAGATAGACAGATTTTTGAACTACAGGGGAGTCAAGGGTTATGGGGAACAGGCAGAAAATTGGAGTTGAGGCCAACATCAGATCAGCCATGATCTTATTGAATGGCGGAGCAGGCTCGAGGGGCCAAATGGTCTACTCCTGCTCCTATTTCTTATGTTCTTATGTCTCTGGCTGCCGTCCCCAGTAGCATGTGCAAGTGCCCATTCTTCATGTGTAATTCTTGATAGCAAATATGAGGAGATTGCTATAGAGGAGGAGGTAGGCTGAACCCAATTGTGTCCACACCTGACATCCAAACACGTGCATTTTCGAATGGGGCTACATGGATAGTGTTGAGGAACAGGAAATCCTGGCCGATTTTCCTCTTTAACCCAGGGACAACCAAGCCAATCAGCAACCTTCCTGAGATCAGCTAAAGCAGCAGAGAGCAGGGATTGAACATGGGGCCTTCCTGCTCTGAATGCTCAGTATCACACTGGGCAGTGCAGTTATGCACCGAGCTTTCATCAAGCTGCAATATTTAAGCAACTAAAAATTGACAGGGATCTCCATCCCTTTTCAAAATTTCAGATCAAAACCACATCATCTCTCTCACTGCTCTGAGACATACATGGGCCCAAATGGTTATAGTCTGTAGGAATTGGTTAAATTAATATTGGAGTGTTGGAATCATGTTTACTCATAGTTATAAACAGCAATATCTGAGACTCAGCCGTGCTGTCAGGGGTGGCGCTGAGCACAGGTCAGGAGTTTTGCAATGGTAGGGAAGCAAAACTGGAAAACTCAGTCATCCTGGTGGGTTTCTTCTTGTGACAGCACTGCAGATGGCTGGGAACAATCACCCTCTGAGATGAGGTACAGCCCACCATGTAGGACATCTCGCAGGTTATCCCTGGCTGTGAGAAGGAGGGTGCGACAGGTTCTGCTTTGAGAAGACAAATCTACATTAAAACCCTTAAAAGCATTGGATACAAAGATGCCAGATCTGGAGGCTGTTGTGGCAGTAGGGAACTACGATGTGATGGGAATATCAGAAACATGGCTAAACTTAGAGGTTGGGAATGAATTTAAAAACAGGGGTATAGAGTGTTCAGAAAGGACAGAAAAGGAGGTGGTGTAGCCATATACATCAGGGAAAACTGTGAGGTAAATGGTACAGCTACAGAAATAACTAGTCGGATAAAAATCTATAATGTGAAAATATCCAAGCTAATGCTAGGTGTTTGCTACAAACCATCAGGCCAGCATAAGAAGTAGGACAGTGTACTTAGAAGGGTATGTGAGAACAGGAAAGTTATTGTAATGGGAGACTTCAATCAACCTAATATAAATAAAAATACAGTCAGAGTTGGTAAATGTTATGCATGACTACTTTGTGACCAAGTGTGTAAGGGAAGTCAGAGGCAGTGCTCACCGTGACTTGGTATTCATAAATGACCCAGACAACGTACAGGAAATGGAAGTCGTAGTGTCCCTGGGGGACAGTGACCACAAACTGATCAAGTTTAACATGGTCTGGGATCTTACAATTACACCAAAGACCAGGAGCCAGGTTTATAACTTTTAAAGGAGCTAAATTCAAAGAGATGAGGGAAGATTTAAAACAAATGGGATGGAGGAGAATGTTCAACAACGCTTCAGCAGAAGACAAATGGAACACCTTTAAAAGAATAATGCTGGACATGCAGGTACATACCCAAGATCAGCCAACTCAAGACTAAACAAGCATGACACTAAATGGATTAACAAGCAAATTAAAAGTGACATAAAGAGGAAAAACCACCTCTATAAATCCTGCAGGGAAAAAGGACAAGGGGCTCATTGGGATGAATATAGGATCATGCAGAGACAAGTTAAAAGAGTGATCAAAGAGGCAAGGAGAGATCTAGACAACATAGCTGCAGAGGTACAATATAACAGTAACATTTTATCCTAGTACTACCATATTAAGAGGGCTGTCAGAGAGGAGATGAGAACATTAAAAGATACAAATGAGTTTGAAACTAAGGATGAGCACAAAACAGTACTTCCTTCAAGTATTCACAAGGGAAGGCTTGAACAACATGTTTTCCCTCAAAAAAGTGTCCCAATACAAAATTCAAGACGTCAATATAAATGAGATGGAAATCCTAGACAAGCTGAAAGGGCTTAAAACAAAGAAATCCCCAGTGTTAGATGGTATTTATCCCCGAGTGTTGAGAGAGACTGGAAAGGAGATTTGTGGGGAGATATCAGTTGATTGGAAACAGGCTAATGTGGTGCCAATATTTTAGAAGGGTAACAAAACAGATGCAGGCCTGTTAGTCTTGCTTCAGTTCCATGTAAAATAATGGAATTAATTATCAGGAGTAAACTTGATAATTATCTATACAAAAATGACCTAGTAAAAAGCACTCAATATGGCTTTAGATGGGGAAGATCCAGGGCCTAGATAAGAAATTAGCTGAAGGGTGGAAAACAACAGGTACTGATTGGAGAAGTTATGTCAGAGTGTTGGGATGGGGAGGGGGGGGCAGTAAGTACTGAAAGGGGTGTTCCAGGGCTCAGTTTTGGGACCATGACTATTTATAATTTACATCAATGACTTGAATTTAATTACTCAATGCAAATAGATTAAATTTGCAGGTGATGCCAAACTAGAACGGGCAGTGGAATCAGAAGGAGGCAGCCCAGAAATTACAGGATGATCGAAACAAAATATGAGTGGGCCGAACAATGGCAGATGGATAAATGGCCAACATACATAAAAACAACAACCACCTGTATTTATTTAGCGCCTTTAACGTAGTAAAACATCCCAAGGTGCTGCACAGAAGTACTATAAGACAAAAAATTTGACACCGAGCCACATAAGTCACTACTCCATGAGTGGTGACAACCCAAGTGGACTGTGGGAAGTGCTATGATGTAATGTACTTCAGCTTCCAAAAGACTTTTGACAAAGTTCCACATGAAAGGCTTTTAAACTCAAAGCTGTGGAGATTCAGGGTAAACACTGGGAATGGAAAGAAATTGGCTGAAGGGTGGAAAATGAGTACTCTCTGGAGGAGTTATGTCAGGGTGGTGGGTGGGGGTGAGTACTGACAAGGAGACATAGGTTCAAACTAGTAAAAGATAACTTTAGGACTGTTATCAGGAGGTTCTTCTTCACACAGAGTGATCAATACTTGGATTGGACTCCCGGACAGCGTGGTGGAAGTGTAAACCCTGGAATCATTTAAGAAATAATTAGATGTGGAAATGTGGGGAATTATAGGGTTGTTCGAATAGAAGCACTAAGTTGGGCTGATTAGCCTTTCTTACTAAGTATTTTGTGATTTTGACTATGGGTAGATCTCCTTAAATAAGGAAAGCATCTCATCTTACTTTGTCAAAAGAAGTGTCATCCCTTGTAAGGTATGTTGAAGAACACAGTCTGAACACATGGTACAGGGCTATGAAACAGCGATGTTGATATACGAGTAATCTTACTCTGCAGCATCAGATATGGCCAGCATGTTGTGGTTACTTGCAGGTAGCGCTGTGAGTTTATCAGACCCACACTGCACACATGCTCGATTTAGTTTAATGTCATAACAGCTCAGGGGCTAGACTGTGCATTCTTCTCCCATATAAGGAGTTAGATTGTGATTGTCTCCTATATAAGGTGTTGACAATTAGTCAAGTAACCCTGGGAACTTTTCTAGTGGTTGGAGATTGGTAAAATGATAAAGTTGGAATGAGATTAATCTAAAAGGGGGACAGAATATAAAACCGAGATACTACTGTAGTTACACAGAGTGCTGGTCAATACTGTGTTCAGTTTTGAGTATCCCACCTTAAAAGGGATACATTGGCCTCGGAGGAAGTTCAGTGACAATTCACCATGATGATACTTGGGATGAAAGGACTGAGCTATGATGAAAGACTGGAGAAATTTGGGTTATATATTCCTTGAAAATGAGTAGGTTAAGGAGAGATCTGATCAAGGTGTTTAAAATAATGAAGGGAGCAGACAAGGAGATAAGAATTAACTGTTTCCTCTAGTAGGGGAATCCAGAACAAAGGGATATCATCTTAGGAGTTCGAGCTAGGCTTTTAAAGAGCAAAGCCAGGAAAAAACTTCTTCACACACAAGATTGAGAATGTGGCATGCACTGCCCCAGGAAGCTATAGGTGCAGAATCAATGGAAGTGTTTGAATAGGAGGCAGATATTTAGTTGGGAAATAAGGGAATTAAGAAATACAGAGAAAGGGTGGGGAATTGGGATTTAAAATATAGAGCTTCTGTTGCTAATGAAATGGTGGAGCAGGCTCAATGGGCCAATGGCCTGCTCCTGTTGCTATGTTCCTATAAGTTTGTTCTTATTATTGGCTGGAAGAATGTCTGAACTTACCTTGTGCATTTTGGAGAGGTTTTCACACATGCAGTACTCTGTGTCCTATTTTTAATGAGTAAAGAGATGAACAAACCAAGTGGCCAGCATTGGGATAACAAGGAGCCTTTTCCTGCATCTCAGGCCCATCACTGCTTTGCTTGCTCTCTGCTGCCCCCAACTATCGGTGGACTCTTGCACTTCCCTTCCCTGCGGCCCATCAGCCCAGCTGTGCAATGGGACTTATTTTTGAAAATCCTTGGGCTAGCAATTCATCTGTTGAGCACCACTCATAAAATGGCGGCGGGCACCCTTTCACCAGCTGGTGGCGGGTCCTGTGGCGGCCGCCATTATGCTCTCCCCCTTTGCGCTTCCGGTAACTGGCAGCGGCGTGGGGAAAAAAATGGCGGCGTAGTGACGCCAATCGGCGTCCAACGCCGGCTCAACGTCACCAACGTGAACTTCGACCCTAGCGCTGAATTCAGCGTTGGGTCCTAAGCACACCAGGTTAACCTGGCATGCAAGCAGGCTGACAGTGGCGATGTCTGCAGCTCTTAAAGGGACACACTCATCATTCAGGTAAGTTTGAATTTAAGGGTTTGGACTGGGTTTTATTGATTTTATTGAAGTGGTGGCTTGCTGCAATAGATGTGAAAAGTTTTTTTAAGTGTGTAGGGAGTGCTGCTGGATGCTTGCAAGGGCTCAGATGGTAAATTAAGGCCTTTGAGAAGATAGAACATGCTGCGAATACTCAGCAGGTCACGCAACATCCGTGGAGAGAAAAACATAGTTCACATCTCAGGTCGACATGCTGCCTGACCAACCGAGTATTTGCAGCATTTTATGCTGTCATTTCACATTTACAGCATCCACGTGCAGAGGGAAGAGGAGCAATCAGATGGAAGGATGCATCCCAGACAGCCCCTTTGTGACCGGGATATCCAGGATGGAATCATCCGCCTGCGGTCCCACTGGCTGGGAAGGCTGCCTCTTCCTGTTGACCCACTGGCTGGGCAGGCTGCATTTCTTGGGTGTGTGAAATGAGCAAGGCACAAGGGTGGAGTTGTGCTGACGAGAGGGCGGGAAGCCTAGAGGTGCATGCCAGAAGGAGGATAACATATGAGAATACCAGCATCTTGTATCCTTTCAGCCCCGCCACTGGCCAAGGGCTCAACCATGCCCCTGCCAAGAATGGCCTTCACCGTCTCTGCCAAGGGGGTGAGGTGAGGCTAGGAATGGGAGATGTGACTCGTCATTGGTGCAGATTGTTGATAGGTGAGTGATTGGGGGTTGTGCATTGAGCAGTGTGTGAGGCTAGTGGTGCAGTTGGTAGGAGACGGCTTTTGAAGATGCATTCACTGACCTTGACCAGTGGTCTGAGGTCATGAAGGTTCTTTGGGAACTGGAGCCAGGTGGTGGGGGCAATACTGCTGGCAATGACGGCCTTAGTGATGTGGTCCCACATCGTTCTTTCTAGAGGGCCTCCTGGCCCCTGTGGGTAGAGGGCCACTCTTGCAGTGTTGACCCTCCCAGCACAAAGCTGGAGTGCTGCGTGTGAGACCCTCGGTGCCCCTTCCCTGGCTTGCTGAGCCAGTTGTGTTAGTGTTGAGGCAGTTTTCCCATTTGTTGAGGTTAGGAAGGTAATTCAACTTTAACAGCTGAATATTCACATTTGGAACTTCTTTTAAATATTGAATATTTCTTAAAAGGCAGAAAGGGCTGAAAAATGTATTGATTCACTGCATTTTATTTTGTATTGCTTCAGTGTGCATGGCCCCTTTAATTCTCAGACCTCATTACCCACAATTCCTTGCGAGCTCCATAGCTTCGCTCACAGAGGCTGTGAGAAGCTGCAATGCCGGACCTGGACAGAAACTTCGTCCCGGATCTCTCCAGCAACGCCACCAGGACGGCATTGCATGGAAGGTGAGTGCTGCGCCACCTATCTCCATGCCCCCCAGACCAATTTCACTTGGTTAGCGTTGCGGCCATTAACTGCCAGCAACTTTGCTGCCGAAAACAAATTTGTCCCCCCTTTTATTTGAAGACTTTTATAACAGTTAAAATAAAACTGAGACTGTGGAAACCAGAACAAGAAAGGGAGAAGACACCGCATAATAACATTTTCCAAATAGTACCATGGCTGTGATGGCCGAACACTCCTCACTGGTGACACCAACAGGAGATATAAAATCTGATAAACAGATGCAAAATCATTCACCTAGGGAGACTGACTGACTGCTCCACACGTGGAAAGGGTCCATGTAGGCTGGGCTGAGATAGGTCCGACTTTTCCAAGGAACTGAACATTGGCCAGAACCCAGCCTCAATTCATTAAAAATTTGGCTCTATCCTTTTGGTTGAAGGCTTCTGGTAAATGTGCAGTTTATTTTGGTGAGTTTGTATAAATCATTTATAAAACAGAGCATCTAAATAAAAACTATTTCTAGTACTTCAAAGAAATGGAGATTGGTGACGGACCTCAGTTTAGGAGACAGGAATCACTGTTTCAATCATACACATTCAATATATTTTTAATTCAGGGTGTCTCCTGACGGGCATCTAATTTTCCCATTTGTAGGTCCTTCCAGGGCCAATGTGGTTCCGGGTGTCGACTATGCACTCCAGTCCCTCCGGCGCCCACCGGTCGCGGAAGGCCTCAAGTGTACTGACAGACAACGCGTGCTCCCTCTCCATAGATACCCGGGCGCGGACATGGCCGCGGGAGAGAGCCAGGCAGTCAGGCCAAACGACCCCCTCGACTGCACGCTGCCTGGACCTGTGGATGGTCACCTTGGCCAGGTCCAGGAGCAGTCCTACGAGGAGGTCCACCGACTTGCCTGCTCCCCCTGCACCAGGTGACCAAAGATCAGGAGCATGGGACTGAAGTGCAGCCAGAAATTGAGGAGCAGCCCCTTTAAAAAGTGGAAGAGGGGCTGCAACCCCTCACACTCCATATAAATATGAAACCCGGACTCCTACAGGCAGCCTGGGAGTCCGTTAATCTACTTAAAAATCTATTGGATGGGACTGCTCCATGCAACACTCTGTCAGACTATTGCTAATGCCTCTTTATGATTGGCCTCTGTGAGATGTACAACATTACTCAGCTGAGCACATTATGTCTGATTTGCCATTTCCCCTGCAGAGAAACATCTGGCCTCAGTAACCCATCTCCCTAAGCAGCTCAAATCTGCCAGGATAGGCGAGTTGAACCAGTGTCCTCTCATTAGCGACGCAGCATGTGTCCTCCTCACATTCCATGTGTGCTCCAGTTCACACTGCCACCTCAAAATGTCCCATCTTAGGTACCCAGTGTCAGCACAAGCACTCCCAACTCCATACAGCATGGAATAAAGCTCCCTCTACATTGTCCCGTCAAACACTCCCAGGGCAGGTGCAGCACGGGTTAGATACAGAGTAAAGCTCCCTCTACACTGCCCATCAAACACTCCCAGGGCAGGTGCAGCACGGGTTAGATACAGAGTAAAGCTCCCTCTACACTGCCCATCAAACACTCCCAGGGCAGGTGCAGCACGGGTTAGATACAGAGTAAAGCTCCCTCTACACTGCCCATCAAACACACCCAGGGCAGGTGCAGCACGGGTTAGATACAGCGTAAAGCTCCCTCTACACTGCCCATCAAACACTCCCAGGGCAGGTACAGTTCGGGTTAGATACAGAGTAAAGCTCCCTCTACACTGCCCATCAAACACACCCAGGGCAGGTGCAGCATGGGTTAGATACAGCGTAAAGCTCCCTCTACACTGTCCCATTAAACACTCCCAGGGCAGGGACAGCACAGGTTAGATAGAGAGTAAAACTCCCTCTACACTGTCCCATCAAATGCTCCCAGGTTAGGTGTAATATGAGTTGCTGTACAGCTCCCTTTACTCTGCTACAACCTCAGAAGTGTTTCCTACAGCATTTGACACATTTTCATTTCCTAAACCAGCCATCCTGTGGCCCCAGAGAGGGGTGTTGCCAATTTAGTGCCATGGGATCACGCCAGCTAGGAACTGAGTCAGATTGCCAAAGATATTTCATGTAGGACCATTCTACTTGGAGCTGTACATGATTCTAGGCCTCAGAGGTGAAAGGCGAGAACCTAACCCAATGCAGCATCCAGGACTCCTCGCCATTCATTTATTTTTAAAAGGAATACTAAAATTGTAATTGTCAACTGATGAGACACATGGCCCTGTATGACCCAACAGAAGAAATTTGTTATCTCTCTGCTCCACTGAACTTTAACGGTTAAATGGGTCCTTACCCTTTTCAGCGACGGAGAGGTTGGGGTCACTACACGGTTTGCAGGGTCCGACCACCTGCTGAATCAGGGCCCGCTGGAAACTAGAAGGCTGTAATGAGAGTGAACCGTCAACATGAGCACAAGTCCGCATAACACAGAGCTGACAACAATAGACAGAGTACTGTAACCCCAATGGCTATTCAGGGAACAGATACTTAAATGCCTAGCCCACTCTATCACTTCTGTTCAGTGAGCTCCCTTTTGGTTATTTTACCTGATGGTGCTGTTGTCAAGAGCAGTTCCAACTTCAGTGGCAGTGCTGTGTGGTAAGTGAGGTCGAGGTGCAGCAGCGTCAGAACAGCAATGTGAACATTTGTCCTGGCAGTAGGTGGGCTGAACATTGAGCCCACCTGTACAGGCCGGTGATGTAGCTTCCCAATCGCCTTTCTCCAACCACCAGGCAAGGTCTGACAGCCAGAAACTAAAGATTTTCATGCAATGTGATTGGGTGGCTGTGTGTTGGTGCTGGTGGAAGATAAACATTTTGGCACCGGAAACCAGAACTACCTCAGGACAAGGTTATCTCACAGCATTGTGTGAAGGCGTGTGTGTTTCAGGAATTTTATCAGACCAGTAACTGTTTGGGTGACTTAAACTACACTTAAAACTCCCAAAGTCCCCACACCTCAGACTTTTCTGCCCTCCTATCCTCACTCAATCACTCTCCAAATAAACTCCCTTCCCATATCCATGGCCATCGCCTTGTCTTGTCATCTTTGGTGGCCTCTCCGCTCCTGAGATTTCTATCACCAATAACGCCATCTCCAACCACTTCCTCATTGACCTTTCCACCTATATCGTAACCCTTCCACCACAACCCTCTGTGCATGGACAAGATGCTCCCTTAGCTCCCTCATTAATTCACTTTCAAACTCCAAACTCATTGTCCTCTGCTCTCCAAGATAGCTTTGTCACCAGGGTCCTACCAAGCTGCTCCCTCACATCTCCATTTTCAACCCTTGCTGGATCCCTTGGACAGTCACCATCATTGTGCCATCAAATCCAAGGGCTGCAACTTCCAAGCACACATGGTACACAACTGGTCTTGTTATTCAATGCCAGATCTAACTCAACCATGTCCAGCAAACCTCATTCTGTAGCCAATACCTTCTACTACACCAGGATCATCCTAAGCGGCAAGGACAACCCTAGGCTCCATGATTAACTGCTCCCTCAAACTCCCATCCCTTGCTCCATCACCCCTCACCTCCAATATTAAGTGCAAGAGTTCATTGATTTCTTCATATTGAGAACTACAGCTCTACAGCTGTAGGAGATATTTCCTCCTCTTTCCCTTCCACTCTCTGACCTCCCGCAAGTCCTCCATCTATTCCAGCCTGACACCCATCAATCTGCAATTTCTCCATCATCCCACCCCACTTCCTGCTCTCATCTGTAAGACCCACCTCCTGCTCTTTCCAGGCCCCATGCTTGCTGACATTGTTAATGGCTTCCTAAACTCAGGGACCATCCCTTTCCATTTCAAAGCTACCATCACTTCCCCCTCAAAAAATCCACCCTCAGCCCATCCAGTCCAACTCCCTTTCCTTTCTAAGTTCCTCAAATGTATTACCTACCCCAATACTTCCTGTTCGGATCCCTCCATGCTGGGATTGTCCGAATCATAATGTTGACATGGTGCTGACTAAAGGTGTGAATGAAATCCTCTGATCCTGTAATTGTTGTGGATTTTCCCACCTTGTGCTCCTCTCCACTGCATTTGACAAGGCTGACCACACCATTTTTCTCGATTGCCTCTCCTCCATTGTCCATCTCTTTGGAACTGCCCTTGGATGTTTGCACTGTTGACTATCCAGATGTAACACATCTCCAGCAATGGCTTCTCTTCCCACCCTGCACCATCACTTCCATATTCTCTCAGGGATCTATCCTTGATCCCCTGGTAACATCACCAGTGAGCATGGGGTCAGCTTCCATATGCATGCCGATGACATCCAGTTCTACCTCTCCACTACCTCCCTTGACCTCATGACTAACTATGTTCTGTCTGGCACAATTTTCTTCAACTGAACATTGGGAAGACCATAGCCATTGTTTCTGATCCCATACCATAAACTCCATTCCCTTTCCACTGACTCCATCTCCTTCTGGGCCACTTTAAAAACCTACTCAAAAACTTGTCTTGAACAAGTTTTCAGTCAGTCCTCCTAATCTCTCCCTGCAAGGCTCAGCATCTGTTCCTATAGCTATTTCCATTGTGATGCTCCTTTTTTACATTTAAAAGGTGCAAGTTGTTGTTTAGGCATGAGGTGAAGTCTAGCTCTACAATCCCAGATGTGATAAATCCCCCATTATACACCTGTCTCTGCATCAGTGACGTTAGATGCCTTTTAAAATCTGTAACAAAATAACAAACTGGCATCTACATAGCCTTTAAAGTAGAAAAAAAGTCCCCAGGCACTTCACAGAGGCGCAAGGAAAAAATGGACGCCAAGCCAAAGGAGGAGATATTAGGATGAGCGACCAAAAGCTTGGTTAAAGTGGTGGGTTTGAAGGAGGAGAGGCAGCTGAAGAGGCGAAGGGTAGACAGAAAGGAAAAGGAGGTGGGGTAGCTCTGTTAATAAAGGATGATATCAGTGCAGTGGTGAGAAATGATATTGGCTCAGAAGAGCAAGATGTAGAATCAGTTTGGGTGGAGATAAGAAATAATAAGGGAAAGAAGTCACTGGTGGGAGTAGTCTATAGGCCCCCTGACAGTAGCTACACTGTTGGACAGAGTATAAATCAAGAAATAATGGAGGCTTGTAAGAAAGGTACAGCAATAATCATGGGCGATTTTAATCTTCATATTGATTGGACAAATCAAATTGGCCAAGGTAGCCTCGAGGAAGAGTTCATAGAGTGTATCCAGGATGGTTTCCTAGAACAATACGTTGTGGAACCAACCAGGAGCAGGCTATCTTAGATCTGGTACTGTGTAATGAGACAGGATTAATAAATGATCTCATAGTAAAGGATCCTCTCGGAAAGAGTGATCATAGCATGTTTGAATTTCAAATTCAATTGGAGGGTGAGAAAGTTGGGTTTCAAACCAGTGTCCTGATCTTAAATAAAGGCAATTACAAAGGTATGAAGGCAGAGTTGGCTAAAGTGGAATGGGAAAATAGATTAAAGGGTAAGACGGTTGATAAGCAATGGCAGACAATTAAGGAGATATTTCATAACTCTCAACAAAAATATATTCCAGTGAAAAGGAAAGACTTTAAGAGAAGGGAGAACCATCCGTGGCTAACTAAGGAAGTAAAGGATGGTATCAAATTGAAAACAAAGGCATACAATGTTGCCAAGATTAGTGGAAGGTAAAAACCAGCAAGGACGACTAAAAAAATAATAAAGAGGGAGAAGATGGATTATGAGAGTAAACTAGCAAGAAATATAAAAACAGATAGTAAGAGCTTCTACAGGTATATACAAATGAAGAGAGTAGCTAAAGTAAATGTTGGTCCCTTAGAGAATGAAACTGGGGAATTAATAATGGGGAACAGGGAAATGGCAGAGACTTTGAACAAATATTTTGTATCAGTCTTCACGGTAGAAGACACTAAAACCATCCCAATAATACATAATCAAGGGGCTATAGGGAGGGGGGAACTTAAAACAATCACTATCACTAAAGAAAAAGTACTCGGTAAAATAATAGGACTAAAGGTGGACAAGTCCCCTGTACCAGATGGCCTGCATCCTAGGGTCTTAAAAGAAGTGGCTACAGAGATAGTGGATGCATTGGTTGCAATCTACCAAAATTCCCTGGATTCTGGAGAGGTCCCAGCGGATTGGAAAACCGCAAATGTAACGCCCCTATTTAAGAAGGGAGGGAGACAGAAAGCAGGAAACTATAGACCAGTTAGCCTAACATCTGTCATTGGGAAAATGCTGGAGTCCATTATTAAGGAAGCAGTAGCAGGACATTTAGAAAATCATAATACAGTCAAATGTGAGAAGTCGCACAACACCAGGTTATAGTCCAACAGCTTTATTTGAAATCACAAGCTTTCGGAGCGCTGCTCCTTCGTCAGGTGAAGTGAGGGAGACACTTCACCTGACGAAGGAGCAGCGCTCCGAAAGCTTGTGATTTCAAATAAAGCTGTTGGACTATAACCTGGTGTTGCGCGACTTCTCACATTTGTCCACCCCAGTCCAACACCGGCATCTCCACATCATAATACAGTCAAGCAGAGTCAGCATGGTTTTATGAAAGGGAAATCATGTTTGACAAATTTGCTGGAGTTATTTGAGGATGTAACGAGTAAGGTGGATAAAGGGGAACCAGTGGATGTGGTGTATTTGGATTTCCAGAAGGCATTCGATAAGGTGCCACATAAAGGTTACTGCACAAGATAAGAGCTCACGGGGTTGGGGGTAATATATTAGCATGGATAGAGGATTGGCTAATTAACAGAAAACAGAGAGTCGGGATAAATGGGTAATTTTCCGGTTGGCAAACGGTAACTAGTGGGGTGCCACAGGGATCGGTGCTGGGGCCTCAACAATTTACAATCTATATTAATGACTTGGATGAAGGGACCGAGTGTAATATAGCCAAATTTGCTGATGATACAAAGATAGGTGGGAAAGCAAGTTGTGAAGAGGACACAAAGAATCTGCAAAGGGATATAGACAGGCTAAGTGAGTGGACAAACATTTGGCAGATGGAGTATAATGTGGGAAAGTGTGAGGTTATCCACTTTGGTAAGAAAAATAAAAAAGCAAATTATTATTTAAATGGAGAGAGATTACAAAATGCTACAGTTCAGAGGGACCTGCGGGTCCTTGTGCATGAAACACAAAAAGTTAGCATGCAGGTACAGCAAGTAATCAGGAAGGCAAATGGAATGTTGGCCTTTATTGCAAGGGGGTTGGAGTATAAAAGTAGGGAAGTCCTGCTACAACTGTACAGGGTATTGGTGAGACCACACCTGGAGTACTGCGTACAGTTTTGGTCTCCTTATTTAAGGAGGGATATACTTGCATTGGAGGCAGTTCAGAGAAGGTTCACGAGGTTGATTCCTGAGATGAGGGGGTTGACTTATGAAGAAAGGTTGAGCAGGTTGGGCCTATACTCATTGGAGTTTAGAAGAATGAGAGGTGATCTTATTGAAACATATAAGATACTGAGGGGGCTCGACAAGGTAGATGCAGAGAAGATGTTTCTCCTCATGGGGGAATCTAGAACTAGGGGGCATTATTTCAGAATAAAGGGTCATCCATTTAAAACTGAGATGAGGAGGAAGTTCTTCTCTGAGAGGGTCATAAATCTGTGGAATTCTCTGCCCCAGAGAGCTGTGGATGCTGGGTCATTGAATGTATTTAAGGTGGAGATAGACAGATTTTTGAACAATAAGGGAGTGATGGGTTATGGGGAGCGGGCAGGGAAATGGAGCGGAGCCCAAGATCAGATCAGCCATGGTCTCATTAAATGGCAGAGCAGGCTCGAGGGGCCAAATGGCCTACTCCTGCTCCTATTTTTTATTGGGGAGGGAACTCCAGGGTGTGGAGCCTAGGCGACTGGAGGCAATAAATTGAGATTTTAAATCTGTAATAACAATTAGCTGTAACATTATGTGGCAGAATGTTTACATTGAATCACGAAGGAAACACAAGATAAGATTTCAATTCAGTGTTCTGAAGTGTATCTGGGTTTTTCTAGTACAGCATTATCAAAGTCACTGTGATAAAATGGCAGATGTCGGTTCTACCTATGTCTACAGCATGATGTGACAGATACCCAGCAGCATCTCCATGATGTTAAATGTCTATGAAATGTCACATTCTGTGTCCAGTAGCTCACCTGTCCATTCTCCATCATGGCTGGATACATGGCACTGCTTGGCCTGTCCCTGTGAGGAGGCAGCAACATCACGATCTCCCGTGAGTGACGGTACTTATCAGACAATGATGGGGAACCTGAGCATAGACGGAAAGAGGAACAGTAGATTAGGAACCACAATAGACAAAGACAACAAAACCGGAGAAGAAATGGGAGAGGGAGATAGAAAAAGGAAGGAAGAATATGGAGGCAGAGAGGAAGAAAAGGGAGAAAGAAAAGGAGAGAAAGGGGGAGAGAGAGAGAAAGGGAGAGAGAGAGAAAAGGGGGGAGAGAGATAAAGGGGGAGAGAGAGAGAAAAAGGAGAGAGAGAGAAAAAGGAGAGAGAGAGAAAGGGAGAGAGAGAAAGGGGGAGAGAGAAAGGGGGAGAGAGAAAAAAAGAAAGAAGATGGGGAAGGGGAGAAAGGGGCAGGGAGAAAAGGGGAGCGAGAGAGAGAAAAGGGGAGCGAGAGAGAGAAAAGGGGAGTGAGAGAGAGAAAGGGGGAGCGAGAGAAAGGGGTGAGGGAGAAAGGGGAGTGAGAGAAAGGGGAGAGGGAGAATGGGGAGTGAGAGAATGGGGTGAGGGAGAATGGGGTGAGGGAGAATGGGGTGAGGGAGAAAGTGAAGTGAGAAAGGGGAGAGAAAAGAAGGAGAGAATGAAAGGGGAGAGACTTGGAGAGATAGGGAAGAGAATAGAGATGAGAAAAAAGGGAGAAAGGGAGGAGAGAGAGAGAAAGGGGGGAGAGAGAGAGAGAAAGGGGGGAGAGAGAGAGAAAGGGGGGAGAGAGAGAGAGAAGGGGGGAGAGAGAGAAAGGGGGGGAGAGAGAGAAGGGGGAGAGAAAGGGGGGGGAGAGAGAGAAAGGGGGGGAGAGAGAGAAAGGGGGGGGAGAGAGAGAGAGGGGGGGAGAGAGAGAAAGGGGGGGAGAGAGAGAGAGGGGGGGAGAGAGAGAAAGGGGGGAGAGAGAGAGAGGGGGGGAGAGAGAGAAAGGGGGGGGAGAGAGAGAAAGGGGGGGGAGAGAGAGAAAGGGGGGGAGAGAGAGGGGGGAGAGAGAGAAAGGGGGGGAGAGAGAAAGGGGGGGAGAGAGAAAGGGGAGAGAGAGAGAAAGGGGGGGAGAGAGAAAGGGGAGAGAGAAAGGGGGGGAGAGAGAGAAAGGGGGGAGAGAAAGGGGGAGAGAGAGAAAGGGGGAGAGAGAGAAAGGGGGAGAGAGAGAGAAAGGGGGAGAGAGAGAGAAAGGGGGAGAGAGAGAAAGGGGAGAGAGAGAAGGGGGGGAGAGAGAAAGGGGGAGAGAGAGAGAAAGGGGGGGAGAGAGAGAAAGGGGGGCGAGAGAGAAAGGGGGGGGCGAGAGAGAAAGGGGGGGAGAGAGAGAAAGGGGGGGCGAGAGAGAGAAAGGGGGGGCGAGAGAGAAAGGGGGGGAGAGAGAGAAAGGGGGAGAGAGAGAAAGGGGGGAGAGAGAAAGGAGGGGAGAGAGAGAAAGGGGAGAGAGAGAGAAAGGGGAGAGAGAGAGAAAGGGGGGGAGAGAGAAAGGGGGAGAGAGAAAGGGGGAGAGAGGGAGAAAGGAGGAGAGAGGCAGAAAGGAGGAGAAAGGGGGAGAGAGAGAAAGGGGTGAGAGAGAGAGAAAGGGGTGAGAGAGAGAAAGGGGAAGGGAGAGAAAGAATGGAAGAGAGAGCGAGAAAGGGAGAGAGAAAGGGAGAGAGAGAAAGGGGGAGAGACAGAGAGAAAGGGGAGAGAGAAAGGGGGAGAGAGAAAGGGGGAGAGAGAGAAGGGGGAGAGAGAAAAGGGGAGAGAGAAAGAAAGGAGAAAAAGGGGGAGAGAAAGGGGTGAGAGAGAGAAAGGGGTGAGAGAGAGAATGGAGAGAGAGAGAGAAAGGGGAGAGAGAGAGAAGGGGAGAGAGAGAGGGAGAAGGGGTGAGAGAAAGGGGGAGAGAGAAAGGGGGAGAGAGAGAGAAATGGGCGAGAGAGAGAAGGGTACGAGAGAGAGAAAGGGGGGAGAGAGAGAGAAAGGGGGGAGAGAGAAAGGGGAGAGAGAGAGAGAAAGGGGGGAGAGAGAGAAAGGGGGGAGAGAGAAAGGGGAGAGAGAGAAAGGGGGAGAGAAAGGGGGAGAGAGAAAGGGGGAGAGAGGGAGAAAGGAGGAGAGAGGCAGAAAGGAGGAGAAAGGGGGAGAGAGAGAAAGGGGAAGGGAGAGAAAGAATGGAGGAGAGAGAGAGAAAGGGAGAGAGAAAGGGAGAGAGAGAGAGAAAGGGGGAGAGACAGAGAGAAAGGGGAAAGAGAAAGGGAGAGAGAGAAAGGGGGAGAGAGAAAGGGGAGAGAGAGAAAGGGGGAGAGAGAAAGAAAGGAGAGAAAGGGGGAGAGGGGGAGAGAGAGAAAGCGGTGAGAGAGAGAAAGGGGTGAGAGAGAGAAAGGGGAGAGAGAGAGGGAGAAGGGGAGAGAGAAAGGGGGAGAGAGAAAGGGGGAGAGAGGCAGAAAGGGGGAGAGAGAAAGGGGTGAGAGAGAGAAAGGGGTGAGAGAGAGAGAGAAAGGGGTGAGAGAGAGAAAGGGGAAGGGAGAGAAAGAATGGAGGAGAGAGGGAGAAGGGGAGAGAGAAAGGGGGAGAAAGGGGGAGAGAGAGAAAGGGGGAGAGAGAGAGAAAGGGGGAGAGAGAGAGAAAGGGGGAGAGAGAGAAAGGGGGAGAGAGAGAAAGGGGGAGAGAGAGAAAGGGGGAGAGAGAGAGAAAGGGGGAGAGAGAGAAAGGGGGGAGAGAGAGAAAGGGGGAGAGAGAGAAAGGGGGAGAGAGAGAAAGGGGAGAGAGAGAAAGTCGGAGTGAGAAAAAGGGGGGCAGAGAGAGAAAGGGGTGACAGAGAGAATGGAGGAGAGAGAGAGAGAAAGGGGGGGAGAGAGAGAAAGGGGGGCGAGAGAGAAAGGGGGGGGCGAGAGAGAAAGGGGGGGAGAGAGAGAAAGGGGGGGCGAGAGAGAGAAAGGGGGGGCGAGAGAGAAAGGGGGGGAGAGAGAGAAAGGGGGAGAGAGAGAAAGGGGGGAGAGAGAAAGGAGGGGAGAGAGAGAAAGGGGAGAGAGAGAGAAAGGGGAGAGAGAGAGAAAGGGGGGGAGAGAGAAAGGGGGAGAGAGAAAGGGGGAGAGAGGGAGAAAGGAGGAGAGAGGCAGAAAGGAGGAGAAAGGGGGAGAGAGAGAAAGGGGTGAGAGAGAGAGAAAGGGGTGAGAGAGAGAAAGGGGAAGGGAGAGAAAGAATGGAAGAGAGAGCGAGAAAGGGAGAGAGAAAGGGAGAGAGAGAAAGGGGGAGAGACAGAGAGAAAGGGGAGAGAGAAAGGGGGAGAGAGAAAGGGGGAGAGAGAGAAGGGGGAGAGAGAAAAGGGGAGAGAGAAAGAAAGGAGAGAAAGGGGGAGAGAAAGGGGTGAGAGAGAGAAAGGGGTGAGAGAGAGAATGGAGAGAGAGAGAGAAAGGGGAGAGAGAGAGAAGGGGAGAGAGAGAGGGAGAAGGGGTGAGAGAAAGGGGGAGAGAGAAAGGGGGAGAGAGAGAGAAATGGGCGAGAGAGAGAAGGGTACGAGAGAGAGAAAGGGGGGAGAGAGAGAGAAAGGGGGGAGAGAGAAAGGGGAGAGAGAGAGAGAAAGGGGGGAGAGAGAGAAAGGGGGGAGAGAGAAAGGGGAGAGAGAGAAAGGGGGAGAGAAAGGGGGAGAGAGAAAGGGGGAGAGAGGGAGAAAGGAGGAGAGAGGCAGAAAGGAGGAGAAAGGGGGAGAGAGAGAAAGGGGAAGGGAGAGAAAGAATGGAGGAGAGAGAGAGAAAGGGAGAGAGAAAGGGAGAGAGAGAAAGGGGGAGAGACAGAGAGAAAGGGGAAAGAGAAAGGGAGAGAGAGAAAGGGGGAGAGAGAAAGGGGAGAGAGAGAAAGGGGGAGAGAGAAAGAAAGGAGAGAAAGGGGGAGAGGGGGAGAGAGAGAAAGCGGTGAGAGAGAGAAAGGGGTGAGAGAGAGAAAGGGAGAGAGAGAGGGAGAAGGGGAGAGAGAAAGGGGGAGAGAGAAAGGGGGAGAGAGGCAGAAAGGGGGAGAGAGAAAGGGGTGAGAGAGAGAAAGGGGTGAGAGAGAGAGAGAAAGGGGTGAGAGAGAGAAAGGGGAAGGGAGAGAAAGAATGGAGGAGAGAGGGAGAAGGGGAGAGAGAAAGGGGGAGAAAGGGGGAGAGAGAGAAAGGGGGAGAGAGAGAGAAAGGGGGAGAGAGAGAGAAAGGGGGAGAGAGAGAAAGGGGGAGAGAGAGAAAGGGGGAGAGAGAGAAAGGGGGAGAGAGAGAGAAAGGGGGAGAGAGAGAAAGGGGGGAGAGAGAGAAAGGGGGAGAGAGAGAAAGGGGGAGAGAGAGAAAGGGGAGAGAGAGAAAGTCGGAGTGAGAAAAAGGGGGGCAGAGAGAGAAAGGGGTGACAGAGAGAATGGAGGAGAGAGAGAGAGAAAGGGGAGAGAGAGAGAAGGGGAGAGAGAGAGGGAGAAGGGGAGAGAGAAAGGGGGAGAGAGAAAGGGGGAGAGAGAAAGGGGGAGAGAGAAAGGGGGAGAGAGGAAAGGGGGGAGAGAAAGGGGGAGAGAGAGAAAGGGGGGGAGAGAGAGAGAAAGGGGGAGAGAGAGAGAAAGGGGGAGAGAGAGAGAAAGGGGGAGAGAGAGAGAAAGGGGGAGAGAGAGAGAAAGGGGGGGAGAGAGAGAAAGGGGAGAGAGAGAGAGAAAGGGGGGGAGAGAAAGGGGGAGAGAGAGAGAAAGGGGGGAGAGAGAGAAAGGGGGGAGAGAGAAAGGGGAGAGAGAGAGAAGTGTGAGAGAGAGAAGCGTGAGAGAGAGAAGGGGAGAGAG
This sequence comes from Squalus acanthias, assembly GCA_030390025.1. Lineage (NCBI taxonomy): Eukaryota > Metazoa > Chordata > Chondrichthyes > Squaliformes > Squalidae > Squalus > Squalus acanthias. The sequence continues at coordinate 5,949,872 of CM059444.1, read as the reverse complement.
AGAAAGGGGAGAGAGAGAAAGGGGACAGAGAAAAGGGGAGAGAAAGAAAGGAGAGAGAGAAAGTCGGAGTGAGAGAAAGGGGCAGAGAGAGAAAGTTGGAGTGCGAGAAAGGGGGAGAGAAAGGGGGATAAAGGGAGAGAAAGGGAAAAGAGAAAGGGAGAGAAAGGGAAAGAGAGAAAGGGCGAGTGCAAAAGTGGGAGAGAGAATGGGGAGAGAGAGAAAGGGGATAGTGCAAGGAAGAAAGGAAGGATAAGAAAAGGGGAGATAGGGAAGGGAAGAGAGGTGAGAAAAAATGGGAGAAAAGGAGAGAGATCAAAGTGGAGAGATAAGAGGGAGAGAGAAAGGGGACAGAGAGAGAAAGGAGATAGAAACGGAGTGACAGAGAAGGAGGACAGAGAGAAAGACGAGGGAAATAGAAAGAGAGAGAAAGGGGAGGTAGAGAAAGGGGTGGTAGAGAAATGGGAGAGATAAAAAGGAAGACAAAGAGAAAAAGGGGAGCGAATGAAAGTGAATGTGCAAAAGGGAAAGCGAGGGAAAGAAAGGGTAGGTGCATAAGGGAGAAAGAAGTGAGAGTGTTAAGGTAGAGTGTGATAGGGGAAGAATAGAGAGAAAGTGCAGAATGGAGAACACCAAACGGCAAAGAAAGAGAGAAGTAGGGGGAGAGAATGAAAGAAAGTAGAGAAGGAAGAGAAAAGGCAACGGAAAGAAAAAGATAAAGAAGAACAGTGCTTTAGGAACCACTAGAGAGACTTAACTGAACAGTGAGATTGAGAAATGAGAAAGGAACATGTAACCAACACAGAGGTTTTGACATTCCATCCTCCTATCGATATATAAAATATATATATCTCTCCAGATTCAGTCTCCTGTTCTATACATGTGCAGACATTTCATCTGCTCCCATTACACTGTTTGCTCCCTATGTAGGTGCAGTGTTACACTTGGACTAACACAGCAGTGAGCAGGGATGCCCAACCTTTTGGTGCTGGGGGGTAGAAAAATATCAGAACCAGTGAGTGGGCTGTATATAATTGCAGAGAAATGTGAGCTCCCAATACACAATCGGCGGGAATTTCCCTCTCCATCACTGTAACTTCAGTGGAAGTCCCGGCAGAAATCCTGGTATAACAACAGAAAATGCTGGAAACCCTCAGCAGGCCAGGCAGCATCCATGGAGAGAGAAACAGAGTTAACGTTTCAGGTCGGAGACCCTTCTTCAGAACTGGAAAAAGTTGGAAATGTAACAGATTTTGCAGGTGCAGAGGCAGGGAAGTGGGTGGGGGGGGGGTGGAGGTATGAACTTAAGGGACAGTCTGTGCTAGAATGCAAGGCAGGAGTGGTTAAATGTTGCAAATGGGGATGGCAGAATCATAAACAGTTGCCGCCTGAAAAAATGGGTGGGTTATAGTCTGAAATTGTTGAACTCAATGTTGAGTCCAGAAGACTGTAAAGTGCCAAATCGAAAGTTGAGGTGCTGTTCCTCGAGCTTACGTTGAGCTTCATTGGAACAGCGTAAGAGGCCGAGGACGGTGAGGTCTGAGTGGGAGTGGAGCGGAGAATTAAAGTGACAGGCGATCACCCAATCTGCGTTTGGTCTCCCCAATGTAGAGGAGACCGCATCGTGAGCAGCGAATACAGTGTACTAAATTGCAAGAAGTACAAGTAAATCGCAGTTTCACCTGGAAGGGGTATTTGGGGCCCTGGACAGTGGGAAGGGAGGAGGTAAAAGGGCATGTGTTGCATCTCCTGTGCTTGCACGGAAGGTGCCGTGGGGGGGAGGGGCTGTTGGGGGTGATTGAGGAGTGGACCGGGGTGTTGTGGAGGGAGCGGTCCCTTCGGAATGCTGAAAGGGGAGGTGAGGGGAAGATACGTTTGGTGGTGGGATCACGCAGGAGGTGGCGGAACTGGCGGAGGATGATCCGTTGAATGTGGAGGCTGGTGGGGTGAAAGGTGAGGACAAGGGGAACCCTATCGTGGCTCCGGGAGGGAGGGGAAGGGGTGAGAGCAGAAGTGCGGGAAAAGGAACGGACACGGTCGAGGGCCGTGTCAACCACGGTAGAGGGGAATCCTCGGTTGAGGAAAAAGGAAGACATATCGGAAGCACTGGTATGGAAGGTGGCATCATCAGAACAGATGTGGCAGAGACGGAGAAACTGGGAGAATAGAATAGAGTCCTTACAGGAAGCGGGGTGGGAGGAAGTGTAGTCCAGTTAGCTGTGGGAGTCAGTGGGCTTGTAGTGGATGTTTGTCGATAGCCTATCGCCAGAAATGGAGACAGAGGAGTCAAGGAAGGGAAGAGAAGAGTCAGAGATGGACCATGTGAAGGTGAGGGAAGGATGGAAATTGGAAGCAAAGTGAATGAAATTTTCCAGTTCAGGGCGAGAGCAGGAAACGGCACCAATACAGTAATCAATGTACCAGAAAGAGGTGAGGGAGGGGACCCGAGTAGGACTGGAACAAAGAATGTTCCACATATCCCACGAAAAGGCAGGCATAGCTAGGATCCATGCGGATTCCCATAGCAACACCTTTAATTTGGAGGAAGTGAGTGGAGTCAAAGGAGAAATTGTTCAATGTGAGAACAAGTTCAGCCAGGCGGAGGAGGGTGGTGGTGGATGGGGACTGGTTGGGCCTCTGTTCATAGGAAGAAGCGGAGCGGCCTCAGGCCGTCCTGGTGGGGGATGGAGGTGTAGAGGGATTGGACGTCCGTAGTGAAAAGGAGATGGTTGGGGCCAGAAAACTGGAAACTGTTAAAGTGGCGGAGGGCGTCGGAAGAAATCTTGGTATCCCAGTTGACGTTTATTCATTTCATAAATAAATTGCAATGTATATATTGAAAAGACAACACCTGCCAAAGCCAGCCCCCCAGCTGCCTACTGTGCATTGCTTAGGAAAAGGGGTATAAGACAAGAGTGATACATGGGAGAGACGAGGCAGCTCAGTTGCAAGTCGGCCCAAGCCTCGCTGAAAGTTAACACTAAATAAAAGAGGTTCTTACCTCGAGCGCTGGACGGGGCCGAGTTGATCATCTGCGAGGGAGCAGAATGCGTGGAGCTCAGGCTAGAGGTGGATGGACTTGCCTGGCACGACGACAAAACAGAGACGTTGGTCATGGAGCCTTGGAACTTGGCATTAGCGTAAGCAAGCTGCAGAAAGCAGAGAAAGTGGCAGAAAGAAAGAGAAAGCGCTGGGAAACCCGACAAGGGAACGAAACAGTGAGAGGTGAACAGACAGACTCAGAGAGGCTATGGACGGCTCTGACTCTCATCACGAATGGACCGACATATCTACTAAAAACAGAGAGTCCCTACTGCTTGCTGAACACTGTCTCTGTAATGGAGAAGATTTTGGCAATTCATTTCACCCCATCCCCAATTTTGTCCCCATCTCTTCTGAAGCCACTGACCTTGATGGGGTACAGTTTGATAAGTGTGGGTCACTCCTCTGGTACATCATCCAAGTAGCCATGCATGACCCTAGAGAGTGAGTGTTGGCAGGCTATTCTACCACGGAAGGCACCACCTGTCCTCATTCAATGTTGGTACCCATGTGCTTCCTAGCAGGTGTCGCTGGATGGAGATCAGAAGCAGGAATCCTGGCTCAATTTCTCCCTCCCTAGCCTAGGGATGATGTGGAGATGCCGGTGTTGGACTGGGGTGGACAAAAGTGAGAAGTCGCACAACACCAGGTTATCGTCCAACAGCTTTATTTGAAATCACAAGCTTTCGGAGCGCTGCTCCTTCGTCAGGTGAACAGAGAGGTTCTACTGCCTGAGATTAGCTGACTCAGCACAGATTGTAATCAGGCGGATGGGGGAAGAGAGTGTTTTTACAAAGTCTTTCTCATCTGTTTACCAAAAACACAGCACGGAATAATTTGGGCTGAAGTGTGTTGCTGTAGATTGTATGATATGGCACATGATGAAAATGATATGGTTCTTCTCCCTCTGAGCTGGGCGTGACTCAACCACTTAAAGGATTATTAAAAGAACTATGAGATTTCTATTAGTTTAGAGGCACAGTGTATTATTGCTTGTTTTCTTTGTCCGTTAATGGCAGTTTTTGTGGTGGTTGCTACACAGTGTTTTACTCAAGCACATTTATACTTTAGTTTGGTCACTAAACCAGGCAGATGAAGGGTGCCCAGCTCCTTCTGAACAAACAGTCTTAAAATTGACACACACTATGAAGGTGACAGTCTCACTGTCTATTGTACAACACTTCAACTGTGAAGCCTCTGAAAGCATCAGTCTCAGACACAACCCCCATCAACAACACTCTGCTACAGTCCTCATTAGTGTCTTACTCCAGTGCGGTCCCTGCTGGGAATATGTTCCATTACAGTCCCTGTTGGGGATTCGCTCGGTTAGTGTTTCTCTCTATTACAGTTCTTGTCAGAGTTTCACCATGTAACAGTTCTCATTAAGGTTTAGCTTAATTACAGTCCTTCTTGAGGATTTCCTGCATTACCTTCCTTGTTGGGATTTAACTCCCGTTACAGTCCCCGTTGAGATTTAACGCCCGTTACAGTCCCCGTTGGGATTTAACGCCCGTTACAGTCCCCGTTGGGATTTAACGCCCGTTACAGTCCCCGTTGGGATTTAACGGCCGTTACAGTCCCCTGTGGGATTTAACTCCCGTTACAGTCCCCGTTGGGATTTAACGCCCGTTACAGTCCCCGTTGGGATTTAACGCCCGTTACAGTCCCCGTTGGGATTTAACGGCCGTTACAGTCCCCGCTGGGATTTAACGCCCGTTACAGTCCCCGTTGGGATTTAACTCCCGTTACAGTCCCCGTTGGGATTTAACGCCCGTTACAGTCCCCGTTGGGATTTAACGCCCGTTACAGTCCCCGTTGGGATTTAACGCCCGTTACAGTCCCCGTTGGGATTTAACGCCCGTTACAGTCCCCGTTGGGATTTAACGCCCGTTACAGTCCCCGTTGGGATTTAACGCCCGTTACAGTCCCCGTTGGGATTTAACGCCCGTTACAGTCCCCGTTGGGATTTAACGCCCGTTACAGTCCCCGCTGGGATTTAACTCCCGTTACAGTCCCCGCTGGGATTTAACTCCCGTTACAGTCCCCGCTGGGATTTAACTCCCGTTACAGTCCCCGCTGGGATTTAACTCCCGTTACAGTCCCCGCTGGGATTTAACTCCCGTTACAGTCCCCGTTGGGATTTAACGCCCGTTACAGTCCCCGCTGGGATTTAACTCCCGTTACAGTCCCCGTTGGGATTTAACTCCCGTTACAGTCCCCGTTGGGATTTAACGCCCGTTACAGTCCCCGCTGGGATTTAACGCCCGTTACAGTCCCCTGTGGGATTTAACTCCCGTTACAGTCCCCTGTGGGATTTAACGGCTGTTACAGTCCCCGCTGGGATTTAACGCCCGTTACAGTCCCCTGTGGGATTTAACTCCCGTTACAGTCCCCGTTGGGATTTAACGCCCGTTACAGTCCCCGTTGGGATTTAACGCCCGTTACAGTCCCCGTTGGGATTTAACGCCCGTTACAGTCCCCGTTGGGATTTAACACCCGTTACAGTCCCCGTTGGGATTTAACACCCGTTACAGTCCCCGTTGGGATTTAACGCCCGTTACAGTCCCCGCTGGGATTTAACTCCCGTTACAGTCCCCGCTGGGATTTAACTCCCGTTACAGTCCCCGCTGGGATTTAACTCCCGTTACAGTCCCCGCTGGGATTTAACTCCCGTTACAGTCCCCGTTGGGATTTAACGCCCGTTACAGTCCCCGCTGGGATTTAACTCCCGTTACAGTCCCCGTTGGGATTTAACTCCCGTTACAGTCCCCGTTGGGATTTAACGCCCGTTACAGTCCCCGCTGGGATTTAACGCCCGTTACAGTCCCCTGTGGGATTTAACTCCCGTTACAGTCCCCTGTGGGATTTAACGGCTGTTACAGTCCCCGCTGGGATTTAACGCCCGTTACAGTCCCCTGTGGGATTTAACTCCCGTTACAGTCCCCGTTGGGATGTAACGCCCGTTACAGTCCCCGTTGGGATTTAACGCCCGTTACAGTCCCCGTTGGGATTTAACGCCCGTTACAGTCCCCGTTGGGATTTAACGCCCGTTACAGTCCCCGTTGGGATTTAACGCCCGTTACAGTCCCCGTTGGGATTTAACGCACGTTACAGTCCCCGCTGGGATTTAACGCCCGTTACAGTCCCCGCTGGGATTTAACTCCCGTTACAGTCCCCGCTGGGATTTAACTCCCGTTACAGTCCCCGTTGGGATTTAACGCCCGTTACAGTCCCCGCTGGGATTTAACGCCCGTTACAGTCCCCGCTGGGATTTAATGCCCGTTACAGTCCCCGTTGGAATTTAACGCCTGTTACAGTTGTACAAGCTCATGTTCTCCAAGCTCTCCTCATTCTGATGGACCACTGTATGAGTGATATTGTAAAGAATGTCAGATTCTACCTTGTGCTGACTCTGCCATATCTGGTGGGTGGCCAGAAGGAGCTCCATTATTTCCAGCTCTCACAGGTTGGTCTGTGATTGTGATTACCCTCACACAACAGCTCACTGAGCTGAGCTGGGCTGGGCTGGGCTACCAAGGGGAGGTGCTTCCCTGTAGAGAAGGAACAAAGCCAATCTGTGCCATTCTTATGCAGCTCCAATCATAGAGCCACAATGCGGAGGCCCAGCATCTGCCATGCCCACTCTAATGGCCCAGAGACGACATATGACACAGGGAAAACAAATAAACACAAGAACTGCCGTACCTGCATACGGAAAAGGTCATCAGGGGTTTCTCCAACAAGACCGTCTGTGAGGATGACGAGGTTCCCAACCTCACTGGATGTCTGTGAGGATAGTGAGGATGAGGAGTGCCTATTAGAGCCAAGCAGGTTCAGTGGGCTGAGGAGATCAATGAGACAGAATATTACTTTACATTCAGCCAGTCCAGTCACAGCATTCCCAATGTGACTGCCCCTTGATCCTAAGCAAACACGTCACACCTACTCCCACCACAGAACTATCACGGACACTACCCCATCCATTTAATCCCTTCAAAGAAACTTCACTATACATCCTATATGATTCTCAACAGCCAGGCGCACCAACTTGGCTTGGTTGGTAGCACCCTTGCCTCTGCTGGGTTCAAGTCCCACTGCAGACTGACTGAGGAAGTGCTGCATTGTTGGAGGTGTTGTTCTCTGTATTCTGCCCAACATTCCTCCGAAACCTGACCCTTCACCTTATTAATGTTTGTGAGAGGTTGCTGTGCACAAAATAGTTTTCACTTTCACTACACAACAGCCACTGCACTTCAAAGTAATTTGTTGTTTAGGTGCTTTGACTGTGTAATAAGGTTCTGTATAAATGCATGTCGTTCTTTCTCTCTAAGCAACTGAACCCAATATCACACTTCATTCCTGACTAGTTGCCCTCCACAGATGATAACCTGTATGCTCAGCAACATGGGACCCATTGTGGGTCGTGGGTATCCTGCTGAAAATTCCAGTTAGGACCAGTGAAGATCTGATCAATGTATATATCAGTTGGTATCAATTTCAGAATGCACTATAAAGCTGTCACGAGCATAAATCGAAACAACTTTGAACGTCCTCCATGCTCAAAAGGTGCGGAGATAACAGTGGCAGGGATCGGAGAGAGCACAGGGTCCAATGTGACAACATCATGACAGTCCAAATTGTGTTAATTATGCAAATTAGGTCATCAACAGAGCCACCACTGGAGCCCACAAGAACATTTCCTCTCTTCTCCCTTCCTCTACGAATATGCTTGCGTTGGGGTACAGTTCCAAGGATGCTGGCTGCCCTTAGTACCTTCTCCAACTGCTTATATTTCACATGCGAGCGTAGAGATCAGTATAGCAGTATCACCAGACTATTTTTTCCATGGAGGCATCACAGCTGAGCCCGATCCTGTTCTTACTCGCAATTCACACATACACACTTTCAAAAAGGGGTCAGTGGACAGCAATCAGGACAGTGGACTTTGTTCCTGGATTAAGAAGAGAGCCATCAGCCAATGAGGTTAAATGTGCTACTCCAACTGAGATCAGATAACTCAGCACAGGCACAGGCAAACACCCACCTGAACATTAAACTAATGACCTTTAGGGAAGGAAAGATGATGCCCATACCCAGTCCGGCTTATACGCTACTCCAGCCACACACTTAAGTGGTTGACTCTTAACTGCCCTCTGAAGTGGCCAAGCAAGCAACTCATTTGTATCAAACCAGCAATTAGAGATGGGCAGTAAATGCCTGCCTTACCAGTGATGCCCACATCTCAAGAATGAAAGAAAGAATGACTTGCACTTATATAGCACCTCTCATGACCTCAGCATGTCCCAAAGCACCTTACAACCAATGAAGTACTTTTGAAGGAAAGGCAGGATTATTATTTTTTTTAAACAGTGCTTAGATATTTAGCCACAGACTGGTAATTTTCACACAGTGAATATAAACACCTACCTGTATCTGCATACGAGCTGGGCACCAGTCTCACTTACCTGTGTCTGTGTACGAACTGGGCATCAGCCTCACGTACCTGTATCTGCATAGGAGCTGGGTACCAGTCTCACTTACCTGTCTCTGTGTACGAACTGGGCACCGGTCTCACTTACCTGTGTCTGTGTACGAGCTTGATACTCTCTGGACTCATCGGATTATGACTGGACATGAGACTGCCACGTGGCGTGCTGGAAACAGAGCAAGCAGGACTGATCTTGTCCATTCCAGGAAGATCCTATATGGGAAGATGGAAACCGCAGTGAGCTTAGCATTTGTGTGTGGCTGGTATCATAAGGTTCCTATTGCTGAAAGGTATTTATATAGATGAGTGACATCTCTACAATTCACTGCGTATTGCTCATAGCAGCCTGAGCTCATACTGCAACATCACCACAAGGAAGCTGCCATGGCATCACAGCCAGCTCCCCACTAGGACATTAGTGGGACACAGCTCTTCCTTGGCGCACCATGGATCTTCCAGTTGCTTGGCCGAGTGGTCATTCGTCTGTGAGGCTGGACAGTGAGCGTCAGCAGGCTATTCTGTCCACGCTCGATCCTGTCCCCGCCTGATCCACACGTATGGGGGCCGATTTTCATCTGACACATGTAAGTCAGCTCTAAATAGTTAAAATCCCATCAGAGTGCTAATAGCACTCCGGTTTCCTGTATAAGCATATTTCACACGAGTCACCGATTCAAGCGAATACTCAGACAGATCTAGGGAGCACAGGAGTGGTGGAAGAAGAAAACTGCATGCTAGTGACATTTAAAAGAATGGGGTCAACTAAAGAGGAGTGTCACAATAAGGAGAGAACATTTCAGAAAGCCTCAAAAGTTATCTCAGCCCAGAACCTACTTTTGCCAAGGCTGAAGGGACAGGGGCCTAATAAATAACAATCATAAATGACAGGATAGGGTACCCTAGGTGCAGGCTCAAGTCTGCAGGCAAGTGACTGGGCAACCCTGCACCTGACCCCCTACTCGATGGCTGATGAAGTGTTAATGAGGAGGGTAGCTCTCTGTCTCACTGCAGTACTGTCCCCATGGGTCCGCACTGCAGTTTGCCTGCAAGGAGCTGCAGCCACGTTTTGGGCTACAGCTGACCATTACTGGCACTGTATGTGCCAGTCCTATCTTGCATGGGAACCTCTCTGCTGGGCCCTGAGAACAGTTTCCCACGGTCGTTGCCACAATGTCAGTAAATATATTTGGTGGCATCACGGTGGGTGCGATTGATCAGGCTTTCCTGCCATGCCTTCTTCCATGCAGTACCACATAAAGGTGTGTTTGGGGTGCTTTTAAGGAACAATATAGCATAACTGCTGGTCAGGCATCCACATGTCTCAGCAATGCCGTCATGGACTGCTGTTGCAGCTTCCTTTGGGAAGCGGAACCGCCACTACATCTACCAAGGCAAGATAATTTCATCTCTGCCTGCTGATGTGAGTGTGTGGGTGCTGGCAGAAGCACAGAGCACCTCGAGTGCAGCCTGACCTGCCTGGCATCCCGCTGGAGGTCCTCATCTTCCAAACATGTCAGATAGGTGCATTCCCATTGGGAAACTCACTGGCGTTAGTAATGGTGCTAGGGGCAAAAAATTCATTAATTAGAACAACTGGCACAAAAGTTTTTGAGACTAAGTGCCAGCTGGAATATTCCAATGCTCTCTTGGCCCGCCTCCCACCTTCCGTAAACTTAAGCTCCTCCAAAACTGCCCGTATCCTAACTCGCACCAAGTCCCATTCAGTCATCACCCCTGCGCTCACTGACCCACATTGGCCCCTTCCGGCAATGTCTTGAATTTAATATTCTCATCCTTGTGTGAGAAAGTAGTGAGAACAGTAGTGCGAAATGATCTTGGTTCGGAAGATCAAGATGTAGAATCAGTTTGGGTGGACATAAGAAATAGAAAGGGAAAGAAGTCATTTGTGGGAGTCTATAGGCCCCCTAACAGTAGCTACACTATAGGACAAAGTATAAATCAAGAAATAATGGGGGCTTGTAAGAAAGGTACTGCAGTAATCATGGGCGATTTTAATCTTCATATCGATTGGACAAATTGAATTGGCAAAGGTAGCCTTGAGGATGAGTTCATAGAGTGTATTCGGGACGGTTTCTTAGAACAATATGTTGTGGAACCAACCAGGGAACAGGCTATTTTGGATTTGGTAATGTGTAATGAGACAGGATTAATTAGTGATCTCATAGTAAGGTATCCTCTGGGGAAGAGTGATCATAACATGATAGAATTTCACATTCAGTTTGAGGGTGAGAAACTTGGGTTTGAAACTACTGTCTTAAACTTAAATAAAGGCAATTACAAAGGTATGAAGACAAAGTTGGCTAAAGTGGACTGGGAAAATAGATTAAATGCTAAGACGGTAGATAAGCAGTGACAGACATTTAAGGAGATATTTCGTAACTCTCAACAAAGGTATATTCCAGTAAGAAAGAAAGACTCAATGAGAAGGATGAATCATCCATGGATAACTAAGAAAGTTAAGGAGGGTATCAAATTGAAAGAAAAGGCATACAATGTTGCGAAGATTAGTGGTAGGCTAGAAGATTGGGAAATTTTTAGAAACCAGCAAAGGATGACTAAAAAAATTATAAAGAGGGAGAAAATAGATTATGAGCATAAACTAGCAAGAAATGTAAAAACAGACAGTAAGAGCTTCTACAAGTATATAAAAAAGAAGAGAGTAGCTAAAGTAAACGTTGGTCCTTTAGAGGATGAGACTGGGGAATTAATAATGGGAAACAGGGAAATGGCAGAGACTTTGAACAAATATTTTGTATCTGTCTTCACGGTGGAAGACACTAAAAGCATCCCAATAATAGTAGATAATCAAGGGGCAAAAGGGAGGGAGGAACTTAAAACAATCACTATCACTAGAGAAAAAGTACGAGGCAAACTAATGGGACTAAAGGCTGACAAGTCCCCTGGACCTGATGGCCTGCATCCTAGGGTCTTAAAAGAATTGGCTGCAGAGATAGTAGATGCATTGGTTGTAATATTCCCAAATTGCCTAGATTCTGGAAAGGTCCCAGCGGATTGGAAAACCGCAAATGTAACGCCCCTATTCAAGAAAGAAGGGAGACAGAAAGCAGGAAACTATAGGCCGGTTAGCCTAACATCTGTCATTGGGAAAATGCTGGAATCCATTATTAAGGGAGTAGTAGCAGGACATTTAGAGAATCATAATACAATCAAGCAGAGTCAACATGGTTTTATGAAAGGGAAATCATGTTTGAAAAATGTATTAACGTTCTTTGAGGATGTAACGAGCAGGGTGGATCAAGGGGAACCAGTAGCTGTAGTGTATTTGGATTTCCAAAAGGCAGTCGATAAGGTGCCACATAAAAGGTTACTGCACAAGATAAGAGCTCACTGTGTTGGGAGTAATATATTAGCATGGATAGAGGATTGGCTAACTAACACAAAACAGAGTCGGGATAAATGGGTCATTTTTAGGTTGGCAAACTGTAACGAGCGGGGTGCCAGAGGGATCAGTGCTGGGGTCGTGCTATCCACCTGACTGCAATTGGATGTAGGAGATTGATGCGATTTGCACCTAATTGGGCACTTGAGTTGCAGCATGTGGGAACGCATGAGCCAATTAGTAGTAGTCGTACTCCTCCTCCTCCTCCTCCTTTCATCACATCTCCATTGTAATAGTGGACCTGCAGCTGATAGTCAGCTATACAAATGTGCTCCCGCCAGGTTTCACATTCGTGGTTCAGAACAGGCATGCTTCACGTAGAAAAAGGGTTAAAATCATAAAGGCCTTTCAAAATGGCATTATAGAGGCAATTTAGTGCTTGTTAAGGGCCTTAACAGCCTATCCCGCCTCTTGGAGGCGGGACGGAGTCGGGACCAGCAGACACGATTTAATGAAAATTGCGTGGAGGCGGGCTTGTGCCCACCTGCCAGTTTTCGCAATTTTAACCCCCCACACGCCTCCAAACCCACCTACACGGGTCAATGAAAATTCTGCCCAAAGAGTCTGCAAAGGGATATAGTGAGTGGGCAAAAATTTGGCAGATGGAGTATAATGTGGGAAAATGTGAGGTTATCCACTTTGGTAGGAAGAATATTATTTAAATGGCGAGAGACTACAGAATGCTGCGGTACAGAAGGATCTGGGTGTCCTCATACATGAAACACAAAAAATTAGCACGCAGGTACAGCAAATAATTAGGAAGACAAATGGAATGTTGGCCTTTATTGCAAGGGGGATGGAGTATAAAAGTAGGGAAGTCTTGCTACATCTGTACAGGGCATTGGTGAAACCACACCTGGAGTACTACGTACAGTTTTGGTCACCTTATTTAAGGAGGGATATACTTGCATTGGAGGCTGTTCAGAGAAAGTTCACGAGGTTGATTCCTGAGATGAAAGAGTTGTCTTATGAGCAAAGGTTGAGCAGGTTGGGCCTATACTCATTGGAGTTTAGAAGAATGAGAGGTGATCTTATTGAAACATTTAAGATTTTGAGGGGGCTTGACAGGGTAGATGCTTTTTTTTCCATTCGTTTATGGGATGTGGGCGTTGCTGGCAAGGCCAGCATTTATTGCCCATCCCAAATTGCCCTTGAGAAGGTGGTGGTGAGCTGCCTTCTTAAACCGCTACAGTCCGTGTGGTGAAGGTATTCCCACAGTGCTGTTAGGTAAGGACTTCAAGGATTTTGACCCAGCGACGATGAAGGTTCGGCGATATACTTCTAAGTCAGGATGGTGTGTGACTTGGAGGGGAACTTGGAAGTGGTGGTGTTCCCATGTGCCTGCTGCCCTTGTTCTTCTAGGTGGAAGAGGTCGTGGGTTTGGGAGGTGTTGCCGAAGAAGCCTTGGCGAGTTGCTGCAGTGCATCTTGTAGATAGTACACACTGCAGCCACGGTAGGGAGGGAGTGAATGTTTAAGGTGGTAGATGGGGTGCCAAATCAAGCGGGCTGCTTTGTCCTGGATGGTGTCGAGCTTCTTGAGTGTTGTTGGAGCTGCACTCATCCAGGAAAGTGGAGAGTTATTCCATCACACTCCTTACTTGTGCCTTGTAGATGGTGGAAAGGCTTTGGGGAGTCAGGAGGTGAAACACTCGCCGCAGAATACCCAGCCTCTGACCTGCTCTTGTTGCCACAGTATTTATGAGAGGATGTTTCCTCTCGTGGTTGAATCTACATCTAGGGGGCATAGTTTCAGGATGAGGGGTCGCCCATTTAAGACAGAGATGAGGAGGAATTTCTTCTCTCAGAGGGTCGTGAATCTTTGGAATTCTCTACGCCAGAGAGCTGTGGAGGCTGAGTCAGTGAATATATTCAAGGGGAAGATAGACAGATATTTGAGCTACAGGGGAGTCAAGGGTTATGGGGAACTGGCAGGAAAGTGGAGTTGAGGCCAAGATCAGATCAGCCATGATCTTACTGAATGGCGGAGCAGGCTCGAGGGGCCAAATGGCCTACTCCTGCTCCTATTTCTTATGTTCATTGTGTTCAAATCCCTCCACGGCCTCATCCCCTTCCTATCTCTGTAACTTCTTCCAGCTTTATAACCCTCCGAGATCTATGCGCCTCCTCCACTTCTGACCTCTTGCGCATCCCCGATTTCCATTGCCCCACCATTGGCAGCCGTGCTTCAGCTGCCTAGGCTCTAAACTCTGGAATTCCCTCCCTAAACTTCGCCACCTCTCTCTTCTCCTTTAAGACGCTCCTTAAAACCTACTTCTTTGACTAAGCTTTTGGTCACCTGTCCTAATATCTCATGTGGCTCGGTGCCAAATTTTGTTTGATAACGCTCTTGTGAAGCGCCTTGAGACTATGTTAAAGGATCTATATAAATGCAAGTTGTTGTTGTTGGAAAAAATCTAGAAAAGCAGGCCAGATCTGGTCTAAACAACAATAAGTTGCATTTATATTGTGCCTTTAACGTAGAACAACTACCCATGGTGCTTCACAGAGGTGTAATCAGACAAACATGGATGCCGAGCCAAAGAAAGAGATATTAAGATGGGTGACCAAAAGCTTGGCCACAGAGTTGGGTTTTAAGGAGGGTCTTAAAGGAGGAGAGGGAGGTGGCGAGGCGGAGGGGTTTAGGGAGGGAATTCCAGAGTGAGGGGCCGCTACGGCTGAAGGCACGGCCACCAAAGGCGGGGCGAAGGGAGCGCGGAGTGGGAAACTCAGCTCAGGTCAAATAGGACGGCGAGATTGTGAACAGTCTGCTTTAGTCTGAGACAGTGGCCGGGGAGGGGGATGGAATCAGTAGAGAGGTACAGAGCTTGTGACGGGGCTTAAGATGCTTCTTCCCAGTGTTTAACTGGAGGAAATTGTGGATCATCCAGGACTGGATGTCGAACAAGCAGTCTGACAACACAGAGCTCGTGGAGGGGTCGAGAGAGGTGGTGGAGAAGTAGAGCTTGGTGACATCAGCATGAATGTGGAAACTGATCCCATGTCTGTGGATGATTTCGCCAAGGGGCAGCACCTAGATGTGGAAGCAGTAGGGGCCAAGGATAGATCCTTGGGGAACTCCGGAGGTAACAGTGCTGGGACAGGAAGAGAAGCCATGTTGGAGATGCTATGTCTACAATTGGATAGTTAAGTGTGGAACCAAGTGAGGACCATCCCAATGAGCTGGGCAATGGAGGAAACGCGTTGGAGGAGGATGGTGTGGTCGACCATGTCAAAGGCTGTAGAAAAGTCGAGGAGGGCAAGGGAGGAAAATGCACCAGTGCCACAGTCACAGAGAATGTAATTTGTAACTTTTGTTCGAGTAATTTCAGTCCCTTACCTGTGCCCTTTAAATGAACTGCCCCCTATATCTGACTCCCTAGCAACCCTGGACACCCAGTTTCCTGGATGTGGTTTTCACTTGGGAGTCTTGCTAGACCCTATGTCAGGAAGGTCCATGCTGGATGTCTCAGCCACCTTTTGCATTGATTAATGAAGCTCCCACCTGTTTGCGACAGAAGTTTCCAACACACGCACCAACATTCAACTGAGTGCTGTGTAGCAGAGATCAGTCGGGACTGATCTCAACTAAATTTCTCCCTACAGTACACCTGTCTGAGCCTGTCTTCAAGATATAAGAGAGACTAAAATTAGCTCCATGGACTTTTCCAGCAGGGGTGAGTGGGCAGTGATCAGGTGTGGGAACCCCAATTAATTTTTCCCTTCCTAGCCAGGGGTGTTGAGGACAACTGTAGTGCCCCTACTGTAGGCCTGGTTGAGATTGGCACGGGCTGGGGAACAAACCCGGGCACTTTCTGGACTGTATGGCTCACTAGACAGTGCAGTTACACACTGAGTCATCAGTGGAGCTTAAAGGCCCCTTAATACACTGCACTGATCAGCAAACGGGTGAGTGTGATGACAGAAAATAATCTCCATGGGGTTCTGACGCAAGACCCTCATTGCACTGTTAACTTGTTTTTCTACATTGCCACAAACTAACACAAATATCTGTCTGAAACGTAAACAACATGGAAATAATTCGTCCCCTTCAGTTAGATTTAAAGATCATTCAATAAGTGAGCAAACTGCATGCAGAGAGTTGCCATGGAAACAGTACCCTCTGGCTGTGTCTGCATGTTCCTCTCATCAGTAAGAATGCTTTCAGACTTCTTAAAGCCGTGCTTCTGATTAGTCAGGATGCCTGGATAGTTTATAATGCAGTCGTCCTTTTAAGACACGCTGCACTAATTCAGGACTATACATTAGCTGCAGGTTTGGGTTGGATTTCTTTTTTGCAGCATTCCCACCAAATATCATCCATTTAACGATCCTGTGCTCTCAAAGGAGAGCCTTGCTTGATGGGTCAAAGAATTGGCGCTAGTGTTGTAGCCCTATGTCCAACCCACACTCCTGATGAGCTGGGCCCCCTACCGGGAGCACAGAGTCGCTGAACTTACCCTCGAGTGTGAATGTCAATGAACCTCAATGCAGCCACCAGAGATAAAAGTCTCCCTTCAGTAGTGGCTGTGACGGTCCCATGTGAAATCAGTTTGAGCGGGTATGGGCTCACAGCACAAAAGCATTTGGCACAAAATCGGGAAAGTGACTTAAGAGACCCACAGCATTTTTGGTAAAGAGAATGGAGAATACCATGCTGGGGCTCTTCTGAAGTTGGGGATGAGCCACATTGTTGGGACAGAGTTTTAAAAAATTCATTCATGGGATGTGGGTTCGCTGGCAAGGCCGGCATTTATTGCCCATCCCTAATTGCCCCTAGAGAAGCTGGCGGTGAGCCGTCTTCTTGAACTGCTACAGTCCTTGTGGTGAATGTGCTCCCACAATGTTGTTAGGTTGGGAGTTCCAGGATTTTGACCCAGTGACGATGAAGGAACGGCGCTATATGTCTAAGTCAGGATGGCATGTGACTTGGAGGGGAACTTGGATGTGATAATGTTCCCATGCACCTGCTGCCCTTGTCCTTCCAGGTGGTGGAGGTTGAGGCTTTGGGAAGTGCTGCCGAAGAAACCTTGGCGAGTTGCTGCAGTGCATCCTGTAGATAGTACGCATTGCAGTAGAGGGAGTTTTACTCTGCATCTAACTGTGCTGTATTTACCCTGAGAGTGCCTGAAGTGAACAACCTTGATGAGCACAAAACGAACATAAAGTAAAAAAATCTTACTGTTTGCCTTAAGACACATTCATTCAAACTTGACCATACTATCAGTGGGACTGATACTCACGTGGCAAAGGCTGGACCTCATCACTTGGAACTGATCTATCAGCTTCTTATGCAGGGGTCGCATTTCTGGATGCACTAACTTCTCGTGCATTGCCAGTCCTACTCCAAGGATATGAACCTGGGGATAGGAATGACACAGGTTATGCTGGTCATTAAGGAGCCAACCTGGGAAAACTATATGCGCTAAAACTTCACAATGAGCCCGATTATCGCCATCCACTTTATTTGCGGAATTTTTCATCCTCTTCCTCAGTCAGTTCACCCTGCAGCTTCCTGGAGTTACTGGAGGCTTTCATTGCTGTCCTGGTTAAGGTACATCGAGTTAGAGTTAGAGGTAGGAGTGGACTCCATTAGTGTGCATAAAATAGTACAAAATATCTTCCCTAGGTTTCATCCCTCCCTTCCAAAAGATGCTGGCATGGTTCACCAAAATGGCCGTTCCTCATATAGGAATGTCTGCTGACTATTTGACCGCGTGAGGAATTACAGCTGAGCCTAGTCCTCTTCCCACCAGAACGCTGCACACTTAGGGGGAAAAATTTGTCCCCTTATCACCAGCAGATGGTGCTAATGGGGCGCTAGAGCATTATTGCTGGGGCGAGTCGAATCCAGCGCCGCACGCCAAATCCCGCCCCCCCCCCATAGCGCTGCCGGTAAGAGTTATCGCCAGGAACGTCAACGCCAGGTGGATCGTGACATTAGTGAGTGTGCAACGCTCACTGATCGCCCGATCTGCGAAATTGATTGTCGCCACCTACCTTAGTGCCTGGAGTAAACACTGACGGAGAGCTGGTATGAAGCACCAAGAAGCTGGCTCCAGGGACGTTATTTAAAGGGGTCATCAGTAATGACTTGCAGCTGTCAGGTTAGTGCAGTTTCAGTGGTTTCTTGTCAGTTTCACATTCTCCAACAGTTTCATTCAGTAATTTCAAGGTTCTTTTGGATCAGGGGTGTTGTGGCAAATAAAAGTAGCTGCATTTATTCTTAAAAAAATCAAACTGCTACACTTGGTTACATTAATGGGGGCTGTACTGGCAGTCGACCTCGCCCTCCAGGACCTATGGCGGAGGGAGCGGAGGCAGCAAGATAGACTGGAACATGTGCCTAGAGGGAGGAGGATGGCCATCAGGGCTCTCAACAGAGGCCTTACCCTCCGAGGGTATTCCGAGAACACTTCTCCTACCTCCAATTAAGCGTGGAGCAGTGTATTAGAAGGCTCCGCTTCACCAAGGAGGCGGTCACAGAACTCTTCCACCTCCTGCAAACAGACCTCCAGCCTCAGATCAGGGCAACCACGGCTCTCCCAGTGGCAATCAAGGTCACTGTTGTCCTCAATTTCTTCGCCAGTGGATCCTTCCAGTCTGCAACAGGAGACATAGCTAACATCTCACAGTTCGCCATCCATTGCTGCATCCGGGAGGTCACAGAGGCTCTCTACAGTAGAAGGGACTACATTTCTTTCCTCATCACCAGAGAGAAGCAGGATGAGCGTGCATGTGGCTTTGCCAGGTTAGCGGGATTCCCCATGGTGCAAGGCACCATTGACTGCACCCACGTGGCTTTGTGAGCACCGCATAACAATCCTGAGATCTTCCGTAACCCCAAAGGCTACCACTCACTTAATGTGCAGTTGGTGTGCGACTACAGACAGCGAATCCTCAATGTCAATGCCCGCTATCCTGGCAGCAGCCACGATGCCTTCATCCTGCGCCACCACGTCAAGTTCGCGGCTGGCTGCTCGGAGACAAGGGTGATCCGCTCTCCACCTGGCTCATGACTCCCCTCCGCAAGCCCAACAATCCTGCCCAGCACTCATAATGAGAGCTATGCTGCCACCAGGAACATCATCAAGCGGCCTGCTGAAGCAACGGTTCCACTGCCTTGACCGCTCGGGAGGAGCTCTCCAATACTCGGCTGAGCGGGTGTCCCATTTCGTGGTGGTCTCATGCATGCTCCACAACTTGACCATCATGAGGGCCCAGCCCTTGCCACCAGGGATTGCGGGACCACCTCAGGAGGAGGAAGAGGGAAAGGAGGAGGAGGAGGAGGAACAGGAGCAAGGGAGGAGGCAGCCACTCAAACGGCCTTCCAGAAGGGCGGTCCATGGTCACCATATCAGACTGCGGTTCGAATGAATTAAGCCCCAGATCCCTGTTGCTCACTACATCCCCATCATTCCATCCCTGTCGCAGGCTATATCACAGCGCAAAGCTGAAATGAGACACAGCACAAAAGAATCCAAACTGAATTAATAAATACATCAAAAATAAGTGAACACATATTTACACCAAAAATATTAACTATTCACTCTTGTGCAATCCCTTAGTGCCTGCCATTACTGTGTCTTTGCCTACTCTAGTGCCCTATGAAGTGTTGGCCCAGTGGCTGCAGCAGGGCTGGTGGAAGGCTGCCGAGTGTCCATGCAGGAGACTTCAGATGGCCTTGCAGGATGCCCTCGACCAGTTCTGGGCCTGGAAGGCCCGTCTGTAGACTGCACCACCTCAGCATGGGCGGCAGCAGTCTGGGCTGGCTGGATGACAGGCAGCGACAAGGGCAATGGCGGAGTGGCAGTGGTAGGAGCAGGAATGCTGTCATCCTGAGAGAGGACAGCAGGTTCCTGCTCCATTGACCCACTGCCACTCCCCCAGGGCAGCACCTCAGCATCCCTAGCAATCTGTTGGAGCACAGATTGCTGGCCTGCTGAGACACCGTGAAAGCCCCGATCGACGGTGGTAGAACCAGCCACGATGGCAGCAGTCAGAGCTTGCGTGGCATCAAGCTGAGACTGCATGAGAACAGTCTGAGATTGGATGCCACCAAGCATAGACTGCATTACAGTATTAAGATGTTACATCACTTCTGTCTGTGCTGCAATGGAAGCTGCCAAATCGCCCATCACACACGGCATCAGGTCTGGGTCGCCACGGTCTCTCTGGGAGTCTACCATCCTTTGCAGATTCAAAATGATGGGCTCCATGGTGTGCACAGAGCCTTGTGCAATGTTGGAGGTGGACTCCTCCACGCTCCTTACCATTGCCGACAGGCTCTCAAGCACCCTTGCCATTGCACCTATCATCTCCGTGTGCATGCCCATCACCCTTCTTAAGGCCTCCCCAT
This sequence comes from Squalus acanthias, assembly GCA_030390025.1. Lineage (NCBI taxonomy): Eukaryota > Metazoa > Chordata > Chondrichthyes > Squaliformes > Squalidae > Squalus > Squalus acanthias. The sequence continues at coordinate 5,929,567 of CM059444.1, read as the reverse complement.
CGAGGTTCTCATCTGAGTCCTGTGCAGCAGAACTCGCCCTCCGGGGAGCTGGCTCCTGAGCTACCCTTTCCCCCTGGCCTTGCTGCAGCCCACCAGTCCCTGGTGCTTCACCCTGTGCAGATCCCGCTACTATACTAGCCTCTAAAGAACGCGTAGTGCCAGTATCTGAGCTGGTGCCTGCGGGTGAGACATGCAGGGATGCAGTGTGTACTTCCTCCTCCTCTTCTCCCGCCTCGCTTTCTATGGTGCCCTCAGGGACAGGCTGCTCAAATGCTTGCTCATTATCTGAAAGCATAAAGGCACAGGAGTCGGGTTAAGGTGAGGGGAAGGGGGGGCAGGAAGGGAGAAATGCATGCATACAGCATGATTAGCTGGAGAGTGCGAAAGGCTTGTGGGGTGAGGGGGAAGTGGGATATGAGAAGAAGGAGTAGGGATGAACATACTGTTATTGTTTCTGAGGGGGTCAATGTCGCCGGTGACCACGGCGCCCACCACCTGGCGCCCAATAATCTGCAGTAGTCTATTCTCCTGCGCAGACAGTGGTTGGGTGTCGGCTTGTCCCCTGCCTGTGAGCTCCTGCTCCCTCCTGTTGTGAGCCACCTTGACCTGCAAGAGAAAGGACAGTGTGTGAACGAGTGTGGAGCAATGTGTTTGCCTGCCATAGTTGAATAGCTGTCATTGTGTGCAAGGTGTGAGATGTGGGTGTGAGTGTTGGTAGGTAGAGATTGTTGATGGGTGAGTGCTGGGGGTGTGGTGGTTTGGGCAGTGTGTGAAGGCTATGGTACAGATGGTGGTATGTAGCATTTGTTGAAGCATTCACTCACCCTGACCACTCAAGTGAGGTTGTTAAATTTCTTCCTGCAGTGTGTGTGGGTCCTGGGGACCACAGTGCTGCCTGAGATGTGCTGCGCTACCTCCCTCCACATGGTGTGGAAGACTTGCGGCGAGGGCCTCCTGCCACTTGCCAGAGAGAGCACCGCCCTCCGTCTCTCCACAGCGAGGACCAACGCCTCCAATGCTTGATTGCAGAATCTGCGGGCTCTCTCCCTGGGGCGTGGATCTGCCATGAGTACACCTGGTTCAGTCCTCTGGCTCCTTCTCCTGCTTCTGCTTGCTGAGGCAGCTGCACAGCCAGCAATGCCGAGAATGAGGTGCTGCAGCATCAATGAACCTCCGTTTTAAGTACTGAAAAAAGCATGTGGCAAGCATGACTTGCGATTAGACTGCACCTGATATTGGTCCACCCTTTGAGTGTAACGCCAATGAGCTTGGGCTTTAAGTCTTGAATTAGGACTCCAATCATTTTTTTTGAGCAGTGAGCACGAATTTTTCATGCAGTCTAAAGCATTAGCGCCTGCCGCTAATTCTCCAACTTTTCTACTGACACCGCCCATTCCTGGGTTAAAATGAATTTTTAGCCCTTGAACTTTTCAGAAGAGGGCGGAGAGGGACTGTAAATGTTCCCCTCTCTAGCTTAGGAAAACTGCGGCCAATCACAGCACTGCAACCACCATCCCACTCATTGGAGTTCAGAAGAATGAGAGGCGATCTTATTGAAACATATAAGATTGTGAAGGGGTTGGATCGGGTGGATGCGGGGAGGATGTTCCCGATGATGGGTGAAACTAGAACTAGGGGGCATAGTCTTAGAATAAGGGGCTGCTCTTTCAAAACTGAGATGAGAAGGAACTACTTCACTCAGAGGGTGGTAGGTCCATGGAATATGCTGCCCCAAAAAGCTGTAGAAGCTACATCATTACATAAATTTAAAACAGAAATAGACAGTTTCCTAGAAGTAAAGGGAATTAAGGGTTACGGGGAGTGGGCAGGAATTTGGACATGAGTCTAGGTTCGGATCGGTCATGGCCCTGTGGGTAGCGTAGCGGGCCCAGGGGCCGTGTAGCCTGATCCTGCTCCTATTTCGTGTGTCCAATTCTGTTAGGTTCAGGAGATGGTTCTGTGATAGTAGATTGGCGGTTAGGATCAGATCAGCCATGATCTTATTGAATGGCGGAGCAGGCTCGAGGGGCCGATTGGCCTACTCCTGCTCCTATTTCATATGTTCTTATGTTCTTATGAGATCAGCTAACAGCACAGAGCGGGGTGAAATCTGGGGCATTCCTGGTCTGCATGGCTCAGTAGTGCAGCGGGCTAACTGAACCAGCTGGGAACCCTTCAAAGAGTAGAGCTACAAATCGCTTTGCTTCTGCGGGATGTGTTTGACATCCTGCAAGCTGTCATGAAGTGGTCAGCACACTGGGTTTCCCACACAGCAAGCTCCCAATCTCAGTAGTGCCGCCACAGGGAGTTGGGGAGTGGAGTGCAGCAAGACACTGGAAAAGGATTTTTTTAAAAAGGGCGATAAAATAAAATGAATGATCCCTCTCTTTTGTTTACCATGTTCTGTTGATCTTTCTTGAAACTGTGTGTTGATTAGGATACTGATTTGAAGCAGTTACTGATCCACATAAGACAGGCTTTGGCAATGTGAACACTTTTCAAATATACATTTAAAAAAAAATTAGATAGCTGTCTCCCACAGATATACCTCCTGCCCCAGCTGTTTGGATTACTACCACAGCTCCTACTCCAGTTGGCATGGGGGCACAGTCCAGGTCGGTACTATGGCTCCCTTTCCTGCTGACGGGATGGCACAGTCTGGGTCATTACCACAGTTCCTCCTGCAGCTGGCAGAGTAGTGGAGACCAGGTCATTACCTCCTGTGGCTCGCACCTTTATCATCACCTGTATCACAATGTTCACCCAGTGAGAGGTGAGTCAGACACCATCAGTTTTTCTCTTTTTTGCATTGGAACAAGCTGCCACTTCATGTCATTCCGCCCAGTGACCTAAGCCCACCCAAAGAGATGTAGCTTTAGGCAGCTCCTGACACTTAAAGCTGGCTTCCTGATAAGAATCGAGCATTCACACACCTTCAGCTAATGGCTGCTTTCCCCTTCCTCCCCAAGTATCTCTTCTGCTTGACCCCAGATTCTTCGGGCACCATTTTTCTTCAAATACTGAATGTTATTTCCAATTTTTGACATTCAGACAGCCGTTAATCATAAAGGACCCTCACAAATTGTTTTCTACAGGCCCCCCCCCTCCCTTACTAGAAGTGCACAGAGCCACAGATCATTCCTCCATTCCCTGTGGTCTCTGAATAAACTACCAGAGAACCGGGTGCAGAGGCGAATGGAGAACGGGAGGGATCACAGTACCTGTTCCTGCATCAGCTCCTTCAGCTGACTGATCTTCTCGCTGTCCTCTGGATGGCTCAATATGTATTCCTTTTGGAAGAATGCCTGTCAAAAGCAAATAAAATTGTGTATTTGACCAGAGATTCTAGTGTTTGGCAACACTTGCAACAAAGACAAAGTGGGGTAAAGTTTCCGCTTTGGGCAAAATCGGCGATCCAGGTGCAAATTGCACTGGTTTTTATAAGTGTTTTTTCTGCAGGTTTCCGCTCAAACTCATTTGCATATCACCAAATGTAAAATCTGCCATGAACCAGCGCAACTGGGCAGCGTTTTAGAATGTAATTTAAAAAAATTCTTTGCTTTAAAAAATATTCCTTGCTTTATTTAAGTGTGGTAACTTGGTGCAGTTTGATTAATGCAGCTGAAAATGGAATTATCACAAAAAATATGCATTTTTAATCAGAGTGTCAATCCACCACCTGTGAGTAATCTGATTTTAAATAACTGAAAATTACTTTAAAAAATGGTATAGAACCATTTGCTAGTTATATTGGTGTAGAGGAGTCAGTTTCTTAGTAAATTAAAAGAAATTATATTTAAAAGTTTTTAAAACGTGCCTATTAGTGTACTTGCGCCCAAAGGAATCAGCTTAATTTTTAGAGCCTCCTCAACGAGTGCAATTAGCAGAACCTCGCAATGGTGATTAATTCGATCTGAGGGTGTGGCCAGTTCTGTGGGCGGGCCTCTAGCGAGATGTTTTTTAAACTAGTGCAAAAGATCGGGGAAACTCGATTTGCGCTGAACGTAATTTGCGCTTAAAATTCCTCGATCTTTTGCGCTGCTTTGGCCGATTTTGGGCGAATTGCACTGAAAAAACCAGCGCAACTCCAGGCCACCCTGTCTACCCTGCTTAAACACAAAGTCACTTGGCAACAGGATCTGATCCGGTCATGCTCCTTTTTATTAAGTTAAAGTTGCTTGACTTCTGAGAACACAAACTCCATTACAGCTCTTGCAGATATATTCATGGTGGTCTTCTACAGTTCTTCACATTTGTTGGCACTCATTCAGTTTGCACAGGGGAGGGGGGCGTGGGGGGAGGCGGTGTGTGTGATAACTTTTGAGCACTGGGTTCAAGCAGCATGTGGTACCTGTGAGAGGACAGCATTGAGCTCCCAGCTCCCCACCAACCCCCTTCATCTCTCATGGGTACTACTGCGTTCAACAAGCAAAGAGACGGAGTATGGGCCATCTATTATCCTCTATGGGAACTCATTCACTGGCTGGGTGCTGTTACCCTTTAATGTATGCATTAAATTGCAAAAACTGCTTCTATTTCAGCTTGGGTCTGTACGGTCCAGTATTACATTGGATAATTTTGACAAGAATTACATTGCTGTATTTGTTTAAAGAAAATCATAAAATGTTTGTTCAATACTTATGGATAAAAACAATCCCTTTAATATTAAGGGGACTCCCCTATTCATTAACAGGGTAGGGTCTTCACAAAAAGGTGTTTGGTAGACTTTCTTTTGTTGAAGGGGGAGGGATAGAAAAGAGAGGAGTTGTCATCATGCTTGTCAGAGTCAGGGCCAGCAGTAGGACTGTGCGATGACAGGGTGCCTGACACCAATGGTTACAGTGGGCTGCAACACTGCGGTATGGTTTTCTGGCCATTAAATTACATCACCTCCCCCCCACCACCAATCTGAAGCTTCCTGATCTACAGCCAACAACGTGGCTTGCATCAAAAGTGAAAATTGCAATTGTGACTTTTAAACAATTGTCCCTGGGCAGCTGTCTGTCCATTGATTTAGGTGGTGTTTTGTAATTAATGGAGACATTATAGGGCAACAGCCAGCCAAGAGTAAGTTCCCATATAGGAGATAAGATGGCCAATACCAAGCCTGATGCTTGCTGAATTTAGGAAAATAGGAACAGGATTAGACCATTCAGCCCCTCGAACCTGTTACACCATTCAATTAGATCGTGGCTGATCTATACCTCAACCCTATTTACCCACTTCTGCTCCATGGCCCTCGATACCCCTACCTAAGAAAAACCTGTTGAGCTCAGGCTTGAAAATTTCAGTTGACCCCCAGCATCCACAGCCTTTGCGGGAGGGGGGTGGAGGAGAGAATTCCAGATTTGCACTATCCATAGTAGACAGTGTGCTGCAGGTGAGAGCTTTGAAAACTGGTGATAGTTGGACTCAAGAGATGTCTCAGCATGCTGAGAATGGAACACTTCCATGTTTTATTTTTACCCAGACACAGCACCAAGTTCCCTCAGGTCTGTACAACACAGGTTGGATACAAGGTTCCATCTGCTTGGCCCAACACCAAGCACTCTACTTTTTTATGTCCCTACATTAGCCGTCCCTGTGCCCTCTTGACCGAGGTTGCTGGTTTGTGATTTATTTTCAGTGGCTTTGTGCCATGCACTCATGTTCGCTAGGAACTGGGTCCAAGGGGCAGTGACCCTTACATTCAGCAGAGAGAAGGGTCTTCTATCCCATCGGCCTGGGCTGGATTTAAATCAAATTACCAGAGGTGAAAGGGTAGTGTGCTGGCTCACAGTACTACTCAGATTACCTAAATATCCATTTTATAATTCTCATGAGGGTAGTAACATAAATGGGACCTACAAACCCTGATTTGTAGAACCCGCGCGGATTCACCCAATCTGCTCTCTGTGCACTCTTTTTGCTTGAATTGCAAAAGACAACAGCCCGGAAATGACACTGTGGGATAGTACTGCCCGAGTGAAATTCCTGTGTCTGATATTTTAAGAGGCGTTAATTTAATTAGCTGATTAACTCCTCATTAAAATAGTGGATAGGTGAATTTGATATAAGCGTGCTAAGTGTTTGTAATGCAATATTGCAGTGTGATCTCCAGGCTAATCATCCCAGACCCCAAGAAGCTCACAATTCACACTAAAAAAAGATAGATGGAGGGTGTGAAGAGAACAGCACACATGTAAAATCAATCAGTTTGGTTTGGAGACCCAGTCATTAATTGCAATAGTCTTGAAAAATCAGAAATGGAGACAGAAGTACTGCAGAAACCTCAGTTGCTTCTGGTGATCAGGGACAAGATGGCTCTGGTTCAGTGTCTGACTGCAAATCCAGCCCTGCTCCAGCTGACCCTTACCTCCTGGTATCTGGCTATTCCTCCATTGACGGCTGCATCTATCACTCCATTCAGACACATGCTGAGCAGATTAATGTTGGCGTGCAGCTGCTTGTGCTGGTACTGGCTGATGAGAGTCCGCAGCTCCTGGTTTTTGTTCTCCACAACATAGATGGCATTTTCCAGGGGGCTCACCTCCACCTGCCACAAACCAATGATAAAACATAACAACAACTTGCATTAATATAGCACCTTAACGTAGTAAAACATCTCAAGGCGCTTCACAAGAGGTTTTAAGGAGCGCCTTAAAGGAGGAGAGAGGTGGAGAGGCGGAGAGGTTTAGGGAGGGAATTCCAGAGCTTAGGACCTAGGCAGCTAAAGGCACGGCCGCAATGGTGGAGGGATTAAAACCGAGGATACACAAGAGGTCAGAATTGGAGGAGCACAGAGATCTTGGAGGGTTGTAGGGCGGGAAGAGGCCACAGAGATAGGGAGGGGCGAGGCCATGGAGGGATTTGAACACACCCAAGCCACATCCTGTCCTCACCTGACACACGCGATTCCTAGCTGCGGGGGGTGGCTGGCTGGATGGCCATCAGGATCGGTAACCCTGGCTACTTGTCCCCTTCCTAACGCAGGTCTCCGAGACCAGTTGCAGGGCTCCTTATCATCAGCCAGCGGAGATCAGCACACAGACCGGGAATCGAACCTGGGACTGTCTGGTTAATACTGCACTGGGTGGTGCCTTCACCCACTAGGTCAGGAGGATACAGTGGAGAAATTCAGGCTTTTCTGCCTTGAAAGGAAGGTGACTGAGAAATGACCCACCACCATCCTGGCTGAGATCAGCCAAGTCAACACAGACCGAGGCTCTGCAACCTTTTTAGTGTCACAGTTGGCCGGCTGCTGGGAAGCAGAGACTGATCTGATTACTCCTCTTCCTGTGTGAGGACACCTGGCTCCTGCTCAGCACCTCTCCACAGCTGTGCAGCAGCAAACCGCGCACCCCTCCACCCTAGGGAGCCGTACATTACTGTTTCAGTGCTGTCTCCTGTTTTTAAAGACAAAGCTATTCAATGGTGGAAGAACATCACAGCTGAGCCTGATCATGACCTCAACAGACATCCGTAACATGCACATTTCCAGCAGAGGCACAGAATATCGATCGGGAACCCTGACTGAAAGTTGTCTTCCCACCTGCCCAGGAGTGCCGAGGCCAATTGTAAAGCCTCACCATCACCCCGAATGATCAGCTCACTTTGCACAGACTCTGGGTAGCGATAGCAGAGTGCCACTCCAGGCAGCGCGTTTACACACTGAGCCACTGGGGACCTGGATGCAGGTTCAGCTGGGCACTCTTCCACACGGTCAGCTCTCAGGGAAAGTAGAGAGCAGAGATCAGGCACTTCCCCCAGGGAACCTGTCTTCTCTCTCCATTTCACTGATTTTCCAAGGCTCCTCTGAACTTTCCCCTCTTGTTCCTCCTAAGCTCCAAATACTCCATCCTATGCACTTCTTCTCTCTACATCCTCAATGCTGAAGTCGAGAATGATCGCACCGTCTCCTACTCTAATTCGGGAAATCATTTGAACCTAACCCGCCCGGCGGCAAACTGATGGGATCCGACTGACCAAAGTCAATGGAAATTAATGGGGCACGGTGTTAAATCTGAATTAGGGCCGATTTGATCCCCTCAGTTTTCCACTGGGCAGGTAAGGTTAAAATTACCCTCTCAGGTCTTTCCCAGGACTTCATAACCCGCACTCCTCATCTTCAGTATTCCCTGCAACCTACAGGCTTTTACGACCCAAACTTGGCATCACCTAACCATTCCTTCTCCATTTACCACATCTTTACTCCTACACTTCTGAATATCTTTAGAATCCTGTGCAACCGGCTTTGGCCTTTCACCTTAATTTAAAAATTCCCTGCCAGGGGCTGGGTTTGAGGTGTTGAAAGACCTAAAATGGAGAAAAATGAACTGAAGTGAAGGTGGTGTGTGAATCAATACCCTCATTAAAGGAAGAGCTCTGGAAATGGGACTGGTTCACAATTCACTGTCTCCCTGGGGTAATGACACAGACCCATATGAAAACGGCAATACAAAGCAGGTTCTTACCACCTCTCTCTTCTCTACTTCAAACCAGCGGGAGATCCCGGGTAAGCTGTGTGTAAGGGTCAGGGTGGTGCGTTCGATCCAGAGACTCTACAACAGGACAGAGGATGATATAAAACCATTATTGCCACAAACTGTTACCCCAGTACCTTACACACTCTGTGATCCCAGCATGTCACACAAACTCTGTCACCCCAGCGCGTCACAGACCCCCAGTAACTTTCTCTCACACACACAGACCCCAGAACCTCTCACACACAGCCAGCACTTTGTGCTCCAGTCTGCACAGCTGAAGCTGCTGTTTTCTACAAATTCTGGGGACAATTTTAACCTAAACCGCCTGCCAGGAAACTGACTGGATCAGATGCAACACTGGTTTTACCTCCCGCCTGATTTTACTCTCCATTGAAGTCAGTGGAGAGTAATATTGGGCGGGGTGTAAAACCGGCGTTCCACCCGATCCCGTGGGTTTCCCGCCCGCCCAGTTAGGTTAAAATGACCCCCTATGTTTCACTATGAATCGTCCAGTATATTTTTCTCTTATAAGTGAGACTCTTGTCGAAAGAATCAGTTTAGTAACATACATAGATTTTCTCCAAAAAACAGAAAAGCTGGGTTTTGCTGCAAGAACACAGATACTGGGAGGGAAAGGGGAAATGAGCTGTTGTCTGTGAACCTCGCACCCCCAATAAAAGGTGTTTACTTACAACTGCATCAATCCAACTAACCTGCTGCCCTGCTCTGCCAGTTGGCCTTTGACTTTGAAATGAATGGTTTCTAGCAGCCACACTGAACAAAATCCCAACAGCAGCACTCCCAGCAACAATCACTGGGGCTCTCCACTCAGCACATCTCCCCGGCCCAATTCACTCCCCTAAATAGTAGCCTGCTGCCTCCTCTCTTTCAGCTAGTTCCTTATTCATCCCCAAGTTTGACCCAGGCTACCCACTGCTTTAAATTTATAAAACATCCAGTTTTGGTGTCCATACTTAAGAAAAGACATACTTGCTCTCGAGGCAGTACAAAGAAGGTTCACTCGGTTAATTCCGGGGATGAGGGGGTGGACATACGAGGAGAGGTTGAGTAGATTGGGACTCTACTCATTGGAGTTCAGAAGAATGAGAGGCGATCTTATTGAAACATATAAGATTGTGAAGGGGCTTGATCGGGTGGACGCGGTGAGGATGTTCCCAATGATGGGTGAAACTAGAACTAGGGGACATAATCTTAGAATAAGGGGCTGCTCTTTCAAAACTGAGATGAGGAGAAACTTTTTTACTCAGAGGGTAGTGGGTCTGTGGAATTTGCTACCCCAGGAAGCTGTGGAAGCTATTTCATTAAATAAATTTAAAACAGAAATAGACCGTTTCCTAGAAGTAAAGGGAATCAGGGGTTACGGGGAGCGGGCTGGAAATTGGACATGAGTTTGAGTTCGGATCGGTCAAGGCCCTGTGGGTGGCGGAGCGGGCCCAGGGGCCGAGTGGCCTGGTCCTGCTCCTGCTTCTTGTGTTCTTTAGAGTTGAGGTTGGATCAGATCAGCCATGATCTCATTGAATGGCGGAGCAGGCTCGAGGGGCCGATTGGTCTACTCCTGCTCCTATTTCTTATGTTCTTATGTAAAACATCCTTTCATGTAGGACTCTATCAAAGGCTTTCTGTCAGTGTAGGTACGATATATTATCAGGCTTTCCAACGGTCATTTGGGACGTCCCTTTCTCATAAACACTTCTGAAACCGTGTTGATTCCCACTTATTAGGTTATTTTCATATCGATAATCCTCAATTCTGTTCCTAATGATTGATTCATTGGTTAAATTCACTGAGTCATCATAAATATGTTTTATTTCTGATATTGCAACTTATTCTCCAACTTATCCACCCTATCACAGACCTTGTGGGCAACACGGTGGCATAGTGGTTAGCACTGGTGCCTCACAGCGCCAGAGACCCGGGTTCGAATCTGGCCTCGGGTGACTGTCTGTGTGGAGTTTGCACATTCTCCCCGTGTCTGCGTGGGTTTCCTCCGGGTGCTCCGGTTTCCTCCCACAGTCCAAAAATGTGTGGGTTAGGTTGATTTGGCTATGATAAATTGACCCTTAGTGTTAGGGGGGGATTAAATATGTGGGGTTACGGGGATAGGATGGGATATGTTAGGGGGAATTAAATACGTAGGGTTACGGGGATAGGGTGGGATATGTGTCGGTGCAGGCTCGATGGGGATTCTGTGTGAGAAAGCAGGGACAGGGTACTGGATTTGGATGATCAGCCATGATCGTATTGAATGGTGGAGCAGGCTCGACGGGCTGAATGGCCTGCTCCTAGTTTCTATGTTTATGTTTTCCCTTTTGTTCTTTTCCTGGCTCTGTATTTGCTTAAAAGCTCTTCATCTCCAGCATCTTCCAGTTCTGATGAAAGGTCATTGACCTGAAACGTTAACTCTGTTTCTCTCTCCACAGATGCTGCCTGACCTGCTGAGTGTTTCCAGCATGTTCTGTTTTTATTTCAGATTCTCCAACTTTGCTGTTCCACAGACATTTGCCAAGAGTTTACCAAGTGCATTAAATCTCTGCGGAGTATTTCCAGAATTTTCTGTTTTTACATTAAATCTATGGCCACCTCCACCTGATGGACTCCATCAGTAGGCATCATCACTGCTTCTTGTGCAGCATAGTCTTGTAAACTACAAGCATCAGTGTCTTGCTGCAAAGAGTAGGCCAGCTGAAAGAGTGGGAGCGGCTACGGGATCTGCGGCTAATGTTAGTGCTATATACTACACTCACCTTGAACTCATTCTCCTTGTCCTTTGAACCTTTGTGAAAGGGTCTGTCGTATCGAAAACGCCTGACGTTGTTTACACGGTAGAAGCTCTTGATCCGGTCCGGAACTCTCTCCATCTGGAGAACTTCCACGTTCTCCGGAATCGGGCACACAGCATAAATCTGCAGATCTACACGCAAGGTCAAAGAAAACTGCACAGCAAATAAATGGCCCACTCCATCACCTTACACTAACAATATCCAACAAGGTCCACCGTCATTGTAAGGGGAATAGACAGGAGTTTCTGTGGCCGCAAACGAGATTCCAGGATGGTATGTTGCCTCCCTGGTGCAAGGGTCAAGGATGTCTCGGAGCGGCTGCAGAACATTCTGAAGAGGGAGGGTGAACAGCCAGCTGTCGTGGTGCATGTAGGTACCAACGATATAGGTAAAAAGCAGGAAGAGGTCCTACAAGCAGAATTTAGGGAGCTAGGAGCTAAATTAAAAAGTAGGACCTCTAAGGTAGTAATCTCTGGATTGCTACCAGGGCCACGTGCTAATCAGAATAGAGAGAACAGGATAGTGAGATTGAATACGTGGCTTGAGCAGTGGTGCAGGAGGGAGGGATTCAAATTCCTGAGGCATTGGAACCAGTTCTGGGGGAAGTGGGACCTGTACAAAAGGGACGGTCTGCACTTGGGCAGGACTGGAACCGATGTCCTCGGGGTAATATTTGCTAAAGCAGTTCGGGAGGATTTAAACTAATATGGCAGGGGAATGGGAACCTATGTAGCGAAACAGGGGGAAGTAATATGCAGTCAGAAACAAATGTTAGAAGGGTGAGAAACAATAGGGGAAGGCCGAGTAAACAAAGGCAAGAAACACAAAGGGCCATACTAAATCATAAGTCTAAAAGGACAAAGGATGTTAATAAAACAAGCCTAAAGGCTCTGTGTCTTAATGCAAGGAGTATCCGTAATAAGGTGGATGAATTGACTGTGCAAATAGATGTTAACGGATACGATGTGATTGGGATTACAGAGACGTGGCTCCAGAACAATCAAGGCTGGGAACTGAACATCCAGGGGTATTCAACATTTAGAAAGGATAGAATAAAAGGAAAAGGGGGTGGGGTAGCATTGCTGGTTAAAGAGGAGATTAATGCAATAGCTAGGAAGGACATCAGCTTGGAGGATGTGGAATCAATATGGGTTGAGCTGCAGAACACCAAAGGGCAGAAAACGTTAGTGGGAGTTGTGTACAGACCTCCAAACAGCAGTAGTGAGGTGGGGGAGGGTATGAAACAGGAAATCAGAGGTGCGTGCAAAAAAGGCACGGCAGTTATCATGGGTGACTTTAATATGCATATAGATTGGGCTACTCAAACTGGAAGCAATACGGTGGAGGAGGATTTCCTGGAGTGTTTAAGGGATGGTTTCCTAAACCAATATGTTGAGGAACCAACTCGAGGGGAGGCCATCCTGGACTGGGTGTTGTGTAATGAGGAAGGACTAATCAGCAATCTTGTGGTACGAGGCCCCCTGGGGAAGAGTGACCATAGTATGGTGGAGTTCTACATTAGGATGGAGAAGGAAACAGTTAAGTCAGAGACCATGGTCCAGAACTTAAATAAGGGCAACTTTGAGGGTATGAGGCGTGAATTGGCGAGGTTAAATTGGCAAGCGATATTTAAGGGGCTATCAGTGGAAGGGCAATGGCAGACATTTAGAGATCGCATGGATGAACTACAACAATTGTACATCCCGGTCTGGCGTAAAAATAAAAAAGGGAAGGTGGCTCAACCATGGCTAACAAGGGAAATCAGGGATAGTATTAAAACCAAGGAAGTTGCATACAAATTGGCCAGAAGTAGCAGCAAACCCGGGGACTGGGAGAACTTCAAAACTCAGCAGAGGAGGACGAAGGGTTTGATTAGGGCAGGGAAAATAAAATATGAAAGGAAGCTTGCAGAGAACATTAAAATGGACTGCAAAAGCTTCTATAAATATGTAAAAAGAGGTTAGTAAAAACAAACGTAGGTCCCCTGCAGTCGGAAACAGGGGAAGTCGTAATGGGGAACAAGGAAATGGCAGATCAATTGAACAAGTACTTTGGTTCGGTGTTTACTGTGGAGGACACACACAACCTGCCGGAAATAAAAGGGGTCAGAGGATCTGGTAAGAGGGAGGAGCTGAGGGAAATCCTTATTAGACGGGAAAAGGTATTGGGAAAATTGATGGGACTGAAGGCTGAAAAATCCCCGGGGCCTGATGGTCTGCATCCCAGAGTACTTAAGGAGGTGGCCTTGGAAATAGTGGATGCATTGACGATCATTTTCCAACATTCCTTAGACTCTGGATCAGTTCCGATGGAGTGGAGGGTGGCCAATGTAACCCCTCTTTTTAAAAAAGGAGGGAGGGAGAAAGCAGGGAATTATAGACCGGTCAGCCTGACATCGGTCGTGGGTAAAATGATGGAAGCAATTATTAAAGATGTCATAACAGACCATTTGGAAATTGGTGACATGATAGGTCCAAGTCAGCATGGATTTGTGAAAGGGAAATCATGCTTGACAAATCTTCTGGAATTTTTTGAGGATGTTTCCAATAGGGTGGACAGGGGGGAACCAGTAGATGTGGTGTATTTGGACTTTCAGAAGGCCTTCGACAAGGTCCCACACAAGAGATTGGTGAGCAAAGTTAAAGCACATGGGATTGGGGGTAATGTGTTGACGTGGATTCAGAACTGGTTGGCACACAGGAAACAAAGAGTAGGAGTAAATGGGTACTTTTCAGAATGGCAGGCAGTGACCAGCGGGGTACCGCAGGGTTCGGTGCTGGGACCCCAGCTGTTTACATTATATATTAATGATTTGGACGAAGGGATTAAATGTAATATCTCCAAATTTGTGGATGACACTAAATTGGGAGGCAGTGTGAACAATGAGGAGGATGCTAGGAGGCTACAGAGTGACTTGGACAGGTTGGGTGAATGGGCAAATGTATGGCAGATGAAGTACAATGTGGATAAATGTGAGGTTATCCACTTTGGTGGTAAAAATAGAGAGGCGGACTATTACCTGAATGGTGGCAGATTAGGGAAAGGGGAGGTGCAACGAGACCTGGGCGTCATGGTACATCAGTCACTGAAGGTGGGAATGCAAGTGCAGCAGGCAGTCAAGAAAGCAAACGGAATGATGGCCTTCATAGTAAGGGGATTTGAGTACAGGAGTAGGGAGGTGATGCTGCAGTTGTACAGGGCCTTGGTGAGGCCACACCTGGAGTATTGTGCGCAGTTTTGGTCTCCTAACTTAAGGAAGGACATTCTTGCTATTGAGGGAGTGCAGCGAAGGTTCACTAGATTGATTCCTGGGATGGCCAGTCTGACATATCAAGAAAGATTGGGTCAACTGAACTTGTATCCTCTGGAGTTCAGAAGAATGAGGGGGGATCTTATAGAGACATTTAAAATCCTGACTGGTTTAGACAAATTAGATGCGGGCAGAATGTTCCCAATGTTAGGGAAAACTAGAACCAGGGGTCACAGTCTAAGGATTAAGGGGAAGCCATTTAAGACTGAGCTGAGGAGGAACTTCTTCACCCAGAGAGTGGTGAATCTATGGAATTCTCTTCCACAGAAGGTTGTTGAGGCCAGTTCGCTAAATATATTCAAAAGGGAGTTAGATATAACACTCACAACTAGGGGGATCAAGGGGTATGGCGAGAAAGCAGGAATGGGGTACTGAGGTAGCATGTTCAGCCATGAACGCATTGAATGGCGGTGCAGGCTCGAAGGACCGAATGGTCTACTCCTGCACCTATTTTCTATG
This sequence comes from Squalus acanthias, assembly GCA_030390025.1. NCBI lineage: Eukaryota > Metazoa > Chordata > Chondrichthyes > Squaliformes > Squalidae > Squalus > Squalus acanthias. The sequence continues at coordinate 5,914,532 of CM059444.1, read as the reverse complement.
TTTCTATGTCATCTGCAGGATAATCGCTGCTTCCTTTGGATAATGGACAGGCAATATTAGATTATTCAGGCAAACAGTGGCTTGTTTAACAGTGTTCTTTTCCCAATTTTCCCTCTTCCTCTCCTGAAGGTGCTGCCATTTGCTGGGGTCCGGTCCCATGGGCAGCCCCCTGCTACCTTTCCCAACTGGCCTTACTTCAATGTGTGCGACTAGTCAGTAGTGTCGCATGGCCATTCGACCATAGAGGGCATCACAGCTGAGCTCTATCGCCTATATTGGACAGGGATCAGGGTGGGGAACCCTGGCTAATTTTGTCTCTCCCTAGGCCAGGGCAGCTGAGGGCGACTGTACTGTCCCTATTACGATCACCATTGCTGAGATCAGCTAATTCAGCACAGCTGGGAATCGGACTTGGAACCCTCTCAGCTGTTATGGGTCAGCTATTCACTGCCTTAACCAGCTCAGCCACTGGGGAACCTGCTCAAGGTGGAAGGATACATTGCGCGTCAGACTGCAGGATGGTTTCATCTGGCTGGTTGAGATGCTGCATGGCAATGGCTTGTGGGAATTCAGTCAGCATCCTCTGCTGGAAGGCCTCCAGCCTCTCGTAATCATGACCACGACACACAAACTCCTTGTTCTGGGGCGAGAGGAGAGAACAAACAGGAAGAGTCAGCCTGAAGAAACAATCAACAATTATATAAAGAGATGAAAAGAAAGACTGGAAGTCTTAAAAAAAAATCTAAAAATGGAAAGTACAAGAAATATACAGCCGGTCCATCGGTATCTGAAAACAGTTAATGCATTGGGCGGGAGCACTCATTACAACTGAATAATTGATATATATATATATATATAAAAAAAGTCTTGGTTATGTGGTGAACTTCCCGTCCATAAACTTCGCTTCCTGTTGTCATGATTTTTGGTCCCGCATTTATGCCAACATGTAACACTGAAGCTGTCAATGTACGCAGTTATACTGGGAATCTCCTATGTAAACAGCTCCCAGTGATGCTGTAGTCGCAGGCTATGGACATTAGGTGGCTCTGTGGAGCAAGTTTCTTCCAACTCCATCATCATCTTGTATGTTAACAGAACTAATATTCAGCAACTACTTGTGGGCAATGCCATGGCCAATTTACTGGTATACAAAAACAAGGATGATGGGCACTGGAAAAGGCAAGGTGAAGATCACATCATGAAAACCAGTGAATTTTTATCCAAGGAGGTCACCTCAACAAAGTGAGTTAAAGGATCATCACCTCACACTCTAGTTAGAAGCAAGAAATCTGATCCAAAGGCCAGGAAGAATATAAATTGACAAAGCACTGCATAACCTGCAGCACGTTGAAGCGAGTCAGATTCTGCTCTGGGCCTGTGTTTTTCCTGGGGGTAAGTAGTTGCAGTGAAGAAGTTGTGTATTCACCTCTTGTGTGTAAAGAAATTATTAAAAAAAAATGTAAATTAAAATAAAATGTAATTTACGTGCTGCTCATTTTTTGTGAGCAGTAGCAGCGGTTAGCAAATGATTAGAAATATAATATCCTTTCAGTTCCCTTATATCAGCTAACAGTATCACAGATGTAGAAATCTGGGTGATGGATTTGCTGCTTGTGTTTGCTCCTGTTCTGTTTAACACTGGTCTTGACCACAAAGGCAGCTTATAACTGGGACCAGGAATATGCGCAGATGAATTACGTTCCTTCATTACCGCTCCAAAGTTAATTTCCTTCATCCTAGGAAGTGCTTTTTCCTTTAATTTCCCCACCCCCCTTTTCTCTGCTCCTCTCTGGAAGGCTCCACCCCTTGCAAGGGTACAGGTCCACTGGCATGGCTTCCCTCTGATATCTAGCCCAGTGACCATTCTCCATGTGGACGACTCACATGTGTAGATGACGGATGAGGAAAGGATGATGATCAGGGGCTTGGAACTTTGGCTAATATTTCCCTACCTCGCCCGAGAGGCTGGAGCCAATTGCTGTGCCCCTCTCACCATGCAGCTGAGGTCAACTAAACCACCAACAGAGTGGGGATTTAACCAGGGACTGCATGGCTCAGTATCACTATACCCAAGTACTTTCAGGATATTTATTGATATATGGGTACAGATCAAAGATAAAGCAAACTGCAAGTGCTGAGAGTTAGCAGTGAGCCATGAGGTAGAGAAAAAAAAGACTTGCATTTCTATAGCCCCTTTCACGACCTCATGATGTCCCAAGGCACTTTACAGCCAATGAAGATCTTTTGAAGTGCAGTCACTGTTATAATGTAGGAAACACGGCAGCCAATTTGTGCACAGCAATGTGATAATGACCAGATAAGAGATGTTAGTTGAGGGATAAATATTGACCAGGGTACCGAGGAGAACTCCCCTGCTCTTCTTCGAAATAGTGTCATGGGATCTTTTATATCAACCTGAGAGGGCAAATGGGGCATCGGTTTAACGTCTCATTCGAAAGACTGCACCACTGACAGTGCAGTACTCCCTCAGTACTGCACTGGAATGTCAGCCTAGATATTTGTCTATACCTGTGCTAGTGGAATGCTCCAGCTGGGTCCCTTCTCCCCTCCCAACTAGGGCAGCCACCTGTTGCTCAGCTACAAAACCGGGTGTGGGCAGTGTAGTATATGTGGGTAGAACAAATGAAGGACAGAGACAGGGTGAGTTGCCAGTCAAGGTGCTTGTTTACTAGGCTAGAGCGAACTGAGCATGCTCATATTAAACCATGTGACAAGCCATGTGATAATACATTACACTGCTTTCCCCTTAAAAAAGAGTGTAGGTATTCCCCTCTCAAATACAACAAAACTATGGTCCCACTTTTCCCAGCATTATATGTATCACATAACAAAAACTCCTGGCTTTTTTTCTTTTAAATCCAGTTTACTAACAGATTTTGGTGTTGAACCAATTTTCGAGCTGTTTTGTCTTGGTTCCGAACTCAAAGAAGTAGGTACCACCACTCTGTTTCTCCACTTGATACAACCTTGCTTACAAGACAATTCAGTACGACGGTTATGGAATGGTTTCAATTCTGTGTCCATACACTGATCAGTCCATCCATTCAAGGTGTTTTCATACATTCTTTTCAGTACTGAGTCCTTTTGAGTCTCATTTGTAATCTCAGTTGCATTCATGGGAAAGTCTTTGTCAACTGCACCTAGCATGAAAATCTCACATTCACTCCCAACACGAATCCTCATGTGGCAACCTGGACAAGGCATTTGCGATTGCGTTTTGCTTTGAAGTGTGATATTCAATTGTGTAGTCATATTGTGACAACAACACTGCCCAACGTTGCATTCTTGATGCGGCCATTGCAGGGATGGCAGATTTGGGCCCCAATACTGCTAGGAACGGATTGTGATCAATTATCAGATAAACTTTCTGCCGATCAGGAACTGTCGGAATTTCTTGATTCCAAACACTATGGCAAGTGCTTCCTTTTCAATTTGCGCGTAGTTGCTTTCGCTCTTTGTGAGGGTTCGCGATGCGAACGCGATTGGTTTCTCTTGGCTGCAAAACATTAAGTGGCTTATGACAGCTCCCACACCATAGCTAGAAGCATCACACGCTAACTTAAGCTCACGCTCTGTGTCGTAGTGCACAAGTAGAGCATCGCTAGAGAGACTTCTCTTATAAGCGCCGTAAGCTTCCTGTTGTGCTTTTGTCCACTTCCACTGGACATCTTTCTTGAGGAGCTCGTGCAGTGGAGCTAACATGGTCACCAACTCGGGTAAGAAACGTGCGTAGTACTGGACCATTCCAAGGAAAGATCTTAACTCAAGACACGTTCTGTGGCTTTGGAGCATTGATGACAACATCAACCTTTTCCTTAACTGGTTGCAAGCCATTTGCATCAACTTTCAGACCAAGGTACACAACCTCGGGCTGCACAAAAGCACATTTGCTCCTTTTCAATTTGACATTGTGGGCATTCAACCTTTGAAGCACTATATCTAACACTTCTAAATTTTCTTCCTCGTTGTTTGTTGTGATCAGCACATCGTCTTGATTGCGTAAGCAATTTGGAATTCCTTGCAAAATTTTATCGATCATAGCCTGGAAGATTTTGGGAGAGGACTTTACACCATACGGCAGCTTGGTGTATGAGCACAGTCCTTTGTGTATGTTGATAGTGAGATACTGTTGACTCTCTTTGTCAACATTCAGCTGAGCGCAAGCGTGCGACAGGTCAAGCTGGAGAAAATCTCTGACCTAGAGAGTGCTGCATACAAATGTTGCGATGTAGGTAACGGGTACTGCTCATCGTCAACTGCTTGGTTGATAGTAACTTTGAAATCTCCACACAAGTGTACAGTTTTGTCTGCTTTGGGCACTACCACAATCGGAGTAGCCCATTCACTTTTGTCTGTTTTTACTAGCACGCTATTCTCTCTCAGTTTCTCTAGCTCTTCCTCCACCTGACTTTTCAACACGTAGGGGACCAGCCTTGCCTTACAATAGACAGGCTTCGCGTAAGACTTACCCAGTGATGCCCTCATAACTGTCTGTGAACATTCTTTCGTACTTCTTCAGCATTGTGTCAAGTCGCTTCTTTGAAGCATCTGCACTGAAGATGTTTTTCCAGTCTAGTTTTAACTTTCTCAACCAGTCTTTGCCCACTTTAACTCTACGGTACTCTTTGTAAGTGGTACTTGATTAAACTTACTCTCTTATGTGTCCTTACTCATGATAGAGCAGACTGCCGCCGTGTCGATACACATATCAATATATTGTTCGTTGATCAAAGGTTTTGTATGGAAGTCTTTCTCACGACTGCTAGCGGTGCCACTAGTGGCATAGATACTGTAGATGCCCAGTTCTTCAACATCAGGTGTGTTTGCTTCAATATTATGAACTCCTCTCTTTTGTTGTCGCTGCTTTGCATTGTCACTAGAATGGTTCTTACTTCCTGCTTTCGATCTAGCTCTGCAAGCTGTTGAAATATGGCCTTGCTTCTGGCAGTGAAAACAATTCACATTTCTGTATTGGCAGGACTGTGGTGAGTGATTTCCATTGCAGCGATAACAATTCAATGAACTGCTCTCACCGACATGCTTTTTACTTGGTCTTATAACTTTAGGTTTGGCGGTGGCTTTGTGACTGTAGACTTCAGCTGCACTAGTCACTTGAGTTGGACGGAGCTCCCTAGCTTTCTTAGATGCCATCTCTATAGATAGAGCAATTTTGCATGCTATGTCAAACGTTAGGTTTGGAGTGTTCAGTAACTTGGACTGTGTGCGCTCATCCACCAGTCCACACACAAACTTATCTCGTAACGCACGATCCAAAAATGTGCCAAAGTTACAATGCAAAGACAGGTTTTTAAGAGCTACAAAGAACTCACTGATGGTTTTACTTTGTTTTTGGGTTCTGGTGCCAATCTTATAGCTCTCTGCTATTTCTAATGGCTTTGGGTCGAAATGGTCCTCGAGTTTCTCGACAGTGTATTCAAATGACACATCCTTCGCTTTCGCTGGTGTGAGTAGGATTGTCAAAGTTCCGTAGACATCTGGCCGGATCTCCATTAGAAAAACTGCTTTCTTCGTTCACAAATACTTCATTTTGTGCTTGAACATTTTCATCTGCACCTTCGGTCTCAAAAATGCTATTGGCCCTAAAAAAATCTCCATCCGCTCAATGTAAGAACTGAATGGTTCGCAAGCTCGGACATACATGCCGAGGCTTCCGATGAATCCCATAGGCGTGGCCATGATTGTCCAGCTCCCATCGAACAGTGACTCAGCACACTACCTGTGTACCTGTGAGAATCAACGGCGCTGTTGCTGTGCATACATACACACGAAGGCAAAGCACAGACGATTCGACATCAGCATTAACAGTAAAACATCGCAAAAATTCAGTTTAGGTGTCACAAATTCACCTTAAACTTTTCCACTCGCAGGTTGAACACTGTGTTCTTCCATTATCCCTAAAAATGGCTTTGGGATCCCAATTTCGTCGCCAAAAATGTAGCATATGTGGATAGAACAAATGAAGGACAGAGACAGGATGAGTTGCTAGTCAAGGTGCTTGTTTACTAGGCCAGGGCGAACGGAGCATGCTCATACTAAACCATGTGATAATACATTACAGGCAGGGCATTTAAAAAGAACTGGTCCGACGGCAGGTGTGCACAGGAGTCTGCTTCAAGGTGCACGCAGCCTATCTAAAAACTGGAAAAATGGACTACTCCTGTCTGTCGCACGTATCCCCAAATTACTGGATGGCCACCTTCAAAACCAAGGGCTGGGGCTGGACACCCGACACTACAGCAGAAACCAGGGGCTGGACACCCGACACTACAGCAGAAACCAGGGGCTGGACACTCGACACTGCAGCAGAAACCAGGGGCTGGACTCCCGACACTACAGCAGAAACCAGGGGCTGGGGCTGGACACCCGACACTACAGCAGAAACCAGGGGCTGGACACACGACACTACTGAGAAGTCGCACAACACCAGGTTATAGTCCAACAGTTTTATTTGAAATCACAAGCTTTCGGAGCGGCTGCTCCTTCGTCAGGTGACGAAGGAGCAGCCGCTCCGAAAGCTTGTGATTTCAAATAAAACTGTTGGACTATAACCTGGTGTTGTGCGACTTCTCACTTTTGTCCACCCCAGTCCAACACCGGCATCTCCGCATCATGGCCACACCCGACACTACAGCAGAAACCAGGGGCTGGACACTCGACACTACAGCAGAAACCAGGGGCTGGACACCTAACACTACAGCAGAAACCAGGGGCTGGACACCCGACACTACAGCAGAAACCAGGGGCTGGACACCCGACACTACAGCAGAAACCAGGGGCTGGACACCCGCACTACAGCAGAAACCAGGGGCTGGACTCCTGACACTACAGCAGAAACGAGGCATCCCATCGCCCAGTTATTAGAAATGAGCAGTAGGTTGAGGACCACCGCTGAATATGACTCAAAACACGTGACAACTGGAGTCCAGCAGTGGGGATTCTGAATGACAGAGATATTGAAAGCCAGGTTTTTACCTTACTTACGTTTTATCAGGGCTGCTGCAGCACAGGTTAGATACAGAGTAAAGCTCCCTCTGCTCTGCCCCAAAAGATACTCCGATCTGAAATTCTATAAACATTGCCTTAGCCTAACCTGAGAATAGCACCTCCTACTGCACCTGGATGACCGATTTCTATTTCTTACATCAGCAATTCAGTGGCCTCACTGCATGAGATTGTCACCTGAATTCCAATTAATTTTTGTGTTTTAGGTTCATGCACAATGGAATCTGGATTGAGACCCTCCCCAAACTGTTACATTGGACCCTTACAGCCTGCAGCAGACCGAGGAAACGTTCATGAAGTCTGTCTGGGCTGGACCGTAACCCAGATTCCAGAATTGAAAAAGCAGTGTACTAACCCACTGTGCTGCCCAAACCGGTGCCCAGAATTTATACCACACAAGGGCACTCTGTAGGAAGTGTCGTGCTGCAAAAAACGCATTCTCATCACAACCACCGCGACACCAATAAACCTGTTAAAAACCAGGACTGAAAACAACAATACAAACAGTCTCTACAAGGACAGGCACAACAGGTGAAAGAATAAAAACAGTGCACTCACACACTGCTTGACACCTCCTACAACATCGTCGCATGCTGCAGAACATCTGTCCATTGTAAATTTTCTTTATTATTGCAAAAACCAAGATATCAGATGTATGGTCATGCTTTACGCATGGAATTCTCTCAAAATTATTACTTCAGAATGTAATATAAATTCCGCACCACAATGTGATATCTGCTTCTGTCAAGTCATCCCGTGGAATACACATCTTGTGCCATGTGGGAACTCCAGGACGCTTCCCGTGTCCTGGAGTTCCCACATGTGAAGGAAGTGTCGTCAGCTGGAGGAGCTCAAGCTCCAGGTTTCGGAGCTTGAGCAGCAGCTGGTGTCACTGCGGTGCATCCCTGAGGCTGAGAGCTTCGTGGAGAGCACGTTTCAGGAGGTGGTCACCCCGCAGCGCAAGAGTGTGCCGGCAGAGAGTAAATGGGTGACTGTCAGACAGACCAGGAGGACCAGGCAGGTAGTGCAGGAGTCACCTGAGTGCATCTCACTCTCTAACCAGTATACTGGTGAGGGTGATGGTTCCTCTGGGAATACAGCCAGAGCCAAGTCCACAGCACCACGAGTGGCTCAGCTGTACAGGGGGGGAGGAGGAAGATCAGGAAAGCAATAGTGATAGGAGATTCGATAGTTAGGGGGACAGACAGGCGTTCCTGCAGCCGCAGACGTGATTCCAGGATGGTATGTTGCCTCCCTGGTGTCAGGGTCAAGGATGTCACTGAGCGGCTGCAGAACATTCTGAGGGGGGGCAGGAGGGTGAACAGCCAGAGGTCGTGGTCCATATCGGTATCAACGACATAGGTAGAAAGAGGGATGAGGTCTTGCAAGCAGATTTTAGGGAGCTAGGAAAGAGATTAAAAAGCAGGACCTCAAAGGTAGTAATCTCCGGATTATTCCTGGTGCCACGAGCTGGTGAGTATAGAAATAGGAGGATAGCACAGATGAATGTGTGGCTGGAGAGATGGTGCAGGAGGGAGGGTTTTAGATTCCTGGGACATTGGGAGCGGTTCTGTGGGAGGTGGGACCTGTACAGGCCAGACAGGTTGCACTTCAACAGAGCTGAAACCAATATCCTCGCGGTGGGGGGTTTGCTAGTGCTGTTGGGGAGTGTTTAAAATAATTTGGCAAGTGGATCGGCACCAGGATGTAGCATTAGAAAGGAGAAACAAGGTGCACAAAGGATTGGGAGAGACAGATGGCACTAGAGTAAGAAATAGTACGGTATTAGGTGGGGTCAGACTAAGAGAGAATACAAGGTCTAAGATAGGTTTACAGTGCATGTGTGTAAATGCACAAAGCGTGGTAAATAAGGTTAGTGAGCTGCAGGCGCAAATAGCCACATGGGAATATGATGTCATGGCGATAACGGAGACCTGGCTCAAAAGAGGACAGGATTGGGTACTAAATATTCTGGATATAAGGTGTTCAGGAAAGATAGGGAAGGAAAGAAAGGAGGTGGGGTGGCAGTATTGATTAAGGAGAATATTACAGTGCTGGAGAGAGAGGATGTCCTGGAGGGGTCAAGGGCAGAATCTATTTGGTTAGAGTTAAAAAAACAATAGAGGTGCCATTACACTACTAGGTGTATTCTATAGGCCACCAACTAGTGGGAAGGATATAGAGGAACAATTGTGTAGGGAAATTACAGAGGTGCAAGAACTATAGAGTAGTGATAATGGGGGACTTCAACTATCCTAATATAGACTGGGATAGTAATAGTGTAAAGGGCAGAGAGGGGGAAGAATTTCTGAAGTGTGTTCAGGAGAACTTTCTTGATCAGTACGTTTCTGGCCCAACGAGGAAGGAGGCATTGCTGGATCTGGTTCTGGGGAATGAGGTAGGTCAGGTGGAGCAAGTGTCAGTCGGGGGACATTTAAGGAACAGTGATCATAGTATCATAAGGTTTAGATTAGCTATGGAAAAGGACAGGGAGCAATCTAGAGTAAAAATGCTTAATTGGAGGAAGGCCAATTTCAGTGGGTTGAGAATGGATCTGGCCCGGGTAAACTGGAATCAAAGATTGGCAGGCAAAACTGTAATCGAACAATGGGCTGCCTTTAAAGAGGAGATGGCTCGGGTACAGTCGAGGTACATTCCCACAAGGGGGAAAGGTAAGGCAACCAAAGTCAGAGCTCCCTGGATGACAAAAGAGATAGAGAGTAAGATGAAACAGAAAAAGAGGGCGGATGACATGTCAGGTTGAGAATACAAGTGAGAACCAGGCTGAATATAGAAAGTTCAGAGGGGAAGTGAAAAAGGAAATAAGAGGGGCAAAGTGAGAGAATGAGAATAGATTGGCAGCTAACATAAAAAGGAATCTAAAAGTCTTCTGTAGTCTTATAAATAGTAAACGGGTAGTACGAGGAGGGGTGGGGCCGATTAGGGACCAAAATGGAGACCTATGCATGGAGGCAGAGGGCATGGCTGAGGTATTAAATGAGTACTCTGCATCTGTCTTTACCAAGGAAGAAGATGCTGCCAAAGTCATAGTGAAAGAGGAGGTAGTTGAGATACTGGATGGGATAAAAATTGATAAAGAGGAGGTACTAGAAAGACTGGCTGTAGATAAGTCACCAGGACCGGATGGGATGCATCCTAGGATGCTGAGGGAAGTAAAGGTGGAAATTGTGGAGGTACTGGCCATAATCTTCCAATCCTCCTTAGATAAGCGGGAGGTGCCAGAGGACTGGAGAATTGCAAATGTTACACCCTTGTTCAAAAAAAGGGTGTAAGCATAAACCCAGCAACTACAGGCCAGTCAGTGTAAGCTTGGTAGTGGGGAAGCTTTTAGAAACGATAATCTGGGACAAAATTTACAGTCACTTGGACGTGTGGATTAATTAAGGAAAGTCAGCACGGATTTGTTAAAGGCAAATCATGTTTAACTAACTTGATTGAGTTTTTTGATGAGGTAACAGAGAGGATTGATGAGGGCAATGCGGTTGATGTGGTGTACATGGACTTCCAAAAGGTGTTTGATAAAGTGCCACACAATATGCTTGCCAGCAAAGTTGAAGCCCATGGAATAAAAGGGACAGTGGCAGCATGGATACGAAATTGGCTAAGTGACAGGAAACAGAGAGTAGTGGTGAACGGTTGTTTATCAGAATGGAGGAAGGTACACAGTGGTGTTCCCCAGGGGTTGGTACTAGGACCACTGCTTTTCTTGATATATATTAATGACTTGGACTTTGGTGTACAGGACACAATTTCAAAATTTGCAGATGACACAAAACTTGGAAGTATAGTGAACAGTGAGGAGGATAGTGATGGTCTTCAAGAAGACATAGACAGGCTGGTGGCATGGGCGGACACGTGGCAGATGAAATTTAACGCAGAAAAGTGCAAAGTGATACATTTTGGTAGGAAAAACGAGGAGAGGCAATATAAACTAAAGGGGGTGCATGAACAGAGAGACCTGGCGGTATATGTGCACAATACGTTGAAGGTGGCAGGGCAGGTTGAGAAAGCAGTTAAAAAAGCATACGGGACACTGGTCTTCATAAATAGAGGCGTAGAGTACAAAAGCAAGGAAGTTATGATGAACCTTTTATAAAACACTGGTTCGGCCTCAACTGGAGTATTGAGTCTAATTCTGGGCACCACACTTTAGGAAGGATGTGAAGGCCTTAGAGAGGGTGCAGAAAAGATTTACAAGAATGGTTCCAGGGATGAGGGACTTCAGTTACGTGGATAGACTGGAGAAGCTGGGGTTGTCCTCTTAGAGCAAAGAAGGTTGAGAGGAGATTTGATAGAGGTGTTAAAAATCATGAGGGGTCTGGACAGAGTAGATAGAGAGAAACTGTTCCCATTGGCAGAAGGGTCGAGAACCAGACGACACAGATTGGCAACATGAGGAAAAACTTGGTTACGCAGCGACTGGTTAGCATCTGGAATGCACTGGCTGAAAGGGTGGTGGAGACAGATTCAATTGCGGCTTTCTAAAGGGAATTGGATAAGTACCTGAAGGAAAAAAATTTGCACAGCCACGGGGAAAGGGTGGGGGAGTGGGACTAGCTGAAGTGCTCTTGCAGAGAGCCAGCACGGGTTCGACGGGCCTAATGGCCTCCTTCCATGCTGTCACCATTCTATGATTCTAGCAGGAAAATCAACTTGTATGTCTTTAAGTGAGTGTCTCCGTGTGATTCTGATTCTGCACAGCTGCAAGTGCGTTATCTGGTTAGCAACAACACGAAGTAATATTTGCCATCATGGACCTGACAAATCCTCTTTGTACTAACCATGTAGAACCACTAGAGGGCAGTCTAACTACATGGACTGCAAAAGAAATGGCATCAGTTTAAATACACGCACAGTTAGCACTCATTCGGCACACAAACACACACACCCATTCAGCACACACACACATTCAGCACACACACACCCACATTCAGCACACACACCCACATTCAGCGCAAACACACCCACATTCAGGACACACACACCCACATTCAGCGCAAACACACACACATTCAGGACACACACCCACATTCAGCACACACACACCCACATTCAGCACACACACACCCACATTCAGCACACACACACCCACATTCAGGACACACACACCCACATTCAGCGCAAACACACCCACATTCAGGACACACACACCCACATTCAGCGCAAACACACCCACCCACATTCAGCGCACACACCCACATTCAGCGCAAACACACCCACCCACATTCAGCGCAAATACACCCACATTCAGCACACACACACCCACATTCAGCACACACACACCCACATTCAGCGTACACACACCCACATTCAGCACACACACACACACCCACATTCAGGGCACACACACCCACACTCAGCGCACACACACCCATTCAGCACACACACACACACCCACATTCAGCACACACACACCCACATTCAGCGCACACACACCCACATTCAGCGCACACACATCCACATTCAGCGCACACACACCCACATTCAGCGCAAACACACCCATACGGCACAAAAACACCCACATTCAGCTCACACACACCCACATTCAGCGCACACACACCCACATTCGGCACACACACACACCCACATTCAGCACACACACACCCACATTCAGCACACACACACCCACATTCAGCACACACACACCCACATTCAGCACACACACACACCCACACCCAGCACAGACACACCCACATTCAGCACACACACACCCACATTCAGCACACACACCCACATTCAGCACACACACACCCACATTCAGCACAAACACACCCACATTCAGCACACACACACCCACACCCAGCAGACACACACCCACACCCAGCACACACACACCCACACCCACACCCAGCACACACACACCCACATTCAGCACACACACACCCACACCCAGCACACACACACCCACATTCAGCACACACACACCCACATTCAGCACACACACCCACACCCAGCACACACACCCACATTCAGCACACCCACATTCAGCACACACACACCCACATTCAGCACACACACACCCACATTCAGCGCACACACACCCACATTCAGCACAAACACACCCACATTCAGCACACACACACACACCCACATTCAGCACAAACACACCCACATTCAGCACACACACCCACATTCAGCACACACACCCACATTCAGCACACACACCACCACATTCAGCGCAAACACACCCACATTCAGCACATACACACCCACATTCAGCACACACACACCCACATTCAGCGCAAACACACCCACATTCAGCGCAAACACATCCCCACATTCAGCACACACACACCCACATTCAGCACACACACCCACATTCAGCACACACACCCACACCCACATTCAGCACACCCACACCCAGCACACACACACCCACATTCAGCACACACACACCCACATTCAGCACACACACCCACATTCAGCACACACACACCCACATTCAGCACACACACCCACATTCAGCACACACACCCACATTCAGCACACACACACCCACATTCAGCACAAACACACATTCAGCACACACACCCACATTCAGCACACACACACCCACATTCAGCACAAACACACCCACATTCAGCACACACACATACCCACATTCAGCACACACACACATTCAGCACACACACCCACATTCAGCACAAACACACCCACATGCAGCACACACACACATTCAGCACACACACCCACATTCAGCGCAAACACACCCACATTCAGCACACACACCCACATTCAGCGCACACATACTCACATTCAGCACACACACACCCACATTCAGCACACACACACCCACATTCAGCACACACACACCCACATTCAGCACATTCAGGGCACACACACCCACACTCAGCGCACACACACCCATTCAGCACACACACACACACCCACATTCAGCACACACACACCCACATTCAGCGCACACACATCCACATTCAGCGCACACACACCCACATTCAGCGCAAACACACCCATACGGCACAAAAACACCCACATTCAGCTCACACACACCCACATTCAGCACACACACACCCACATTCAGCACACACACACACCCACATTCAGCACACACACACCCATTCAGCACACACACACACACCCACATTCAGCACACACACACCCACATTCAGCGCACACACACCCACATTCAGCGCACACACATCCACATTCAGCGCACACACACCCACATTCAGCACACACACACCCACATTCAGCACACACACACCCACATTCAGCACACACACACCCACATTCAGCACACACACACCCACATTCAGCACACACACACACCCACACCCAGCACACACACACCCACATTCAGCACACACACACACCCACACCCAGCACACACACACCCACATTCAGCACACACACACACACCCAGCACACACACCCACATTCAGCACACACACACCCACATTCAGCACAAACACACCCACATTCAGCACACACACACCCACACCCAGCACACACACACCCACACCCAGCACACACACACCCACATTCAGCACACACACACCCACACCCAGCACACACACACCCACATTCAGCACACACACACCCACATTCAGCACACACACCCACACCCAGCACACACACCCACATTCAGCACACCCACATTCAGCACACACACACCCACATTCAGCACACACACACCCACATTCAGCACACACACCCACACCCAGCACACACACCCACATTCAGCACACCCACATTCAGCACACACACACCCACATTCAGCACACACACACCCACATTCAGCACACACACCCACACCCAGCACACACACCCACATTCAGCACACCCACATTCAGCACACACACACCCACATTCAGCACACACACACCCACATTCAGCGCACACACACCCACATTCAGCGCACACACATCCACATTCAGCGCACACACACCCACATTCAGCGCAAACACACCCATACGGCACAAAAACACCCACATTCAGCTCACACACACCCACATTCAGCGCACACACACCCACATTCAGCAAACACACACACCCACATTCAGCACACACACACCCACATTCAGCACACACACACCCACATTCAGCACACACACACCCACATTCAGCACACACACACACCCACACCCAGCACACACACACCCACATTCAGCACACACACCCACATTCAGCACACACACACCCACATTCAGCACAAACACACCCACATTCAGCACAAACACACCCACATTCAGCACACACACACCCACATTCAGCACACACACACCCACATTCAGCACACACACACCCACATTCAGCGCAAACACACCCACATTCAGCGCAAACACATCCCCACATTCAGCACACACACACCCACATTCAGCACACACACACCCACATTCAGCACACCCACATTCAGCACACACACACCCACATTCAGCACACACACACCCACATTCAGCGCACACACACCCACATTCAGCACACACACACCCACATTCAGCGCACACACACCCACATTCAGCGCACACACATCCACATTCAGCGCACACACACCCACATTCAGCGCAAACACACCCATACGGCACAAAAACACCCACATTCAGCTCACACACACCCACATTCAGCACACACACACCCACATTCAGCACACACACACACCCACATTCAGCACACACACACACCCACATTCAGCACACACACACCCATTCAGCACACACACACACACCCACATTCAGCACACACACACCCACATTCAGCGCACACACACCCACATTCAGCGCACACACATCCACATTCAGCGCACACACACCCACATTCAGCGCAAACACACCCATACGGCACAAAAACACCCACATTCAGCTCACACACACCCACATTCAGCACACACACACCCACATTCAGCACACACACACACCCACATTCAGCACACACACACCCACATTCAGCACACACACACCCACATTCAGCACACACACACCCACATTCAGCACACACACACCCACATTCAGCACACACACACACCCACACCCAGCACACACACACCCACATTCAGCACACACACACCCACATTCAGCACACACACACACCCACACCCAGCACACACACACCCACATTCAGCACACACACACACACCCAGCACACACACCCACATTCAGCACACACACACCCACATTCAGCACAAACACACCCACATTCAGCACACACACACCCACACCCAGCACACACACACCCACACCCAGCACACACACACCCACATTCAGCACACACACACCCACACCCAGCACACACACACCCACATTCAGCACACACACACCCACATTCAGCACACACACCCACACCCAGCACACACACCCACATTCAGCACACCCACACCCACATTCAGCACACACACACCCACATTCAGCACACACACCCACACCCAGCACACACACCCACATTCAGCACACCCACATTCAGCACACACACACCCACATTCAGCACACACACACCCACATTCAGCACACACACCCACACCCAGCACACACACCCACATTCAGCACACCCACATTCAGCACACACACACCCACATTCAGCACACACACACCCACATTCAGCACACACACACCCACATTCAGCGCACACACACCCACATTCAGCGCACACACATCCACATTCATAAGAACATAAGAACATAAGAAATAGGAGCAGGAGTAGGCCAATCGGCCCCTCGAGCCTGCTCCGCCATTCAATAAGATCATGGCTGATCTGATCCTAACCGCCAATCTACTATCTATCACAGAACCATCTCCTGCATCTAACAGAATTGCACACACGAAATAGGAGCAGAATCAGGCTACACAGTCCCTGGGCCCGCTCCACTACCCACAGGGCCATGACCGATCCGAACCTAGACTCATGTCCAAATTCCTGCCCGCTCCCCGTAACCCTTAATGCCCTTTACTTCTAGGAAACTGTCTATTTCTGTTTTAAATTTAATTAATGTTGTAGCTTCTACAGCTTTTTGTGGCAGCATATTCCATGGACCTACCACCCTCTGAGTGAAGTAGTTCCTCCTCATCTCAGTTTTGAAAGAGCAGCCCCTTATTCTAAGACTATGTCCCCTAGTTCTCGTCTCACCCGTCATCGGGAACATCCTCCCCGCATCCACCCGATCCAACCCCTTCACAATCTTATATGTTTCAATAAGATCGCCTCTCATTCTTCTGAACTCCAATGAGTAGAGTCCCAATCTACCCAACCTCTCCTCATATGACCACCCCCTCATCCCCGGGATTAACCGAATGAACCTTTTTTGCACTGCCTCGAGAGCAAGGATGTCTTTCCTTAAGTAAGGACACCAAAACTGTATGCAGTATTCCAGGTGCGGTCTCACCAATACCTTGTACAACTGAAGCAATACCTCCCTATTTTTATATTCTATCCCCCTAGCAATGAAAGCCAACATTCCATTTGCCTTCTTAATCACTTGCTGCACCTGCATACTAACCTTTTGAGTTTCGTGCACCAGGACCCCCAGATCCCTTTGCACTTCAGTACTCTCCAGTTTCTTGCCATTAAGATAATAAATTGCTCTAGGATTTTTCCTGCCAAAGTGCATCACCTCACACTTTCCAGTGTTGTATTCCATCTGCCAAATCTCTGCCCACTTACTTAGCCTGTCTATGTCCCCTTGCAGGTTTTTTATGTCCTCCTCATTCACTACTTTCCCTCCCATCTTTGTATCATCTGCAAATTTTGATATGTTACACTTGGTCCCTTCCTCCAAATCGTTAATATAGATTGTGAAGAGTTGGGGACCCAGCACTGACCCCTGTGGAACACCACTAGTTACTGATTGCCAGTCTGAGAATGAACCATTTATCCCAACTCTTTGCTTTCTGTTAGATAGCCAATCCTCTATCCATGCCAGAATATTACCCCCAATTCCGTGATTTTTTACCTTAAGCAATAATCTTTTGTGTGGCACCTTGTCAAATGCCTTTTGGAAGTCTAAATACACTACGTCCACTGGTTCCCCTTTATCCACTCTATATGTTACTTCCTCAAAGAACTCCAGCAAATTTGTCAAACATGACTTCCCCTTCGTAAAACCATGCTGACTTTGTCCTATTAAATTATGATTATCCAAATGTCCTGTTACTGTTTCCTTAATAATGGACTCCAAAATTTTACCTACCACAGATGTTAGGCTAACCGGTCTATAGTTACCAGCCTTCTGTCTACTGCCCTTTTTAAATAAGGGTGTTACATTAGCAGTTTTCCAGTCTGCCGGGACCTTAGCGGAATCCAGGGAGTTTCAGCGCACACACACCCACATTCAGCGCAAACACACCCATACGGCACAAAAACACCCACATTCAGCTCACACACACCCACATTCAGCGCACACACACCCACATTCAGCAAACACACACACCCACATTCAGCACACACACACCCACATTCAGCACACACACACCCACATTCAGCACACACACACCCACATTCAGCACACACACACCCACATTCAGCACACACACACACCCACACCCAGCACACACACACCCACATTCAGCACACACACCCACATTCAGCACACACACACCCACATTCAGCACAAACACACCCACATTCAGCACAAACACACCCACATTCAGCGCACACACACCCACATTCAGCGCAAACACACCCACATTCAGCGCAAACACATCCCCACATTCAGCACACACACACCCACATTCAGCACACACACCCACACCCACATTCAGCGCACACACACCCACACCCAGCACACACACACCCACATTCAGCACACACACACCCACATTCAGCACACACACCCACATTCAGCACACACACCCACATTCAGCACACACACACCCACATTCAGCACAAACACACCCACATTCAGCACAAACACACATTCAGCACACACACCCACATTCAGCACACACACACCCACATTCAGCACAAACACACCCACATTCAGCACACACACATACCCACATTCAGCACAAACACACCCACATTCAGCACACACACACCCACATTCAGCACAAACACACCCACATTCAGCACACACACAGCCACATTCAGCACACACACACCCACATTCAGCACACACACCCACATTCAGCGCACACATACTCACATTCAGCACACACACACCCACATTCAGCGCACACACACCCACATTCAGCGCACACACACCCACATTCAGCACACACACACACACCCACACTCAGGGCACACACACCCACACTCAGCGCACACACACCCATTCAGCACACACACACACACCCACATTCAGCACACACACACCCACATTCAGCGCACACACACCCACATTCAGCGCACACACATCCACATTCAGCGCACACACACCCACATTCAGCGCAAACACACCCATACGGCACAAAAACACCCACATTCAGCTCACACACACCCACATTCAGCACACACACACCCACATTCAGCACACACACACACCCACATTCAGCACACACACACCCACATTCAGCACACACACACCCACATTCAGCACACACACACCCACATTCAGCACACACACACACCCACACCCAGCACACACACACCCACATTCAGCACACACACACACCCAGCACACACACCCACATTCAGCACACACACACCCACACCCAGCACACACACACCCACACCCAGCACACACACACCCACATTCAGCACACACACACCCACACCCAGCACACACACACCCACATTCAGCACACACACACCCACATTCAGCACACACACCCACACCCAGCACACACACCCACATTCAGCACACCCACATTCAGCACACACACACCCACATTCAGCACACACACACCCACATTCAGCGCACACACACCCACATTCAGCACAAACACACCCACATTCAGCACACACACACACACCCACATTCAGCACAAACACACCCACATTCAGCACACACACCCACATTCAGCACACACACCCACATTCAGCACACACACCACCACATTCAGCGCAAACACACCCACATTCAGCACATACACACCCACATTCAGCACACACACACCCACATTCAGCACACACACACCCACATTCAGCGCAAACACACCCACATTCAGCGCAAACACATCCCCACATTCAGCACACACACACCCACATTCAGCACACACACCCACATTCAGCACACACACCCACACCCACATTCAGCACACCCACACCCAGCACACACACACCCACATTCAGCACACACACACCCACATTCAGCACACACACACACATACAGCACACACACCCACATTCAGCACACACACACCCACATTCAGCACAAACACACCCACATTCAGCACAAACACACATTCAGCACACACACCCACATTCAGCACACACACACCCACATTCAGCACAAACACACCCACATTCAGCACACACACATACCCACATTCAGCACAAACACACCCACATTCAGCACACACACACCCACATTCAGCACAAACACACCCACATTCAGCACACACACAGCCACATTCAGCGCAAACACACCCACATTCAGCACACACACCCACATTCAGCGCACACATACTCACATTCAGCACACACACACCCACATTCAGCACAAACACACCCACATTCAGCACACACATACCCACATTCAGCGCAAACACACCCACATTCAGCACACACGCACCCACATTCAGGACACACGCACCCACATTCAGCACACACACACCCACATCCAGCACACACACACCCACATCCAGCACACACACACCCACATCCAGCACACACACACCCACATCCAGCACACACACACCCACATTCAGCAAACACACACCCACATTCAGCACACACACACCCACATTCAGCACACACACACCCACATTCAGCACACACACACCCACATTCAGCACACACACACCCACATTCAGCACACACACACCCACATTCAGCACACACACACCCACATCCAGCACACACACACACCCACATTCAGCGCAAACACACCCACATTCAGCCCAGCACACCCACATTCAGCACACACACACCCACATTCAGCACACACACGCCCACACCCAGCACACACACACACACCCAGCACACACACACCCACATTCAGCACACACACACACCCACATTCAGCACAAACACACCCACATTCAGCGCACATACACCCACATTCAGCGCACACACACCCACATTCAGCACACACACACACACACACAGCACACACACACACACACCCAGCACACACACACACACATTCAGCACACACACACCCACATTCAGCACACACACCCAGCACACACACACCCACATTCAGCACACACACACCCACATTCAGCGCACACACACCCACATTCAGCACACACACATCCACATTCAGCACACACCCACCCACATTCAGCACACACACACCCACATTCAGCGCACACACCCACCCACATTCAGCACACACACACCCACATTCAGCACACACACACCCACATTCAGCACACACACACCCACATTCAGCACACACACACCCACATTCAGCACACACACACCCACACCCAGCGCGCACACACACCCACACCCAGCACACACACACCAACATTCAGGACACACACTTCCACATTCAGCGCACACACACCCACATTCAGCACACACACACACCCACATTCAGCACACACACCCACATTCAGCACACACGCACCCACATTCAGCACACACACACCCACATTCAGCACACACACCCACACCCAGCACACACACCCACACCCAGCACGCATACACCCACATTCAGCACGCACACACCCACATTCAGCACGCACACACCCACATTCAGCACGCACACACCCACATTCAGCACACACACACACATTCAGCACACAGACAGACATTCAGCACACAGACATTCAACACACACAGACTATGCATACCTTCAGGTACACAGATACAGAGTATACAGTAACTATAATAAACACCAAGGGACACAAAGAATATGCTCTCTGACAAAGGAAGAGAGCAACACACATGAAATCATAGACATTTATGTAGAGACTGAGTTGCATTTAGACACGTGTGGACACAGTCACATAGAGACATTTAAAGACAAGAGGCTGATTTTCTCAGCGTCCGTCCTAACAAAACAACTTGCATTTCAACAGCACTCTGCACGTGCAGCAAGATAGCTTGATATATTAAAATTACAGGGAAAAAAAATCTTTGAATGTTGAGCAGCAGGGAAAAGGGAGAAATGGAGAGAGTTAGGGTGGGGAACAAGGCTCAAGCAAAGAGAAGGAGTGTCTGAACGTTGGGAGGGAGCTGACATTGTGAAACAAGGAGTTGCAGGGGACAGGAGTGTTGTGGCTGAATGAGCAGCTATCAGTGGTGCAGCGGAGACAAGGAGAAGCCTGGTGTTAGAGGGGCAGAGGGTTCATGCGGGGGCACAGAGAAGATTATTCAGGTAAGCGAGGGCAAAGAGGGATTTCATAAAAAAGAAAATTCAAAAATTAGCTCGCTTGGGAGCCAGTGGAGCTTGAACAGGACAGAGGGATGGCGGTATGGGATTTTGTGTGGGGAAGTCCCCAGCTTGAGGAGGAGGGGCTCCTTCTCTGACCCCTCACTTAGCTTCTCTCAGCAATCCAGCCAACTCTAGGCTAGTTGCCCTCTGGTTTAATCTCATCACTTGTTTTAGCCAGCACATCATAAATGCTACTACAATTATCATAAACCCTTGAGTGAAGATCAGACACAAAAACTATTCGTGCCAGGGATGTTGACCCACATTAAATACCATCTCCCACCATTTATTGTCCCCTAAGGTCTTAATCCCTTTCTCAATGTCCTTGTTGTCCTGCTGCATAAGAACCTGCGAGGTGGCTGTACGCTGGAGAATTGTTTTTAGGCTCAGGGACAGGGATGGAATAGGGTGACCAAAATGAAACACTGATTTCAATGCTTCCTCTTGGAGAGGCAATTCTAGCTGTATCTCGGTAACATTATGTTGATGCACTGGCAATAGTACCTTGCCTCCAATCTGAACTGGCTCCACTGGGGAAAGGCAAAACATGGGAGTATTGATTGGACACAGAGGGCAGGATTTTCAATGACCCGTGCAGTCGGGTTTGGAGGCGTGTGGGGGGTTAAAATAGCGAAAAGTGGCGGGTGGACCTGATCCCAACTCCGTCCAGCCTCCATGAGGCCATTAAAGCCCTTAACAAGCCCTAAATTGGCTCTGTAATGCCATTTTGAAACATTTAAGCTAGTTTAAGCCTTTTCCGACGTGAAGCATGCCTGATGTGAAACACGCCAGTGAAACCTGGCGGGAGCACAAGTGGATAGCTGACTATCAGCTGCAGGTCCACTATTACAACGGAGATGTGATGAAGGTAGTAGTAGTATTAGGTCTGAAAGTCGCCTCTGATGCTGTTGCATTGAATGTCTTCAGCGACTGCTTGGCTTTGCTGTGAGAGGACCTGGATGCAAAAAAAATTCTCTGTCTCTCTCTCTCTCTCTCTGATGCTGCTCATTTTGCATCCAGGTCCTCTCACAGCAAAGGTCAGGCAGTCTCTGAGACCAGGCAGTCTCTGACCTGCAATGCAGCAGCAATGATGACATCATCAGAAGCGACTTTCAGACTGAAACCACTAATTGGTTCATGGGTTCCCACATGCTGGAACTCAATTGCCCAATTAGGTGAAAATTGCATCAATCGTCCATATCCAATTCCAGTTGGGTGGATAACACGAAATGCGGATGACACGACCTCAACCCGCCCCAGTATCAAAATCCAGCCCAGAGTCTCTCCATGAAGCACTAGTCGTCACGCAATATCTCCCTCTCCCTACATGAACAGTCCTTGCCTGGTCATGGCTCCACCGACTTATGACCACCATGCAATTAGGAGAGTGTTCATCCTGTGTGAAGTCACAGGCTAGTGTGGTGTACTGATACACATCACACCAACATACCCATTCATTACCAATTTGCCTACAGCATCCCAGGTCTGGGGCTAACCATGTGTCCTTTTTATCAATCAAACATCAGGGATGATCTTTAAATTCATTGAAGATGGTATTACCTTCGGAGTGTTCAATAACTCCTACAGACTCTACTCTGTACAATCGTACCGGTGGGGCCATGGAGTTGGCAACAATAGGGACTGCCAGATCGCTGGAATTTGACTACCTTCACTTTGGGAGTGGGCCTGAGGGGCGAAGAAAGCTAGGTCGTGTCGCCTTATACGTTTGTATTCCTCCTGCGTCTTATTGGCTCCCAGCCAGATAGCTAAGTGATGGTTCTTAACAAAAGCAGGAACGTCGTTGGACTCTAAATCGGACTGTCCCTTTTGGATTAAAGTGAATACGAAATTTCCATACATGTTACACGTAACTGCTTTAGAGATGTTCTGCTGTGCATAATCTTGGTTATTTGTCTCAATGATTTCATTGACCTTATCCGAGATGGACAGCATTGCGACCACCATCTCCCGAGTGGACAAGAAGGTTTGGGCCTGTTCATGAAGATTATATCACTGAAGATAGAAAACAAGTATTCCAAAGACTAACTAATCCATGATAATCTTACGGGGGGCGGGCACTTTAGTGCGATGAGAATTAAGTGATGGGTGTGTGGGATTTAGTACAGTGAGACCGGGGATGTGGGGCGCTGGACGGGATTTAGTGCAGTAAAGGAGGTGGAGCGAATGGAGGGAGGCCAGAATAGGAAGAATGGACAGTTCTCTGGGGGTGAGGGTCGTAGCTGGAGGAGGTTACAGAAATAGGGAGGGGTGACGCCATGAAAGATGAGAATTTTAGATTGGAGGCATTAGAGTATCAGGAGCCGATGTAGGTCAGTGAGGTCTTGGGTGATAGGTCACTGGGACTTGTTGCAGGATAGGTTACAGGTAGCGCAGTTTTTGGATGAGCTGAAGTTTACAGAATAAACTGTGCAGGATGGGAGAATGGCTAGGAGAGCACTGCAATGGTCGTGTCTGGAGGTGACAAAGGCATGGTTGGGGGTTTCAGTGACAGATGGGTTGGAGTAGGGGTGGAAGCGGGAGAGGTTACAGAGGTAGGTGGAAGTAGGCGTTTTTTGTGATGGAGAGGATATGGGGTTGGAAGCTCAGCTCGGGGTGAAATAGGGCACCGAGGGTGCCAACAGTCTGGGGTAGCCCGAGACAGTGGCCAAGAAAGAGAATGGAATCAGTGGTGAGTGTACAGAGTTTTGTTGCAGGGGCCAAAGATGATAGCTTCAGTCTTTGCAATGTTTAACTGAAAGAAATTGCGGTTCATCCAAGACCGGATATTGGACAGGCAGGCTGACAATACAGAGGCAGTGATGGTGAGAGAGGTGATGGAGAGGTAGAATGGGATGTTGTCCGGAGGTAACTGTGCAGGGGCAGGAAGAGAAACTGGACATGAATTTCAAATGAGAAAAGGGAATGACATTTGATGTGAGAAAACTAACTGGAATTTGGATCTGGTTTGAGTTTGATATGATAACTTCAATTTGAAATCGGGCTAGGAGTCTCATTTCAGATTGCGAAAAGTGATTTGAATTTGAATTGAAGGTGTTAGGTGGAATTTGTGCAGCACTGTCCAGAATAATTGCCTTGGAGGTGGCATTTGCTATGTATAAACCATGTGCCTATCCCACACTACCCACCTTGGTGAAGCAGGACGATTTGTACAGTTGAGATTTTTTTTGTGAGGATGGGCAGAGAAATACCTGAAAAGGTTGGGTAATAGAGGCAAAAACTCAAGTGGCATGGATGTGACAGGAGGGGGAGGAACACTGTAGGTTTCTATGGAAGGCTGAGCTACAAGGGCTGGATGACCTCCTTTACCTGTGATGTTTCAGAGCAATGGGCAAAGTAAATATTTGGGAGGAGAAAAAAACCTCTGAAAATACAACAAACACTTGGTGTGGACTTTACTCACCCGCAGATAGAATGGAAACTTCCTGCCGTAAAACCCTACCCTGAAGAATTCTGGTTCCAGACGCTGCTGCTCCAATATGTTATCATAATACACGGCTTCCATTTTCTGTTAACAGTGGGAAAAACTAGTGGTTAGGGCCCAATTATCGAATACTGCAACTCTGTCAATACTGAGATCTCAAGAGAACAGTTTGAATGAAGAGCATTCCGTTTACAATACTTCAGTAACAATTTGACTGTCCTCTCCTGTAGGCGCTGACTCCTGCCGGGGTACAGTTCCACAGGCGTCGGTAGCCCTTCAGCCTCCTCACCCAGATGGCCAATTTTCATGTGAGTGTCTGGACAGTGGGTCTCATGAGGCTGGTCAACAGTGGTGGGCATCACCACCAAACCCAATCCTGTCCTTGCCCAAAATCCACATAAGAACAGGAGTGGGCCATTCAACCCCTCGAGCCTGTTCCACCATCCAAGCATGGATTGGACCATGGCTGATCTCTATCTCAGCTCCATTTACCCGTCTTTGAACCAAAAATCTTTGACACCCTTATCTAACAAAAATCTATCTATTTTGACATATGTACATGTGCTGTCCAGGAGCAGGAAGCCTGGCTGATTTCCACCCCCCCCCCCACCCCCCTTGCCCAGGGTTGTCTGTTGCACTGTGATTACCGCCCCGACTGAGATCAACTAACTCAGCAGATGGAGGATGAAGCCTGGAACCTTTTGGTCTGTATGGCTTAGTACCACACTGGGTATTCCTTTTACTTGTAAGGCCACTGGGGAATTGTCTCGGGCTGTTTTTATGCTACTATATAGGGGTGAACCTGCGATGCTGCTCTCCTGGTGGGTTGCTGTGCTCACAGGGAGTGCAGGTAAGAGAATCGTGGCTACAGTGTTGTGGCTCTATTACCGAGTGCGGCAGCCTGTTGGGAGAGCGGGATCTTAGAATCACCCCTTAAATGCGTTCTCTATTTGGATGGAAACAGCACTTGTTTTTTCCTGGAACGTTAGATGTGAGAGAACAGTTCCACTCACAAATCAAAACAGTGACTGGCGTCAGGGGCCTATAGAACCAACACTCTGTTCTCCTGGTTCTATATAGGCCCTTGATGACAGTGCGGGTACAAGGCAGGGTCTACAGTTCTGTCAAGTATATGAAAGGCTTCTACTTTTAAATGATATTGCATTCCAGTCGTCCATCCCCTGCCCAGTGTGGTACTGATCTATTCAGGCCAGGGAGGTCCAGGGTTTCAGTCCTCACGTGCGCTTAGTTAACAGATGTTGTCCAGGATGACAGCTGAGGCAGCGGGATTGTCCCCTAGGTTAGAGAAAATAAACAACCAGAGTTCCTGCTCCTGGTCACTATCCAGTGACCCTTCTTGACCTAAGACAGGTTGCATAGACAGGCTTGTATTCCCTTGAGTATAGAAGATTAAGGGGTGATCTAATTGAGATGTTTAAGATGATTAAAGGAGTTGATAAGGTAGATAGAGAGAAACAATTTCCTCTGGTGGGAGAGTCCAGAACAAGGGGACATAACCTTAAAATTAGAGGAAGGTCGTTCAGGGGTGATGTCAGAAAGCACTTCTTCACACAAAGGGTGGCAGAAATCTGGAACTCTCCCCCCAAAAAGCTGTTGAGGTTGGGGGGTCAATTGAAAATTTAGAACTGAGCATGATAGATTTTTGTTAGGCAAGAGTATTGAGGCTTACAGAACCAAGGCGGGTAGAAGATTAAATCTGGGATCTTCCTGGTCAGTAGGGTTTAGTTCCATGCTGGTCAGTGCATTGAGAAAGACAGCCATAGGGGGAATTGTATCTGGTTACTTTAGAAGGAAAGTCACCATCGCAGCCTCTATGCTGGGAGTCTGTCTCACAAACTGTGACTCCATTCAGAGATTTTGCCCCTTCCTAATGGAGAACTGCCTGAGGTCCCGCATAGCACTGCCTACCAATGGCACGATCAAGGTTGGCACAGACCAGTGTGGTACCATGCTGTGAAATGGTGTGCTGGGAGCACCAACACACTATGCCACCCTCAACATCTTTGTGACAGCACTGCTCTGCGTACTTTTGTTGTGAATCACTTGTGTGTGTTTTTCTGACCCTTCACCATCAGTACAGATATCCAGTATCTTTTACTGAGCAAAATACTTATGGTAATATCCCATAACACAACACAAAATGGAACATGGAAAGGTCACAGCTTCTTATGAATGAGGGTATAGTTATATCTTTGCAGTAAAGGTGAGTACAATCATTTTTTTGTCCTAATAAATACTTGAACAAGATTCATTTTGTTCAGAAGGAGTGGTTTTGAGCAGCCTGCGGCCCGAGTGAACGGCTTTGCATTACATACCCGGATCCAGCTGAGACTATGGTAATCATAGAAGACTTCGTACTGACTGGCCAGCTCCCGGCAGAGAGGGATTCCATACTCCCAGCACTGAGGAAAAGAATATAATTAACAGTCAGTTCAAATTAAATATAGAAATGCTCGAGGGCGGCATCATTGGAAAAAGACCAGTTTCCAACAGTGTTCTTGTATTCAGGTAATTCACAGATTGTGAAGGGACAAAGGGCCTTGAGTACAGATGTGCTAAGGGTGTCCAAACTGCAGCCCCCGAGCCCTGGGAGCCCAGGTAACTATGCTTCTACTTGCAATTATATCTCATATTCGCCAGTCTGTCCTGTTTGAATTTTGTGGGCCTGGAGGTTTGGAAAGAGCAGTTATTAGCTTACCTTATTGGTGGATAAATCCTACCAGCACCTAAAACAGATGATCTGGTCATTTATCATTGCTGTTTGTGAGAGCTTGCTGTGCGCAAAACAGCTGCCGTGTTTCCTACATTACAGCAGTGACTACACTTCAAAAGTACTTCATTGGCTATAAAGCACTTTGGGACATCCTGAGGTTGTTAAAGGTGCTATATGAATGCAAGTTCTTTCTTTTCTTTCTTAAATCAGAATCAAGCAGCCACAGCTCGTGATACATGCAAATTAATGGGAACATTGTCCGAGTCTCCGTGGTTACGTCCCTAAGCGGCCCACAAAGACCATAAAACTTGGACACTCCTGAGATATAGGAAGTAAAGCTATTTAAATTACAGGTCAGTGAAGAGAGAGGCTCCCTGATGGGTGTCCTAGTAAAACCAGCATGCAATTAAACTAAAAAGAAAATGCTAGAAACACTCAGCAGGTATGGCAGCATCTGTGGAGAGAGGAAGGTAGGGATAACGTTTCAGGTCAATAACCTTTTGTCAGAACCTTCCAGCATCTGCAGTATTTTGCTTTTCGTTTTATTATGCAATTGAACTATATAGATCGTAAGGTCCCAGGATCTGGATTCGTTAATCAGCCGAGGTGGTAGTAGGGATGCTGCAATTGGCCATGGCCGGGATGCTCACACGACTGATATTTGTCGTCTAATCAAGGTGCTGGGGGGACGCCTGGTGCTGGTGCAGCCTGACTGCGGCAAGGGTCAGCAGTGTCAGGGGAAGAGGCGGAATTCAGTATCTCTTCTTGCTCCTCCAAAGTAGTGATAGAGAGAGACAGACAGAGAGAGAAAGAGAGAGAGAGAGACAGAGAGACAGACAGAGAGAGAGAGCGACAGAGAGAGATAGAGAGACAGACAAACAGACAGAGAGACCGAGAGAGAGAGAGCCAGAGAGCGATAGAGAAAGAGCCAGAGAGCGACAGAGAGGGAGAGATAGTTGGCGATAGAGATAGATAGAGAGAAAGAGAGAGAAAAAGAGTGAGAAAGAGAAAGAGAGAGAAAGGAGAGAAAGAAAAAGAGATAGACAGACAGAGTCAGATAGACAAACAGACAGGGTGTGTGAAACAACAGTATCCTCTCTGGGGTGACAACAAACAACACCGAACAGTGATTTGCTATTATGTCTTTTCCTCCAAAAAAACAGTAACTCTTCACTGGAGTACCTGTTTCCTCATGCAAGTAATTTTTTTTAAATGTGTGAACCAAGGCAGTGAATGCCAGCAGGCTATTCGACTGTGGAGATATCACAGCAGAGCCTGATCTTGTGCTCAACTAGTGTCCATACACAAAGTTTCCAGCTACTGAACAGTGACTGGCAGCAGGAACCCTGCGCTCCTAACCCAGTGACACTGAGTCCGATCGTAATGCCCTTATCCTGGTGTAACACAGATTGGGAATTGAACAAGGTCCATGTGGCTCAGCCGTTCACTGGATAAACTTTCTGAGCCATCATGGGAGAAAACACACAGGGCTGGATTTTGATACTGGGATGGGTTGGGGTCGTGTCATCCACTTTTCGTGTTATCCACCTGACTGCAATTGGATGTGGGAGATTGATGCAATTTTCACCTAATTGGGCAATTGAGTTCCAGCATGTGGGAACCCATGAACCAATTAGTGTTTTCAGTCTGAAAGTCGCCTCTGATGATGTCATCATTGCTGCTGCATTGAAGGTCTTCAGAGACTGCCTGGCCTTTGCTGAGAGAGGACCTGGATGCAAAATGAGCAGCAGCAGCCCTAAGTCTGCTCACAGATATTTTTACACCACCACTCCCAGATATGTCTCCTCCCCAGCCATCCATACATACATACATACAGACAGACAGCCAGCTAGCCTTCACATTTGTGGTTCAGAACAGGCGTGCTTCACGTAGAAAATGGGTTAAAATCACAAAGGCCTTTCAAAATGGCATTATAGAGGCAATTTAGTGCTTGTTAACGGCCTTAACAGCCTATCCCGCCTCTTAGAGGCGGGACAGAGTCGGGACCAGCAGACACGATTTAATGAAAATTGCGTGGAGGCGGGCTTATGCCCGCCCACCAGTTTTCACAATTTTAACCCCCCACACGCCTCCAAACCCACCTCAACGGGTCAATGAAAATCCAGCCCACAATGTTCAATGCATGCGATCCATTGCAGAAGTGCACTGGTGAGTTAGTGAAGCAGGACAGTCTCACCTAGGTGGAATTATCCAGCATGTTTGGCGAGGTGGGTTGGGGTAGGTTGCTCCATAAACAGGAAATTACCACTTGGGCTGAATTAAAAAAAAACCTTAGATTTTCTCTCTGCCATCATAAAGATGCTGGGGTAGAAATCTGTCGGTAGCGTTAAGCGGGCGTTATCGCATGGACCGCCTGTTATACGCCCCGCTTGATATTCAGTTCGACTGAAATCGATGGAGCTGAGTATTGGGCGGGGAGAATAACAGGCGGTCGATTCGATACCACCCGCTTTGCGCTACTGCTCAAGATGAATTTCTACCCCGCTGACCCTTTCAGAAACAGTTCCAGTGGCAGTGCACACCCTCTGGGGCCTCACTCAAATGGCCATTATTCAGAGGTGCGTGCCTGGACCATGTGTGACAAACAAGCTATTCACTCACAGGACGCATCTCAGCTGAGCCCGATCGGTCCACACCCAACATCCAAACACATTGACATTTTTTGTTAACAACAGTCAGTGGATAGTGATCATATAGTGGGAGCCCTGGCTCATAGAGCCCTCTGGGCTAGAGAGGAGAATGAGATCAATCGCACCACCTGAACTCCCACCCATGTGGTCGGCACAGACCGAGCATCGGACCTTGGAACATCTGGTCTCTGCGACTCAGATACTGGCCTCACCGACTGAGGCACAGGTACAGCACTGAAGGAAGGAGGGGGAGGTATGGGTTATATTTCACTCTCCATCTGCTGCACATTCAGGGATTGCCCTGGTGCTCCTTCCAGCTCTTAGGTTTTATTTAAGCTTTAATCATTCTGCTTTCAAGGATTCTGTTTTATTTTTTTGTCAAAACTAAATTTTGTTTTATATATTTTCTGCAGATGTGCAACTCCGTTGAGTATTGAGAGAGGACATGTAACTGATGAAAAGGTCAGACAGAAGCACTAACAATCTCTTCACCTTGACGCAGATTCTATTATGGCGATCGGACTTTATCTGCTGTTAGTGATGTTCTGCAGCTCAGCTCTATGGCATTTTTTTGACATGGAATAAGCATGAGATTGCAGATTGAATGAGCCAGCTGATGCATCTGTGGAGCCACCTGAGACTGCAGCGCTGCCCTGAGCCTCCGCATTTACCTACACAACCCTTTAAAGATGTAAGTACAAGGCCGGGAGGTCTCCGAGTTGCTCCCCAGTCTGTGCTGAGTTGGCTGGGACTTGAACCCACAACCTTCTGACTCAGAGGCAAGTGCAATGGGTGACACCAATAGCGCTTTGGGGCATCCCGAGGTCGTGAAAGGCGCTGTATAAATGCAAGACTTTTTTTCTTATTCAACCATAGGGTGCATCACAGACGAGCCCACTCCTGTTCCCAGCCAGCAACCCAATGCAGGCCGCTTCCAGCAGGGGTCATTGGATATTGGGGACCCTAGATGATTTTTTTAGCGATTTGAATAGCCTGCTCAAACTCTTAACAGCTCACATGAGGTAGATGATCAGCCATGATCTTATTGAATGGCGGAGCAGGCTCGAAGGGCCAAATAGCCTACTCCCGCTCCTATTTCTTATGTTCTTATGTTTATGTTCTCACACGTGAAAAATGACTTCTTGGGAAATATTGGAACGTTGCCAATGGCCCTGTAACCTTTAGGAGAAAATTAGGAGAAAAACAGAAAAGGTTTAGGTGAACCCTATTGTAATTCTCTTTAACACCTGTCTTCCCTCCCATTCTCAGAACAATCTTTCCCTCTTTGGCCTCCTACACTGCACCAACAGTACCTTCCTCCCGAGCACTCTCTGGTCTGAGAATTAACTTCATTAGCTTCAGACCTTGGTTGTTTCTCCAATTTCTTCCCTTCCCTTTTCCCCACTGGAGTCAGGTCTGACCCATCCCATTATCTTTCCTAGGTCATGTCAAAGGGCGGACTGAGATGAACTTTGTGTAGTGTGCAACCCTTTACACCCCATGCCAGCATTTTAAAAGCTATAATTAATAGGTTATCAAACCCATTACCGGCCTCTTTGAAAGAGTAGTTTGGATATCCTTGAACTGTTACCCTCCCTTCTTTGTTTAATCCTGTAGAGTGGTTTCTCCAGGCTGAATGTGCCAGGCCAACCAACTCTCCTGAATTCTGCGGGAGTGTGACATGGGAGATTGTGAACGCTTGCCTCAGGATCCTGCTTGTGTGGACTGGAGAGGAAAAGAAAGCAGCAGAGACAGGACTATCTCAGCATGAACAGCTATGAAAGGCCTCTATTAAAACGATATCCTGACTTGCACAACTTTATTTTGCTAAAGGACAAAGAAAAAGCCATTCAGTCCATCAAAGTTTATCCCCAAGCTTCTCCTCGTTATTTTCTGTTCCTGTCCTCCTCCCCATTTTCTGCTAATCATAGAATCATAATCTCTCCTCATTTTCTGTGAGGTAGGGTGGTCACCACACTCAAGCCTGCTCCTGTCCTCACCTGATAACCAGACAACACATTCTACAGTAAGGGGAAAGGTCATTGGATAATGAGCGGAAGTGGGAACCCCTCCCCAGGGACACTGTGGTCAATTGTGGCATCTCTATTACTGCCCCGAGAATGAGGTGAGCTAACTCAGCGGACACTTGGAATCAAACCTGGGATGCTCTAGTCTGTGTGACTCAATTAATGTTTTAAAAAGACTAACACAAATGGAGAGGATATGCAGCCAGCAGGTGTTTTGACACGTTGGACCCCCTGGGACACATCTCATTGTCTTGGCTGTGCTCTTAGTGTGTCTTTGATGTAGGGAAAGATTTGAATAGATTTTTTCTGTGTTTATATTGTGAATTCTGGGAGATTCTCTCACAGCTACCCTACCTGAAGAAGGAGCGAACAGCTCCGAAAGCTTGTAAAATTAAATAAATCTGTTGGACTATAACCTGGTGTTGTGCGACTTCTCATTTTTGACTCAATTAAGGTGCAGGTGAGCTTAACCTGTGAAATCTAGCAGCTGATGTGTAAGGTCAATCAATGCATCACTGCCTTTAGGACTTGGGCTTGAACTTGTCACAATACTGCCTGTAGAGAGAATCAAAACTAAGTTACTGACAGGAAGAAATCTGTGGATCATCATTTCAGAAGGAGCAAACACCAATCTGTGTTACTTTTAGCAATTCCTCTTGCTATGTTTAGTTCTGTTCAATGGAATCATGCATCTGTCTGATTGCAGTCTGCCCAGGAACTGCAGGCTCTGTCTGATGCAAATGGACAGCTCACTGAGCAACAGCAACCAGAAAAATCCTCACTTCTGTTGACTTTGTGCTTCCACCCATAACAGCTCCACTCTACTTCCCCTTCTAATCTCTGTTCCTGTTGCTCCTCCTCCTTGTTTCTGTTTCTATTCTTATCTAAGAGTCACCATTGAGAACAGCACTGCAGCCACTAATGTAGGATGCTTCTTACTATCAGGAGTTGAAGCAGTGCTACTCTTCTTTCCCCCCATGATGGAGGGTCTGCCAAATTGGGCAACAGAGTCACCATGAGTGAAATTCCAGCCCTTCCCATTTACAGTCTTAAATAAAGTGAACTCTAGTCCAATTTCCAACACAGGGGTAATTTTAACCTCACCTGCCTGGTGGGAAACTGACGGGATGGGATCGGATTGGCCGCTCGTGTTCCACCCCGCCCGATGTTACTTTCTATTGACTTCTATTACCCCCACTTCTCACTGAGTAACGGGTGATGACTTTGAGCCCGTGATTTCATACACGGTGACTTTTGATTATGATACACTGTGAGCTGCTGAGTGAGGCCAGGTCCTCTGTCATGGGTAAAGAAGTGAAAAGTCTCAGAGAGCGAGTAAACCCGGGCCACTGGCAGTCAGGTTCTAGGGGATGCTTCCAAACAAATTGGGCAGAAGCCTGAGAGAAAGCTGCCTATCTGCCAACCTCAGTCAAGGAATGCTGCATGTCAATGGGAGACCTGAGAAAAACAAAGAAAAACAAGTAGCAACCATGTGAACTCTATCCGTCTCTGAATATTTCTCTAGATAGACTAGGTAGATTTATATTAAACCATGTTGATGTCCCGTGCCTTGAGGAGTCCAGACCAAGTTTAGTCTTCATGCGAGGTGGGGTTTGTGGGTATAATTGGACCGGGGCGTGCAGGCATAATTCAGCCCCCATTTTGAAGTCATACATTTGTGTCTTTAATTTTATATAACCAGCGGAAAACACATCAACTAAGAAACAGGTTACAAAGTGGGACCAGTACAGTTTATTGAAGCTTGGATAGGATTGGGGACATGGCTCCAGTTTCACCTCCTCACCCATGGTGGGTGGGGGCCCAAATGTTCCCAATAAATCCAAATTATAAGAAAAAAAAGAGAGAAAGAGAGAGAAAGAGAAAGCAAGAGAGAAAGAGAGAACTTGCATTTATATAGCGCCTTTCATAACCTCAGGATGTCCCAAAGCGCTTTACAGCCAATAAAGTACTTTGAAGTGTAGTCACTGTTGTAATGTAAGAAATGCGGTCGCCAAATTGTGCACAGAAAACTCCCACAAACAGCAATGTGATAATGACAAAAAGAAGCGCAAAGTGTCCCTCACTCCATTTTACTGAACTGGTATCTCCCCACTGGCAGTCGATTGAAGCACTCATCACAGATCCTGAGTAATGTAGGTTAAAAGTCAGTAACTTCAGCCTCCGACTGCTTTATTCTGCCAGCAGAACCGTGCGGAAGCTCCGACGCTCACCTTCCCCTTGTTGAAATAGTTGATAACCTGTCGGCACAGTCCTTCTTTACGCTGCCACTCCGTTTGTGCAGGGTAGTGCAGGAACTCACGTAAGGGTCTGTCTTCCCAATGAAGCAGTTCCCAGTACAGCATTAGTGTAAACGCTGCCTCTGGAGAAAAGAAAAACAAAGAGGGAGATGCAATCAATTCAAGAAAGCTGGGAAACTGACTAAGAATTTGATGCTTTCAATAGTCTACATTATCACGTACATCAATGAGATCCTTTTATTGCTTTATACCTCTGAGAATTACAGATTTGAAAAAAAATGAACTGTTTCTCCCCTGCTCTCCTGAAGACGCCAACTCTAGATTCAATGAGGCACAGGCAGGCCTCTGGTACTTCACCCAAGTAGCTATTCTTCACGTGAGCCGAGTCAGTGAGTGTTGGCAGGCTATTGAAACAAAAGGAGAGGGCGCGAAAAAAGCACATCCTGATCCTGTCCTCATGCAGTGCTCACATGAAAATTTTCCGGTAGGGGCTGCTGGATACAGAAGAGGAGCTAGAACTTTGGCTGATTTTCCCCCCTCATTAGACCAAGGGCACCGAGACCAACACAGAGCCCAAACCTCTGCTCTGGCCGAGATCGGCTTACTTAGCATTGATGGGCATTTGAACCAGGGACCCGTCTGGTTACTGCTGCTTAGTACTACACGGAATGGTGCTTTTACCACTAGACCAATGGGAGAGCCCACAGTTGCAGATTGTAGAGAAAGTACAAAACACACTCCCACGTTTCAGTCTCTGTCACCCATGAGTGCAGGCCAAATACTGACTGAATAAGGAAAAAGAAAGTGCTTGCATTTATATAGCGCCTTTCACAATCTCAGGACATCCCAAAGCGCTTTAACAGCCAATGAAGTACTTTTTTTTTGAAGTGTAGTCACTGTTGTATTGTTGGAAACGCAGCAGCCAATTCGCACACA
Organism: Squalus acanthias; assembly: GCA_030390025.1. NCBI lineage: Eukaryota > Metazoa > Chordata > Chondrichthyes > Squaliformes > Squalidae > Squalus > Squalus acanthias. The sequence goes on along the minus strand of CM059444.1, from coordinate 5,877,983 downwards.
GCAAGATCCCACAAACAGCAATGTGAAAATGACCAGATAAGCTGTTTTAGTGATGTTGGTTGAGGGATAAATGTTGGCCAGGACACGGGGAGGACTCCCCCTGCTCTTCGAATAGTGTCATGGGATCTTTTACGTCCACCTGAGGTGACCTCGGTTTAACATCTCATCCAAAAAATGGCAGCTCCAGCAGTGCAGCGCTCTCTCAGTTTCCCAGATTACCTTTCAACTCCCACCTCCATATAGCAAGATGGGGGTGCGGGGGGAAGTCAGGAGGAGTTTAGAGGAAAGGAAAGCCGGGCTGCAGGATACCTCATCACCACTGTGGTTCCAGCTGACAGACAGACTCCCACTCTTCCCCACGTGAGACATGCTGTATTATTTGTTTATCTTTTTCTCTCAAATGTTCCCACTCCCTGTCCTGAAGTCGGTAAGCAAGCAGAATTCTGCGAAGTGTGCAGAAATGTTGTCCTTGTGTTTTTCTTGTTGGCGCACGAACCCATGGGGCTGGTCCCCTCGAGAATGTCACTCAAGTGGCCATTATGCACGTGTGAGGCATGGCAAGATGTTCAACCCTGATGCTATCCTCAGCCGATGTCTACACGCATGCACTTCCAGCAGGGGCCGCTGTGCTGAAGCCAACTGTAATGCCTCCACCATTGCCTCAGCTCTGGCCGCAGATCTTCCTGATCTTCATGCTTACTTACTCACTAGATAACGTTGCTGAGCCATTGGGGAAGCCAATCTTAGCTTTTTCTTTCTGCTTAGAACCCTAGCTGCAAAGTGCAGGACACCAATAAAGGTGAAACGCGCAAGATGGAGGACAAGACAAGACATAAACCCACGGCTATGGTCCGTAGAAATCCACAAGCTCAACATTTCTGCACACTCCACAGAATTCTGCAGCTTACTGAAGTTTACAAGTGAGGAGGACTGGGAAAAATCCATTTCTAGTGTTACTTTTAGCCTTGTTCCAACTGTGAAAGAGAGAAAGGCATTCGATAGGAAAAAAGAAAAACACCGTGGGACGTTTTACTACGTTAGATGCGTTATATAAATACAAGTTGTTGTTGTTAATTGTGGTAATTGCACTGTTATGGGGCACCAGAGAGGAGGACAGGAATTAGCAGTACTGCCCCTGGTGGTAGGAATATGTACAGCATGTGACTCCTAATTCCCCCATTCAGGCTGGAGTGCTGCTTGTGAGTCTAACAAGATCTGAATCATTTTTTTAAAAATGACACTTATATAATGTCAAGTCAACTACTTTGAATTAAGTGCTGAATTTTTAAACTTATGAATGAAATACTCACTCACTTGAATGAATAAAAGTAGCCTGATTATTGTCATTGTCATTATTCACACTATACACTTCCTTGTGCTGAAGACAGGCAATTCAGCTGGAAAGATAAATACATACACTTCAGATTCAGTAGGATTGAGTTGGTTCTGGCAGTGGAAATCGGGTTGGGTCTAGCACTGAACTCATTGCCCTCATTCCCTCCCCCTCAAATCTGCTACTTCTGGATATGTTTGCAGCTGCTAATTCACCCCAAAGAGTTCACCCCACTTTTCAATAACACGAGTTCAGCAGGACATCGAAATCCCACGCAGGCTAACTATGGCTTTAAATCCCACCATTAGCATAGGGGCCAGGAAGGAAAGTTGATTGGCAGGAGCTGAATGGGGAGGGGATTAAAGGAGGTGGATCTCATAGAAAAGATTAGGTTGGAGAGGGCATGGGAGAGGGAGGAGAAACTGCAAAATGGCGAGGGTGGTTGCGAAACTGGGAGGAGGTCAGGAGCAAGGAGGCTGCACAGATGATCTTAACCTTAGATACAAAGAAATCTAGGAGCTTTTGCACTTGGAGGTGGGGGAAGGAAGGGGTTTGAGGAGGCTAATCATGAAGAAAAGGAGCCCAAAGATGATCCTGGAGTAGCATGCAGTTTTGGTTGAGGAGGACAAGTCCAGTAATGTTTGATATAGTCGTGCCAAATCTGGCCACGGATGACTAGGCCGCTTGCATGCCAGGTGCGCGTTCTCTGACTTGAAGCAAAGATGAGGGCGGAACTGGGAGCACAGGAGGGTTGGGAGATGGTTAATGATTTGCTAGGCACAAGGGCTTTGAAGGCAAAGGCAAGTGGGTGGTTTAGCAAGTCAACAGCAGCACAGATATCCTCCTTGACCACTCTCCAGCGTCTGACACAGTCAGTTGACCACATTGTTTCTCATCCGTAGTCCAGCTTGGTGGGACTGCCCTTGTGTGGTTCTGATCCTATCTGTTCAAATGCAGGCTTACATCTTCCGTATGCTGTCTCTTCCCTGCCTTCCAAGGATCTATTCTCAGCATCCTCCTCTTCCTCATCTATATGCTGACCCTAAATCATTTGCGCCAGCTGATTGGGTAGCCGGCGCAAATGATTTAGGGCAGCCACTTTCTACAGTCCCTTGTTCAGGGCCTGGGGCCTAGGGGAGGCTGTGGGGGTTTATTCCCCATATTTTATACAAGGCTCTTTGTTTATAATGGACTGTCTCAGTTTTAAATATAGACTTTTTGAATTAGCGAATAAGATGAAAGCAGGGAATAATGGTAAAAGGTTAAAACTAAAGGCTCTTTACCTGAATGCACAAAGCATTTGTGACAAGATAGACAAATTAGTGGCACAAATAGTGATAAATGGATATGATTTAATAGCCATTACAGAGACATGGTTGCAAGGTGACCAGGGTTGGGAACTAAATATTCCAGGGTACTTGACGTATCAAAAGTGGTGGGGGGTAGCCCTGAAAATTAAAGAAGACATAAGGACATTGGTGAGAAAGGAAGTAGAATCAGTATGGGTGAAGATAAGAAATAACAAGGGGCAGAAAACAGTGGTGGGAGGAGTTTATCGGCCTCCTAACAGTAGCTATACCATTGGACAGAGTATTAATCAAGAAATAATAGAAGCTTGTAACAAAGGTAATACAATAATCGTGGAGGACTTTAATCTGCATATAGATTGGGCAAATCAAATTGGCAAGGGTAGTCTGGAGGACGAGTTCATGGAATATATTCGAGATAGTTTCCTAGAACAATACATCATGGAACCAACCAGGGAACAGGCTATTTTAGATCTTGCATTGTGTAATGAGACAGGGCTAATTAGTAATCTTATAGTAAAGGATCCTCTAGGGAAGAGTGATCATAATATGATAGAATTTCACATTGAGTTTGAAAGTGACATTCTTAAGTCTGACACTAGAGTCTTAAACTTAAACAAAGCCAATTACGTAGGTATGAGGGGCGAGTTGGCTAAGGTAGATTGGGAAATTAGATTAAAAGGTATGACAGTAGATAAGCAGTGGCAATCATTTAAAGAAATATTCAAAAATTCTCAAGGAATATACATTCCATTGAGAAATAAAAACTCCACAGGAAAAGTGATCTATCTGTGGCTAACTAAAGAAGTTAAGGATAGTAATAGATTAAAAGAAGAGGCTTATAATGTTGCAAAGAATAGTAGTATGCCTGAGGATTTGGAGAGCATTAGAAACCAGCAAAGGATGACCAAAAAATTGATGAAAAGAGAGAAAATAGAATGAGAGTAATTAGCAAGAAATATGAAAACAGATTGTAAGAGTTTCTACAAGTATGTAAAATGGAAGAGAGTCGCAAAAGTAAGTGTTGGTCCCTTAGAGGCTGAGACAGGAGCAATTATATTGGGGAACAAGGAAATGGCAGAGACTTTAAACAAATATTTTTTAATCTGTCTTCACAGTAGAAGACACGAAAGGTATACCAAAAATAGTGGGGAACCAAGGGTCTAATGAGAGCGAGGAACTTAAAGTAATTAATAACCATAGCGAAAAAGTATATGAGAAACTAATGAGACTAAAAGCCAACAAATCCCCTGGACCTGATGGCCGACATCCTTGGGTTCTAAAAGAGGTGACTGCAGAGATAGTGGATGCATTGGTTGTGATCTTCCAAAATTCCCCTGATTCAGGAATGGTGCCAGCGGATTAGAAGGTAGCAAATGTAACTACGCCATTCAAGAAAGGAGGGAGAGAGAACAGGTAACTACAGGCCAGGTAGCCTCACATCAGTCATCAGGAAAATGCTGGAATCCATTATTAAGGAAGTGGTAACAGGGTACTTAGAAAATCATAATATGATGAGGCAGAGGCAACATGGTTTTATGAAAGGGAAATCGTGTTTGACAAATTTATTAGAGTTTTTGGAGGATGTAACTAGCAGGGTAGATAAAGGGGAACCAGTGGATGTAGTATATTTGGATTTCCAAAAGGCATTCGATAAGGTGCCACATAAAAAGTTGTTAAGCAAGATAAGAGCTCATGGGGTTGGGGGTACTGTATTAGTATGAATAAATGATTGGTTAACAGACAGAAAACTGAGAGTAGATATAAACGGGTCATTTTCAGATTGGCAGGCTGTAACTAGTGGGGTGCCATAAGGATCAGTGCTTGGGCCTCAGCTATTTACAATCTATATTAATGACTTAGATGAAGGGACTGAGTGCAATGTATCCAAATTTGCTGACAATACAAAGCTAGGTGGGAAAGTAAGATGTAAGGAGGATGCAAAGAGCCTACAAAGGAATATAGACAGGTTAAGTGAGTGAACATAATAACATAAGAAATAGGATCAGGAGTAGGCCATTCGGCCCTTCGAGTCTGCTCCGCCATTCAATGAGATCATGGCTGATCTTCTGCCTCAACTCCATTCACCGGCCCTATCGCCATATCCCTTGATGCCCTTACTAGTCAGAAATCTATCGACTTCTGTTTTGAATATACCCAATGACTGAGCCTCCACAGCCCTCTGGGGTAGAGAATTCCAAGGATTCACCACCCTCTGTGTGAAGAAATTTCTTCTCATCTCAGTCCTGAATGGCCTACCCTTTATCCTGAGGCTGTGGCCCCTGGTTCTAGACTCCCCAGCCAAGGGAAACATTCCCAGCATCCACCCTATCAAGCCCTGTAATAATTTTGTATGCTTCAATGAGATCCACTCTCATTCTTCTGAATTCAAGAGAATACAGGCCTAGTTTACTCAATCTCTTCTCATACGACAGTCCCGCCATCCCAGGAATCAATCTCGTGAACCTTCGTTGCACTCCCTTCTATGGCAAGTATATCCTTCCTTAGGTAAGGAGACCAAAATTGTACACAGTACTCCAGGTGTGGTCTCACCAAGGCCCTTTACAATTGGAGTAAGACTTCTTTACTCCTGTACTCAAATCCTCTTGTAATGAAGGCCAGCATACCATTTGCCTTCCTAATGGCTTGCTGCACCTGCACATTCACTTTCAGTGACTCATGTACAAGGACACCCAGGTCCCTTTGAGCATCTGCATTCCCCAATCTTTCACCATTTAGGTGGGCAATAAGGTGGCAGATAGAGTATAATGTGAGGAAATGTGAGGTTATTCACTTTGGTAGGAAAATAGAAAAACAGAATATTTTTTAAATGGTGAGGAACTATTAAATGTTGGTGTTCAGAGAGATTTAGGTGTCCTAGTACAATTAATACAGAGAGTTAGCATACAGGTACAGCAAGCAATTAGGAAGGTAAATAGCATGTTGGCCTTTGTTGCTAGAGGGTTGGAAAACAAGAGTAAGGAAGTCTTGCTACAACTGTACAGGGCTCTGGTGAGACCACACCTGGAGTACTGTGTACAGTTTTGGTCTTCTTATTTAAGGAAGGATATACTTGCCTTAGAGGCGGTGCAATGAAGGTTCACTAGATTTATTTCTGGGATGAGAAGGTTGTCCTAGGAGGAGAGATTGAGTAGATTGGACCTATACTGTCTGGAGTTTAGAAGAATGAGAGGTGATCTCATTGAAACATATAAGATTCTGAGGGGAATTGACAGGATAAATGCTGAGAGATTGTTTCCCTTGGCTGGAGAGCCTAGAATTAGGGGGCATATTTTCAGGATAAGGAGCCGGCCTTTTAAGACTGAGATGAGGAGGAATTTCTTCACTCAGAGGGTTGTGAATTTTTGGAATTCTCTCCCCCAAAATGCTGTGGATGCTCAGTCGTTGAGTATATTCAAGACAGAGATAAATAGATTTTTGGACTCTAGGGGAATCAAGGGATATGGGGATAAGGCAGGAAAGTGGAATTGAGGTCGAAGATCAGCCATGATCTTAATGAATTGCGGAGCAGGCTCGAGGGGCCGTATGGCTTACTCCTGCTCCTAATTCTATGTTCTTATATCATCCATGGACATGAGGTAGCTTCCATATGTATGCTGATAGCACCCAGCTCTACCTCTCTGCTTGTCTGATCTTACCATGGATGAGTTACAGCTTCTTCCAGCTGAACTTTGTGAAGACTGAATCCATTGTTTACTACCCCATCACAAATTCCACTCCCTTACCACTCCCCATCCAACTCCCCGGACACTCGTTCATGCTGTCTGAACCAGAGTTGTTTGACCCCTGAACTGAACTTCAAACTCGCATCCTACCCATCACCAAGACTGCTTACTTCCAGATCCATAATATTGCCCATTTCCGTCTATACCTGAGCTGAAAATCTCACCGATGCCTTTGTCACCTCCAGACTTGATTACACCAATGCTCTCCTTGCTGGTCTCCTATCTTCCAACCTCCATAAGCTCCAACTTATCAAAAACAAAGCTCCTGCATCCTGTCCAGCTCGCCCATCACCCCCTGTCCTTGCTGACTTACAATGGCTCTCAACTCGTTAAATTTCAAATTCTTCTCCTCAACTACAAATCCCCCGTGGCCCTGCTCCTTATTTCTGCAACCTCCTTCTGCCTCATATACCCATCCCGCATCCTCCGATGCTCAGACTCTGGCCTCGTCTGCATTTTCCACCCATTACCCGCTCATTGTTGGCAGAGCCTTCAGCTTGGTCCTGCTCTCTAGAACTCCCTCCCTATACTACGCTTAAACTATGTAAGAGTAGGAGTAGACTGGATGTTAGGCGGTTTTTCTTTGGACAGAGAGCAGTGAGCCTCTAGAATACATTGCTGACTGGTATGGTGGGTGCTGACTCTCTGTATGCCTTCAAGAGGGAGCTTGACCAGTTCTTGACTGCAGAGATCGCACCATATACAAGGTAAGTGTCTTTATCGATAACACTTGGTCCATGTGATCTCTTGGACTGGTTTTGATTTCCTGAGGGGGTCGGAGGGGAATTTTCCCGAGTATTTCTTCCCTTATTGGCCCTGGGTTTTGCTCTGGTTTTTTTGATTCTCCATGGAGATTACATGGCTGTGAGGGTGGGGGTGGGAGGGAGGAAGTTTTTAGTCATAATGCTCCAGCCATCATGGTGTGGCAGGCTTGATGGACCAGCTGGTCTTTTCCGACCTGACAATTTCGTATGTTCGTATACCTGTCTACTTCTCTCTTGAAACGCATCTTTTCAACCTGGGGTTTGGTTAGCCCTCCTGATTGCCCATTTCCTTATGTACCTCTATCTGTGAGGTACATTGGGATTTTTTTTTTCGATAAAGAGACTATATAAATGCAAGTTGTTGTTGTGTTCCTTTTCTCTTTCTCTAGATGTGGCACAGGGAGTAGAGCTAGGCCCTATTACATATGACCACACTAGTACTTCATAGCACACACCTGGGCCCTCCCTAGGACCAACTCGGATATATATCCACACCTGGGAGATTTAGACAATGAGCTAGAGGTGAAAGCACTGGGTGAGGAACACTGCACAAGAGAGTAGGAGCAGGTGGTGGTGGCAAAGGAGGAAGAAGGAACCTGTTTCTCGGGGACTACTCCATTTCGGCTGATCAAACTGGAGATCTGGACCTCTTAAGACCCATGGTGCTTTCTGAGCATCGACCGTTGAGGTAATCATAGGAGGCTGTGCCAAGCAGGGTGCTGCAAGTGAGAGTCCACTTGCAGCCTTGCTTGATTACTTTGCAACACTGTAGTTCACTACGGATTGTGTGGTAACTCTGTAACAGGACCCACCATGTCACTGGCCCTAAGGGCAGTCAGTGCTTATCCAATGGATGCTCAGAATGCTGCCAAACTGAACTAGAATTCAAGAGTGCAATGGGGCTATCTCTTCCAGTTACGGAGCATGCGCGGTATTTACAATGTAAAAGCCAGTGAGCGGCCTGCGCGGGATCTTTCAGATTACTGCGTGGACGTGCACACATTAGCAGGAACATTGCTCTCGACTCCTCCACTGTCTCTGATTTGTCACACAGCTTGTTCGACATCTAGTACTGGATGAGCAGAAATTTCCTCTAGGAACAGAGGAACAGGAGTAGGCCCTCGAGCCTGTTCCGCCATTCAGTGAGATCATGGCTGATCTGCGACCTAACTCCATATACCCGCCTTTGGCCCATATCCCTTAACACCTTTGGTGAACAAAAATCTATCAATCTCAGAGTTAAAATTAACAATTAATCTACCATCAATTGCCATTTGCGGAAGAGAGCTCCAAACTTCTACCACCCTTTGTGTGTAGAAGTGTTTCCTAATTTCACTCCTGAAAGGTCTGGCTCTAATTTTTAGACTTTGCCCCCTAGACCGAGGCCGCGAAATTCGGTTACTTTGCGCCTGCTGTTAGCACCTCCGGGGGGCGCTAACAGAGCGTAAAGGGCTTATCGTCTGGGTGGGGCGAGCGCTCCCTGAGAAATTCGGTGGAGCGTTACTGAGGCGCTAGCCGATAGCGCCGCGCCCCCACCAGTAGCGCCCCAGGCTGCTGTGCCGCCAGCGATGACATCGCGACCCCTTAGCGTCCCACGGCAGAAATTCCGCTGCAAACCGTGAGCTGGGCCGACTTCCGCTCGCGGGTGCTAATTAAAGGGAGGTGCGGCCGTGACCCGCGCCGCCATTTTATTTTTTTTGGCCTACCTCCAGGTCGGCCCTTGGCATGGTCCGTGGCTGCCATCGTGCAGCCCGACACCGCATCTCAGTGCCGGGCTGTAGCCACAACACCACGCCGACCTGGTGGGCTAGTGTGGGCCATCGGACGCCCTGCAGAGCTTGCAGTGTCCCTCCCCTTTAACCAAAGGGGAGGGGCGCTGAAATGCATCAGTGCTACGCAGAGCGGACGCATAGCGCTCTGGCACTAGCGCGCTTTGGGCCCCTAACACCGCCCCGAGAGGAAGTGGAGCGTCCGAGATAGCGCTCCGCTTCCTCGCCGGGGCAGTAAGCCGAATTTTATGGCTGGGGCGGTACTTCTGTGCCGGGTGCTAAATCTCCGGCGATAATTCGGTTACCGCCCCCAAAACAGGGCGTAATTGAATTTCGCCCCCCTGGACTCCTCAAGCACCGGAAATTATTTCTCTCTATCTACCCTATCTGTTCCCCTTAATATCTTGAAAGCTTCGAACAGATCATCCTTTAACCTTCTAAATTCTAGGGAATACAACCCTAGTTTGTGTAATCTATCCTCGTAATTTAACTCTTGGAGTCCGGGTATCATTCTGGTAAATCTATGCTCTAACTAAATACTGGGAACTTTGGTTCTCGCCACAAACTCCATTCTCTAGCCACCGACTCCATCCCTCTCCCCGGCAACTGTCTGTGGCTGAACCAGATTGTTCGCAACCTTGGTGTCATATTTGACCCCGAGATGAGCTTCTGACCACATATCTGCGCCATCACCAAGACTGCCTACTTCCACCTCCGTAACATCGCCCGACTTCACCCTGCCTCAGCTCATCTGCTGCTGAAACCCTCATCCTTGCCTTTATTACCTCAAGACATGACAATTCCAATGCTCTCCTGGCTGGCCTCCCATCCTCCACCCTACATAAACTTAAGCGCATCCAAAACTCTGCTGCCCGTATCCTAACTCGCACTAAGTCCCATTCACCCATCACCCCTGTGCTCGCTAACCTACTTTGGCTCCCGGTCCGGCAATGCCTCAATTTTAAAATTCTGTTCCATGTCTTCAAATCCCTCCATGGCCTCGCCCCTCCCTATCTCTGTAACTTCCTCCAGCCCTACAACCCTTCAAGATCTCTGTGCTCCTCCAATTCTGGCCTCTTGTGCATCCCCGATTTTAATCACTCCCCCTTTGGCGGCTATGCCTTCAGCTGCTTAGGCCCAAAGCTTTGGAATTCCCTCCCTAAGCCTCTCCGCCTCTCTCTCTTCCTTTAAGACGCTCCTTAAAACCTACCTCTTTGACCAAGCTTTTGGTCATCTGTCCAAAATCTCCTTATGTGGCTCGGTGTCCAATTTTGTTTGATAACGCTCCTGTGAAGTGCCTTGGGACATTTTACTACGTTAACAGCACTATATAAATGCAAGTTGTTGTTGCGAACCCTCCAGAATTGCCCTGAAATCTCCAGGAATTGAAGATTAATCTCCTGGACATTGCTGCGAGCAATCCAGGAGAAAAATCGTAAGGGGATTAAAAAAATTCGATTTTTTCATTTTCTTTGAACACTGTCATTTATTCGTTATAGAAATATTGGAAATGGGGAAAAAAGGCTGTTTGACTATGCAGGGGAACGGTAGCATAGTGGTTATGTTACTGGACTAGTAATCCAGGGCCTGGATCAATGATCTGGAGACATGATTTCAAATCCCACCACAGCAGCTGGGGAATTTAAATTGTCGTAAAAACCCATCTGGTTCACTAATGTCCTTTAGGGAAGGAAATCTGACGTCCTTACCCGGTCTGGCCTATATGTGACTCCAGACCCACAGCAATGTGGTTCACTCTTAAATGCCTTCTGAAATGGCCTAGCAAGCCACTCAGTTGTACCAAACCATTACAAAGGACAACGGTTCAGAGGTTGCACTTTCTCAAGGGCAACTAGGGATGGGCAATAAATGCTGGTGACGCCCACATCCCACGAACGATGAAATGTGATGAAATCTCCAGAGTACGTCCAACCAGAGTTGGAAAACTAGGGCCATTAGAAATCTGGTTACACTGAAGCAGTGTTCTTGCAAAGGTTTATGAGAATGTTTCATCAGATGGCAGGAATGTAATATTTAAGGCACTGTGGAGGAGATCTAGACTGTATTGTTACTGCAGTGGGCACTTTCCAAGTTCTTGCTGCCGGCAATCGGTTCTCTTGAAGCTGCTGCTCCTTTGTGTGGTCCCCTTGCTGAGCCTGGGCCTTCCTCCTCCATAAAAATGCCTCTTTGCAGGGTGAAATTATGCATCATGCATAACAGATTGCCACAATCCTAGAAAGCTTTATTGGGCTGAATTCTGGGACACCCCCTGATCTTTCCATGCACCTGAAGCACTGCTTCATGTACCGATGGCTTGCTCGGATTCCTCTGATGGATGAATGCACCTCATTATACCTGTGTTCAGCTGGTGTAATGAGCCATGGCTGCACAAGATAGCTTAGATTGCCTAGGAGCCATCCTGATACTTACCGTGTGGATCAAACACTAGTAAGATGGTGAACTGCCTTATAATTAAGGCATTGTGACCGTTGCTTGGGAAACAAGCATTGACTTGCATAACCCAGTGCTGATGGCTGCCAATGAGTTGAACATTCAGAGAATGGAATCCTTTCCTAATTATGCAGAGCAGTGGCATTGTGTGAGGGAGCATATAGAGCCACAAGAATACAATCTATAATATGTGGACCTTCCTGCCATGCTATAAAATTGCACAGTCTTTGCATGCTGTCCATGAAGAAGGGGATGAAGTTGGTTGCTCGAGTTAACAAGGCATCAGTCACTTGCACTTGCTATTTATATCAATGGGCAATCGTTTGGCTTATGTTGCTGATTTCTCTAGTTGTAATAAAGCCAAAGCATTAAAGTTAAGGCTGACGTTCACGGACTTGCCTGTGGAGGATTTTGATCACAGGCCAGCTTGGAGCCTGTAGTACAACTCTCTTGTAGCCTTCCTTATGAATTGTAGCCTCCGCAGACACCGTCCACTGAGTAATGGAGGTATGTGCACCTCTGCCTGTAGATTCTGGTGTGGGGGTAGCAGGCAACAGTTTGATCTGCCTGGCATCTCTCTGTTGGTCCTCCTTCAAAGAGCACAAGTAAAGATGGAATCTCATGGGGAAACCCACTGTGCCTAAACAATTGTCTCAACAACCTAAGTAAGATGGGAAAAAACTGCATCAGGTCAAACATGGGCAAGGAAGCCTTCTGCTGATTACCACCTACCGCTCTCCCTCAGCTGATGTATCAGTACTCCTCCATGTTGAACACCACTTGGAAGAAGCACTGAGGGTAGCAAGGGCACAGAATGTACTCTGGGTGGGGGACTTCAATGTCCATCACCAAGAGTGGCTCGGTAGCACCAATACTGACCAAGCTGGCCAAGTCCTGAAGGACATAGCTGCCAGACTGGGCATGCAGCAGGTGGTGAGAGAACCGACACTAGCAATAAACCTACTTGACCTTGTCCTCACCGATCTACCTGTTGCATGGCAGTATTGATAGGAGTGACCACCGCAAAGTGCTTGTGGAGACAAAGTCCTGTTTTCACACTGATCACCATCGTGTTGTGTAGCACTGCCACCGTGCTAAATGGGATAGATTCAGAACAGATATAGCAGATCAAAACTGGGCATCCATAAGGCACTGTGGGCCATCCGTAGCAGCAGAATTGTATTCCAACAAAATCTGTAACCTCATAGCCCAGCATATTCCTCACTCTACCATTACCATCAAGCCAGGGGATTAACCCTGGTTCAATGAGGAGTGTGGAAGAGCATGCCAGGAGCAGTACCCCAGGCGTAACTAAAAATGAGGTGCCAAACTTGTGAAACTACAACACAGGACGACATGCATGCTGAACAGTGGAAGCAGCATGCTATAGACAGAGCAAACAATCCCACAGTCAACGGATCAGATCAAAGCTCTGCAGTCCTGCCACATCTAGTCGTGAATGGTGATGGAAAATTAAACAACTAACAGGAGGAGGAGGATCCATGAACATCCCCATCCTCAATGATGGCGGAACCCAGCACGAGTGCAAAAGACAAGGCTGAAGCGTTTGCAACCCATCTTCGGCCAGAAATGCCAAGTGGATGATCCATTTCGGTTTCCCCCACACCATTACAGAAGCCAGTCTTCAGCCAATTCAATTCACTTGATATCAAGAAACAGCTGAGTGCACTGGATACAGCAAAGGCTATGGGCCCCGACAACAACCCGGCTATAGTGCTGAAGACATGTGCTCCAGAACTAGCCATGCCTCTAGCCAAGCTGTTCCAGTACAGCTACAACACTGGCATCTACCTGACAAAGTGGAAAATTGCCCAGGTATGTGCTGTCCACAAAAAGCAGGACAAATCTAATCCGGCCAATTACCGCCCCATCAGCCTACTCTCAATCATCATCGGCTGCAAACCGCATTACAGCCTTGGTCCAAACATGGACAAAAGAGCTGAATTCCAGAGGTGGAGTGAGAGTGACTGCCCTTGACATCAAGGCAGCATTTGACTGAGTGTGGCATCAAGGAGCCCTAGTAAAATTGAAGTCAATGGGAATCAGGGGGGAAAACTCTCCACTGACTGGAGTCATACCTAGCACAAAGGAAGATGGTTGTGATTGTTGGAGGTCAATCATCTTAGCCCCAGGACATCGCTGCAGGAGTTCCTCAGGGCAGTGTCCTAGGCCCAACCATCTTCAGCTGCTTTATCAATGACCATCCCTCCATCATAAGGTCAGAAGTGGGGATGTTCGCTGATGGTTGCAGTGTGTTCAGTTCCATTCACAACTCCTCAGATAATGAAGCAGTCCATGCCCCCTTGCAGCAAGACCATTCAGGTTTGGGCTGATAAGTGGCAAGTAACATTTATGCCACACAAGTGCCAGGCAACAACCATCTCCAACATGAGAAAGTCTAACCACCTCCCTTTGACATTCAATGGCATTACCATCGTCGAATCCCCACCATCAACATTCTGGGGGTCATCACTGACCAGAAACTTAATTGGACCAGCCACATAAATACTGTGGCTACAAGAGCAGGTCAGAGGCTGGGTATTCTGCGATGAGTGACTCACCTCCTGACTCCCCAAATCCTTTTCACCATCTACAAGGCACAAGTAAGGAGTGTGATGGAATACTCTCCACTTGCCTGGATGAGTGCAGCTCCAACAACACTCAAGAAGCTCGACACCATCCAGGACATAGCAGCCCGCTTGATTGGCACCCCATCCACCACCTTAAACATTCACTCCCTCCACCACCGGCGCACCGTGGCTGCAGTGTGTACCATCTACAAGATGCACTGCAGCAACTCGCCACAGCTTCTTCGACAGCACCTCCCAAACCCGCGACCTCTACCACCTAGAAGGACAAGGGCAGCAGGCGCATGGGAACACCATCACCTCCAAGTTCCCCTCCAAGTCACACACCACCCTGACTTGGAAATATATCGCCGTTCCTTCATCGTCGCTGGGTCAAAATCCTGGAACTCCATCCCTAACAGCACTGTGGGAGTACCTTCACCACACGGACTGCACAGGTTCAAGAAGACGGTTCACCACCACCTTCTCAAGGGTAATTAGGGATGGCCAATAAATGCTGGCCTTGCCAGCGATGCCCACATCCCTTGAATGGATGAATAAAAAAAACCTTACACTCACTTATTGAGCAAAAGTGATTGTAAAATCTAGGCTAATGAGTTTGTATAACTATGCTTGCTGGTTATGTTATACACAGCAGTAACAAGGTGAACACAGAGAGGTGGGCTGTTGGCCTTGAGAAAGCTGAGAAGGGTGTCCTTTGGATGTTTGTGATGAGGATCTTAGGCTTCCAGAAGATAGTCCAGAGCGTCTGGTACTTCACAGGCTTAAACTGAGGCTGTACACCAACTGTGACTGAGTTTACAGTTTTCATAATCTCCTATGGAAAGGAGCTGGGGATGCACCTGGATCTGAATGAATTACACTGTACAACAGCAATAGGAAATCTGGATACAAAGAGACAGCAATGCCACAGGGTATCAATTCGACCGCTGCTCCTGCCTCCTCCTCTGGAAGTAGCTGCTTTTCTTTGGCAATTGTGTTTCCCACAAGCTTGGGAGATGAAAAGTGATTAGTAAAGCAGGATCATCCCTGGATAATGACCCGGGTTAATTGTTTGAAAATCTCCTATTCAAGTGTATTCAAGAGGGATAGCTAACTTGACATGACAAGAAAAGGACAGTCAAGGGTTCCTTTGCATGGAAATTATGTGTAAAGATAAAGGACAATAGAGTGGAATTAACAAAGAAAACGTGACATGAATAGGGATCAACCAAAAATAATTCTCACTGTTAGAAACCTTTTACAGATTGAGTCTCTCCATTAGGATCCTTTTTAAGACACGAATCTCACTATCAGGATCCTCTTTAAGGAGATGGGTTTCTGGGTTAGGATCCTTTTAAAGGAGTGAGTCTCCATTGGGATCGTCTTTATGGAAATGGATCTTCCTCAGGATCCTTTTTAAGGAGATGGGGCTCTCCACCAGGAGTGAGTTTCACCAGTGGAATCTCTTTGATAGAGCAAGTCTCATTAACAAGTCCTCCTCTTTAATAACAATTTGAAGTCCCTTGATTTTGCCCTTTTGCCCCACTGTGGGTGAGGAGACTTGACAGCTGCTTAGAGACCAGCAACAACAGTGTGGCATAGCTGAGGCTCAACACTACAGGAACTTTAAACCTGAATCCCATCTCTCTATGTTAGCGTGAAAGCACTGCATCAGATTACTACCCTCCATATTTTTGAGTGAGTCTCATCTTTAGAACCCCTGTCTTTAGTGTCAGCTGTGGCTCAGTAGCAATCTCACTTCTGAGTCAGAAAGTTGTGGGTTCAAGTCCCACTCCAGAGACTTGAGCACTAAAATCTAGGCTGACACTCCAGTGCAGTGCTGATGGAGTGCTGCACTGTTGGAGGTGCCGTCTTTCTAAACTGAAGCCCCGTCTGCTCGCTCAGGTGGACGTAAAAGATCCCACGGCACTATTTCAAAGAAGAGATGGGGAGTTATCCCCAATGTCCTGGCCAATATTTATCTCTCAATCAACATAATCATTATCACATTGCTGTTTGTGGGAGCTTGCTGTGTGCAAATTGGTTGCTGTGTTTTCTACATTACCACAGTGATTACACTTCAAAAGTGCTTCATTGGCTGTAAAGCACCTTAAGACGTACGGTGGTCGTGAAAGGCGCTATATAAATGCAAGTCTTTCTTTTTCTCTGTGATAGAGGTCCTTGTAGTATCTCAACATTAGGACACTCATCATCAGGACTCAATGGAGGGAGAGGCACAACCAGGATCCCTCTGAGAATGTCTCAGGTCAGTTGTTTGTCTGTTACACATGGAAATCCACCATCATGCTGAGAGTCTCAAATTTAAGCTATGGAGAAATCTACACCTATCTGTAGGGTTTCTATTTGCTTAATATGGGGTGTGAACTCATGTCCGATACAGACACATCCCACTTATCTAAGACCAGAGAGCTCAGTTGCACATTGGCAGAGTCAAGGGAGCTTAAGTGTGTGTGCAAGTATACTGCTGAGGTTGAAGCAGCTGAACCAGCACAGTTTACAAGAGCAAGGCACTGGTAAGCAGCCTACTGCTTGTTTATCTAGTACCACCCTATCCATTAGGACTCTGGCCTGCAGGGTTATCTGGAGCCAAATGGGAAGAATTCTAGTCAGCAGTAACAGATCTAACCCTCCAGATTCCATTAGTGAGCCAGTTTGGTTGTCCAATCATCAACAGTGCCCTGCAGCACTTTGGACTTGCCATTGGAGTGTGTCACGAAAGGTTGACTTGGCTCATCATCAGACATATCATCTTGGAGCCACAAAGACCCCCACCTATGTCCCATCCCACCCAAAGGGGACAGTGACTCTAACAGGACCCCTCTGATAGAGGGACTCTCACAATTGGAAACCCTTCAATAGAGGGAGGCTGACCACCGGAACCCAGCATCACATTAGACAGTGTATGCAGTTACTAATCCAGGGATTCTTCAGGCATCAGGTCACTTCAGCTGCGTGTATAAATTCAGCTCCTTTATAGTGTTACAGAAAGTAAGAACTTGCATTTAGAGTTCTTTTTCACATCTCTCAGAAACATGTCAAAGCACTTCACATGCAATTAATTATTTTGAAGTGCAGTCATTGCTATTATTTGTCAGCCTTTTGCTCTGAGAAAGGTCCCACAACCAAATGACATGAATAATCAGTTAAACTGTTTTTGGTGGTGTTGGTTGAGGAAGGAATGTTGGCCACGACCGGAGAAGAACTCCATGCTCTTCTTTGTCTACTGTGTTAGGATCTTTTACATTCATCTTAACTACTGGAACTGGCCTCAGTTCAATGTCTCATCCAAAGGACAGCACCTCCTTGGGGGAAACTTGAACCTACAACTTTTGGATGAGAGTGCCAGCAACTGAGCCAAGCTGACAAAATTTGGACACTCATGATTATACGTCAATTTCCATTATTCACCAAGAACTCCCTCCATTATGGTGAAGAATGAAGGTTCCCCTATATTGACTGTTTGATTTTTGAAAGTGAGGCGGAATGGCAGACATCATTTAAGAGAAACATGATTCTTAAGGTTCTCTTTGAAGAGGTACAGATCCTCCTTCTTTAACACTGGGAAGGTTGGAAAAGATGGCCAGAAGTAAAAGAAATCCAGGGTGCAATTTTTTTAGAACTTTCAGTTCTGTTGAATACGTGGATTGTAGCAAGCTCATTGATCCTTACCTGTGTAATTGTCAGCCTGCAGATGCATGTCACACAGTTTGTGGATGTAACGGATATACATCTCCTCCTTGTTAATCTCCGATTTGTAAAAATTCTGAAATAAATGTAAACATCTGTAAGCAATTTGAGAATCAGAGCTGGAACAGGCTAGCAAAAAGAGTTTATTTTAAATGAGACACCATTCATCAGTAATATTAGTTACTGCCCACTGATCTTCTGGGTCCCTAACAATACTGCCCTGGGAGCTTTAATCTGTATCTAACCCGTGCTGTACCGGCCCTGGGAGTGTTTGATGGGACAGTGTAGAGGGAGCTTTACTCTGTATCTAACCTGTGCTGTACCTGCCCTGGGAGTGTTTGATGGGACAGTGTAGAGGGAGCTTTACTCTGTATCTAACCTGTGCTGTACCTGCCCTGGGACTGTTTGATGGGACAATGTAGACAAAGCTTTACTCTGTATCTAATCTGTGCTATCCCTGACCTGGGAGTGTTTGATGGGGAAGTGTAGAGGGAGCTTTACACTGTATCTAACCTGTGCAGTAGCTGGCCTGGGTGTGCTTAACGTTGCATTGCGAAGGACACCTTCCTCTCCATCTAAGCCATGTTATGCCAGACTTTACGGGACAGTGCAGAAGAAGCTTTACTCTGCAACTAACTCATAAGGTTGACCTAGAAGTGCTTGATGCGGACACTGGGCACCAAAATTGGAAGAAAGTTCTATCCCCTCCATTTGATGCGCACAAAAATGAAAAATCACCTTAAAAAAAAGAGAACTTTAGTTGCTTACCAACAAATTAACAGTACAGCCAATCTTCTTATTTTCAGCTTCATCCCCTTTCATACAATCCCTGGGGGGGGAAAAGGAACTTGAGTTTAGGATTTTAGATACAAAAATGAAATGCCACATTATAGGAAATATTAATGAGTATACTAGATCCACGTGCATTTTATGAACTGTAGTTACTGTACAGGATTTCAGTCCAGCGGGTACACAGCTAGCTTTCTGCAGGAAGTCAGACTGAAGCTGCTACTCCAGAATTGAGCTCCTGCTTCCATGTAACAGTACATCCCCAAGTTTCATAAAGTGATTGAACACACGTGTCAAAGGTCAGCACTGTACTCCAACTGATACACATGTTGCAGGAAAACAGGCCTGTTGGGGTACAGATTAACAGCTGCAATTCATAAGGCACATTCTTATCCTCTTCCGTAGGTTCAGGTGGAGCCAGGGTGGAGAACATAGGAGCAGGAGTAGGCCATCCAGCCCCTCGAGCCTGCTCTGCCATTCAATTAGATAAAGACTGATCTGTACCTCAACTCCATACTCTTACCCAACAAAAATCTATCGATCTGTGTCTTGACAGCTCCAATTGACCCAACATCCACAGCCTTTTGGGTGAGAGAATTCCAGATTTCTACTTCCCTTTGTGTGAATCATAGAAATTTACAGCACGGAAGGAGGCCATTTCGACCCATCGTGTCCGTTATCCAGCCAAATCCCACTTTCCAGCTCTTGGTCTGTAGCCCTGTAGGTTACGGCACTTCAAGTGCACATCCAAGCACTTTTTAAATGTGGTGAGGGTTTCTGCCTCCACCACCCTTTCAGGCAGTGAGTTCCAGACTCCAACCACCCTCTGGGTGAAGAAATTTCCCCTCAAATCCTCTCTAAACCTCCTACCAATTACTTTAAATTTATGCCCCCTGGTTGTTGACCCCTCTGTTAAGGGAAATAGGTCCTTCCTGTCCACTCTATCTAGGCCCCTCATAATTTTATACACCTCAATCAAGTCTCCCCTCAGCCTCCTCTTTTCCAAAGAAAACAAACCCAGCCTATCCAATCTTTCCTCGTAGCTAAAATTCTCCAGTCCAGGCAACATCCTCGTAAATCTCCTCTGTACCCTCTCTAGTGCAATCACATCTTTCCTGTAATGTGGTGACCAGAACTGCACGCAGTACTCTAGCTGTGACCTAACTAGTGTTTTATACAGTTCAAGCATAACCTCTCTGCTCTTGTATTCTATGCCTCGGCTAATAAAGGCAAGTATTCCGTATGCCTTCTTAACCACCTTATCTACTTGGCCTGCCACCTTCAGGAATCTGTGGACCTGCACTCCAAGTTCCCTTTGTTCCTCTACACTTCTCAGTGTCCTACCATTTAATGTGTATTCCCTTTCCTTGTTAGCCCTCCCACAATGCATTACCTCACACTTCTCCGGATTGAATTCCAGTTGCCACTGTTCTGCCCACCTGACCAGTTCATTGATATCTTCCTGCAGTCTACAGCTTTCTTCTTCATCATCATTGAAATTGCTTCCTGATTTCCCTCCTAAATGGCCTGACTCTAATTTTACTGGCAAGATGCTGAGTGGAAGACAGGAAAGGAGAGAAACTGGCAGACAGAAGCTGAGTCATTTGCTTCACTGCTGGCGTCCACTGAAGCCCACTGAAGAATAGTAGTGGCAGGCCAGGGAAAGAATTAATCTCAGCTGACAGTTAACTACACCACTGAGGGAGTGCTGCATTGTTAGAAGTGCTCTGTCTCCTTGCTGAGACGTTAAATGGAGATCCTGTCTGTGTGTTCTGGTGGCTCAGGTGGACATGATCCCATGGCACTATTCTCTGGTGTTATGGCCAATATTCCTCTCTTAACCAACACCACCAAAAACTGATTAACTGGCCATTCATTTCATTTTCTATTTGCGAGGTCTTGCTATGTTCAAGTGACTGCTACATTTGCCTATGTAACAACAGCAACTATGCTTAAAATAAAACAATTTGATGTAAATGAAGTGCTTTGGCATGTCCTGAGCACACAAAAGTTCCACATAAATGCAATTTCTTTCTTTTATACATCTGCACAACTTCCCACCAAATCTCAGGGTGAATTAGCTGCCAGGTCTGTCCAGCAGTGTACCAGAGCACACTCGTGGTGTGTGCACCAATATGCTGCTGGCTGGTGCCAGTGCAGTTCCAATGTAGTTTTATACATTGTTGAAATGTCTTGAAATGTTGAAATGTCTGAAATGCTTCACACAATGAATTACTTTTAGAATGTAGTCAGCTTGGCTCAGTTGGTAGCATTCTTGCCACCGAGTCAGATGGCTGTGGGTTCAAGTCCCACTCCAAGATTTGAACACATGATCTATGCTGTGTAGTTCTGATAGAGTTCCGCATTGTCAGAGGTGCTGTCCTTCAGTTGAGATGTTAAACTGGGTGGATATAATACACCCCATGGCATTATTCGAAGAGCAGGGAGTTCTACTGGTGTCCTGGCCAATATTTATCCCTCCTCTCGAAAGCAAATCATTTCACCATTCCCTATCACCAACCTCTTCTTCCCCCCGGCCCCTCCGATCGCCGGACTCTTCTCCACCCCCCCACCACTATTCGGCAACCTCCTCCCCTCTCCCAAGTGCTGACCATTCCCCCTCCCCTCCGATCACGACCACTTCCCCTTCCCCTCTGATCGTGACCACTTCTTCCCCATCCGATCGCCGACCTTTACTCCCTTCCTCCGATCGCCAACCTCTTCTCCTCCTCTCCTCCGATCGCCGACCTCTTCCCGCCCCCACCCCGATCGCTGACCTCTTCACCCCCCGCCCCCCCGGATCAGCAACCTCTTCCCCCCTCCCGATCGCCGAACTCTTCCCCCCCACCACCCACTCCCAATCGCCAACCTTTCCCCACCCACCCCCGATCACTGGCCATTTCCGCCCCCTCCAGATCGCTGACCTTCCCCCCCCGATCACCAGTCTATTCCCCCCTCCCGATCGCCAACCTTTACCCCCCAATCACCGGCCATTTCCCCCCCATCACTGACCATTCCCCCCCTCCCAATCGCCGACCTCTTCCCCTCCCACCCACCCCGATCGCCGTCCATCCCCCCCCCACCCCATCCCCTGTACCCCAAAAGTCCTCGGCTGCGGCCTCCTGCCGCTGCTGTTCCCTCATGCCCGCTGACCAGGTTGACCATTTGGCCAGCTGCCGGGCGCAGCTACAATATATTAATGAGGTCCTACCGTTAAGATCGGTAGGATCTCTGCGTCCCAGACCTTGCCGGGTTCTTCGACCATTTTCAGCCTCCTTGCAGCTTCCCTGAAATATCGGGGCCATTGACTTCGTGTTTGCAGTGATCGCACTTCAAAAGTAATTCATCAGCTGTGAAGCACTTTGGGATGTTCTTAAGATGTAGTAAGGTGCTATATAGATGCAAGTCCTTTCTTAGTGACTGTTATGTGGGCAAATGTAAATGCCTCTATATTGTAATGAAGGATTTCCACCCAGTTAATCTGTCTTTCTCTTTCAGATGCTGATCTGTTGTGTATTTGTAGCACTGTCTGTTTCTCACAATGCGTCATCAGGATACAGATAGTTAGCTCCGCTTACATGGGCTGAAAGCAACATGAATTCTGCTTTAACCATTGCATCAGGGCAGCTTTATTCTAACATAAAAATTACTGGTTCACCCACAGTGAAGAGAATCCATTAGAAGGGTAAAGCATAAATAGCTTTATTATATAATTTCAAGATTAACAGAATTTATAAGATACATAATTTGACATATTTATAAAATCATTTTTTTCCTGAATTTGTAAAATCTTGCTGTTTCATTACTTTATTTTTTATACACTTAAAACTGGATGAGCCAGCAGCATTTTTAAAGTAATTCCATTATCGGAAACATTTTCTGGCAATTCTATTTAGCCATTCTCACTTTCTGCAATGCTGTACTATCCACGCACTCACAGAAGGTCAGTAATATGCAAAGGAGCAGAGACCCCAAGCTGTCAGCGACTGAACGAGGTTACACAAGGGACCTCCTGGGGTGGATGAACAGTGTCATACAGGGAAGGGTTAGGGATTGAGCAATACGCTATACAGGGAAGCTGAGTGGTCTGAACAGTGCATTGCCAGAGAATTTTGGAACTCAACAGTGTGTTACACAGAGGAAAGCTTGGGACTGAGAAGTGCGTTCTGCAGGGGAATCAGGTACACGTTACACAGGGGGAGTTGAGTGATCAGAACATTGTGTTACATGGGACGGCTGAACAATCAGCATTACGCATTCTGGAAAATCCAGGTTAATAACTACTAGGATCTCGTTGAATTAGTTCAAGTATTGTATTTTTCTCTGAAAAATCTGGCCTGCACATACTTTCAGATATTGCAGCTCGATCAGACTGGTACATTAACTTGAATTAAAATATTAAAAACTTCAACATTTTTATTGTTACATTACAGTCTATAAAGCTCCATTGTAATGGCTAACACATTTGCTTCTTATTTTATTCTCAGGATGTGGGCATCGCTGTTAAGGCCGGCATTTTATTGCCCATCCCTTGTTGCCCTTGAGAAGGTAGTAGTGAGCTGCCTTCTTGAACCGCTGCAGTCCATGTGGTGAAGGTGTTCCCACAAAGCTGTTAGATAGGGAGTTCCAGGATTTTGACCCAGCGACAATGAAAGAATAGCGATATACGTCCAAGTCGGGATGGTGTGTGACTTGGAGGGGAACGTGGGGGTGGTGGTGGTCCCATTCACCTGCTGCCCTTGTCCTTCTACTTGATCCTGGCACTTGTGTGGCGCAAATGCTACTTCTAGGTGGTAGAGGTTGTGGGTTTGGAAGGCGCTGCTGAAAAAGCCATGGCAAGTTGCTACAGTGCAGCACACACTGCAGCCACAGTACACCGGTGGTGGAGGGAGTGACTATTTAAGCTGGTTGCCGATCAAGTGGACTGCTTTATCCTGGATGGTATTGAGCTTCTCGAATGTTGTTGCACCTGTACCCATCCATGTAAGTGGAGAGTATTCCATCACACTCCTGACTTGTGCCTTGCAAGTGGAGGAGAAGCTCTGGGGACTCAGGATGTGAACCACTTGCTGCAGAATACCCAGCCTCAAGTTGCCGTGGCATTTATGTGGCTGACCCAGGTGTGTTTCTGGTCAATGGCAACCTCAGGATGTTGATGGTGGGGGATTCAGTGATTCTAATGCCATTGAATATCAAGGGGAGGTGGTTAGGCTCTCTCTTGTTGGAGATGGTCACTGCCTGGCACTTGTGTGGCGCAAATGCTACTTGCTACTTATCAGCCCAGGTCTTGTGGCATGCAAGCATGAGCTGTTTTATTATCTGGAGCTGAATACTGTGCAATCATCAGCATACTGCCCCACTTCTGATGTTATGATGGAGGGAAGGTCATTGATGAAGCAGCTGAATATAATTGGGCCTGGGATGCTGCCCTGAGGAACTCCTGTGGTGATGTCCTGAGTCTGAAATGATTGGCCTCCAGCAATCACAACCATCTACCTTTGTGCCAGGTATGACTCCAACCACTGGAGAGTTTTCCCCCTGATCCCCATTAACTTCAGTTTTACTAGGGCTCCTTGGTGCCACACTCGGTTGAATGCTGCCTTGATATCAAGGGCAGTCACTCTCAGCTCATCTCTGGAATTTAGCTCGTGTCCATGTTTGGTCCAAGCCTGTAACGAGGTCTGGAGCCGAGTGGTCCTGGCAGAACCCAAACTGAGCATTCAGTGAGCATGTTATTAGTGAGTAAGTGCCTATTGATAGCACTGCTGACGACTCCTTCGATCATACTGCTGATGATTGAGAGCAGGCTGACAGGGCGGTAATTGGCTAGGTTGGATTTGTCCACCACTGCAAGGTATTTTAATTTACCAGCCACACATGCTGAAAAAAAACTTGCAGCCAATATCAAGGGTAATAATGAAAATTTGTGCACATATATCAGAAGCATGATAAGCATGGGGGAAAAAAACAGTGCCCTTTAAAAACAGATTTAGGTATGACAATGGTGGGGGGTGTAGAGTTTCGCAATTATCGCGATTCAAAATAACATGAGAGAAGCAGATTCAATTGATCATTTTTATTAAACGAAATGCTGTCCTGATAATAAAGGACACAGAAGCCTGTAAAATGGCCGCCGCGCATCGTGGCAGAAGCTTCCAGAGACACAGTGGGCAGACAAGATGGCGTCGAATATACATTCAGTATGAGATCGGATCATACTCGGTACACATTGAAAAGGCAGGATGCAACCCGTTTGCATCCTGAACAATAGCAATGATATAAGTGCTGGAATCGTTTCCTACGCACAGTAAGGATCATTGAACTGGGCCATCGAGAACCCATCTAGACACATCAATACACAAATACCCCCCTGGCTCAACAATGAGAGAGACATTGGCGGATGATTAAGCCAGTATTCGGGGGGCCCCAAAACCAGTCGAGGAGACGATTCATACACATCCTGGCTGGCTCAACAATGGAGAAGGTATTAACGGATAGTTGGCCAGTTTCAGGTGTTACCGAAACCCGTTAAGATGATAATTGCCCCATGCTGGGAGTTTTGGGCGCCAAAATCACACAAAGAATAAATGTTTAGATTTGAGCGGGAGATAAGGCCGACAAAACAGTATAACTATAGAGGACAAATGTCCATCGGTCTCTTGACTCTTGACTCTCTCTCTCCCTTCCTGGACTCTTCCTTGACTCTTAGCCGTGCAGGTCGGTTATTCGAGTGTTGGGTGGAGCTCAATCGGAACGAGCCGCCTCGACAGGGCAAGTAACAGGGTACACCATCCCGAGCGTCGGTAAACGGTGTCCGGACCCAGAGGCCCGAGCAACCAGAAGAAAGACGAGAAGAAATTCCACGTGCCGCCACGGTCAGTAAACCCCGACCACGCCCGAAGATATAACGACAGAATCCATCTTTGAATTCTACAGACTAGTACATGAACCGTTTCCTTTGAATTCTACGGATTACTGCACGATCCGGTCTGAATCCATCGACCACTTCATGACATCAGGGAATCTGGCTTACCTTTCGCGGCAGCGAGAGTAAACAAGTGGGGTGCAGAAACCCTTACAACCACGTGACAGTCAGGCGCTGCAGCAAAACGAGCTGAGTGCCTCACTTTAAATTTCCGAAGTGAGCCGAGTGGTGAGCATGTTTTCCGATCCTACAAATCCAGACGTAGTTTAGGTATATT
The DNA here is from genome assembly GCA_030390025.1 of Squalus acanthias. NCBI lineage: Eukaryota > Metazoa > Chordata > Chondrichthyes > Squaliformes > Squalidae > Squalus > Squalus acanthias. Next base: position 5,852,323 of record CM059444.1, on the reverse strand, counting down.
AAGGGAGGGTGGTTTTTCTAAGGTTAATGTATAATGTGTTCCCCCTTTTACGATGTGTCGTGTGTTCCCCATTTCCACAGACCAAGTTTTATGAACGTGTGTATACTTGTACTCTCTTTGATCTGCGCCTATGACATGTATTTCATGATTTTAGACGCCATGCAATAAAGATATTCATTTCGTGCTATTCAACCGAGTCTATTTGAGTCTTTTCTCTGCATTACTGCTCCTTGCATCTAAGTCCAGGTGTCAGAACCGTAAGGGCGAGTGGGTCGAACCACTCACAGGTGCTTATTGTAAAAGTCTGGCCGGAGACCAGAGCAAGCAATAGTATAGGCAACGAAGGCCTCACCTCGCACCAGTACCGTGACCCCTTACAGGGGATAAGGACACGGTAGAATAAATGGATATTTTGCTACGGTCTTTAACAATAACTTGCGTTTATATAACGCCTTTAACATAGTAAAACATCCCAAGACACTTCACAGGAGCGTTATCAAACAAAATTTGACACCGAGCCACATAAGCAGATACTAGGACAGGTGACCAGAAGTTTGGTCAAAGACGTAGGTTTTAAGGAGCATCTTAAAGGAGGAGTGGTAGAGAGGCGGAGAGGTTTGCGTAGGGAATTCCAGAGCTTAGGGCCTAGGCAGCCACGACTACCAATGGTGGAGCGACGGAAATCGGGAATATGCAATGGGCCAGAATTGGAGCAGCGCAGAGATTTCGGAGGGTTGTAGGAGATTACAAAGATAGGGAGGGGCGAGGCCATGGAGGGATTTGAAAACAGGAATGAGAATTTTAAAATCGAGACGTTGCCGGACCAATGTAGGTCAGCGAGCACAGGGATGATGGGTGAACGGAATTTAGGTGCGAGTTAGGATACGGGCATAGTAGAAAAGGAAAACACAATACCAGAGGTACGGGTAGGGTTGCCTATACTAGTTGGACATATTCCTGGAGGTTTCATCACGCGGATTTGGAGATAGTACTACTGGAAGGTAACAAATGTTACACAATTATTCAAAAAAGGTGCAAGGGATAAACTAAGTGACAACAGTTCCGCCAGGACCACTTGGCTCCAGACCTCATTACAGCCTTGGTCCAAACATGGACAAAAGAACTGAATTCCAGAGGTGAGGTGAGAGTGACTGTTCTTGACATCAAGGCAGCATTTGACCGAGTGTGGCATTAAGGAGCCCTAGTAAAACTGAAGTCAATGGGAATCAGGGGGAAAACTCTCCACTGGCTGGAGTCATACCTAGCACAAAGGAAGATGGTTGTGGTTGTTGGATGTCAATCATCACAGCCCCAGGACATCGCTGCAGGAATTCCTCAGGGCAGTGTCCTAGGCCCAACCATCTTCAGCTGCTTCATCAATGACCTTCCCTCCATCATAAGGTCAGAAGTGAGGATGTTTGTGGATGATTGCACAGTGTTCAGTTCCATTCGCAACTCCTCAATGAAGCAGTCTATACCCGCATTCAGCAAGACCTGGACAACATTCAGGCTTGGGCTGATAAATGGCAAGTAACATTCGTGCAACATAAATGCCAGGCAATGACTATCTTTAACAAGGAAGAGTCTAACCACCGGCCCTTGACATTCAACGGCATTACCATTGCCGAATCCCCCACTATCAACATCCTGGGGGGTCACCATTGACCAGAAACTTAACTGGATCAGCCACATAAATACTGTGGCTACAAGAGCAGGTCAGAGGCTAGGTATTCTGTGGCGAGTGTCTCATCTCCTGACTCCCCAATGCCTTTCCACCATCTACAAGGCACAAGTCAGGAGTGTGATGGGATACTCTCCACTTGTCTGGATGAGTGCAGCTGCAACAAAACTCAAGAAGCTCGACACCATCCAGGACAAAGCAGCCCGCTTGATTGGCACCCCATCCATCACCTTAAACATTCACTCCCTCCAGCACTGGCATACCGTGGCTGCAGTGTGTACCATCTACAAGATGTACTGCAGCAAATCGCCAAGGCTTTTTCGACAGCACCTCCCAAACCCATGACCTCTTCCACCTAGAAGGACAAGGGCAGCAGGCGCATGGGAACACCACCACCTCCAAGTTCCCGTTCAAGTCACACACCATCCTGACTTGGAAATATATCGCCGTTCCTTCACTGTCGCTGGGTCAAAATCCTGGAACTCCCTCCCCAGCAGCACTGTGGGAGTACCTTCACCACAAGGACTGCAGCGGTTCAAGAAGGCGGCTCACCACCACCTTCTCAAGGGCAGTTACGGATGGGCAATAAATGCTGGCCTTGCCAGCGACACCCACATCCCAGGAACGAATTTTTAAAAGGTTCTGTGACTTCAGTTAGTAGTGGGAAAACTTTAAGAATCCATTGGAATGGTATGGTAACTGAACACTTGGGAAAGTATAAATGGTGAGGAAAGTAGCATGGCATTGTGAAAGGTAGGTTTCATATAACTAATCGCATGGAGTTATTTGATAGACTCACTGTCGCATTTTGTGAGTTTTGACTATTTGGCATAGAAATTTTTTTTTAAACGTCCTTGATAAAAGTCAGATTCAGGATTCTAAGCATTAATTCTCAAAAGGTTCAGTATGTGGAGCTGCTGGAACAAAGGGCTACTGGATGTTTTAATGAGCTCTCCCAAAAAGGGTGGAGCCAGCCGTCAAAACTGTTCTCCATATCAGTATGTCGGGGAACATAGGGTCTAATGAGAGGGAGGAACTGAATGAAATCAGTATTTGTAGGGAAATGGTGTTAGGGAAATTGATGGGATTGAAGGCCGATAAATCCCCAGGGCCTGATAATCTACATCCTGGGGTACTTAAGGAAGTGGCTCTAGAAATAGTAGATGCATTGCTGGTCATCTTCCAAAATTCTATAGACTCTGGCACAGTTCCCACGGATTGGAGGGTAGCTAATGTAACCCCACTATTTAAAAAAGGTGGTAGAGAGAAAACGGGGTATTATAGACTGGTAAGCCTGACATCGGTAGTGGGGAAAATGCTAGAGTCCATTATAAAAGATGTAATAGCAGAGCACTTGGAAAACAGTGACAGGATCGGACAAAGTCAACATGGATTTACAAAAGGTAAATCGTGCTTGACTAATCTACTGGAATTTTTTGAGGATGTAACTGGTAGAATAGATAAGGGAGAACCAGTGGATGTGGTGTATTTGGACTTTCAGAAGGCTTTCGACAAGGTCCCACATAAGAGATTAGTGTGCAAAGTTAAAGCACATGGGATTGGGGTAAGGTACTGACTTGGATAGAGAACTGGTTGGCAGACAGGAAGCAAAGAGTTGGAATAAACGGGTCTTTTTCAGAGTGGCAGGCAGTGACTAGTGGGGTACCGCAGGGATCGGTGCTAGGACCCCAGCTATTCACAATATATGTTAATGATCTAGACGAGGGAACTAGATGTAATATCTCCAAGTTTGCAGACGACACAAAGCTGGGTGGGCATGTGTGCTGTGAGGAGGATGCAGAGAAACTCCAGTATGATTTGGACAGGTTGGGTGATTGGGCAGATGCATGGCAGATGCAGTATAATGTGGATAAATGTGAGGTTATCCACTTTGGTGGCAAAAACAGGAAGGCAGATTATTATCTGAATGGCAATAGATTGGGAGAAAGGGAAGTGCAACGAGACCTGGATGTCCTTGTGCACCAGTCGCTGAAGGTAAGCATGCAGGTGCAGCAGGCGGTTAAGAAGGCAAATGGTATGTTGGCCTTCATAGCGAGAGGATTCGTGCACAGGAGCAAGGATGTCTTGCTGCAGTTGTACAGGGCCTTGGTGAGACCACACCTTGAGTATTGTGTGCATTTTTGGTCGCCTTATCTGAGGAAGGATGTTCTTGCCATGGAGGGAGTGCAGCGAAGATTCACCAGACTGATACATGGGATGGCAGGAATGATGGACGAGGAGAGATTGGGTCGATTGGGCTTATATTCGCTGGAGTTTAGAAGAATGAGAGGGGATCTCATTGAAACTTATAAAATTCTAACAGGACTAGACAGACTAGATGCAGGAAGGATGTTCCCGATGGCGGGGGAGTCCAGAACCAAGGCTCACAGTCTAAGGATAAGGGGTAACCATTTAGGACAGAGATGAGGAGGAATTTCTTCACCCAGAGAGTGGTGAACCTGTGGAATTCTCTACCACAGAAGGCAGTTGAGGCCAATTCATTAAATGTATTCAAGAAGGAGTTAGATATATTTCTTAAGGCTAAAGGGATCAAGGGATATGGGGAGAAAGCAGGGACAGGGTACTGAATTTGGATGATCAGCCATGATCGCATTGAATGGCGGAGCAGGCTCGAGGGGCCGAATGGCCTACTCCTGCTCCTATCTTCTATGTTTCTATGTTTCTATGAGACAATGGGATGCGATTAACATGTTCCAACACTTCCTAGTGATAGTCACATTTATAATGTCAGAAAACTGTTTCTCACTCATTACAGCAGGGGCTGACTCAACAGAGGATGTGGATGTCATGGGCAAGGGACATTTCTGGTCTAGGTTTGACTGGTAGCTCAATTGGCCAAGCCTTGTGCAGAGATCTGGGGGAGCGTTAAAAGTCAACCATTTTGCTTCCTGTTCAGATAAGAGTCTAGGAACAGTCTGCAGTGAGATCTGGTAAGGAAGAGGCTCTCACATTAAAAATAGTGTTAGATTCGGGGAGAGCGTTAGCTAGAAAAAGGATTTAGCCTATAATAAGGTTAGTGTGACCTGCTTTGTTATTTTCTGTGTTATGAGAAGCATTATAAAACATTAAAATTTAATTGTTACTGTGTTCATTCACTTATATTATGTAAAATCAATCAACTTGTTGACACAATTGATGCAACACCATTAATGGAATGTTATTATTAATTATAATCTGAATAATGCAGACTGGAATGCTAGATGGATATCTGGGAATTGTGTCAGGGTAACAGGTTACTGAAAACAATGGACAGGAAAAAATATCAGTTGGTCTATTGAGCCTGTCCCATATCATCAAGGAAACACTTAACGCCATGACCGTTCCATTCTCAATAGATTTACCTATGATTATTCACCTCCCTCAGAAATTGGGTATGGGTTGTGGCAGTACAAATACTCATGATCTATTTGAAGAAGCAAGATGCTCTTACACTGTCTAATATCGTCCTAGGGATGAGCTTAGTTGGTTCACTACTGGTTGCACCTTAGCAAGAGCGAGAAAAAACAACAGGATGACCAGTCCTCAAAGCACACCTGCTAATAGCAGAAAGAGACTTGGCTATGTGATTGAAAGCTCCTGAGAAAAAGAACAAGAGCTGAGGTGGGAAGGCTGCACATACTGGGGCATGGGAAGAGAAAAATGTTAAGAGGGAACAGCAAAAAAAAAATTAAAAAAATAACTGCAAGCATGAGTATGCAGATGAACAGCAGTCAGAAGTACTGAGGGAGAATGGTTTTCCTTCCAGCAAGCTGAACACACACTTTGGACACATGGGCATGAATCTAATGATTCCCCATGTCAAATCAGATCAATGCATCGATCATTAAAGAGAGTTTCAAACTCATACTGGGTATAATTGGGAGATTCATTACAAATGACACAAAGAAACTTTAAGGCCTCTTCTGGGCTCTGTCAGCTTCATCAGAGGAATCCCATGAACTGAAGATGACAAGACCTAATGTACGTTTAACCCTCTGGGACATGTCGCAACATTTATGCACCATGCCTACATTAATACGTTTATGGATTTGTAATTCTTCAAGCCCTTCTGACAAGACGTAGCTACCTGTAAAAGTCAACATTGGACAGATGCTCGTTCGTGAAGAATCCACTAACACTGCCCCTTCAGCCATTTCTAACTTTCAGCCCATTCAAAACTCTATTGTCTGAAATCAAATAAGGAATAAGTAGGCCATCACACAAAAAGGAAAAGCCTCTGCTGTTAGATTGCCAGAATAGATTGCCCAATCACCAGGGCATCAGACACACACACCCACTGCCCAATCACCAGCGTATCAGACACACATACCCACTGCCCAATCACCAGGGTATCAGACACACACACCCACTGCCCAATCACCAGGGTATCAGACACACACACCCACTGCCCAATCACCAGGGTATCAGACACACATACCCACTGCCCAATCACCAGGGTATCAGACACACATACCCACTGCCCAATCACCAGGGTATTAGACACACATACCCACTGCCCAATCACCAGGGTATCAGACACACATACCCACTGCCCAATCACCAGCGTATCAGACACACATACCCACTGCCCAATCACCAGGGTATTAGACACACATACCCACTGCCCAATCACCAGGGTATCAGACACACATACCCACTGCCCAATCACCAGGGTATTAGACACACATACCCACTGCCCAATCACCAGGGTATTAGACACACATACCCACTGCCCAATCACCAGGGTATCAGACACACATACCCACTGCCCAATCACCAGGGTATAAGACACACATACCCACTGCCCAATCACCAGGGTATCAGACACACATACCCATTGCCCAATCACCAGGGTATCAGACACACATACCCACTGCCCAATCACCAGGGTATCAGACACACACACCCACTGCCCAATCACCAGCGTATCAGACACACATACCCACTGCCCAATCACCAGGGTATCAGACACACACACCCACTGCCCAATCACCAGCGTATCAGACACACATACCCACTGCCCAATCACCAGGGTATCAGACACACATACCCACTGCCCAATCACCAGGGTATTAGACACACATACCCACTGCCCAATCACCAGGGTATTAGACACACATACCCACTGCCCAATCACCAGGGTATTAGACACACATACCCACTGCCCAATCACCAGGGTATCAGACACACATACCCACTGCCCAATCACCAGGGTATTAGACACACATACCCACTGCCCAATCACCAGGGTATCAGACACACATACCCACTGCCCAATCACCAGGGTATTAGACACACATACCCACTGCCCAATCACCAGGGTATCAGACATGAACACCCACTGCCAAAACATCAGCGTATCAGACGCATGTGGGGGGAATTTTAACCCCCAAAAACAGGTGGGTTTGGTTCGGGTGGAAGGCTAAAAAGCTAAAAATCTGAAACAAGAACCCAACCCGCCTCCTTCCAGTTTAACGGAGGTGAGACGAGGGTCGGGCAAACAATCCACTCTCAGGAGGTGGGCTGATCATTTAAATATTTTAAAGAGGCTGCGTGCCTTCATTTTAACAGTGATTCTATTTTTAACCACAGTCGCTCGGGCTTCCTAGGCCTCGGGAAACCCGGCAGGTGAAAGGAGGCGATAAGGGCTGAATCCATGAGGTAAGTGCCTTTACAGCACTGCTTGTGGGCCAGGAGGAGCAGGAGTGTTTCCTCCAGGCCCAACAAGCTGCCCAGTAAACCAACCCCACGTGATCTGTCTGCTCCTCCACCCACCCCCACGATTGGACCCCTCCCGACCATCATCTGCTCCCCCGACTGCCCCCACCCCCGTGATCGGACCCCCCCTTCCCTCCCGACAGTAAAAACTGCAGAACGTTTGGGAAACCCGTACCTCTGGGTTTCCCCTTCCTAACTCTATTCCCCCCGCACCGAATGCGCCCCGAAGGTAAGATCGGGGCCACTCTCACTACCAAATCACCAGTGTGACGCTTGGTGAGATTTAATCATGCACGCATGCGTGGGGTCTCAGAGCCAATGGGTTCAGTGGAAAACGGTATGATGTGATCAGCAGCATAGTCGATTTGAATTTATCCAGTGCCTTTAGTGGAGCAGAAAAGCACTAGATGCTTTACAGAGACGAAGACGAATGATAAACACAAGAGGTGTGGAGGTGACTGAGGCCACGTCAAAGAAACTGGGTTTGATGAGAATTATGAAGGAGGTGGTGAGGCAGAGGGAGGGAATTCCAGAGTGTCGGGCCAAGAGGGCTGCAGGGTGTGGTGGCAAAATGGGAGCGTGGTGGGGCGGGCATGGATGCAAAGGAGGCCATCAGAGGAGTGGAGGGTGCACACTGGGACACAGGGCAGGAGGAGGTTGCAGGGATAGGGTGGGATGAGGCTGTTGAGGGACTTATAAACCAGGACGAGGATTTTAATCAGGCCTTTGCATTTAATCTTCATCTTTGTAATTAAAAAAAAAAATCTAATCTATCCAAATATCGGGGTTGAAAAAATAAAGATTGCCAAGTCAAGAGGGCAAGTTTGATATCTCAAAAGAAAACCAACTTTGCAGACTTGTTCACTCAGTGTCTCTGGTCTTGTCCCACACTTGTGCTAGTTTCATTTTATTCGCATTTTAGATGAGAATTTTTAGGAACAAAAATTAATAAAAATAAATTGTTTCTAATTATCTCTTTATCTTGTCAAATTACTTCAAATGCAGTGCAGTAACTATCAGTATGCAGACAAACAGCACAGCAAGATGGGGTGAACAACCTGTTCCTGGTGTTGACTGGCATGGTCAGCACATCAGGAGAACTCTCAGCTCTTCTTTGAAAAATATCCCAGGATCTTTATCATCCGAGAGAGGAGCTGGACAAACCGTTGCTTTAACATCCATCCTTCAAAGGATGGCATCTCCAACAATACAGAACTTCACTGGGAGTGCCACCTAATTGAGGCGCTCAAATCCTAGAGTGGGGCTTGAACCCACATCCCTCTGAGGCAAGACTGCATCAGCTGAGCCGAGCTGGCAGCTTATACAGGAAAAGAATGCCCAAGTATGAGGCTAGTGAGTGTCAGCATAGTATTCAATTGTGAGCAGTATCACAACCACACTCCATCCTGTCCTCACCTACATTCCAGTATGCATCACTGGTTAGTAATTAGGAGCGGGTACCCTGGGGCCTGACTGATGTTGGTTGAGCGGTAAACATTGGCCAGGACACCAGGGAGAACTCTCCTGCTCGTCTTCATAATAGTGCCATGAGACCTTATGCGTCCACCTGAGACGGAGCCTTGATTTAATGTCTCATCTGAAAGACAGCACCTCAGACAGTGCAACGCTCACTCAGTACTGCACTGAAGTCTCAGCCTAGATTTTGTACTAAAGTCTCTGGAGTGGGATTTGAACCCAGAACCTTCCAACTCAAATCTGGTCCTCTCCTTATCTGATGTCGGCACAAGCACGCTTTCCATAAAATACGACTGGACAGTGATCAAGACCAGAAACCCGAACAGATTTATCTCCTCTCAACTGAAGCCACAAAGACCAACTGCAGCACCCCAACTGCTGCTCCAGCAGAGATCAGTTAACTCAGCACAGATTGGAAATCAAACCTGGGACCTTCTTGTCTATGTGGCTTAGTGTCCACTGACTACACTTACCAGCCCACGGGAGAAGCCCTGTCATACCTTATATGAAATGTCTCACTGACAGACCTGCAACTATGGTTTAGCAATCTCTCAGTTATCGAAGGTGATACACTGTGCTGTGTAATGGTGCTCCCTCATTATTCAACCAGGATAAGTATCAAAGCTCTAGAGAGGGTGCGGTGGTGTAGGGGTTATGTTATTGGACTAGTAATCCAGAGAATGTGAGTTCAAATCCCACCATGGCAATTTGAGAAATTGAAGTTAGAAATAGAATTGCAAATTTAAAAAATGCTGGTAGCAGTAAAAGTGACCATGAAGCTGTCAGATTACTGTAAAACCCAACTGGCTCACTAACGTCCTTTAGGGAAGGAAATCTGCCGTCCTTACTCGGTCTGGCCTATATCAGACTCCAGTCCCACACCAATGTGGTTGACTCTTAACTGCCTTCTGAAATGGCCTAGCAAGCCACTCAGTTGTATCAAACCACTACAGATGGCCCACCACCGCCTTCTCAAGGGCAGCTAGGCATGAGCAATAAATGCCGGCCTTGCCAGCGATGCCCATATCCCAAGAGTGAACTTAAAAAAAGGCTTTATACTTTCAAATCACAGGAAAAGAAGACAGGCAGAAACCTTACACCCTCATCAAGAAACAAAACTGGCAGTGTATCACCGCTGAAAATAAAGGGTTAACCAGCAACTGACCATTGTTATGGTAAGATTTCACAAACATGAATTTTCCCTTCTGCATCTACCTGTAGTCCAGCAGGCGCTCCATTAGGCGAGTTACTGATAATACGAAGGAAACACCAGTCTCTCTCCACGTTTCTTGTTCAATCTTCTCTAATAAGCTGTGAACACAAGGAAACAGAAAGCAGTGAGTGTCCTGCTGACAGCAAAAACCTCACCAAGCGCAGCCTGCTGTCATTTCAGTAACATATTCTTTAAATCTTAGGTATTTTAGTCTTACCTAGGATAAGGCCCAAAGAGCTGGGTGCTATTTCCAGGCAGCAGAAATTAAGCAAAGACAAGGAGGTTATCACATTAGTAGTACATAATGTTAATACTGCGGGTTTACGCTCACAGCAGTGAGCCAACAGATACCTATAACACTTAAAGGACAATTTCCTCAACATAAATTATTGCATTGCACAAAACAGAACATTGACTGTGCCACTGTTACCAGAAAGGTGACTGTACCAACATTACCGGAAAGGTCACCAAACTACTATTCCCACAAAGGTGACCATACTTCTCTTCCAGGAAAAGTCATCATACCACCGGAAAGGTCACTGTAGTAGAAAGGTCGCTTTGCCAGGGAAGGTCACCATAAAGGGCTGGATTTTGATACTGGGGACGTGATGGAGGCGGGACTCCCACTTTTTGGGTTGTAGACCCGCCTCCATCGACATGTCGCCAACCCACTGTATTTTCACTTGATTGACCTTGTTGAGCCTGCCCAGCGAGCTCAGCAGGCCAATTCAGGGCCACCCGGCAACAGGTGATGTCACAGATTGACATTTCATCTGTCAAGAGCTTTTGACAGATGAAATATCAGCGTTTGACAGCTGTGAAGCTGTCAAACACTGACAATCTGTCTTCTAACTTGAGTCCTTCCTCTCAGGCTGAGTTAGAAATTATTCCAGCACAGAAAACAGAGGCTGAAACTTTTGACAGCACCACGGCCTTTCTGCTTTCTGTGCCGGTGAGATTTCTGACTCCCGAGAACTGAAGGGCTAACACCTGCAGGAGGAAGTTAAGGTAAGTAAAACTTTTTCCCACACTTTACACTTACCTTACACACTTACCTCTGCACACATGCACCCATCACTCACCTGCCCACCGGACATATCGACCCTTCCAACCCCTGCAGACCCACGGTCCGCCTCGCTAACTTGGCGTGGTTGGGACCTGTCGGGAAGCCCACATTTCAGCTTTTAAAATAGGGATTAGGCAAAAAACTGCCCGTTAACTACCTGTTAACAGGCAGTTAATTGTCACTAATCCCCTTCCCGCCTCGGGGAGGTGGGTCCCAGCACAGGTCGGGTACCCGCCTCCAGCGAAACTGGCATGGAGGCGGGTTGGGGGCGGGATGAGTTCGGGACCCCCGAATCTGCAACTTTAACCCCCCCCCGCCTCCAAACCCGCCTCCACGGGTCAATGAAAATCCAGCCCAAAGCCTCTAGTGGAAAGGTTACTTACCATTTTTACTCAGAAATTAAATGCTGTTCCTCTGTTTTTTTTTTAGTGAGGCCTGAATGGATGGAGACTAAAGCTGATGCTTTGCCTGCCCCTCTGATAGTGTTTGTAACATGGCATTATGGAGTGTTTGTAACAGTATCAGGTCTGTCCCACACCCAACTCAGTACTGATATTCAGTTAGGGGTTAGATTAATTACAAAACACTGCATTTGAACATCAAAGCCTGTCAACATAAGAACATAAGAATTAGGAGCAGGAGTAGGCCATACGGCTCTTCGAGCCTGCTCCGCCATTCTATACGATCATGGCTGATCTTCGATCTCAATTCCACTATCCTGCCCTATCCCCATATCCCTTGATTCCTCTGGAGTCCAAAAATCTATCTCTCTCAGCCTTGAATATACTCAACGACCCAGCATCCACAGCCTTTTGGGGTAGAGAATTCCAAAGATTCACAACCCTGAGTGAAGAAATTCCTCCTCATCTCAGCCAACCCCTTATTCTGAGACTATGCCCCCTAGTTCTAGAGTCTCCAGCCAGGGGAAACAACCTCTCAGCATCTACCCTGTCAATCCCCCTCAGAATCTGGTATGTTTCAATGAGATCACTTCTCATTCTTCTAAACCCCAATCTACTCAATCTCTCCTCATAGGACAACCCTCTCATCCCAGGGATCAATCTAGTGAACCTTCGTTGCACCGCCTTTCTCAGATAAGGAGATCAAAACTGCACACAGTACTCCAGGTGTGGTCTCACCAAAGCCCTGTACAATTGCAGTAAAACTTCCCTTACTCTTGTACTCCATCCCCCTTGCAATAAAGGCCAACATGCCATTTGCCTTCCTAATTGCTTGTTGTACCTGCATGCTAACTTTGTGTTTCCTGTACGAGGACACCTAAATCTCTCGGAGCACCAACATTTAATAGTTTCTCACCATTTAAAAATTATTCTGTTTTTCTATTCTTCCTACCAAAGTGAATAACCTCATTTCCTCACATTATACATCATCTGCCACCCTGTTGCCCACACACTTAACCTGTCTATATCCCTTTGCAGGCTCTTTGGGCTAGAAACTCATCTCCTTACTGACAGTCCATAGCGCCATGAAATGGCGATAAAATGGTGGCCGCTGCTCTTTCGCTAGCTGGTGGTGGGTCCCGCGGTGGCTGCCATATTGCTCTCCACCTTTGTGCTGCCGGTAACTGGCAGCGCCCTGGGGAAACAAATGGTGGCGTGATGACGTCAATTGGCATCCCGGATCCCTCCAGGATAGCGTTGCACAGAAGGTGAGCGCTGCGCCACCTATCTCCAAGCCCCTCAGACCAATTTCACTCGCTTAGCGTTGCAGCCATTTCCAGCAGCTGTTAACTGCAGTTGCCGTTGACACCAGCAACTTTGCTGGTGAACACAAATTTTTCCCCCTTTGTGTTCTCCTCACAGCTTACTTTGCCACCTAGCTTTGCATTGTCAGCAAACTTGGATACATTGCATCGGTCCCTTCATCCAAGTCATTAATACAGATTGTAAATAGCTGAGGCCCAAGTACTGATCCTTGCGGCACCCCACTTGTTACAGCCTGCCAATCTGAAAATGACCCGCTTATCCCTACTCTCTGTTTTCTGTCCTTTAACCGATCCTCTATCCATGCTAATATATTACCCCCAACCCCATGAGTCCTTATCTTGTGGAACAACCTTTTATGTGGCACCTTATCAAATGCCTTTTGGAAATCCAAATATACTACATCCACTGGTTCCCCTTTATCTACCCTGCTAGTTACATCCTCAAAAAATTCTAATAAGAATGTTAAACATGATTTCCCTTTCATAAAACCATGTTGACTCTGCCTAATCATATTATGATTTTCTAGGAGTCCCGTTATCACTTCCTTAATAATGGATTCCAGCATTTTCCCACGACTGATGTCAGGCTAACAGGCCTGTAGTTCCTGTTTTCTCTCTCCCTCCTTTCTTGAATAGCAGGGTTACATTTGCTACCTTCCAACCCACTGGGACGATTCTAGAATCTATGGAATTTTGGAAGATCACAACCAATGCATCCACTATCTCTGCAGCCACCTCTTTTAGAACCCTAGGATGTAGGCCATCAGGTCCATGGGATTTGTCAGCTTTTAGTCCCATTAGTTTCTCAAGTGCTTTTCTCTACTGATATTAATTACTTTAACTTCCTCACTCTTACTAGCCCCTTGGTTCCCCACTATTTTTAGTATGCTATTTGTGTCTTCTACTTTGAAGACAGATATAAAATATTTATTTAAAGTCTCTGCCATTTTCTTGTTCCCCATTATAATTGCTCCTGTCTCAGCCTCGAATGGACCAACGCTTACTTTTGCTACTCGCTTCCTTTTTACATACTTGTAGAAGCTCTTATAATCTGTTTTTATATTTCTTGCTAGTTTACTCTTCTATTCTATTTGCTCCCTTTTAATCAATTTTTTGGTCATCCTTTGCTGGTTTCTAAAGCTCTCCCAATCCTCAGGCATACTACTATTCTTTGCAACATTATAAAGCCTCTTCTTTTAATCTAATACAATCCTTAACTTCTTTAGTTAGCCACGGATAGATCACTTTTCCCGTGGAGTTTTTATTTTTCAATGGAATGTATATTCCTTGAGAATTTTGGAATACTACTTTAAATTTTTGCCACTGCTTATCTACCGTCATACCTTTTAATCTAATTTCCCAATCTACCTTAGCTAACTCACCTCTCATATCTATGTAATTGGCTTTATTTATGTTTAAGACTCTCGCTTCCGACTGAAGTATTTCACTCTCAATTTAACGTGAAATTTTATCAGATTATGATCGCTCTTCCCCGGAGGATCCTTTACTATGAGATTACTAATTTACCCTGTCTCATTACACAATACAAGATCTAAAATAGCCTGTTCTCTGATTGGTTCCATGACATATTGTTCCAGGAAACTTTCTCGAATGCATTCCATGAACTCATCCTCCAGACTACCTTTGCCAATTTGATCTGCCCAGTGAAGATTAAAGTCCCCCATGATTATTGTATTACCTTTGTTACAAGCTCCTGTTATTTGTTGATTAATACTCTGTCCAATGGTATAGCTACTGTTTGGGGGCCTATACACTACTCCCACCAGTGTTTTCTGCCCCTTGTTATTTCTTATCTCCACCCATACTGATTCTACTTCCTGATCTTCCGAGCCAAGATCCTTTCTCACGACTGTCCTTATGTCATCCTTTATTATCAGGGCTACCCCCCCTCCTTTTTCATTTTGCTTGTCTTTTCTAAACGTCAAATAGCCTGGATATTTAGCTCTCAACCTTGGTCACCTTGTAACCACATCTCTGTAATGGCTATTAGATCAAAGCCATTCATCTCTATTTGTGCTACTAATTTGTCTATCTTTTACGAATGCTTCATGCATTTAGATAAAGTGCCTTTAATTTTAACTTTTTACCATTCATCTCTTTTATATGTGTCTTTCCAGGTTTCTCTCCCCCTCTCCCGAAGGCTCAGATTAACCAGACACAGCCACAAACACAAACTTATTAAGGCAAGAACATGTTCCCACCCGCTCTGGAGGAAATTTGTACCAACATTCTGAAAGATATGTTCCTCCCACAATCAAACGCTCCAGAACATCTCATTATTAATGTTACTAAGCCTCTCTCAGTGCTGCTTACAGGAGGCTGAAGAGCTCGCGGTAATTTTCATCTCCTTTTCCATCTGACACCAGACTGTCCAGTTTGTCGATGAGCTCCGCTTCCACCTGCAACAGAGAAACAGCAGCAAGTAAACACTGGGCAATATTTTCAGAAGTGTGAACTGAAGTACGTGGTTGCTTCTCCCCAATATCATGGGATCCTTTATTGCACTAGAGAGGGCACAGGGGGGATATATGAGGATGTTGCCAGGACTGGAGAATTTTAGCTATGAGGAAACATTGGATAGGCTGGGGTTATTTTCTTTGGAACGGATGAGGCTGAGGGGAGACTTAATTGAGGTGTATAAAATTATGAGGGGCAAGATAGAGTGGATAGTAAGGACCTATTTCCCTTGGCAGTGAGGTCAATAACCAGGGGGGCATAGATATAAAGTAATTGGTAGAAGGATTAGAGGGGAGTCGAGGAGAATTTTTTTTACCCAGAGGGTGGTGGGGGTTTGGAACTTACTGCCTGAAAGGGTGGTAGAGGCAGAAACGCTCATCACATTTAAAAAGTACTTGGATATGCACTTGAAGTGCCGTAACCTACCGGGCTACGGACCAAGAACTGGAAAGTGGGATTAGGCTGGATAGCTCTTTTTCGGCCGGCACAGACACAATGGGCTGAATGGCCTCCTTCTATGCTGTAAATTTCTATAATTCCTGTGGCCCATGAACCTGACCTGCAAGACTCCTATCTCTTAAGCTCCCAATGCTATCAGCAGCCAGCTGCATGTGAATCACATAGTGTTTTTATGTTGATGTTTCAAGGGGGAGAGGGAGAAGAGAGAGAGAGAGAAATAACCACTTTTGAAGTAAATTTGCACACAGCAAGGTTCCACAAATAGCAATGTGATGATGACCAGATAATCTGTTTTAGTGATGTTGGTTGAGGGATAAATATTAGCCAGGACACCAGGGAGAACGCTCCTGCTCCTCTTCAAAATAGCAACATGGGATCTTTTACACCCACGAGAGGGCAGATGGGGCCTCAGTTTAACGTCTCAACTGAAAGACGGCACCTCCGACAGTGCAGCACTCCATCAGTACTACACTGGAGTGTCAGCCTATATTTTCTGCTCAAGTCTCTGGAGTGCGTCTTGAACCCACAACCTTCTAACTCGGAGGCGAGAGTGCTACCACTAAACCACAGCAGAGGAGTGCTGATGTGGAGACCTGCCATCTGCATTTTGCTTTGTCTCCGTTGACAGTTCCCAGGATGTAAAAACCTTCCTGTTCTTAATGCCAGTCGAGGTGTGGAGTTTACCTCTTTTATATTGTTGGGTGTTGTCAGCATCAAGAACACCACATGTGCAAGGTAAGAATCACTGTAACAGCAGAATTTAGGCCCTCAAACTCCTGGGAGCCTCACCATCATCCAGCTACTACAAAACAAAACTGAGACACTCCTGTTTGCTGTTAAACCCCAGTCAGTGAACTTTACCAGAGGTGCCATGCCTTAAGATCCCTTTAGGAAAGTCCAGCCAGTTTAGCTGGCATCAGCTCCCTGAAGAGTCACTGCCATTACTAATGAAACCCGAGGGCAGAGGGCGATGGCTACTCACTGTATCTGCAGTGTGAATTGAAAAGCTTCTGATGAATGAAACTGTACTTAAACACTGAGCAAAGATAAACAGATTGTCAATGAGGTTGTTTAAAAGTTGACATGCATTTTGTTTCTGACACATCATCAATAAGGCTGGAAACCTTCGACTACTGGTTCAATGCACGTGAATGACAATGCCACACTCCACATCAGATTAATGCACTGGTACACATAGTACAGTCCGAGCACCATTCGCAGACCTCTATACTACATCAGAGCATCAGCACATTTGCTCCTCCACGAACCACTGTGCCTCCATTCACAGACTGTCGGTGGGATTCACTGCTACCTCTGTCCTTTTCTTGCTCTCCACCAAAAGACAGCAACAGAAATCTATTAGGAGGCAGGGTTATCTTGGGTCCCTTTTAAAAGAGAATGATCAGTCCTATGGCATTTCTTCGTCTTACGGTGGAGACGTACACACCCTCCACTCGACAGCTGATTGAAATTGTGAGCTCACTGAGTGCGGAATCACAGGCACAGATCACGGTCCCATTTCTCAGTGCTGCAGCATTCCTGAGAGTGGCCATTGAAGAAGGCTTTAGGAACTGATATAAAACAAAGTGTGTGTAAAAGCAACAGGTATAAAAGCTCCACCAATATCTAGTCACATAAACGAATATAGTAACACCATTTCACACACAATGAACCCCATTTGTAGAGTTCTGTAATATTCCATCATCCTTGATAGATGGAAGTTTATAAGTCTCAACATCAGTAGAATGCAGATGACAGTGAGTGCACAGTTTTGCTATTGTTGGCTGCACTCACTAATACAAATGACCTGATTTCCAATGCGCTGATGGCAGGTAGGGTGTTCAGCAATCTTCTACCAGATCCAGCCCCTCCACTGCTGTTTCACTGAACAAGCTGAAACACAGGGCCAGCTGGGTGCTGAAACAACTGTAAACTGAGCTCTAAAGGGCGCCAGTGCCTTCTGTTGGGTGTGCTGTTTAAGTTAAGGTTGGAAAAGTTTGAGCTGTTTTACTGGAAATAAATCCATGTTTTCTCTTTGGCATTTGGGCCCTCGCTCCCAGTCATTGAATGATTCGGGCCCATTTTAATAAACAAGAGTTAAATGGGATGAGACGAGAAAATTTAATGCTTGCCCAGAGCTTGGTGACCTGAAACACGATGAAAATGAACCCTTTAATGTAGAGGTGCTTGAAAACACCCTTTTTGTTAAAGCACCATTTAAAAAAACGCATATTGTAAATATTTGTATTCATTAAGATGAGGGATTATCAAACTTGGAGATTTGAACATTTCAATTTTGGGTATCTAATGCCAGCATCAAGCACTCCCAGGTCAGGTATACCACAAGTTAGATGCCGAGTAAAGGTCCCCCTTAGAAGAGCAACCCAATGTAACATCTTTTCATCTCCCTCACCAGCCATTTTGTGGCCTCGCTGAGTCAGGTTGCATATTGGTTTGTGCTGTGGGTACACACCCAACAACAACTTGGATTTATAATGCGCCTTTCATGCAGAAATACATCTCAAGGTGTTTAACAGAGATGTACCATTAGGAACTAGATTGAGGCTTTCCAAACTCATTTCACATAAGACCCTTAAAGCCAGCGGAGGAGACTTTCATTGTGTCAGTCTGGGCTGGACCTGAACACAGGTTCCAGAGGACAAAGGCCAGTGTCTATCAAACCCCAAAAATACCATGAGTAGAGCCTTCCGTCACCTCCACCATTCTTCAGCTAACTGCCTTGTACTTTCTGCTGTTCCGCACTCTACAATATAACTTTCATTCTTTAGTTGAGATCTTTACAAAATCTTTGAAAGAAGGACATCTTCTAAAACTCTGGATTCAAATCCAGGTCCCAGAATTGAATGAACTAGTTAAAGAGCCTATCTCTCCCCACACATTGAAGTCAATGGGAATCGGGAGGAAAACTCTCCACTGGCTGGAGTCATACCTAGCACAAAGGAAGATGGTTGTGGTGATCGAAGTTAATCATCACAGCCCCAGGACATCGCTGCAGGAGTTCCTCAGGGCAGTGTCCTAGGCCCAACCATCTTCAGCTACTTCATCAATGACCTTCCCCCCAACATAAGGTCAGAAATGGGGATGTTTGCTGATGACTGCACAGTGTTCAGTGCCATTCACAACTCCTCATAATGAAGCAGTCCATGCCCACATGCAATAAGACCTGGACGACGTTCAGGCTTGGGCTGATAAGTGGCAGGTAACATTCGCGCCACAGAAGTGCCAGGCAATGACTATCTCCAACAAGCGAGAGTCAAACCACCGCCCCTTGACTTTCAACAGCATTACCATCGCCGAATCCCCCACCATCAACATCCTGGGGGTCACCATTGACCAGAAACTTAACTGGACCAGCCACATAAATACTGTGGCAACAAGAGCAGGTCAGAGGCTGGGTATTCTGCGGCGAGTGTCTCACCTCCTGACTCCCCAAAGCCTTTCCACCATCTACAAGGCACAAGTAAGGAGTGTGATGGAATACTTTCCATTTGCCTGGACGAGTGCAGCTCCAACAACACTGAAGAAGCTCGACACCATCCAGGATAAAGCAGCCCGCTTGATTGGCACCCCATCTACCACCTTAAACATTCACTCCCTCCACCACCGGCGTACCGCGGCTGCAGTGTGTACCATCTACAAGATGTACTGCAGCAACTCGCCAAGGCTTCTTCGGCAGCACCTCCCAAACCCGCGACCTCTTCCACCTAGAAGGACAAGGGCAGCAGGCGTATGGGAACACCACCACCTCCAAGTCACACACCATCCTGACTTAGAAGTATATCACAGATTCTTCATCGTTGCTGGGTCAAAATCCTGGAACTCCCTACCTAACAGCACTGTGGGAGCACCTTCACCACACGGATTGCAGCGGTTCAAGAAGGCGGCTCACCACCACCTTCTCAAGGGCAATTAGGGATGGGCAATAAATGCTGGCCTTGCCAGTGACGCCCACATCCCATTTAAAAAAAACAAAAAAACCCCACTCAAATCCAGCTCTTAGAATTGAAGTCATTAGTTAAACAGTCCATCCTCCCTCCACCCGCTCATACTCACTCAGCCTACCTGCTTGAAGTTGCCATTCTTTCGCTGCTCCCAGTCCATCATGTCATGGAAGATTGGGATCATTACGTTCCGTACCTCAATCTGTGGCACCAGTGTGACGCCCAGGAAGGGGCCAATCATCCCTGGGATAAAATGAATCTTATTTTCACCTTTAAAAAAAAATACAAATTTGTCAGTGGTAGTGCAAGAAAGAGTATAGAACCTCCTTGTACATTGTAAATCACATACACAACAAATCTATAAGCAACTGGGGATGGAAGCACAATTTCTTGCTAGGGGATACTTAAAATAAATTCAAGTAATTCAAGCTGATGAACTCTGAAACCTGGGAGATTAATCTGCTCGGGCATAAGTGATCAGATTACCAAAATGGATACTGAATATCAGAAATGGATGATGAAAGGTCATCGACCTGAAACGTTAACTCTCTTTCTCTCTCCACGGATGTTGTCTGGCCCGCTGAGTTTTTCCAGCGTTTTCTGTTGTTATATACTGAATATCTTATACTGGGCCCTGCTGCACTGTTCCACACCTTTTCACTTCAGTCTGGATATACCATATTGGGCCTTGTACCACTCAAATGTCTTGTTTTAATCAAGATTAATCTAACAGTAGAAGCAGCTGTGACTTGGAAGATTTTAATTTGGGCAAAACCAGTTAATTTGCCAGTCCAAAAAAAACCAGTCTCCAACGCCCACCCAAACTGCATCCTTTCAACAACATGCTGCAAGGTGAGGGGTATATGAGGCTCCTCCTGTGCTGTGTCGCACATCTGACCATTTCAATCTGCATATCCCATATGGTGTTCAATAAAGACCACACTGACATTTTACACAGCAATTTAGTATCGGTTTCCAAACAGATTCATAAAATTACATAGAATTTACACCACAGAAACAGGCCATTCGGCCCAACTGGTCCATGCTGATGTTCATGCTCCACACGAGCCTCTTTCCACCCCTCTTCATCTAGCCCTATCAGCATAACATTCAATTCCTTTCTCCCTCATTTGTTTATCTAGCTTCCCCTTAAATACATCTATGCGATTTGACTCTGTGGTAACTCAAGTTCCACATTCTAATCACTCTCTGGATAAAGGTGGTCCTTCTGAATTCCCTATTGGATTTATTGGTGACTTTCTTATATTTATGGCCCCAAGTTTTAGATTTAAATTAATTCAAAATTTTTAGAAATAGTTTTGACAAAATAGCTTAAAAATAAACTTGATTCTTTCAGTATTTGTTGAAATGAAAATACAACAAAAGGATCAAATGTGAGCAGTTATGTTTGAAGGGTAAGTTAAAGGAGAGTTAAAGAAAGAAAAGAAAGACTTGCATTTATATGGCGCCTTTCACGATCACCGGATGTCCCAAAGCACTTTACAGCCAATGAAGTACTTTTTGAAGTGTAGTCACTGTTGTAAAGACTTTTATTCAAAACATTCCCCCAGCCTATATTTTTTTTTAAAGTGTGTAAAAGAATTTGTTTACTTTTTATAAAATTGTCAATTGTTTAGTGCCTCACAGGCCATGTCTCTTCCCCCATGTTAGTCTGTTTAGTAACATCACCAATGGGAACATCCAGGAGGCCTCCAGTGAAAGGAACTTTAGATAACATGAGATCCCCAAAGACCTTCCCATTTAGATGCTTTTATATGGAAACAAGAAACATATGCAGCCTGTGAATATGTTGCAATTTTGGCATCATAGAGACATTGTTGTGAGCAGAGGTCAGACATGATGGTACAGAAAGATTCCCAAAGCTGGAACTGAGAAGCTAGGAGAGGAGTGGCTTTATTGGTAAGGAGGACATAGAACTGCTGCTGAGAGGCTAGATATAACTCCAAAAGGAGCAATGGCAGAAGCAATCAGAAGTGAAATTAGTAATGATAAGGCTAACAAAACAGTGATTGGCTTCTGCCACTGATCACTAGTTTAAGCTGATCAGATAGGTGGAGACCTGTTCAGAGAAGTGAGCGAGGCTGCAGGAAATTGTACTGTGATAATTATGTGAGATCTTAATACCTCCGAGGCAATGTGGACAGCCACAGATCACCAGAGGGAGGGATGAGAGTACATATAATGCATAGAGGTAGCCTGCCATGACTTCTTGACACAATATATAAAGTGGAGATTACATAAGAACATAAGAAATAGGAGCAGGAGTAGGCCATTCGGCCCCGCGAGCTTGCTCCGCCATTCAATAAGATCATGGCTGATCTTCTACCTCATCTCCACTTTCCTGCACTATCCCCATATCCCTTGATTCCCTTAATATCCAAAAATCTATCGATCTCTGTCTTAAATATACTCAACGACTGAGGCTCCACAGCCCTCTGGGGTAGAGAATTTCAAAGATTCACCACTCTCTGAGTGAAGAAATTTCTCCTCATCTCAGTCCTAAATGGCCGACCCCTTATTGTGACGCTGTGACCCCTGGTTCTAGACTCCCCAGCCAGGGGAAACACCCTCCCTGCATCTACCCTGTCAAGCCCTATAAGAATTTTGTATGTTTCAATGAGATCACCTCTCATTCTTCTAAACTCCGGAGTATGTAGGCCTAGTCTACTCAATCTCTCCTCATAAGACAATCCCCCCCATCCCAGGAATCAGTCTGGTGAACCTTCGTTGCACTCCCTCTATGGCAAGTATATCCTTCCTTAGGCAAGGAGACCAAAACTGTACACAATACTCCAGGTGTGGTCTCACTAGGGCCCTACATAATTGCAGTAAGACGTCTTTACACTTATACTCATATCCTCTTGTAATAAAGGCCAACATACCATTTGCTTTTCTAATTGCTTGCTGTACCTGCTTGTGAATCGTGTACAAGGACACCCAGGTCCCTCTGAACACCCACATTTCCCAATCTCTCACCATTTAATAAATACTCTGCTTTTCTGTTTTTCCTACCAAAGTGGATAACTTCACATTTCTCCACATTATATTCCATTTGCAATGTTCTTGCCCACTCACTTAGCCTGTCTATATCCCCTTGAAGCCTCTTTGCATCCTCCTCACAACTTACATTCCCACCTAGCTTTGAATCACCAGCACACTTGGATATATTACATTTGGTCCCCTCATCCAAATCATTGATGTAGATTGTGAATAGCTGAGGCCCAAGCACTGATCCTTGTGGTACCCCACTGATGCTGTATTACATTTAGTTTAGCAGCCCACCAGAACTGACCAGCAGGGCTCCAGTAATCACTACGTGTTAGGAACTGGTGGCACTAGTATGGCATTCGAGCAATATAACCCACAGCTTTTAGTTCAATATATTAATAGGCAGAGGCCAAAAATAACAATACAAGAAGCAGACAACTTGAAGGGCTTGAGGCCAAGCATAGAGACTCTACTGCTGCCCTGATTGAGATCAGTTAACTCAGCACAGACTGGAGATTGTACATTTTTTTTTATTCGTTGCTGGGATGTGGGCGTTGCTGGCAAGGCCAGCATTTATTACCCATCCCGAATTGCCCTTGGAAAGGGGGTGGTAAGCCACCGTCTTGAACCGTTGCAGAAGTGTGGTGAAGGTACACCCACAGTGCTGTTAGGTAGGGAGTTACAGGATTTTGACCCAGCGACGATGAAGGAACGGTGATATATTTCCAAGTCAGGATGATGTGTGACTTGGAGGGGAACTTGGAGTTGATGTTGTTCCCAAGCGCTGCTGCTCTTATCCTTCTAGGTGGTAGAGGTCGTGCACTTGGGAGGTGCTGTCGAAGAAGCCTTGGCGAGTTGCTGCAGTGCATCTTGTAGATGGTACATACTGCAGCCACAGTGTGCCGGTGGTGGAGGGAGTGAATGTTTAAGGTGGTAGATGGGGTGCCAATCAAGCGGGCTGCTTTGTCCTGGATGGTGTCGAGCTTCTTCAGTGTTGTTGGAGCTGCACACATCCAGGCAAGTGGAGAGTATTCCGTCACACTCCTGACTTGTGCCTTGTAGATGGTGGAAAGGCTTTGGGGAGTCAGGAGGTGAGACACTCACCGCAGAATACCCAGCCTCTGACCTGTTCTTGTAGCCACAGTATTTATGTGGCTGGTCAGTTAAGTTTCTGGTCAATGGTGACCCCTAGGATGTTGATATGGGAGGGGGGGATTCCGCGATAGTTATGCCGTTCAATGTCAAGGGGCGGTAGTTGGACTCTCGCTTGTTGGAGATAGTCATTTGTGTGGTGCGAATGTTACTTGCCACTTATCAGCCCAAGCCTGAATGTCATCCAGGTCTTGCTGCATGCGGGCATGGACTGCTTCATTACCTGAGGAGTTGCGAATGGAACTGAACAGTGCAATCATCAGTGATCTGACCTTACGATGGAGGGAAGGTCATTGAGGAAGCAGCTGAAGATGGTTGGGCCTAGGACACTGTCCTGAGGAACTCCGCAGCGATGTCTTGGGGCTGTGATGATTGGCCTCCAACAACCACAACCATCTTCCTTTGTGCTAGGTATGACTCCAGCCAGTGGAGAGTTTTCCCCCTAATTCCCATTGACTTCAATTCTACTAGGGCTCCTTGATGCCACACTTGGTCAAATGCTGCCTTGATGTCAAGGGCAGTCACTCTCACCTCACCTCTGGAATTCAGCTCTTTTGTCCATTTTTGGACCAAGGCTGTAATGAGGCCTGGAGCTGAACCCGAACTGAGCATCGGCAAGCAGGTTATTGGCGAGTAAGTGCCGCTTGATAGCACTGTCGACGACACCTTCCATCACTTTGCTGATGATTGAGAGTAGACTGATGGGGCAGTAATTGGCCAGATTGGATTTGTCCTGCTTTTTGAGGACAGGACATACCTGGGCAATTTTTCACATTATTTAGTTGACGCCAGTGTTGCAACAGCTTGGCTAGAGGTGCAGCTAGTTCTGGAGCACAAGTCTTCAGCACGACAGCCAGGATGTTGTCGGGCCCATAGCCTTTGCTGTATCCAGTGCGCTCTGCCATCATTGAGGATGGGAATTTTCATGGAGCCTCCTCCTCCCATTAGTTGTTTAATTGTCCACCACCATTCACGATTGCATATAGCAGGACTGCAGAGCTTAGCTCTGTCTATTGCATGCTGCTTTCGCTGTTTAGCATGCATGTAGTCCTGTGTTGCAGCTTCCCCAGTTTGGCACCTCATTTTTAGGTACGCCTGGTGCTGCTCCTGGCATGCTCTTCTGCACTCCTCATTGAACCAAGGTTGGTCCCCTAGCTTGATAATAATGGTACAGTGAGGGATATGCCGGGCCATGAGGTTACAGATTGTGGTGGAATACAATTCGGTTGCTGCTGATGGCCCACAGCGCCTCTTTGATGCCCAGTTTTGAGCTGCTAGATCTGTTCTGAATCTATCCAATTTAGCACGGTGGTACTGCCACACAACACGATGGAGGGTGCCTCCAGTGTGAAGACGGGACTTCGTCTCCACACAAGGACTGTGCAGTGGTCACTGCTACCAATGCTGTCATGGACAGATGCATCTGCGACAGGTAGATTGGTGAGGATGAGGTCAAGTAGGTTTTTCCCTCGTGTTGGTTCTCTCACCAGCTGCCGCAAGCCCAGTCTAGCAGCTATGTCGGCCAGCTCTGTCAGTAGTGGTGTTACCGAGCCATTCTTGGTGATTGACATTGAAGTCCCCCACCAAGAGTACATTCTGTGCCCTTGCACTCAGTGCTTCTTCGAAGTGGTGTTCAACATGGAGGAGTACTGCCTAGTCTGTGGGACTGTCCCCAGATTTTAGTGAGGAGGACTTTGCAGGGTCGACTGGGCTGGGTGTGCTGTTGTCTTGCCTGAAGCCTGTGCCTAGGCTGATGCTGGGTGGTCCGTCCGGTTTTATTCTTCTTATTGTTTTTCGTAGCGGTTTGTTACAACTGAGTGGCTTGCTAGGCCATTTCAGAGGGCAGTTAAGAGTCAACCACATTGCTGTGGGTCTGGAGTCACATATAGGCCAGACCAGGTAAGGACAGCAGATTTCCTTCCCTAAAGGACATTAGTGAACCAGATGGGACAATCCGATAGTTTCATGGTTACCATTACTGATACTAGCTTTTTATTCCAGATTTATTTAATTAACTGAATTTAAATTCCCCAGTTGCCATGGTGGGATGTGAACTCACATCTCCGGATCTGGATTACTAGTCCAGTGACATTACCACTATGTTACCTCTGCTACCGTACCCCTACCTGAGATCTACCTGGGTCTATACTACTGAGTACCACACTTTTGCTTTTGCCCACTAAGTCATCGGAAGGGGGGTCTAATATGAAATTCCTTTTAAATGTTTTGTTTTTTCCTCCAACTTTACTTGGTTGATGGAAGGGGTTCACTTTACATTAAACCCCACAGTTGTTTTATCACTACAAGAAATCCTCTAGTTGGTTGCAAAATGTAAGTACTTGAGCATACCGTCTTATTAAATTTAGAATGCTTGATCGTTGGAAATTGTGGGTCAATACTGGCCATATCCAAACCATGAACCAAAATAAGGAACCCTATAAATACCTCGAGTTCGTCCTCATAGTCTGCTGTTTTGTTTAACACATGCAAGTCACTTTATACTAAAAAAAGCTGCTGTCACCTCCGAGACCCAATCACTATGTCCTGATTACCTCAACTTCGCTTCTGCTCTTTTCAATCTTGTTGCTTCCTGCACTGTGGGTCTAAACCTTTCCCCCAGGTTTCTCAACAATGAATGACAGTGCCTATAACACCTGACTTTGCATTTCCGTCATCCACTTTAAATCACACTTTATAACCGACTCAGAATGCTGACAACGTACCCAGATTCTGCCACATGCTGAAGAGTTCGTAGGCCATCATCACTCTCATGTCACCATACCTGCCGGGAACAGAATATGGGAAAATACACATCAGGACAAAGACAGATAGCACACAGTAAATTTGCAAACATAAATATGGCCGATTCAATCACTTAGTGATTGGTCCCATCATATAGCAGAAAAGAAAGTTAGTAATTCGCTCACATCTGTTACTGTACATCTCATGCCCAGTTTATACGATACAGACTCCCTTCCAGCCAAAGTTGCGACTCTCAGCTCAGGCTGTCGACCCCTCCCAACAGTCGGCAAGGTCCACAGGGGACGGCAATGTGAAACCCACACTGTTCTCCTGTACAGGCTGGAAGATGGCAAAGCTAATAGCACTCACCTGTCCAGAATCTTCTTCCTTTTGGCAGGGGTGGCATGCTCTAGCTGAAGGCTCGGCTGATTTATAAACAGGACAGCCAGGCTGAAGTATGAGTTCCAGACCTGCAAAAACAGGTCACAGTGAGAACTGTCCGACAAGAGCTTTACATTGAAGTCCTCTGAATTTCAGAGTGCTCTACTAATAGCAACAAGGCAGACATCTCCATCACAAATCCACCTCTCCTACTGTTGTCTCAAAGTCTGACAGATACAGGCTCTCATAGTCCCTCTTATAAATGCAACTGCACATTTTAGTGTATACGGCGTTATTTGAATTTAGAGCAATTGCAGAGTTGGTGTTGAATTGGTAAGTTATGTTAGAAGATATTTAAAGGTTGACCATCTTACAGCTAAATTTATTCGATCATGGCTGTTAATAGCAGGGCTGTAGACCCCTTGGCAATATTAGGAGTGAAATTTATGAACCAAACACAAATCCATATAAACATTTGGAGCTAGGTTTATTTTCATAAATGAGATAGGTCAACATAGGTTAGGGGGGAAAAATTTGTTTGGTTTGCACCTCCCGTTAGCGCCTTAAGAGGGCGCTAATGGGGCGCAAAGCAACTAGCGCCCGGGTGCGGCGATGTTTGCGCCGCTCGCGAAATTGACCAGACATTTTGCAGCGGCGCTAAACACTACCGCCACGATCTCCTGCGCCCGCAGATCGTGACGTCAGTTGAGCGTGCAACGCCCCGGACTGGATATTGAGTGGCACCCCCTGCCTTAACGCCTGCCGCTAGCAACGACAGGTTAAGGGAAGCGTTTTGCAGTCGGGAAGGGACTGGGGGAGTGCTATTTAAAAGCGACCGGTTCCTGTCTTTTTTTTCAGCGACATTTTTGCACCATGCATTCTGAGTGAGAGAGAGAGACTTCTGGAGATATTCAACGCTGTGTTGAGGAGTTTTGGGTACTGAGCAGCACTTTGCAGGTTCATTTTGATTTGATCTTCCTTGCATCAATTTAGAAGAGACTATGGGGGCTGCACTCTGACATCTTTCCCTGGGACTCTCCATTGTTCTTTCCAGCAGATTTGATGTACAGGTCTCTCCAGGCCGAGATTCAAGGCTGCAATGAGCAAGGTGTGGATGGAGAGCAAGATCGACCCTCCCCTTTAAGAACTGGCCAGCGCCAGTGTGTCTGTGTTCCATTGCTGACTGACATCATATGAGCTTCGCCAGCGCTCTGAGATAGCGCCTCGCTCCTCGGCGTTAGCACCTTAAGAGAGGTGTGTAGCGCCTGATTTAGCACTCCAATCACCTCCAGAGGCGATAGAAGCCAAGTTTGCAGTCGGAGGCGATAATTAGCGCCAGGCGCTAAACTTTGCGCCCGGCCGATAATTGCGCCCCAAATGGGGCGATACTGAATTTCTCCCCCTAGATTTTTAAACCAAGATCAAGCGAGTCTCACTCCAACTGAGTGAGGACCTGGCCTGCAATAGCTAAAATAATACCACAGGCAGGAAAAGGCAAGGAGCGACACCTGTGGATAGACAGTGCCCAATCAGAAGGTGATGGACAGAATATTGGTGAGAAATCAGTATCGGAAAAGTTTATGAGCAATATTTGGCTGGAACATCTGCACAAATGTAATAGAAAGAAAGAACTTGCATTTCAAAGCACCAGGTCACTTCCTCATGTCCCAAAGAGCTTTGTAACCAATGGTTTACTTTTGAACTGCAGTCACTGTTGTTATATAGGCAAATACTCACTGCAAATGCTCTCAATCAGCAAATGAGGTGAATTATGTTGGTTGAGCGAGGAATGTTGGCTAGGACACCAGCAGAACTCCCCTGGTCTTCTTTGAGTATTATCAGGCCTTTTACACACCACTGAGCAGATGGTTTAATGTCCCATCTGAAAAATGACACATTTGACAGTGCAATGCTCACTCAGTAATGGACTGAAGTATCAGCCAAGATTATGTGCTTAAATTCTGGAGTTGGGCTTGAACCCACCACCTTCTGACTCAGAGGTAAGAGTACTACCACTGAGCCAAGCTGACACTTCATTTGCATAATTCTCAAAATAAAACTTCAATAAAATATCTTGTCACAATAAAAAAGTGCCAAGTATTTTTTTAAGTAAATTAAACCTAACTCCAGAACTTAAGCACATAATCTCAGCTGATACCTCAGCACAGTACTGAGGGAGCACTGCACTGTCAAATGTGCCAGTTTTCAGATGAGACATGGCCCCGAATTTAACTCAAGGTGGATTCCCTGCTCAGGCCTGAGTTAAAATTACAGTCGGGTCTCAATGATGTCATCGGGCTGCAACATGCATATTATAAAGAAGGACCCTTTAGTCTCCGGGCGCGTATCCTTGCTGCCTGCTCAGGAGAGTATGTTAAAATTGCAGATGTTGCAATTGTGGCAGTTTTTGGACAGGTTAAGAGCCGGGCAATTTTAACTGTCTACCCGCCAGGTTTCTGCTGAGCGAGTAGTGTTAAAATCGCCCCAATAAGTCTGAAAGTTGAGACCTTTCCTATGCAGAAGATTTTTTAAGTGATATTTCTTCCCTCTGTAAGCTTGGTGATGATGAGCCATTGACTGAGGGGACCTTATAGAAATATACAAGATGTCATAGATAAGATTAAGCTGGTGCAATGCTTCAAATTATGTCAAGGGAACACAGGCTAAAACTGGAGAAAGGACAATTTAAGACAGATGCTCGGAAGAAATTCTTCATACAGAGACTGATCAACACTTAGGATATTCATCCAGTTGGTAGTGGTGAAAGTGAACATTTTAGACTCATGTGAGATACAGTTAGGTGGCATGATGGGCCTCCCTCATCTATACTTTGATCTTGTGACATGCACCAGAATTCTGTTCAGTGGACTCTCTACCCCTGCCCCATCTTTCCTCTGAGTCTTCCCTGGAGGTATAGCTCTATTGGTTTAAACCCAGTGCTGACAGACTATTATATCATGATGGGCATCATAGCCAGCATAAACCAGACTCAGCCTCTGCGTGGACACAGAGAGGCCACTGCTGCTTATGTCTAGAGAAAGTTCCAGAAGAAAATATGCCCATTACTGTGTAGAACAGACAGCTGAGTTCACATGTAATATGGTGGCCATTTCAGACTTGATTCTTTTCTTAAAAAAAAAAGCAACAAACCCACCTTGAAATCGAAATCTGCTTCTGTGAAGTTCTTGTGTAATGCAGGAGACAGGTATTGGACTGTGGTAACAATAATACTGCAAAATAAATGACCAAAGGTAAAACTACAGCCAATCAGATCACACAGCATCAGTGTAATTAGACCACAGGAGATGACCATTTGGCCTGTTGTGTCTGTGTTGATGCTAACTCCTCAACTGGAGCCATCTAATATCATCCCATTTCCCTGCATCCGTTTATATTCAGTTTCAAATATGTATCCCAATTCCTTTTTAGTGATGTTATAATCTCTGCCTCAATAACCCACTAGTGGTAAAGCATTCTGTATTCTAATAATCCTCAGTGTAAAAATAAGCTGCTTTTAACTTCGCCCTTTGTTCTTTATAATCTTGACATTACATAACAGTGCTGGTAAAAACTAAACATTGGAATTGCTCTTCAGGTGGATCAGTATCTGAAAGGTAGTTGTGATGAAGAGTCCCACCTGAAACAATAACCTGCCTCTTCTCTTTCAGATACAGTCGAACCTGAGCTACATTCCCAGTGTCTTCCATTTTTGTTTCAGATTTCCAGCATTCATGGCTTTTCGACTTATCTCTACACATCAGTCCTAATGAAAAGGAAGAAAGTCTTGGATTTCTATTGTGCCTTTCACAAACTCAGGATGTCCCGAAGCACTTTACAGCCAATTAAGTATTTTTCTTTTGAAGTGTAGTCACTTTGTAATGTAGGAAATGTGGCAACCAATTTGTCAATTTGTGCACAGCAAGTTCCCACAAAAAGCAAAGTGATGATGGCCAGATCATGTTTTAGTGATGTTGGTTGAAGGATAAATATTGGCAAAAACACCGGAGAGAACTCCCCTGCTCTTCTTCGAATAGTGCTATGGGATCTTTTACTTCCACCTGAGGGGGCAGCCGGGGCCTCAATTTAACATCTCATCTGACAGACGGCACCTCCGACAGTGCAGCGCTCCCTCAGTACTGCACTGAAGTGTCAGTCGAGATTCTTTTAAGGAAACTTTTGGAAACAATCATCAGGGGAGTGTCAACAAATTCTTTATTATGACAGGTAGCATTTTTAAAAAGAACAGTTTTGTTCTTAGACCTAAATGCTCTCTGCGATTTGCTGAAGACCCATTTTGCGTACAAGGAGATTTTTCACAATTGCGCAGCCACAAGGGTCAAGAGACAATAAACAGAGAAGCTGTCAGTTTGCTAGCAATCGTTTTCATCTGAGCAGCCAGATGGCATCTCGGTTTACCATCTTATTGGAAGGATACCACCTCCGACAATGCAGCAATTTCTCAGAAATGCACTACTGTGTCGACCTAGACTGTGTACTCAGTATTGATGCACCACTTTGTCTACACTGTTCCACTAGTTATAGGGAGAGGACACTCACATCCCAGAGTGATTCTGCTCATCTTTATAGGGCCCGGATCTACATCAGCCTGGGAGCCATCTGACTCTGGAAAGCTCTCTCTTGGATAAGCTGGCAGTAGTGTGTAGCTGGTAACAATTTCTGACCAGGGCCAGGCTATAGCAGGGAGGGAAGGTATTACGGGGGGTCCTATTTTGGAAGATGTTATCTGTGATAAGACCCAGAAAGGGCCCTATTCTCGGACTTTCTCCCATTTAATTTAGTTTCTTCTGTGCTCGATTTGTGACCCGGAAAGGTGATTTATAAATGTACCTATTGAGGCCTGTCATCCTGATCGGTCTGTCAGTCCCAAGGCTAGTACACTGAGGCATGATTCTGAGTGCCTTCCAGCATTCACAGTACTGCTCGCTGTGATTAATAGACAGCCTTCCTGTCACCGAGAGATGCTCAGTCATATAACTATTAAACCTGCTTTTATGTACTTTAGAAACACTATAAATTTCAACTTTATAGGAAATCTACAAGATGGAAGTTTTCTTCAGATTCATCTACCAACTGCCCCGATGGTTCAGCTGGCTAAGAGGGTGAGTTGTTGAGCCATGCAGACCAGTGTTGGACATCGTGAAGAGTTAAAGGATTAACAGTCAAACTCCTTCATTTCATGGAGCAGTAGACTTTCCAATATAAACAGAATGACTTTGCATTGTCATGAGAGGAAAGCATAGCTTGTTTTCTGATATGTAAAGTGCTTGTGCAAAGAAATACATGACAGTAATGATGTCAGCCATGAGTGATTAAAGTGTAACTTTAGGGGCTAGGGTAATAAACATTGGATAGAGGTATTCATTAGCTATAGTATAGAAAGATAACAATTGATAAAGCCTGTTCTTCAAAAATGTTGGAAACTGTTATTTCAGGAAGTCTTGTTTAAGGGAAGTAGCTTTGGAGTAAACAACTGCAACTGTTTACAAGAATAGACTGACTTCAAAAGATTTGGAAATGGATACGTCATGCAGTTTTATCTATGACATGTACTTTGATGTAGGCAAAATATGGTGTATAAAGGAGCATAGTTTTCAATAGTTCTTCAGAGGGCTCGAAAGATACAGAAACCGAAAAACCACTCTCTGATCCGGGTTGAGTTGATCCCTCAACCTAGGTATCAATAAAGTCTGTTCCGTTTACTACACTACGAAGTGTCTCATGCTAACTCGAAACCACAGAAGGAAGGAGGTTGAATGGTAACAACCAGAAGGTCCCAGGTCCAATTCTCAGTCTGCACTGAGTTAGTTGGTCTCAGCCATGGTGGCAGTAGATGTGGTACAATTGACCTCAACATCCCTGGGTTAGGAAAGGAAAATCAGCTAGGGTTTCCCCTCCTGATTGCTACAGTTACCTCTGCTTGTGTATGTGTGTGTGTGTGTGTACATACACGGGGTCAAGACAGGATTGGGCTCTGGGGACCTCATGGTTGAATAGCCTGCCAACATTAATTGCCTAGGCTCGCAAGTGAAGAATGGCCACTGGGTAAAGTAATTAAGGGTGAATTGCCCATGGAGCTCAGCAAGGGTTAGCATCTTCAGGAGAGGAGGGGGAAGAGAAAACTAGTGGGTTGGGGTGGAAAAGGAAGACAAACTCAGTTTCTATATTTTGTTTTAGCACTAATGAGGTATAGTGGGATATATTTGTGAGCAGATACATTCTAGATCACTCTGGAACACAAGTGTTCCTGAAATGGTGCGGGCAACTTACTTGCTGGTTAGTAGTCTCATCACCATCCAGTCACGTGGGTAGACACTCAGCTTCATTAAATTACGGAACACGCAGAATATTTTTAATAAGAAATCCTAAGAGAAAAAGGAAGACATGAAGTGACTTGGTGAGTTAACTCTAAAGTATCAGTGCCAGCCCTTTGCTAAGAAGTTAGTTCTCTTTGTTTTGTAGGAGCCTTAGTATGATCAATGCAATGAGGAATCCAACTATAAGAACTTTAGTGGACAACAAACCAGATAGCCCTAAGTTACCTCAGGGATGCTGGCTGCAAGTCATCAAACGGGGGCTTGTTTAGCCTGTCAGGAGGTCAGTGAACTATTTTACGGCACTTGGGATTACACAGGCAGAGAGTCAGACAGGAAGGGGTACACCCAACCTTACAGAAAGCCAATATAAAAGTAAAGTGCCTGACAGAACATGGGATATACAAACACAGAGTTGCACAGAAGGGAGCACTCTCAACCTGCAGGGAGGCCAACTAATCAGTACAACCAATTGACCGGCATAGGCGATTTCCTATATCTACTTTGCTGATGAGCTTTTTGAAGTGAAAGTAATGCTCCACTAAGTTTAAAACCAATAGAAAAATAAAATCACCAACATTAAAAGCAACAGATTGTTATCAGGCTATCAGGGAGGAACTGTAGTGTTGGTTCAACTACTCAACACTAGTCGAGTGTCTCTCTCAAGATCCATGGAGTCAGCATTATCCATTTATCTGCTGACAGTTACAACTGAGGCTTTCTCCTTCAACACTGGGAGAAATGGTCATCACAAATGATCTGCACTGATCCTGGCAGGTTGGTAATATTCCTGTGTTGCAGAGCTTGCCTGTTATAAATGACTAAACATTACAAATGGTGATCAGTACATCCATAATCCATTGTACTGTAAACTATTCAATAGCATCTAGACTGTACAGACAAAGTAAAACTGCACAGGGATACTACCAACCTGCCAGGAGGCTAATGTTACTTTGAACAGCACTACAGCACCTGGGCAAAACAGGCATGGAGTCAGACATAGGGGGCATCTCCAACCATGAAATCAATGGTAATGTATTAGTACCATTACTACTTGGAGAACACAGGCACTCTCAGCTGAAGATAAGGTAATAATGAGGTACATTACAAGATTTTATAATTAATCTTCATTCTTTGTCTAAACTTGGGGTGTTACTGCGACTATCTGTAAGCTATAAGTTCCACAAAAAAGATACATTCGTAAGCCAGCAAACCCTTTTTATTATACGATGTCTCCTATATTTAGGTTTCTTTTAGCCCTGCCTCATAGCAGTTAATAACAGTCATCATCTCAAATGTTTAGGAGTGCACATTGGGACATCTTTATAGTGTGTGGGGGGGGTTTCTTACAGGATCTTTGACTTTCCTGGGGGTGGGGCGGGAGGGGGGGTGATGTCAGTGCTGAAGAATGGAACACTTTACCACTTTTTTTTAAGCACTATCTCACTCCCAAGGTCAGGTATAGCCCCAGCCAGATGCAGAGTAAAAGTCCCTCTTCTGTTTCCCTACAACTGTCCTCAATCCCAACCTTAGAACAGCCCGCCCACGCACGCCCCGCCCCCCTCTGCTGTGCTGCTATGAATTCTAGGCATTTTCTTTTGCTGTGGACCTATGCCCACTCTAGGAACTGGGTTTAGACTATTCAAGTTCTGCCTTACAGCCAGCTGAGAGAGAAGACACTGGGTGCATATTACAGGCAGACACATGGGGCTGGATTTTGAAGTTGGAATCGTGTTGGGGTCGGGAATCACACATTCTGGCTTGTGAACCCGCCTCCATCGAGATGTGGCCAACCCACTGTATTTTCCCTTGATTGACCTTGTTGAGCCTGCCCAGCGAGCTCAGCAGGCCAATTAAGGGCCACCCGGCAACAGGTGATGTCACAGACTGACATTTCATCTGTCAAGAGCTTTTGACAGATGAAATATCAGCGTTTGACAGCTCTGTGAAGCTGTCAAACACTGACAATATGATTTCTAACTTCAGTCCTTCCTTTCAGGCTGAGTTAGAAATCATTCCACCACAGAAAACAGAAGGCTGCTGTTTTTGATAGGTCCATGGCTTTCCTGCTTTCTGTGCCGGTGAGATTTCTAACTCCCGAGAACTGAAGGGCTGACACCTGCAGGAGGAAGTTAAGGTAAGTAAAACTTTTTTCAACACTTAGCACTTACCTTACACACTTACCTCTGCACACATGCACCCATCACTCAGCTGCCCACCGGACATATCGACCCCTCCAACCCCTGCAGACCCACGGCCCGCCCCGATAACTTGGAGTGGTTGCCACCTGTCGGGAAGCCCACACTTTTCATTTTAAAATAGGGATTATGCAAAAAACTGTCCGTTAACTACCTGTTAACAGGCAGTTAATTGTCACTAATCCCCTTCCTGCCTCGGGGAGTCGGGTCTCAGCACAGGTCGGGTACCCGCCGCCAGAGAAACTGGCATGGAGGCGGGTTGGAGTCGGGACCCACGAATCTGCAACTTTAACCCCCCCCCCCCCGCCCCGCCTCCAAACCCGACTCCACGGGGCATTGAAAATCCAGCCCATGGTTCTCCCAATGTTGGCTGCACTCATTAGTGGAAATGGCCTGGTATTCAGCGAACCAACAAGAACAAAAGCCCCAGAAAATGTGGATGTATGAATCTGACATCTGCTTCGGGTTTACCTGTTCCCATAAGATAAACGTAAGGAGCAAGTCCCCTATGCTTGCTCTCAATAGCAGGTGAGCCCCCACATTATACAGAGAATGGCACAAAATGGAAACAGTATAAAAGGAGATTACAGCACAATTTTCTGGGTGCGTAAAATCATCTCATCACTTTGAGCTGGATCAGAGCTCGCTCCAAGGGGCTAGAGTACACTGTGAGAAGGCCCTGCCTTTTCACTTATGTTAGTCACAGAAGCACAAAAGTCAAGTTATTTTTACCTTGAGCTCCTCCTTGCTCTGGAAATTATCCAGTAATTGTTGGTAGTGGTTATCTGCCATCTGGCGAAGCAGGGACAGTAGGCAGGTGACATACTCCCCCTAGAGAACCAGAGCAAAGTACAACCATCAGCGACTCAGGTCATCATGCGGCATATAGCACACCCAATCAAAGGGGTTGAAATGGCTGTATCAGGACGATGATGCACACAAACAGATATGGATTTGTTATATACCCACACATCATAACTGTGTAATATAACTGTAATGCCATACAATATAAGCTATTTAGTAGATCAGAAGGGCCCTGGGTCAACTGGCATTTCAGGCTGTGGAGCATTAGTGCTCCCTACTCCAAGACTCTCCAGGCCAAGCCTGTATGGTCTGGTGGGAGTGTAAGTAGAAAGAAGCCCCTTCTTGTCTGAGGGAAAGTAAAAAACAGGAGATTGGATATTGCAGGAAAAGTTAACAAATCCCAAGACAGCAAATAGTCTGTCAAAGGGGAACTAACCCACTTTCATTTATTCCACTTAATTTGTTTTACTGTTTATTTCTGCATATTATTCTTAAACTCCCCCAGTGGTCTGGTTTAGCACAAAGCCATACAGAACAGATGGGTCCAAAATTCAATTTGAGTCCTGTGCTCAGTTAGCCGACCGTTGCCAAGGCAGCAGTTGGAGTGCTGTAATTGGTTTCAGAAGCCCTGGGCTAAGGAAGGGAAAAACAAGGCGATGGTAGATTTCTATGGAAGGATGAGCTAAATGGGTTGAGTGGTTTCCCGCATCTATACTTACCTTTGTGACCTTCATGAAATCAGCCAACCTGCAATCTTTGCTTATCCCAATCTTATATAAATTGTTCAGCTGTCATTTAACATGTTAGGTATGGGGAATAACTGGAAACCAATTATTAAATTAATGGCAAAATTCCATCCAACTACAGCTACAGTGAATTAATCAATTGGTTGTTAGGAAGACTGCTGCATGTTACAGAAATGAGCATTTAATGTTTTCTCAGGTTGAATTATCACTTAAAGAGGCATTGTTATCAAATCACCCAATGAGGGCTCACTAATTGTATGAGAACACCACAGCATCACTGATTTAATGCAATTACCAGATCTCTAATATACTTGGGATATAAAGATTCCAGTAAAAATCATTTAAAGAATATCAGGTTGAAACAGAAAACGATTTCCCATTATCAACCAACTCTGTTAAATGATAGAAACCATGGCCGCTTCATGGCAAAGGCTGTGTCTTAACTCACTGGAGTCCTGTCAAATGACAATGCGCCTTTAAGGATTAGAAAGCAGTAAATCTAAACGTACCTAAACATGGATGGGAGTGCATCTGAAGTACAGGCATGAGATTTTGAATTCACACATGATGTTGCACCATGAAGCAGGTGGAAAGACTTGTGGGAGGAGGGGGGAAATCCATGCATGGGTGAGGATTGTTAAAAAGGATTGTTAGTTACTAACAGTTATCTCTGCCGTGCACTGTGGGCAGCGCTGTCCTCTTACCGCCTCCGCCATCTGGGACTTATTCATGATAGCAAGCAGGGTCTGTAGTAGGACATCAAGAAGGCTCTCGACCATCATCTCCACCTCTTCTGACACTGAGCACTCCTGGACCACAGCACAATGTCACAGTTATTGCATCAGAAACATGCGTACAAGGATTGTAAAATAATGGTTCATAGCAAGTTGCCTAATATTGTAACATCTATGTTCTGTTAACAGCAAGATTTACCACAATGAGAAAATCTTTGGTTTTATCAAATTTTGTTTGATAACACTCCTGTGAAGCACCTTGGGATGTTTTACTATGTTAAAGGTGCTATATAAATGCAAGTTGTTGTTATTGTTAAACAGGTTAAATAGCTAAGGTTTAAAATGGAGGCTGCTCCTTTGCTAGGTACAAAATGGTGGACCAAATTCCAAGGGCTGTTGGTTATAAATTAGGAAATAAAAGATTCCATTTAATTGGGACCAGTATGATTAAAATGTTAATCTATGCAGATTCATATGTATTTCCAACTGCTGTCCTACGTTAAAACATCTAGTTGAAATACAGGAAAGGAAATACAATTGTTAAATGTGGTCATGTCATTGTCCATCAAGATATGAAAACTGTTTAACATTTTGTTTGGTTGACTTCTTCAAGGAAATGGGTTTACCTCAAAGTAGGTCAGACGGATAAACATTTCAGGTCTGGCTGCTAGTTTTTCAGTGCTGGCATAGGCATACTGAGCTCTGTGGGCATTTAAAGCTCATGCATTCTATGTGCACCAACTCATCCCAGAGGATACACTTTGAGACTGCATACTGTTTATCAAGGAACATGAGAAGGCTTATCTGATTCATCCAAAGAAACTGGAAAAAGAAAAACTGAAGGCAGCATTCTGAAAAGGATAGATAAACCCCTTATGGATTATTGTCAGTTTGAGCTGTCTAATATTTTTGCTTGCATTCTCTTTTGCTTCTATGACTCACGTTTAATTGTAAATAAGTATGATCGGTTGTTTAGCCAGTGTATAACAGTCTAGTATTATGGTACTTTGCATCTTGTGAATCAACAGGAGATGTTGTGGCCACCCTATGTATTTTTAAAATTTGTTCCTGGGATGTGGGTGACTCTGGCAAGGTCACATTTATTACCAATCTGGTAGTGGCCCGTCTCCTTGAACTGCTGAAGTCCGGGTGACGTTAGGTTGAGAATTCCTGGATTTTAGCCCAGCAAAAATGAAGTAACATGAATATGTCTAAGTCAGGATGGTGTGTGACTTGTCCTTCTCGGTGGTAGAGGTCATGTGGCTGGGAGATGATCTCAAAGTAAACTTGGCATGTTGCTGCGGTGTAATGTGTAGACAACATACATTGCAGCCACAGTGTGGCAGTGTTAGTAGGGGTGGATATTGAGTTCAGTGGCAGGACCTCCGATCAAGCGGGCTGCTTTGTCCTGGATGGTGTTGAGCTTCTTGAGTGTTGTTGCAGCTGCACCCATTCAGGCAAGTGGTAAGTATTTCATCACACTCCTGACTTAAGCCTTGTAGGTGGTGAAAAGACATTGAGGGATCAGAAGGTAAGTCCATGTCACAGAGTACCCAGCCTCTGTCCTGTTCGTGCCCACAGTATTGATATGGTTGATCTAGTTACGTTTCTGGTCAATGGTGACCTCCAGCATGTTAATGGTGGGATCCTCAGCAAAATGGTGGTGCCACTGAAGGTCAGGGGGAGGTGGTTGTGTTTTCTTTTTGGAAATGGTCATTGCCTGGCATTTATGTGGTGCCAATGTCACTTGTCAGCCCAAACTTGGATGTTGACTAGGTTCTTGTGTAGGCTGGCATGGGCTACTTCATTATTGGAGGAGTTGTGAATGAAGCCTAACACTGTAGAACTGTCAGCAAACAGCCCCATTCCTGACTTTATGATGGAGGGAAGGTCATTGATGAAGCATCTAAAGATAGTTGGTTCAAGAACACTGCCCTGAGGAACTCTCGCAGTAATCTCCTGTGGTTGTGATGACTGGTTTGCAACAAGTACAAGCAGCTTCCTGTTTGTCAGCTATGAATCCAGCCACGAGAGAGTTTTCCCATTGATCTCAGTTTTACTAGGACTCCATGGTATCACACTTAGTAAAATGCTGGCTTGACGTTAAGGACTCAACCGTGGCTAACAAGGGAAATTAGGGATAGCATAAGATCCAAGGAGAGGACATATAAATTGGCCAGAAAAAGCAGCAAACCTGAGGATTGGGAGCAGTTTAGGATTCAGCAAAGGAGGACAAAAGGATTAATTAAGAGGGGGAAAATAGAATATGAGAGTAAGCTTTCAGAGAACATAAAAACTGACTGTAGAAGCTTCTACAGATATGTGAAGAGAAAAAGATTGGTGAAGTCAAGCGTAGGTCCCTTGCAGTCAGAATCAGGGGAATTTATAATGGGGAACAAAGAAATGGCTGATGAATTAAATACATACTTTGGTTCTGTCTTCACAAAGAAGGACACAAATAAACTCCCAGAGATGTTGGGGAACATAGGGTCTAATGAGAGGGAAGAATTGAATGAAATCACTATTTGTAGGGAAATGGTGTTAGGGAAATTGACGGGATTGAAGGCCGATAAATCCCCAGGGCCTGATAATCTACATCCTAGGGTACTTAAGGAAGTGGCCCTAGAAATAGTAGATGCATCGCTGGTCATCTTTCAAAATTCTATAGACTCTGGAACAGTTCTCATGGATTGGAGGGTAGCTAATGTAACCCCACTATTTAAAAAAGGTGGTAGAGAAAAAACGTGGAATTATAGACCGGTAAGCCTGACATCGGTAGTGGGCAAAATGTTAGAGTCCATTATAAAAGATGTAATAGCAGAGCACTTGGAAAACAGTGACAGGATCGGACAAAGTCAACATGGATTTACAAAAGGGAAATCATGCTTGACTAATCTACTGGAATTTTTTGAGGATCTAACTGGTAGAATAGATAAGGGAGAACCAGTGGATGTGGTGTATTTGGACTTTCAGAAGGCTTTCGATAAGGTCCCGCATAAGAGATTAGCGTGCAAAGTTAAAGCACATGGGATTGGGGGTGAGGTACTGATTTGGATAGAGAACTGGTTGGCAGACAGGAAGCAAAGAGTTGGAATAAACGGGTCTTTTTCAGAGTGGCAGGCAGTGACTAGTGGGGTACCGCAGGGATCGGTGCTAGGACCCCAGCTATTCACAATATATATTAATGATCTAGACGAGGGAACTAGATGTAATATCTCCAAGTTTGCAGATGACACAAAGCTGGGTGGGCGTGTGTGCTGTGAAGAGGATGCAGAGAAACTCCAGTGTGATTTGGACAGGTTGGGTGATTGGGCAGATGCATGGCAGATGCAGTATAATGTGGATAAATGCGAGGTTATCCACTTTGGTGGCAAAAACAGGAAGACAGATTATTATCTGAATGGCAATAGATTGGGAAAAGGGGAAGTGCAACGAGATCTGGGAGTCCTTGTGCACCAGTCGCTGAAGGTAAGCATGCAGGTGCAGCAGGCGGTTAAGAAGGCAAATGGTATATTGACCTTCATAGCGAGAGGATTCAAGTACAGGAGCAAGGATGTCTTGCTGCAGTTGTACAAGGCCTTGGTGAGACCACAGCTTGAGTATTGTGTGCAGTTTTGGTCGCCTCATCTGAGGAAGGGTGTTCTTGCCATGGAGGGAGTGCAGCGAAGATTTACCAGACTGATACCTGGGATGGCAGGAATGACGTATGAAGAGAGATTGGGTCGATTAGGCTTATATTCGCTAGAGTTTAGAAGAATGAGAGGGGATCTCATTGAAACTTATAAAATTCTAACAGGACTAGACAGACTAGATGCAGGAAGGATGTTCCCGATGGCGGGGGAGTCCAGAACCAGAGGTCACAGTCTAAGGATAAGGGGTAAGCCATTTAGGACTGAGATGATGAGGAATTTCTTCACCCAGAGAGTGGTGAACCTGTGGAATTCTCTACCATAGAAGGCAGTTGAGGTGAATTCATTAAATATATTCAAGAAGGAGATAGATATATTTCTTAAGGCTAAAGGGATCAAGGGATATGGGGAGAAAGCAGGGACAGGGTACTGAATTTGGATGATCAGCCATGATCTCATTAAATGGCGGAGCAAGCTCGAGGGGCCGAATGGCCTACTCCTGCTCCTGTCTTCTATGTTTCTACTCTCACCTCTCCTTTGCTCTTGTGTTCATGTCTTGATCTGCTGTCCGTATCCTAACTCACACCAAGTCATGTTCACCCATCACCCGTGCTCACTGACCTACATTGGCTCCTGGTCTGGCAATTACTCGATTTAAAATTTTCATCCTTCAGTTCAAGTCCCTCCATGACTTCAACCCTCCCTATCTCTGTAACTTCCTCCAGCCCTTCAACCGTCCTCCAATTCTGGCCTCTTGCGCATCCCCGATTTTCATTGCTCCACCAAAGCTCTGGAATTCCCTCCCTAAACCTCTCCGCCTCTCTGTCCCCTCCTTTAAGTCGCTTCTTAAAACCTACTTCTTTGAGCAAGATTTTGGACACCTGTCCAAATATCTCTTGCTGTGACTAGGTGTCAAATATTGTCTGATAATGCTCCTGTGAAGCGCCATGGGACCTTTTTACTACATTAAAGGTACTATATAAATGCAAGTTGTTGTTGTTGTTCTTGATCAAGGTTGTGACAAGGTCTGGAGCTGAGCAATTCTGGCGGAACCCAAACTGATCATTGGCGAACCAGTTATTGGTGAGTAGATGTTGCTTGATGGCACTATTGATCACTTCTTTTATCACTTTGTTAATGACTGGGAGGAAGCTGATTGGCTGGGTTAGATTTGTCCTGCTTTTTGTGGATAAGGGCATATCTGGGAAATCTTCCACATTGTTGGGTAGATGCCAGTGTCATAGATGCACTGGAATAGCTTGCCTAGGGGGCACCTAGTTCTGGTGAGCAGGTTTTCAGTACTTCAGTTCAATGTTAGACTTGGGGTATGGTAACTCAGTGAGGCAGAGAATGAAGATGCAGCAGGCGCATGGGAACACCACCATCCTGACATAGAAGTATATCGCCGCTCCTTCATCGTCGCTGGGTCAAAATCCTGGAACTCCCTACTGAACAGCACTGTGGAAGTACCTTCACCACACGGACTGCAGCGGTTCAAGAAGGCGGCTCACCACCACATTCTTAGGGATGGGCAATAAATACTGGCCTTGCCAGCGACGCCCACATCCCATAAACGAACAAAATAAAATTCAGGACATATGGACTGCCATCAAGCCGTATATTGGAAAAAAAAAGCAGCGAGAAAGAACTAACATCCCACCTCTTACCTTTGATGGTTTTATTCTTAGTCCCTCACCTATTGAAATTTATGGCCTGGCCATCTCCTCTGATCTCAAATGGATCTCCTACATCTCCTCTGATTTCAAATTGATCTACATCTCTTCCATTGCTGAAGCTTCCTCCAAGAAGCTGAGTATCCTCCTTCATGCCATACACTACTTCCTTTTCCTTCAAAAACGTTCAACTCTATATAAAGCCTAAGCCAGCAAACTTTTGAATACTGCTTCTATATCATGGAGGCTTATGTAACATCTCTATTGTATTCCTGGTTAGGACATAGGAAAAACCATGTCAGAAGGGTGATCTT
The DNA here is from genome assembly GCA_030390025.1 of Squalus acanthias. NCBI lineage: Eukaryota > Metazoa > Chordata > Chondrichthyes > Squaliformes > Squalidae > Squalus > Squalus acanthias. Next base: position 5,808,830 of record CM059444.1, on the reverse strand, counting down.
ACTGTCACCTTCAGCCTCCAACCTTTACCTCTCCATCACAACCTTTGCTTTATTTCTATTTTATTGATACTACTGTGATCAGTGCTCCCTGAATGTTCCTCTTTTGTTCCCCCCAAATTGAACATATTATCCTACACATTCTATTTATATCCTTATTGTGTTGAAATTCAGTCAAGATTTACCACACAGTCTGCTACACCAATTCATTCTTTATCCAGACAACTAACCTGTGGAACTCCTTAAGTCCTTCTGCTTTCTCTTTTATAGGCTCTTAAAACCTGAGCTTGATGACACCCAATCACTACTTTCTGATTGACCTCATCTTCTCTCCTACTCTTTTCCACTTTGTTGGTGCCTCTCACTGTAGCTTTTGACGATTCATCTATGTTGCTCATTTTAAAACAAAACTATTGCACTGGAGATTAATTCTGATGACAGCAAATCTTATTCAACATCAATTTTAATCTAGTGTTTCTTTCTAGCCCTTAGTGCTACACACCATGCCTGTACAAGAAGTTGGACAGCCACCCTACTCACTGGCCTCTGTCAATGTCTCTTTAACTAGTAGTAGGCAAAGTATGTATGGGGGTTATCCTTTTTCTCATTTTTTTCTCGTTCCTTAAGAGGAAGGGCCATGGGGGTTGCTCAGACAGCCTGACTGAGATCAGAAACTCATCCTGTGGAAAACTGTGGGAAAGGACCCAGTGCTGCCGTATAACAGTACACTGATCCATCAGCTTTATCTATTTAATGCCATTTTATTGATGAGAACCATATAAAACAAAATTGCCATTACTAGGTCTACTGCAGTAGACATTAACCAGTACACATCCATCACTGTACATTTGATGAGTCTGAAGTTATCTGGAGCACGTTTTGTACTATTTAGATTTCCATGAAAGTTCAGCTAAATGCTGGCCTGAATTCTGTACTGGCAATTTACTGGTCAACTCTAGATCTACTGATGGGATAGCACCTTTTCTAGTGTAAAGACCATCGCACGGTGACTTACAACCTTAGTTGCAATAGAAATTTACAAAGAGGCTCCCTATTGTCAGTTTGGAGCTGGTACCATATTCAGACAGATTGAACCTAGTGACCAAATCATAAGGTTGGGCTTCAAAGATCCCATTGATATAATAGTATCTGACTAATGATGTTGTGGTACTTTGCACTGCTGCTCCAAGATATGTACCTAAAATTCAAGTACACTGAGTTCTTGATCTGGACCATGATACCAGGAGACCAAGTACTCTTCGGAGAGAGTAGGTTAAAAAAAAATCAGAGGGCGAGTCATCCCAAGACTTGCTGGAGCCAGTTGAGCAGTAGACCTGGAACTAGGCTGTGTACCCACTTCTCATTCAGGGGATGGGAAGCCTGAAATAAACATAAAGGGAGAGAATACAGACCACTTTCACCCTCCCATGCTTAAAAAGATTACTGCAATTTCCATTTAATGATATTTTGATTATTTTATGATATCCTATATCCTGTCATATGTCTTATAGTTGTCATCCTCACCCATGTGAATATTAGTACAACTAATTACTAAATAGTCCAGGTATTCCTTATCTAAGTGCAGAGAATCACAGTATTTGGTACTGTCCCAGTGAAACTGAGTTACAGATGGTCATTCTGGGCACCCAATAGAGATGGTACTGCTACAACGATATGCTATATATATATATATATATATACACATTTTATCCACCCTTTTGGTTCGTGCCTTTTTCCTCTCTCTCCCCCTACGGCAGCTGTCTCTCATTCTGCCAGCATTTCACACTTCACACTCCTGCCACCTTTTGTTTCTTAACCTGTCCCATTACCATCTCGTCTTGCCTTGAGCATCTCTTAATGTCTCTACTTACCATAGTTATTCCTCCCCCCAGCCTCCCCCTTGCTTTTTTATCTGTTTCATTTCCTGCTTTTTTCTCAGTTCTGACGAAGGGTTTTGACCTGAAACGTTAACTCTGTTTCTCTCTCCACGGATGTTGCCTGGCCTGCTGAGTTTTTCCAGCGTTTTCTGTTGTTGTTTCAATTTTCCAGCATCCGCAGTATTTTGCTATCGTGCTATATTTTATTTTTTGATTGTGGGAAAGAATCGACAGCCAGCTGCCTATGCTAACTACACACTGCAATACATAGGATTGGATAGGCAGTAAATAGGTAGTTAGGGGCCACCAACTGCTGGAATCTTTTATCACGTCGCCTGTCTCACTGATCACGCTAATATTCAATCTCTGTACTGCATTACATTACATTTACTGCATTGCGTCTCCAATAGGAATGGTGAATAACCTGTTTAGAATTTAATGAAAGCCAGTCTAATATCATTCTAATGTTCAAACAACATACAAAATGGGTCTTAAGACAGGGATAAATGAAGCACGAGAGATGGGAAAGGATAAAGACAGCAATGAGGACAACAAGGGACATGGCAGAAGTTCTGTGAAGAGAAGCTTTGGAAGTAGAGAAGCGAGGTTCTGTCTGCATAGAAATGTTGGCAAATGTGTGAAATGGAAAGACAAAAGGAGAGACATTTATGGGCAGTGCCCGGCAGCTGGGATGCACATCCATCTCTGTGATTCCAGAGAGGGAGTTCCCAATCTCGGCTATGTTTTAGAGGACCATGCATTCGGAAGGGATGTGCACAGCAGAAGCCAGGAGTCCCAACAGAGTGAGATACACCAATGGCAGCTCTCATGCATCTTCTTGTAGCTGGTTACAGACCATCATTGGGGACAGGCTGCCTCCTTGTCCTCTTGGCTGGGATATATAGGATGTGGCACCAGGTGATCTGGAGAGGGTGACGGGAAGTGGAGAACATATATAAATAAATTGAAAACAGAAAATGCCAGAAACACACAGCAAGTCAGTCAGCATCTGAAAGAGAAAGACTGGTGTTAAAAGTAAGGGTGAGACCTTTCATCAGAACACCTATCTTTACCTTTAAGATGCTGACTGACCTGTGATGCATTTACAGAATGTTCTGTTTTTAATTTCAGACCTCCAGCACTTGCAGTTTTCTTTTCAACCTCTAAAATAAACAAGATGCATTAAATAAAAAGTAAACAAAAGGCTCTGTGTAAAACCAGGAGAGAATATTCTTGAATTGTTGAGAGGGTGAAGGGGAGACGTTCCACATGAAAACTAGCTGAAAGAAAGAGAGATTCACTAAGAAGTGGCCTGACTTGAGACAGCAAGAGGTTCTCTGTGAAAATACCCCACCGCCAGCACTCCCAATATGTAGGACAGAAGCATACCAGGGAGCTCGACTTCATGATGGAAAAGATGCTGCTGAGGATCCCGGAGCAGATGAGCAGCTCCTTCTGCTGCCGCAGGTGCAAATGAATGTGATGGAGAACGACAGGCAGCAGGATCCGACGGGAGTCTGTGGAAAGAAGAAACGCTGCACTGAGCCACACTTCTACTGTGCACTCCTTCAACATGAACACACACAGCTGTCAAAACAGATTCCTACTGGAATTAGGTGCCATTTTCTAAAAAAAAAAGCATGCAAGGCAAAAACTGAAATGGGTACACATCCATAATGAACTCTGGATAGCTGTATATTTCACTTAGAGGCTGTGGGCCTGAAACTCTGCCAGCGCCATTGGAACTGATGCAAAGCTGAACTTTCGCCTGCCCACAGATCGTCGCATTGACCCCGCTGTGAGCTGCGGGATCTGCTAAGTTAAATACTGGGAGATACACAGGCTGTGGTGAAGTGGGGGCCGGAAAATACGTGGAAGAGAGGCAGAGACCTAGTGCAGCTACATAACGTAAGTTGCTGTTTAAAGGGGCAAGGACAGCACTGAAGTAAACAGGCAACAAGGAGGGCAGCCAGATCAAAGAAACGAACATCAAACTTCGGGGAGTCAGATCTGCATGTCCTTGTAATGCAGATACAGAGCAGGAGGTGGTGGTCTGTTTGGGGTCGGGGACCAGGGGCCTGCAAACAACATGGTGCACACTTGGTGGTGGCAGGTGGCTTTGGCAGCGAGTGCCACCTCCGAACCATAGGACCCCTTTGCTGTGCAGGATATTTAATGACATCACCAGAGTACTGTGAGCAGTTCTGGGTACCAGATCTTAGGAAGGATATATTGGCCTTGGAGGGAGTGTAGCGTAGGTTTACCAGAATACCACCTGGACTACAGGGGTTAAATTACAAGGAGAGATTACACAAACTAGGGTTGTATTCCCTGGAATTTAGAAGGTTAAGGGGCGATTTGATCGAAGTTTTCAAGACAGTAACGGGAACAGATAGGGTAGATAGAGAGAAAATATTTCCGCTGGTTAGGGATTCTAAGACTAAGGGGCTTAGTCTAAAAATTAGAGCCAGACCTTTCAGGAGTGAAATTAGGAAACACTTCTACACACAAAGAGTGGTAGAAGTTTGGAACTCTCTTCCGCAAACGGCAATTGATGCCAGATCAATTGTTATAGAATCATAGAGTTATACAGCACAGAAAGAGGCCCTTCGGCCCATTGTGTCCGCGCCGGCCATCAAGCCCTGTCTATTTTAATCCCATTTTCCAGCACTTGGTCCGTAGCCTTGTATGCTATGGCGTTTCAAGTGCTCATCTCAATGCTTCTTGAATGTTGTGAGGGTTCCTGCCTCTACCACCCTTTCAGGCAGTGAGTTCCAGATTCCAACCACCCTCTGGGTGAAAAAGTTTTTCCTCAAATCCCCTCTAAACCTCTTGCCCCTTACCTTGAAACTATGCCCCCTGGGTTATTGACCCTCTACTAAGGGGAAAAGTTCCTTTCTATCTACCCTATCTATGCCCCTCATAATTTTGTACACCTCAATCAGGTCCCCCCTCAGCCTTCTCTGCTCTAAGGAAAACAACCCCAGCCTGTCCAGTCTCTCTTCATAGCTGAAGCGCTCCAGCCCAGGTAACATCCTGGTGAATCTCCTCTGCACCCTCTCCAATGCAATCACATCCTTCCTACAGTGTGGCAACCAGAACTGCACACAGTATTCCAGCTGTGGCCTAACTAGCGTTTTGTACAGCTCCATCATAACCTCCCTGCTCTTATATTCTATGCCTCGGCTAATGAAGGCAAGTATCCCATATGCCTTTTTAACCACCTTATCTACCTGTCCTGCTGCCTTCGGGGATCTATGTACATGCACACCAAGGTCCCTCTGATCCTCTGTCCTTCCTAGGGTCCTACCATTCATTGTGTATTCCCTTGCCTTGTTAGTCCTCCCAAAATGCATCACCTCACACTTTTCAGGGTTAAATTCCATTTGCCACTGTTCTGCCCATCTGACCAACCCGTCTATATCGTCCTGTAGCCTGAGGCTTCCCTCCTCGCTATTTACCACCCCACCAATTTTCGTGTCATCTGCAAACTTACTGATCATACCTCCTACATTCATATCTAAATCATTAATGTACACTACAAACAGCAAAGGACCCAGCACCGATCCCTGCGGTACACCACTGGACACAGGCTTCCAGTCACAAAAACAACCTTCGACCATCACCCTCTGCCTCCTGCCACTAAGCCAATTTTGGATCCAATGTGCCAAGTTGCCCTGGATCCCAAGGGCTTTTACCTTCTTGACCAGTCTCCCATGCGGGACTTTGTCAAAAGCCTTACTGAAGTCCATGTAGACCACATCAACTGCACTACCCTCATCCACACACCTAGTCACCCCCTCGAAAAATTCAATTAAATTGGTCAGACATGATCTCCCCCTGACAAAGCCATGCTGACTATCCTTGATTAATCCTTGCCTCTCCAAGTGGAGACTAATTCTGTCCCTCAGAATTTTTTCCAATAATTTCCCTACCACTGATGTTAGGCTCACTGGCCTGTAATTCCCTGGTTTATCCCTACTACCCTTCTTGAATAATGGTAGTACGTTAGTTGTTCTCCAGTCCTCTGGCACCTCCCCTGTGGCCAGAGAGGTTCTGAAAATTTGTGTCAGAGCCCCTGCAATCTCCTCCCTTGCCTCACACAGCAGCCTGGGATACATCTCGCCTGGGCCTGGGGATTTATCCACTTTTAAGCCTGCTGAAACCGCTAGTACCTCCTCCCTCTCAATACTAATCTGTTCAAGTATATCACAATCCCCCTGCCTGATTTCTATGCCTACATCGTCCTTCTCCATAGTGAACACAGATGCAAAATATTCATTTAAAACCCCACCAACATCTTCTGGCTCTACACACAGATTGTCACTTTGGTCCCTAATGGGCCCTACTCTTTCCCTGGTTATCCTCTTGCCCTTAATATACTTATAAAACACCTTGGGATTTTCCTTTATTTTGCCCGCCAGTGTTATTTCATGCCCCCTCTTCGCTCTCCTAATTTCTTTTTTAAGTACCCCCCTGCACTTTCTATACTCCTCTCGGGCTTCCACTGTTTTTAGTCCTTTGTATCTGCCAAAAGACTCCCTTTTTTTCCTAATCCATTCTCGTATATCCCTTGACATCCAGGGTTCCCTGGGCTTGTTGGTCCCACCCTTGACCTTTACGGGAACATGTTGCCGTTGTACTCTCTCTCTATTTCCTTTCTGAAAGACTCCCACTGCTCTGATGTGGATTTTCCTACAAGTAGCTGATCCCAGTCCACTTTGGCCAGATCCTGCCTTATCATATTAAAATCGGCCTTCCCCCAATTTAAACCTTTATCTCCGGTCCATCTTTGTCCTTTTCCATGACTACCTTAAATCTCACCGAATTATGGTCACTGTCACCAAAATGCTCTCCTACTAACACTTCTACCACTTGCCCGGCTACATTCCCTAGAATTAGGTCCAGTACCGCCCCCTCTCTTGTAGGACTTTCTACACGCTGGCTCAAAAAGCTCTCCTGGATGCACTTTAAGAATTCCGCACCCTCTAAGCCTTTCACACTCTGACTATCCCAGTTAATATTGGGGAAGTTGAAATCCCCTACTATTATTACCCTATTATTTCTACACTTCTCTGAGATTTGCCTACATATCTGTTCCTCTATCTTCCCCTGACTGTTTGGGGGCCTATAGTACACTCCCAGCAAAGTGCTTGCCCCCTTTTTGTTTTTAAGTTCTACCCATATGGCCTCATTAGAGGAACCTGTTAAGATATCATCCCTCCTTACAGCAGTAATTGACTCCTTGATTAATATTGCGACACCCCCTCCTCTTTTACACCCCCCTCTGTCTCGCCTGAAGATTCTATACCCCGGAATATTGAGCTGCCAGTCCTGCCCCTCCCTCAACCATGTCTCTGTGATAGCAACAATATCATACGCCCATGTGTTCATCAACACCTTCAATTCATCTGCCTTACTCGCAAGACTCCTTGCATTAAAATAAATGCCATCCAGCCTTGCCATACTCCTTTGTGCCGTTACATATTTGCTCTGCCTTCCAGGCTGACTTGTTTTTTCCTCTATATTTGGCTGTGCATCACCCCCTACTATAGCTCCACTCCGTATACCATCCCCCTGCCAAGTTAGTTTAAACCCCCCCCAACAGTACTAGCAAACCTTCCTGCAAGGATGTTGGTCCCGTTCCAGTTCAGGTGCAACCCGTCCGACTTGTGCAGGTCCCACCTTCCCCAGAAGCAGACCCAGTGATCCAGGAAACTAAAGCCCTCCCTCCTGCACCAACTCTTTAGCCATGCATTCATCTGCTCTATCCTCCTATTCTTATACTCACTAGCACGTGGCACCGGGAGTAATCCAGAGATTACGACCTTTGAGGTCCTGCTTTTTAATCTGCTACCTAGCTCCCTAAATTCTTGTTGCAGGACCTCATCCCTCACACTACCTATGTCGTTGGTACTAATATGAACCACTCTGACTGTTCGCCCTCCCCCTTCAGAATGCCCTGCAGCCGTTCAGTGACATCCTTGACCCTGGCACCAGGGAGGCAACATACCATCCTGGAGTCACATCTGCGGCCACAGAAACGTCTATCTGTTCCCCTTACGATAGAATCCCCTGTCACTATTGCTCTCCCACTCTTTTTCCTCCCCTCCTGTGCAGCTGTTAATTTTAAATCTGAGATTGATGGATTTTTGTTAACCAAAGGTATTGAGGGATATGGAGCAAAGGCGAGTATATGGAGTTAGGTTGCAGATCAGCCATGATCTCATTGAATGGTGGAACAGGCTCCAGGGGCTAAATGGCCTCCTCCTGTTCCTATGTTCCAGAGCAGCCAAAGAAAACTATCGTTACCATAGCAGACTGAGGTGAAAGTGGAATCGGACAGTGGGGAGTGAAGGCTCCCAAACCTACAGCCTCAAGTCTCTGGGGTCCTGCTCGAAGAAGTGGGATAAGTATCATACTCACATGGAGGCACTGAGGATCATGTCGGAGGACTTGAGGTAGCAGGGACTAAGACCAAACAAATTGCCACAACTTCTAAAAATGCACTGCCTCAGTACATACACAGACATAATAAATCTAACAAACCCACCTGCAACCAAAGCACATAGGGGGAGAAATTCATTATCACCCTGTTTGGGGGCAGTAACTTTTGAAAGCTGGGAAACTTAGCGCCAGGCATTAATGATTCCCAATTTTCACGAAATTGGGTTTAGCGCTCCAGGAAGGAAGTGGAGCGCGCTCCACTTCCTTCCTGGAGCGCTAAAGGACGCAAGTGTGGCGTTCCGGGGCTTCTTCCCTCCCTTAAAGCCATCGCTGCAGGCTCTGCATTGGGACCAGTTAGCTGATCCCCGACAGCGGCCACGATCCGGCTCGATCAGCCCCATGTACTCCAGCAGAGTGCTGGGCTGATCGAGCGTGGCCCAGGAGAAGTCAAAAAAATTGAATAAAACATTTCAGAAATTTAGGTACTTACCTCGGCAACCTCCCCTTTAACTTTAGCCCTCGAAGCTTCCGGCCTCCTGATCAACGCCTCCTGCAGCTGTCAGTATCATCGCCCGGCGATGCTGCAGGGGGCAGAACCGAAGTTCGAGTCCGGGGCGCTACCGGGGCAATGCGCACGGCATTGATGTCACGATCTCCGGGAGAAGGAGATCGTGGCGCAAAGACTTGCTGCCGCCGCAAACCTCTCGCCAGAGTTCACGGGAGTCGTTTATCTCGCCGCGCCCGGGTGGTAAGTCGTTAGCGCCCCGTTATTGCCCCCCCGGGGGCGGTAACCCACCGAATTTCTTCCCATAGACTCTACAGCTCCAAAACAGGCCATTTGGCCCAACTACAGAATTACATAGACTCTACAGCTAAGAAACAAATACACCAGCCCAGAAAACTATGTATCTGTCTCTAAACTTTCTAAAGGTATTTTTTTTAAATAGCTTATTTGTAGTGCCATCTCCAGACACTCCTCACTCGGAGAGATGGCCTCATATGGTCCATGTCTGTGTACTCCCGACTCTTACCTGGATATGAAAAGAGACGGCTGTCTACTGTCCGTGCGATGGATTGCAGCTTGACTACGTCCATAGACTGACCGATGTGTACCGTGCTGGGCATGCTGCCCAGTGTCCCCCTCACAAACTCTGCCACCTCCTGCACTGTAAACATCTGTAGCAGCTCGTCAAAGATCGCTGGGAAGGAGTTGAGAAGAGCTGCCTACAGCAGAAACAATATAATTAAAAAGCTGCTCAGTTCATCAATATATAATCCAGGGGACTACTGGCGATGTCAGAGTAAATGGGATCATTTACCCATGCAAATATCCTGAACAGCACAGCTCAGGGTATCATTACAAGGTACATGAGAAAACACTCCCAACTCTTCATTATTTATTCTCAGGAACACTATCAACATAAAATACTTATTTGAATGGCATGTGGCCAGGGATGAAATTATTTGAACATGAAAGTATTGAAAAAGCTCAGACTCCAACACTGCGTTACAGTGAGAGTTACCCAGGTTAGGCTGCAGAGAGAGGAGGTGGCCGTCACCTTTGGTTATTAGAATCAGAATGACATTTTATTTTATTTGTTTTGGTGAATTTTGGGCTCATCAAGGTGAGATGTTAGAGCCAAGGAATGGAACCTGCAATTTCTGGCACTTAGTGTAACATCAAGCACTCTGATGATCGGATACAGCATAGTTAGAAGCACAGTAAAGATACTCTGCCCTAGTGTACCTCAGCCATAACCTCATGGAGCTATGCTCATACACTAGTGCCACATTTTCTTACATCAGCCATCCTGTGGACTGAGTGAGGTTGCCAGTTATGGGCAGTTTGTGCATGCGGAACTGGATTGAGATTGCCGATCTCATTTCACATGGGATCCTTACAGCCAGCAGACAGAGGAGACTTTCATCCCATCAGTCTGGATTCAAACTAAAGCCTGAGAGGTAAAAGGCCAGCGTCTTAAGTCACTGCACTCTGCATTGATGTAGGTGTCTGTTACCATTCGGCTTGTTCCTGCCATGCTGTGATACTGCACTGGGCTTGGCTACCTGAGGATGTGCTGCAAGTTACTGGACTAACCTGTGTGAAGATGAGGGTCTCAGAACTCCTGCTATCCAAACTCAGGACAAAGCGGATGGACTGAAAGAGCTCCTGAATACTGGCACGAAACTGCTCCTCTTCTATCCCACCTGTTGCTCTTGAATACAAGATCCGTGACTGCACAATAAACTTGAACAAATACTCCAAGGCCTGGGGAGAAAGGAAACACAAGTTCGTAGGATAAATCCAAATAAGGAAGGTCATTGGCCCATCTTAGCTCATCCATCCAGATAGGCCCTACACGCTTCCCACTGCAGGTAATGTTTTAAAGCTGGCCTTACGGACGTGTACATTGAATGACAGACTCCACAGTGGTTCAAAGGACTTATGTCACACAGTAGCCTAGTGGTTATGGTACGGATCAGCAACCCAGAAGTTGTGAGTTCAAATCCCACCATGGCAAGTTGTAAAATTGAATCGCCAGAAAATGAGCATGAAAGTTGCCTGATTGTCATTAAAAAAAAACAACTGGTTCACCATTGTGCTTCGGGGAAGGGTAGGAAACCTGTCACCCTACCCAGTCTGGTTTATATGTGACTCCAATTCCACACTATGTGGTTGACTGTTAATGTCTTCAGGGAAACTAGGAATGACTTTCCCGTGTCCCCTATGCGGGAACAGGGTTCACACTACCTGGGTACCTCGCTATTCTTTCTGCGCAGTCTGTGAGATCAGCATATGCTGGGTTAAAAGTTAAACAGCTTTCTGCTGAGCGTGGGTTGTAAATTGGCTAAGAGGATTTTGAGGAAAGGATATCTTCAGGGGAAATATAATAGTAGAATGTGTAAGAGTCATTCAGCCATATCTGAATGTATCAACTTGATAACTCTTTCTTTTTAGGAAGTGGAAGGTTTTCTTGCAGCAATAAAACAATTAGGGCTGTTAAGTGCCTGGACGTTTAGTTTATGATGTTATTCTGTGGTATTTGTATGTACCATGATTTATTGGTAGCATGCATGGAATGTAGAGATCAAAGGTAAAATTTAGTATAAGAAATGTAAGGAAACACTGTTTAGCAGCTCACACTGGAATCATGGATAGTGTGATGTCTCAATAGCTCGTTCACACTGGAATCAGATAGTGTGTGTCCCAAAAGCAGCGTGTGCTCACACTGGTTTTGTGAAGTGTGTCTCTCAGCAGCTCTCATACTGGTTTTGTATAGTATGAAAAGACTTGTGCACTCATACTGGTTGTGGATAGTATGAGGTTTCAATAAAGACCTGAGTGTGTGTGTGTGTAATCTGACGTTTAAAGCAACAAAACACAAAAGAATAAAGCAGTCCAACACCCTACATTCAACGAACAAATAAAAATAAATCTCACTGTTCCTACTCTTCCACCAATTTTCCTCCCTCCTCTTCAGAAGGCAATCACTGACACTGAGGTACAGCGAGTTTCCAGTATTTCACTCAATGTTCTTTCTTCAAGTGTGAGCCTAGACAGTGTTATTCAACTGTGAGAGGCAGCACAGTCAAACATGATCTCATCCAACATCCACACCTGAACCTTTTCCAGCAGGGGTCATTAGATGGAATCAACAGTGGGAATCCTGACTGAATTTCTAACTCCTGAATCTGAAGACATTGAAACCAAATGCAGCACTCCCATTGCTGCCCTGGCTACAATCAGTGTTCGATTCTACTGCAGACACAGACACATGTCTTATTAAGATTGCATTTAGGAGCAGCATAGCTTCATTAACAAGTGCTGGGGAGCCAGCCAGAAATGCACTGTAATGAAAGTCTTGTTAAACTTTGCTAAGAAATTCATACGGTGTAAATGCCAGTATCAAGATAAATGCTGCCATTTGTACGATAATGTTACAAAACAACACATTATTGAATTACTAGTAAATAAAGAAATTGTAATGGTCAGCACCAATTTTAACTCCCGCATTTACAGCACAGCAAAAATGCAGCTGTTGTCAGTACTGGTATTTCAGAATTTTTTAACTAGCTAGAGAGGACAGTGTAAACACCATCTGTTCTGGAAGCAAAGCCAAGATATGGGAGTGGAGGATGCATCTCCAGAGTGGTCTCTGAAATACACAGACTTTGGGTGCATTTACACCACAAATTTAACATCAGAGTGAAGCACTTTCTGGTTTCCACTTCACACTGATGCTAACCCATGCAGTGTAATTCTGCAATGAAGGCACGACCTGGCTCCAGAGAGAAACAGAGTGAGACTCCCTCATCCAGAAACACTCACTCTACTTTGGTAGGGATTTGGAAACCTGGAACAAAGTGATAATCCAGGAGTGGGATTGGGATTAGAAACCTGATGATTGGAATGGGGAGGGGAGGGGAGGGATTCGGAAACCTGGAACAAAATGATGATCCAGGAATGCATCAAATGCATTATCAAGTCACCAGTGTGAAATACCATTGTGATTATATAACCGCTAGCGTTCTGTTCTCTCCATATGTAAAGTCATACAATTGTTGATGAAGGTGGTGCCCCTTTAAAACAGTAACATGCAGAGAAAGGCAGAGGAAAAATTAGATCAAAAGAAAATGAAGGAAAATGTTCCTAAAAGGAAGCTAAGAGTGGTTGTAAGAGAAGGACTGTGGAGGTGTTTAGGGCACAGCAGTTTATATGGTGCAGGGACTGGAGAAGAATCATATGCTACCTGTGAGGTTTTCACATTAACAAATTTTCAAGGATTAACTTTCAGTGATTTCCCAGCTGGGTGCTGGCTCCAATGACTGTGACGCGGAGGGTGAGTGAATGAGGAAGGGGGTTTGATTTGGTTGAGTGGCAGTAGTAACTGGTAATTAACTTTTGTTCCATTTCTATATTTTGTCGGAGTTGCCACAGAAGTGGCACTTCGTACCCTCATTGCCTCTTGAATGTGGTCCTGTCTCACAACTTCCGCAGATCGATCCATGTACCATTTCAGACATCGGATTAGCTCCCTGTAAAAAGATCACAGCATATATAAAACATATAAACATACTTGAGATCCACAGGCACACACACGAGCAGGAGATATTTGGGACTAACACACGCAAGGAGCAGTACAACTGACACACAAGAATAGCAAGGAATGTACAGTGGATTACCACAGAGACATGAGGGAGACACTCACGCACACACGGATGCAAGTGTGTGACCAATACATTCGCAGAGTTGCAATTTGAAAGCGTTTTGGAAATCAACACAAAATGACAATAGCTGTTTGCTTTTGGAAAACCTGGGCTTATTTTTGAAGTATTTTATTCCCAGGTGTCATTATCTTAAGCCAGCACTAGTCAACATTTTATAAAGAGCTCCAATTCCAGGCTCAAGAGCCATTTTCAGGAATGCTGTAACACTCCACAAGGATTAATGGGATGGAGGATATCTGCCTACAATTCCCTACACAGCAAGCTCCTAATTTCAATCAAGTCAATGTGGGCAGTTACCAAGTGGACACCAAGGGCTAAAAATTGAGTAGCGCCCCCTTTGGGATGCTAACTTCGCCGGGGCACTACTTTTAGCACCCTGGAAAAATTAGCGTCCCCCGCGACGGAAATTGAGTGGTAGCGCCCCAAGAGGGAAGCAGGGCGCTACTGGAAGTGCCCCACCTCCCCCTTGGGGTGCTGCGAGGGAATATCGCTGCGCTACATGCCGCAGCGCCACGCGACCTTCTTAAAGGGGAGGGGCCTTGCGCAGCACGACCCAGCTGGGCCTCCGGGGATCAGGAGTGCCAGCAAAAGAGCCTGGCACTCAAGAGAAGTGCCGGGCTCATGGAGCGCAGCCGGCACTCTGCACGGGGTGGGTAAGGAGGTCGGGGATGGGAGCGGAAGCAGGTGCTGGCAGGCGGCCAGCAACAAAAATGGCCGCCCCGCACCTCGCCTTTAAATAGCGCCTCCCCGGCCACAGGTAGGCCTCCCTGACTCTGTCAGACATAGCGTCCGGCGGTAAGTCAGGGGGTGCTCCCGAAGATCGCAGCCGGGGCGCTGAGCACGGCCCTAAGAGGGCGCTAACGGGAGGCGCAAAACAACCGAATTTCCCCCCCCAAGTATTTCCCTATAGACAGAGAAAAAAACAGGTCTATTCTAAGAGGACCCTTTGTATGAAGATGAGCCTTCGAACCGTGTCTTTAGTCTTCCTTTGCAAGAGCAGGCAGGCTGCAAGTAGCGTCTAATTATTATGAGTAGCAATTCCTTAAGCCCTGAATTGGCATCTGAGTTTAGGCCAAGCTGTAAATTTAGTCACTTTTATAATGGGGCCCTGAGGGGAAGTCGGTGGTTAAACGGAACATGTGAACTCTGCATGCAGCACCCCCTATGTAACTTGCTTCCTTCCACTGCACCAAGTTAGGGCCTATTGGGGGCCAGAGACATGTGATTGATGGCTAAAAAGGAGGGAATCCAGTTTCACACATTTAGTTGTAAGTAGAGAACAGACAGTAGGTAACGACCGCCATAAAATGTGGGACTGAGCCGCTGTCAGGTTTACAGAGGGTCCCTGCTTTACTTCAGAGTGTGGTCAGTAGTGTGAGTACCGTGTGCCTACCATTGATGACACTCGATGGTGCCCGGTACCTCAGCCATTGACAGCACTCGATGATGCCCGGTACCCCAACCATTGACAGCACTCGATGGTGCCCGGTACCCCAACCATTGACAGCACTCGATGGTGCCCGGTACCCCAACCATTGACCACACTCGATGGTGCCCAGTACCCCAACCATTGACAGCACTCGATGGTGCCCGGTACCCCAATCATTGACCACACTCGATGGTGCCCAGTACCCCAACCATTGACAGCACTCGATGGTGCCCGGTACCCCAACCATTGACAGCACTCGATGGTGCCCGGTACCCCAACCATTGACCACACTCGATGGTGCCCAGTACCCCAACCATTGACAGCACTCGATGGTGCCCGGTACCCCAACCATTGACCACACTCGATGGTGCCCGGTACCCCAACCATTGACCACACTCAATGGTGCCCAGTACCCCAACCATTGACAGCACTCCTCCAATGTAGAAGTAGATCTTATATATGTATGTGTGGGAAGGGGAGAAGTTGCATGCTATTTTCATGAGTGAATATAAAGTGAATGCGATGAAATTATAGTTCATCAATGCAGACAGAACGATGCATTGGAGATTCGGGGATGTTGGCACTGTAGCCTGGGGGAGCAAGTGACTGCTGTTAGAAATTCCCTGACCTTATGCTCCCTGGAGTTCTAGCTGATGGAATACATTATACATATATGATTTGAGTGTGAAAAAATAAAACTTACATTAGAAAATGTGTGCAACAAATCTTCTGATAGGCCTGAAAAAGTGAGATTTACAGCCCAGCTCCCTACAGTTTAAATCCCCATCCTGAACCTGACAGTCTCTCATTTATATTACATGGAAATGTTTCAGTAATACAACCCAATGATTCTGCCCCTCTTTATTCTGTGGACTAGGACACAGCAACAACCGGTTAACTGTACACACACAGGGACTTGGGAGCGTGTAGTTGCTGTAAAGATATAAATGCATTTGTGACTCTGTCAGTTGGACCAGCACGCTCCCCAATGTTGGGGGCAGATCCAAACAGGCCAGTGATGTCGGGAGGTCAGGCCACCCACAACCAGACCCAGAATGACAAAGCTGATCAAAGTGCCGCCAATGGTGGCAGCTGTTTACATTTGCCACCTCTGCCATCCAGCAGCTGGAGGCACAGGTGACGCCCTCACCTGGGGGGAGACTTGGGACCTCTGAAGGCACTGGTGGCACATTGCTTCCTTCACAGGGTTTTGTCTGACTGCATTCTTATTGTCAGAGGCAAGGTGGCAAAGTAAATGGAGTATCAGAGACTAGCTACAGCTGTGAGACAAGCCTGAATCACAGAGCTTAGGGCAGGGGTAGGGAGATCATAGACCTGGGTATCTGGCAGATAATTGAAATATACTGAACAGCCTCCCTTCATCATTTTTCTCGGTGAGTAGTATTATATTACATCTGATCCCAATGGCTATTCTGCTGGAATGGAACTTTACACAAAGTTGCATCCATAAATGCAGCTTTAGAGAAATGTCCTTATGGTATTAGAGAGCTCTGTGCAGTACTGGAAGTAACTGTTCCAGTAACGGGTCCCGAACCACCAGGTGATTGTACTCACTTGTACGCCAATGCACCAGAGAAGTGCTTCTGAATGTAGGTATCCATCACAGGTCGGAAATGAAAATACTTGCTGTCCCGCAGCAAATTTATCACGAACACCTGGGAAACAGAGAGTGAGTGTTAAGATAACTAGTTGCAGCGCGCACTAGATGGCATGGAAACATTAGCAGCACACGCTATAGGAATAGCAGAAAAACCGTGATTGATGGCAATCTGGAGAAAAACAGGAAATGGTGGAAATAAACAGCTGATCTGTTCTAATGAAGGGCACTGACCAGAAACATTAACCTGACTTTCTCTTCTTAGATACTGTTACGACTACCCTGTAGTTCTAGAATATTCTGTTTTTAATTGATAGAAATTACTCTGTCCGCTCCTCATGACTGTCACACACTAGGGGAGTGGGGGGGGGACGGAGGAAGAGGGGTGAATGGATGCAAAGGAGAGGCTGAAAGAAAGGGAAACACAGATCTCCCGGATAGTGGGGTCAGTGCCTCTGTGACCTCAGTCCACAAGATACGTGCTTGCTGCAGGACTGGACTGAGCTCTCCGTCCTCTCCTCCCATCAGATATTCCTCGGTTGAAATGTCCCATTCCTAGTGTCCAGCTCTACATCCAAATCCACTTCAAGTGTAGCTGGTGGACGTAGAGCAAAATCAAAGGTATCAAGATGACAAGATTTCAAAGTTGGTGTCTTGGTCATTGCAAAGCTGCATACAGCTTCTACCACTGGACTGTGAAATACAGCAACTGTGTGGAGTACCAACCAGCAGCAATAGTGGCTCGACCGAGGTGATGAGAGTTAGTACAACAAAAACAACAACACCAACTTGCATTTATACAGTGCCTTTAACGTAGTAAAACACAGGAACACTAACAAACACAGAGATATTAGGACAGGTGACCAAAAGCTTTGTCAAAGATGTAGGTTTTAAGGAGCATCTTAAAGGAGGAGAGGTAGAGAGGTTTAGGGAGGGAATTCCAGAGCTTAGTGCCTAGGCAGCTGAAGGCATGGCCGCCAATGCAGGAGCGATGAAAATCAAGGATGTGCAAGAGGCCAGAATTGGAGGAGTGCAGAGGTTTTGGGAGGACTGGAGGAGGTTACAGAGATAGGGAGGATTGAGGCCATGGAGGGATTTGAACACAAGGATGATAATTTTAAAATCCAGGCGTTGCCAGACCAGGAGTCAATGTAGCTCAGCGGGTGATGGGTGAACGGGACTTGGTGCAAGTTAGGATACGAGCAGCAGAGTTTTGGATGAGCTCAATTTTACGAAGGGTGCAATGTGGGAGGCCGGTCAGAACAGTATTGGAATAGTCGAGTCTGGAGGTAACAAAGGCATGGATGAGGGTTTCAGCAGCAGAAGAGCTGAGGTAATGGCGGAGATGGGTGATGTTACAGAGGTGGAAATAGGCGGTCTTGGTGATGGAGCGGATATGTGGTTGGAAGCTCATCTTGGGGTCAAATATGTCACCAAGGTTGCGAACAGTCTGGTTCAGCCTCAGACAGTTACCAGAGAGAGGGATGGAGTCGGTGGCTGGGGAACGGAGTTTGGAGTGGGGGCCAAAGACAATAGCGCGGTCTTCTCAATATTTAATTAGAGGAAATTTCTGCTCATCCAATACTGAATGTCAGTCAAGCAGCATGATAAATTAGAGGCAGTGGAATGCAGTACAATATAATAATGTACTTGTAACATACTTTCTTTTAATCCAGTAATACCTGGGGGCAGGGGGAGGAGAGAGAAGGCTGTGTTGTGTTGTGTGCTGACAGGATTAAATGAGACAAAGTTCACTGGATGGTGAATGCAAGCAGTTTGAAGCCAGTTACTCAGAGGCTTTATTCACACACTTCATGAGGCTGGCTGCCTGCTCACCAGAGAAATGAAAGACACATCCCATTTGAGGGAGGTAGATTCAAGCTAGAGGCAGCGTGGAGAAAAAATGTCACCTGGCAGAGGCAAGCAGATCTGAGCGACACATGACCCTGGGGCTTACAAAACCTACCCAACCAAGGCAAGTGGATCTGAGCCCTGGGATTTGAGTTGTGTCTAACTGATTGAGAAGCCACGATTGTTACTGCTGGCTCATTGGGCTATAATCCAGCTAGTGTAAAAATAAATAAAAACATTGAGCTTGCTGTTTGACTATAAATCTGTAAGTCTCTGTATACTCCATGCACATGTCGTACTTCTTGGGGGGGGGGGGGGCAGGGGCGCGCAGGGATGAGGAAAGAGAGAGAGAGAGGGGGATGGAAGATAGAAGCTGAAATGTCTTTATATCATCTGTATTCATCCAAAACTACATAACGTGAAAGGGAGAACTATAATTCTATAAAAGGATACCTCCATTGTCTTTAAAAATCCTGTGCTTTTAGAGAAATGGAACCCTAACACACATCAACACTGCGAGCCATCATTTCAATCTGCTCTCAATAATCCTGAGGATACCTTCATATTTAAAAAAAATATATATATTTTTACACAGAATTAGGGTATCATGTCCTTCAGCTCACATGATCTAGCCTCCTCCAGCTTGTCTCTTGGTCAAGTACCGCAACTGCTGAGGAAGTGAGTTCATCACATGTGTCTTTCAGACTGGGAAATGACCAAGGGGGTTACGCTACGGTAGGCGGAAATATACAGCCACACCACATTCATGATTTAAAAAAAATAATAATTTTGAGGCCATCCCTTCTTCACTGTTCATTATGGTACTGAGCCATAAAGACCAGTAAGGTCCCAGGTTCAATCCTCATGCAATGCTGAGCCAGCTGTTGTCAGCCTGGGCAGGGACGGGTGTTGCAACTGGTCTCAGCACGCCTGGGTTATGAAGGGGAAAGTCGGTCAGGAGACCTCCTCCTGATTCCTATCCAACAAGCCTGCTGAAATATGGATGTCAGGTGAGAACAGGATTGGGCTCGACTGTATACCCCGCACAGTCGAATAGTCTGCTAGCATTTACTGCCCAGGTTCGCATGTGAATAATGACCACTTGGGTATTAAGTTACCGGAGGGTGCCTGGAATCTCAGCAAGGGTCAGAACCTTCAGGAAGGAGGGGAAAAATTCAGGGGAATAAAACAAAATGATAATCTTAATTTTTTTTTGTAATTTGGCAAATGCTGTGCTTGAGCTGCCGGTTCTATAAAATGGAGCTGAAACAACTGACAGCTGAGTTTTTTTTTAACCACACACCACAACGTGGCACAAATCTCAACAGTTTTATTTACCAACTACCAGTGTATCCTGAGAGCATTAGACCCCACAGTCTTTACCTCAGATATTGCCAGGAAATGCCTGGGTATATCACAGGTTAGTGATACTTACCAAAGATTGAAATACTAGCAGCCCATATTTCTCTGTGTTGTCATCTAAAATTGTAAACAGCGTGTCTAAAATATCCTGTAAAAACTGGAAAAGAGAAGAGATTTAACATGGGGAGCTGCTTCAGTATCAGTGACACCCATTTGCTGAGCCTTTACACTGAAATCAAACTACTTCAGAAAGGGGTGAATCCTTTTTTAATGCTATTTAGAGTCAGTCTTTGACAATAAGCAGCCAGTGGGTTGGATCTTCTCTACAATGGTTCACTGGGTTAATACAATATGCGGTAAGGAGTTATGGAGCCAAAGGAGGACCAGGCTTGACCTGTGAACAGTGCTGTTAGCTGCTCTCTGCTGGGGACACCACTGTTGTCCTTTGCATCCCTTGCTACGTGGGATACTGTACTGGCTGCTATCCAGTGATCCCCACTGCATGTGAATACGTCAGATTGGGATCCCCATGCTCACTGCAGTTAATAGCCATTTGGGTGAGAGAATGGAGGGATACTAGTGCCCGTGGAACCATATCCCAGCTCGTAGTCACTGCCTTCAGGAGAAGAGTTGTACGAATTAATATTGAATAAGGATAAAAAGTAATTCATTTAGATTACACCTGCAGCTGGCCAAAATTTATAAATCTTTCCTGAGACTCTTTATTAAATCTCTTGAATAATTGGCTTGACCCCAGCCTGTTGTTTTTCGGGTCTCCCTGGTCCTTACACCAGCTCCCCCTCTCCTGAGATAGCAGGCAGGCAAACTACTCTTAGTTTTCTGGGCACTCTTGATCCCCTGTGTGGATGAACTTAGTCTCTGCTTATCACCATCCTCTCCAATAATCACCACAAATCCTACTTTCTCTTCCTCTTCTCTGCATTGCTGTGTTGAAATCAAGGCTCGTCAGTTAGGGTTGTCAACCCTTTAGGATTGCCCTGGAGTCTCCAGGAATTAAAGGTTATTCTCCAGGACACTGCTGTGAGCAACCTTGGAGAAAAATCATAGGGGCAATAAAAAATTGTGTTCTTTTTATTTTTTTGAACATTTTTATTAGTTATAAAAATCAGACATGGGAAAAAAGGCTGTTTGTCTGATAGTCATAGTCTTTTGGAGATTCTCATCACTTTATGTCTCAAAATTATGCCCTACATAAGTGGAGCCCGGTGAAGGTCACAGTGCTTCAGTAAGATCTGCAATACAATCACCAACACTCAACAGTACGGACACTGGAAAAATTGAACATACTGCTCCACCTGTCCATTGATTTACTAAGTGGGGGAGGGAGAGCGGGAGGGAGAGCGGTGGGGGAGGGAGAGTGGGTGAGAAAGGGGGGGAGGGAGAGCGGGGGGGAGGGAGGGAGAGCGGGGGGGAAAGGGAGAGCGGGGGGGAAAGGGAGAGCGGGGGGGGGAAAGGGAGAGCGGGGGGGGAAAGGGAGAGCGGGGGGGGAAGGGAGAGCGGGGGGGGAAAGGGAGAGCGGGGGGGAAAGGGAGAGCGGGGGGGGGAAAGGGAGAGCGGGGGGGGAAAGGGAGAGCGGGGGGGAAAGGGAGAGCGGGGGGGGAAGGGAGAGCGGGGGGGGAAGGGAGAGCGGGGGGGGAAGGGAGAGGGGGGGGGGAAGGGAGAGCGGGGGGGAAGGGAGAGGGGGGGGAAGGGAGAGAGGGGGGGGAAAGGGAGAGCGGGGGGGAAAGGGAGAGCGGGGGGGAAAGGGAGAGCGGGGGGGAAAGGGAGAGCGGGGGGGAAAGGGAGAGCGGGGGGGAAAGGGAGAGCGAGGGAAAGGGAGAGCGAGGGAAAGGGAGAGCGAGGGAAAGGGAGAGCGGGGGGGAAAGGGAGAGGCGGGGGGAGAGCGGTGGGGGAAGAGCGGGGGGGGGGAGAGCGGGGGGGGGAGAGCGGGGGGGGAGAGCGGGGGGGGAGAGCGCGGGGGGGAGAGCGCGGGGGGGAGAGCGCGGGGGGGGAAGAGCACGTGGGGGGGAGAAGCGTGGGGGGGGAGCACGGGGGGGAAGCGCGGGGGGGGAAGCGCGGGGTGGGGTGGAAGCGCGGGGGGGGAAGCGCGGGGGGGGAAGCGCGCGGGGGGGGAAGCGCGGGGGGGGGAAGCGCGGGGGGAGGGAAGCGCGGGGGGAGGGAAGCGCGGGGGGAGGGAAGCGTGGGGGGGGGGGGGGAGAGAAGAACCGGGGGCACAGCAGGGAGGTAGAGCGGGGGGAGAGAGCAGGGGGGGGCAGTGGGAGGGAGAGAGCGGTGGGAGTGCAGCTGAGGGCAAGGGAACGGAGAGCTGGGGGTTATAGAAAAGGGTGGTAATAGGAAATATGTAGAGAGGAGATAAGGGCAGAGGAGAGACAAGGATAGGTAAAAGGAGCAGAAACAAGTAGATAGAAGCAGCAAGAACAGAAATGGAGAAAAGATGAGACTGAAGAAATTAAAAAAGAGGAGAGGAGAAAAGAGCACATTTTTTGAATGGAATCTCAGGCTGCTCTAACTATCCTCTGTTGATATGGGCTGCAATCTCTGAACAACACGATCTGAACAGCGACTTACTTTAACTATCTCTTCACCGCTGACGTGACGTAGCCTCCCCAGGATGTCCATCACCCTGTCCGGCTGTGCTTTCCACTTCAAAAGGGCAAGGAGGTCAACTGCAGCCAATCAGAAATCAGGCATTAAATAGACTGGTGCTGTTTGATACAGTGCACAGACAAGGGGATACAGAAATAATAGCAAGTATCAAAGCTCATCAAAGAAACAAATCCCAAGCAACATTGCTACTGTAAATTGTCAGAACCCCGAGTGCGAGGGATAAATCCTTCAGAACCTCAGAGTCTGCTCGTTCAGTTTATACCTGGATGGTACCTTGAAGTAAATAAACAGGATTGTAACACAAATGACCCCGGCTGATCCGCCTCATGCAGCAGAGAATATCCTGTGCATGAAACTATAATGACTGCCCTGCAAAATAACAAGGGCTATTTCTGCTTATTCCAAAATTGGACAAGGGAAGTGGGTGGGAGGAGGTCTACAATTTTACAAATCGCTGTGCCTATGTGCAAAAGGGATCCATTTGAGGAGCAGTGTTTTTCTAAATCCCATTCAGTTATTAAAGACTCAGTTATTAAGGGCAACTACCCCTGGAACTGAACTCTCCGCTTCAAACTTGAATGGGAGCATACCCTCCAAATAACGTGTGCACTATAAACAAACAGACTTAAATCCATGTCTGCATTTCTCAGTTTCTTCACTATCGAAAGGTTCTAATGGAAACCTGTGTTTTTTTGGTCACATAATGACTGACTCAAAGTTCTCTTATCTTCTTAAGTAGCTCATTTCATTAATAAAAGCAGAACTGTACCCAAGAGTAATAATGCTGAGTTGGCACAGCTTCGAGTCTTATTATTTTGCGTTGAATGAATAATTTCTTACAATAGATGACATTTCATTCTCTCAGTATATTGTGCAACTCATTGTAGGTATTGGTATTTTGTTCTCATCGAGGTAAGGGATGTTAGTACTGGGGAATGGAAAAGATATCTGATTGCTAGGTTATTTGAGCCAATCAAAAATTTTTGTCCAATGCTTGAGGGCACACTTCAAGATGTGGGGCTAGAAGATCTTAAATGCAATAGATTTCAGGAGAGAAGCACTGTTAGTGCTGGTATTTCTACTCCTCATCAGATCTCTCTAAACTTACATCTGCAATGATTTCACTGTGAGCATCCAACAGAGGCCAGTTTATCACTGTACACACTTGCTGACAGTACAGTATGAAGTTGCTCTTTTAAACAAAATCTGGTTCAACACTTTGGACAGACTGGCTATGTAGCAGGCTGTAATACTAATACATTAAACAGTGGATCGACAGAATATGGGTTTGTGATAGGGCTGCCAACCCTCCAGGATTGTCCTGGAGTCTCCAGGAATTAAAGATTAATCTCCAGGACACTGCTGCGAGCAACCCGGGGCAGAAAAATCATAGGGGCATTAAAATAATTGTGTTCTTTTTCCATTATCTTTGAAACGTTTGTGCATTAGTTGTAAGAATTTCGGAGATGGGGAAAAAAGGCTGTTTGGCAGGGCGGTTGGAGACGGGAGGTCATGTGATGAAACTTAACTTAAGCCATCAAGGAGAGGTTGCGTAGTGGCTTCTCGACCAGAAGGCATAGAATGTCCACAGCCATCCACCCACCCTGCACCCCCCCCCACCCCGGGTTACTGTTCCATACCTTAAGAAGCAACTACAGAGTGGCAATGGGAAAAGGGGCCTTAAGCTCACTGCTCTCAATTAGGAAACGCTGTGTGGGATCCTCAAGGAGGAGGGAAAGTAACCAAGAGAAATAAAAATGTAAAAAGTGCAGCTAAAAGGTAGTTATCCACACAGTATGACTCAGTGAGTAAATTTATCCACCTAATGCAGCAGTAAGTCAAGCAAACCAGAAGGCCCAGGTTTCATCCCCAGTCTGAGCTGAGTTAGCTGATCCAGCTCGTCAGCAGTTAGGGTGCTACAGCTTGCCTCACCGCTCTGGGTTAGGAACAGGGGCGGGGATAAAATAATCAGCCATTTCTGAATGCAGTTCAGTGATTCCTGATGTAAATGTGCATGTGTGGACAATGCGCGAGGACAGGACGGAGCTTAACTGTGACGTCTCCTATGATGGAACAGCTTGCCAACACTTCCTGTCTAGCTTGGCTCACAGAAAAGAATGACAATGTACCAGAGGGCTGTCAGTGCTCATGGAATCATACCCCAGTGCCTTTGGGACAGGATAAAAGAGAGAAAATCAGCAAAGGGATGTGCTGATTTTGTTGTAAGGTATGTCAGATATATAGTGACATGAAATCTGAGCACAACACATTTCTGAGAGAAAGAATTTAATCTTTAATTCAGAAAGACGGCTTACCCCGTGCAGCAAAAGAATGACATTATTTAGTTAAAATCTCTCCCTCAAGGGCTCAGCTGTGTGACCCATCCTTCTTACTTTTATCTGCTTTCTTCCAATATAAAACTTTTGCATCCAGTTCATGCCTCTGTTCTTACAGCTTTGCTGATTTACTATAATCCATTTTCCACAATCCTTCACAAACTGGGGGAAATCGCTCTAAAAAAAAACTCCATTGCTTATTGGAAAATTGCTTCTTTGGCCCTGATATTAACTCGTAGATGCTTTGGGAGCGGGGCGGGGGGGGATCTGATATCACATGGGAAACCTGGAAGGAATTTCAGTTTGCCTGTGTGGCATTTTAACGCATCCACCTCATTATCATTTGAGTTCTGGGTTTGGCGTCAACTGCGCAGCTGCGGGCGTGATGAGGACCCACATGACGCGATCTCAACTTCAGTATTTAAAGGGCCAATCCAAAGATGCAATTTGGAGGAGTTGGGAGTTTGCACAAAGAGAGGGGAAAGTTTCATGATGGATTCAGTACACTCAAGGGCTGCGCATCGATTTAACGATGCATCGCTTGATGTACTGCTGAGTGCTGTGAGGATCTGGAGACATATACATTTCCCCAGCAATGGGAGGAAGAAACCTGCTGCTGCCACAAAGAAGGTGCGGCTGAAGGTGGCCCAGGAGGTCAGCAGCAGGAGCATTGTGCCACGCTCTTGGATTCAGTGCAGGAAGCGCTTTAATGATCTAACCAGGCCAGGAAAGCTGAGTACAGTTAAACATTCACCTATATCATGCTGTGCATCATCCCACCCCCTCACTCTGCCTGGTCAAGCCTACTCCATCATGCCACTCCTCACACCCACTTATGTTGCAAGCGCACCCATCCTTCTCCTTTTCTGCATTTCCTCACATCCCCATCAATCCATCCACCACTGCCACTCACCCTCATCCTCTCAACTCCATGCTTAGCAACTGACACTTCCGTGTTTACAGTGGCACCCAGAAGAGCAGAAATAGAACACTGAACAACGGACTCCCACAGGGTTCTGTCTTGGCACCCATGTTATTCAACGTTTACACCACTGATCTGCCCACAAGAGAGTCCCGCAAGTTTATATATGCTGATGACATTGCCTTATAGTCATAGTCATAACGGCACAGAAGGAGACCATTCAGCCCATCGAGTCCGTGCCGGCTCTCTGTAGAGCAATCCAGTCAGTCCCATTCCCCCGCTCTATCCCCATAGCCCTGCAAATTTATTTCCCACAAGTGCCTATCGAGTCTCCCCTTGAAAACATTGAGTGTCTCCGCTTCCACCACTTCCGTCGGCAGCGAGTTCCAGGTCCTCACCACTCGCTGCGTAAAAAAGTTTTTCCTCATATCCCCCTATTATCGCTTGCCCAAAACCTTAAATCTGTGTCCCCTAGTCCTTGTACCATCAACTAGTGGAAATAGCCTTTCCCCGTCTAGCCTATCCAAACCCGTCATAATCGTGTACACCTCTATCAAATCACCCCTCAACCTCCTTTGCTCTAATGAAAACAAATCCAGCTTCTCCAACCTGTCCTTGTAGCTAAGATCCCCTATCACAGCATCCCCACAGTGCAGATAGAGGCCATTTCGGCCCATCGAGCCTGCACCGACACATATCCCACCCTATCCCCGTAACCCCACGTGTTTAATCCCCCTAACACTAAGGGTCAATTTATCATAGCCAAATCAACCTAACCCGCACATCTTTGGACTGTGGGAGGAAACCGGAGCACCCGGAGGAAACCCACGCAGACACGGGGAGAATGTGCAAACTCCACACAGACAGTCACCCGAGGCCGGATTCGAACCCGGGTCCCTGGCGCTGTGAGGTAACAGTGCTAACCACTATGCCACCGTGTATCCCCGGAACCATTCTGGTAAATCTCCTCTGCACCCTATCAAGGGTCTTCACATCCTAAAGTGTGGTGACCAGAACTGGACGCAATACTCCAGTTGTGGCCTAACCAGCGCTTTATAAAGGTTCGGCATAACTTCTCTACTTTTGTACTCAATACCTCTATTTATGAAGCCCAAGATCCCATATACTTTGCTAACCACTCTCTCAATATGTCCTGCCACCTTCAGGGACCTATGCACATTAACTCCCAGGTCCCCCTGTCCCTGCACACTCTTTAAAACTGTGCCATTAAGTGTATATTGTTTCTCCCTGTTCCTTCTGTCAAAATGCATCACCTCACACTTCTCTGTATTAAATTCCATCTGCCACTTGTCTGCCCATTCTATGTCCTGTTGAAGTCGATTGGGATCATCCTCACTGTTTGCCACCCCCCCAAGTTTGGTGTCATCGGCAAATTTAGAAATTCTACTCTGTATTCCAATATCCAGGTCATTTATATATATATCAAAAAAAGCAGTGGCCCCAGCACTGACCCTTGGGGAAAACCACTGTCTACCATCCTCCAGTCTGAAAAACAGCCATTTACCACAACTCGCTGTTTTCTGTCCTGAAGCCAATTCCTTATCCAAGCTGCCACTGACCCACCTATTCCATGAGCCTCAATTTTGTTAACCAGCCTTCTATGTGGTACTTTGTCAAACGCGTTCCTAAAATCCATATAGACAACATCCATTTCATTCCCTTCATCAATCATCCCTGTTACTTCATCAAAAAATTCAATTAGATTAGTCAAACACCATCTGCCTTTTACAAATCCGTGTTGGCTCTCCTTAATTAGCTTAAACCTCTCCAAGTGCCTGTTAATTTTTTCTTTGATTATTGTTTCTAAAACTTTACCCACCACTGATGTTAAAACTAACCAGCCTGTAGTTACTAGGATTGTCCTTGCACCCTTTCTTGAACAATGGTGTCACATTTGCCACTTTCCAATCCTCAGGTACCTCCCCTGCATCTAGGGAAGATTGGAAAATTATGGCAAGCCCTTCCGTTATATCCTCCCCCAATTCCCTTAGCAACCTGGGATGCAAGCCATCTGGACCAGGCGACTTATCCACTCTAAGCATACCCAGCCTTTCCAGTACATCCAGTCTATCAATTTTCACCCTTCCATTGCTTTTCCCCTTTTCCACTTCTACCGATATTTTGTCAGCATCCACCTCCTTAGTAAACACCGATACAAAATACTCATTGAGTATTCTAGCCTTGACCTGCGCCTCTCAACATATATATCCCCTTCTTTGTCCCTAATAAACCCCACCCCGCCTCTTACTACCCGCTTACTGTTTACATGCTGGTAGAAGATTTTTGGGTTCCCTTTTATGTTAACCGCCATTCTACTCTCATTCTCTCTTTGCCAATCGTATTTTCATCTTCACTTCCCCTCTCAACTTATTGTATTTGGTCTGGTTCTCCCTTGAAGAATTCACCTGACATGCATCATACACCCTCTTTTTTTGTTTCATCATCTTCTCTATCTCCTTCGTCATCCAAGGAGCCCTTGCTTTGGTTCTCTTACCCTTCCCTCTTGTTGGAATGTACCTAGCCTGTACTTGGAACATCTCCTCCTTAAAGATCACCCATTGTTCCATTACAGTTTTTGCTGTCAGTCTTTGGTTCCATTTTACCCTGGCTAGATCCTTTTGCATCCCATTGAAGTTAGCCCTATTCCAGTTTAGAAGTTCCACTCTAGATTATTCCTTGCTCCTCTTCATTGCTAATCTAAATCTTATGATACGATGATCACTCGTACCCAAGTGTTCTCCCACAGACACTTGGTCAATCTGGCCCACCTCATTCCCCAGCACCAGATCCAGCAATGCCTCATTCCTAGTTGGGCCAAGAACATACTGGTCAAGGAAATTCTCCTGAACACATTTCAGAAATTCCTCCCCCTCCTTTCCCTTTACCCTAGCATTATCCCAATCGATATTTGAGTAATTAAAGTCCCCCAATATCACCACTCTATAGCTCTTGCATACCTCTGAGATTTCCCTGCAGATTTGCTCCTCTACCTCCCTCTCACTATTTGGAGGCCTACTGAATACCCCCAATAGTGTGATCATATCGTTTTTGCTCCTCAACTCCAACCAAATGGATTCTATCCTTATCCCCTCAAGAACATCCTCTCTTTCCAACACTACAATGTCTTCCTTAATCAGCACTGCCACCCCACCTCCCTTTTTTCCTTCCCTATTTTTTCTGAACACTTTGTACCCTTGAATATTAAGTGCCCAGTCCTCACCATTTTTAAGCCACATTTCCGTTATTGCCACAACATCATATTGCCACACAGCTAATTGTGCTTGTAGCTCACCAACCTTATTCACCACACTTTGTGCATTTACCTTCATGCATTCTAAACCCATTTTTGAATTTTTCGTAGTCTTTCTTAGTCTGCTCCTATCTAATACGGTACTACTTCCGCCTCTAGTACTACTTTCTTCTCTAGTGCTATCCAACACACTCACTCTTTTATGCACCTTATTCCTCTTTTCTACTCATTTATGCTGGAGCCCATCCCCCTGCCAAGCTAGTTTAAACCCTCCCCAACAGCACTAGCAAACCTCCCCGCGAGAATATTGGTCCCGGCTCTGTTGAGGTGTAACCCGTCCGGCTTGTACAGGTCCCACCTTCCCCAGAAACGGTCCCAATGCCTCAGGAATCTTAGCCATGTAAAACAAGACTTTGTCCGCCACCAAGGAGACCCTGACCAGTGATTTACAGAGGATGGAGGCCTACTTCTGCCAATGACGATGTCAGCTAAACCCACAAAAGACCGTCACTTCAACATTCCATCTCAACACCTATCAAGCAAAACAAGCTTTGAAAGTCGTCTTTTGCGGTGCAGAGGTAAACCATGCCAAAAGCCCCTCCTATTTAGGGGTCACGCTCGATCGCACCCTGTCCTATAGACAGCGTCTCCAGAACCTTGGGAAGAAACTAAAGAGCAGGGTCAACGTGAAACTCGCTGGATCCACATGGGGAGCAGACACTCAAACCCTCCGAACGGCAGCACTCGCCCTGGTGTACTCTACAGTGGAGTACTGCTCTCCGACATGACTATCAAGTCTACATGTCAAATCCGTTGATGTCCAGCTGAACTCTACTGTGAGAATTATCACCGGGATGCTATGATCGACTGCAACACCTTGGCTGCCCATGCTTGCAAACATCGCACCACCACACTATGCCACAAATATGCAGTCTCCAGAGAATACAACCACTACACCAGCAAAGACATGCCGATCCAGGCCGACTTGAACGACCTACCACCAACCCGTCTCAAATCTAGGTCAGTTTGGACCGTCACTGAAGCCCTTCAGCAATCTCCCCTCAGCCTTAATGACCAATGGCAAAATGCTTGGAAGAACTGTGACGTACTAAATTGATTCCTTATAGAGGACCTCACAGTATAACCTGCAGGATCAA
The DNA here is from genome assembly GCA_030390025.1 of Squalus acanthias. Taxonomy (NCBI): domain Eukaryota; kingdom Metazoa; phylum Chordata; class Chondrichthyes; order Squaliformes; family Squalidae; genus Squalus; species Squalus acanthias. Next base: position 5,778,706 of record CM059444.1, on the reverse strand, counting down.
ACCTTCCTCGCAAACAGTGGACAACCATCAACCACCTCAGAACCGGTCATGGTAGATGCTGCCACCTTGTCCATAGATGGAAGTTTAAAGCATCCCCATCATGCGACTGCAGAACTCCTAATCAGACCCTGGAGCACATCATTGAACACTAACCTCAGAGGAAATTCATAGGCAGCCTACAAGATAGCCATGCTGATGCACCGGAAGCTTTGGCCTGGATATCTGACTTAGATATTGATATTTAATTTGTTTTTGCTACTACCATATGAAAGAAGATGACCCTCATCCTTATGCAATTTCATGCCTCTGCCTGATGGTCACCCTCACCAAATGCACTGCATCCATCAGGTGAACACGTGCCATTACAGTCATGCATAGGTCTGTTCTTTCTCCCGTTGCAGGAGAAAAGAGCACAGAGCACGAGGGAGAGGGAGAGGACCGAAGGTGGTCCTCCACATATCTCACAGCTAACAACTTCAGAGGAGGAAGCGCTGGAGATCAGTGGAGTTTTGGAGTCCCTGGCTGTCGGAGATGGGGAGACGGGGACCTTCCAGCTACCTGGTGACACAATTAAATATCAGCGACGCACATATCATACAACACTCAGTCATGTTGACTGGATTTCAACAAGTGAAATATGATCATCTGCATAATGATAAATTGCAACTTTCTTAGCTTGCCAGTACTAATTCATATCTTTTCTTTCCACCAGGGCCTTCACATGTGCAAAAGCAAAATACTGTGGATGCTGGAAATCTGAAATAAAAACAGAATATGCTGGAAATACTCAGTAGGTCAGGAAGCATATGTGGAGAGAGAAACAGAGTTAACGTTTCAGGTCGATGACCTTTCGTCAGACCGTCATATGTGCAGCAGGAGTCCATGGACCTCGCGGCAACGAATCCTCAGAGGAGCTGCTTCCTTCTGCGAGTGCACCGTCACAGGACTCATGCTTACCATGCACCTGCTCAGATACTTGTACTTCGATGGGACCAGTTAGACAGTTAGTTGGGATTTCAGTTCTCACCTGTTGCACCCCCTCTCCCACCCTCTCAGTCAGTACCTGACATGTTGCCTTGTTTCTCGATGGCTGAGTCTGCCCCTGCACAGGTGCAGGTGGAGCAGCCTTTGGCAGGGCCCTCATGGGCTCCAAAACCCAGAGATCGTTGGCCAAGAGCATCTCAGCAGTCAGAGCAGGGATCTGAGCAACCTGCCTCTCCCTCTGCTGAAGGCACAGGGGTTGCATCATGTAGGAGTGGTAGGAAAAGGAAGAGGAAAGCTTTGTAGTTGCACAAGGGTATGCACATGGTGTATGAGAAAATGTTATGTTGTGAAGTTTCTGTTGTTTAGTTCAATCACATAAATGTTATTGGCCCAAAAATTAGTCCCGCGACGCGAGAGTACGCAGTGCGTACTCTCGCGTATTCTGTCTCCAATTGTCGGTTTTCTGCATGCACTGCGCATGCGCTGAAAACCGGCACTTGGTTTTTGGAAAAGGGGGCGGTTCCTCGGTGCACCGCGTGCGCGCTACAGGCTGCGCGCACGCTGTGCACTTAGTGCTTTGGACGCGCAGGTAAGGACGGAAGATTTTAGAAATGAAAAAAGGAGGAGTAAGACCCACTTTTAACAAGGTAAGTAGTGAATTAAGTATTATTTTGAATTTTTTTTTAACAGGTATATCTTTTTTAGAGACTTTAAAGACAGGTAAGTTTATTTTTATAACTTTTTAAAAGATTTTAAATTTTTTCAAAAATTTAATTTTTTATTTAAAATGGTTAATTTATTTAACTATACTTATTTTATTAATGTGATGGTTTTTTTTTTATTTAATTGAGGTTTAGCTGTTATTTTGGGTGTGTGTAAGATTCATAGCTTTCAAAGCACTTATGTGAAACTTATGAATGGAAGATGGTGTGCTGCCATTGGCTCTAACTGAGTCACGTGATCCCACAGCTCGCACGAATTCACTACGCCGGTGGGATACGCAAGCACTGCCCAGCTGATGTCTAGAACATCAAGTTCGTGCGAGCTGGATCTGAAAAAGCCAACGCGGAGTGAGAGATCGCGGGGAAGCCTTACCCCCGCGTCAACACTCAGTCTTTAATTTCTGGGTCATTATTTTACACCACTTACCCATCTTACCCATTTTTGGTTGCTGGGTGGCAAGTCGCCTTTTAACTTGCCTGATGATGAATGAGAAGGCATTAATTGATGAGGACCAAAGTGTGGATGTGCAAGGGGTGGTTGGTTGTTTGCAGGACTGATTTGTATCAGTGGCATTGGGGGGGCGGGAAGAGTGGCCGTTGCATGTGCTTCTGACATCGGTCCACTGGTGCAACCTAAGTGAACCTTGCATTAATAAGGGCATCCCTGGCAGCAATGTGAGTAGCTGGTGCTGCATTGCCCTCTTCACCTTTCTCCTCCTCGGAATCGTCTGCAGAGGATCTGTGCCTTGTTCCTCCTGCAGGTCTAAACCTCGCTGCTGCGCAATGTTGTGCAGAACACAGCACGCCACGACCATTCTGGACACCCTGGCTGGTGTGTACTGAAGGGCACCTCCAGATCTGTTTAGAACTGAAGCTCATCTTCAGCATGCCAATGGCTTGTTTGATCACATATCTGGTGGTCATATGGCATTCATTGTAGCATTTTTTGGTTCATTGGTCAGCTTTCTAATGGGTGTCATTAGCCAAGTTTGAAGTGGGTATCCCTTGTCTCCTAGCAACCACCCTTTAAGTGTGCTTCCATGTCCAAAGACGTCAGGGAGCTTGGCCTACTGCAGGATAAAAGCATCATGGGCTCCCCGGAAATCTTGCGCACACCTGCAGAAGTATCTTTTTATGATTGCACACCAGCTGCACATTGATGGAGTGGAAGCCCTTGCGGTTGACGAATACTCCTGGTTGATCTGTGGGTATGCGGATTGCCACGTGTGTGCTGTCAATGACGCCCTGCACCTGTGGGAAGCCAGCCAGAGATGCAAACCCAAGCGCCCGCTCATTCTGACTGGCGTCATCGCAGGCGAAGCTCACATAATTGCCAGCCCTGGCAATAACCCATCAGTCACATGTCTTATGCATTTGTGGGCCACCGACTGGGAGATCCTGGATATGTCTCCAGCAGAGACCTGGAAGGATCCAGAGGCAAAAAAGTTGAGGACTGTGGTGACTTTGACAGCCACTGGTAATGCGTGGCCACCAGGTCCAGTGCTTTCACTGGCGAGTTTCAGGAAGCCCGAGAAACCCGTGGATGTGACGTTAAATTTAAAAGTGTGTTGAAATATTGCTCCAATTGAACGATTAGGATATGTTAATACCTGTATGTTAATAGTCAACCCACCTCTCCCAAGCGGGTTGTCCACAAGCAGCCTTAAGAGCTAAACACGCAAGTCAGCGGGTTGGAGCCGGCTTCCTGACGCGCTCGCATTTTTGCCTGTTTTAACTCCCGACCCTCACCCACGTACTCATCCAGGTTAAAATTTCCCCCTTTATATCTGAAAGATGATGCTGTCTAGTTGTATAAGGCGCACCCTGGAATGCACAATTGCTTACTGTTCAGCCCCAGTCAGAGGACGATCTTTAAACAATGGGGTTTTAATGTGTTACACTGAAAGGACATCACAGTGCCAATGCCCAGATTAGGAAGTACTCAAATGTCCATCAACACCTTGAGAGAAGCACCAAGACAGAGGCAGCCCAATCTAACGCCCTGAGGAAACTATGTCCACTTTACCAAACCAGGACCAGCACTCTCCACTGATCCCAAACCAATGTTTGGGCAACATTTTTTCAAATGGTTTTTTGATGTTGTTACACATAACGCGCATATAGGAAATTTTCACCTGTTGTCCATAAAAATGCCTTTTTTTGCCCCATTAATTGTGGTTATAACTCTGGTTAGACTATAGTTAAGTTCCCTTATTTATAATATTCAGACCTCATCACTACCCACTCCACACACAAGAATGACGATCAAAACCAATGGCACTCCTAGACAAGGTAAGGCAGCTCCTGTGCTGCTCTGCCCAGCACATACCCACTTCCCTCCTCTAGTGCACTGTTAACGAACGCCTCAAACCTGAAACATCCAACTTAACATCAATATGCACAGGCAGACTCATTGGCCCTGAAATTACACCGTGTGATACTTGTGTACGATCGTTTAATATGTTGGTTTGAAATTGATCTCTCTGATACTTCAGCGGAGGTATAAACCCATTAAGGCCGCCACTAAGATAGTAGAAAGAAATCTAAGATGAACATGTTAAGCCTTCGTATCTAGTGTCCAATGGGCGCCAGTATTGGTATGTGTACCTGTAAGTGCTGTTTAAGTAAGAGGTAGCAGCTGTACCAGCATGGAAACCAATGTAACACGCTGGAAGATAGCACAAAATATTTCAACATTACCATTCTGAGTCAGTTTAGTAGATGAGAGTAGGGTCGAGATCCAAAAGAACTCCTTAGTACTTCGCTGGAATATGAGACTGGATGGGATGTTGGAGCAGCCGTTGAAGTCCTCTTTACAGCAGGGGAGACCCAGGTACAGCCCATGGTTACTGAAAGTGCTATTTTCATCACACTGTAAAATAAAATTCACAGGTTAATTTAATTCTCTCTACCATTTGTCTCCATTATACCTCTTGCCCGCCCCCCTTTGCCTCTGCCGCTCCCTCCTTTGGCTGAGAGAGCACACGGTGACTACTCCACAGCTTTCAGTATGTACCCCTCAGTTGATGGAATGGCAGACAACAAGCAGCAAAGGACAAGAACTCCAGTAATCAGTTTTTTAAAAAAAACTATCATATTGATTAACTGGTTGATCTCCTTTGGCATTGCTCTAGGGTCTAGAGCACAATTGTGATGTTAAGCTGCTAAAGTGGAGTGCCACCTGGCTTATTCTTTTAAAGTCACAGCTCAACAAAAAGCAGTCAAAAAGGCTGATTGAATGTTGCCTTTATCTCAGGAGGTTGGAATACAAAGGGGAGGAAGTTATGCTTCAGTTGTACAGAGCTCTGGTTAGACCCCATCTGGAATATTGCATTCAGTATGGGCACCACCTCAGGAAGGATATATTGGTCTTAGAGGGGGCACAGCTTGGATTCACCAGATTGATACCGGGGCTTAAGGGGTTAAATTATGAGGACAGGTTGCATAGACTAGCCATATGTTCCCTTTAGTTTAGAAGTTTGAGGGGTGATCTGATTGAGGTGTTTAAAATGTTAAAAGGATTCAATAGAGTAGATACAGAGAAACTATTTCCTCTGGTGGGGAATCAAGAACGACAGGGCATAATCTTAAAATTATAGTGAGGCCATTTAGGAGAGAAATCAGAAAGTACTTTTTCACCCAAAGGTGAGTGGAAATCTATAACTCTCTCCCCCAAAAGGCTGTGGGTGCTGGGGTCAATTGGAGCATTCAAGACTAAAATCGACAGATTTTTGTTACGTAAGGATATCAAGGGATATGGAGCAAAGGCAAGTAAACAGAGTTGAGGTGCTGAGCAGCCATTATCTAATCGAATGGCAGAACAGGCTCAAGGGGCTGATGGCCTACTCCTGTTGCAATGTTCTGGCCTACTCCATAATTAGATTCTAATTGCTGCTGCTGAGGGAAGTTTAACTAAATTGGCAGCTGTTTGTAATTCTCTGATTCCTCTTTTTAAAAAAAACATTTCTTTAAATTGTTCTTTGTGATTGTTATGTGAATGTGATAGTTGAGCCAATCGGGTGTAAGTGTGACACACACTTTGTACATGTGACAAAGTATGCTACTTTGAGTTGTGACAGTTATATCACCTCACATGACGCTGTCTCCAAAGGTAGTGTTGTGCTATAAACAGGATATTACAGTCCAGAACTCAATGGGTTTATTATTCTGTGAGTTAGAGTGCCAGCAGAGCAGTGCTAAAGCAAAAACCCACCACCTACAAGTGCAGCACTTCCATTTTGTCTTTCAGCCGATGTGCTGCAATTCTCAATTGGGCCTGGACAAGTCTCTGGCAAGTCCTTTGGAGGTGCAAACTTCACCTTCTTTATATTGATCATTGCCATCACATTTTTACGCAGCGATTTGTTATGATCTGGAATTCACTGCCTGAAGGGGTTGTGGAAGCAGATTCTATAGTAACTTTCAAAAGGGAATTGGATAAAAACTTTGCAGGAAAAATTTACAGGGAATGAGCAGGGAAGTGGGGGTAATAGCTCTTTCAGAGAGTCGGCACAAGCATGATGGGCCTCATTCTGTGCTGTGTGATACGATGTTACTATGATCGATGGTAAGAGTACTATACAACTACCACCTTGAATCCCCTAACACTGTCCAAACCAGAGTTTCAGGGTCTGATTAATTACATTTTCTTATAAAACTTGTCATGCTGACACCCACTTTTTCTCCCTTCACTTCAGTGTATGGATTTATCAAGTGTGGCAATTAGACCAGATACACAAGAGCATTTGACAGTGTTATCGAACTAATTAGTTCAAAATCGTTTGTCGCTGATTGTTGGGTTTGTTTAAAAGCCGGTCACAGTAAATTAATGCTGACAGTGACAGTAATAATCCACAGACAACAACTGTAGCATCTCCCAAGGTTCCCAACACTGGCAGCAGATATCAAACTGTGTTGTACTTAATTTGTGACAGAAACATAGAAGATAGGAGCAGGAGTAGGCCATTCGGCCTCTCTAGCCTGCTCCACCATTTAATGAGATCATGGCTGATCATCCAAATTCAGTACCCTGTCCCTGCTTTCTCCCCATATCCCTTGATCCCTTTAGCCTTAAGAAATATATCTAACTCCTTCTTGAATATATTTAATGAATTGGACTCAACTGCCTTCTATGGTAGAGAATTCCACAGGTTCACCACTCTCTGGGTGAAGAAATTCCTACTCATCTCAGTCCTAAATGGCTTACCCCTTATCCTTAGACTGTGACCCCTGGTTCTGGACTCCCCCGCCATCTGGAACATCCTTCCTGCATCTAGTCTGTCTAGTCCTGTTAGAATTTTATAAGTTTCAATGAGATCCCCTCTCATTCTTCTAAACTCTAGTGAATACAAGCCCAATCGACCCAATCTCTCTTCATACGTCATTCCTGCCATCCCAGGTATCAGTCTGCTGAATCTTCGCTGCACTCCCTCCATGGCAAGAACATCCTTTCTCAGATAAGGCGACCAAAACTGCACACAATACTCAAGGTGTGGTCTCACCAAGGCCCTGTACAACTGCAGCAAGACATCCTTGCTCCTGTACTTGAATCCTCTCGCTATGAAGGCTAACATACCATTTGCCTTCTTAACCGCCTGCTGCACCTGCATGCTTACCTTCAACGACTGGTGCACAAGGACTCCCAGGTCTCGTTGCACTTCCCCTTTTCCCAATCTATTGCCGTTCAGATAATAATTTGTCTTCCTGTTTTTGCCACCAAAGTGGATAACCTCGCATTTATCCACATTATACTGCATCTGCCATGCATCTGCCCAATCACCCAACTTGTCCAAATCATACTGGAGTTTCTCTGCATCCTCCTCACAGCACACACGCCCACCCAGCTTTGTGTCGTCTGCAAACTTGGAGATATTACATCTAGTTCCCGCGTCTAGATCTTTAATATATATTGTGAATAACTGGGGTCCAAGGACCGATCCCTGCGGTACCCCACTAGTCACTGCCTGCCACTTGGAAAAAGACCCGTTTATTCCAACTCTTTGCTTCCTATCTGCCAACCAGTTCTCTATCCAAATCAGTACCTTACCCCCAATCCCATGTGCTTTAACTTTGCACGCTAATCTCTTATGTGGGACCTTATCGAAAGCCTTCTGAAAGTCCAAATACACCACATCCACTGGTTCTCCCTTATCTATTCTACCAGTTACATCCTCAAAAAATTCCAGTAGATTAGTCAAGCATGATTTACCTTTTGTAAATCCATGTTGACTTTGTTCAATCCCGTCAATTTCCCTAACACCATTTCCCTACAAACACTGATTTCATTCAGTTCTTCCCTCTCATTAGACCCTATGTTCCCCGACATCTCTGGGAGGTTATTTGTGTCCTCCTTTTTGAAGACAGAACCAAAGTATGTATTTAATTGGTCTGCCATTTCTTTGTTCCCCATTATAAATTCCCCTGATTCTGACTGCAAGGGACCTACGCTTGACAGACACTGAATATTGACTCCTTGTATTAAAGGCCAGTGACAAAGGCTTTTCACTGTGAGGGCTGGGAAGAATCCAGTAGTTTGACTCTGCACACTACATCAACACCCCAACAGGATCACTGCAATACAAATCTGGATAAATTTCAACAGATGATACTTTCTTGGTCAAAGTCAAGTATGTCTGGTTGTGATGCATGGGTCTGAATCTGAGCTGAGACAGAAGTGGTTGTTGACAGGATACTACACTTAAACTGATGTGCAACATTGCAAGAGGATCTGTTACATATGCTGAGTGAACGAACAAATAGGACCGTAATTACCTTGTAGACATACAGCTCATGGACATCATCTGAAAGTGTTGTACCATCGTCTCGCATTAGTGGTGTAAATGCAAAACCAAACAGCTTCTTTTCGCCTTTGTCTTTTGCTAAACAAAAATTGGACATTGAAATTAGAACTGCGGATAAGAGGCAATGGGACATAGTTTTACATTATCTGTACTGTGAAACTGATCAGCCGCACCCGTTTATCCCAGTCAGTAAACACCACTGCAGCCAGAACAGACACATTGGTGGCCCGGATTTTGTGTTAATAACAACAGTGAGGCTAACAGCGCTCACCATTATTGTGGAGTAAATCGGACGGCAACTTCTGGCATCCACATATGAGCAGTTAAACGCAGAAATCCGGAAGTTGCTGTCAGAGATACCCTGCTCCTCCACAGGGTGTGCTGTGGCAGTCCTCGCCGACAGACTCAGCATTGAAAGACATGCAATGGCATGAACTTGGGGTACTTGCCCACTCGGTCCCCACTAAAGATGTCATAAAAAGTTTGGGCTGGTGCATTTAGGAGTAAGTGAATTTTTAACAGCGTGATCAGTCATAATTACTGCCAAACAACCTCTCTGGCCCTGAAAATTTTATTTTGCAAGTGTGGAGTCTCATTCCTTCAGAAGTTAATTATTGTTGGAGATTTTAAAATTAAAATTTTTTTTTTTTACTTTATCTGTCTCTTTTATCTCTCTCTCTCTCTTAATCCCATCTGTCTTTCCCAATCTTTATTTCACTTTCTATACATGATTTAAATCTAATTTATATTTCTTGGTTTAGACTCTGCGTGGCTCAGTGAGGATTCTTCAATCTGATTGGTTGAAGAGCCTTGCTGTTTCTTTGCCTGCTCACAGACACCACAGATCCCCTGTTGAGGGCGCCACGCTGGATCAGACGCCGGATTAGAGCAAGTCTCCGCTCTAAAGCCCGCAAAAACTTTGAGGGCAGCTGTCAGCAAGGTGAATAGCGAGATCCGTTCCTTTGCCGCTGACCACAAAATCCAGGCCATTGGATGCAATTTTCTCCCGAGATGCGATGAACGCCCCTCAAATTGTGGCAGCGTTTTATTATAGCGTCCGTGAGCAGATCTTCTGTGCTAGGCAAGGGGACATCACATTATTATTCTGCAGTCAGAATACATGACTTTTGATAAAATAAATATTTTTTTAACATCTTCCCCCCCTCCCCCCTCTCCTGAAGTTGTTGACTCATACTGGTGAACAGTCTCATCAGGAACCCTACAATACTTTACCCAAGTAGCTATTCTTCATGTGTAAGCCTAGACAGTGAGTGCTTGCAGGCTATTATGGTCTGGGGTGGGGTGGGGGGCAATCAGAGATGTGCCTGATGCTACCCTCACCCAATGTCCACACACATGCATTTTCCAACAGGAGTAGGGTTGCCAAGTCTGGATGTATTCCTGGCAGTTACATCACATGACCTCCCGTCTCGAACTGCCTGGCCTTTCTCCCCATCTCCAATATTTTCAAAACTAAAAAACAAAAGTGTCCAAAGAAAATGAAAAAAAAATACACAATTTTATTATTGCTCCTGTGAGTCTTCTCCTGGGTGGCTCATAGGAGATTAATCTTTAATTCCTGGAGACGCCAGGACAATCCTGGAGCGTTGGCAACCCTAGACAGGAATCAATGGATGCCGATCGGGGGTGGGATGAGCTTGTAGTGGTGGTGAGGGTGAGCGGTGACCAGCAGCGGTGGTCCATGTGCTTTGAATGTGGGGTTCGGAGGAGAACTCCTGCTCCTCCCAGCCCCCCATTCAGGTAAGTATATTTTAAAAACTTACCTTGTTGGTTGCAGTCTGCAGTGGTCCCTTTAAGGACCGCCTGGTAGGCCGCACGTAGAGCTGGTTTTCCTAAGTGCAGCCGGTGCCAGCGCCAGCTGCCTCAGGGCAAATCAATCTCCCAGTGGGGGCCTGAAACAGGCGGTAGGCCCCTTATTTGCATATGCGAAGGGCCTAACGCCTGTTTCAAGCGTGGGCACTGCACGCCGATTTTTTGGCCTTTACCAGTATGGCGGGTGACGCACTTCCTGCTCTAAATGGGAGGCACTTCCTGCCTGCCATATTGAAGGCTCAGGAGGCCGTTTAGCCCCCCAAAAAATGGGTGCTGCAGGCAAATTTCTAGGCCTGGCTGATTTTTCCCTTCAGAACTTCAGCGGTGCTGAAGTCAGTTAAATCAACCCAGACCAGACCAGGGATGGAAATGCAGACATTTCTTATCTGTATGGCTCACTACCACACTGTGCATTTTCTGACTGAGCCAAGCTCAGTTAAAATTAACACCACTGATGGCTCAGAGAATTTTCTGGGAGGAGTTACTCAGCCAGGCTATCTAATGACCCTTTGCTGGAAGTGCACATATGTGGATGTTGAATGGCATCAGGATCAGACCTAGGTGTGATGTCCCCACAGTTGAATAACTTGGCTCAAACATGAATTTGGAAAGGCACCAAAGGGTGACTGGTACCCAGTGACTGGCATCCCAGTGAAGTAATCAATGCTTTATGGAAAAAAGTGGAGCAGGGAGGTGCAAATTGGTGAGGGAAAGGAAACAGCAATAGCAGCTTGGTTATAGCAGGATATTAAGCCATAATGACAGCTGCAGACACCCAGTGAGCTGAGTGGGTAAGGGTAAGCTCTGTCAGGTCTTATGTGCTGGTGGGAATAGACCCAAGAACAGGGAAAAGTGTGGGAATGCTTTATCTCACCCATGGCCATTCTTTACAGGTCAGCCTAGGTGGTGAGTGATGGCAGGCTATTTGATTCCTTCCTCTGGTTCAGGATGGAGATCAGCTAACTCAGCACAAACTGGGAATCAAAGCCGGAACCTTCTGGTCAATATTGCTGAGTTACTTGCCACTGCAGAGACTTGAGCTCATAATTCAGGCTGACACTCCAGTGCAGTACTGAGGGAGTGCTGCACTGTCAGAGGTATCGTCTTTTGGATGAGACTTTAAACCGAGGCCCCGTCTGCCCTCTCAGGTGGATGTAAAAGATCCCAAGTAACTATTCCGAAGAAGAGCAGGTGAGTTCTCCCCGGTGTCCTGGCTAATATTTATCCCTTAACCAACACCTATAAACAGATTATCTGGTTATTATCTCATTGCTGTCTGTGGGAGCTTGCTGTACGCAAATTAGCTGACGGGTTTCCTACATTACAACAGTGACTACACTTCAAAACTACTTTATTGCTGTAAAGTGCTTTAGGACATGCTGAGGTCATGAAAGGTACTATAGAAATGCAAGTCTTTCTTTTTTCTACAATCTGAACCTTCGGGGAGCTCTGGACAGCACTCTAGGGTTAGTGCAGAAAGGAAGTGACTGCAGTCAAACAAGATTTTCTCACCAATGCACATCCTGAATAAATACAGAATAATGGAAAATCGGGGTCAGTTATAGATGACTTTGGTCGCGTGTGAATTTTGAGCTTGTGTGTTCAGGGAAAGAGATCCATTAAACAAACAAAATCTTTGTTTATTCGACATATGCAGTTGGGTAACAATGAAGGACAGATCCCACACCTGTGATACAATCATTCACCTTTGTCCTGGTCCCTCAATCCCTCACAACCTCCTGGACAGGATATGGATGGAACCACCTCACCTCAATACACAACATCACAAGAGAAAAGCATGGAGTTAACGTCTGTGCGACTGTTCTTTGCTCCATGACAAAATAAATATGCAGAAACAGAAAGCACATACTGAAATATTCTGTTTCAATGTATTTTCTCTCTTTCACTCCACAACTGGTCTTCCCAGGAAACACATCATCCAAGGCCATTTGTGGTAAGCAGATAGTTCTCTTGTAGGACTCCGTCTCAAACCACTTTGAGATCAGTCAATAGGAAATGAGAGGGGCCTGGGATTTTTCCTGTGGAAAGGTGCTTGATGTCTGGCTGGTCCTTTCCCCCAGGAATGAAGCTGAGGTTGGGAACTTGGGTTGTAGATGACTCAGTGTATGAACCAGCGAGCTACCACTGCATGGCATAGCATTTTAGGGATTTGAGACATTTTGAAGCTAGCAGTTGGATACTGCATGGAAAAATGCCACAATTAATGGTTCTATACAAAAGCCTGTTAGTATAGTACATTTAGCAGAAAACACTGAATGCGACCCTTTCAACAATTTTCTCTGTTTGAAGCCAAGACTTGGGAGTACTTACTGGAGCAGTGTCTGAACTCAAATCGTAGGTGCGAGCCCCTGAACTTGTCAACAGGGATGGGCAGTTTGACGATCTCACCCCAGCGTGGACTGTTGTTGTGGTACATCACGAAGGAGCAATGTTCACTTATAGAGGGCTCTCCGGAGCCAAGACTGATACAGTCCTGTCAATCACAAAGGGGCATGCTGAACACTCCACAGTTACTTGAACAATACTTGGCAATTTATCTTCTATAACAACATCATAATGAAGGAAGAGCAAACCTAAAGTGAGCCTTTAGGGCATAGTCCAATCCTCACAGGTACATCAATATTGACAGCCCCTCGAATCTTCTACGGTCTGGTTTGGAATGTGTATTTTAATCTGCGGACCACTTACACTTACTGATACTGCCCAAACTCATTTCACATGGGACCTGTGCAGCCAAAGAGAGGAGACTTTCATCCCATCAGCCTGGGATAGATTTAACCCCAAGTGCCAGAGTCAAAGGGACAGTGTGCTAAACCACTGTACATCCAGTCCCTATCTGTGTGCGAGTGCCTGTGCTTACAACTGGTACTGATTGTGGTTCTAAAATCTAAAACAATACAGGCCTCAGTGTATTTAATCAGACCGATGTTTTAATCAATGAGAGGAATGTGTGAACCAGTGTGTATGCTCAGTCATAGTCAATCAGAAAATGTAGGCTGCAGCCAGGAACCGTATATAAGTAACAAGAGACACAAAACCTGATAAAGCACCAACTTGGTGCAGGGACAGGAACAGAAATTTCAAGTCTATTCTAGTTGCCATGTCAGTCGTTTTCTCTCCGTACACCTCTCCTAAAGGTGCTGACACTTCCACGGGCACCAACAGCTCTCAGGCATCTCACCCAAGCAGCTTTCTTCACATGATGGTGTTACACTTTAAATCAAAAATATTTATCTCAGTGCTAGCCTTCGCTTTTAATCTTACATAGAATTTACAGCACAGAAACAGGCCATTGGGCCCAGCAGATCTATGCCAGTGTTTATGCTCCACACGAGCCTCCTCCCACCCTACTTCATCGAATCCTATCAGCATATCCTTCTATTCCTTTTTCCCTCATGTATTTATCTAGCTTCCCTTTAAATGCACATATGACATTCACCTCAACTACTCTATGTGGTAGTGAGTTCCACATTTTTACCACTCTCTGAGTAAGGAAGTTTCTCCTGAATTCCTTATTGGATTTGCTGAACTGAAGTGTGTAATTACTCTGTTTTCTCTGATTGTTCATGCTGGGGCTCTCATTATTTTACAGTTAAATATCCACATTAAAATCTTTTAAACAGGCTGAGATGCTTTTAAGAATCAAACTCACAGTTATAAAGAATCAATAATATCCTTTATTTTTGTCTATTTCTGTTGACTTTTTTGAATATGTTTGTTTAAACTGTGATGCTGATTATATAATCAGACAACTTGCTTGAGGAGTTACTGCATCTGACAGCATAAACAATCGGAATTAACATCAGTCAAGATACAGTACCTGACCCTGGGGTGCTTCAGCTTCAGTTGTGTATGTTAATTCAGTTCTCTCACACTGACAAGCTCAATATATATTACTGTAATACTCTGTCAAGCATTAACTGAATAAACAAAACACATTCAATTTAAATCAGCTGAAATAGACAGAGAAAAAAAACCAAAGCAAAGGGACGTTAATGTTGAAGCACATTGTCCGGTGATAGGGCAGAGCAGTTTCTTGGGTAATCCAAAATCTCTGCTTCCACTGCAATGAACCGGCAATGAGCCGGCATGCTCCCGGACACCACCCCATCAGTGATATCTCTAACAGTTCAATTCCAAAATGGGTCCTGATGGTGAGAATTGTGTAAAATATTCAGTATGTGTGTTGATGGGGAACTAGATTAAAATATAGTTCTTTTTCCTCTTGCGCTTGGATTTTAATCCAGTCACAGTGATAACTTTCTCTTTCTGACAGCGCCTCGATCCCTAGGAAGACCGAGGCCAATTGCAATTGTCACCTTGGCTGAGGTTAATAAACTCAGTACTGGCCTTCTTGTCTATGTGGCTTATGCCTGGATTACTACAAAATTAAGGCTTTTAGAAGGATTTAGAATAAAAGTCTTTGAATGCACTGTTGCCAACCTCCCTACTTGAATCATAGAAACATAGAAGATAGGAGCAGGAGTAGGCCATTCGGCCCCTCGAGCCTGTTCCGCCATTTAATGAGATCGTGGCTGATCATCCAAATTCAGTACCCTGTCCCTGCTTTCCCCCCATATCCCTTGAACCCTTTAACCTTAAGAAATATATCTAACGCCTTCTTGAATATATTTAATGAATTGGCCTCAACTGCCTTGTGTGGTAGAGAATTCCACAGTAATCCCTCTAATTAGGTTTCTATTCCTCCCACAGCACCAAAACAGCCCAAACCAAAGTCACAAATGACATTCTCTGCAACTGTGATGCATTATTCTTCCTTGTCCCCTTTGCAGCCTTTGACATTATTGACCACACCATTCCCCTCCAACAATTCTCTGTTGTCCAAGCTGGTGGGACTACCCTCACTTGGTTCCATTCTTACCTTTCTGACCATAGCCAAAGCATTTCTAGCAATGCCTTCTCTTTCCACCACAACACTGTCAACTCGGGAGTCCCCAAGAATACATCCATGGCCCTCTCCTCTTTCTCATCTACATTCTGCCCCTTGGCAGCATGATCTGTGGATATAGGTCAGCTTATACATGTATGTTTTAGATGTCAGCTATGGTCAGTGGCAGCACACTCGCCTCTGAGTCAGAGAGTCGTAGGCTCAAGCTCCACTCTAGAGATTTGAGCACATTATCGAAGCTGGCACTTCAGTGCAGTACTGAGGGAGTGTTTCACTGTTGGAGGTGCCGTCTTTTGGATGAGACGTTAAACTGAGGCCCTACCTTCCCTCTCAACTGGACGTAAAAAGATCCCATGGCACTATTCAAAGATGATCAGTGGAGCTCTCCCAGTGTCCTGGCCAACATTTATCCCTCAAGCAACATCACTAAAAAAACAGATTATCTGGTCATTATCACATTGCTTTTTTGGGACCTTTCTGAGCCCAAGTTGGCTGCCACCTTTCCCAACATTAGAACAATGACTACACTTCAAAAGTACTTCATTGACTCTGAAACGCTTTAGGACATCCTGAGGTTATGAAAGGCGCTATAGATATATATATATATTCACAAGTGCAAGTTCTTTCATAACATTGACAACACCCAGCTCCATCTCTCCACCACCTCTCTTGATCCCTCCACTCTCTCTCTCCTGTCAGACTGCTTGTCTAACATCCAATCTTGGATGAGCCGCAATTTCTTCCAGTTAAATATTGTCTTCGGCACCCACCACAAACTCCCTACCCCTTGCCATCAACGCCATTGCCCTCTCTGGCCACTGCCTTAGGCTGAACCAGACTGTGTGCAATTGAACCCGGAACTGAGCTTCCAATTCCATATCCTCTTCATCACGTACTTCCACCTCTGTATCATTGCCTACCTCTGTCAATCTGCTGCTGAAACCCTCACTCATGCCTTTGTCATCTCCAGATTCGACTATTTCAATGATATCCTGATCCTCACATCCTCGGTAAACTTCCACTCATCCAAAACTCTGCTGCCTGTACCCTACCCAGCACCGCCCTGCTCATCTGTCCTAATTGGCTCCCGATCCCCCAACGCCTCAAATTTAAATTTCTCATCCTTATATTTAAATTCCTCCATGGCCTCACCCTTCCCTATGTCTGTAGTTTCCTCTAGCAGTATAATCTCTGTTCCTCTAACTCCAGCCGCTTGTGCATACCTTCTCCCTTCACCCCACCATTGGCGGCTGTACCTTCAGCTGCATAGGCCCCATACTCATAAATTCCCTTCCTAAACCTCTCCGCTTCCCAACCTCCTTCTTCTCCTTTACCACTGGCGGCACAGTGGTATACAGTCGGGAGGGAGAGGCCCTGGAAGTCCTCAACATTGACTCCGGACCGCATGAAGTCTCATGGCTTCAGGTCAAGCATGGGCAAGAAAACCTCCTGCTGATTACCACCAACTGCCCTCCCTCAGCTGTTGAATCAGTACTCCTCCATGTTGAACACCACTTGGAAGAAGCACTGAGTGTAGCAAGGGCACAGAATGTACTCTGGGTGGGGGACTTCAATGTCCATCACCAAGAGTGGCTCGGTAGCACCACTACTGACCGAGCTTGCAGAGTCCTGAAGACATAGCTGCCAGACTGGACCTGCGGCAGGTGGTGAGAGAACCAACACGAGGGAAAAATCTACTTGACCTCGTCCTCACCAATCTACCTGTCGCAGATGCAGCTGTACATGACAGCATTGGTAGCAGTGATCACCGCACAGTCCTTGTGGAGACGAAGTCCCGTCTTCACACTGAGGACACCCTCCATCGTGTTGTGTGGCACGACTACCGTGCCAAATGGGATAGATTCAGAACAGATCTAGCAGCTCAAAACTGGGCATCCATGAGGCGCTGTGGGCCATCAGCAGCAACAGAATTGTATTCCACCACAATCTGTAACCTCATGGCCCAGCATATCTCGTACGCTACCATTACCATCAAGTCAGGGGACCAGCCCTAGTTCCATGAAGCATGTAGAAGAGCCAGGAGCAGCACCAGGCGTACCTAAAAATGAGGTGCCAACCGGGGGGAAGCTGCAACACAGGACTACATGCATGCTAAACAGTGGAAGCAGCATGCTATAGACAGGGCGAAGTGATCCCACATTCAACGGCTCAGATAAATGCTCTGCAGTCCTGCCATATCCAGTCGTGAATGGTGGTGGACAATTAAACAACTACTGTAATGGGAGGAGGAAGTTCCATGAATATCCCCATCCTCAATGCTGGCGGAGCCAGCACGCGAGTGCAAAAGAAAAGGCTGAAACGTTTGCAACCATCTTCAGCCAGAAGTGCCGAGTGGATGATCCATATCGGCCTCCTCCTGAGGTTCCCACCATCACAGAAGCCAGTCTTCAGACAATTCAATTCACTCCACGTGATATCAAAAAATGGCTGAGCGCACTGGATACAGTAAAGGCTATGGGCCCCGACAACACCCGGCTGTCGTGCTGAAGACTTGTGCTCCAGAACTAGCCATGCCTCTAGCCAAACTGTTCCAGTACAGCTACAACACTGGCATCTACCCGACAATGTGAAAAACTGCCCAGGTATGTCCTGTTCAGAAAAAGCTGGACAAATCCAAACCGGCTAATTACTGCCCCATCAGTCAACTCTCAATCATCAGCAAAGTAATGGAAGGTGTCGTCGACAGTGCTATCAAGTGGCACTTACTCACCAATAACCTGCTCACTGATGCTCAGTTTGGGTTCCACCAGGACCACTCGGCTCTAGACCTCATTACAGCCTTGGTCCAAACATGGACAAAAGAGCTGAATTCCAGAGGCGAGGTGAGAGTGACTGCCCTTGACATCAAGGCAGCATCTGACCGAGTGTGGCATCAAGGAGCCCTAGTAAAATTGAAGTCAATGGGAATCAGGGAGAAAATTCTCCACTGACCGGAGCCATACCTAGCACAATGATTGTGGTTGTTGGAGGTCAATCAGCTCAGCCCAGGACATCGCTGCAGGAGTTCCTCAGGGCAGTGTCCTAGGCCCAACCGTCTTCAGCTGCTTCATCAATGACCTTCCTCCATCATAAGGTCAGAAGTGAGGATGTTTGCTGATGATTACACAGTGTTCAGATCAATTCGCATCTCCTCAGATAATGAAGCAGTCCATGCCCGCATGCTGCAAGACCTGGACGACATTCAGGTTTGGGCTGATAAGTGGCAAGTAACATTCGTGTCACACAAGTGCCAGGCAATGACCATCTCCAACAAGCAAGAGTCTAACCACTTCCCCTTGACATTCAACGGCATTACCATCGCCCACCATCAACATCCTGGGGGTCTTCATTGACCAGACACTTAACTGGACCAGCCACATAAATACTGTGGCAACAAGAGCGGGTCAGAGGCTGGGTATTCTGTGGCGAGTGTCTCACCTCCTGACTCCCCAAAGCCTTTCCATCATCTACAAGGCACAAGTTAGGAGTGTGATAGAATACTCTCCACTTACCTGGATGAGTGCAGCTCCAACAACACTCAAGAAGCTTGACACCATCCAGGACAAAGCAACCCGTTTGATTGACACCCCATCCACCACCTTAAACATTCACTCCCTTCACCACTGGCGCACCGTGGCTGCAATGTGTACCATCTACAAGATGCGCTGCAGCAACTCGCCAAGGCTTCTTCGGCAGCACCTCCCAAACCCGCGACCTCTACCACCTAGAAGGACAAGGGTAGCAGGTGCATCGGAATACCATCACCTGCAAGTTCCCCTCCAAGTTATAAACCATCCTGACTTGGAGATATATCGCCGTTCCTTCATCGTCGCTGGGTCAAAATTCTGGAACTCCCTCCGTAACAATACTGTGGGAGTACCTTCACCACACAGACTGCAGCGGTTCAGGAAGGCAGCTCACCACCACCTTCTCAAGGACAATTAGGGATGGCAATAAATGCTGGCCTTGCCAGCTATGCCCACATCCCCGGAACGAATAAAAAAAAATCCTTCCTCAACTCCCACCTCTTTGACCAAGCTGTTGTCCCACCCCTCTTAACATCTCCTTCGCTGCTTCAATGCCCATCATTTGTTTATGCACCTGTGAAGCGCCTTGGGACATTTTTCGACATTAAAGTGTTATATAAATGCAAGTTTTTGTGAGAGCCTAGACAGTGATTGTTGGTGGGGTACTTGACTGGGGTAGGGGTGGGGTGGGAGGGAGGAAGAGAAAAGCTGAGCCCAATCCTGTTCTCACCCAATATCTACACAATGCACTTTCCAGCAGGGACCACTGGTAGTGGCCAGCAGTGGGAATCCTGGACAGTGTTCTCTTTCCTAGCTCAGAGGCACAGAGGCTAATATTAGCACCCCTCAACACTGCCACCCTGGCTGAGATCATCTAACTCAGCACATATTGAGGGTCGAACTGGAGATCTTTTGGTGTCTGCTTTTTCCAAATGAGCAATCAGGAGAATTTTTCAGCAAGTTTAAAAGAAAAGGTCTTACCTTCAGTATTTCTCCATCTGCATAAAGGACGTACACCGTTATTTCAATGTTCTTCTGTACACTCTTTCCACCTCTCTCAAAATCCCCTCGTTCCAATGTCAGATACAGATCGTTCCTGATGTCACCTGCATGACATTTACATAGCATGTCCAAACAAGTCACGTTAATAAAATTGAATAGGAATAACATAAGGATGAAGCTGACATTCAGCAAACGGTCAGTGTCGATGGGTGAATGTGCAGATATTGTTCACTCAAACCGCAGTGTTGGGGTTAATCCAAACAAAGTGCAGTGCAGGGTCGGGGTTTGACTGAACACAAGCACAGAGTCAGTGAGATATGCATCATTCCTAGGGCTGCAACAAACATTTCTCAATAAAGGCCCCATCTAAAATATTAACCTACCTTCTTATTCAGATACTGACTGACCTGCTGTGTATCTCCAGCATTTTCTGTTTTTAATTTTAGATCTCCAGCAGTTGCAGTTTTTCTTTCAATCCGTTAGTTTGTTCCACTTATATCACCGTGGCAAAGATACTCTGCCAACAGTGTGCACAGGAGAGCATGAAATGATATGATTGGTGATGCACTGATGCTATTACATTGCTGACTCCATCTAACATTATTCTTTATTACAAGTTTGAATAAAAATCGAGACAAGATTGCTGAATTTTCATTGCAAAAGTTGCAAAGGCCAGCTCATGTAACACTGTCTGCCGTATGAAGTTGCTGGAGTGGTTGACAGGCAGAATGTTTAGAGCAGGCTGACCAAGAACTGAGCCTGCCCGAAAACTCCCAAGTACAGCAACGCTGCTCCTTTTAAGTATATGTTTCTTTTACACTGCACTTGTATTACAGCCATTCCACTGCATTATAAATAAAATGGTGCTAGTGTCTCTAGTAATATGGAGGCCCACGTTAAGAGGTAATTTCTCCTTGTGGACATAAACTGGGAGCCGCTGGCATTTCTGAATGTTGTGTGCTACCATTTTGTTCGGAACTCTTAGGGGGAAAAATTGGGTATAGCCCATTTTGGGGTGCTAACCTCACCGGGACGCTAATTTTAGCGCCCCGAAAAAGTTAGCGCCCCTACCCCGTAAATTCAGTAGTAGCGCCCCAAGAAGGAGGTGGCGCACTACTGGAAACGCTCCACCTCCTTCTTGGGGCATTACTACTCAATGACGCGGTGTTACGTGCAGTAGCGCCGCGTCATTGCAAACCTTCTCCCCGATTAAAGGGGAGGGGCCTAGCGCTGCGCACACCGGGGCCCTGCCAGACCACCGGGGAGTGGGGTGCCGTGGAAACAGCCCGGCACTCCTCAAGTGCCGGGCTGAACGATTGCGGCCGGCACCCCGCATACAAATGTCAAAGGGGGCAGGTGCTGGCAGTCAGCCAAAATAAAAATGGCTGCCCGACACCTGCCCTTTAAATTGCGCCGCCGCCCGCTACCGCCGCTGCAAAACCGCCCCCTGATCCTGTCGCACATAGGTCAGGGGGCGCAAGAGAAGTTTGCAGCCGTGGCGCAAACGGGGCGCTGCGCACGGCATTGACATCATTGCTGGCGCAGCAGGGTGCTACTGGCTACCGCCGCCGCTAACCTCTCGCTGAATTTCGCGGGAGGTGTTAGCGGAGCCGCATCCGGGCGCTAGGACACTTGCGCCCTGTTAGCGCCCCCCGGGGGCACTATCAAGAGGAGCAAAGCAACCCAATTTCTAGCCCTTGGTGTTTTTGCATGAAAGTCTTACTCTAAAGTTCTGATTGTGACTTGTAAATGATTGCAGCTACAACTCCTTCAGTTGGTGCTCTAATCTTCACCACATAATGTAGATGGGGGAGTTGGAGCAGCAGCTGCCCTAACACACTGCCACATTACTCCACTGGAAGCAGATCTGCAATATATACAAGCCAGCGTACAACATTTCAGAATCCCACGACAGTCCCCACTAGTCCCACGCAAACAGGTCCTGTTAGGTGCCCAGTCACTGTATATCCTGAAGCCAACAGTTTGTGCTAAATGATTGGCACATCGCCTCTCTATACAAATGGTTTATGATGGGTAATAAGTAGATGGCCACATGTAATTTTGTCCCCGGCTAGTGATCAGCGGGTCAATTAAACACATTACATAGAATAGAGAGCACAGAAACAGGTCATTCAGCCCAATTAGTCTGTGCCGGTGTTTATACTCCACACGAGTCTACATGGAGAAATATCCCTGGCTACTTGATGTTACACAGTTAACACTGGCTTTTCAGAAGTTAATGTCACTTCTTTGACTCTTAGTGACCTACAATTGTTTTTATTCAATTTAAAGCAATAACCCAAATGAAAAAAAATCATCTTCCAGGGAACAGTCATATCAAGTTTAAAGTTTAGGTACTTTTCATTTGAGGTAGTCCAATGATGCCAGGCGTGTAGTTTCCAACTGTCTGCAGATCTCTCTTGTATGAAGTTGGGAACCCCTGGGTACCCAAGGAAATGGAGAAGCACATTTTTTGGGTTCCCTGAGCTGGTCTTGGTCTCCACTTATCTTTCATTGGTTAGATTTTTTTTTTAAAGAGTAGTGGAACCAACAAACAACGGAGCTCACAAGACCCTAATTGAGCCTTGAGACCACACATTCAAGATAAAAATGTCTTTGTTTCAATTTTGCACTGGTAAAGCTAGGATCACAAAAACCCCAAATGGGGAAGTTGCTTGATTGCAGTCTCCTGATTCTCAATTCTTGCCTACAAATAGGGTACAAAACTTAACAGATATGTTAAGATGGAGGAAATTTCTGAATGCTGCTTTAAATTGCTTACACATCAAGATGAAAGGAAGTGAGAATCAGGGGCTCACAGTCACTGTAACTAATACCCCAATAGATAAATAGGCCGATAAATCCCCAGGGCCTGATAATCTACATCCTAGGGTACTTAAGGAAGTGGCCCTAGAAATAGTAGATGCATTGCTGGTCATCTTCCAAAACTCCATAGACTCTGGAACAGTTCCCATGGATTGGAGGGTAGCTAATGTAACCCCACTATTTAAAAAAGGTGGTAGAAAGAAAACGGGGAATTATAGACCGGTAAGCCTGACATCGGTAGTGGGGAAAATGCTAGAGTCCATTATAAAAGATGTAATAGCAGAGCACTTGAAAAACAGTGACAGGATCGGACAAAGTCAACATGGATTTACAAAAGGTAAATCATGCTTGACTAATCTACTGGAATTATTTGAGGATGTAACTGGTAGAATAGATAAGGGAGAACCAGTGGATGTGGTGTATTTGGACTTTCAGAAGGCTTTCGATAAGGTCCCGCATAAGAGATTAGCGTGCAAAGTTAAAGCACATGGGATTGGGGGTAAGGTACTGACTTGGATAGAGAACTGGTTGGCAGATAGGAAGCAAAGAGTTGGAATAAACAGGTCTTTTTCCGAGTGGCAGGTAGTGACTAGTGGGGTACCGCAGGGATCAGTGCTAGGACCCCAGTTATTCACAATATATATTAATGATCTAGACGAGGGAACTAGATGTAATATCTCCAAGTTTGCAGACGACACAAAGCTGGGTGGGCGTGTGTGCTGTGAGGAGGATGCAGAGAAACTCCAGTATGATTTGGACAAGTTGGGTGATTGGGCAGATGCATGGCAGATGCAGTATAATGTGGATAAATGCGAGGTTATCCACTTTGGTGGCAAAAACAGGAAGGCAGATTATTATCTGAATGGCAATAGATTGGGAAAAGGGGAAGTGCAACGAGACCTGGGTGTCCTTGTGCACCAGTCGCTGAAGGTAAGCATGCAGGTGCAGCAGGCGGTTAAGAAGGCAAATGGTATGTTGGCCTTCATAGCGAGAGGATTCGAGTACAGGAGGTTTTGCTGCAGTTGTACAGGACCTTGGTGAGACCACACCTTGAGTATTGTGTGCAGTTTTGGTCGCCTTATCTGAGGAAGAATGTTCTTGCCATGGAGGGAGTGCAGCGAAGATTCAGCAGACTGATACCTGGGATGGCAGGAAAGACGTATGAAGAGAGATTGGGACGATTGGGCTTGTATTCGCTAGAGTTTAGAAGAATGAGAGGGGATCTCATTGAAACTTATAAAATTCTAACAGGACTAGACAGACTAGATGCAGGAAGGATGTTCCCGATGGCGGAGCAGTCCAGAACCAGGGGTCACAGTCTAAAAATAAGGGGTAAGCCATTTAGGACTGAGATGAGGAGGAATTTCTTCACCCAGAGAGTGGTGAACCTGTGGAATTCTCTACCACAGAAGACAGTTGAGTCCAATTCATTAAATATATTCAAGAAGGATTTAGATATATTTCTTAAGGCTAACGAGATCAAGGGATATGGGGAGAAAGCAGGGACAGGGTACTGAATCTGGATGATCAGCCATGATCGCATTGAATGGCCTACTCCTGCTCCTATCTTCTATGTTTCTGCAATTTAAGCCAATTTCCTTTCTTGTCAAATCTTCTCCATTAACACTGCAGATATGCTGTTTCTCAGAAGTTCTGAATGTAACTTTGCCAATCTGGCCTGGGTTTTCCCCCTGATTTCATAGGTGGGCTGACCAGGTGAAGCTGTGAGGTCAACCTGCCTGTGTCCAGAATTAAGATAATGGTTCGAGTGCAAGTGGTCAAAGGGACCCCAGGGAACTCTCTTTCAAGGACAATTCTGGTGCCTCTGACAGCTGGGGGATCAGTTTGTTTACTTCACAGCGTTGTTTCCAAGTGAGACAATCCTGGACAGTAAATGGGGGACAATATCACATCTATATTATAGCAAGGAGGCAGCAATTTAATATAAGCCAGGTGGAATGAGGTGGTTTTGCTCCCAGCCTCCAGAGGTCTGATCTTGCTTATACAGGCCAGCAATGCACACACCATGCTCCTCAATAAGCATAGGGAGTTAAACCAAATGGATTGAAAATTGGTCTGGTAGCAGAATGCAGGAGATGATGGTGGACAGGCAAGACTCTATGTGGGGAACACTGACCTGTAGATTTCGACCAGGCTCTGCTCCGGGTCCTCTACTTGGTTTGGAAATAATGTGGAGGAGGGCACCTCTAGTAATATGGTTAAAATCAAACACACACATTTCCATGCCTCACTGCATTCTCTTTTACAGCTCCAAAACCAGGTCAGTATCTGCTGTGCAATTGTTAATATGGACAATGCAACAAGTTGATCCATGTACACTTCCACTGGGAGTCACCGGATGGTGAAGGAATCTTGGTCAATTTTCTCCATCCTAGCCCAGAAGACGTTATAGCCAAGTGTTGCAACCCAGGTGAGATCAGCTAAATCAGGACAGACCGAGAATTGAAGCTGGGAGCCTTGTGGTCCGATAAACTCACTGAACCATCAGGGAAGCCTCAACAATGCACAGTTATAGAGCCCAGACTGGCTGTGGAGATGTCATCCCACCCAAAATAGACAGCAGCAAGGAGCAGTGATTGCATTACTCAGTAGTAAAAAAAATCTCAAAATTCAAATATTATGAAGCTGAATTTGTCCACAATAGAGTACTGTTCAGAAAACTTGGCATGCATGAGCTCTCTAATCTCCCCACTCACCCACCCGTTTTATGAATATTAACATATGGTGACTTGAAATGCAAATGTGGTTGCTGTACATACAGTTAATAAACAGGAATTGCATGGTAACCTTTCTACATCTATTTAGATGTCAGGGAGAATTTTGCTAATGTGCGTCGAAACTGACACAGTGCATCACTTTGTGCATCGAAGCAAGGGAAATACCTTTATATTCAGCAGCACACTGCAGTGTTTGAGTCATTCCAATGAGCGTCTGCTGTACTTTTGTCTCCATACGTTGGAAACAAAATGATCTCACAGGAGCAGTAAAACGAACGGCGACATTTACTCCTCAAGTATGAGCATGAAGAAATCTGAAACAGTACTCAGCATAAAATATCTCAAATTCTTGATTGTGCCCAATCCACTCGTGTATCTTTCCTAATTGGTGTAATGAATAGTGCAGAAAACGAGGCAGTGGAATGTGTCCACAAATTAAAAATGAAATAATGGTGGTGATGCTTCATGGATGCTATAATTTATCGCACCAGAAAGTACAATACTCCCAGCAAGTGCTGGTAAACCTTTGATCTGTCAAATATTTACTTCCGTTTTAAATTTATTTTCTTTTGGGGTAAATTAAAAACATAAGAGTTTTATCTGAACACATTAAACCATTCAGTAAAAATAGTGCCACAGAATAATTTGAATGCCCTGTGGCTGTTCTGAGAGCAGAACTAACACATTTTTCATGGGGGCTTTATTAAAATACTTTATAACTTCTATTTTTTGCTCTATGTAGGCCAAAGCTCTAGTTGTGAAGATTTTATCACAGTAACATTATGAAAGTCATTTGTTCCAGAATTGACAACACAATAACATGGTGTGGGACCATTGTTAGAGAGTAAAGAACTGCCCATGATGTGGGGCAGTGTTAGCAGTGAAGCGTAGCCCAATAATGCTGAATTCGGTCTTTTTCTTGGATAATGAGTAGCACAATGATATTATGTGGAGCTATTACTGTCAACAGCGAGGAACAGCCCAATAACTGAGTACGCCCATTGTTCTAGGGTGATGAATACCACAGTAAAATTGTGTGAAGCTGCTGCTGTTAGCAGTGAGGAACAGAACAGTAACATCATGTGAGTCATTAATACAAAAAGAAAATACTGCAGATGCTGGAAATCTCAAATAAAAACAGAAAATGCTGGAGATACTCAGCAGGTCAAGCAGCATCTGTGAAGAGAGAAACAGAGTGAAAGTTTCAGGTCGATGACCTTTTGTCAGAACTGGAAAAAAGCAGGAAATGGAACAGATTTTTAAGCAAGTGTAGGGGCTGGGAAATGGGGGAGGGGATGAAAGAACAAAAGGGAAGGTCTGTGATAGGATAGAAGGCAGTTGAAGTTAAGAGACATTAAGAGATATTCAAGGCAAAAGGAGATGGTAATGGGACAGGTTAAGAAACAAAGGATGGCCCTAGATGAAGTGTAAATTGCGCTGGCAGAATGAAAGACAGCTGCCATGTGGGAGAGAAGAACAGAAGGCACAAACAAAAAAATGTGGATAAAAAAGATATATATATGATAGGGGCCAGGTTATGATCTGAAATTGTTGAACTCTATATTGAGTCAAGAAGGTTGTAAAGTGCCTAATCAAAAGATGAGGTGCTGTTCCTCGACCTTACGCTGAGCTTCCGTGGAACAATGCAAGAGGCAGAGGACGGCGCCAGCCATCAAGCCCTATCTATTCTAATCCCATTTTCCAGCACTTGGTCCATAGCCTTGTATGCTATGGCGTTTCAAGTGCTCATCTAAATGCTCTTGAATGTTGTGAGGGTTCCTGCCTCTACCACCCTTTCAGGCAGTGAGTTCCAGATTCCAACCACCCTCTGGGTGAAAAAGTTTTTCTTCAAATCCCCTCTAAACCTCCTGCCCCTTACCTTGAAACTATGCCCCCTGGTTATTGACCCCTCTACTAAGGGGAAAAGTTCCTTTCTATCTACCCTATCTATGCCCCTCATAATTTTGTACACCTCAATCAGGTCCCCCCTCAGCCTTTCTCTGCTCTAAGGAAAACAACCCCAGTCTGTCCAGTCTCTCTTCATAGCTGAAGCGCTCCAGCCCAGGTAACATCCTGGTGAATCTCCTCTGCACCCTCTCCAATGCAATCACATCCTTCCTATAGTGCGGCGACCAGAACTGCACACAGTATTCCAGCTGTGGCCTAACTAGCGTTTTGTGCAGCTCCATCATAACCTCCCTGCTCTTATATTCTATGCCTCAGCTAATGAAGGCAAGTTTCCCATATGCCTTTTTAACCACCTTATCTACCTGTCCTGCTGCCTTCAGGGATCTATGTTCATGCACACCAAGGTCCCTCTGATCCTCTGTCCTTCCTAGGGTCCTACCATTCATTGTGTATTCCCTTGCCTTGTTAGTCCTCCCAAAATGCATCACCTCACACTTTTCAGGGTTAAATTCCATTTGCTACTGTTCTGCCCATCTGACCAACCCGTCTATATCGTCCTGTAGCCTGCAGCTTCCCTCCTCACTATTTACCACTCCACCAATTTTGGTGTCATCTGCGAACTTACTGATCATACCTCCTACATTCATATCTAAATCATTAATGTACACTACAAACAGCAAAGGACCCAGCACCGATCCCTGCGGTACACCACTGGACACAGGCTTCCAGTCACAAAAACAACCTTCGACCATCACCCTCTGCCTCCTGCCACTAAGCCAATTTTGGATCCAATGTGTCAAATTGCCCTGGATCCCATGGGCTCTTACCTTCTTGACCAGTCTCCCATGCGGGACTTTGTCAAAAGCTTTACTGAAGTCCATGTAGACTATATCAATGACACTACCCTCATCCACGCACCTAATCACCCCCTCGAAAAATTCAGTCAAATTGGTTAGACACCCCCTGACAAAGCCATGCTGACTATCCTTGATTAATTCTTGCCTCTCCAAGTGGAGACCTTTTCTGTCCGTCAGAATTTTTTCCAATAATTTCCCTACCACTGATGTTAGGCTCACTGGCCTATAATTCCCTGGTTTATCCCTACTACCCTTCTTGAATAATGGTACTACGTTAGCTGTTCTCCAGTCCTCTGGCACCTCCCCTGTGGCCAGAGAGGTTCTGAAAATTTGTGTCAGAGCCCCTGCAATCTCCTCCCTTGCCTCACACAGCAGCCTGGGATACATCTCATCTGGGCCTGGGGATTTATCCACTTTTAAGCCTGCTAAAACCGCTAGTACCTCCTCCCTCCCAATACTAATTTGTTCAAGTATATCACAATCCCCCTGCCTGATTTCTGTGCCTACATCGTCCTTCTCCATAGTGAACACAGATGCAAAATATTCATTTAAAACCTCACCTACATCTTCCGGCTCTACACACAGATTGCCACTTTGGTCCCTAATGGGCCCTACTCTTTCCCTGGTTATCCTCTTGCCCTTAATATACTTATAAAACACCTTGGGATTTTCCTTTATTTTGCCCGCCAGTGTTTTTTCATGCCCCTCTTCGCTCTCCTAATTTCTTTTTTAAGTACCCCCCTGCACTTTCTATACTCCTCTCGGGCTTCCACTGTTTTTAGTCCTTTGTATCTGCCAAAAGCCTCCCTTTTTTTCCTAATCCATTCTTGTATATCCCTTGACATCCAGGGTTCCCTGGGCTTGTTGGTCCCACCCTTGACCTTTACGGGAACATGTTGGCGTTGTACTCTCTCTATTTCCTTTCTGAAAGACTCCCACTGCTCTGATGTGGATTTTCCTACAAGTAGCTGATCCCAGTCCACTTTGGCCAGATCCTGCCTTATCATAAAAATCGGCCTTCACCAATTTAGAACCTTTATCTCCGCTCCATCTTTGTCCTTTTCCATGACTACCTTAAATCTCACCGAATTATGGTCACTGTCACCAAAATGCTCTCCGACTGACACTTCTGCCACTTGCCCGGCGACATTCCCTGGAATTAGGTCCAGTACCGCCCCCTCTCTTGTAGGACTTTCTACATGCTGGCTCAAAAAGCTCTCCTGGATGCACTTTAAGAATTCCGCACACTCTAAGCCTTTCACACTCTGACTATCCCAGTTAATATTGGGGAAGTTGAAATCCCCTACTATTATGACCCTATTATTTCTACACTTCTCTGAGAGTTGCCTACTTATCTGTTCCTCTATCTCCTCCTGCAGTGAGGATTAGCACAGTAACATCTGACGAAAGGTCATCGACCTGAAACGTTAACTCTGTTTCTCTCTTCACAGATGCTGCCTGACCTGCTGAGTATCTTCAGTATTTTCTGTTTTTATTAGCACAGTAACATTGTGCGTCATTGTTGTTTGCAGTGAGGATTAGCACAATAACATCGTGTGAGTCACTGTTGGTTGCAATGAGGATTAACACAGTAACATCCTGTGAGTCACTTTTGTTTGCAGTGAGGATTAGCCCTGTAACCTTGTGTGAGTCATTGTTGTTTGCAGTGAGGATTAACATAGTAACATCCTGTGAGTCATTGTTGTTTGCAGTGAGGATTAACACAGTAACATCCTGTGAGTCACTTTTGTTTGCAGTGAGGATTAGCCCAGTAACATCCTGTGAGTCACTGTTGTTTGCAGGGAGGATTAGCCCAGTAACATCCTGTGAGTCATTGTTGTTTGCAGTGAGGATTAGCACAGTAACATCGTGTGAGTCATTGTTGTTTGCAGTGAGGATTAGCACAGTAACATCGTGAGAGTCATTGTTGTTTGCAGTGAGGATTAGCACAGTAACATCGTGTGAGTCATTGTTGTTTGCAGTGAGGATTAGTCCAGTAACATCCTGTGAGTCAATGTTGTTTGCAGTGAGGATTAGCACAGTAACATCGTGTGAGTCATTGTTGTTAGCAGTGAGGATTAGTATAGTAACATCGTGTGAGTCACTATTGTTTCCAGGACGATTAGCAGAGTAACATTGTGTGAGTCATTGTTGTTTGCAGTGAGGATTAGCCCAGTAACATCCTGTGAGTCACTGTTGTTTGCAGTGAGGATTAGCACAGTAACATCCTGTGAGTCATTGTTGTTTGCAGTGAGGATTAGCACAGTAACATCGGGAGAGTCATTGTTGTTTGCAGTGAGGATCAGCACAGTAACATGGCGTGAGTCATTGTTGTTTGCAGTGAGGATTAGCACAGTAACATCGTGTGAGTCATTGTTGTTTGCAGTGAGGATTAGCACAGTAACATCCTGTGAGTCATTGTTGTTTGCAGTGAGGATTAGCACAGTAACATCGTGAGAGTCATTGTTGTTTGCAGTGAGGATCAGCACAGTAACATGGTGTGAATCATTGTTGTTTGCAGTGAGGATTAGCACAGTAACATCGTGTGAGTCATTGTTGTTTGCAGTGAGGATTAGCACAGTAACCTCATAACCTTAGATCATAACCTCAGCTCCAATCACATTTATATTTTATTTTATCCACCCTTTTATTTGTCCCCCCACCACCTTTTTTTTCCTCCTAGAAGCTGGCAGCTGTCCTTCATTCTGCCAGTGGATTTCACACTTCATTCAGCCTTAATCTGTCACATTAACACCACCTCTAGCCTTGCATATCTCTTAATGTCTCTTCATCTCCCCCTTTGTTCCTTTATCCCCTCCCCCTTTTCCCAGCTTTACCCTGGCCTTAAATCTATTTGATTTCCGGCTCCTCCCAGTTCTGATGAAAGGTCATCGACCTGAAACGTTAACTCTCTTTCTCTCTCCACGGATGCTGCCTGGCCTGCTGAGTTTTTCCAGCGTTTTCTGTTGTTATCCTGTGAGTCAATGTTGTTTGCAGTGAGGATTAGCACAGTAACATAGTGTGAGTCATTGTCGTTAGCAGTGAGGATTAGCACAGTAACATCGTGTGAGTCACTGTTGTTTGCAGTGAGGATTAGCACAGTAACATCGTGTGAGTCATTGTTGTTAGCAGTGAGGATTAGCACAGTAACATCGTGTGAGTCACTGTTGTTTGCAGTGAGGATTAGCACAGTAACATCGTGAGAGTCATTGTTTGCAGTGAGGATTAGCACAGTAACATCCTGTGAGTCACTGTTGTTTGCAGGGAGAATTAGCCCAGTAACATCCTGTGAGTCATTGTTGTTTGCAGTGAGGATTAGCACAGTAACATCGTGTGAGTCATTGTTGTTTGCAGTGAGGATTAGCACAGTAACATCGTGAGAGTCATTGTTGTTTGCAGTGAGGATTAGCAGAGTAACATCGTGTGAGTCATTGTTGTTTCCAGGACGATTAGCAGAGTAACATTGTGTGAGTCATTGTTGTTTGCAGTGAGGATTAGCCCAGTAACATCCTGTGAGTCACTGTTGTTTGCACTGAGGATTAGCACAGTAACATCGTGTGAGTCATTGTTGTCAGCAGTGAGGATTAGTACAGTAACATCGTGTGAGTCACTATTGTTTCCAGGACGATTAGCACAGTAACATCGTGTGAGTCACTGTTGTTTGCAGTGAGGATTAGCCCAGTAACATCCTGTGAGTCACTGTTGTTTGCAGTGAGGATTAGCACAGTAACATCGTGTGAGTCACTGTTGTTTGCAGTGAGGATTAGCACAGTAACATCGTGTGAGTCACTGTTTGCAGTGAGGATTAGCACAGTAACATTGTGTGAGTCATTGTTGTTTGCAGTGAGGATTAGCCCAGTAACATCCTGTGAGTCACTGTTGTTTGCAGTGAGGATTAGCACAGTAACATCGTGTGAGTCATTGTTGTTAGCAGTGAGGATTAGCACAGTAACATCGTGTGAGTCACTGTTGTTTGCAGTGAGGATTAGCACAGTAACATCGTGTGAGTCACTGTTGTTTGCAGTGAGGATTAGCACAGTAACATCGTGTGAGTCATTGTTGTTTGCAGTGAGGATTAGCCCAGTAACATCCTGTGAGTCACTGTTGTTTGCACTGAGGATTAGCACAGTAACATCGTGTGAGTCATTGTTGTTAGCAGTGAGGATTAGTACAGTAACATCGTGTGAGTCACTATTGTTTCCAGGATGATTAGCAGAGTAACATTGTGTGAGTCATTGTTGTTTGCAGTGAGGATTAGCCCAGTAACATCCTGTGAGTCACTGTTGTTTGCAGTGAGGATTAGCACAGTAACATCGTGTGAGTCATTGTTGTTAGCAGTGAGGATTAGCACAGTAACATCGTGTGAGTCACTGTTGTTTGCAGTGAGGATTAGCACAGTAACATCGTGTGAGTCATTGTTGTTTGCAGTGAGGATTAGCACAGTAACATCGTGAGAGTCATTGTTGTTTGCAGTGAGGATTAGCACAGTAACATCGTGTGAGTCACTATTGTTAGCAGTGAGGATTAGTACAGTAACATCGTGTGAGTCACTATTGTTTCCAGGACGATTAGCAGAGTAACATTGTGTGAGTCATTGTTGTTTGCAGTGAGGATTAGTCCAGTAACATCCTGTGAGTCAATGTTGTTTGCAGTGAGGATTAGCACAGTAACATCGTGTGAGTCATTGTTGTTAGCAGTGAGGATTAGTACAGTAACATCGTGTGAGTCACTATTGTTTCCAGGACGATTAGCAGAGTAACATTGTGTGAGTCATTGTTGTTTGCAGTGAGGATCAGCACAGTAACATCCTGTGAGTCATTGTTGTTTGCAGTGAGGATTAGCACAGTAACATCGTGAGAGTCATTGTTGTTTGCAGTGAGGATCAGCACAGTAACATGGTGTGAGTCATTGTTGTTTGCAGTGAGGATTAGCACAGTAACATCGTGTGAGTCATTGTTGTTTGCAGTGAGGATTAGCACAGTAACATCCTGTGAGTCATTGTTGTTTGCAGTGAGGATTAGCACAGTAACATCGTGAGAGTCATTGTTGTTTGCAGTGAGGATCAGCACAGTAACATGGTGTGAGTCATTGTTGTTTGCAGTGAGGATTAGCACAGTAACCTCATAACCTTAGATCATAACCTCAGCTCCAATCACATTTATATTTTATTTTATCCACCCTTTTATTTGTCCCCCCCCCCACCTTTTTTTTCCTCCTAGAAGCTGGCAGCTGTCCTTCATTCTGCCAGTGGATTTCACACTTCATTCAGCCTTAATCTGTCACATTAACACCACCTCTAGCCTTGCATATCTCTTAATGTCTCTTAATGTCTCTTCATCTCCCCCTTTGTTCCTTTATCCCCTCCCCCTTTTCCCAGCTTTACCCTGGCCTTAAATCTATTTGATTTCCGGCTCCTCCCAGTTCTGATGAAAGGTCATCGACCTGAAACGTTAACTCTCTTTCTCTCTCCACGGATGCTGCCTGGCCTGCTGAGTTTTTCCAGCGTTTTCTGTTGTTATCCTGTGAGTCAATGTTGTTTGCAGTGAGGATTAGCACAGTAACATAGTGTGAGTCATTGTCGTTAGCAGTGAGGATTAGCACAGTAACATCGTGTGAGTCACTGTTGTTTGCAGTGAGGATTAGCACAGTAACATCGTGTGAGTCATTGTTGTTTGCAGTGAGGATTAGCACAGTAACATCGTGAGAGTCATTGTTTGTAGTGAGGATTAGCACAGTAACATCCTGTGAGTCACTGTTGTTTGCAGGGAGAATTAGCCCAGTAACATCCTGTGAGTCATTGTTGTTTGCAGTGAGGATTAGCACAGTAACATCGTGTGAGTCATTGTTGTTTGCAGTGAGGATTAGCACAGTAACATCGTGAGAGTCATTGTTGTTTGCAGTGAGGATTAGCACAGTAACATCGTGTGAGTCATTGTTGTTTCCAGGACGATTAGCAGAGTAACATTGCGTGAGTCATTGTTGTTTGCAGTGAGGATTAGCCCAGTAACATCCTGTGAGTCACTGTTGTTTGCACTGAGGATTAGCACAGTAACATCGTGTGAGTCATTGTTGTCAGCAGTGAGGATTAGTACAGTAACATCGTGTGAGTCACTATTGTTTCCAGGACGATTAGCAGAGTAACATTGTGTGAGTCATTGTTGTTTGCAGTGAGGATTAGCCCAGTAACATCCTGTGAGTCACTGTTGTTTGCAGTGAGGATTAGCACAGTAACATCGTGTGAGTCATTGTTGTTAGCAGTGAGGATTAGCACAGTAACATCGTGTGAGTCACTGTTGTTTGCAGTGAGGATTAGCACAGTAACATCCTGTGAGTCATTGTTGTTTGCAGTGAAGATTAGCACAGTAACATCGTGTGAGTCACTGTTGTTTGCAGTGAGGATTAGCACAGTAACATCGTGTGAGTCATTGTTGTTTGCAGTGAGGATTAGCCCAGTAACATCCTGTGAGTCACTGTTGTTTGCACTGAGGATTAGCACAGTAACATCGTGTGAGTCATTGTTGTTAGCAGTGAGGATTAGTACAGTAACATCGTGTGAGCCACTATTGTTTCCAGGACGATTAGCAGAGTAACATTGTGTGAGTCATTGTTGTTTGCAGTGAGGATTAGCCCAGTAACATCCTGTGAGTCACTGTTGTTTGCAGTGAGGATTAGCACAGTAACATCGTGTGAGTCATTGTTGTTAGCAGTGAGGATTAGCACAGTAACATCGTGTGAGTCACTGTTGTTTGCAGTGAGGATTAGCACAGTAACATCGTGAGAGTCATTGTTTGCAGTGAGGATTAGCACAGTAACATCCTGTGAGTCACTGCTGTTTGCAGGGAGAATTAGCCCAGTAACATCCTGTGAGTCATTGTTGTTTGCAGTGAGAATTAGCCCAGTAACATCCTGTGAGTCATTGTTGTTTGCAGTGAGGATTAGCACAGTAACATCGTGTGAGTCATTGTTGTTTGCAGTGAGGATTAGCACAGTAACATCGTGAGAGTCATTGTTGTTTGCAGTGAGGATTAGCACAGTAACATCGTGTGAGTCATTGTTGTTTCCAGGACGATTAGCAGAGCAACATTGTGTGAGTCATTGTTGTTTGCAGTGAGGATTAGCCCAGTAACATCCTGTGAGTCACTGTTGTTTGCACTGAGGATTAGCACAGTAACATCGTGTGAGTCATTGTTGTTAGCAGTGAGGATTAGTACAGTAACATCGTGTGAGTCACTATTGTTTCCAGGACGATTAGCAGAGTAACATTGTGTGAGTCATTGTTGTTTGCAGTGAGGATTAGTCCAGTAACATCCTGTGAGTCAATGTTGTTTGCAGTGAGGATTAGCACAGTAACATTGTGTGAGTCATTGTTGTTTGCAGTGAGGATTAGTACAGTAACATCGTGTGAGTCACTATTGTTTCCAGGACGATTAGCAGAATAACATTGTGTGAGTCATTGTTGTTTGCAGTGAGGATTAGCCCAGTAACATCCTGTGAGTCACTGTTGTTTGCAGTGAGGATTAGCACAGTAACATCGTGTGAGTCATTGTTGTTAGCAGTGAGGATTAGCACAGTAACATCGTGTGAGTCACTGTTGTTTGCAGTGAGGATTAGCACAGTAACATCGTGTGAGTCACTGTTGTTTGCAGTGAGGATTAGCACAGTAACATCGTGTGAGTCATTGTTGTTAGGAGTGAGGATTAGCACAGTAACATCGTGTGAGTCACTGTTGTTTGCAGTGAGGATTAGCACAGTAACATCGTGAGAGTCATTGTTTGCAGTGAGGATTAGCACAGTAACATCCTGTGAGTCACTGTTGTTTGGAGGGAGAATTAGCCCAGTAACATCCTGTGAGTCATTGTTGTTTGCAGTGAGGATTAGCACAGTAACATCGTGTGAGTCATTGTTGTTTGCAGTGAGGATTAGCACAGTAACATCGTGTGAGTCATTGTTGTTTGCAGTGAGGATTAGCACAGTAACATCGTGTGAGTCATTGTTGTTTCCAGGACGATTAGCAGAGTAACATTGTGTGAGTCATTGTTGTTTGCAGTGAGGATTAGCCCAGTAACATCCTGTGAGTCACTGTTGTTTGCACTGAGGATTAGCACAGTAACATCGTGTGAGTCATTGTTGTCAGCAGTGAGGATTAGTACAGTAACATCGTGTGAGTCACTATTGTTTCCAGGACGATTAGCAGAGTAACATTGTGTGAGTCATTGTTGTTTGCAGTGAGGATTAGCCCAGTAACATCCTGTGAGTCACTGTTGTTTGCAGTGAGGATTAGCACAGTAACATCGTGTGAGTCATTGTTGTTAGCAGTGAGGATTAGCACAGTAACATCGTGTGAGTCACTGTTGTTTGCAGTGAGGATTAGCACAGTAACATCCTGTGAGTCATTGTTGTTTGCAGTGAGGATTAGCACAGTAACATCCTGTGAGTCACTGTTGTTTGCAGTGAGGATTAGCACAGTAACATCGTGTGAGTCATTGTTGTTAGCAGTGAGGATTAGCACAGTAACATCGTGTGAGTCACTGTTGTTTGCAGTGAGGATTAGCACAGTAACATCCTGTGAGTCATTGTTGTTTGCAGTGAGGATTAGCACAGTAACATCGTGTGAGTCACTGTTGTTTGCAGTGAGGATTAGCACAGTAACATCGTGTGAGTCATTGTTGTTAGCAGTGAGGATTAGTATAGTAACATCGTGTGAGTCACTATTGTTTCCAGGACGATTAGCAGAGTAACATTGTGTGAGTCATTGTTGTTTGCAGTGAGGATTAGCCCAGTAACATCCTGTGAGTCACTGTTGTTTGCAGTGAGGATTAGCACAGTAACATCGTGTGAGTCATTGTTGTTAGCAGTGAGGATTAGCACAGTAACATCCTGTGAGTCATTGTTGTTTGCAGTGAGGATTAGCACAGTAACATGGCGTGAGTCATTGTTGTTTGCAGTGAGGATTAGCACAGTAACATCGTGTGAGTCACTGTTGTTTGCAGTGAGGATTAGCACAGTAACATCGTGTGAGTCATTGTTGTTAGCAGTGAGGATTAGCACAGTAACATCGTGTGAGTCACTGTTGTTTGCAGTGAGGATTAGCACAGTAACATCGTGAGAGTCATTGTTTGCAGTGAGGATTAGCACAGTAACATCCTGTGAGTCACTGTTGTTTGCAGGGAGAATTAGCCCAGTAACATCCTGTGAGTCATTGTTGTTTGCAGTGAGGATTAGCACAGTAACATCGTGTGAGTCATTGTTGTTTGCAGTGAAGATTAGCACAGTAACATCGTGAGAGTCATTGTTGTTTCCAGGACGATTAGCAGAGTAACATTGCGTGAGTCATTGTTGTTTGCAGTGAGGATTAGCCCAGTAACATCCTGTGAGTCACTGTTGTTTGCACTGAGGATTAGCACAGTAACATCGTGTGAGTCATTGTTGTCAGCAGTGAGGATTAGTACAGTAACATCGTGTGAGTCACTATTGTTTCCAGGACGATTAGCAGAGTAACATTGTGTGAGTCATTGTTGTTTGCAGTGAGGATTAGCCCAGTAACATCCTGTGAGTCACTGTTGTTTGCAGTGAGGATTAGCACAGG
The DNA here is from genome assembly GCA_030390025.1 of Squalus acanthias. Lineage (NCBI taxonomy): Eukaryota > Metazoa > Chordata > Chondrichthyes > Squaliformes > Squalidae > Squalus > Squalus acanthias. The sequence goes on along the minus strand of CM059444.1, from coordinate 5,740,993 downwards.
AACATCGTGTGAGTCATTGTTGTTAGCAGTGAGGATTAGCACAGTAACATCGTGTGAGTCACTGTTGTTTGCAGTGAGGATTAGCACAGTAACATCCTGTGAGTCATTGTTGTTTGCAGTGAAGATTAGCACAGTAACATCGTGTGAGTCACTGTTGTTTGCAGTGAGGATTAGCACAGTAACCTCATAACCTTAGATCATAACCTCAGCTCCAATCACATTTATATTTTATTTTATCCACCCTTTTATTTGTCCCCCCACCACCTTTTTTTTCCTCCTAGAAGCTGGCAGCTGTCCTTCATTCTGCCAGTGGATTTCACACTTCATTCAGCCTTAATCTGTCACATTAACACCACCTCTAGCCTTGCATATCTCTTAATGTCTCTTCATCTCCCCCTTTGTTCCTTTATCCCCTCCCCCTTTTCCCAGCTTTACCCTGGCCTTAAATCTATTTGATTTCCGGCTCCTCCCAGTTCTGATGAAAGGTCATCGACCTGAAACGTTAACTCTCTTTCTCTCTCCACGGATGCTGCCTGGCCTGCTGAGTTTTTCCAGCGTTTTCTGTTGTTATCCTGTGAGTCAATGTTGTTTGCAGTGAGGATTAGCACAGTAACATAGTGTGAGTCATTGTCGTTAGCAGTGAGGATTAGCACAGTAACATCGTGTGAGTCACTGTTGTTTGCAGTGAGGATTAGCACAGTAACATCGTGTGAGTCATTGTTGTTAGCAGTGAGGATTAGCACAGTAACATCGTGTGAGTCACTGTTGTTTGCAGTGAGGATTAGCACAGTAACATCGTGAGGGTCATTGTTTGCAGTGAGGATTAGCACAGTAACATCCTGTGAGTCACTGTTGTTTGCAGGGAGAATTAGCCCAGTAACATCCTGTGAGTCATTGTTGTTTGCAGTGAGGATTAGCACAGTAACATCGTGTGAGTCATTGTTGTTTGCAGTGAGGATTAGCACAGTAACATCGTGAGAGTCATTGTTGTTTGCAGTGAGGATTAGCACAGTAACATCGTGTGAGTCATTGTTGTTTCCAGGACGATTAGCAGAGTAACATTGTGTGAGTCATTGTTGTTTGCAGTGAGGATTAGCCCAGTAACATCCTGTGAGTCACTGTTGTTTGCACTGAGGATTAGCACAGTAACATCGTGTGAGTCATTGTTGTCAGCAGTGAGGATTAGTACAGTAACATCGTGTGAGTCACTATTGTTTCCAGGACGATTAGCAGAGTAACATTGTGTGAGTCATTGTTGTTTGCAGTGAGGATTAGCACAGTAACATCGTGTGAGTCACTGTTGTTTGCAGTGAGGATTAGCACAGTAACATCGTGTGAGTCACTGTTGTTTGCAGTGAGGATTAGCCCAGTAACATCCTGTGAGTCACTGTTGTTTGCAGTGAGGATTAGCACAGTAACATCGTGTGAGTCACTGTTGTTTGCAGTGAGGATTAGCACAGTAACATCGTGTGAGTCACTGTTTGCAGTGAGGATTAGCACAGTAACATTGTGTGAGTCATTGTTGTTTGCAGTGAGGATTAGCCCAGTAACATCCTGTGAGTCACTGTTGTTTGCAGTGAGGATTAGCACAGTAACATCGTGTGAGTCATTGTTGTTAGCAGTGAGGATTAGCACAGTAACATCGTGTGAGTCACTGTTGTTTGCAGTGAGGATTAGCACAGTAACATCGTGTGAGTCACTGTTGTTTGCAGTGAGGATTAGCACAGTAACATCGTGTGAGTCATTGTTGTTTGCAGTGAGGATTAGCCCAGTAACATCCTGTGAGTCACTGTTGTTTGCACTGAGGATTAGCACAGTAACATCGTGTGAGTCATTGTTGTTAGCAGTGAGGATTAGTACAGTAACATCGTGTGAGTCACTATTGTTTCCAGGATGATTAGCAGAGTAACATTGTGTGAGTCATTGTTGTTTGCAGTGAGGATTAGCCCAGTAACATCCTGTGAGTCACTGTTGTTTGCAGTGAGGATTAGCACAGTAACATCGTGTGAGTCATTGTTGTTAGCAGTGAGGATTAGCACAGTAACATCGTGTGAGTCACTGTTGTTTGCAGTGAGGATTAGCACAGTAACATCGTGTGAGTCATTGTTGTTTGCAGTGAGGATTAGCACAGTAACATCGTGAGAGTCATTGTTGTTTGCAGTGAGGATTAGCACAGTAACATCGTGTGAGTCACTATTGTTAGCAGTGAGGATTAGTACAGTAACATCGTGTGAGTCACTATTGTTTCCAGGACGATTAGCAGAGTAACATTGTGTGAGTCATTGTTGTTTGCAGTGAGGATTAGTCCAGTAACATCCTGTGAGTCAATGTTGTTTGCAGTGAGGATTAGCACAGTAACATCGTGTGAGTCATTGTTGTTAGCAGTGAGGATTAGTACAGTAACATCGTGTGAGTCACTATTGTTTCCAGGACGATTAGCAGAGTAACATTGTGTGAGTCATTGTTGTTTGCAGTGAGGATCAGCACAGTAACATCCTGTGAGTCATTGTTGTTTGCAGTGAGGATTAGCACAGTAACATCGTGAGAGTCATTGTTGTTTGCAGTGAGGATCAGCACAGTAACATGGTGTGAGTCATTGTTGTTTGCAGTGAGGATTAGCACAGTAACATCGTGTGAGTCATTGTTGTTTGCAGTGAGGATTAGCACAGTAACATCCTGTGAGTCATTGTTGTTTGCAGTGAGGATTAGCACAGTAACATCGTGAGAGTCATTGTTGTTTGCAGTGAGGATCAGCACAGTAACATGGTGTGAGTCATTGTTGTTTGCAGTGAGGATTAGCACAGTAACCTCATAACCTTAGATCATAACCTCAGCTCCAATCACATTTATATTTTATTTTATCCACCCTTTTATTTGTCCCCCCCCCACCTTTTTTTTCCTCCTAGAAGCTGGCAGCTGTCCTTCATTCTGCCAGTGGATTTCACACTTCATTCAGCCTTAATCTGTCACATTAACACCACCTCTAGCCTTGCATATCTCTTAATGTCTCTTAATGTCTCTTCATCTCCCCCTTTGTTCCTTTATCCCCTCCCCCTTTTCCCAGCTTTACCCTGGCCTTAAATCTATTTGATTTCCGGCTCCTCCCAGTTCTGATGAAAGGTCATCGACCTGAAACGTTAACTCTCTTTCTCTCTCCACGGATGCTGCCTGGCCTGCTGAGTTTTTCCAGCGTTTTCTGTTGTTATCCTGTGAGTCAATGTTGTTTGCAGTGAGGATTAGCACAGTAACATAGTGTGAGTCATTGTCGTTAGCAGTGAGGATTAGCACAGTAACATCGTGTGAGTCACTGTTGTTTGCAGTGAGGATTAGCACAGTAACATCGTGTGAGTCATTGTTGTTTGCAGTGAGGATTAGCACAGTAACATCGTGAGAGTCATTGTTTGTAGTGAGGATTAGCACAGTAACATCCTGTGAGTCACTGTTGTTTGCAGGGAGAATTAGCCCAGTAACATCCTGTGAGTCATTGTTGTTTGCAGTGAGGATTAGCACAGTAACATCGTGTGAGTCATTGTTGTTTGCAGTGAGGATTAGCACAGTAACATCGTGAGAGTCATTGTTGTTTGCAGTGAGGATTAGCACAGTAACATCGTGTGAGTCATTGTTGTTTCCAGGACGATTAGCAGAGTAACATTGCGTGAGTCATTGTTGTTTGCAGTGAGGATTAGCCCAGTAACATCCTGTGAGTCACTGTTGTTTGCACTGAGGATTAGCAGAGTAACATCGTGTGAGTCATTGTTGTCAGCAGTGAGGATTAGTACAGTAACATCGTGTGAGTCACTATTGTTTCCAGGACGATTAGCAGAGTAACATTGTGTGAGTCATTGTTGTTTGCAGTGAGGATTAGCCCAGTAACATCCTGTGAGTCACTGTTGTTTGCAGTGAGGATTAGCACAGTAACATCGTGTGAGTCATTGTTGTTAGCAGTGAGGATTAGCACAGTAACATCGTGTGAGTCACTGTTGTTTGCAGTGAGGATTAGCACAGTAACATCCTGTGAGTCATTGTTGTTTGCAGTGAAGATTAGCACAGTAACATCGTGTGAGTCACTGTTGTTTGCAGTGAGGATTAGCACAGTAACATCGTGTGAGTCATTGTTGTTTGCAGTGAGGATTAGCCCAGTAACATCCTGTGAGTCACTGTTGTTTGCACTGAGGATTAGCACAGTAACATCGTGTGAGTCATTGTTGTTAGCAGTGAGGATTAGTACAGTAACATCGTGTGAGTCACTATTGTTTCCAGGACGATTAGCAGAGTAACATTGTGTGAGTCATTGTTGTTTGCAGTGAGGATTAGCCCAGTAACATCCTGTGAGTCACTGTTGTTTGCAGTGAGGATTAGCACAGTAACATCGTGTGAGTCATTGTTGTTAGCAGTGAGGATTAGCACAGTAACATCGTGTGAGTCACTGTTGTTTGCAGTGAGGATTAGCACAGTAACATCGTGAGAGTCATTGTTTGCAGTGAGGATTAGCACAGTAACATCCTGTGAGTCACTGCTGTTTGCAGGGAGAATTAGCCCAGTAACATCCTGTGAGTCATTGTTGTTTGCAGTGAGAATTAGCCCAGTAACATCCTGTGAGTCATTGTTGTTTGCAGTGAGGATTAGCACAGTAACATCGTGTGAGTCATTGTTGTTTGCAGTGAGGATTAGCACAGTAACATCGTGAGAGTCATTGTTGTTTGCAGTGAGGATTAGCACAGTAACATCGTGTGAGTCATTGTTGTTTCCAGGACGATTAGCAGAGCAACATTGTGTGAGTCATTGTTGTTTGCAGTGAGGATTAGCCCAGTAACATCCTGTGAGTCACTGTTGTTTGCACTGAGGATTAGCACAGTAACATCGTGTGAGTCATTGTTGTTAGCAGTGAGGATTAGTACAGTAACATCGTGTGAGTCACTATTGTTTCCAGGACGATTAGCAGAGTAACATTGTGTGAGTCATTGTTGTTTGCAGTGAGGATTAGTCCAGTAACATCCTGTGAGTCAATGTTGTTTGCAGTGAGGATTAGCACAGTAACATTGTGTGAGTCATTGTTGTTTGCAGTGAGGATTAGTACAGTAACATCGTGTGAGTCACTATTGTTTCCAGGACGATTAGCAGAATAACATTGTGTGAGTCATTGTTGTTTGCAGTGAGGATTAGCCCAGTAACATCCTGTGAGTCACTGTTGTTTGCAGTGAGGATTAGCACAGTAACATCGTGTGAGTCATTGTTGTTAGCAGTGAGGATTAGCACAGTAACATCGTGTGAGTCACTGTTGTTTGCAGTGAGGATTAGCACAGTAACATCGTGTGAGTCACTGTTGTTTGCAGTGAGGATTAGCACAGTAACATCGTGTGAGTCATTGTTGTTAGGAGTGAGGATTAGCACAGTAACATCGTGTGAGTCACTGTTGTTTGCAGTGAGGATTAGCACAGTAACATCGTGAGAGTCATTGTTTGCAGTGAGGATTAGCACAGTAACATCCTGTGAGTCACTGTTGTTTGGAGGGAGAATTAGCCCAGTAACATCCTGTGAGTCATTGTTGTTTGCAGTGAGGATTAGCACAGTAACATCGTGTGAGTCATTGTTGTTTGCAGTGAGGATTAGCACAGTAACATCGTGTGAGTCATTGTTGTTTGCAGTGAGGATTAGCACAGTAACATCGTGTGAGTCATTGTTGTTTCCAGGACGATTAGCAGAGTAACATTGTGTGAGTCATTGTTGTTTGCAGTGAGGATTAGCCCAGTAACATCCTGTGAGTCACTGTTGTTTGCACTGAGGATTAGCACAGTAACATCGTGTGAGTCATTGTTGTCAGCAGTGAGGATTAGTACAGTAACATCGTGTGAGTCACTATTGTTTCCAGGACGATTAGCAGAGTAACATTGTGTGAGTCATTGTTGTTTGCAGTGAGGATTAGCCCAGTAACATCCTGTGAGTCACTGTTGTTTGCAGTGAGGATTAGCACAGTAACATCGTGTGAGTCATTGTTGTTAGCAGTGAGGATTAGCACAGTAACATCGTGTGAGTCACTGTTGTTTGCAGTGAGGATTAGCACAGTAACATCCTGTGAGTCATTGTTGTTTGCAGTGAGGATTAGCACAGTAACATCCTGTGAGTCACTGTTGTTTGCAGTGAGGATTAGCACAGTAACATCGTGTGAGTCATTGTTGTTAGCAGTGAGGATTAGCACAGTAACATCGTGTGAGTCACTGTTGTTTGCAGTGAGGATTAGCACAGTAACATCCTGTGAGTCATTGTTGTTTGCAGTGAGGATTAGCACAGTAACATCGTGTGAGTCACTGTTGTTTGCAGTGAGGATTAGCACAGTAACATCGTGTGAGTCATTGTTGTTAGCAGTGAGGATTAGTATAGTAACATCGTGTGAGTCACTATTGTTTCCAGGACGATTAGCAGAGTAACATTGTGTGAGTCATTGTTGTTTGCAGTGAGGATTAGCCCAGTAACATCCTGTGAGTCACTGTTGTTTGCAGTGAGGATTAGCACAGTAACATCGTGTGAGTCATTGTTGTTAGCAGTGAGGATTAGCACAGTAACATCCTGTGAGTCATTGTTGTTTGCAGTGAGGATTAGCACAGTAACATGGCGTGAGTCATTGTTGTTTGCAGTGAGGATTAGCACAGTAACATCGTGTGAGTCACTGTTGTTTGCAGTGAGGATTAGCACAGTAACATCGTGTGAGTCATTGTTGTTAGCAGTGAGGATTAGCACAGTAACATCGTGTGAGTCACTGTTGTTTGCAGTGAGGATTAGCACAGTAACATCGTGAGAGTCATTGTTTGCAGTGAGGATTAGCACAGTAACATCCTGTGAGTCACTGTTGTTTGCAGGGAGAATTAGCCCAGTAACATCCTGTGAGTCATTGTTGTTTGCAGTGAGGATTAGCACAGTAACATCGTGTGAGTCATTGTTGTTTGCAGTGAGGATTAGCACAGTAACATCGTGAGAGTCATTGTTGTTTCCAGGACGATTAGCAGAGTAACATTGCGTGAGTCATTGTTGTTTGCAGTGAGGATTAGCCCAGTAACATCCTGTGAGTCACTGTTGTTTGCACTGAGGATTAGCACAGTAACATCGTGTGAGTCATTGTTGTCAGCAGTGAGGATTAGTACAGTAACATCGTGTGAGTCACTATTGTTTCCAGGACGATTAGCAGAGTAACATTGTGTGAGTCATTGTTGTTTGCAGTGAGGATTAGCCCAGTAACATCCTGTGAGTCACTGTTGTTTGCAGTGAGGATTAGCACAGGAACATCGTGTGAGTCATTGTTGTTAGCAGTGAGGATTAGCACAGTAACATCGTGTGAGTCACTGTTGTTTGCAGTGAGGATTAGCACAGTAACATCCTGTGAGTCATTGTTGTTTGCAGTGAAGATTAGCACAGTAACATCGTGTGAGTCACTGTTGTTTGCAGTGAGGATTAGCACAGTAACATCGTGTGAGTCATTGTTGTTTGCAGTGAGGATTAGCCCAGTAACATCCTGTGAGTCACTGTTGTTTGCACTGAGGATTAGCACAGTAACATCGTGTGAGTCATTGTTGTTAGCAGTGAGGATTAGTACAGTAACATCGTGTGAGTCACTATTGTTTCCAGGACGATTAGCAGAGTAACATTGTGTGAGTCATTGTTGTTTGCAGTGAGGATTAGCCCAGTAACATCCTGTGAGTCACTGTTGTTTGCAGTGAGGATTAGCACAGTAACATCGTGTGAGTCATTGTTGTTAGCAGCGAGGATTAGCACAGTAACATCGTGTGAGTCACTGTTGTTTGCAGTGAGGATTAGCACAGTAACATCGTGAGAGTCATTGTTTGCAGTGAGGATTAGCACAGTAACATCCTGTGAGTCACTGCTGTTTGCAGGGAGAATTAGCCCAGTAACATCCTGTGAGTCATTGTTGTTTGCAGTGAGAATTAGCCCAGTAACATCCTGTGAGTCATTGTTGTTTGCAGTGAGGATTAGCACAGTAACATCGTGTGAGTCATTGTTGTTTCCAGGACGATTAGCAGAGCAACATTGTGTGAGTCATTGTTGTTTGCAGTGAGGATTAGCCCAGTAACATCCTGTGAGTCACTGTTGTTTGCACTGAGGATTAGCACAGTAACATCGTGTGAGTCATTGTTGTTAGCAGTGAGGATTAGTACAGTAACATCGTGTGAGTCACTATTGTTTCCAGGACGATTAGCAGAGTAACATTGTGTGAGTCATTGTTGTTTGCAGTGAGGATTAGTCCAGTAACATCCTGTGAGTCAATGTTGTTTGCAGTGAGGATTAGCACAGTAACATTGTGTGAGTCATTGTTGTTTCCAGGACGATTAGCAGAGTAACATTGTGTGAGTCATTGTTGTTTGCAGTGAGGATTAGCCCAGTAACATCCTGTGAGTCACTGTTGTTTGCACTGAGGATTAGCACAGTAACATCGTGTGAGTCATTGTTGTCAGCAGTGAGGATTAGTACAGTAACATCGTGTGAGTCACTATTGTTTCCAGGACGATTAGCAGAGTAACATTGTGTGAGTCATTGTTGTTTGCAGTGAGGATTAGCCCAGTAACATCCTGTGAGTCCCTGTTGTTTGCAGTGAGGATTAGCACAGTAACATCGTGTGAGTCATTGTTGTTAGCAGTGAGGATTAGCACAGTAACATCGTGTGAGTCACTGTTGTTTGCAGTGAGGATTAGCACAGTAACATCCTGTGAGTCATTGTTGTTTGCAGTGAGGATTAGCACAGTAACATCCTGTGAGTCACTGTTGTTTGCAGTGAGGATTAGCACAGTAACATCATGTGAGTCATTGTTGTTAGCAGTGAGGATTAGCACAGTAACATCGTGTGAGTCACTGTTGTTTGCAGTGAGGATTAGCACAGTAACATCCTGTGAGTCATTGTTGTTTGCAGTGAGGATTAGCACAGTAACATCGTGTGAGTCACTGTTGTTTGCAGTGAGGATTAGCACAGTAACATCGTGTGAGTCATTGTTGTTAGCAGTGAGGATTAGTATAGTAACATCGTGTGAGTCACTATTGTTTCCAGGACGATTAGCAGAGTAACATTGTGTGAGTCATTGTTGTTTGCAGTGAGGATTAGCCCAGTAACATCCTGTGAGTCACTTTTGTTTGCAGTGAGGATTAGCACAGTAACATCGTGTGAGTCATTGTTGGTAGCAGTGAGGATTAGCACAGTAACATCCTGTGAGTCATTGTTGTTTGCAGTGAGGATTAGCACAGTAACATGGCGTGAGTCATTGTTGTTTGCAGTGAGGATTAGCACAGTAACATCGTGTGAGTCATTGTTGTTTGCAGTGAGGATTAGCACAGTAACATCCTGTGAGTCATTGTTGTTTGCAGTGAGGATTAGCACAGTAACATCGTGAGAGTCATTGTTGTTTGCAGTGAGGATCAGCACAGTAACATGGTGTGAGTCATTGTTGTTTGCAGTGAGGATTAGCACAGTAACATCGTGTGAGTCACTGTTGTTTGCAGTGAGGATTAGCACAGTAACATCGTGTGAGTCATTGTTGTTAGGAGTGAGGATTAGCACAGTAACATCGTGTGAGTCACTGTTGTTTGCAGTGAGGATTAGCACAGTAACATCGTGAGAGTCATTGTTTGCAGTGAGGATTAGCACAGTAACATCCTGTGAGTCACTGTTGTTTGGAGGGAGAATTAGCCCAGTAACATCCTGTGAGTCATTGTTGTTTGCAGTGAGGATTAGCACAGTAACATCGTGTGAGTCATTGTTGTTTGCAGTGAGGATTAGCACAGTAACATCGTGTGAGTCATTGTTGTTTGCAGTGAGGATTAGCACAGTAACATCGTGTGAGTCATTGTTGTTTCCAGGACGATTAGCAGAGTAACATTGTGTGAGTCATTGTTGTTTGCAGTGAGGATTAGCCCAGTAACATCCTGTGAGTCACTGTTGTTTGCACTGAGGATTAGCACAGTAACATCGTGTGAGTCATTGTTGTCAGCAGTGAGGATTAGTACAGTAACATCGTGTGAGTCACTATTGTTTCCAGGACGATTAGCAGAGTAACATTGTGTGAGTCATTGTTGTTTGCAGTGAGGATTAGCCCAGTAACATCCTGTGAGTCACTGTTGTTTGCAGTGAGGATTAGCACAGTAACATCGTGTGAGTCATTGTTGTTAGCAGTGAGGATTAGCACAGTAACATCGTGTGAGTCACTGTTGTTTGCAGTGAGGATTAGCACAGTAACATCCTGTGAGTCATTGTTGTTTGCAGTGAGGATTAGCACAGTAACATCCTGTGAGTCACTGTTGTTTGCAGTGAGGATTAGCACAGTAACATCGTGTGAGTCATTGTTGTTAGCAGTGAGGATTAGCACAGTAACATCGTGTGAGTCACTGTTGTTTGCAGTGAGGATTAGCACAGTAACATCCTCTGAGTCATTGTTGTTTGCAGTGAGGATTAGCACAGTAACATCGTGTGAGTCACTGTTGTTTGCAGTGAGGATTAGCACAGTAACATCGTGTGAGTCATTGTTGTTAGCAGTGAGGATTAGTATAGTAACATCGTGTGAGTCACTATTGTTTCCAGGACGATTAGCAGAGTAACATTGTGTGAGTCATTGTTGTTTGCAGTGAGGATTAGCCCAGTAACATCCTGTGAGTCACTGTTGTTTGCAGTGAGGATTAGCACAGTAACATCGTGTGAGTCATTGTTGTTAGCAGTGAGGATTAGCACAGTAACATCCTGTGAGTCATTGTTGTTTGCAGTGAGGATTAGCACAGTAACATGGCGTGAGTCATTGTTGTTTGCAGTGAGGATTAGCACAGTAACATCGTGTGAGTCACTGTTGTTTGCAGTGAGGATTAGCACAGTAACATCGTGTGAGTCATTGTTGTTAGCAGTGAGGATTAGCACAGTAACATCGTGTGAGTCACTGTTGTTTGCAGTGAGGATTAGCACAGTAACATCGTGAGAGTCATTGTTTGCAGTGAGGATTAGCACAGTAACATCCTGTGAGTCACTGTTGTTTGCAGGGAGAATTAGCCCAGTAACATCCTGTGAGTCATTGTTGTTTGCAGTGAGGATTAGCACAGTAACATCGTGTGAGTCATTGTTGTTTGCAGTGAGGATTAGCACAGTAACATCGTGAGAGTCATTGTTGTTTCCAGGACGATTAGCAGAGTAACATTGCGTGAGTCATTGTTGTTTGCAGTGAGGATTAGCCCAGTAACATCCTGTGAGTCACTGTTGTTTGCACTGAGGATTAGCACAGTAACATCGTGTGAGTCATTGTTGTCAGCAGTGAGGATTAGTACAGTAACATCGTGTGAGTCACTATTGTTTCCAGGACGATTAGCAGAGTAACATTGTGTGAGTCATTGTTGTTTGCAGTGAGGATTAGCCCAGTAACATCCTGTGAGTCACTGTTGTTTGCAGTGAGGATTAGCACAGGAACATCGTGTGAGTCATTGTTGTTAGCAGTGAGGATTAGCACAGTAACATCGTGTGAGTCACTGTTGTTTGCAGTGAGGATTAGCACAGTAACATCCTGTGAGTCATTGTTGTTTGCAGTGAAGATTAGCACAGTAACATCGTGTGAGTCACTGTTGTTTGCAGTGAGGATTAGCACAGTAACATCGTGTGAGTCATTGTTGTTTGCAGTGAGGATTAGCCCAGTAACATCCTGTGAGTCACTGTTGTTTGCACTGAGGATTAGCACAGTAACATCGTGTGAGTCATTGTTGTTAGCAGTGAGGATTAGTACAGTAACATCGTGTGAGTCACTATTGTTTCCAGGACGATTAGCAGAGTAACATTGTGTGAGTCATTGTTGTTTGCAGTGAGGATTAGCCCAGTAACATCCTGTGAGTCACTGTTGTTTGCAGTGAGGATTAGCACAGTAACATCGTGTGAGTCATTGTTGTTAGCAGCGAGGATTAGCACAGTAACATCGTGTGAGTCACTGTTGTTTGCAGTGAGGATTAGCACAGTAACATCGTGAGAGTCATTGTTTGCAGTGAGGATTAGCACAGTAACATCCTGTGAGTCACTGCTGTTTGCAGGGAGAATTAGCCCAGTAACATCCTGTGAGTCATTGTTGTTTGCAGTGAGAATTAGCCCAGTAACATCCTGTGAGTCATTGTTGTTTGCAGTGAGGATTAGCACAGTAACATCGTGTGAGTCATTGTTGTTTCCAGGACGATTAGCAGAGCAACATTGTGTGAGTCATTGTTGTTTGCAGTGAGGATTAGCCCAGTAACATCCTGTGAGTCACTGTTGTTTGCACTGAGGATTAGCACAGTAACATCGTGTGAGTCATTGTTGTTAGCAGTGAGGATTAGTACAGTAACATCGTGTGAGTCACTATTGTTTCCAGGACGATTAGCAGAGTAACATTGTGTGAGTCATTGTTGTTTGCAGTGAGGATTAGTCCAGTAACATCCTGTGAGTCAATGTTGTTTGCAGTGAGGATTAGCACAGTAACATTGTGTGAGTCATTGTTGTTTCCAGGACGATTAGCAGAGTAACATTGTGTGAGTCATTGTTGTTTGCAGTGAGGATTAGCCCAGTAACATCCTGTGAGTCACTGTTGTTTGCACTGAGGATTAGCACAGTAACATCGTGTGAGTCATTGTTGTCAGCAGTGAGGATTAGTACAGTAACATCGTGTGAGTCACTATTGTTTCCAGGACGATTAGCAGAGTAACATTGTGTGAGTCATTGTTGTTTGCAGTGAGGATTAGCCCAGTAACATCCTGTGAGTCCCTGTTGTTTGCAGTGAGGATTAGCACAGTAACATCGTGTGAGTCATTGTTGTTAGCAGTGAGGATTAGCACAGTAACATCGTGTGAGTCACTGTTGTTTGCAGTGAGGATTAGCACAGTAACATCCTGTGAGTCATTGTTGTTTGCAGTGAGGATTAGCACAGTAACATCCTGTGAGTCACTGTTGTTTGCAGTGAGGATTAGCACAGTAACATCATGTGAGTCATTGTTGTTAGCAGTGAGGATTAGCACAGTAACATCGTGTGAGTCACTGTTGTTTGCAGTGAGGATTAGCACAGTAACATCCTGTGAGTCATTGTTGTTTGCAGTGAGGATTAGCACAGTAACATCGTGTGAGTCACTGTTGTTTGCAGTGAGGATTAGCACAGTAACATCGTGTGAGTCATTGTTGTTAGCAGTGAGGATTAGTATAGTAACATCGTGTGAGTCACTATTGTTTCCAGGACGATTAGCAGAGTAACATTGTGTGAGTCATTGTTGTTTGCAGTGAGGATTAGCCCAGTAACATCCTGTGAGTCACTTTTGTTTGCAGTGAGGATTAGCACAGTAACATCGTGTGAGTCATTGTTGGTAGCAGTGAGGATTAGCACAGTAACATCCTGTGAGTCATTGTTGTTTGCAGTGAGGATTAGCACAGTAACATGGCGTGAGTCATTGTTGTTTGCAGTGAGGATTAGCACAGTAACATCGTGTGAGTCATTGTTGTTTGCAGTGAGGATTAGCACAGTAACATCCTGTGAGTCATTGTTGTTTGCAGTGAGGATTAGCACAGTAACATCGTGAGAGTCATTGTTGTTTGCAGTGAGGATCAGCACAGTAACATGGTGTGAGTCATTGTTGTTTGCAGTGAGGATTAGCACAGTAACATCGTGTGAGTCATTGTTGTTTGCAGTGAGGATTAGCACAGTAACCTCATAACCTTAGATCATAACCTCAGCTCCAATCACATTTATATTTTATTTTATCCACCCTTTTATTTGTCCCCCCCCCCCACCTTTTTTTTCCTCCTAGAAGCTGGCAGCTGTCCTTCATTCTGCCAGTGGATTTCACACTTCATTCAGCCTTAATCTGTCACATTAACACCACCTCTAGCCTTGCATATCTCTTAATGTCTCTTAATGTCTCTTCATCTCCCCCTTTGTTCCTTTATCCCCTCCCCCTTTTCCCAGCTTTACCCTGGCCTTAAATCTATTTGATTTCCGGCTCCTCCCAGTTCTGATGAAAGGTCATCGACCTGAAACGTTAACTCTCTTTCTCTCTCCACGGATGCTGCCTGGCCTGCTGAGTTTTTCCAGCGTTTTCTGTTGTTATCCTGTGAGTCAATGTTGTTTGCAGTGAGGATTAGCACAGTAACATAGTGTGAGTCATTGTCGTTAGCAGTGAGGATTAGCACAGTAACATCGTGTGAGTCACTGTTGTTTGCAGTGAGGATTAGCACAGTAACATCGTCTGAGTCATTGTTGTTAGCAGTGAGGATTAGCACAGTAACATCGTGTGAGTCACTGTTGTTTGCAGTGAGGATTAGCACAGTAACATCGTGAGAGTCATTGTTTGCAGTGAGGATTAGCACAGTAACATCCTGTGAGTCACTGTTGTTTGCAGGGAGAATTAGCCCAGTAACATCCTGTGAGTCATTGTTGTTTGCAGTGAGGATTAGCACAGTAACATCGTGTGAGTCATTGTTGTTTGCAGTGAGGATTAGCACAGTAACATCGTGAGAGTCATTGTTTGCAGTGAGGATTAGCACAGTAACATCCTGTGAGTCACTGTTGTTTGCAGGGAGAATTAGCCCAGTAACATCCTGTGAGTCATTGTTGTTTGCAGTGAGGATTAGCACAGTAACATCGTGTGAGTCATTGTTGTTTGCAGTGAGGATTAGCACAGTAACATCGTGTGAGTCATTGTTGTTTGCAGTGAGGATTAGCACAGTAACATCGTGTGAGTCATTGTTGTTTCCAGGACGATTAGCAGAGTAACATTGTGTGAGTCATTGTTGTTTGCAGTGAGGATTAGCCCAGTAACATCCTGTGAGTCACTGTTGTTTGCACTGAGGATTAGCACAGTAACATCGTGTGAGTCATTGTTGTCAGCAGTGAGGATTAGTACAGTAACATCGTGTGAGTCACTATTGTTTCCAGGACGATTAGCAGAGTAACATTGTGTGAGTCATTGTTGTTTGCAGTGAGGATTAGCCCAGTAACATCCTGTGAGTCACTGTTGTTTGCAGTGAGGATTAGCACAGTAACATCGTGTGAGTCATTGTTGTTAGCAGTGAGGATTAGCACAGTAACATCGTGTGAGTCACTGTTGTTTGCAGTGAGGATTAGCACAGTAACATCCTGTGAGTCATTGTTGTTTGCAGTGAGGATTAGCACAGTAACATCCTGTGAGTCACTGTTGTTTGCAGTGAGGATTAGCACAGTAACATCGTGTGAGTCATTGTTGTTAGCAGTGAGGATTAGCACAGTAACATCGTGTGAGTCACTGTTGTTTGCAGTGAGGATTAGCACAGTAACATCCTGTGAGTCATTGTTGTTTGCAGTGAGGATTAGCACAGTAACATCGTGTGAGTCACTGTTGTTTGCAGTGAGGATTAGCACAGTAACATCGTGTGAGTCATTGTTGTTAGCAGTGAGGATTAGTATAGTAACATCGTGTGAGTCACTATTGTTTCCAGGACGATTAGCAGAGTAACATTGTGTGAGTCATTGTTGTTTGCAGTGAGGATTAGCCCAGTAACATCCTGTGAGTCACTGTTGTTTGCAGTGAGGATTAGCACAGTAACATCGTGTGAGTCATTGTTGTTAGCAGTGAGGATTAGCACAGTAACATCCTGTGAGTCATTGTTGTTTGCAGTGAGGATTAGCACAGTAACATGGCGTGAGTCATTGTTGTTTGCAGTGAGGATTAGCACAGTAACATCGTGTGAGTCACTGTTGTTTGCAGTGAGGATTAGCACAGTAACATCGTGTGAGTCATTGTTGTTAGCAGTGAGGATTAGCACAGTAACATCGTGTGAGTCACTGTTGTTTGCAGTGAGGATTAGCACAGTAACATCGTGAGAGTCATTGTTTGCAGTGAGGATTAGCACAGTAACATCCTGTGAGTCACTGTTGTTTGCAGGGAGAATTAGCCCAGTAACATCTTGTGAGTCATTGTTGTTTGCAGTGAGGATTAGCACAGTAACATCGTGTGAGTCATTGTTGTTTGCAGTGAGGATTAGCACAGTAACATCGTGAGAGTCATTGTTGTTTCCAGGACGATTAGCAGAGTAACATTGCGTGAGTCATTGTTGTTTGCAGTGAGGATTAGCCCAGTAACATCCTGTGAGTCACTGTTGTTTGCACTGAGGATTAGCACAGTAACATCGTGTGAGTCATTGTTGTCAGCAGTGAGGATTAGTACAGTAACATCGTGTGAGTCACTATTGTTTCCAGGACGATTAGCAGAGTAACATTGTGTGAGTCATTGTTGTTTGCAGTGAGGATTAGCCCAGTAACATCCTGTGAGTCACTGTTGTTTGCAGTGAGGATTAGCACAGGAACATCGTGTGAGTCATTGTTGTTAGCAGTGAGGATTAGCACAGTAACATCGTGTGAGTCACTGTTGTTTGCAGTGAGGATTAGCACAGTAACATCCTGTGAGTCATTGTTGTTTGCAGTGAAGATTAGCACAGTAACATCGTGTGAGTCACTGTTGTTTGCAGTGAGGATTAGCACAGTAACATCGTGTGAGTCATTGTTGTTTGCAGTGAGGATTAGCCCAGTAACATCCTGTGAGTCACTGTTGTTTGCACTGAGGATTAGCACAGTAACATCGTGTGAGTCATTGTTGTTAGCAGTGAGGATTAGTACAGTAACATCGTGTGAGTCACTATTGTTTCCAGGACGATTAGCAGAGTAACATTGTGTGAGTCATTGTTGTTTGCAGTGAGGATTAGCCCAGTAACATCCTGTGAGTCACTGTTGTTTGCAGTGAGGATTAGCACAGTAACATCGTGTGAGTCATTGTTGTTAGCAGTGAGGATTAGCACAGTAACATCGTGTGAGTCACTGTTGTTTGCAGTGAGGATTAGCACAGTAACATCGTGAGAGTCATTGTTTGCAGTGAGGATTAGCACAGTAACATCCTGTGAGTCACTGCTGTTTGCAGGGAGAATTAGCCCAGTAACATCATGTGAGTCATTGTTGTTTGCAGTGAGAATTAGCCCAGTAACATCCTGTGAGTCATTGTTGTTTGCAGTGAGGATTAGCACAGTAACATCGTGTGAGTCATTGTTGTTTCCAGGACGATTAGCAGAGCAACATTGTGTGAGTCATTGTTGTTTGCAGTGAGGATTAGCCCAGTAACATCCTGTGAGTCACTGTTGCTTGCACTGAGGATTAGCACAGTAACATCGTGTGAGTCATTGTTGTTAGCAGTGAGGATTAGTACAGTAACATCGTGTGAGTCACTATTGTTTCCAGGACGATTAGCAGAGTAACATTGTGTGAGTCATTGTTGTTTGCAGTGAGGATTAGTCCAGTAACATCCTGTGAGTCAATGTTGTTTGCAGTGAGGATTAGCACAGTAACATTGTGTGAGTCATTGTTGTTTGCAGTGAGGATTAGTACAGTAACATCGTGTGAGTCACTATTGTTTCCAGGACGATTAGCAGAGTAACATTGTGTGAGTCATTGTTGTTTGCAGTGAGGATTAGCCCAGTAACATCCTGTGAGTCACTGTTGTTTGCAGTGGGGATTAGCACAGTAACATCGTGTGAGTCATTGTTGTTAGCAGTGAGGATTAGCACAGTAACATCGTGTGAGTCACTGTTGTTTGCAGTGAGGATTAGCACAGTAACATCGTGTGAGTCACTGTTGTTTGCAGTGAGGATTAGCACAGTAACATCGTGTGAGTCATTGTTGTTAGCAGTGAAGATTAGCACAGTAACATCGTGTGAGTCACTGTTGTTTGCAGTGAGGATTAGCACAGTAACATCGTGAGAGTCATTGTTTGCAGTGAGGATTAGCACAGTAACATCCTGTGAGTCACTGTTGTTTGCAGGGAGAATTAGCCCAGTAACATCCTGTGAGTCATTGTTGTTTGCAGTGAGGATTAGCACAGTAACATCGTGTGAGTCATTGTTGTTTGCAGTGAGGATTAGCACAGTAACATCGTGTGAGTCATTGTTGTTTGCAGTGAGGATTAGCACAGTAACATCGTGTGAGTCATTGTTGTTTCCAGGACGATTAGCAGAGTAACATTGTGTGAGTCATTGTTGTTTGCAGTGAGGATTAGCCCAGTAACATCCTGTGAGTCACTGTTGTTTGCACTGAGGATTAGCACAGTAACATCGTGTGAGTCATTGTTGTCAGCAGTGAGGATTAGTACAGTAACATCGTGTGAGTCACTATTGTTTCCAGGACGATTAGCAGAGTAACATTGTGTGAGTCATTGTTGTTTGCAGTGAGGATTAGCCCAGTAACATCCTGTGAGTCCCTGTTGTTTGCAGTGAGGATTAGCACAGTAACATCGTGTGAGTCATTGTTGTTAGCAGTGAGGATTAGCACAGTAACATCGTGTGAGTCACTGTTGTTTGCAGTGAGGATTAGCACAGTAACATCCTGTGAGTCATTGTTGTTTGCAGTGAGGATTAGCACAGTAACATCCTGTGAGTCACTGTTGTTTGCAGTGAGGATTAGCACAGTAACATCATGTGAGTCATTGTTGTTAGCAGTGAGGATTAGCACAGTAACATCGTGTGAGTCACTGTTGTTTGCAGTGAGGATTAGCACAGCAACATCCTGTGAGTCATTGTTGTTTGCAGTGAGGATTAGCACAGTAACATCGTGTGAGTCACTGTTGTTTGCAGTGAGGATTAGCACAGTAACATCGTGTGAGTCATTGTTGTTAGCAGTGAGGATTAGTATAGTAACATCGTGTGAGTCACTATTGTTTCCAGGACGATTAGCAGAGTAACATTGTGTGAGTCATTGTTGTTTGCAGTGAGGATTAGCCCAGTAACATCCTGTGAGTCACTTTTGTTTGCAGTGAGGATTAGCACAGTAACATCGTGTGAGTCATTGTTGGTAGCAGTGAGGATTAGCACAGTAACATCCTGTGAGTCATTGGTGTTTGCAGTGAGGATTAGCACAGTAACATCCTGTGAGTCATTGTTGTTTGCAGTGAGGATTAGCACAGTAACATCGTGAGAGTCATTGTTGTTTGCAGTGAGGATCAGCACAGTAACATGGTGTGAGTCATTGTTGTTTGCAGTGAGGATTAGCACAGTAACATCGTGTGAGTCATTGTTGTTTACAGTGAGGATTAGCACAGTAACATCGTGTGAGTCACTGTTGTTTGCAGTGAGGATTAGCACAGTAACATCGTGTGAGTCATTGTTGTTTGCAGTGAGGATTAGCCCAGTAACATCCTGTGAGTCACTGTTGTTTGCAGTGAGGATTAGCACAGTAACATCGTGTGAGTCATTGTTGTTAGCAGTGAGGATTAGTATTGTAACATCGTGTCAGTCACTATTGTTTCCAGGACGATTAGCAGAGTAACATTGTGTGAGTCATTGTTGTTTGCAGTGAGGATTAGCCCAGTAACCTCATAACCTTAGATCATAACCTCAGCTCCAATCACATTTATATTTTATTTTATCCACCCTTTTATTTGTCCCCCCCCCCACCTTTTTTTTCCTCCTAGAAGCTGGCAGCTGTCCTTCATTCTGCCAGTGGATTTCACACTTCATTCAGCCTTAATCTGTCACATTAACACCACCTCTAGCCTTGCATATCTCTTAATGTCTCTTAATGTCTCATCATCTCCCCCTTTGTTCCTTTATCCCCTCCCCCTTTTCCCAGCTTTACCCTGGCCTTAAATCTATTTGATTTCCGGCTCCTCCCAGTTCTGATGAAAGGTCATCGACCTGAAACGTTAACTCTCTTTCTCTCTCCACGGATGCTGCCTGGCCTGCTGAGTTTTTCCAGCGTTTTCTGTTGTTATCCTGTGAGTCAATGTTGTTTGCAGTGAGGATTAGCACAGTAACATAGTGTGAGTCATTGTCGTTAGCAGTGAGGATTAGCACAGTAACATCGTGTGAGTCACTGTTGTTTGCAGTGAGGATTAGCACAGTAACATCGTGTGAGTCATTGTTGTTAGCAGTGAGGATTAGCACAGTAACATCGTGTGAGTCACTGTTGTTTGCAGTGAGGATTAGCACAGTAACATCGTGAGAGTCATTGTTTGCAGTGAGGATTAGCACAGTAACATCCTGTGAGTCACTGTTGTTTGCAGGGAGAATTAGCCCAGTAACATCCTGTGAGTCATTGTTGTTTGCAGTGAGGATTAGCACAGTAACATCGTGTGAGTCATTGTTGTTTGCAGTGAGGATTAGCACAGTAACATCGTGTGAGTCATTGTTGTTTCCAGGACGATTAGCAGAGTAACATTGTGTGAGTCATTGTTGTTTGCAGTGAGGATTAGCCCAGTAACATCCTGTGAGTCACTGTTGTTTGCACTGAGGATTAGCACAGTAACATCGTGTGAGTCATTGTTGTCAGCAGTGAGGATTAGTACAGTAACATCGTGTGAGTCACTATTGTTTCCAGGACGATTAGCAGAGCAACATTGTGTGAGTCATTGTTGTTTGCAGTGAGGATTAGCCCAGTAACATCCTGTGAGTCACTGTTGTTTGCACTGAGGATTAGCACAGTAACATTGTGTGAGTCATTGTTGTTAGCAGTGAGGATTAGTACAGTAACATCGTGTGAGTCACTATTGTTTCCAGGACGATTAGCAGAGTAACATTGTGTGAGTCATTGTTGTTTGCAGTGAGGATTAGTCCAGTAACATCCTGTGAGTCAATGTTGTTTGCAGTGAGGATTAGCACAGTAACATCGTGTGAGTCATTGTTGTTAGCAGTGAGGATTAGCACAGTAACATCGTGTGAGTCACTGTTGTTTGCAGTGAGGATTAGCACAGTAACATCGTGTGAGTCACTGTTGTTTGCAGTGAGGATTAGCACAGTAACATCGTGTGAGTCATTGTTGTTAGCAGTGAGGATTAGCACAGTAACATCGTGTGAGTCACTGTTGTTTGCAGTGAGGATTAGCACAGTAACATCGTGAGAGTCATTGTTTGCAGTGAGGATTAGCACAGTAACATCCTGTGAGTCACTGTTGTTTGCAGGGAGAATTAGCCCAGTAACATCCTGTGAGTCATTGTTGTTTGCAGTGAGGATTAGCACAGTAACATCGTGTGAGTCATTGTTGTTTGCAGTGAGGATTAGCACAGTAACATCGTGTGAGTCATTGTTGTTTGCAGTGAGGATTAGCACAGTAACATCGTGTGAGTCATTGTTGTTTCCAGGACGATTAGCAGAGTAACATTGTGTGAGTCATTGTTGTTTGCAGTGAGGATTAGCCCAGTAACATCCTGTGAGTCACTGTTGTTTGCACTGAGGATTAGCACAGTAACATCGTGTGAGTCATTGTTGTCAGCAGTGAGGATTAGTACAGTAACATCGTGTGAGTCACTATTGTTTCCAGGACGATTAGCAGAGTAACATTGTGTGAGTCATTGTTGTTTGCAGTGAGGATTAGCCCAGTAACATCCTGTGAGTCACTGTTGTTTGCAGTGAGGATTAGCACAGTAACATCGTGTGAGTCATTGTTGTTAGCAGTGAGGATTAGCACAGTAACATCGTGTAAGTCACTGTTGTTTGCAGTGAGGATTAGCACAGTAACATCCTGTGAGTCATTGTTGTTTGCAGTGAGGATTAGCACAGTAACATCCTGTGAGTCACTGTTGTTTGCAGTGAGGATTAGCACAGTAACATCGTGTGAGTCATTGTTGTTAGCAGTGAGGATTAGCACAGTAACATCGTGTGAGTCACTGTTGTTTGCAGTGAGGATTAGCACAGTAACATCCTGTGAGTCATTGTTGTTTGCAGTGAGGATTAGCACAGTAACATCGTGTGAGTCACTGTTGTTTGCAGTGAGGATTAGCACAGTAACATCGTGTGAGTCATTGTTGTTTGCAGTGAGGATTAGCCCAGTAACATCCTGTGAGTCACTGTTGTTTGCAGTGAGGATTAGCACAGTAACATCGTGTGAGTCATTGTTGTTAGCAGTGAGGATTAGTATTGTAACATCGTGTGAGTCACTATTGTTTCCAGGACGATTAGCAGAGTAACATTGTGTGAGTCATTGTTGTTTGCAGTGAGGATTAGCCCAGTAACCTCATAACCTTAGATCATAACCTCAGCTCCAATCACATTTATATTTTATTTTATCCACCCTTTTATTTGTCCCCCCCCCACCTTTTTTTTCCTCCTAGAAGCTGGCAGCTGTCCTTCATTCTGCCAGTGGATTTCACACTTCATTCAGCCTTAATCTGTCACGTTAACACCACCTCTAGCCTTGCATATCTCTTAATGTCTCTTAATGTCTCTTCATCTCCCCCTTTGTTCCTTTATCCCCTCCCCCTTTTCCCAGCTTTACCCTGGCCTTAAATCTATTTGATTTCCGGCTCCTCCCAGTTCTGATGAAAGGTCATCGACCTGAAACGTTAACTCTCTTTCTCTCTCCACGGATGCTGCCTGGCCTGCTGAGTTTTTCCAGCGTTTTCTGTTGTTATCCTGTGAGTCAATGTTGTTTGCAGTGAGGATTAGCACAGTAACATAGTGTGAGTCATTGTCGTTAGCAGTGAGGATTAGCACAGTAACATCGTGTGAGTCACTGTTGTTTGCAGTGAGGATTAGCACAGTAACATCGTGTGAGTCATTGTTGTTAGCAGTGAGGATTAGCACAGTAACATCGTGTGAGTCACTGTTGTTTGCAGTGAGGATTAGCACAGTAACATCGTGAGAGTCATTGTTTGCAGTGAGGATTAGCACAGTAACATCCTGTGAGTCACTGTTGTTTGCAGGGAGAATTAGCCCAGTAACATCCTGTGAGACATTGTTGTTTGCAGTGAGGATTAGCACAGTAACATCGTGTGAGTCATTGTTGTTTGCAGTGAGGATTAGCACAGTAACATCGTGAGAGTCATTGTTGTTTGCAGTGAGGATTAGCACAGTAACATCGTGTGAGTCATTGTTGTTTCCAGGACGATTAGCAGAGTAACATTGTGTGAGTCATTGTTGTTTGCAGTGAGGATTAGCCCAGTAACATCCTGTGAGTCACTGTTGTTTGCACTGAGGATTAGCACAGTAACATCGTGTGAGTCATTGTTGTTTGCAGTGAGGATTAGTACAGTAACATCGTGTGAGTCACTATTGTTTCCAGGACGATTAGCAGAGTAACATTGTGTGAGTCATTGTTGTTTGCAGTGAGGATTAGCCCAGTAACATCCTGTGAGTCACTGTTGTTTGCAGTGAGGATTAGCACAGTAACATCGTGTGAGTCACTGTTGTTTGCAGTGAGGATTAGCACAGTAACATCGTGTGAGTCATTGTTGTTAGCAGTGAGGATTAGCACAGTAACATCGTGTGAGTCACTGTTGTTTGCAGTGAGGATTAGCACAGTAACATCGTGAGAGTCATTGTTTGCAGTGAGGATTAGCACAGTAACATCCTGTGAGTCACTGCTGTTTGCAGGGAGAATTAGCCCAGTAACATCCTGTGAGTCATTGTTGTTTGCAGTGAGAATTAGCCCAGTAACATCCTGTGAGTCATTGTTGTTTGCAGTGAGGATTAGCACAGTAACATCGTGTGAGTCATTGTTGTTTGCAGTGAGGATTAGCACAGTAACATCGTGAGAGTCATTGTTGTTTGCAGTGAGGATTAGCACAGTAACATCGTGTGAGTCATTGTTGTTTCCAGGACGATTAGCAGAGCAACATTGTGTGAGTCATTGTTGTTTGCAGTGAGGATTAGCACAGTAACATCGTGTGAGTCATAGAAACATAGAAACATAGAAAATAGGTACAGGAGTAGACCATTCGGTCCTTCGAGCCTGCACCGCCATTCAATGCGTTCATGGCTGAACATGCTACCTCAGTACCCCATTCCTGCTTTCTCGCCATACCCCTTGATCCCCCTAGTTGTGAGTGTTATATCTAACTCCCTTTTGAATATATTTAGCGAACTGGCCTCAACAACCTTCTGTGGAAGAGAATTCCATAGATTCACCACTCTCTGGGTGAAGAAGTTCCTCCTCAGCTCAGTCCTAAATGGCATCCCCTTAATCCTTAGACTGTGACCCCTGGTTCTAGTTTTCCCTACCATTGGGAACATTCTGCCCGCATCTAATTTGTCTAAACCAGTCAGGATTTTAAATGTCTCTATAAGATCCCCCCTCATTCTTCTGAACTCCAGAGGATACAAGTTCAGTTGACCCAATCTTTCTTGATATGTCAGACCGGCCATCCCAGGAATCAATCTAGTGAACCTTCGCTGCACTCCCTCAATAGCAAGAATGTCCTTCCTTAAGTTAGGAGACCAAAACTGCGCACAATACTCCAGGTGTGGCCTCACCAAGGCCCTGTACAACTGCAGCATCACCTCCCTACTCCTGTACTCAAATCCCCTTACTATGAAGGCCATCATTCCGTTTGCTTTCTTGACTGCCTGCTGCACTTGCATTCCCACCTTCAGTGACTGATGTACCATGACGCCCAGGTCTCGTTGCACCTCCCCTTTCCCTAATCTTCCACCATTCAGGTAATAGTCCGCCTCTCTATTTTTACCACCAAAGTGGATAACCTCACATTTATCCACATTGTACTTCATCTGCCATACATTTGCCCATTCACCCAACCTGTCCAAGTCACTCTGTAGCCTCCTAGCATCCTCCTCATTGTTCACACTGCCTCCCAATTTAGTGTCATCCGCAAATTTGGAGATATTACATTTAATCCCTTCGTCCAAATCATTAATATATAATGTAAACAGCTGGGGTCCCAGCACCGAACCCTGCGGTACCCCGCTGGTCACTGCCTGCCATTCTGAAAAGTACCCATTTACTCCTACTCTTTGTTTCCTGTGTGCCAACCAGTTCTGAATCCACGTCAACACATTACCCCCAATCCCATGTGCTTTAACTTTGCTCACCAATCTCTTGTGTGGACCTTGTCGAAGGCCTTCTGAAAGTCCAAATACACCACATCTACTGGTTCCCCCCTGTCCACCCTATTGGAAACATCCTCAAAAAATTCCAGAAGATTTGTCAAGCATGATTTCCCTTTCACAAATCCATGCTGACTTGGACCTATCATGTCGCCACTTTCCAAATGGTCTGTTATGACATCTTTAATAATTGCTTCCATCATTTTACCCACGACCGATGTCAGGCTGACCGGTCTATAATTCCCTGCTTTCTCCCTCCCTCCTTTTTTAAAAAGAGGGGTTACATTGGCCACCCTCCACTCCATCGGAACTGATCCAGAGTCTAAGGAATGTTGGAAAATGATCGTCAATGCATCCACTATTTCCAAGGCCACCTCCTTAAGTACTCTGGGATGCAGACCATCAGGCCCCGGGGATTTTTCAGCCTTCAGTCCCATCAATTTTCCCAATACCTTTTCCCGACTAATAAGGATTTCCCTCAGCTCCTCCCTCTTACCAGATCCTCTGACCCCTTTTATTTCCGGCAGGTTGTGTGTGTCCTCCACAGTAAACACCGAACCAAAGTACTTGTTCAATTGATCTGCCATTTCCTTGTTCCCCATTACGACTTCCCCTGTTTCCGACTGCAGGGGACCTACGTTTGTTTTTACTAACCTCTTTCTTTTTACATATTTATAGAAGCTTTTGCAGTCCATTTTAATGTTCTCTGCAAGCTTCCTTTCATATTTTATTTTCCCTGCCCTAATCAAACCCTTCGTCCTCCTCTGCTGAGTTTTGAAGTTCTCCCAGTCCCCGGGTTTGCTGCTACTTCTGGCCAATTTGTATGCAACTTCCTTGGTTTTAATACTATCCCTGATTTCCCTTGTTAGCCATGGTTGAGCCACCTTCCCTTTTTTATTTTTACGCCAGACCGGGATGTACAATTGTTGTAGTTCATCCATGCGATCTCTAAATGTCTGCCATTGCCCTTCCACTGATAGCCCCTTAAATATCGCTTGCCAATTTAACCTCGCCAATTCACGCCTCATACCCTCAAAGTTGCCCTTATTTAAGTTCTGGACCATGGTCTCTGACTTAACTGTTTCCTTCTCCATCCTAATGTAGAACTCCACCATACTATGGTCACTCTTCCCCAGGGGGCCTCGTACCACAAGATTGCTGATTAGTCCTTCCTCATTACACAACACCCAGTCCAGGATGGCCTCCCCTCGAGTTGGTTCCTCAACATATTGGTTTAGGAAACCATCCCTTAAACACTCCAGGAAATCCTCCTCCACCGTATTGCTTCCAGTTTGAGTAGCCCAATCTATATGCATATTAAAGTCACCCATGATAACTGCCGTGCCTTTTTTGCACGCACCTCTGATTTCCTGTTTCATACCCTCCCCCACCTCACTACTGCTGTTTGGAGGTCTGTACACAACTCCCACTAACGTTTTCTGCCCTTTGGTGTTCTGCAGCTCAACCCATATTGATTCCACATCCTCCAAGCTGATGTCCTTCCTAGTCATTGTTGTTAGCAGTGAGGATTAGTACAGTAACATCGTGTGAGTCACTATTGTTTCCAGGACGATTAGCAGAGTAACATTGTGTGAGTCATTGTTGTTTGCAGTGAGGATTAGCACAGTAACATCCTGTGAGTCATTGTTGTTTGCAGTGAGGATTAGCACAGTAACAT
The DNA here is from genome assembly GCA_030390025.1 of Squalus acanthias. Classification (NCBI taxonomy): domain Eukaryota; kingdom Metazoa; phylum Chordata; class Chondrichthyes; order Squaliformes; family Squalidae; genus Squalus; species Squalus acanthias. The sequence continues at coordinate 5,714,489 of CM059444.1, read as the reverse complement.
CGTGTGAGTCACTGTTGTTTGCAGTGAGGATTCGCACAGTAACATCGTGTGAGTCACTGTTGTTTGCAGTGAGGATTAGCACAGTAACATCGTGTGAGTCACCAAACACATCTTCCCCTCACCTCCCCTTTCAGCATTCCGTAGGGACCGCTCCCTCCGCGACACCCTAGTCTACTCCTCTACCACCCCCAGCACCCCTTCCCCTTCGCCCGGCACCTTCCCGTGCACGCGCAGGAGATGCAACACATGCCCTTATACCTCCCCTCTTCCCACTGTCCAGGGCCCCAAACACCCCTTCCAGGTGAAACAGCGATTTACTTGTACTTCCTGCAATTTAGTATACTGTATTCGCTGCTCACGATGTGGACTCCTCTACATTGGGGAGACCAAACGCAGATTGGGTGACCGCTTTGCGGAACACCTCCGTTCAGTCCGTAAGGGGGACCCCGAGCTCCCGGTGGCCTGTCACTTTAATTCACCGCTTCACTACAACTCTGACCTCACCGTCCTCGGCCTATTACACTGTTCCACGGAAGCGCAGCGTAAGCTCGAGGAACAGCACCTCATCTTTCGTTTAGGCACGCTACAGCCCTCTGGACTCAATATCGAGTTCAACAATTTTAGATCATAACCTCAGCTCCAATCACATTTATATTTTATTTTTATTTGTCCCCCCCCACCTTTTTTTTTCCTCCTAGAAGCTGGCAGCTGTCCTTCATTCTGCCAGTGGATTTCACACTTCATTCAGCCTTAATCTGTCACATTAACACCACCTCTAGCCTTGCATATCTCTTAATGTCTCTTCATCTCCCCCTTTGTTCCTTTATCCCCTCCCCCTTTTCCCAGCTTTACCCTGGCCTTAAATCTATTTGATTTCCGGCTCTTCCCAGTTCTGATGAAAGGTCATCGACCTGAAACGTTAACTCTCTTTCTCTCTCCACGGATGCTGCCTGGCCTGCTGAGTTTTTCCAGCGTTTTCTGTTGTTATTTCGTGTGAGTCACTGTTTGCAGTGAGGATTAGCACAGTAACATCGTGTGAGTCATTGTTGTTAGCAGTGAGGATTAGCACAGTAACATCGTGTGAGTCACTGTTGTTTGCAGTGAGGATTAGCACAGTAACATCGTGTGAGTCACTGTTGTTTGCAGTGAGGATTAGCACAGTAACATTGTGTGAGTCATTGTTGTTAGCAGTGAGGATTAGCACAGTAACATCGTGGGAGTGAGTCACTGTTGTTTGCAGTGAGGATTAGCACAGTAACATTGTGTGAGTCATTGATGTTTTCAGTGAGGATTAGTTCAGTAACATCGTGTGAGTCTTTGTTGTTTGCAGTGAGGTTTAGCACAGTAACATTGTGTGAGTCTCTGTTGTATGCAGTGAGGAATAGCGCAGTAACATTGTGTGAGTCATTGTTCCGCAATGAAGGACAAGACAGTATTGGATTTTTGTTGTCGGGTGATGAACAGCACAGTAGCACTGAGTGGGGCCACTGAGCTCGAGAGTATAGCACAGAAATACTGAATGGGGCAATTGTCAGCAGTGAAGAGCCAATCATTGTAACCTTATTACATTTGATTATCTTCTCTGCACAATAACTAGTGAGTACAATTTCTCTTGCACTGCTGTTACCTTATGATGCTGCTGTCAATTACAGACCTAACGTCTGATAGCATTACTATAAGGTAAATGAGGTAACGTTGCTGACTTCAGAGGTGTGGTTTTCACCAGTGCTTCTGGGGCCGGCAGTGTTAAGGTAACAATATGAACATTACCTCTCTAGACGCAGGCTGCCCACTTTTGTGTTCTGTACAATTCTCCCCACCATTGGAGGAGATCCGGCAGCTAGAAGATTAACTCCTGGATCGTGACTTTCAAACAACTGGATGGTTCTTGCTCTGGGTCTGTGGAATCCAGCTCACATGATAAACAGGGTAGATTCCATATAACTGTAGCCTAAGGCTACATTGTGGGGATTTTGGCAATAGTTCTATATTGAGATGCAGCATTAAATGCTTTTTTAGCGATGACAATGGCTTTGGAAGGTGGGTGCCTGTCCAAGTTCCTGAAGTGAGTGCATTTCTCCTGCAGCACTGACTTTTCTCATGCTAGGTCCAAGTCACTGGATTCCAAGAACTGGAAAATTCTGCAGATATCCTTCAATGTTAAATCAACTGCTCTCTTCACCACATATAAAGAATAGCATCTTCTTTGGTATAAAGTTAATTTATGATGGTGCAAGGAAGCTGTGGTTTTAGAGCATGTACGGTGACATTCATTTTTGAAATATATATAATGCAGCCAATGTAGTCCAGCCTTAGGGTAGTAAAATGGTTTACTGAGGCAAGTGGAGTAGCCTTGATATGAGTATTACTGCGTACATGCCCCGAAGCACAATGTATATTTATGAAGAAAGCAAGCAGTGAACACTGCAAACAAACAGGCATTGGGGACTTACACCCTACTATCTTCATCTCTGCAGCAGAGAAAAAGAAGGAAGGGAAGGGGTAACATAGAGGGATCAGGACATTAGTCAACAGGACAACACTCACAGCTGAACACTGGGACACACATTTTAGCAAATAATAGAAACTGTATGAAAGTTCAAACATTGTTGCACCAAATAGACAAGACAAACCGTTTGAGACTAAGACAGAAAAATAAGAATGGAACCATATCAAATACTATAATGATCAGAAAATGTTCAAGTGCTCCATCTTCACTGTCCTGCTGTTAGCTACCAAAGTACACACATGGAGGCTTTCCCTAATCTACATCATTAGAACTTTTGAATCTAGCAATCACATTGGTCAATTCCTTTCTCAAAGCTCCTATTCACTAATCAGCAAGTTCCACAAAACCGACTGCTCAAATCGTTTCTCCAGATACTTTTCACCTGCCATTTGTCTTAGAGTCATAACGGCACAGAAGGAGGCCATTTGGCCCATCGAGTCCGTGCCGACTCTCTGTAGAGCAATTCAGTCAGTCCCATTCCCCCGCTCTATCCCCGTCGCCCTGCAAGTTCATTTCCCTCAAGTGCCTATCCAGTTACCCTTGAAAACATTGAGTGTCTCCGCTTCCACCACTTCCGTCGGTAGCGAATTCCAGGTCATCACCATTTGCTGTGGAAACAAGTTTTTCCTCACATCCCCCTGTATCTCTTAAATCTGTGTCTCCTAATCCTTGTACCATCAACTAGTGGGAACAGCCTTTCCCTGTCTAGCCTATCCAAACCCGTCATAATCTTGTACACCTCTATCAAATCACCCCTCAACCTCCTTTGCTCGAATGAAAACAAATCCAGCTTCTCCAACCTGTCCTTGTAGCTAAGATCCCCCATCCCCAGAACCATTCTGGTAAATCTCCTCTGCACCCTCTCAAGAGCCTTTACACCCTTCCTAAAGTGTGGTGACCAGAACTGGACGCAATACTCCAGTTGTGGCCTAACCAGCGCTTTATAAAGGTTCAGCATAACTTCTCTACTTTTGTACTCAATACCTCTATTTATGAAACCCAAGATCCTATATGCTTTGTTAACCACTCTCTCAATATGTCCTGCCACCTTCAGGGACCTATGCACATTAACTCCCAGGTCCCTCTGTCCCGACACACTCTTTAAAACTGTGCCATTAAGTGTATATTGCCTCTCCCTGTTCCTTCTGCCAAAATGCATCACCTCACACTTCTCTGTATTAAATTCCATCTGCCACTTGTCTGCCCATTCTGCTAGCCTTTCTATGTCCTGTTGCAGTCGATTGGTATCATCATCACTGTTTGCCACACCCCCAAGTTTGGTGTCATCGGCAAATTTAGAAATTCTACTCTGTATTCCAATATCCAGGTCATTTATATGTATCAAAAAAAGCAGTGGCCCCAGCACTGACCCTTGGGAACACCACTGTCTACTATCCTCCAGTCTGAAAAACAGCCATTTACCACAACTCGCTGTTTTCTGTCCTTAAGCCAATTCCTTATCCAAGCTGCCACTGACCCACCTATTCCATGAGCCTCAATTTTGTTAACCAGCCTTCTATATGGTACTTTGTCAAATACCTTCCGAAGATTCATGTAGACAACATCCATTGCATTCCCTTCATCAATCCTCTCTGTTACTGCATCAAAAAATTCAATTAGATTAGTCAAACACGATCTGCCTTTCACAAATCCGTGTTGGCTCTCTTTAATTAGCTTAAACCTCTCCAAGTGCCCGTTGATTTTTTCCTTGATTGTTTCGAAAACGTTACCCACCACTGATGTTAAACTGACCGGCCTGTAGTTACTAGGATTGTCCTTACACCCTTTCTTGAACAATGGTGTCACATTTGCCACTTTCCAATCCTCAGGCACCTCCCACGCATCTAGGGAAGATTGGTAAAATTATGGCAAACCCTTCCGCTATCTCGCTTCTGTTAAGAATGTCTTCTTCATTCGAGTGAGAGTATATAGCTAGAGCCAACAATTATAACATAAAGACACCAAAAATTATACAATTCTGAAGCTGATCACTAAACTTACCCATAAAATTAGTTAATTGTTAGAAATAGCTGCAAGAAGTTTCCTGCATATAGGTCTATCAGAGCCTAGGAGTGGAATTAGAACTTCATCTGAACCTCGGCACTTATATTTCTGACTTTTATGATGAACTGAGTGTGAGTGAGAATGAGAGCGAGAGAGAGAGAGGGGGGGGGGGAGAAGAGAGAGAGAGAGGCCCATCACAGGAGTTACCTTCTCTCTGCTCCTGTGGAACTGCGATATCTAAAGTACACCAGGACAACCTACACCACATGACAATAGTGTGTGTGTGTGTGAGAGAGAGATACACAAACACAACCAACAGAGATGCACATTGGCAGTTATACATTTCATCCTGCACTTGTGGAACAATACACAGAGTTTACTGTGATTCAATAGAAAATTTATGATCAACTGTGAGGTACAAGTAGCAGAAAAAAATAAGATCTAATTTTTTGAGCTTTCTATACAGTTTAAGACATCAATTTTAAATTTTGAGTGAACAGTAGTGCTGAGGAAGCTTTTTTTTGTGTTGCTGAGGGGACTGCTGCTTGCAGCAAGACCAGAGGGGGATAGTTATGAGATGCTTTGATGCTGAGCTTGAACACTGTTGAATGACCAGCTGGTCAGGGGCCATTAGAGATTTGACAATGGGAAAAACTTTCCTTGTGTTGTTGCTACACTGACAGCATCAGCAAAAACTATAAATCCACTGCGTGGGACTGTAAAGGAAAGCAAAAAAATCTCTTTCACTGTCATGTAAATAACGGAGAAAAGAGGAGGGAGGAAGGAAGAACAAATAGGTGCAGAACTTGTATCTTCAAAGAAAATACTGCCAATCCATCATAGGAAATAGTGGAAAATAAAAAGTATTTTATAATGTAAATAAATTTAAATACGTGGTTTATTATGGGAAGAACAAGTTACTTGTATTGTTATCAAGTTTTATAAAGTACCTGAGGCCAGTATCTATTAATCATGTGAATTATTGCTTCAAGAAGTGTGCTGGTTTACAGTGATCCGTGCTGCAATGATCATGGTAAATCAGAAACCACACTCCAGGTCTTAGACTACCTGTGAGCTATGCCACTGGTGAGGTAATAGTAGTTCTCAGTTTCACACAGAGATGCTTTCAATCCTGGGAAGGACAGAAGTCCTCCAGCTGTATTGAATAGCAATTTTATATAGCATGTTGCTTACACTCGTACACTGATACCATGCAAAGCATGAAATACTCCTTAGCACTGGAATTATCACAGATGGTCAGATCTGTGCCAATCAGCTAAACTCTTAATTGACAAAAATATCATAAAGAATAGTCAGCATGGATTTCAAAAGGGGAGGTCAGGCTTGACCAACCTTATTGAATTCTTTAAAGTACTAATAGAAAGAGTAGACAAGGGTAATGTAGTAGATGCAATATATTTGGATTTTCAAAAGGTACCGCATTGTAGATTCATGACTTAAGATCAGAGTATATGGAGTCAGAGAACAAGTAGCAGAATAGATGGGAAGCTGGCTACAGAACAGAAAACAGAGAGTAAGGGTTAAGGGTAGCTACTCAAACTGGCAAAAGGAAGGAAACTGGTATTTCACAAGGATCGGTGCTAGGACCACTGTTGCTCACAATTTACATAAACAATTTGGACTTGGGAATTGGAAGTACAATTTCAAAATTTACTGAAGACACAAAATTGGGGGGGGGGGGGGGGGGTATAGTTAATACTGAGGATGACACACTGATCCAGCCCAGACAGTGTGCTGAAGAATGGTAGAACGAGAATTACACGGAGATCAGAGAAAGGGGAAGAAGTGAAAAAGTACTGCTGTCAAAAAATAGACATAATGGGCCAGAAATTCGGGTCTCCACGGGTGAGTACGCGCTGGGTACTCACCCGTAGACCCAACAAAAGTGCCAGTTTCGTGCATGCACTGGAAACCGGAACTTCCGTTCCCCTGAAGGAAGGGGTTCAGAGGTCGAACGCGTGCACGCAGCAAACTTTTTTTTTTCAGGTTTCTCCGTGAGGGTAAGTATGAAAAAGCTGCGCGGGAAAAAGGAGGCGCAAGGCCTGCTTTTAACAAGGTAAGTGGTGAATTAAGTACAATTTAAACATTTTTTCAACAGGTTTATCTTTTTTACATACTTTAAAGAAAGGTAAGTTTATTTTTAGCCCCGTTAAAAAGTGTAATTAATTTTTTCAAAAATTAAAATTTTTGTTTAAAGTAGTTAATTTATGTAATTTATAGTTATTTAAAAATGTGATTTTTTAAAAAAATTATTTGACGTTTTAGTGAGGTTTTGGGGCCGATCTCTATTCATAGATTTGACAGGCCTTCCTGTCAAAATCTATGAATGAAGATTCCCTGCTCTGATTGGCTCTCCATGGCCCACGTGATCCCAGGGGACGCTTCAAACTAATTGCGCCCCTGGGATACGCAAGCACTGCGCGCTGGCAGCTACAGGAGGCCCAGGAGCCGAATTCCACGCGGGCCCGAAGCACAATGGCAGGCGCGGTATGTAAGTATGCGCGCGATTCTTGCACCCGCGGGAAGCTGGAGAGCCGAATTTCTGGCCCAATATTCTTGAAAACATTACATTGCTTAATAATGCTTGTACCAAAGGTTTTGTTGTCAGACTAAACAAATAATTGTCTAAGTTTATTCAGACTGATAGATATAATATAGCAGTGCTCTCGAAATATTTACATAGATAAATCTCTATTTTACTTCAATTGAGTGACAGAGAGAATATTATGGGAAAAAATAATAAAACTCAAACAATCTCAGATTAATCTTGGATGACAACTAAGGTTAGTCTGGTCTGAGTGCCAAATAGTGAGTGGATCTGCTATTAGGGCTTCAGTAGTCTTAGTAACATGCAGAGACCATTACTGACCAGATTTATTTCTGACTTATTAGTATATAAACATAACTAACAAGGACAGTTCACAATACTGGGCTCAGAGAGGCTCTTTCTTGTAAGCATAAATTTAGTCATCAACTCATATCCATATTATACATGCATTTTGCACCAACTTTACCCCAGGCATGACTTAATATTGATGCAAAACCTTAGTACTGATACAAAATGTGCACCAGGATTTGAATTCTTTGGGGGAGAAATTCAGTATCGCCCCATTTGGGGCGCAATTATCGGCCGGGCGCAAAGATTAGCGCCTGGCACTAATTATCGCCACCAACTGCAAACTTGACTTTTATCGCCCCTGGAGGTGATTGGAGCGCTAAATCAGGCGCTTCACACTGTCTTAAGGCGCAAAGGCCGAGGAGCGAGGCGCTACCTCAGAGCGCTGGCGAAGCTCATGTAATGTCAGTCAGCAATGGAACACACACACAATGGCACGGGCCAGTTCTTAAAGGGGATGGTTAATCTTGCTTTCCATCCACATCCTGCTCATTGCAGCCTTGAATCTCGGCCTGGAGAGACCTGCACATCAAATCTGCTGGAAAGAACAATGGAGAGTACCAGGCAAAGAGCTCAGAGTGCAGCCCCCACAGTCTCTTCTAAATCGATACAAGGAATGGCAAATCAAAATGAACCTACAAAGTGCTGCTCAGTACCCAAAACTCCTTCACACAACGTTGAATCTCTCCAGGAGTCTCTCTCTCTCTCTCTCAGAATGCGTAGTTCAAAAATGGCACCAACAATAAAAGGCAGGAAGCAGTCACCTTTAAATAGCGCTCCCCCTTTTCCTTCATGACTGGAGAACGCTCCCCTCAACCTGTCGTTGCTAGCGTCAGGCAGTAAGGCAGGGGGCGCCACTCAATATCCGCTCCGGGGTGATACCGGGGCGTTGCGCACTCGACTGACGTCATGATCTGCCGGCGCAGGAGATCGTGGCGGTAGTGTTTAGCGCCGCCGCAAAATGTCTAGTTAATTTCGCGAGCGGCGCAAACTTCGCCGCGCCTGGGCGCTAGATGCTTTGCGCCCCATTAGCGCCCTCTTAAGGCGCTAACGGGAGGCGCAACCAACTGAATTTTTCCCCCTTTGAGTTTAGTGAGACTGCCTCATGCACTGAAGTAGTGATGTAATGATTCCAGTGTAGTACCTGGAATAACTGGAGTAGTGCTGTGTTGTTTCTAGTATAATAACTGGGGAGTCGTGTTGTGTTTATTCCAGTATAATAACTGGAGTTGTGTTGTGTTGATTCTAGTATAATAACTGGGGAGTCGTGTAGTGTCGATTGCAATTTATCTTGCAGTACTTCTAGTTCCATAGGAAACTGACGGGAGTTTGATGTGCAGGATGGATAATCTCACCAGTGAAAGAGAGAGGCAGGATTGTTTAATTAATTAATTAATTAATCTCATTCTCGCCGGTGTGAGAAGTGTCACTGCAGCACCATTCACAGGCAGAGTGTCAGCAGTAAGCATAGTATTATCTCTGTGCTTGTAGCGGAATACCTTCTGAATATGAATTTGTATTTTCCTCTTTCACCAATGCTCACTCTATGCGTTTGGATTCTTACCCAAGGTATTTGCCCTGCGTTCAGCGTCATTGGACACTTATGTAAGCAGACCCCATGTACCCTATAAACCTCAGTGTGCTGTTATCTCCCAATGCGTAGACATATGTTGCGAGACCCAGGGATTGAACAAAGAACATATGCTACTGTGCTCTGGTTTACTGGAATATATCATGTACTGCTATGTGAGCTTTTCCTACTTGGTAGGTGAAAGAATATGCACTTTTCTGGACCATGGCTCAGGCTATAAACCACCAGACAAATTTATTTAACATTAAACAGGTAAATGAACAGTACTCAATACAAACAGTATATTAACAGTAATTACAAACCGTTAAAGATGCTTCTCCTGCACAAACCTTGAACATAAAGTTGATCCTGAACAAGTGTCGCTCACTTCTTATGTGATGATACACTACCACTGAGCACTCTGATTAGCCATATTGCTGAGTGAGCTGAGTGCAGGGAGCCAAATATAAACTTACAACCTTGTAGCTCCTGGACAGAGAGCTGTCCATGAAAGAATCAAACCTGACTCAAGTCTTCAATTCAGATTGAATCTTCAATTCAGATACAGCTGCCAATCAAGCCTATTGCTTTAAGAAGATACCCAGGATGTCAATTACAATGCTTTAATTGATTGGATTGACCTTTTTCCTGGGAGACCCATTGATCTGTGAGTGCAAAAAAAATTACTTATCCAGAGAGCCATCAGGGATGCTACTGGACAGAATGACACTAATCGCTCTGCACAACAGGCAATAACATATTTAACTACCTTTTGTCCCACAGGAAGAATTGACAGATATGTATTGATGCATTTGGCGTGCCAGATCTTAATGAATATTCTCTAGAGACTGAATTTTTTTTAACCCTGCTTCATTTCTGTCGCACCTGTTTTTATATCAGGAAGACAGATCATTGGCAGAATAAAAAAATTGCAGTCTGAAAAATTACTGGGACAAAGAATAAAATAAAGAGCTTCACCAAAGCACCTTCAAAAAATATAAACATAATTTCAAAACTGGGAAAGGCTTTGAAAGATTCTAATGTCTTGGCAGATTGGTAACAGATTGGTAGCAAGAGGGCATCCTCAAGATTGCCACAAAAAGAATGAAGAAGGAAGTTAGAAAGGATTTTTCACAGAGGATTATTTGAACATGGAATACTTTATCACAAGTTGCTATCTGGGCAGAGACTATAACATTATTGAAAAGGGAACTGGATCAGGATTTGATTTTGTTGCATTTTGTCACGTTTGCAATTTTGCTGGAAATTCTAACCAGAGGAAACTTCATGAACATGTTTATTCTGTTGCAACATATAGTGATCAGCGCATTCCTTCCCCAAATTATGAGCTCCTTCATAAACTGAAATGTAAAGTTAATTTCTTTCCTTGTGCCGAGGAACTATTTGTCATGGGTTAATCTCCCCCACCACCACCCCCCCAACCTGGGGGGGAAAAAAAATCAAAAATAGGGTAGGAAACACGCTGTTCCTGTACTGATGGACCATAACAAACTAGAATGATGCTGGCTGAACTGTCTAACACAAACTTCAGCTTCTCATGACTGATTTCCTCTCAATATTTGGGGGTAACAATGACTACCACTGAACATACTACCAGCTGAGACCATGTACAAGTACTATACAGATATAGACACGGTGTGCGTTGTTGACACTGATGCTTGAATTTGAACTCCTGTATTACCTCCTTCTTCAGGTTGCAAGCCTACTCCACAACAGATTGCCATTTCCAGTAGATGAACTGGAATGATCACTTTTAAAAAGTCTAGTTAAAGGCACTTTTAAGTTTGCTTTTTGTTCCATCTGAGCAGAGTGACCTCCATGTACTGCTCCCCTCTGTTTATATCACAATCTAGTAACTTGTAGGCCTCTTGGAGGTCTATTTTTGTGACCCAAAGGCCAATTTTTCTGCGCATGAGAGAGAGTTGGGTCTTTGTCTAACAAAAAATAGACCTGCCAGAACAATGGATCGTCCTTTAATGGAAACACAGTAAGTGTTACAATATATTTTATAAAGAATCTCACCTAAAGAGAAGCTAGAAACAATGGGCATAGGAACAGAAGGTGAGAAATACCATCTCGCCCCCCAATGCACACCCTATCCATTAGATAGTGCAACCTTGTACACCACCCTTCCCAGTCAGCAAGGTTAACTCCTGGGGGAGGCAAAAATCCAGACGAAAAAAACTTATGGCCAATTTCAGGAAACAATCCTCCCTGCCACCCCAAGACAATCAAATACACTCCAGGAGACTGTATTTATCCATGATGTATCAAATATATGTCGCTAGCCCACCCCCATTTGACACAGAGGCAATACTATGCAGTTGCTTGTATAAGAACATAAGAAATAGGAGCAGGAGTAGGCCAATCGGCCCTTCGAGCCTGCTCCGCCATTCAATAAGATCATGGCTGATCTGATCCTCACCTCAAATCTAAAGAACACAAGAAGTAGGAGCAGGACCCGGCCACTCAGCCCCTGGGCCCGCTACGCCACCCACAGGGCCTCGACCGATCCGAACTCAGCCTCATGTCCAATTTCCTGCCCGCTCCCCGTAACCCCTAATTCCCTTTACTTCTAGGAAACTGTCTATTTCTGTTTTAAATTTATTTAATGATGTAGCTTCCACAGCTTCCTGGGGCAGCAAATTCCACAGACCTACTACCCTCTGAGTGAAGAAGTTTCTCCTCATCTCAGTTTTGAAAGAGCAGCCCCTTATTCTAAGATTATGCCCCCTAGTTCTAGTTTCATCCATCCTTGGGAACATCCTTACCGCATCCACCCGATCAAGCCCCTTCACAATCTTATATGTTTCAATAAGATCGCCTCTCATTCTTCTGAACTCCAATGAGTAGAGTCCCAATCTACTCAACCTCTCCTCGTATGTCCACCCCCTCATCCCGGGGATTAACCGAGTGAACCTTCTTTGTACTGCCTCGAGAGCAAGTATGTCTTTTCTTAAGTATGGACACCAAACTTGATGCTATTTTGCGTCACAATGTACAGCTGATGCACAACTCCATCTCCTCATATTTAGCAGGCTAGAAGAGGAGGCAGTTAATCTGATGGTTGATTTTAAGACCCATGGAATCTTGTGGGCTACAAAAATGAAACTGAGTGTTGTCTGGGCTGTGTGGAGGTCGGCTCATACACATTAGCAAGAAGCTCGGGCTTGCTCTCTGCAACTCCCTCTCTGAATGCCTCTGCCTCTCATTCGCCACCTTTACAAACCTTCTGAGAATTTATCTCTTCAATCAAGCCTTCAGTCACCCCTCCTAAACTCTCTTTTCCTGGTTCAGTGCCTGTTTTGTTACGGTTATTTTCAAAGTGCCGTAGGATGTTTCTTTACATTAAAGGTGTTATATAACTGCAAGTTTTAATGTGCCTGCAGTCAATGGCACTCAAAGTAAAACACCTTCAGAGAATCAATATCCAGACAGTAATTAAGTGCTTTATGAAGTCAGGCACCAGTCCCCACTCCTCCATGAAATGTATTCAATGCTCTTCATGGGATAAGCAAGGAAATTCAATTTTCACAGTATTAGCATGCATTAATTTCTTTCAATAGGAATGTCATTCAACTCAATTACAGTAAGTGAACTGCACATTGCAATTATCTTCATTCTATTAACATTCACCATATTCTCTAAGTAAGAAAAATCAAATCCATTTCTATATTTGATTTTGTGTTGGGTAGGGCAGGGTTACCCTCATCCTCCAAAGGATTAACTCAGTTGAAACAAGATCGGAAGGTAATTTAATTTAAAGTAATGTTCTAGTTAATTTTTCTATACCACTATAAGATACCTCTCAGTCGCCTCCTTTCAAGTCTCTCCACTCTTTCTTTACATTTCTGACACCTGACACTGTGGATCAGCCTCATGGCTCTTCTTATAATCGGCATAAAGATTTGAAATATGCTCGAGTGGGGATTTAGCATCATGAATTGGTGCACATCTATTCTGACTCTTTTCTGATTTCCCGATACAGAGCAAAAATCTTCACACCAATGTTTGGGGCAAGTTATGAAAATCCTGTGCATCTTATTTCTCATTGATTTTTTTTTTAATATAAAGGATCTTCTGATCATGTTCCCCCAATGATTACAGGTCAAAGCCTACCTGGCATGATGACATCAGGGAAGCCTAGTTTGCGAGTGACGGCCACTCCCCGGTTAAAGATCATTGGATTCTCTCTGCGAATGTGATCCATGTCGCCCCGAAGCAGCTGCAGAGAGATGATCATTCCTGCAAAATGAGAGACCACACAACATTCACACATTAGCTGAACTGAGGTCCCTCTCCAGATACTCCGGGTTATTTTTGTGGGTCTCACTGTTTGAATTGTTTTTATAACCTTACTAGAAGTGGCACAAATCTCAAAATGATTTATTAAAATCATGTAAATATTCAACTTTTTGTGTTTGGTTATGTAACTTTGTGCTTAAAACTTAGTTTCAACACTTTAAAAAAAGATAATTTCCCCCCCAGTCTTCTCTCCTCTTCTCAAAGTACTGATGCTTGGTGAGGTAGAGTTCCATGGGCATCGACCGTTCTCTGGTATCCCACCCAAGTGGCCATTCTTCATGTGTGAACCTAGGTGAAGGGTGTCAGCAGACTATTTAACACAAAGCAAGTGTAACAATCGAACCTTATTTGCCCAACATTGAGACATATGCATTTTCGAGCAGAAGTCAATGGATAATGATCAGAAGTAAAGAACCCTTGCTGATTTTACCTCTCTCTATCGCAGAGGCATTGAGGTCAATTTGGCAGAAGAAGCTTGCTTTCAAAACAGAAATGTCTCCAGCATGATGCCACCACCAACCACATCTTCCCCATCTCTTTCAGCATTCCAAAGGGACCATTCACTCCGCGACACCCTGGTCCACTCTTCAAATACCCCCAGCACCCCCTCCCCTTCCCATGGCACCTTCCTATGCAAGCGCAGGAGATATAACACCTGCCCTTTTACCTCATCCCTTTTCACCCGCCAGGGCCCCATACACTCCTTCCAGGTGAAACAGCGATTTACTTCTTTCAATTTACTGTACTGTATTCGCTGCTCACAATGCGGTCTCCTTTACACGGGAGAGACCAAATGCAGATTGGGTGATCGCTTTGCAGAACACATTCGTTCAGTCTGCAAGTGTGGCCCCAAGCTTCAGGTTGCCTGTCATTTTAATTCTCCGCCCCACTCCTACTCTGACCTCTCTGTCCTTGGCCTCCTACACTGTTCCAATGAAGCTCAACGGAAGCTCGAGAAACAGAACCTCATCTTTCGATTAGGCACTTTACAGCCTTCAACATTGAGTTCAACAATGTCAGATCATAACCACCGTTCCCATTTTTTGGGTCAGCAGCTGTTGGTAATGATTCTGCTATTGCCATTTACACCTCCTCAAGACCCATCTTTTGTTTCTTTACCTGCCTCATTACATAAGAACATAAGAAATAGGAGCAGGAATAGGCCATTTGGCCCTTCGAGCCTGCTCCGCCATTCAATGAGATCATGGCTGATCTTCTGCCTCAACTCCATTCACCGGCCCTATCGCCATATCCCTTGATGCCCTTACTAATCAGAAATCTATCGACTTCTGTTTTGAATATACCCAATGACTGAGCCTCCACAGCCCTCTGGGGTAGAGAATTCCAAAGATTCACCACCCTCTGTGTGAAGAAACTTTTTCTCATCTCAGTCCTGAATGGCCTACCCTTTATCTTGAGGCTGTGGCCCCTGGTTCTAGACTCCCCAGCTAAGGGAAACATTCTCCCAGCATCCATCCTATCAAGCCCTGTAATAATTTTGTATGCTTCAATGAGATCCCCTCTCATTCTTCTGAATTCAAGAGAATACAGGCCTAGTTTACTCAATCTCTTTTCATACGACAGTCCCGCCATTCCAGGAATCAATCTCGTGAACCTTCGTTGCACTCCCTCTATGGCAAGTATATCCTTCCTTAGGTAAGGAGACCAAAATTGTACACAGTACTCCAGGTGTGGTATCACCAAGGCCCTATATAATTGGAATAAGACTTCTTTACTCCTGTACTCAAATCCTCTTGTAATGAAGGCCAGCATACCATTTGCCTTCCTAATGGCTTGCTGCACCTGCACATTCACTTTCAGTGACTCATGTACAAGGACACCCAGGTCCCTTTGAGCATCTGCATTCCCCAATCTTTCACCATTTAGGAAATACTCTGCCTTTCTGTTTTTTCTACCAAAGTGGTTAACTTCACATTTATCCACATTATATTCCATCTGCCATGTTCTCGCCCACTCACTGAGCCTGTCGAGATCCCCTTGAAGCCTCTTCACATCCTCTTCGCAACTGACACTGCCACCTAGCTTTGTATCATCAGCAAATTTGGAAATGTTACATTTAGTCCCCTCATCCAAATCATTGATATAGATTGTGAATTAGCTGGGGCCCAAGCACCGATCCTTGCGGTACCCCACTCGTCACAGCCTGCCATCCTGAAAAAGACCCGTTTATCCCTACTCTTTGTTTTCTGTCTGTTAACCAATTCTCATCTTATTACCATCCCCTTTTGCCTTGCACCATCATCCCTTTTATCATTTAAGCTCTCCTGCCTTCCACTCTATCACAGACCTCCCCTTTTGTTCTTTCCTCCCCTCCCCCCTTTCCCTGCCTCTGCACGTGCTTAAAATCTGTTACATCTCTAACTTTTTCCAGTTCTGATGAAAAGTCATCTTTCTGAAATGTTAACTCTGTTTCTCTCTCTAGAGATGCTGCCTGACCTGCTGAGTATTTCTAGCATTTTGTGTTTTTATTTCAGATTTCCAGCATCTGCAGTATTTTGCTTTTGTACTAATGCCTTCTTCTACGTTGTCAGGTTGATTATGTGCGATATGTTGATGCCATTATGAGTGGCTTGATGTCTTGATTGCTGCACCGCTAATGTAAAGCATCATACTTTGCTGCCCATTCTAGCAGAGGTCACAGAAAAGCACAGATGTTGAGGCAGAAGTTGGTTGTTCTATTGTGCTTGGATGCTCTGGTCCTTTAATAATACCATTAAAATGGAGTGCATGCCATTGCTGTTTCCAACTCTTCAGGCAAGTTAATTCCTTATACTCAGCCCTAATCAGACAAATTAATCTGTCAGAAATGGCATTATAGATCACATTGAATCACGAATGGTAATTAGATAAATCTCCACCAACTGCTATTTAGAATTCCATGAAAGATGTCTGCAATATCATTCTTACATATATGCTCTTCACTTGAGCACTGCCTGAAGCTGTTACAGTTTTGAGGGTTTCAAATATTTGGAAGCCAATTTAGCCTGGCACACACAGCTACCTTTGGAAATCATACAAGATTGTCCTTTTAACAGCTGATAGTACCTTGTAACAGATTTATAATCTCATTGGTGCCCATTTCAGACCATCCACCTAAATAAATGGGCATCGTCACATGTTAATTAAAGGGACAAACTCTGCAGCTCCTCCAAAGGTTCAGTAGGTATGTGCAGTGTGGACAAGCCATACAGAAAAGACAGGTCTCAGATTCAATCTCTGTACTGAATTAGCTGAGAACTGCCAGGTGGTAAATGTTTCAAAATTGGCCTCTGTGCCTCTAAGGTAAGGAGGGGAAAATCATCCAGGGTTCCTGTTCCTGATCATAATCCAGGGACCTCTGCAAGAAAGTGCACATACGTGGACATTGGGTGTGTGGGGTTCAGCTATGAAGCTTGTCGACTTACACTGTCTGAATTCATACAAGAAGCATGGGTAAGTCAGCAGGCGATTGAGAGATTCCTTGGAACTGTATCCCATCAAGAAACAGTGGCTGAAATTTTCCACTCTGGATGTGTTATGGGGTGGAACTTCCACTTGCTTGACTGACCCAGTGTTCACCCTGGTGGATTTCAGCTCCCTTTACTCATTGCTGGGGCTGGACAGTAGCGGAAGGAATTGGATATTCGCAGCAGGTTATAGGGGCAGGGTGCCTTGAGGAATTAAAATAATGTTGCTGGCTTCAAAGATTGCTAGCAATCTACCAATCTGGATGTCTTCACTGACAGTCACTCCATCAATTCAATTGAATGTGTGGCCATTTTTTAAGTTAGTTGATGCGTTATAATTCCCCTAGAAACAATGGACACCTGTTCTGATGTTCCAAGTGTCCAGTGTTGCTAAGGCGATAGTGACAGAAAATGTGACGTATGGTGTCAATCCCTGTTATTGCTTCCGGCATCTGGCAAAAGTGATGCCAGGAAATACATTGGGGCAAAATGGGCACGATTCTAGTGTAATTGGTCCTTTCCCAATGTTCCATTCTTTCCTGTCCCGTTATCATGACTAAACTTCAGAAAAGTTAAGGAATATCCTGCAAAATGCCTTCGGGAGAAGACAGAATAAAACTGGAAGGGAGAGAAATTTCACTTTTGAAAGTGGTGAACTCTTCAGGACTTAGAAAAAACATGAGCATTTAGTACAGTTGGTCCTGTCACTACACGCCTCCTGTTATAACAAACCTTTGCAACGGTCACAGTAGCAGCTCCATTAAAATTAGAACCAGAGCTGAAACCTTCATACAGTGAATCACTGATCAGAGAACTTTTTTTAAAATAATGAGGCACAAATTTAGAAATCACTTGTCTAATGTGCAGAGGAAGTCACTATTTCTGTAATGTATCCTGGGTAGAATACATAGAAATTACAACATGGAAACAGGCAATTCGACCCAACAGTGTCAGTGTTTACCTGCCAAGCGAACAAATAGTTCGAATCACTTTTACCCACCCTGTTTCCATCCTTTTTCCTTCATCCAATCTAAATTGGAATGCTGACATAGTTTCTGACTCAACCATTAACCCTGGAAGTAAATTCCACATCCTCACAACTCTCTGTGTAAAGTTTCTCCTGCCCTTTGTTCTAAATCTCTAAAATTTAATTTTTTATCTATGCCCCCTCGTTCTTGACTTCTCAACTACTGGAAAAAGTCTGTTTCTATCTACCCAGTCCCATCCTTTCATAATTATATCACAGTGAAATGTCTTGGGCAAACATAGTGAACTTTACATTTCGAAACACATCTTCCCCATTCATTCAACCATCACATACAAATGGGACATTGCATTATCCAATCCGGGGGTGGTGGGGGGGGGGGGGGGGCGGCGCTGTAGTTACCTTGGAACGTCCCCACCAGACTCTTTGCCCTCCCATTAATGATTACTGAGAATATATTTAGGTTAAAAATTTCCAGGGATTAGTGAAAATGTTCGACGAGGGAAAATCCACATTTTGTACCTTTACGTTTGAATCTGAAACGAGAATTGATCCAAATGGTTGTGTCTGGTATAAACTATATGTGAAGCAAGAGCCCAGGGTGAGATTGCAACAATTTGCACCTTAAGGCACTGGACAGAAAGAAGAGTGAAGTTTGTTGACACTAGTGCTATGTCTGAAATGGCATTGAAGCACAAGTTGGAGAGAATCTGATCTTACCTGTATATAAATCTGCAAATGGTGATGTTTTATCTGTGTGACACTCACAGATTTGTTTTGCGCTTGAAGAACAGCAAAGCTAGTAGCCACATTGCTTTTTTTTTTATTCGTTCCTGGGATGTGGGCATCACTATCAAGGCCAGCATTTATTGCCCATCCCTAATTGCCCTTGAGAAGGTGGTGGTGTGCCGCCTTCTTGAACCGCTGCAGTCTGTGTGGTGAAGGTACTCCCACAGTATTGTTACGGAGGGAGTTCCAGAATTTTGACCCAGCGATGATGAAGGAACGGCGATATATCACCAAGTCAGGATGGTTTATAACTTGGAGGGGAACTTGCAGGTGATGGTGTTCCGATGCACCTGCTACCCTTGTCCTTCTAGGTGGTAGAGGTCGCGGGTTTGGGAGGTGCTGTCAAAGAAGCCTTGGCGAGTTACAGCAGTGCATCTTGTAGATGGTACACACTGCAGCCACGGTACGCCGGTGGTGGAGGGAGTGAATGTTTAAGGTGGTGGATGGGGTGCCACTCAAGCGGGCTGCTTTGTCCTGGATGGTGTCGAGCTTCTTGAGTGTTGTTGGAGCTGCACTCATCCAGGCAAGTGGAGAGTATTCCATCACACTCCTGACTTGTGCCTTGTAGATGGTGGAAAGGGTTTGGGGAGTCAGGAGGTGCGACACTCACCGCAGAACACCTAGCCTCTGACCAGTTCTTGTAGCCACAGTGTTTATGTGGCTGGTCCAGTTAGGTTTCTGGTCACCCCCAGGATGTTGATGGTGGGAGATTCGGCAATAGTAATGCCGTTGAATGTGAAGGGGCTGTGGTTAGACACTCTCTTGTTGGAGATAGTCATTACCTGGCACTTGTGTGGCGCGAATGTTAATTGCCTCTTATCAGCCCAAGCCTGAATGTTGTCCAGGTCTTGCTGCATGCGGGTATGGACTGCTTCATTATCTGGGGAGTTGCGAATGGAGCTGAACACTGTGCAATCATCAGCAAACAACCCCACTTCTGACCTTATGATGGAGGGAAGGTCATTGATGAAGCAGCTGAAGATGATTGGGCCTAGGACACTGCCCTGAGAAACTCCTGAAATGATATCCTGGGGCTCAGATGATTGACCTCCAAGAATTACAACCAGCATCCTTTGCGCTAGGTATGACTCCAGCCAGTGGAGAGTTTTCCCCCCGATTCCCATTGACTCCAGTTTTACTAGGGCTCCTTGATGCCACGCTCGGTCAAATACTGCCTTGATGTCAAGGGCAGTCACTCTCACCTCACCTCTGGAATTCAGCTCTTTTGTCCATGTTTGGACCAAGGCTGTAATGAGGTCTAGAGTCGAGTGGTCCTGGCGGAACCCAAACTGAGCATCGGTGAGCAGGTTATTGGTGAGTAAGTGCCGCTTGATAGAACTGTCAACGACACCTTCCATCAGTTTGCTGATGATTGAGAGTAGACTGATGGGGCGGTAATTGGCCAGATTGGATTTTTCCTGCTTTTTGTGGACA
Source organism: Squalus acanthias (assembly GCA_030390025.1). Lineage (NCBI taxonomy): Eukaryota > Metazoa > Chordata > Chondrichthyes > Squaliformes > Squalidae > Squalus > Squalus acanthias. The sequence continues at coordinate 5,694,488 of CM059444.1, read as the reverse complement.
GGACATACCTGGGCAGTTTTCCACATTGTCGGGTAGATGCCAGTGTTGTAGCTGTACTGGAACAGCTTGGCTAGAGGCGCAGCTAGTTCTGGAGCGCAAGTCTTCAGCATGACAGCCGGGATGTTGTCGGGTCCCATAGCCTTTGCTGTATCCAGTGCGCTCAGCTGTTTCTTGATATCACGTGGAATGAATCGAATTGGCTGAAGACTGGCTTCTCTGATGGTGGGGACGTCAAGAGAAGGCTGATATGGATCATCCACTCGGCACTTCTGGCTGAAGATGGTTGCAAACGCTTCAGCCTCATCTTTTGCACTCGCGTGTTGGGCTCTGCCATCATTGAGGATGGGTATATTCATGTAGCCTCCTCCTCCCGTTAGTTATTAAATTGTCCACCACCACTCACGACTGGATATGGCAGGACTGCAGAGCTTTGATATGATCTGTTGATTGTGGGATCACTTAGCTCTGTTTATAGTATGCTGCTTTGCTGTTTAGCATGCACGTAGTCCTGTGTTGCAGCTTCCCCAGGTTGGCACCTCATTTTTAAGGACGCCTCGTGCTGCTCCTGGCATGCTCTTCTGCACTCCTCATTGAACCAGGGTTGGTCCTCTGGCTTGATGGTAGTGGTAGAGTGATGGATATGCCGGGCTATGTGGTTACAGATTGTGGTGGAACACAATTCTGCTGCTGCTGATGGCCAGTTTTGAGCTGCAAGATCTGTTCATAATCCATCCCATTTAGCACGGTGGTAATACCACACAACACGATGGAGGGTGTCCTCCGTGTGAAGACCGATCTTCATCTCCACAAGGATTGTGCGGTGGTCACTGCTACCAATGCTGTCATGTACAGATGCATCTGCAACAGGTAGATTGGTGAGGACGAGGTCAAGTAGGTTTTTCTCTCGTGTTGGTTCTCTCACCACCTGCCGTAGGCCCAGTCTGGCAGCAATATCCTTCAGGACTCGGCCAGCTTGGTCAGTAGTGGTGCTACCGAGCCACTCTTGGTGATGGACATTGAAATCCCCCACCCAGAGTACATTCTGTGCCCTTGCTACTCTCAGTGCTTCTTCCACGTGGTGTTCAACATATTCAGCTGAGGGAGGACGGTAGGTGGTAATCAGCAGGAGGTTTCTTTGCTCATGGTTGACCTGAAGCCATGAGACTTCATTGGGTCCGGAGCCAATGTTGAGGACTCCCAGGGCCACTCCCTCCCAACTGTATGCCACTGTACCGCCACCTCTGATGGGTCTGTCCTGCCGGTGGGACAGGACATACCATGGGATGGTGATGGAGGAGTCTGGGACATTGGGTGAAATGTATGATTCTGTGAGTATGACTATGTCAGGCTGTTGCTTGACTAGTCTGTGTGACAGCTCTCCCAATTTTTACACAAGTCCCCAGGTGTTAGTGAGGAGTACTTTGCAGGGTCAACTGGGCTGGGTGTGTCGTTGTCGTGTCTGAAGTCGGTGCCGAGGTCCGGTTTTATTCTTCTTAATATGGTTTGTAGCGGTTTGTTACAACTGAGTGGCTTGCTAGGCCATTTCAGAGGGCAGTTAAGAGTCAACCAACTTTGCTGTGAGACAGTCACATATAGGCCAAAGTAGGTAAGGACGGAAGATTTCCTTCCCTAAAGGACATTAGTGAACCGGATGGGTTTTTATGACAATCCGATAGTTTCATGGTCACCATTACTGATACCAGCTTTTTATTCCAGATTTATTGAATTAATTGAATTTAAATTCCACAGCTGCCATGGTGGGATTTGACCTCATGTCTCTGTATCATTAGTCCAGGTCCTTGGATTACTAGTCCAGTAACATAACCACTATGCTACCGTTCCCGATGTGAAGCTAATGTTCCATGACATTTGTGAATGGATCCATAATCCTTGAAGATCCTGTCCCCCATGTTAGCTGATATTGTTAACAGTTCCCTCTCCTCAGGTACTGTCCCCCTCCCCTTCAAATCTGCTGTCATCACCTCCTCCTCAAAAAATTCACCCTTGACCCCTCTGTCCTTGCAAACTATTGCCCCGTCTCCAACCTACCTTTCCTCTCCAACGTCCTTGAACGTGTTATTGCCTCCCAAATCCGTGCCCATCTTTCTTGCAACTCCATGTTTGAACCCCTCTAATCAGGAGTCCGCCCCTGCTACAGCACTGAAATGGTCCTTATCAAAGTCACAAATTACATCCTATGTCTGCAGCCTTTGACATGGTTGACCATACCATCTTCCTCCAATGCCTCTCTTCTGTTGTCCAGCTGGGTGTCAAATTTTGTTTGATAATCGTTCCTGTGAAGCGCCTTGGGATGTTTTACTATGTTAAAGGACCTATATAAATGCAAGTTGTTGTTGAGAGAGAAATGTCCATAACTGGGAGGACAACCACTATCCATTCAGTATATGTCTCTCAATACAACCAAGGAGGTTGAATTTTCACCGATCTCCAGCTTTTAAGTGATCTTGACTCCTAGGACTATAGGTGTGAAGGGTCAGGCAACTGTGCTATATGAACCTGTCTGCTGACATCAACTCTGGGATCGCAACTAGTGCTATGCCTGAACCTTGTCCCGTTTAAAGTCAGAAACCTTTCAGCTAGCTGGTCCTGAAGCAATATAAAGCAAGGCTACACCCAGAGCTGACTAGGGACCTAGGAATGGCACATACTGTACTGGTTCAAGCTATAATTTTCTTCTGTAGGTATGGAAGCCTAATATGTTTAATAAGCTTAGAACCTACTGTGCAATATCTTGATAAAACTCTGAAGACTCAATTCGTTTGATACGGGTTGACATCAAGGTGTCCTGCTGACCAAGTGACCAAGAAGTGTACTGGTCCAACCATATGGGAAACAAGGCCTCGAATAGCTGTAGAGATGAAATCAAAACCTTCTTCTGAGGGAGCATTTTTGGTTGGTGACTTTCCCAATGGTTAGGGGAAGGGAGCTGGTGTTAACTTGCAACTCCTTAGATTCTTCGATCATGGTGCTGGCTTCTGGTATTATTTAGCTGCGACTCTGAGTTGTGTGATATATTAACTGAATTTTTTCCTATTAGTTGCTGGTAATTATGTTTATAATTTTTTGGAAATGCTTCATTAACTTACATCTGATTCATGTCCATTCTATTCCTGGAATGCCACACAGGCATGCAGCATTATTGATTGAACCAGAGATTGAAGCTAGCTGTCCAAACAGATCAACATTAATGGTGTCTGAAGTGCATTTTGTTCAAACACAAATTTAGTTTTGTCCCAGTGATGAGGTTAATTGAGTACTGGCCAGGTAATGACTATGAATTAAAACCTGGAACTGAGTTAAACCCATCATTTTTGCCTTCTCATGTTAATGAGGAGTTTTCACTTTCATCTGTCATTAGTTTTACCCATTGATACATAACATAACATAAGAAATAGGAGCAGGAGTAGGCCATTTGGCCCCGCGAGCCTACTCCGCCATTCAATAAGATCATGGCTGATCTTCTACCTCATCTCCACTTTCGTGCATTATCCCCATATCCCTGGATTCCCTTAATATTCAAAAATCTATCGATCTCTGTCTTGAATATACTCAATGACTGAGCCTCCACAGCCCTCTGGGGTAGAGAATTCCAAAGATTCACCACCCTCTGAGTGAAGAAATTTCTCCTCATCTCAGTCCTAAATAGCCGACCCCTTATTCTGAGACTGTGACCCCTGGTTCTAGACTCCCCAGCCAGGGGAAACATCCTCCCTGCATCTACCCTGTCAAGCCCTGTAAGAATTTTGTATGTTTCAATGAGATCACCTCTCATTCTTCTAAACTCTAGAGAATATAGGCCTAGTCTACTCAATCTCTCCTCATAGGACAATCCCCCCATCCCAGGAACCAGTCTGGTGAACCAAGTATATCCTTCCTTAGGTAAAGAGACCAAAACTGTACACAATACTCCAGGTGTGGTCTCACCAGGGTCCTATATACTTGCAGTAAGACATCTTTACTTTTATACGTAAATCCTCTTGTAATAAAGGCCAACATACCATTTGCTTTCCTAATTGCTTGCTGTACCTGCATTGATAACATTTGGTTACCACAGGGATAGGTTTTGTTGGGTTATCATTCACTTCTAGGTGTAAGTAAAGCATGCAACAGTTGCAATTTAGGATTCACCTTCCTTGTCCTCCCTCAATTATAAACTTTAGCCAGAGCAGCACCTATTCATTGTATACTGTACCAAACTGCTGTATCAAAGAAAATTAGTGTAAAACTTCAGGAAGATTTCATAGAATCACAAATGTTACAGCATAGGAGGAGGCCATTCGGCTCATCATGCCTCTGCCGGCTCTTTGGTAGAGCTATCCAACTAGTCCCACTCCCCGGCTCTTCCCCCATAACCATGTAAATGTTTCCCCTTCAAGTATTTATCCAATTCCCTTTTTAAAGTTACTATCAGGTAGTGCATTCCAGATCACAACAACTCACTGCATAAAAAAAGTTTCCTCATGTCGCTTCTTAAATCTGTGTGCTTTGGTTACCGACCCTTCTGCCACGGGAAACAGACTCTCCTTATTTACTGTATTGAAACCGATTTTGAACACCTCTATTAATGGTACAGTTGCATAGTGGTTATGTTACTGGACTAGTAATCCAGAGGCCTGGACTAATGATCCGGAGACGTGAGTTCCAATCCCACCATGGCAGTTTGTGAATTGAATTCAGTTAATTAAATAATCTGGCATAAAAAGCTCGTATCAGTAATGGTGACCATGAAGCTATCAGATTGTTGTTAAAAACCCACTGGTTCACTAATGCTCTTGCGGGAAGGACACCTGCCCTCCTTACCCAGTCTGGCCTATATATGACTCAAGACCCACAGCAACTGTCCTCTGAAATAGCCTAGCAAGCCACTCAGTTGTTTCAAACCACTACAAAAAAGCATAAGAAGAAAAAATCCGGACGGACTACCTGGCATCAGATTCGGACACGACAAAGGCACACCCAGCCCATTCAACCCTGCAAAGTCCTCCTCACTAACATCTGGGGATTTGTCCCCAAATTGAGAGAGCTGTCCCACAGATTAGTCAAACAACAGCCTGACATAGTCATACTCACAGAATCATACCTATCAGACAACATCCCAGACTCCATCGCCATCCCTGGGTATGTCCTGTCCCACCGGCAGGATAGACCAGAGGTGGCGGAACAGTGGTATACAGTTGGGAGGGAGCGTCCCTGGGAGTCCTCAACATTGACTCTGGACCCCATGAAGTCTGATGGCATCAGGTCAAACATGGATTAATCAAGGACAGTCAGCATGGATTTGTTAAGGGAAGATCGTGTCTGACTAACGATTGAATTTTTTGAGGAGGTAACAAGAAAGGTTGATGAGGGTAGTGCATTTGATGTAGTCTACATGGATTTTAGCAAGGCTTTTGACAAGGTCCCACATGGCAGACTGGTCAGAAAAGTAAAAGCCCATGGGCTCCAAGGGAAAGTGGCAAGTTGGATCCAAAATTGGTTCAGTGGCAGGAAGCAAAGGGTAATAGTTGACGGGTGTTTTTGTGACCGAAAGGTTGTTTCCAGTGGGGTTCCGCAGGGCTTTTTGTGGTATATAGCAATGATTTAGACTTCAATGTAGGGGGCATGATTAAGAAGTTTGCAGAGGATACAAAAATTGGCCGTGTGGTTGATAGTGAGGAAGAGTGCTTCTAAACAGAGCGTTGAAGTTGGGAATTTGGAGAGAGTGGAAGTCTCTGGTAAGAACTGGGTGAGTACTAGCTGTAAAAAGTGAAATTTAGTTTAACATTTTGAGTTTAACTTAGAATTTTAAAAACTGTAGTTAACAGAAACTGCCCATCAGTGGCAGTTAACTGTCAGTCAGCTGTAAGTGTTTGTCTTGAATAGATGCTAATCACCAGGAGCAGGGGAGCTGAGTCAGCACTTGTAACTTGGGTGTGGCTCCAAGGGTATAACAGTAAACACTATCTGCTGATGCAGAGAGTGGCCTTGAACGCAGTGCTTCTAAATAGTGTTAAAGTTGGGAATTTGGAAAGAGTGGGAATTCAGAGCAGAGGGGGAAGGAGGTGCTGCTTTTTGCCTCCAATACATGTAGTGCTTTGTGTTACAGGTAAATATTTTATTTCATTTACCTATAACTTAAAAACTAGATCTGGCAATTAGTTAAAACTATAAGCCAAGTTAATTAAATACATAAACTTTAATTCACTAAATAAATTAAACAATGTTATATAGGAATGGCAGTGCCGCAACTGCAGCATGTGGGAGTTTGTGGAGAGCAACGCGATCCCGGACAACCACGTCTGCAATAAGTGTCTGTATCTTGAGGAACTTAAGCTCAGAGTTGTTGAGCTAGAGTTCGAGGTGCAGACATTGCGGGGCATCAAGGAGGGGGAGAGATATCTAGACACTTTGATCCAGGAGGCAAACACACCCCTTAGTAGTGCTACAGGTCTGCTTAGTGGTCAGGGACAGGAGGGTGTGACTGCAACTCAGGCAGGTAAGGGGACCACAGGTGCAGTGCTGGAGGAGCCTCAGCCTTTGCCCTTATCCAACAGGTTATGAGGTTCTTGCTGCCTGTGTGGATGAGGGCGAAGTCTGCAGGGTGGATGAGCAAACTGACCATAGCACCATGGTACAGGAGGCCATTCAAGTGGGGGAAGTGAAAAGGAATGTTGTAGTGGTAGGGAGAGTAGTCAGAGGGATAGATACTGTTCTCTGCAGCCGGAACTGGGAGTTCCGAAGGCTGTGTTGCCTGCCTGGTGCCAGGGTTAAGGATATCGCCGAGCGGCTGGAGAAGAAATTAGAGTGGGAAGGTGAGGATCCAGTTGTTGTGGTCCACGTAGGAACCAACGACATGGGTAGAACTGGGAATGAGGTTCTGCTGAGAGAGTTTGAGGAACTAGGGTCCAAATTAAAATGCAGTACCTCAAAGGTAATAATCTCTGGACTGTTACCTGAGCCATGCGCAAATTGGCATAGGGACAAGCAGATCAGAGAGTTAAATGTGTGGCTCAAAGAGTGGTGTGGGAGGAAGGGGTTTTGATTCATGGGGCACTGCCACCAGTAATGGGGAGAGAGGGAACTGTTCCGTTGGGACGGGCTCCACTTAAACCGGGCTGGGACCAGTGTCCTGGCGAAGCTAAAAACGGAGGGGGAGGGGTCAGGTGAGGGGAAATTTAGAAGTCTAAAGAGAAAAATCAAGGCAATGGAGCAGTGTAGCGATTTGGGTAAAGATAAGCAGAGTGTGACAGGAAGGGACAGAGAGTTTAACGGTGATAGTGCATCACGAATAAGGTGAAAGCAGGGAATAATGGTAAAAAGTTAAAATTAAAGGCTCTTTATCTGAATGCATGAAGCATTTGTAACAAGATAGATGAATTAGTGGCACAATTAGAGATAAATGGGTTTGATCTAATAGCCATTACAGAGATGTGGTTGCAAGGTGATCAAGGTTGGGAACTAATATTCCACGGTACTTGATGTTTCGAAAAGACAGGCAGAATGGAAAAGGATGGGAGGTAGTCTTGGTAATAAAGGATGACATAGGACAGTAGTGAGAAAGGACCTTCGCTCGGAAGATCAGGAAGTAGAATCAGTATGGGTGGAGATAAGAAATAACAAGGGGCAGAAATCAATGGTGATAGTTTATAGGCCCCCAAACAGTAGCTATACCGTTGGACAGAGTATTAATCAACAAATAATAGGAGCTTGTAACAAAAGTAATACAATAATTATGGGGGACCTTAATCTTCATATAGACTGGGCAAATCAAATTGGCAAAGGTACTCTGGAGGACGAGTTCATGGAATGCATTCGAGACAGTTTCCTAGAACATTACATCATTGAAACAACCAGGGAACAGGTTATTTTAGATCTTGTATTGTGTAATGTGACAGGGTTAATTAGTAATCTCATAGTAAAGGATCCTCTGGGGAAGAGTGATCATAATATGATCAAATTTCACATTGAGTTTGAGAGTATAATACTTAAGTCCGAAACGAGTCTTAAAATTAAATAAAGCCAATTGCATGGGTGTGAGGGGGCGAGTTGCCCAAGGTAGATTGGGAAATTAGATTAAAAGGTATGACGGTAGATAAGCAGTGGCAAACATACAACAACAACCTGTACTTATACAGTGCCTCTAACGTCGTAAAACATCCCAAGGTGCTTCACAGGAGTGTTCTAAGAAAAAATTTTTTGACAGCAAGCCGCATCGGGAGAAATTAGGGCAAGATGACCGAAAGCTTGGTCAAAGAGGTAGGTTTTAAGGAGTGCCTTAGGGGAGGAAAGAGAGGTAGAGAGGCGGAGAGGTTTAGCGAAAGAATTCCAGAGTTTAGGGCCTAGGCAGCTGAAGACACGGCCACCAATGGTTGAGCGATTATAATCAAGGATGCTCAAGAGGGCAGAATTAGAGGAGTGCAGATATCTCAGGGGATTGTGGGGCTGGAGGAGATTACAGAGATAGGAAGAGGCGAGGCCATGGTGGGATTTGAAAACAAGGAAGAGAATTTTAATATCGAGGCATTGCTTAACCGGAAGCCAGTGTAGGTCAGCGAGCACAGAGGTGATGGGTGAAAGGGACTTGGTGCGAATTAGGACACGGACAGCTGAGTTTTGGATGAACTCAAGTTTACGTAGGGTAGAACGTGGGAGGCCAGCCAGGAGTGCGTTGGAATAGTCAAGTCTAGAGGTAACAAAGGCATGGATGAGGGTTTCTGCACAGATGAGCTGAGGCAAGGGCGGAGACGGGTGACGTTACGGAGGTGGAAATAGGTGGTTCAGCCTCAGACAGATGCTAGGGAGAGGGATGGAGTCGGTGGTTTGGGAACGGAGTTTGTGGCGGAGACCAAAGACAATGGCTTCGGTCTTCCCAATATTTAATTGGAGAAAATGTCTGCTCATCCAGTACTGGATGTCGCACAAGCAGTCTGACAATTTAGAGAGCGTGGAGGTGTCGAGAGAACTGGTGGTGAGGTAGAGCTGTAACTATAAGGGGAACCAGTGGATGTAGTATATTTGGATTTCCAAAAGGCATTCTTGTGTAATGAGGAGGGACTAATCAGCAATCTTGTGGTACGAGGCCCCCTGGGGAAGAGTGACCATAGTATGGTGGAGTTCTACATTAGGATGGAGAAGGAAACAGTTAAGTCAGAGACCATGGTCCAGAACTTAAATAAGGGCAACTTTGAGGGTATGAGGCGTGAATTGGCGAGGTTAAATTGGCAAGCGATATTTAAGGGGCTATCAGTGGAAGGGCAATGGCAGACATTTAGAGATCGCATGGATGAACTACAACAATTGTACATCCCGGTCTGGCATAAAAATAAAAAAGGGAAGGTGGCTCAACCATGGCTAACAAGGGAAATCAGGGATAGTATTAAAACCAAGGAAGTTGCATACAAATTGGCCAGAAGTAGCAGCAAACCCGGGGACTGGGAGAACTTCAAAACTCAGCAGAGGAGGACGAAGGGTTTGATTAGGGCAGGGAAAATAAAATATGAAAGGAAGCTTGCAGAGAACATTAAAATGGACTGCAAAAGCTTCTATAAATATGTAAAAAGAAAGAGGTTAGTAAAAACAAACGTAGGTCCCCTGCAGTCGGAAACAGGGGAAGTCGTAATGGGGAACAAGGAAATGGCAGATCAATTGAACAAGTACTTTGGTTCGGTGTTTACTGTGGAGGACACACACAACCTGCCGGAAATAAAAGGGGTCAGAGGATCTGGTAAGAGGGAGGAGCTGAGGGAAATCCTTATTAGTCGGGAAAAGGTATTGGGGAAATTGATGGGACTGAAGGCTGAAAAATCCCCGGGGCCTGATGGTCTGCATCCCAGAGTACTTAAGGAGGTGGCCTTGGAAATAGTGGATGCATTGACGATCATTTTCCAACATTCCTTAGACTCTGGATCAGTTCCGATGGAGTGGAGGGTGGCCAATGTAACCCCTCTTTTTAAAAAAGGAGGGAGGGAGAAAGCAGGGAATTATAGACCGGTCAGCCTGACATCGGTCGTGGGTAAAATGATGGAAGCAATTATTAAAGATGTCATAACAGATCATTTGGAAAGTGGCGACATGATAGGTCCAAGTCAGCATGGATTTGTGAAAGGGAAATCATGCTTGACAAATCTTCTGGAATTTTTTGAGGATGTTTCCAATAGGGTGGACAGGGGGGAACCAGTAGATGTGGTGTATTTGGACTTTCAGAAGGCCTTCGACAAGGTCCCACACAAGAGATTGGTGAGCAAAGTTAAAGCACATGGGATTGGGGGTAATGTGTTGACGTGGATTGAGAACTGGTTGGCACACAGGAAACAAAGAGTAGGAGTAAATGGGTACTTTTCAGAATGGCAGGCAGTGACCAGCGGGGTACCGCAGGGTTCGGTGCTGGGACCCCAGCTGTTTACATTATATATTAATGATTTGGACGAAGGGATTAAATGTAATATCTCCAAATTTGCGGATGACACTAAATTGGGAGGCAGTGTGAACAATGAGGAGGATGCTAGGAGGCTACAGAGTGACTTGGACAGGTTGGGTGAATGGGCAAATGTATGGCAGATGAAGTACAATGTGGATAAATGTGAGGTTATCCACTTTGGTGGTAAAAATAGAGAGGCGGACTATTACCTGAATGGTGGCAGATTAGGGAAAGGGGACGTGCAACGAGACCTGGGTGTCATGGTACATCAGTCACTGAAGGTGGGAATGCAAGTGCAGCAGGCAGTCAAGAAAGCAAACGGAATGATGGCCTTCATAGCAAGGGGATTTGAGTACAGGAGTAGGGAGGTGATGCTACAGTTGTACAGGGCCTTGGTGAGGCCACACCTGGAGTATTGTGCGCAGTTTTGGTCTCCTAACTTAAGGAAGGACATTCTTGCTATTGAGGGAGTGCAGCGAAGGTTCACTAGATTGATTCCTGGGATGGCCGGACTGACATATCAAGAAAGATTGGGTCAACTGAACTTGTATCCTCTGGAGTTCAGAAGAATGAGGGGGGATCTTATAGAGACATTTAAAATCCTGACTGGTTTAGACAATAAGATGCCACATAAAAGGTTGCTACGCAAGATAAGGGTTCATGGGGTTGGGGGTAATATATTAGCATGGATAGAGGTAATTTAAAGAAATATTCTCAGCGAATATACATTCCATTGAGAAATATGAGAGTAAACTAACAAGAAATATAAAAACAGATTCTACAAGTATGTAAAAAAGAGCGTAGCAAAAGTAAGTATTGGTACCTTAGAGGCTGAGACAGGTGAAATTATAATGGGGAATAAGGAAATGGCAGAGACTTTAAACAAATATTTTGTAGCTGTATTCACAGTAGAAGACACAAATAGCATACCAAAAATAGAGGGGGAACCAAGGGACTAATAAGAGTGAGGAACTTAAAGTAATTAATATCAATAGAGAAAAAATACTTGAGTAACTAATGGGACTAAAAGCCGACAAATCCCCTGGACCTGATGGCCTATATCGTAGGGTTCTAAAAGAGGTGGCTGCAGAGATAGTGGATGCATTGGTTGTGATCTTCCAAAATTTCCTAGATCCTAGAACGGTCCCAGCGGATTGGAAGGTAGCAAATGTAACCCCGCTATTCAAGAGAGGTGGGAGAGAGAAAACAGGTAACTACAGGCCAGTTAGCCTGACATCAGTCATTGGGAAAATGCTGGAATCCATTATTAAGGACGTGGTAACAGGACACTTAGAAAGTCATAACACGATTAGGCAGAGTCAACATGGTTTTATGAAAGGGAAATCGTGTTGAACAAATTTATTAAGAGTTTTTTGAGGATGTAACGAGCAGGGTAGATAAAGGGGAATCAGTGGATGTAGTATAATTGGATTTCCAAAAGGAATTCGATAAGGTGCCACATAAAAGGTTGCTACGCAAGATAAGGGCTCGTGGGGTTGGGGGTAATATATTAGCATGGATAGAGGATTGGTTAACAGACAGAAAACAAAGAGTCGAGCTAAATGGGTCATTTTCCGGTTGGCAGGCTGTAACTAGTGGGATGCCGCAAGGATCAGTGCTTGGGCCTCAGCTGTTTACAATCTATAATAATGACTTAGATAAAGGGACCGATGCAATGTATCCAAGTTTGCTGATGATACAAAACTAGGTGGGAAAGTAAGCTGTGAGGAGGACACGAAGAGCCTGCAAAGGGATATAGGCAGGTTAAGTGAGTGGGCAATAAGGTGGCAGATGTAGTATAATGTGGGGAAATGTGAGGTTATTCACTTTGGTAGGAAGAATAGAAAAACAGAATATTTTTTAAATGGTGAGACACTATTAAATGTTGGTGTTCAGAGAGATACAGGTGTCCTCATACAGGAAACACAGAAAGTTAGCATGCAGGTTAGTTAGTTAGCAAGCAATTAGGAAGGCAAATGGCATGTTGGCCTTTATTGCAAGGGGGTTGGGCTACAAGAGTAAGGAAGTCTTGCTACAACTGTACAGGGCTTTGGTGAGACCACACCTGGAGTACTGTACACAGTTTGGTCCCCTTATCTGAGGAAGGACATACTTGCGTTCGAGGCGGTGCAACGAAGGTTCACTAGATTGATCCCAGGGATGAGAGGATCGGTCCTATGAGGAGAGATTGAGTAGATTGGGCCTATGCGCTCTTGAGTTAAGAAGAATGAGAGGTAATCTCATTGAAACATGTAAGATTCTGGGAGGATTGACAGGGTAGATGCTGAGAGGTTGTTTCCCCTGGCTGGAGAGTCTAGAACTAGGGAGCATAGTCTCAGGATAAGGGGTCGGCTATTTAAGACTGAGATGAGAAGGAATTTCTTCACTCAGAGGGATGTGATCTTTTGAAATTCTCTACCCCAAAGTGCTGTGGATGCTGAGTCGTTGAGTATATTCAAGGCTGAGATAGATTTTTTGACTCTAGGGAATCAAGGGATATGGTGATCAGGTGGGAAAACGGAGTTGAGGTGGAAGATCAGCCATGATCTTACTGAATGGCGGAGCAGGCTCGAAGGGCTGTATTCCCCACTCATGCTCCTAATTCTTATGTTCTTAAAGCAGTAGACTGCAGGAGGCAGAAAAGTGGCAAATGGAATTCAATCCGGAGAAGTGTGAGGTCTTTTTAGGCAGTCCCTCGGAACCGAGGATGACTTGCTTCCACACTAAAAATGAGTTCTCAGGTGACTGATGAGTCCAATGCGAGACTTCACAGGTGGGGCAGACGGTGGTTGAAGGGACGGGTGGGTGGGGTGCTTGGGTTAATGTGCGCTCCTTCCGCTGTTTGCGCTTGGCTTCCGCTTGCTCCCAGTGAAGAGACTCGAGGTGTTTGGCACCTTCCCGGATGCTTCTCCTTCACTTTGTGCGGTCTTGGGCCAGGGATTCCCAGGTGTTGGTGGGGATGTTGCACTTTTTCAAGGAGGCTTTGAGGGTGTCCTTGAAGTGTTTCCTCTGCCCACCTGGGGCTCTCTTGCCATGTTGGATCTCCAAGTAGAGCGCTTGTTTTGGGAGTCTCGTATCGGGCATGCGGACGATATGGCCTGTCCATCGGAGCTGATCGAGCGTGGTCAAAGCTTCGATGCTGGGGATGTTGGCCTGAGCGAGAACACTGACATTGGTGCGCCTATCCTGCCAATGGATTTGCAGGATCTTGCGGAGGCAGCGTTGGTGGTACCTCTCCAGTGCTTTGAGGTGCCTGCTGTACATGGTCCATGTCTCTGAAGCATGCAGGAGGGAGGGTATTACTACTGCTCTGTAGACCATGAGCTTGGTGCTGGGTTTGAGGTCCTGGTCTTCAAACACTCTCTTCCTCTGGCGACCGAAGGCTGCACTGGCACACGGAAGGCGGTGTTGGACTTAATCATCAAAATCTGCCCTTGTTGACAGTAGGCTCCCGAGGTATGGAAAGTGGTCCACATTGTCCAAGGCCTCGTCATGGATTTTGATAATCGGGGAGCAGTACTGTGTGGCGGGGGCAGGTTGGTAGAGGACCTTTGTCTTACGGATATTTAGTGTAAGGTCCATGCTCTCGTACGCTTCGGTGAAGGTGTTGACGATGGTTTGGAGTTCGGTCTCAGAGTGTGCGCAGATGCAAGCGTCGTCTGCATACTGTAATTCGATGACAGAGGATGGGACGACCTTGGATCTGGACTGGAGGCGACGGAGGTTGAATAGTTTCCCGTTTGTTCTGTAGATTAGCTCCACTCCAGCGGGGAGCTTACTGAGGGTGAGATGGAGCATTGCAGCCAGGAAGATCAAGAAGAGCATTGGTGCGATGACACAGCCTTGCTTGACCCCGGTCCATACGTGAATTGGGTCTGTGGTGGATCCGTTGGTCAGGATCACGGCTTGCGTGTCGTCGTGAAGCAGATGGAGGATGGTGACAAACTTTTGAAGGCAGCCGAATTTGAGGAGGACACTCCATAATCCCTCACGGTTGACGGTGTCGAAGGCCTTTGTGAGGTCAAAGAAGGCCATGCGAGCGGTTGGTGCTGTTCCCTGCATTTCTCTTGTAGTTGACGCGCGGTGAAGATCATGTCCATTGTGCCCCTTAGTGGGCGGAATCCGCATTGCGACTCTGGGAGGAGCTCTTCAGCCACTGGGAGAAGGCGATTGAGGAGGATTCTTGCGATGACTTTCCCTGTGGCAGACAGCAGGGAGACTCCTCTGTAATTGCGGCAATCAGACTTTCTTGAAGATGGTCATGATTACGGCATCTCTGAGATCCCCTGGCATGCTCTCCTCCTTCCAAGTAAGAGAAATGAGTTCATGTATTCCCGCCAATAGTGCTTCTCCGCCATGTTTTAGCGCCTCGCCGGGGATTCCATCTGCTCCTGAGGCCTTGTTGTTCTTCAGTTGTCGGATGGCCTTTTCAACCTCATGCCAGGCTGGGGTTGTGCTGAGGTGGTGGCGGGTAGCATGCTGCGGGATGGAGTTGAGGACACTCGCGTTGAAGAGAGTCTCGGTTAAGGAGATTTTCGAAGTGCTCCTTCCAGCGGGCACTGACTGCCTCTCTGACCTTGATGAGTACCTCTCCGTTCTTGGCCCGCAGTGGGGTAGGACCTTGGGTGCTTGGGCTGTCGGTGGTCTTGACTGCGCTAAAGAATCCACCCACGTCGTGGTTGTCAGCTAGCTGCTGGATCTCCTGCGCTTTCTCCACCCACCATCTGTTCTTTAGGTCGCGAGTTTTTTGTTGGACCTCGGCCTTCAGGCGTCTGTAGAGCTGCTTTCTTGTTCTCGAGTTCTGTTGCTGTTTCCAGATCAGGAATGCCTTGTGTTTGCGGCTTATTAGCTCCTGGATCTCCTGGTCGTTCTTGTCGAACCAGTCTTGGTGTTTCCTGGTCACGTGACCGAGCGTCTCTTCACAGGTGCTGATTATGGAGGCCTTGAGTGCAGACCAGGCGCTGTGGACACTCTGTGTCTCTGAATCACTGGGAGTCGTCAGGTTGGTTGTGAGGCGCAGGCTGAATAGGGCTTTCTTTGAGTGCTCCAGCGTTGATTTTCCTGCGGCATTCCTTCTGTTGCCACCGTTGTTTTGGGGCTACGTTGATGGAGATGACAGAGCAGATTAGGCGGTGGTCTGTCCAGCAGACATCAGCTCCTGCCATGGCGCTTGTGATGCGGACATCCTTGCGGTCCCTTGCTCGGATGATGACGTAGTCCAGCAGATGCCAGTGCTTGAAGCGAGGGTGTTGCCATGAAGCCTTGTACTTGTCTCTCTGACGGAACAAGGTGTTGGTTATGACAAGGCCACGTTCTAAGCATTTTGTCAGGAGGAGGGTACCGTTGGAGTTGGCTTTCCCTACCCCCTCTCTGCTGATCACACCTCCCCAGAGGTCTGTGTCCTTTCCAACTCTGGCGTTGAAGTCGCCAAGGAGGATTAGCTTGTTGCCCTTTGGGACTCGGGACAGGGATTGTTCAAGGCTGGAGTAGAATTCCTCTTTGGTCTCGTCTGTGGCTTCCAGTGTTGGGGCGTACGCACTGATGACCGTAGCGCACTGGTTCTGGGCTAGGGTGAGCCGTAGAGTCATGAGGCGTTCGTTTATTCCACAAGGAGTCTCTGAGATGTTCAACTAGCTCATTTTTTATGGCGAAGCCTACCCCATGGAGGCGGCGTTCTTCTTCAGGTTTGCCTTTCCAGAAGAAGGTGTAACCACCGCCTTGCTCCTTGAGCTGGCCTTCCCCTGCCCACCAGGTCTCGCTTAGGGCGGCGATGTCTATGTCGAAACGTCTGAGCTCCCGGGCAACGATAGCAGTACGGCGTTCTGGTCTGTCGCTGTTGGGGTTGTCCATGAGGGTCCTGACGTTCCAGGTCCCGAACTTCATTTTAAAGGGTGGAAGATGCCTGTGCATGAATTCTTTTAATGTGGGGTGGCCGTTGCACACCAGCTACCACACGGGCTTGACAGAGCAAGGTCTTGGTCCAATGGCAAGGGGATCCAAGACGATTGGAGACCAGGCTCTGCTACATCAGCCTAGCACACGTACACACTCCTACTGTCCTCCTCCCTCCTTCCCGCAGGTCCTCTCTGCCTGGGTTTCATAGGCTGCAGTGTGGTCCTCCCAACCCCGCTGCGCCACTCCTGGGCCTCAACCTCGCTGCAGGGCTCGTCCTTGCTCTCGCCCCTGGGCCTCGACCTCGCTCCTGAGTCCCGTCCTCGCTCCTGGGTCTGGACCTCGCTCCTGGGCCCCGACCTCCTTTATAGTGTGTCTCCTTCCAGTGAGTGTGTCCCGCGGAGTCTCCTTCCAGTGAGTGTGTCCCGCGGTGTCTCCTTCTAGTGAGTGTGTCCCGCGCTGTCTCCTTCCAGTGAGTGTGTCCCGCGCTGTCTCCTTCCAGTGAGTGTGTCCCGCGGAGTCTCCTTCTAGTGAGTGTGTCCCGCGGTGTCTCCTTCTAGTGAGTGTGTCCCGCGGTGTCTCCTTCCAGTGAGTGTCCCCGCGGAGTCTCCTTCCAGTGAGTGTGTCCCGCGGTGTCTCCTAGTGAGTGTGTCCCGCGGTGCGTCTCCTTCTAGTGAGTGTGTCCCGCGGTGTCTCCTTCTAGTGAGTGTGTCCCGCGGTGTCTCCTTCTAGTGAGTGTGTCCCGCGGTGTCTCCTTCTAGTGAGTGTATCCCACGGTGTCTCCTTCTAGTGAGTGTATCCCACGGTGTCTCCTTCTAGTGAGTGTATCCCACGGTGTCTCCTTCTAGTGTGTCCCGCGGTGTCTCCTTCTCGTGAGTGTGTCCCGCGGTGTCTCCTTCTAGTGTGTCCCGCGGTGTCTCCTTCTAGTGTGTCCCGCGGTGTCTCCTTCTAGTGTGTCCCGCAGTGTCTCCTTCTAGTGTGTCCCGCGGTGTCTCCTTCTAGTGTGTCCCGCGGTGTCTCCTTCTAGTGTGTCCCGCGGTGCGTCCCCTTCTAGTGTGTCCCGCGGTGCGTCCCCTTCTAGTGTGTCCCGCGGTGCGTCCCCTTCTAGTGTGTCCCGCGGTGCGTCCCCTTCTAGTGTGTCCCGCGGTGCATCTCCTTCTAGTGTGTCCCACGGTGCGTCTCCTTCTAGTGAGTGTGTCCCGCGGTGTCTCCTTCTCGTGAGTGTGAGGTAATGCATTTGGGAAGGGCTAACAAAGCAAGGGAATACATAATAGATGAATCAGTACTCCTCCTTGATGAACACCACTTGGAAGAATCACTGAGAGTAGCAAGGTCATAGAATGTACTCTGGGTAGGAGACTTCATTGTCCATCACCAAGATTGGCTCAGTAGCACACTACTGAGCGAAGTGGCCTGGTCCTGAAGGATATTGCTGCCAGACTGGGCCTGCGGCAGGTGGAGAGAGAACCAACATGAGGGAAAAGTCTATTTGACCTCATCCTCACCATTGTACCTGTCGCAGATGCATCTGTGCATGACAGTATTGGTAGGAGTGACCACCGCACAGTCCTTCTGGAGACGAAGTCTCGTCTTCACACTGAGGACACCCTCCATCGTGTTGTGTAGCACTACCACTTTGCTAAATGGGATGGATTCTGAACAGATCTAGCAGCTCAAAACTAGGCATCCATGAGGTGCTGTGGGCCATCAGTAGCAGCAGAATTGACTACCCAACTGATTACCCAAAGCCTTTCCACAACCTACAAGGCACAAGTCAGGAGTGTGATGGAATACTCTCCACTCTGCACAACCTCATGATCCGGCATATCCCTCATTCTACCAATACCATCAAGCCAGGCAACCAACCCTGGTTCAATGAGGAGTGTCGAAGAGCATACCAGATACCAGGGGCAGCAGAAGACGTACCTAAAAATGAGGTGCCAACCTGGTGAAGCTACAACACAGGACTACATGCGTGCTAAACAACTGAAGCAGCATTCTATAGACAGAGCTAAGCGATCCCACAACCAACAGATCAGATCAAAGCTCTGCAGTCCTACCACATTCAGTCGTGAATGGTGCTGGACAATTAAACAACTAACTGGAGGAGGAGGCTCCATGAACATCCCCATCCTCAACGATGGCGGAGCACAGCACGTTGAGTGAGAAAGACAAGCCTGAAGCGTTCACAACCATCTTCAGCCAGAACTGCCGAGAGAATGATCCATTTCGGCCTCCTTCTGTGGTCCCCACCATCACACATGCCAGTCTTCAGCCAAATCGATTAACTCCACGTGATATCAAGCAACGGCTGAGTGCACTAGATACAGCAAAGGTTATTTACCCCGACAACATCCCGGCTGTCGTGCTGAAGACTTGTGCTCCAGAGCGAGCTGCGCCTCTAGCCAAGCTGTTCCAGTACAACTACAACACTGGCATCTACCTGGCAAAGTGGAAAATTGCCCCGGTATGTCTTGACAACAAGAAGGATGACAAATCCAAACCAGCCAATTACCGCCCCACCAGTCTACTCTCAATCATTAGCAAAGTGATCGAAGGTGTTGTCAACAGTGCTATAATGCGGGACTTACACACCAACAACCTGCTCAACGATGTTCAGTTTGGCTTCTGCCAGGACCACTCCGCTCTCGGCCTCATTACAGCCTTGGTCCAAACATGGACAAAAGAGCTGAATTCCAGGGGTGAGGTGAGAGTGACTGCCCTTGACATCAAAGCAGCATTTGACCCGAGTGTGGCGCTAAGGAGCTCTAGTAAAATTGAAGTCAATGGAAATCGGGGGGAAAACTCTCCACTGGCTGGAGTCATACCTTGCACAAAGGATGATGGTTGTGGTTGTTGGGGGCCAATCATCTCAGCCCCAGGACATCGCTGCAGGAGTTCCTCAGAGCAGTGTCCTAGGCCCAACCATCTTCAGCTGCTTCTCAATCGTAAGGTCACATCGCTGATGATTGCAGAGTGTTCAGTTCCATTTGCAATTCCTTAGATAATGAAGCAGTCCATGCCCGCTTGCTGCAAGACCTGGACAACATCCAGGCTTAGGATGATAAGTGGCAAGTATTATTCGTGCTACAGAAGTGCCATGCAATCACCATCTCCAACAAGAGAGAGTCTAACCACCTCCCCTTGACATTCAATGGCATTACCATTGTCGAATCCCCCACCATCAACATCTTGGGGGGGGGGGGGGGGCGGGGTCACCATTGACCAGAAACCTAACTGGAGCAGGTCAGAGGCTGGATATTCTGCGGTGAGTGACTCACCTTCTGACTACCCAAAGCCATTCCACCATCTACAAGGCACAGTCAGGAGTGTGATGGAATACTCTCCACTTGCCTGGATGAGTGCAGCTCCAACAACACTCAAGAAGCTCGACACCATCCAGGACAAAGCACTCCTGGCACCCAATCCAACACCTTAAACGTTCACTCCCTCCACCACCAGCGCAATGTGGTGCAGTGTGTACCAACTACAAGATGCACTACAGCAACTCGCCAAGGTCTCTTCAACAGCACCTCCCAAACCTGCGACCACTACCACCTCGAAGGACAAGGGCAGCAGGCGCATGGGAACACCACCACCTCCAAGTCACACATCATCCTGACTTGGAAATATATCGCTGTTCCTTCATCATCGCTGGGTCAAAATCCTAGAACTCCGTACCTAACAGCACTGTGGGAGTACCTTCACTACACGAACTGCAGCAGTTCAAGAAGGTGGCTCACCACCACCTTCTCAAGGGCAACTAGGGATGGGCAATAAATGCTGGCCTTGCCTGTGGCGCCCACATCCCGTGAATGAATAAATAAAAAAAAAATCCTTTTTACTGACCAGCTCTGTGAGCTCCTAATGAATCAAGATCTACACATTCCAAGCAGCTTGGAGGCAGGCCCCCATAACAGAAACCAAGTGAACAATTTACTGTGATCATATTCTGGGTGCAGATCAGATCCTGTACCTGAGGTGCTGTAGTTGGGATTCACTCAATGTGCAGTCTCAAGCACTCAGCAGCAGGCTACCTAGTACTAGAATTATTTACTCATCATTTCAGTATTATAGTTTAATCCATAGAATTATCACTACGTTATTTATAAGTTGGACTTGCTGAACTAGTGAGTTCAATTAGTGAAGAGAATGGTGAAATGAGCAATTATAGTGGCAGTAGAGTGACTGCAACATAATCTTTCACCATCGACAGCTTGCAATAACTTATGAGAGGGGAGGGCTTGGGTTTGTTAGAGCCAATTATATGCTATAATGATGCTTGTTATAGAGAGGCTGCAGTCTAAATACATATTATGCTACAGCAATGCAATGCGAAATAATAGCATTTCTTCTATGCACAGCAGACACTAATTTACCGATTGTGAGGGCTCAGGTTTAGGGCAGAAAGATCTCAAAGGATAATTTCCACAGATGTGTCAACAGTATAAATAAGGTACGGAGATTTACCGTAATTTGTGCTGGCTGCAGTGTACTTGTTGCTGGATTTGCGAATTATATTTTCATGGATTTGATACCACTCATTTTCATTATTGCACCTGTTCAAAGAAAACACAGGGAAAATAAGACAGGTTAGAAATCTTTTCTCAGCCAGCGACAGGGCAGTCAAAGACTTGTACAAAAGCACGATGCACCATTTCACACGAGTACCAAAACCAAAGCTAAGAGAAGATTGCTCACTGTAGTGCAAGATTAGCTATTGGCAATGAACTGAAGCTAAGCGTTAGCTGTCATGTATCAGCCTTAACCATGAGAGCTAGAGAGATACATGAAAGAGCACCATGTTTTACTGCAGACTGACAGAAACTATTGTATTTTTTGTGCACATAATGCAGTCAATGACAATGTTACAGTAATGAGCAGACAAAAAAAACCACGGTAATATGTTCATCATTTCCAAAATTGCAAGTTTAATGACACCTCTGGAAGGCAAGTTCTTAAAACTGATTTGTGCTTATTGAGAAAGGAGATGGTGACAGCCTTCAGACCGTTAGCAGCAACCTGGGAAGTGGCTGTCTGGTCATAGAACTGCAGATGGGCAACGTACAACGGGAAAAATACTGTCTGATAAAGATCAGTTACTTTTCTAGCTTTTAATATGGTTGGTTCATATGTGTGAGTGAAGGAAACGAAAATCAGAAAGCTTGTATGAGGAATGGATATTGGTACAGAACATTCCTTGCATTTCCTGCATCTTGGAGTAAGATTTTGCCAATCTCTCCTCATCTTTCAAGCAGTAATGATATAGGAAAAAGCAAAGGAATACTGCCTGTAGTTATACTGATGATCGTTCCTTGAGGGTTAATGAAGCGGCAACACGGTGGCATAGTGGTTAGCACTGTTGCCTCACAGCGCCAGGGACCCGGGTTCGAATCCGGCCTCGGGTGACTGTCTGTGTGGAGTTTGCACATTCTCCCCGTGTCTGCGTGGGTTTCCTCCGGGTGCTCCGGTTTCTTCCCACAGTCCAAAGATGTGCGGGTTAGGTTGATTTGGCTATGATAAATTGACCCTTAGTGTTAGGGGGATTAAATACGTGGGGTTACGAGGATAGGGTGGGATATGTGTCGGTGCAGGCTCGATGGGCCGAAATGGCCTCTATCTGCACTGTGGGGATTCTGTGATTCTGTGAAGCAATGCCTGAGGCAAATGTATTATTGTAATCAACGGAATTTTCTCTGAGGGCTAACTTCAATTATACCTCTTTGGGATTTACAGTTCAAGCTGTCATTTCACCATCGCAACCCACTCCAGAGGAGTTTCAGCTATTCTCAGAGGACAGCATGACAGTGAACTTTATGTTAGTTGATGGGTTCATCACAGGGGAAAACAAACTAACCAAACTATCTATAATAGAGAACCTACTGCTGGCCAATTATGTAGTTGAATTGATATCTGCTTTAGAAATCTGCCTCAAACTCTTCCCCTTCCCAGGACTATATTGTCTCCAAAATGGGAGAAATAAGGCAATAAATGGAGGTAATGAGAACCCTTAAATCAGGAAGTGAAGGGAGTCCCAGCAGAATATCGTTCAAACTCCCAGTCTGACCTTGCATTTCTAGTTGGGTTTTGTTGGGAGAGCGAGTCTGTCATTCTCACCCAGAATGTCTGGGGACGGAAGAGTAAACTGGCACAGGAGGGGCCCCCTAAGTGCACTGCACTGCCAGATCAACACTGATAGTATCTGAGGAGAACATTTGTGGGCTAGGCCAACCTTCCCCCACCAAATGAGGGGACAAAGTGACTGGAGAGAAAGATAGCCCAAAAAAAAAGTAAGAGACAAATAAAACTGCCTTACAACAGATTATGTTTGTATGAAAATAAAATGTCCAACTTCAGAAAGCTACTATTTTGGGGGAACAGGATTTTTTGTTGTCAGTTATTATCCACATCTCACCAACCCTCTTGACAGCTCTAATGACAGATTACATCTCTCAACCCACTTAATGCATTGACGCGTTAGGTAATGGCTTCATAACAAGCATCTTGCACAAAGGCTTTCAGGCACAGGAGACCTTGTAATGCATGTGTAAAAATCATCATACCGAATTTGGGGATTCATGAATTCTTCAGCTAATTGGAGCAGTGTTTCAGCCTGCACTAAGCCACATCTAAGCTCAAAAATAGTCCCTTTAATGGTGTATGCATGCTGTGGTGTTATTTCATATAATTTATAGTAAATAATACTATCTCCTATTCCACTAAACAAATGCGCATAAAAATCTAAGAAGCAACTAATATATCCCATCCAGTAATATCTTGTATTTTGAAAACTGGTTTTTGCTCATTTTCTCTTGAAGGTGCGGACTCTTGCTGGGGTACAGTTCAAGTTACAATTGCAGCCCCCCAGTACATCATCCGAGTGACCATTCTTTATATGTGAGCCAACTCAGTGAGTGGTGATGGGTTGTTCAACCGTGAAAGGCATGTAGCTGAGCTTCATTCTGTCTTGACTCATGTACTTTTCAGCAGGGATCAGTGGATAGCAATCAGGAGCAGACTCTGCCTCATTTCTCCCCTCCCTAGCACAAGGTTACAGAGCCAATGATAGCGAGCCCACTGCTGTGCCAGCTGAGATCAGGCACAGGAGACCTTGTGTATATTCAAGACAGAGATCGATAGATTTTTGAATATTAAGGGGATCAAGGGATACGGGGATAGTACAGGAAAGTGGAGATGAGGTAAAAGATCAGCCATGATCTTATTGAATGGCGGAGCAGGCTCGAAGGGTCAAATGGCCTACTCCTGCTCCTATTTCTTATGAGCAGAATTATAGTTCTGGCTTTTAAGCACCTTTGAATGGTTGAACGTTCCTTGCAAGCAAGCTATGCCCCTTGTGGTCTAGACTGTATGCCTTAGACTACCTAATCCAGGGTTAATAATGACTCTACTTTGCAGTCTAGATTTCTTTCTGCTTCCAATCATGCCACTTCTCAACTGGCTCTGACCTTGCACTCAAAAGTACTGCCTTCTTCTGTAGGTAGTTGAATTTAAATGTTAAAACATAAATATTGGTTTATGAATAGTATTTATTTAAGTTTAGTCGCCACCAATTGTTAGTGTGGCATTTAAACTCTGTTTCTATTTCAATGGTTGTACTGGTCTTCCCACAATTAAGCCGTACTCCGCCAGATGCAAGAGTATTCATCCTGGAGTTAGCAATGAGCCTGCTTTGCCGAAACACAGCACTGGAATTTATGTAGGATTCTCACTATGTCCTGCAATTCAAATGCAAAAATATCACGACAGATCGGTTTGTATAGGCTAAAAGGGTTATGAGGCAGTAACTGTTTTGGTTCAGGTTCAACAAGCATCGTGTGTTACTGACTGTATGTGTTAATCCAGGTCTCTCATATGGTCAGTTTTAGCAATTCCCCCCAGACAGCACCGTGTTATTAACTGTATTGCCACCAATGTTCCCTGTAATTTTTTTTGGGTGCATGGCCCCTTTAAGGGGCGGCGCAGCCCATTCACAGTTTTTAACATTGCAAAAGCTGTTCCCGGGCTGTGCGGGACTGGCAGAGAGCTGCCCCGCTGCGCAGCTTATAGGGAACGTTGATTGTCACTGTGTTACTGCAGCCCACTCATACAGCTGGGCTCAGTAATTTCTCTCAACCAGCACCCAGTATTAATGACCGACATGAATCTAGCTGTCTAGAACAGTTGGGCTCAGTAATTTTTCTCAGCCAGATCCCTACAGCAGCACTCACCACTTAAGAGCTAAAGTAACCAAAACAAACAAAAAGAAAAGTAAATGAACATTAAGTATTAATTATATTTTTCACTTTTTAAAATAGGTTCTGATGATGCGAGCTGAGTTTTAAACAACGTGTCAGCATTGCTCAATTGGTAGCACTCTCACCTCAGAGTCAGAAGGCAATGGCTCAAACCCAACACCAGAAGTTTGAGTTCATTATCTTGACACTTCAGTGCAGTACAGAGGGAATGCTGCATTGTCAGAGGTGCTGATTTTCAGATGAGACATTAATCTAAGTCCCTGTCTTCCTGTTTAAGTGGATGTTAAAAAATTCCATGGCATTTTTTCAAAAGGAGCTGAGATTTCCTCCGTAGGGCCTGGCCACATCTCTCCCTTGAGTAAAACCATCAAAAAGACGATTCACTGATATTCATCTTGTTGCTTTTTTGGGATCTTACATAACAATCACTAGACTTCAAAGTAATTCACTGCAGGTGAATCAAGTAGGGATGTTTCTGAGAGGCTTAATAAGGCGTTATATGAATTGAAGTCTTTCAAGTATTGTGGGCACAGTAAACAGCTGTTTAACTACGTCAATGACTAATTCCAAAATTTGACAGCAAATCGATCTCTGAGATCTTGTCAACAAGATAAGTCACAAAAAGAATGGAATAATCAATAAATTCGGCCATTGTGGACATGACAACGGGACTGGCAAAATAAACTGTAAAAACAAGAAGTGAAACTCCTTGTACAAAAAGATTGTCTACACCTCACCTACCATTAAACAAAGAGATACCTAAACTAGTGAAGCTATTGACCATTACGTGGGACTGGCTTGCTACCATTTAGCCCAGTGTATTCACTATTTATTTATGGAAGGCATAAACTCAAATGGATCCCTGCTCATTGGCCACTCTCAAGAATGCTACAACATACTACACCTATGGTGTGATGGGATCTGGATCTGTGCCTATGGTTCCCCACACAAGGGTCATAGAAACATAGAAAATAGGTGCAGGAGTAGACCATTCGGTCCTTCGAGCCTGCACCGCCATTTAATGCGTTCATGGCTGAACATGCTACCTCAGTACCCCATTCCTGCTTTCTCGCCATACCCCTTGATCCCCCTAGTTGTGTGTATTATATCTAACTCCCTTTTGAATATATTCTCCTGATTTCAACTGTACACTATGGCTAGTTGCCATGGGGAGGCCAGGTTCTTCCCAAAAGGAAGAGAACATTAAATTACAAGGGCAATAGTTGTACTTCAATAGGATCCTTTCCCTTGTAATATGGAAGTTGGGACAATACTGCCTCCTGATAACAATCCCTCAGCAGTTTTACTGGAAAGCAAGTAAAGGAGAGCAGACAGCACGAAGTTGCAGCTTGGTCAACATCCAACAGGTAGGCAAGTCATCTGAGGGTCACGGACAAAAGGGAGGTGGAACAAAAGTGTCTAACTAATACTTGTTATTTGTAAGACATGGACCTCAACATGAGTTCTAATTGAAATACTGTACTTATTTCTGCTCCAGCACCCACTCTGCAAAGGTGTGATGGCCTCACATTTAACGCTCTTGGGTTTGGGTAAAGGAAATCAGATTGTGTGTATTGTTGTTTCTACCAAAAATGCATAGCAAAAATAGTGGGGAACCAGGGGGCTAATAAGTGTGAGGAACTTAAAGTAATTAATACCAGTAGAGAAAAAGTACTTGAGAAACTAATGGGACTAAAAGCCAACACAAATCCCCTGGACCTGATGGCCTACATCCTAGGGTTCTGAAAGAGGTGGCTGCAGAGATAGTGGATGCATTGGTTGTGGATTTAAGATTGAGATGAGGATGAATTCCTTCACTCAGAGAGCTGTGAATCTTTGGAATTTTCTACCCTAAAGGGCTGTGGATGCCGAGTCATTGGGTATATTCAAGGCTGAGTTAGATAAATTTTTGGGCTCTAGGGGTATCAAGGGATATGGGGATCGAGCAGGAAAGTGGAGTTGAGGTCGAAGATCAGCCATAATCTTATTGAATGGCGGAGCAGGCTTGAAGGGCTGTATGGCCTACTCCTGCTCCTAATTCTTATGTTCTTACCTTTTCCGACAGCCCTGGGGAAAAAGCCGGAAAACACTAGCTGCTTTTACACTGGAACTCTGAAGTTCAGACTCTAGGAGATGGGTGTTTGTCAGCCTGCTCCCGTTAACAGTGCTAAATCCCTTGCCCCATTGGTAGAATCATGAACAGAAAATGAGCAATAGCAGAGCACTGGCAGTGTGGCATATGGGCCAAAGTAGTACAACAAAAAAGAAAGGGAAAAATAAATAAATAAATACTGAATGCAAAGTGAACACTTTCCACTTGGAAAAAAGTCAACAGAATGCAGAATAGACTGTGGATAACATATCCTACATCAGCAACAGACAGCAGTCATTGAAAAAAATGAGAGTTTAAGCACTTTCCAATACAAACAAGTCATCCACACACATTTTCATGGAT
Source organism: Squalus acanthias (assembly GCA_030390025.1). Classification (NCBI taxonomy): domain Eukaryota; kingdom Metazoa; phylum Chordata; class Chondrichthyes; order Squaliformes; family Squalidae; genus Squalus; species Squalus acanthias. The sequence continues at coordinate 5,667,469 of CM059444.1, read as the reverse complement.
GTAAATAACAGATCTAGTCAACTAATTGTGGAGATTTTCACCATATTAGCATTATGAACCAACCCAGAACATCAAGCAACATACAGACTGAGATCTCACGAAAGCATCATTCAACTTTCTTCTACCAATCCCAACTAAAGGGCAGCATGCACTTATGGAGAACAAAATTACATAAATGTATACATTTTACAGTTTACAAGAGCAAAGGATGGAAGGCAATTTTGGGTTATGAATGATTACATTTAAAAGGAAGGATTTTTTCATAAATTATATTTTTAAGTCATGAAATTTATAGACCTCGTCACCAAACTACTATGCGAAAATAATGGGGCAGAAATTAGGCTCGCCACGGGTGAGTACGCACTGCGTACTCACCCGTGGACGGAACAAAAGTGCCGGTTTCTTGCATGCACTGCGTATGCGCGGGAAACCAGCACTTCCGTTCCCCTGAAGGAAGGGGTTCAGAGGTCGAATGCGCACGCTGGAGGGCCAGCGCGTTCGCCTCGCACTTCGGGTTTTTTTACAGGTTCGTCCGTGAGGGTAAGCACGGAGAAGATGCACATTGAAAAAGGAGGCGCAAGGCCTTCTTTTAACAAGGTAAGTGTTGATTTTATTAAAATTTAAACATTTTTTTCACAGATTTATCTTTTTTAATTACTTTAAAGAAAGGTAAGTTTAGTTTTAGCCCCGTTAAAAAGTGTAATTAATTTTTTTTTTAATTTAAATTTTTGTTTAAAATAGTTAATTAATGTAATTTATAGTTATTTTAAAAATGTGATTTAAAAAAAAAATTATTTGTCGTTTTAGGGATGTTTTGGGGCTGATCTGTATTCATATGAATGAAAGATGGTCTGCTGCCATTGGCTCTCCATGGCCCACGTGATCCCAGGGGACACATCGCACTAACTACGCCCCTGGGATACGCAAGCCCTGCGCGCCGGCAGTTGGAGGAGGCCCAGGAGCCGAATTCCCCGCGGGCCCAGAGGTCAACAGCAGGCGCGGTAGGTAGGTGCGCGTGCGATCCTTGCACCCGCGGGAAGCCAGGGAGCCGAATTTCTGGCCCTATATAACAGCTGACTCGGGCTACTGGGAACTGCTGATGTATGTGGAATTTACACTGTAGGAGATGAGGGAAGTGAATGGGAATTAGCCCAGTAGTATTGTTGCACTGTGGATAACTTCTGCAGGTAATTTATACAACTTGTGGCCACATAAATCTACATTTTACAGCAATGAAAAAGCTTTTACTGCAATATACCACCTGCACTATTCAACACTGGCCTCCTCCTGAACCCTGTCTCAATAACAAGGAACCATTGTGCACCATGGAGTATTTGACTATCTCAGTCTATAACAATTCATTTATCTCCAAGTCCATACCCATCCCCTAACTATCAGTTTGGCACAGCTGGTAGCACTCTCTTCCTCGAGATTGAATGTTCTGTGATTCAACGCATCAGATTTACTTTAACCCCAACAAAAGGAACAATGTCAAGGGCACACATCACCTCCATGTTCTCCTCCAAGTCACACACCATCCTGACATGGACATTCCTTCATTGTCACCAGGTCATAATCCTGGAATTCCAAACTAACACCATCATGCGAGCACCATCAGCACAAGGACTGCAGCGGTTCAAGGAGAAGGCCCACCACCATCTTCTCAAGGCAACTAGGGATGGGCCGTAACTGAGGTCTTGGTGGAGTCACCCACATCCTCAGAACAATTTTTTTTTTAAAGTCCCACTCCAGGACTTGTGCACATATTCAATGCAGTACCAAACGAGTGCTGCATTGTTGGAAGTCCTGTTCTCCAGATACTCCAGATAAGAAGTTAAACCGAGGCTCCGTCTGTCTATTCCAGTGTTTCACGTGGAGCTTAAAGATCCCATGGCACTATTCTAAGAAAAGTAGTTTTCTTTTGGTGTCCTGACCAACATTCTCCTTCAACCAACATCACCAAAATCAGATTAAACAGATTCATTCTCACTGCTTTTTATGGGATCATGCTATACACAAGATGGTTGCCATGTTACTTATTAACAGTAATTCATCGTATGTGAAGAACTTTTGAGATGTTTGCAAGAGACATGATAACCCGCGGAATAAATGCAAATCGTTTCTTCCAACCTGATATTTATCCAGCTCCTTTTAGAAGGAGTTATTCAATTAGTCTCAATTTCTTTTGCTGGATTCTGGTCCAAGTTATTTCTAACCGCAAGTCTCATTTGTTGCTCGTTAGTTTTAACCCTGGGTCCTCTACTTCTGTGCTCACTGTTTAATTTAAACATCCTGCTTACATCTATATTTTCAGTCCTCTTTGCCTTTTAAAATCCTGGATTTGTCTTCCCTGAATTTAGATTTCTCCAACAAGTTCAGCACTGAGAGTCTCTTCTCATACCTTATAAGCCCTAAATTCCAGAATTATCTGAATTCTTTCCAATGTCCCTTTTGATAGGGTGCCCAGCACTGCACACAATGTTTCAATATGGCCTCGCTAATGATCTGAATTTCACTTAAATACTCCTTGGATGTATCGTTGTATTTGCTTAGCTTTGCTGCACATTCATAGAATCTTATGAAACCCTCAGCCATGCCGTTGTTACCTCTAGACCTCTTGTGCATCCCCGACTTTAATCATCCACCATTGGCGGCCGTGCCTTCAGCTGCCTAAGTTCTGGCATTCCCACCCTAAACCTCTCTGCCTCTCTATCCCCCTTTAAAATACTCCTTAAAACCTAACTCTTTGGCCCTCTGTCCTAATATCTCCTTATGTGGCTCGGTGTCAAATTTTGTTTGATAATCGCTCCTGTGAAGCACCTTGGGACGTTTTACTATGTTAAATGCATTATATAAATGCAAGTTGTTGTTGCTGTTGTTACAACACAGAAAAAGGCCATTTGGCTCATTGTGCCTGTGCTGGCTCTTTGAAAGAGCTATCCAATTAGTCCCACTTCCCTGCTTATTCCCCATAGCCCTGCAATTTTCTCTCCTTCAACTATTTCTCCAATTCCCTTTTAAAAGTTACTACTGAATCTGCTTCCACTACCCTTTCAGGCAGAGCTTTCCAGATCATAATAACTTGCTGCATAAAATTTTTTCTTCTCATCTCACATCTGGTGCTTTTGCCAATTACTTGACAACAACAACAACTTGCATTTACATGGCACCTTTAACATATAAAACGTCCCATGGCGCTTCACAGGAGCGTTATTAAACAAAATTTGACACTGAGCCACATAAGGGGATATTAGGGCAGATAGGTAGGTTTTAAGGAACATCTTAAAGGAGGAAAGAGAGAGTATAGAGGCAGCGAGGTTTAGGGAGGGAATTCCAGAGCTTCGGACCTCGGCAGCTGACCGCACGGCCACCAATGGTTTAGTGATTAAGAAAGGGGATGCGCAAGAGGCCAGAATTGGAAGCGGGCAGATATCTCGGAGGATTGTAGGACTAGAGGAGGTTACAAAGATAGGGAGGGGTGAGGCCTTGGAGGGATTTGAAAACGAGTGAGTTTTAAAATCGAGGCATTGCCTAACTGGGAGCCGAGCACAGGGGCGATGAGTGAACAGAATTTGGTGTGAATTAGGATACAGGCAGCAGGGTTTTGGATGAGCTTAAGTTTATGGAGGGTGGAAGATGGGAGGCTGGCCAGGAGTGCATTGGAATAGTCAAGTCTAGAGGTAACAAATGTATGGCTGAGGGCTTCAGCCACAGATAAACTGAGGTGGGGCGAAGTCAGGCGATGTTATGGAGGTGGAAATAGGTGGTCTTAGTGATGGCACGGATATGATCGGAAGCTAATCTCGGGGTCAAATATGACACCAAGGTTGCGAAGAGTCTGGTTCAGCCTCAGACAGTTGCCAGGGAGAGGGATGGACTCTGTGGCTAGGGAGCAGAGTTTGTGGCGGGGACCGAAGACAATGGCTTTGGTCTTCCCAATATTTAGTTGGAGGAAATTTCTGCTCATCCAGTACTGAACGTCAGACAAGCAGTCTGACAATTTAGAGACAGTGGAGGGGTCGAGAGAGGTGGTGGTGAGGTAAGCTGGGTGTTGTCAGGTTCCACATGTATGCTGATGTGTTTTTGGATGATGTCACCGAGGGGCAGCATGCAGATGAGGGATAGGAGGGGGCCAAGGATAGATCCTTGGGAGACACCAGAGGTAACGGTGCGGGAACGGGAAGAGAAGCCATTACAGGTGATTCTCTGGCTATGACTGGATAGATAAGAATGGAACCAGGCGAGTGCAGTCCCACCCAGCTGGATGATGGAGGAGAGGCATTGGAGGAGAATGGTGTGGTTAACTGTGTCAAAGGCTGCAGACAGGTCGAGAAGGACAAGGAGGGATAGTTTACCACGATCACAGTCATATAGGATGTCATTTGTGACTTTGATAAGAACTGTTTTGGTGTCCTTTGGTTACCGACCCTTCTGCCAGTGGAAACAATTCCTTCTTATTTACTCTATCCATTGAACGGAAAATTTTAGTGAATGGTTCCACACAGACTCTTCCTTCTCCAGTTTTGCTAATGGACATTCTTTCATTATGTACATATCTGCTGTTTCCTTTTCCAATGGACATTACACTTAATACATTTAAACAGCCATCTAATGTAATGGCCAGAAATTGAACCAGGGCCATTGTTTTCTAACTCTGTTTTGTATTTACATTTTAATTTTAACAAGAATAATTTTTTGCTTTACTCGTTTCCATTTCACAGCCATGGTCTATTTTATACTTTCCCTCATCTATCTTATGTTTCACTTGCCTCTACTATGAACTCGCTACTTGAATGTTGTAATCTCTATGATTCCTCTAGTGATTCCTTGGCTCTTGTTCCATTGCTGTCTCTGACAAAGACCTTGGTTATGTCTTATCGTCAGGTTTAGATATGTCATTTTGTCTTTTTAGTCTTCCAATCACTTGAACTCTACCCACTGACATTTTTTAACCTCTGCATTATCACCTTCATCTGGGTGTTGGTATGAAGCCATATTTTCAAATTAATGTGATGTTTGAGGGAGCTGTCCAGACTGAAAGGAAAAAGCAAGACTCATACAGATTGAGAGACAAAAACAAAAACAAAAACTGTGATTGAAAATATGTAAAGAAGCAAAGACATGATCCAAATAAAGAGAGACACAGAGACTGTAACATCAGAACTACAGTTACACGAAGAGCAGGGGAAAGGCACTGAAACAAATGCAAAAAGAAAATCAGAACTATTAAAATGAGGGGCCTAAGACCAGAACATATGGGAGCTAGAAAGAAAAATCAAAATTACATTTAAAAGAGGGTGCAGCAATTAGGACAGATGGCAGATGGAAAGGGAAATTTGAATTATGTTCAAATAAGGGGGCAGAGTGACACAGCTGGAAATGAGTTTCTGAGTTACATCCAAATCAGGAAAATGCACCGAGATTGAGAATCATTTGTCAGTAAATATTTAATCACACAGCTGAAAATCATCTGATGCCAATTGAAGCAGACTGCGATATTGTTCCATGAATTTCTACTCACCCAGACCTGATCACAACACTCCCAAAACCTTCCATGGTCAGTACTACCATTTCATAAAAATATATCTAGTCAGCATCAGCTCCCATTGAATATTGAGCTTCCATAAAAAACAGGATTCTGGACAGTCCAGAAATGCAACAGCCAATGTCTAGAAAATGTCTGAAAGCGTAGATATCTAAACTCCATGTGGAAAATGTTTCTCTATGAACCAATACACTTGTCCCAGAGTAGACCTCTTGGAATTTTGTGCAAGCCACTGCAACACAATGGGATTATCAAATTGACAAGGAATGTAGTTTAAATCCCTTTATATTAATCCTCAGTTTGGTTTAAATGAAATAAGTAAGTCAACTTCAGAATACTAGTGAAGATAATGTTCAAATTTGAGCAGACAGGACAAATTAGGAAATCATTTTGTTTTAACTAGCCTAAGACAGCAAGGCAAGTTGAGAAAGTATGCATCTCTTCATCACAATTGACTCAGTGACATAAAAGCAGAATAGGGATTTCCCTTATATTTCAGAACATGTGGTACCAGAGTCTCCCCAGCTCACCCCCCACTTAGCCTCATGGCTTGCTCAGTTTATGTACAATAATGTATGTTTACTGCTTTCAAACTGGATTTACCTTAAAGGTCTGTGTGATGTCAAAGTAACAAGGATTAACAACTGTACGCACATAAAAGTTGAAAATCCTGCACACAGTTTGTTATTCTAGTCAGGACCTACTTTGAGAGGTTCGTACAGATCAGCAATGGCAAAAATGTGTAGCTATGGACTCAGGTTGCTTGTAGCCAAAGCCATGAAGATGAACCTGACGGAAATACCGCTGTTGGCAACTGTTTACCTCCGTAATAAGTGTCAGCTGTGGCTCAGTGGAAGCACTCTCGCCTGACTTAGAAGGATGTGGGTTCAATCTAGAGACTTGAACAGAAAATCTAGGCTGACACTTCAATGCAGTTCTGAAGGAGTGCTACACTGTCGGAGGTGCTGTCTTTCAGAAGAGACGTTAAACCGAGGCCCAAGAACCAAGGTGGATGTAAAAGATCCCATGGCACTATTTCAAAGAAGAATAGAGGAGTTCTCCTGGCCAATATTTATCCCTCAACCAATCACCCATTTCCACCTGTGCTCGCTGGCCTACACTGGCTCCCGGTCGAGCAACGGCTTGAATTTAAAATTCTCATCGTTGTATTCAAATCCCTCCATGGCCTTGCCCTTCCCATCTCTGTAACCAGCTGAGCCTTACAATCCTCTGAGAACACTGCGTTCCTCCAATTCTGGTCTCTTGCGCATCGCTATTTCCATCAATTCACCAGTGGCGGCTGTGCCTTGAGCTGCCTCAGCCCTAAGCTCTGGAATTCTCTCCCTAAACTTCTCCACCTCTTCACACCTCTCTCCTCCTTGAAGACATTTCTTAAAACCTTCCTGTGTTCTAATATTTCCTTATGTGGCTCAGTGTCAAATTTTGTTAGATAATACTCCTGTGAAGTGCCTTGGAACGTTTTACTATGTTAAAGGCACTATATAAATACAAGCTGCTGTTCTTTTTGTTGTTTACTCTTGTCATTGGAGGCCCCCTGTGAAATTCCTCCTGAGGTTAGAACATAAGAAATAGGAGCAAGAGTAGGCCATCTGGCCCGTCGAGCCTGCTCAATATCATGGCTAAATTTCTACATCAACTCCATTTTCCCGCCCTATCCCCATAACCCTCGATTCCCTTAGTGCCCAAAAATCTTATGAATCCCTCATCTACTGAGCATTCACAGCCCTCTGGGGTAGAGAATTCCAAAGATTCACAACCCTCTGAGTGAAGAAATTTCTCCTCATCTCAGTCCTAAATGGCCAACAAAATAGAAATAGAAATAAATAGGTATGATCTGATAGCCATTAAGGTGACCAAGGCTGGGAACTGAATATTCAGGGGTATTTGACATTTTGGAAGGATAGGCAGAAAGGAAAAGGAGGTGGGGTAGCTCTGTTAATAAAGGATGAGATCAGTGCAGTGGTGAGTAATTATATTGGCTCAGAAGATCAAGATGTAGAATCAGTTTGGGTGGAGATAAGAAATAGTATGGGAAAGAAGTCACTGGTGGGAGTAGTATACTGACCCCCTAACAGTAGCTACACTGTAGGGCAGAGTATAAATCAAGAAATAATGGGGGCTTGTAAGAAAGGTACTGCAGTAATCATGGGCGATTTTAATCTTCATATAGATTGGACAAATGAAATTGGCAAGGGTAGCCTTGAGGACGAGTTCATAGAGTGTATTTCGGATGATTTCTTAGAACAGTATGTTGTGGAACCAACCAGGGAGCAGGCTATTTTAGATCTGGTAATGTGTAATGAGACAGGATTAATTAATGATCTCCTCTAGGGAAGAGTGATCATGGCATGATAGAATTTCAAATTCAGTTTGAGGGTGAGAAACTTGGGTCTGAAACTAATGTCCTAAACTTAAATAAAGGCAATTACAAAGGTATGAAGACAGAGTTGGCTAAAGTGGACTGGGAAAATAGATTAAAGGATAAGACAGTAGATAAGCAGTGGCAGAAACTTAAGGAGATATTTCATAACTCTCAGCAAAGGTTTATTCCAGTGAGAAAGAAAGACTACGAGAAGGATGAACCATCCATGGCTAACTAAGGAAGTTAAGGATGTTATCAAATTGAAAGAAAAGGCAGACAATGTTGCGAAGATTAGTGGTAGGCCAGAAGATTGGGAAATTTTTAGAAACCAGCAAAGGATGACTAAAAAAATAATAGAGGGAGAAGATAGATTATGAGAGTAAACTAGCAAAAAATATAAAAACAGACAGTAAGAGCTTCTACAGGTATATAAAAAGGAAGATACTAGCTAAAGTAAACATTGGTCCCTTAGAGGATGAGACTGGGGAATTAATAATGGGAAACAGGGAAATGGCAGAGATTTTGAACAAATATTTTGTATCGGTCTTCATGGTAGAAGACACTAAAAGCATCCCAATAATAATTGATAATGAAGGGGCTATAGGGAGGGAGGAACTTAAAACAATCACTATCACTAGAGAAAAAGTACTAGGCAAACTAATGGGACTAAAGGCTGACAAGTCCCCTGGACCTGATGGCCTGCATCCTAGGGTCTTAAAAGAACTGGCTGCGGAGATAGTGGATGCGTTGGTTGTAATCTACCAAAATTCCCTGGATTCTGGAGACGTCCCAGCGGATTGGAAAACCGCAAATATAACTCCCCTATTCAAGAAAGGAGGGAGACAGAAAGCAGGAAACTATAGGCCAATTAGCCTAACATCTGTCATTGCGAAAATGCTGGAATCCATTATTAAGGAAGTAATAGCAGGATATTTAGAAAATCATAAAACAATCAAGCAGAGTCAACATGGTTTTATGAAAGGGAAATCATGTTTGACAAATTTACTAGAGTTCTTTGAGGATGTAAGGAGCAGGGTGGATAAAGGGGAACCAGTAGATGTAGTGTATTTGGATTTCCAGAAGGCATTCGATAAGGTGCCACATAAAAGGTTATTGCACAAGAGCTCACGGGGTTGGGGATAATATATTAGCATGGATAGAGGATTGGCTAACTAACAGAAAACAGCGAGTCGGGATAAATGGGTCATTTTCAGGTTGGCAAACTGTAACTAGTGGGGTGCCACAGGGATCAGTGCTGGGGCCTCAACTATTTACAATCTATATTAATGACTTGATTGAAGGGACTGAGTGTACTGTAGCCAAATTTGCTGATGATACAAAGATTGGTGGGAAAGCAAGTTGTGAGGAGGACACAAAGAGTCTGCAAAGTTAAGTGAGTGGGCAAAAATTTGGCAGATGGAGTATAAAGTGGGAAAATGTGATGTTATCCACTTTGGTAGGAAGAATAAAAAAGCAAATTATAATTTAAATGGTGCGGTACAGAGGGATCTGGGGGTCCTCGTATATGAAAAAGTTAGCTTGCAGGTACAGCAAGTAATTAGGAAGGCAAATGGAATGTTGGCCCTTATTGCAAGGGGAATGGAGTATAAAAGTAGGGAAGTCTTGCTACAACTGTACAGGGCACTGGTGAGACCACATCTGGAGTACTGCGTGCAGTTTTGGTCTCCTTATTTAAGGAGGGATCTACTTGCATTGGAGGCAGTTCAGAGAAGGATCACTAGGTTGATTCCTGAGATGACGGGGTTGTCTTATGAAGAAAGGTTGAGCAGGTTGGGCCTATACTCATTGGAGTTTAGAAGAATGAGAGGTGATCTTATTGAAACATATAAGATTCTGAGGGGCTTGACAGGGTAGATGCAGGGAGGATGTTTCCCCTTGTGGGGGAATCTAGAACGAGAGGGCATAGTTTCAGAATAAGGGGTCGCCCATTTAAAACGGAGATGAGGAGGAATTTCTTCTCTCAGAAGGTTGTGAATCTTTGGAATTCTCTACCCGAGAGAGATGGGGAGGCAGAGTCATTGAATATATTCAAGGCGGAAATAGACAGATATTTAAGCTACAGGGGAGTCCAGGGTTATGGGGAGCGGGCGGGAACGTGGAGTTGAGGCCAACATCAGATCAGCCATGATCTTACTGAATGGCGGAGCAGGCTCGAGGGGCCAAATGGCCTACTCCTGCTCCTATTTCTTATGTTCTTATGTAACCCCTTATCCTGAGACTATGACCCCTAGTTCTAGACTCTCCAGCCAGGGGAAACAGCTTCTCAGCATCTACCCTGTCAAGCCCTCTAAAGAATTTTATACGTTTCAATCAGATGACCTCTCATTCCTCTAAACTCCAGAGAATACTGGCCCATTCTACTCAATCTCTCCTCAAAGGACAGTCCTCTCATCCCAGGAATCAATCTAGTGAACCTCTGTTGCACCCCCTCTAAGGCAAGTATATCCTTCCTTAGGTAAGAGACCAAAACTGTACACAGTCCTCCAGTTGCGGTCTCACCAAAGCCCTACATAATTGCAGCAAGACGTCCTTACTCTTATACTCCAACCCCCTTGCAACAAAGGTTGGTTTCATTTCCTCCGGTGGTGTTGGTTCTGTTTTTTTTTAATGTTACAGAGAAGTGAAAAAGGAAATAAGAGGGACAAAGAGACAGTACAAGAATAGATTGGCGGCTAACATAAAGGGGAAGCCAAAGGTTTTCCAAAGGCATATTTACAGTAAAAGGGGTGTCAGAGGAGTGGTGGGGGCGATTAGGGACCAAAATGGAGAACTATTGGTGGAGCCAGAAGGCTTGGCTGAAGTATTAAATGAGTATTTTGCATCGGTGTTGACCAAGGAAGAGGATTTTGCCAAAGCTATGGTGAATGGGGAGGTTGCTGAGATACTGCATGAGATAAAACCACAACAACAACTTGTATTTATATAGCGCCTTTAACGTAGTAAAACGTCCCAAGGCGCTTCACAGGCGTATTATAAGACAAAAAATTTGACACCGAGCCATGTAAGGAGAAATTAGGGCAGATGAACAAAAGCTTGGTCAAAGAGGTAGGTTTTAAGGAGCGTCTTAAAGGAGGAGAGAGGTAGAGAGGCGGAGAGGTTAAGGCAGATGAATTCCAGAGCTTAGGGCCTAGGCAACAGAAGGCACGGCCACCAATGGTTGAGCGATTATAATCAGGGATGCTCAAGAGGGCAGAATTAGAGAAGCGGCGATATCTTGGGGAGTTGTGGGGCTGGAGGAGATTACAGAGATAGGGAGGGGCGAGGCCATGGAGGGATTTGAAAACAAGGATCAGAAATTTTAAATCGAGGCATTGCTTAACTGGGAGCCAATGTAGGTCAGCGAGCACTAGGGTAATGGGTGAACGGGACTTGGTGCGAGTTAGGACACGGGCAGCCGAGTTTTGCATGACCTCAAGTTTACATAGGGTACAACGTGGGAGGCCAGCCAGGAGTGCGTTGGAATAGTCAAGTCTAGAGGTAACAAAGGCATGGATGAGGGTTTCAGCAGCGGATGAGCTGAGGCAAGGGCAGAGACGGGCGATGTTACAGAGGTGGAAATAGGTGGTCTTAGTTATGCTGCGGATATGTGGTTGGAAGCTCATTTCAGGGTCAAATATGATACCAAGGTTGCGAACAGTGTGGTTCAGCCTCAGACAGATGTTAGGGAGAGGAATGGAGTCAGTGGCTAGGGAACGGAGTTTGTGGCGGGGACCAAAAACAATGGTTTTGGTCTTCCCAATATTTAATTGGAGAAATGCTTTGCTCATCCAGAACTGGATGTCAGACAAGCAGTCTGATAATTTAGAGACCGTGGAGGGGTTGAGAGAAGTGGTAGTGAGGTAGAGCTGGGTGTTGCCAGCGTACATGTGGAAACTGACGCTGTGTTTTCGGATGATGTCGCCAAGGGGCAGCATGTAGATGAGAAATAGGAGGATAGATCCTTGGGGGACACCAGAGGTAACGATGGAGGAGCGGGAAGAGAAGCCATTTAAGGTGATTCTCTGGCTACGATTAGATAGATAGGAATGGAATCAAGCAAATGCAGTCCCACCCAGCTGGACGATGGTGGAGAGGCATTGGGGAAGGATGGAGTGGTCAACCATGTCAAAGTCTGTCGAAAAGTCAAGGAGGGATAGCTTACCTTTGTCACAGTCACAAATGATGTCATTTGTGACTTTGATGCGAGCCGTTTCGGTACTGTGGCAGGGGCGGAAACCTGATTGGAGGGATTCAAACATGGAGCTGCAGGAATGATGGGCATGGATTTGGGAGGCGGTAACACATTCAAGGACTTGAGAGGAAAAGATGGTTGGAGATGGGGCGGTAGTTTGTAAGGACGGAGGGGTCAACGGTTGTTTTTTTGAGAGGGGTGATGACGGTAGATTTGAGGGAGAGAAAACCGTTAACAATATCAGCTAACATGGGAGCCAGAAAAGGAAGTTGGTGGTCAGCAGTTTGGTGGGAATAGGGTCGAGGGAGTAGGAAGTGGGTCTCCTGGACAAGATGAGCGCGGAGAGGTCATGAGGGGAAATCGGAGAGAAACTGGAGAAAGATGTGAGTTCAGGGCTAGGGCAGGAGGGAATCTTAGAGGAAGTTTGGCCCAGTGGGCTAGGGGAAGGAAAGAAGGAAAGTAGCAGAGGCAGCTGAACGGATGGTCTCAGTCTTAGAGACAAAGAAGTCCATGAGCTCCTCACACTTGTTGTCGGAGGTGAGGGTGGAGAAGACAGGTGAGAGGGGTTTAAGAAGATGGTTAGCAGTGGAGAATAGAAGCCGAGATTTATCTTTGCATTCCAGAATGATTCTGGAATAGTGAGCAATTTTGGTAGATGACAGCAGGACCTGATAATGCTTTATGTGGTCCAGCCAGATCTGGCGGTGAATGGCTAAACCAGTTGTCCGCCATATACGTTTAAGTCTGCGTCCCTTGGACTTAAGGGAGCGAAGATGAGGGCCGTACCGGGGGAATAGCCAGGGTGAGAGAAAGTAATTATTTTAATAGGGACTAGGGCATCAAAGGTGGCGGTGAGGAATGAATGAATGAATGAATGAATAAATAAATAAATAAAGGAGGTACTAGACAGGCTGGCGGTAATTAAAGTGGATGGGTCACCTGGTCCGGATGGGATACATCCTAGGTTGCTGATGAAAATAGAGTAGAAATTGCGGAGGTGCTGGCCACCATCTTCCAATCCTCTTTAGATACAGGGTGATGCCAAAGGACTTGAGGATGGCAAATGTTACACCCTTGTTCAAAAAAGGGAAGAAGGATAAACCTGGCAATTACAGGCCAGTCAGTTTAACATCAGTGGTGGGGAAGCTTTTAGAAACAATAATCCAGGAGAAAATTAGCAGCCACTTGGACAAGGATGGACTAATAAAGGGGAGCCAGCATGAATTTGTTAAGGGCGATTCCTGTTTGACTAACTTGATTGTGTTTTTTGATGAGGTAACAGAGAGGGTGGATGAGGGCAGTGCAGTTGATGTTGTATATATGGACTTTCAAAAGGCATTTGATAAAGTACCACACACTCGGCTTGTTAGCAAAATTGAAGCCCATGGAATAAAAATGGCAGTAGCAGCATGGATACAAGATTGGCTAAGGGATAGAAAACAGAGAGTTTTGGTGAATGGCTGTTTTTTGGACTAGAGGAATGTGGTGTTCCCCAAGGTTCAGTACTAGGACCACTGCTGTTTTTGATATATATTAATGACGTGGACTTGTGGGTACAGGGCACAATTTCAAAATTTGCAGATGACATGAAACTTGGAAGTTAGTAAACAGTGAGGAAGATAGTAATAGCCTTCAAGAGGACATAGACAGCCTGGTGGAATGGGCGGACACATGGTAGATGAAATTCAACGCAGAAAAGTGTGAGGTGATACATTTTGTAGGAAGAATGAGGGGCGGTCATGCACACTAAAAGGTACAATTTTAAAGGGGGTGCAAGAACAGAGAGACCTGGGGGCGCTTGTGCACAAATCTTTGAAGGAGCAGGACAGGTTAACAAAGCAGTTAATACAGCATATGGGATCCTGGGCTTTATAAATAGAGGCATAGAGTAGAAAAGCCAAGAAGTTATGCTAAACCTACATAAAACACTAGTTCAGCCCCAGCGAGAGTAGTGTGTCCAATTCTGGGCACCACACTTTAGGAAGAACGTGAAGGCTTTGGAGAGAGTACAGACGAGATTTACGGAAATGGTTCCGGGGATGAGGGAATAGTTACGTGGATAGACTAGAGAAGCTGGGGTTGTTCTCCTTGGAGCAGAGAAAGCTAAGAAGAGATTTGATAGAGGTGTTTAAAATCATGAAGGATTTAGATAGAGTAAATAAAGAGAAACTGTTTCCAACGGCTGAAGGGTCGATAACGAGAGGGCACAGATTTAAGGTGATTGGCAAAAGAACCAGAGGCAACATGAGGAAAAACTGTTTTATGCAGTGAGTGGTTAGGATTTGGAATGCACTGCCTACGGTGGATAGAGATTCATTAGTAGTCTTCAAAAGGGAATTGGATAAATACTTGAAGGAGAAAAAAATTGCTGGGATATGGGGAAAAAATCGGGAGAGTGGGACTAACTGGATTGCTCTTTGAAAGAGCCGGCGCAGACTCGATGGATCGAATGGCCTCCTTCTGTGCTGTACTATTCTATTATTCTGTGCTTCCAACAGCACTCTTGTCTGCAGGCAACTGTATAAGATAAGGGGGCATGAGGTTCACACAGTTTTTACAGCTGCACTGATTTCCCTCTCTGCGCTGTCTCTGAATGCTGGAGGCTGTGACTCTGATCGCAGGATTAAAGTACTAATGACATATTAAAACTGCAAAACATTCACATTCCAGCCTGGTTCTTGCTTGCCGGCAATTCCCTCCATGGGCCAATTTACAGTCAATAATGTCACTTTATCTCTAGCAGATTAAGTTTAACTAATAAATAGGAAAAGTGACTGATATATGTTCAGAGTCTCGGGCATGAAGTCACTTAGACAGTACTGTAGAGGTAAGCACATCTGTTTACAGCCCAGCTTTCAATTCTGCATGTTCTGATACATAACATCTTAACTTAATGCTGTCGATAAATTAAGATAACCAATCATTGTACCTCTGCAATAATCACAGTAAAATGCCTAAACAAGCAGGTAATCAAGTGTTCAACCTATTTAAGTCATCATGAAGGAATAACCCTGCCTGATCTGATCAGAAGGTAGCATCCGTTTCCAGAAGAATCAGGGAGGTCAGATTTACAGAGCGGCAGATGGACCTGCTTACGAAGAACGCACTCCATAATTTGTGGATTTGAGAGCATCACTCATAATGTGCAACAGACTGTTTATTAATAGTTCTTGCCAAGTGATTGGTGCAGTTGGACATGGAATTGTTTGGGATGTTTATAGGTGGGATTTCAATAGTCAGGCTGCATTTTCAGTTGGACCTGGTTCAGTATGTATACATTTCAGCTTGCACCTTTCGATCTTCAGACACTGGTCCGCTCCTTGTCAGCTGTTTCTCAGTGGTCTTATTCTCACCTCCGAATCAGAAATTTGTGGGTTCAAGCCCACTCCAGAGACTTGACCACAAAATCTAGGCTGACACTTCAGTGCAGTACTGAGGGAGTGCTACATTGTCGGAAGTGCCGTCTTTTGGATGAGACGTTAAACCAAGGCCTGAGTCTGCCCTCTCCGGTGGATGTAAAAGATCCCATGGCATTTTTCGAATAAGAGCAGGGGAGTTCTCCCCTGGTCTATGTCAACAATTATCCTTCAAGCAACATCACTAAAACAGATCATCTGGTCAGTTATTTCATTGCTGTTACTTTCAATCACGAACCTCCCTGTTCCTTATTTCCTCATTCTTTTAAACTCTTGCTCTGCGAATTAAACTGCGCAAATGTAGTAAAAAGAGTTTCTTGAACGGTAGCATAGTGGTAATGTTACTGGGCTAGTAATACAGAGGCCTGGACGAATGATCCAGAGACGTGAGTTCTAATCCCACCATGGAAGCTGGGGAATTTAAATTTAATTAATTAAATAAATCTGGAATAAAAAGCTAGTATCAGTAATGGTAACCATGAAACTATCGGATTGTTGTAAAAACCCATCTGGTACACTAATGTCCTTTAGGGAAGGAAATTTGCCATCCTTACCTGGTCTGGCCTATATGTGACTCCAGACCCACAGCAATGTGGTTGACTCTTAACTGCCCTCTGAAATGGCCTAGCAAGCCACTCAGTTGTAGCAAACCGCTACGAAACACAATAATAAGAATAAAACCGGACTGACCACCCGGCATCGACCTTGGCACCGGCTATGGACACGGCAGCGGCATACCCAGCCCAGTCGACCCTGCAAGTCCTCCTCACCAACATCTGGAGACTTGTGCCAAAATTGGGAGAGCTGTCCCACAGACTAGTCAAGCAACAGCCTGACATAGTCATACTCACAGAATCATACCTTTCAGCCAATGTCCCAAACTCCTCCAACACCATCCCATGGTATGTCCTGTCCCACCGGCAGGACAGACCCACCAAGGGTGGCGTCACAGTGGTATACAGTCGGGAAGGAGTGGCCCTGGGAGTCCTCAACATTTACTCCGGACCCCATGAAGTCTCATGGCTTCAGGTTAAGCATGGGCAAGTAAACTTCCTGCTGATTACCACCTATCGCCCTCCCTCAGCTGATGAATCAGTACTCTTCCATATTGAACACCACTTGGAAGAAGCACTGAGAGTAGCAAGGGCACAGAATGTACTCTGGGTGGGGGACTTCAATGTCCATCACCAAGAGTGGCTCGGTCGCACCACTACTGACCGAGCTGGCCGAGTCCTGAAGGATATTGCTGCCAGACTGGGCCTTCAACAGGTGGTGAGAGAACCAACATGAGGGGAAAAGCCAACTTGACCTCGTCCTCACCAATCTACCTGTCGCTAATGCATCTGTCCATGACAGTATTGGTAGCAGTGACCACCGCACAGTCCTTGTCTAGACAAAGTCCCATCTTCACACTGAGGACACCCTCGATTGTTATGTGTGGCACTACCACCGTGCTAAATGGGATAGATTCAGAACAGATCTAGCAGCTCAAAACAGGGCATCCATGAGGCTCTGTGGGCCATCAGCAGCAGCAGAATTGTATTCCACCACAATCTGTAACCTCATGACCCGGCATATCTCCCACTCTACCATTACCATCAAGCCAGGGGACCAACCCTGGTTCAATAAGGAGTTTAGAAGAGCATGCCAGGAGCAGCACCAGGCGTACCTAAAAATGAAGTGCCAACCTGGGGAAGCTGCAACACAGGACTATATGTATGCTAAAAAGTGGAAGCAGGGTGAATCGATCCCACAATCAACGGATCAGATCAAAGCTCTGCAGTTCTGCCATATCCAGTCGTGAATAGTGGTGGACCATTAAACAACTAACGGGAGGAGGAGGCTTCATGAATATACCCATCCTCAATGATGGTGGAGCCTCCTCCTGAGATCCCCACCATCACGGAAGCCAGTCTTCAGCCAATTTGATTCACGCCATGTGATATCAAGAAATGGCTGAGCGCACTGGATACAGCAAAGGCTATGGGCCCCGACAACATCCCGGTTGTCGTGCTGAAGACTTGTGCTCTAGAACTAGCCGCGCCTCTAGCCAAGCTGTTCCAGTACAGCTACATGACTGGCATCTATCCGACAAGGTGGAAAACTGCCCAGGTATGTCCTGTCCACAAAAAGCAGGACAAATCCAATCCGGCCAATTACCGCCCCATCAGTTGACTCTCAATCATGAGCAAAGTGATGGAAGGTGTCATCGAAAGTGCTATCAAGTGGCACTTACTCACCAATAACCTGCTCACTGATGCCCAGTTTGGGTTCCGCCAAGACCACTCGGCTCCCGACCTCATTACAGCCTTGGTCCAATCATGGACAAAGGAGCTGAATTCCAGAGGTGATGAGAGTGACTGCCCTTGACATCAAGGCAGCATTTGACCGAGCGGGCATCAAGGAGCCCTAGTCAAACTGAAGTCAATGGGAATCGGGGGGGAAAACTCTCCACTGTCTGGAGTCATACCTAGCACAAAGGAAGATGGTTGTGGTGGTTGAAGGTCAATCATCTCAGCCCCAGGACATTGCTGCAGGAGTTCCTCAGGGCAGTGTCCTAGACCCATCCATCTTCAGCTGCTTCATCAATGACCTTCCCTCCAACATAAGGTTAGAAATGGTAATGTTCGCTGATGATTGCACAGTGTTCAGTGCCATTCAAAACTCCTCAGATAATGAAGCAGTCCATGCCTGCATACAACAAGACCTGGACGACGTTCAGGCTTGGGCTGATAAGTGGCAGGTAACATTCGTGCCACACAAGTGCCAGGCAATGACTATCTCCAACAAGCGAGAGTCTAACCACCGCCCCTTGACATTCAACTACATTACCATCGCCGAATCCCCTATCATCAACATCATGGGGGGTCACCATTGACCAGAAACTTAACTGGATCAGCCACATAAATACTGTGGCAACAAGAGCAGGTCAGAGGCTAGGTATTCTGCAGCGAGTGTCTCACCGCCTGACTCCCCAAAGCCTTTCCACCAACTACAAGGCACAAGTAAGGAGTGTGATGGAATACTCTCCACTTGCCTGGATGAGTGCAGCTCCAACAACACTCAAGAAGCTCAACATCATCCAGGACAAAGCAGCCCGCTTGATTGGCACCCCATCTACCACCTTAAACATTCACTCCCTTCACCACCGGCGTACCGTGGCTGCAGTGTGCACCATCTACAAGATGCACTGCAGCAACTCGCCAAGGCTACTTCGGCAGCACCTCCCAAACCCGCGACCTCTTCCACCTAGAAGGACAAGGGCAGCAGGCGCATGGGAACACCATCACCCCCAAGTTCCCCTCCAAGTCACACACCATCCTGACTTAGAAGTATATCGTCGATCCTTCATCGTTGCTGGGTCAAAATCCTGGAACTCCCTCCCTAACAGCACTGTGGGAGTACCTTCACCACACGGACTGCAGCGGTTCAAGAAGGCGGCTCACCACCACCTTTGCCAGCGACGCCCACATCCCATAAACGAATTAAAAAAATAGACCAAGATCTGCTTCAATACAATTTAATTTGAAATTCAACAACGACTCCTGACCACCTTGCAATAGTTAACCATACTCTTGCAATATGCCCCCTGGGATTACATCTTCTGTATCAACTCAATGCCACTAATCGTTTAATAACAAATGCATAACATGTACATCACTAGGTCCATAGAGTTTTCTATGATTGACAAGCGCAGTGTATCGGTTCCTGAGGAACATCTCTTTAAACTGGGAGAACAAAACCTCTTTTAAAATGTTAACCAGTCTTTTCCCTTTACAGATGACTGGTGGGAAAACGGTGTAAGTCCAGCATTGTATATTTTTGTTTTAGACTTCAAACATTTGCACTTTTCCTTTTCATCTCTTGGAGTTACTGTTATTTTTTGCAACTATACCCAATCATAAATGGGCCATTTTATTTTTATATAATTGGGAAAAGATTTGCATTTATAAAGTGACTTTCATAACCTCAGGAGGTTTCATTGTTTCACAGCCAAATAAGTACTTTTGAAGTGTAGTCACTGTTGTAATGTAGGGAAACGCTGCAACCAATTTGCGCACAGCAAGGTCCCACAAACAGCAATGTGATAATGACCAGATAATCTGTTTAATGATGTTGGCCTACTAAGGTCCCAATATGACAGGCAGGAAGCATGCACACATTTCCAGCTGGAAGTGCGCCGCCCGCCATGTTGGTTAAAATAGACCCGCTGGTGTCAGGAGAGCACGTCGGGATTATTTACAGGGCAGACTATTTTATTCAAATTAGGCTCTTTGCTTCCTGCAGGACCCATTTTCAATATCTGAATACTGCAGTGCTTCACTCGCTATGTGCTGAACTCACACAATACGACGTGGCGCTAACAAGCAGGAAGGCGCCCCCATCAGCGATATTTAAAGGGATCATGCAGTGCTAACAGGTCAGTTGCCGGTTTCTCATTTCAAGCTGCTATTTAAATTTTGGATGTTTTTTGTTGTGTTTTATCACTCGTGCAAATTCACTGTCTACACAGAGCAAGATTTTGCTGGTGTTGCACTTTTGTTGGCTGCCTCAAAAAATAGTTTGGCTGTAGTCGTGGGTGGTCTCATAGGGCTGCCTTCAGTGCTGGAGGATGAAGAGGAGTAGCAAGGAAGACACCAGAGAGCAGCTGCCAGAAGAGGGAGGAGGAGGAGAGGCAGCGACCACCGGTGCCCCTAGCTGCCCGAGCTTTCAAAGACCAGCTTATCGAGAAGCGCTTCACCTAAATCAGCCCTCCCATTCCCCATCACTCCCATAATCCTTACCACTGTCTTTGCAAACACCATCCAATTGCCTTGCTTCAGTTCAGATTTATGGGTCTTGCCCTCACTTCACTACAAAGATAGAGACCATCACCAAATCCAGAACAAAAAACAAATTTAGCAATCAACTCAATTACATCTTCACCGAATAGTTAACAGAAATAATTAAAAATCATCCTTGTGCCAACCCTAAATGCCTGTCTTGCATGCTCCTTTCCCCAGTGGCTACATCTTGGGAGGTAGAAGGCTGCTGAGCTTCCATCGATGGCTGTATTCTTCCAACCGAGGTTAAAAGTGAAGTTGCTGGACTATACTCTTGCGAAACAACACAGAGCCTCTAAATTGGTCCCGGAAATTCAATTCAGAACCAAAGACTGCCGTTTGGAATGTCATCATTGTGTATCAGACTCAAATGAGGTTTTGTTACTGTTCCATGTTATACCTGGCTTACTGGTATGTGTGAAAGTGGCCATGGACCTCCTGTTGTACTTTCATTTGGTCACATCTTTATTTTTTTTTGCTCTTCAAAGAAATTGAGTGCATAAAAGCTGGGTTTGTTCCTAGATTCTTTAGGTTTTGATGGATTCTGAAAGGTGTTCAAACTAAAGATCTCTGTGAACATATGGCTCATTTATTTAATCTGAAAATCCCTACATGAGGGATATGGCTCAAGATAGCATTCTGTTACCACTCGGCACGAGAAAATGAGCAGCTAGCATTCGCTGTGCTAGTTCTTAAGATTTTGAATGAGAACGGATGTAAACAGATTAGAGATCTTTTCACTTTCTAGTCCTACAAACCAATGTTTTATTTTTTTATTTATTCTCGGGATGTGGATGTCGCTGGCAAGATCGGCATGTATTGGCCATCCCTAGTTGCCCTTGAGAAGGTGGTGGTGGACCGCCTTCTTGAACCGCTGCAGTCCAGGTGGAGAAGGTGCTCCTACAGTGCTGTTAAGTTGGGAGTTTCAGGATTTTGAACCAGCGACAATGAAGGAACGCCAATACATATCCAAGTTGGAAGAGTGTGAATTGGAGGGGAACTTGGAGGTGATGGTGTTTCAATGCATCTGCTGCCCTTGTCCTTCTAGTCTTTTTAATTAAAACAATAAGGAGACACTGGGTTTCCCCCAATGGCATCAAACAAAAGATCTAACAAAAGTGCCCCCTTTTTAGGGGGGCACAACTAATAAAATCCAAATCATACAAAAAGAAAAAGGGAACTTATCAAATTAAATCATAATATTATTTACAGTGCCGACTACGTACTCCAGTCCCTGTGGTGCCCACTGGTAGGTAGTACACACTGCAGCTACGGTATGCCAGTGGTGGAAGGAGTGGATGTTTAAGTTGGTGGTCAATAAAACGGACTGCTTTGTCCTGAATGGTGTCGAGCTTCTTGAATGTTGTTGGAGGTGCACCCATCCAGGCAGGTGGAGAGTCTTCCTTCACACTCCTGACATATATTGTAGATGGTGGAGAAGCATTGGGGAGTGAGGAGATGAGCCACTCATTGCAGAATAACCAGCCTCTGACCTGTTCTAGTAGCCAGGGCATTTATCTGGCTGGTCCAGTTCAGTTTCTGGTCAATAGTGACCCGCAGGATGTGTGGGACTTGCCGATGGTAATGCCATTCAATGTCGAGGGGAGGTGGTTACGCGCTTTCTTGTTGGAGATGGTCATTGCCTGGCACTTAAGTGGCAAGTAACATTCACGCCACATAAGTGCCCAAGCCTGGATGTTGTCCAGGTCTTGCAGCATGCGGGTATCGAGAGCTTCATTATCTGAGGAATTGCGACTGGATCTGAACACTGTACAATCATCAGCGAATAATCCCACTTTTAACCTTATGATGGAGGGAAGGTCAATGATGAAGCAGCTGAAGATAGTTGGGCCGAAGATGCTGCCCTGAGGAACTCCTACAGCAATGTCCTGGGCCTGAGATGATTGGCCTACAATGACCACAGCCATCTTCCTTTGTGCCAGGTATGACTCCAGCCACTGGAGAGTTTTCCTTCTGATCTGAATTTACTTCAGTTTTACGAGGGCTCCTTGGTGTCACACCCGGTCAAATGCTTTTATGTCAAGGGAAATCACTCTCACCTCACCTCTGAATTTAGTTCTTATGTCCACGTTGTGAGATCTTGAGCTGAGTGGCTCTGGTGGAACCCAAACTGAACATTGGAGAGCAGGTTAATACAAGAGCAGCTGCTATAAATTGGTAGTTGTACCATGCAGGAACTGTAACATGCTATGCCAAGGAGTGATGCAACATGGATGGAAGCCTATAATCCCCAGACTGCTGAGTTTGCAGTTACAGCTATGCTGATAAGATGAGTAAACATAGAAACATAGAAGATAGGAGCAGGAGTAGGCCATTCGGCCCCTCAAGCCTGTTCCGCCATTCAATGCGATCATGGCTGATCATCCAAATTCAGTACCCTGTCCCTGCTTTCTCCCCATATCCCTTTAGCCTTAAGAAATATACCTAACTAGAGTTCAATAACAGAAAAAAACAGCATGTTTTATTCCCACATAAAAATGAATAAATATATATTACAGGATTCTATTTAGTTTAAATGTTTGATAATTGTCATACTATAATTCACTTATTCCATTTCAAACACTTTATGTATGGTGAAACCAATGAACATGACTTCCACAAATTGTGTCTTTCTGGTGAATCTTTGTATTCATTCAATTGAGCCATACCGATTCTAGAGAATGAAACATTTCTTCCACTTTTGGCACTTGTTTGGGAATTATTTTTTGCCTATTTTTCCACCGACAGGACTTAGGATAAGAGTTACTTTTAAATGTTGGGTTCTTAAAGCAAAGTGCATTCACACAAGTTTAGGGAAACAAACACACCTAGATGATACTGTAATATGCTAATAAGCTAGACTCTGAAGTTGCTTTCCCAAAGACTGTTAGCATTAAGCAATTTGTTAACCTCTCTCTGTTATTGGTAAACACTCACACTCAATGTGTTGGGAAGTCTCTCATCCTTACAAGAAGACAGGTTGTAGGCAGAAGTGCCCACCTAAAATGGGTAGGCATAAGTAGATGGAAGTACATCTTGAATGCAATTTCCTTTGTTCATATATGTAGGATGCTCAAACATATGTCAGTGAATAATTGCATTCAGGGCTCCTAGGTACCAGACTGAATGTGGAAGATAGTTTAAAGAGCTCATTAAGATTATTTCATAAGTTGAACCCTTTTTTCCCAGTTTTCCATCTCTTGCAATTAGCTGTTCATCTAGCTTCATGGTATTTAGAATCATAGAATCAGAGAATCATAGAAACTTACAGCACAGAAGGAGGCCATTTGGCCCTTCGTGCCTGTGCTGGCTCTTTGAACGAGCAGTCGTGCTTAGTCCCACATCCCCGCTTTTAGTCCGTAACCCTGTAAGTTCCTCATCCTCAAGTATCTGTCCAACTCCCTTTTAAAATTATTTATGGAATCAGCTTCCACCACCTTTTCAGGTAGAGCCTTCCAGATCCCAACAACTCTCCAAGTGAAAACATTTCTCCTCATCTCCCCTCTAGATCTTATGCCAAGGATTTTGAATCCATGACCTCTGGTTATTGACCCAGTCGCCAGAGGGAATAGTTTTTCTCTATCTACTCTAAAAACCTCTCTTCATCTTGAAAACCTCTATTAGGTCACCTCTTAAACTTTTCTGTTCCAAGGCGAACAGTCCTAACTGTTCCAACCTGTAATCATCACTGAAGTTCCTCATCCCTGGTAATATCCTGGTAAATCTCCTCTCTACCCTTTCTAAGGCCTTTACATCTTTCCTGAAGTGTGGAGCCCAGAATTGTCCACAATACTCCAGCTGAGGCCTAATCAGTGATTCATAAAGTTCTAGCATGATCTCTTTGGAAGATCTTTTTTTCTCTCTCCAGATGCCACTGTTCCATAAAGGATTTCACAATAGGTTTTTCCTTGCATTAGTGCTTTTTTTGAATAAGAAGAGGAGATAAAGAGGGAAGCCAGGCAGGTCAGGTTGTTGGAAGCAGCCAATCACATTATGTTCAGCTTTCAGGGACAGCCAGCATATTCTGCACTGCGAAGACATCACCAGCCACATATACAGACCTTGGCAGATAGGGCAATGAATGTAGGGAACGGTCTACTCAGGGGCTGGGTCAACAGAAAGCCACATGCTGAGCTGTGTCATCTGCTGCATCTATGAAGCAGCACAGGGGTGGTGCATCCAGTGACAGCCAAAGTCAGCGGCAGCCTGAAACTTGGCTCCACCTGCTGGCAGGCATAGTGCAATGCTGACCGACTGTGATTGTGCCAAGAAGTGGCACAAAGGGCCACCCTCCTTGCAAGCATCAATTTGTAGCATCACCTCCACTCCAGCAGCCATCAAACAGGGAGTCAGCTGCAAAGTTGCTCCGTCACTTGCCTACAGATTCATGCCTACACCTTGAGTTTCTTTGCCTTCATTTTTGCCAGTCACTTCTTAGTTTCCTTCCCCTTCAACCTTGGTAAATGCTGTTAATGGATTCAGATGCCTTTTGAGCCTTTCCATAGGCTTTCAAAATTTGCCTCTGCCTATTACAACATGTCCCATCCCTTCCCTTGCATATAATTTTCTGCTGCCACCAGTGTACTCCCTTGCACACATCCTGAACCTATGCAGAATGATGATAATGAGCTGACCACAGAAATTAAATGCAAACAACACACATTCATTCGGTCACTGCAAAACCTGTTTGGGCGTAAACTTCACGAATATCATGAAATCTAGGCTAATGAGCCTTTTGGCAGAAAGGTATTGGCCCAAAAATTCGTGAGGAAGCCTTCGTGCGAGGGTAAGGCTTCCCCGCGATCTCTCACTGCGCGTTGGCTTTTTCAGTTCCAGCTCGCACGAACTTGATGTTCTGGACAGCTGCTGTGCTGGGCTTGCGTATCCCACAGGCGCAGTTAATTCGTGCGAGCTGTGGGATCACGTGACTCAGTTAGAGCCAATGGCAGCACACCATCTTCCATTCATAACTTTCACATAAGTGCTGTGAAAGCTATGAATACTATAGCCCCCCAAAAGAACAGCTAAACCTCAATTAAATAAAAAAAAAAACCATCACATTAATAAAATAAGTATAGTTAAATAAATTAACCATTTTAAATAAAAAATTAAATTTTTGAAAAAATTTAAAATCTTTTAAAAAGTTATAAAAATAAACTTACCTGTCTTTAAAGTCTCTAAAAAAGATATACCTGTTAAAAAAATTCAAAATAATACTTAATTCACTACTTACCTTGTTAAAAGTGGGTCTTACTCCTCCTTTTTTTAAATGTGTAAAATCTTCCATACTTACCTGCGTGTTGAAACCACTAAGTGCACTGCATGCGCGCAGCCGGTAGCGCGCACGCGGTTCACCTAGGAACCGCCCCCTTTTCCATTCACCAAGTGCCGGTTTTCAGCGCATGCGCAGTGCATGCAGAAAACCGGCAATTGGAGACAGAATACGCGAGAGTACACAGTGCGTACTCTCGCGTATCAACACAAATTTTTGGGCCAGTGTGTTTTTCACAGTTGCAGTGGAAACAGTATGAAGATTTCACAAGCCCACCGTTACACTTTACTGAATCCCTAATGACAACAATGAGGGCATTTGCAGATGGTAAGCTCAATTAAAAAAAGATTGCTACACAAGCCACTGCTGAGGTATCCAACAGGTTCACAACTCCATAAAACCCAACACAATATTAATGGCTGCTCACCTCCCACAGTGACACTGGATAGCATCCTGTGGTGTTAGAAATTATCCTCAGAAAACTAACATTACATAAAATATGCATATATAATTTTGAGTAAGAGAGAGAGAAGACAGAGGGAAGGGATACAGACATACAAGAAAAAAAATTGAGAGTTTAGAATGACAAACTTTGATAATTTGACTGAAATCCAATATCATCTATTCAGAATCATTTCTTTGGCACAAATTACTCTCCATATGTTTTCAGGTCTTAATTAGACAACTGCCTGGCGAATTACATGAGTATTGTTGCGCTAAAATCATTTTCTCAACATTTAGAGTCATAGAGTCATAACGGCACAGAAGGAGGCCATTCGGCCCATCGAGTCCATGCCGGCTCTCTGTAGAGCAATCCAGTCAGTCCCATTCCCCTGCTCTATCCCCATAGCCCTGCAAGTTTATTTTCCTCAAGTGCCTATCCAGTCTCCCCTTGAAAACATTGAGTGTCTCCGCTTCCGTCGGCAGCGAATTCCAGGTCATCATCACTCGCTGTGTAAAAAAGTTTTTCCTCACATCCCCCCTGTATCTCTTGCCCAAAACCTTAAATCTGTGTCCCCTAGTCCTTGTACCATCAACTAGTGGGAACAGCCTTTCCCCGTCTAGCCTATCCAAACCCGTCATAATCTTGTACACCTCTATCAAATCACTCCTCAACCTCCTTTGCTCTAATGAAAACAAATCCAGCTTCTCCAACCTGTCCTTGTAGCTAAGATCCCCCATTCCCGGAACCATTCTGGTAAATCTCCTCTGCACCCTCTCAAGGGCCTTCACATCCTTCCTAAATGTGGTGACCAGAACTGGACGCAATACTTCAGTTGTGGCCTAACCAGCGCTTTATAAAGGTTCAGCATAACTTCTCTACTTTTGTACTCAATACCTCTATTTATGAAGCCCAAGATCCCATATGCTTTGTTAACGACTCTCTCAATATGTCCTGCCACCTTCAGGAACCTATGCACATTAACTCCCAGGTCCCTCTGTCCCTGCACGCTCTTCAAAACTGTGCCATTTATTGCCTCTCCCTGTTCCTTCTGCCAAAATGCATCACCTCACACTTCTCTGTATTAAATTCCATCTGCCACTTGTCTGCCCATTCTGCTAGCCTTTCTATGTCCTGTTGCACTTGATTGATATCCTCCTCACTGTTTGCCACACCCCCAAGAGTTTGGTGTCATCGGCAAATTTAGAAATTCTACTCTGTATTCCAATATCCAGGTCATTTATATATATATTTAAAAAAGCAGTGGCCCCAGCACTGACCCTTGCGGAACACCACTGTCCACCATTTGCCACAACTCGCTGTTTTCTGTCCTCAAGCCAATTCCTTATCCAAGCTGCCACTGACCCACCTATTCCATGAGCCTCAATTTTGTTAACCAGCCTTCTATGTGGTACTTTGTCAAACGCGTTCCTAAAATCCATGTAGAGAACATCCATTGCATTCCCTTCATCAATTCCCTCTGTTACCTCATCAAAAAATTCAATTAGATTAGTCAAACAAGATCTGCCTTTTACAAACCCGTGTTGGCTCTCCTTAATTAGCTTAAACCTCTCCAAGTGCCCGTTCATTTTTTCCTTGATTATTGTTTCTAAAACTTTACCCACCACTGATGTTAAACTGACCGACCTGTAGTTACTAGGATTGTCCTTACACCCTTTCTTGAACAATGGTGTCACATTTGCCACTTTCCAATTTGCACCTCCCCCGCATCTAGGGAAGATTGGAAAATTATGGCAAGCCCTTCCGCTATCTCCTCCCCCAATTCCCTTAGCAACCTGGGATGCAAGCCATCTGGACCAGGCATACCCAGCCTTTCTAGTACATCCTGTCTATCAATTTTCACCCCTTCCACTGCTTCTACCTTTTCCACTTCTGCCGATATTTTGTCAGCATCCACCTCCTTAGTAAACACCGATACAAAGTACTCATTGAGTATTCTAGCCTTGCCCTGCGCCTCCAAGCATATGTCACCCTCTTTGTCTCTAATAGGCCCCACCCCGCCTCTTCCTACCTGCTTACTGTTTACATGCCGGTAGAAGATTTTTGGGTTCCCTTTTATGTTAACCGCCATTCTACTCTCATATTCTCTCTTTGCCAATCTTATTTTCATCTTCACATCCCCTCTCAACTTATTGTATTTGGTCTGGTTCTCCCTTGAAGAATTCACCTGACATGCATCATACACCCTCTTTTTTTGTTTCATCATCTTCTCTATCTCCCTCATCATCCAAGGAGCCCTTGCTTTGGTTCCCTTACCCTTCCCTCTTGTTGGAATGTACCTAGCCTGTACTTGGAACATCTCCTCCTTAAAGATCACCCATTGTTCCATTACAGTTTTTCCCGTCAGTCTTTGGTTCCATTTTACCCTGGCTAGATCCTTTTGCATCCCATTGAAGTTAGCCCTATTCTAGTTTAGAAGTTCCACTCTAGATTGTTCCTTGCTCCTCTTCATTGCTAATCTAAATCTTATGATATGATGATCACTCGTACTTAAGTGTTCTCCCACAGACACTTGGTCGACCTGGCCCACCTCATTCCCCAGCACCAGATCCAGCAATGCCTCCTTCCTAGTTGGGCCAAGAACATATTGGTCAAGGAAATTCTCCTGAACATATTTCAGAAATTCCTCCCCCTCCTTTCCCTTTACCCTAGCATTATCCCAATCGATATTTGGGTAATTAAAGTCCCCCAATATCACCACTCTATAGCTCCTGCATATCTGCGATTTCCCTGCAGATTTGCTGCTCTACCTCCTTCTCACTATTTAGAGGCCTATAGAATACCCCCAATAGCGTGATCATACCCTTTTTGCTCCTCAACTCTAACCAAATGGATTCTGTCCTTTTCCCCTCAAGAACATCCTCCCTTTCCAACACTACAATGTCTTCCTTAATCAGCACTGCCACCCCACCTCCCTTTTTTCCTTCCCTATCTTTTCTGAACACCTTGTACCCTTGAATGTTAAGTGCCCACTCCTCACTGTTTTTAAGCCAGTTTTCCATTATTGCCACATCATCATATTGCCACACAGCTAATTGTGCTTGTAGCTCACCAACCTTATTCACCACACGTTGTGCCTTTACGTACATGCATTCTAAACCCATTTTTGAATTTTTCGTAGTCTTTCTTAGTCTGCTCCTATCTAATGTGGTACTACCTCTAGTACTATCTTCTCTGGTACTATCCAACACACTCACTCTTTTATGCACCTTATTCCTCTTTTCTACTCATATATGCTGGTGCCCATCCCCCTGCCAAATTAGTTTAAACCCTTCCTTTGGGAATTACAATGCACTGTCAAGCCAAGTTTTTATCACTTTCCAACAGACACTTCACTATAAATAATACACAAATAAAACAAGAATTCTGTGGGTCACTGACAGGATTAAAATGGAGTGCACTGGAACAGTTGAATAGTACAAAAATCACAGCCATTCTCTAATGTCCCGGTAGCCTCCTAGAACTGTCGCAATACTTTGTGCACAGACTCTTATCAACTCATAGAAACAGCTTTATTTTGCTTCTTTTTTTTCCCCTTCCTTCTCCCGTCACAGCAGTGACAGTAGCAATGGAAATTATTGAAACTACAAGGCCTTAGGTAAAAGAAGGTAGCAAATGCAACCCCACTATTCAAGAAAAGAGAGTGAAAACAGGGAACTACAGGCCAGTTAGCCTGACATCAGTCGTCAGGAAAATGCTGGAATCTATTATTAAGGAAGTGGTAACAGGGCATTTAGAAAATCATAACATGATTAGACAGAGTCAACATGGTTTTATGAAAGGGAAATCATGTTTAATAAATTTATTTGAGTTTTTTGAGGATGTAATTAGCAGGGGAGATAAAGGGGAACTAATAGATGTAGTATATTTTGATTTCCAAAAGGCATTAAGAACATAAGAAATAGGAGGAGTAGAAGGCCATACGGCCCCTTGAGCCTGCTCCGCCATTCAATAAGAACATGGCTGATATTCGACCTCAACTCCACTTTCCCACCCGATCTCCATATTGCTTGATTCCCCTAGAGTCCAAAAATCTATCTATCTCAGCTTTGAATATACTCAAATACTCAGTGACATGAATCTTGTATGAAGTAATACTGGGCAGCCTGCTGGTGGCGCTGTCCAGGGAGAGTATAAATACTCGGGCATGGGCCCAGCTTGCTTAGGACATTCCTCAACAGGAACTAGAGAAGGACACAACTAGATCTCCATGTTGGAAAAGTTGATTAAAGCTTTGTTTAACGCTTAGACCAAGTGCCTAGTAGTTTTCTTACGTCACTCAGCATCCACAGCCCTCTGGGGTAGAGAATTCCAAAGATTCACAACCCTCTGAGTGAAGAAAGTCCTCCTCATCTCGGTCTTAAATGGCCTAAACCTTATCCTGAGACTATGCCCCCTAGTTCTAGACACTCCAGCCAGGGGAAACAACCTCTCAGCATCTACCCTGTCAATCCCCTTCAGAATCTTGTATGTTTCAATGAGATCACCTCTCATTCTTCTAAACTCCAGAGAGTATAGGCCCATTCTACACAATCTCTCATCATAGGACAGCCCTCTCATCCCAGGAATCAATCTAGTGAACATTCGTTACACCGCCTCCAAGGCATTTGATAAGGTGCCACATAAAAGGTTGTTACGCAAGATAAGGGCTCATGGGGTTGGGGGTAATATATTAGCATGGATAGAGGATTGGTTAACGGACAGAAAACAGACAGTAGGGATAAACGGGTCATTTTCCAGTTGGCAGGCTGTTAACTAGTGAGGTGCTGCAAGGATCAGTGCTTGGGCCTCAACTAGTTACAATTTATATTAATGACTTAGATGAAGGGACCGAGTATAATGTATCCAAGTTTACTGACGATACAAAGCTAAGTGGGAAAGTAAGCTGTGAGGAGGACACGAAGAGCCTGCAAAGGGATACAGACAGGTTAAGCGAGTGGGCAATAAGGTGGCAGATTGAGTATAATGTGGGGAAAGGTGAGGTTATTCACATTAGTAGGAAGAATAGAAAAACAGAATATTTTTTAAATGGTGAGAAACTATTAAATCTTGGTGTTCGGAGAGATTTAGGTGTCCTTGTACAGGAAACACAGAGTATTAGTATGCAGGTACAGCAAGCAATTAGGAAGGCAAATGGCGTGTTGGCCTTTATTGGAAGGGGGTTGGAGTACAAGAGTAAGGAATTCTTGCTACAATTATATAGGGCTTTGGTGAGACCACACCTGGAGTACTGTACTGTGTACAGTTTTGGTCTCCTTATCTGAGGAAGGATATACTTGCCTTAGAGGTGCAACGAAGGATCACTAGATTGATTCCTGGGTTGGGAGGGTGTCCTATGAGGAGAGATTGAGCCTATACTCTCTGGAGTTCAGAAGAACGAAAGCTGATCTCATTGAAACATATAAGATTCTGAGGGGAATTTTCAGGGAAGATGCTGAAAGGTTGTTTCCCCTGGCTGAAGAGTTTAGAACTAGGGGGCATAGTCTCAGGATAAGGGGTCGGCCATTTAAGACTGAGATGACGAAGAGTGTCTTCACTCAGAGGGTTGCGAATCTTTGGAAATCTCTACCCCAAAGGGTTGTGGCTGGTGAATCATTGAGTATATTCAAGGCTAAGATCAAGGGATATGAAGATCAGGCGGGAAAGTGGAGTTGAAGTCGAAGATCAACCATGATCTTATTGAATGGCGGAGCAGGCTGGAGGGGTCGTACGGTCTACTCTTGCTCCAAATCTTATGTTCTTAATTAAGGGCGTCAAACCACAGACTCCTGCCATGCAGGTGGATGTACCATAGGTATCCCCAGAGAAGCTAAACCTCCTTCAGACACTTCAGCGAGTGACTTGAAGGTGGACACAAGAGGTGAAAGAGACCTGGATTCGTATAGATAATTGATATTTTTGAACTACTCCCATCCTCCACAAGGCCACCCTCAAAGAAAGAGCTCCCGAATTTTGGGTTCAATGCCTTGGAGAGAAGTGCCTTATCACATCTCTAAGGATGTCCCAAAGTACTTCACATAACATGAATTACTCTGAAGTATAGTCAGTGCTGTTATTTAGGTGAATACAGCAGACATTTTGTGCAGAGCACTGGCCAATGTCATTCAGGGATTTCTGCAATTAGAGGGGCTGGAATTGGTTAGTGTCAAGCAATCATCTAATACCACTGGGAAGACACTGATCCATTGTTAAAAGCCTTCAGTCAGTCATAACTGATCAAAACTCCTGGGTCAGAATCCAGTGCATTCACCATGTTGCTAATTGGCACCAAAGCTAATACTCTGGAATTGCTATTTGATGACTCCAATAAATCTAAATACACTCAGAGTCCCAATGCTGTTGCTGCCAGCCGATGTATGGTTTTAGGAGGAAACTCTTTTGTAAATCAGGGGCGCCTGATTACACCACAGTAGTGGCGACACCTGCTTAGGTGTGGCTGAACTTCTTCTACCTCTTTTTCTTAATGTTCCCTTACAGTACATGAGACATATTCAGTCTGCCCTGCTGGGTGCAGGCCAACAACCCATGGCAAATATGACATGCTTTGGCAGGATGTAAAGACGCCCACCATGACCATCAGCTACAGCATTAAGCACAGTGGTTAAGCTCTTTTGAAACATTGGAGGTGGACATTCTAACAATGTGGCATAGCATCGGCAGTGGCAAGGCTTCAATCAAGACAAGATAACATTAGTCGGTACTGAGAAACGATGAAGGCAGCTGTGCTGATTGATGAACCAGTGAAAATAAAATTGGAAATAATAGAATCATAGAATCTTACAGCACAGAAGGGGGCCATTCGGCCCGGTATGCCTGTGCTGGTTCTTTGAAAGAGCTGTCAAATTTAGTCCTACACCCCAGTTTTTTCCCCATAACCCTGCAAATTAGTTCTCTTGAAATACATGTCCAATTGCCTTTTGAAAGTTCCTATGGAACCTGATTCCACCACACTTTCAGAACAAAACAACCCTCTGTATGAAAAAAAGTTCTCCTCATTTCCCCTCTAGTTCTTTTGCCAAATTCTGACCTCTGGTTACCAACCCACTTACTAGTCAGACATGATTTGCCTTTAACAAATCTGTGCTGGCTGTCCCTTATTAACCCATGCTTCTTTGAGTGAGAATTAATTTTGTCCTTGACAATGGTCTCTAGTAGTTTTCCCACCACTGACGTTATAGTAATTAGGAACATAGGAACAGGCCATTTAGCCCCTCGAGCCTGTTCCACCATTCAATGAGATCATGGTTGATCTGTGACCTAACTCCATATACCTGCCTTTGCTCCATATCTTTTAACACCTTTGGTTAACAAAAATTTATCAATCTCAGATTTAAAATTAACAATTGACCTAGTATCAACCGATGTTTGCGGAAGAGAGTTCCAAACTTCTACCATCCTTTGTGTGTAGAAGTGTTTCCTAATTTCACTCCTGAAAGGCCTGGCTCTAGTTTTTAGGCTATGTTCCCTAGTCCTAGACTCCCCAACCAGCGGAAATAGTTTCTCGCGATCTAACCTCTCAGTTCCCCTTAATATCTTGAAAACTTCGATCAAATCACCCTTTAACCTTCTAAATTCCAAGGAATACAACCCTAGTTTGTGTAATCGCTCCTCGTAATTTAACCTCTGGAATCCAGGCATCATTCTAGTAAATCTATGCTGCACTCCCTCCAAGGCCAATATATCCTTGCTAAGGTGTAGTGCCCAGAACTGCTCTCAGTACTCCAGGTGTGGTCTAACCAGGGCTTTATATAGCTGTAGCACGACTTCTACCCCCTTGTATTCTAGTCCTCTAGAAATAAAGGCCTGTGAAGGAATAGCCAGGATTCAGAAAAATACACGATACTAAGAACAGATTTCTGAAATTATTAATAAATGACATACTGGGTTTAAAAGACATAAGCCTTAGCAGACAAGGCTGCAGGCAGAAATACAGGCTTCTGAGATAAGATCAGTTGTTAAACAAAGTTGTAAAACACCACAAGCTTTGAAATGGGAATTAGTTAAAAAAAACTAAAACAATGCCCTATTGAAGCAAACCATTGGAGGTTCCTCTATGTCTGAACATTGGAACCAACACAATGGAATCACCCAGTTTAAAGTGTTAAAAGCTAACACTGATGCAAACAGAAACTTAGAATATTAAACAACCATAAGCCTTCATAATATATCAAATAAAACAGGAAACACGCTAAAATATGCAACCAATTGAGATAGCTAGAAAACAAGTGAACACTGAGTTAAAGTGTTTTCAATTTACATATTGTAAATATGATACCTACAGAAGGCTTTGAAGAAATGATATCAAGTAAAAGAAACGCCTGCTGAACAAATAGTTTTAATGTTAAGCTTGAAATATGGAGTCCCGAGGTCTGATAAAAACCAATTGAAGTAAATAAGAAATGTATGGAACACTCTAGATGAAGTATTTACAAGTTGTAAAATATACCTACAGAAAGACTTTGAAAATGACATCAATGGATGCATCAAGCAATTACATTGTTCTTGTATTGAACTTGGAATACCACGGAGTCACAACGTCTGATAATAACCAGTTAAAGTAGTATTAGAAATTCAATAGAAAGACTTCCTAAGAATGGCATCAAATAGATAAATCGATAATAACCATTTTATGATAGGTTTTTGAAACACCTAAACAGGAGACAAGTCTAAAAGCTAACAGCTGATATGACAATAAAGAATAGAACAAAGTCAGCAAAGAATGACATGAAATAATTAGCTTACATCATCAGGAAAACTTCAAAGGATAAACCACCCAAAAAAGATATAAAAATATGAGCTTTTCAGATAGAAAGTCAGAAGTCGCTGGGAAGACAAGCGTTTCTCAACTTCACAGACACTCTCTAAGTTTTCAATTTTGAGTCTCGGGTAATCAAGGTATTTGATTTTGGTGGATATTCTGGAATAAGAAATAAGTAGAAGTGTGGAAATGTAACGAAGTTAAGATTTGAGAATAAGGATCTCTGATAAGAAATGTAAGCTATTTGTATTTTGAACGGTTAAAGTTGCGATTGCCATAAATGTCGGTTCTTTAATAAAGCTATATATTTTTAGAATTGTCTCGCAGAGTATTTCTGCATCATCTTGCGAACTCAAATTTCTGTACGCTCAAAGGAGTTGCAGAATTCTGGGGGGCATTCCGGACCCTCATAATTCCGGAAGGTTACAGTCTAGTTAAACTTATTAAAAGTACTATCCGGAGGACGGTAACATCTTTAGACCGTTTCTTTCCTTTAGGGAGAGGTAGTCTGACCTTTAGACCCAATTAAGCGTCTTATAGGATCCGGCTACCGCTAACTTTAGTTGAAGGTAAACGTCTGGGGAATACGCCTGATCTGGGGTAGTCCGAAAGGGCTAGGACTTGTAATTATCCCTTCAGGCCAGCATTCCATTAGCTTTTTTGATTATTTTCTGTACCTGTCTATGATATTTTAATGATCTCTGTGCATGGACCCCTAAGTCTCTTTGGACCTCCACTGTTTCTAGCTTTTCACCATTTATAAAGTATTCTGATCTATCCTTTTTTGGTCCAAAGTGGATGACCTCACATTTACCTTCATTGAAATCCATTTGCCACAGTTTTATCGATTCACTTAATCTATTAATATCTTTTTGTAATTTTATACTTCCATCTACACTGCTTGCAATGCCGCCAAACTTGGATGTGTGGCTCCCTATTCCGTCATCTAATATGTTAATAAATGGCAGTGTGTATTTGCAACTCCAAAGTTCTGATTGGTTCCCTTGGAATGACAAGACCAGATTTCTGATTGGTCACCTTGGAGGATAAGACACACCCAGCAGTTTGTGTGGAATGTGTAATTAGATCCTGTCTGCCCGAGTAATCAAGTACTTTGCAATGTGTAATTTGATCCATTCATTCTGACTGCCAGGCTCCAGAGCTCACAGCACTGCTTTCAGAGAACAGACAGGGCTCACCCTTGTGAGTTACGACCTTCTCCCCCCTCCACCCCCCAAGATCCTAACCTTCTCCCCTCCAACAAGTTCCTGAACTTCTTTCCCCGCCACCCATAGATGGGGTAGTGTGTGTGGGTCACGGATTGTTAACAGGTTTATTGGGTATGAATATTGGGTCTGAAGTGAATAGTGAGTGTCATGACTTCCAGATTTCGTCCAGTCTAATGATGTCACTTGCCGCACACGCGCCAGGCTTGCTGAGAAATCAACCAGGTCTAGGGGGAGGAGAGGGAGAATGTGGTGCGGGTGAGGTTGGAAGAATGCGATCCACATCTATCAGAGGGGGGAGAATGTGATCCGTCTTCCTATCTGGATCACGTTCTCGCTTTCATCACCCCCTTTAGACCTGGATCACATTCTTCCCCCATCCCCACCGTCCTCTCCATGCTCTTTCCACGCCCCCGCCCTCGCCCCCCCCCCCCCCCCGGAGTTCCTGACCTCCTCTCCCCCCTCTGAGCTCCTCTCCTCTTTCGATCCCCTCTCCTTTCCCCACACTTGGATCCCCTCTGCTCTCCCCACCCTTCGATCCTCTCTCTCTCCCCCCTTCTATCTCCTCTCTCCCCCCTTCTATCTCCTCTCTCCCCTCCTTCTATCTCCTCCCCCCCCTCTTCGTTAACTTTGATTCTCTCTCCACAGATGCTGCCTGACCTGCTGAGTATTCCCAGCATTTTCTGTTTTTATTTCAGATTTCCAGCATCCACAGTATTTTACTTTTTAATTATGTAATATATCTACCATTTCCTTATTTTCATTTATATCACCATTATCAGTTTTTAAGGGGCCCACATTGCTCTTGATCACCTCTTTTTCCTAATATAATTGTTAAAAAAAGTTTGTGTTGATTTTGATATCCCTTGCAAGTTTCTTTTCATACTCCCTTTTTGGAGCACTTTCTATCTGTTTTGTCACCCTTTGTATCTCTCCCACTCGCCAGGATCTGTGATATTTTTTGCAATTTTGTATGCTTTTTCTTCTAGCTTTATGTTGTCCCTTACCTCTCTTGTCATCCATGACTGTTTTATTTGGCAAGTAGAGCTCTTGCCCCTTAGGGGTATAAACTGGTTCTTTTTTGAACACCTCCCACTGATCTTGTCGTTTTACCCATAAACAGATTTGCCCAGTTTATAGTGGGCAGTCTCTGTCTCATCCCGTTGAAGTTGGCCTTACCTAAAACTAGAATCTTAGTAGTTGTTTCGAGTTTCTCCCTTTCAAACACGACATTGAATTCAATCATATTATGGTCGCTATTAGATAAATGTTCATGCACCGTTAGGCTGTTAACTAAATCTGACTCATTACTCATTATTAAATCTAATATGGCCTGACACTTGTAGTTCTAGGACATATTGTTGTATTTTTGTTTTATCGCCACCCATCCTGAACAAAGTCAAGAAATTTGCTACCTTTCTGACATGAACTCGTCTGCTTATCCCAATCTATATGAAAGTTAAAATCTCCCATTAAAACCACACTGCCTTTACTACATGCTTGTCTAATCCCTGCATTTATATATTCTGCGACTTCACAGCTGCTACATGGGGGCACTACAGTCTTAAATCCTTTTCTATTTCTTAATCCCACCCATAAAGTCTCCACTGCCTACTTACCGCTTGTTATATCCTCTCATCATTGAAGTAATTTCATCCTTAATCACTAAGGCTACTCCTCCCCCTCTGCCATTTTCCCTATCCTTCCACTAGACCTGGTATATTCAGTTTCCAGTCCTGACTGTCTTGCAGCCATGTCTCAGTAATGGCTACCATGTTGTACCTTCAAAGTTGAATTTGCACCTGCAATTTATTCAATTTGTTCCTTATAATCAATGCGTTTGTATAAAGAATGCTAATTTGGGCCTCACACCCTAACCTGTCTTTCTGCTCCAACGTTGTTTTTCTCACACATTTCTTATTTCTCTCCTGATTTAATTACTTTACATCCTTTAGTTTTCCCTTTACCTGAAGTGCCTAACGCACAATTTCTGACTATTACTCTACTCTCTTCCTTTTCATTTGTTTTAGTATTATTATTAATACCACCTTTTCCACCTGAGCCCTACCCCTGATTTACTAGTTTAAAGACTAGTTTAAATTGGCCTGTAATTACCAGGCTTATCCCTGTCCCCTTTTTGAAACAGAGGTGTAACACTTGCGGTCTCCAGTCCTCTGGCATCTTTCCTATATCCAAGGAGAATTGAAAGATTGTCGTCAGAGCTTCCGCTATCTCCACCCTAGCTTCCCTCAGCAACCTAGGATGCATCCCATCTGGACCAGGCGACTTGTTAACTTTGAGTGATGCCTACCTATTTAGCTCCTCCTTTCTATCTATTTTTATCCTATCCAATATCTCTATTGACAGATGCAAACTACTCATTCAGTACCTCAGCCATGCCCTCTACTTCCATAAGAAGATTTCCTTTTTGTCCCTAATCGGCCCTACTGTTCCTTTAACTATCCTTTACCTTTTTATTTGTTGATAAAAGATTTTTGGGTTCCCTTTTATATTACACTCTAATCTTCTCTCATACACTCACTGCCCCTCTTATATCCTTTTTCAATTTCCCCCTGCATTCTCTGTATTCTGCCTGGTTTTCGACTGTATTCTGTACCTGACATTTGTCATAAACCTCCTTCTGTTTTATTTTAACCTCTATTTCCTTTGTCATCCAGGAGCTCCAGCTTTAGATGCCCCATCTGTCCTCCTTATGGGAATATGCTTGGTTTGTACCCAAAGTAGCTCTGCCTTGTCGGCCTGCCATTGCTCATTTACTGCTTTCCTGGCCAATCATTGTT
The DNA here is from genome assembly GCA_030390025.1 of Squalus acanthias. Lineage (NCBI taxonomy): Eukaryota > Metazoa > Chordata > Chondrichthyes > Squaliformes > Squalidae > Squalus > Squalus acanthias. Next base: position 5,628,590 of record CM059444.1, on the reverse strand, counting down.
TCTAGTCCACCTGTGCTAGATCCCTTCTCAAATCACTGAAATTGGCTCTCTTCCAGTTGAGCATTTTCACCTTTGATTTTTCTTTGTCCCTTAATGCTGCAGTTGTACAGGGCCTTGGTGAGGCCACACCTGGAGTATTGTGCGCAGTTTTGGTCTCCTAACTTAAGGAAGGACATTCTTGCTATTGAGGGAGTGCAGCGAAGGTTCACTTGATTGATTCCTGGGATGGCCGGACTGACATATCAAGAAAGGTTGGGTCAACTGAACTTGTATCCTCTGGAGTTCAGAAGAATGAGGGGGGATCTTATAGAGACATTTAAAATCCTGACTGGTTTAGACAAATTAGATGCGGGCAGAATGTTCCCAATGTTAGGGAAAACTAGAACCAGGGGTCACAGTCTAAGGATTAAGGGGAAGCCATTTAAGACTGAGCTGAGGAGGAACTTCTTCACCCAGAGAGTGGTGAATCTATGGAATTCTCTTCCACAGAAGGTTGTTGAGGCCAGTTCGCTAAATATATTCAAAAGGGAGTTAGATATAACACTCACAACTAGGGGATCAAGGGGTATGGCGAGAAAGCAGGAATGGGGTACTGAGGTAGCATGTTCAGCCATGAACGCATTGAATGGCGGTGCAGGCTCGAAGGACCGAATGGTCTACTCCTGTACCTATTTTCTATGTTTCTATGTTTCCATAACTAATTTAAACCTAATTATATTATGATCACTATTACCCAGATGTTCTCCCACTGCAACACACTCCACTTGCCCTACTTCATTTCCCAGAACTAGATCCAGCACTGCTTCCTTCCTCGTTGGACTAGAAACATACTGATTAAGAAAGTTCTCCTGTACACATTTATAGGAATTATTCACCCTCCTTGTGTTTAATCTGTTTTTCCCCAGTCTATATTAAGCAATATAAAAAGAAATGGTGAAGTATTCTACAAACATGTAAATAACAAAAGAAAACTCAGTTTACTCAGTTTAGGGATAGGGCCACTAAGGGATACACACGATAAACTCACAGCTAATGACAGTGAAATGGCAGAAATATTAAATAATTACTTTGACTCAGTATTTGCCTGGGAGACTAACATGGTGGGCATGGCATTAGAAGAGATCAAAAAGATATAAAGGGGGAGAAATTCATTATAGCCCCGCTTGGGTCGCTAACTTTTAAAAAGTTGAGAAAATTAGCGCCAGGAAGGAAGTGGAGTGCTAAATCAAGCGCCCCACTTCATTCCTGAAGCACAACAGGCAGCAGGCGGGGTGCAAATTGTGCAGCGCTGCACAATGGGCCATGCAGGGCTGCCGCGTTGGAAGGCTCCTTCCCTCCCTTAAAGGGAAAGGCCATCGCTGCAGGCTCTGCAAGGAAAAAACTTACATGGTCCCCGACGGCAGCCACGATGCGGCCTGATCAGCCCGATGCACTGCAGCAGAATGCCGGGCTGATCGATGGGTGGTGATGAAACAAAGAAAAACGCAAAGAGCATTTCAGATTTTTTTTAACCTACCTTGGCCATCTCACCTTTAAGTATCGGCCCTGAAGCACCCGGCCTCCCGATCAACACCTCCTGCAGCTGTCGGTGTCATCGGCCAGCGATGCTGCAGGGAGCGGAAATGAATTTCAGGTCCGGGGCGATGCGCAGCCGGATGAAGCCTCGATCTCCTGCACGATCTCCGGGCGCAGGAGATCGTGGCGCTAGGGATTACCACCGCTGCAAACCGCCAGCTGAATTTTGTGGGCCGCGCCTGGGCGGTAAGTCTTTGGCGCCCCGTTATCGCCCCCGGAGGCGCTAACGGGAAGCGCTAAGGCACCGAATTTCTAGCCCAAAGACATTTAAGATAGAAAGGGGAAGATAATTGATAAACTAATCAAACTTAGATAGGATAAAACCCCTGGTCTGGAAGGATTGCATCCGGGCATATTAAAAGAAGTTAGGGAAGAGATAGCAGAGGCACTATTACACATATATAAAAATTCATTAGAAAAGGGAATAGTACCAGAGGACTGGTGAATATCTAATGTGATTCCTATATTTAAAAAGGGAGATAGAACAAGTCCAGGGAACTATAGACCAATTAGCTTAACATCAGTGGTAGGAAAGATAATGGAATCCTTACTCAAAGATGTAACAGAATAACATCTAGAAACTGAAAATACAATAAAGAGTAGTCAGCACGGATTTCAAAAAGGAAGGTCATGCTTGACCAACCTTATTAAATTCTTTGAAGAAGTAACAGAAAGTGTAGATAAGGGTAATGCAGTAGATATAATATATTCAGATTTCCAAAGGCCTTCGATAAGGTAGACTCATGACTAAGGTCAGAATATGTGGAGTCAGGGAACAAGTAGCAGAATGGATAGCAAGCTGGATACAAAACAGAAAAGAGAGAGTAGGGGTTAACGGTTGTTACTCAGATTGGTAAATGGTGGGCAGTGGTGTTAGGACCACTGTTGTTCACCAGTTACATAAACGATTTGGACTCGGGAATTGAAAGTACAATTTCAAAATTTGCAGATGACACCAAATTGGAGGGGTATAGTTAATACAGAGGAGGACTACGACAAAATATAAACTTGCAGAATGGGCGAGTAATTAGCAAATGCATTTCAATATAGTTAAGTGTAAGGTGGTACATTTTGGTCGGAAAATAAGGAGGCCACATACTCCTTGGAATATAAGTGTCTAAATGGGTTAGAGGAGCAGGGGGATCAGGGGGTACAGGTACACAAATCACTAAAAGTAGTGACGTAGGTTAATAAAGCCATGAAAAAAGCAAACAAAGTACTGGGGTTAATTTCTAGAGGGACAGAATTGAAAAGCAGTTAAACCTGTATAGAACCTTGGTTAGACCACACTTGGAATACTGTGAACAGTTCTGGTCTCCATATTATAAAAAGCACATAGAGGCACTGGAGAAGGTGCATAAAAGATTTACTAGGATGATACCAGAAATGAGAGGTTATACCTATCAGGAAAGAGTGAGCAGGCTGGGGCTTTTTTTCTAGAAAAGAGAAGGCTAAGGTGTGATCTGATAGAGCTCTTTATGATTATGAAAGGGTTTGATAAGGTAGGCGTAGAGAAGATGTTTCCACTTGTGGGGGAGACCTGAACTAGGGGCCATAAATAACTAGGAACAGGAGTAGGCCATTTAGTCCCTCGAGCCTGTTCCGCCATTCAATGAGATCATGGCTGATCTGCGACCTAACTCCATATACCCGCCTTTGGCCCATATCCCTGAATACCTTTGGTTAACAAAAATCTATCAATCTCAGATTTAAAATTAACAATTGATCTAGCATCAATTGCCTTTTGCGGAAGTGAGCTCCAAACTTCTACCACCCTTTGTGTGTAGAAGTGTTTCCTAATTTCACTCCTGAAAGGTCTGGCTCTAATTTTTAGACTATGCCCCCTGGTCCTAAACTCCCCAACCAGTGGAAATGGTTTCTCTCTATCTACTCTATCTCAAATATCTTGAAAACTTCGATCAAATCACCTCTTAACCTTCTAAATTCTAGGGAATACATCACTCATTTCTGTAATCTCTCCTCGTAATTTAACCCTTAGAGTCCAGGTATCATTCTGGTAAACCTATGCTGCACTCTCTCCAAGGCCAATATATCCTTCCAAAGGTGTGGTGCCTAGAATTGCTCACAGTACTCCATGTGTGGTCTAACCAGGGCTTTGTATAAATATAAGATAGTCCAAAAGAGAATTCAGGAGAAACTTCTTTAGCCAGAGAGTGGTTAGAATGTGGAACTCGCTATCACAAGGAGTAATCGAGGCGACTAGCATAGATGCATTTGAGGGGAAGCTAGGTAAACACATGACGAAGGAGCAGCGCTCCGAAAGCTTGTGATTTCAAATAAAGCTGTTGGACTATAACCTGGTGTTGTGCGACTTCTCACATTAAGAAAGATCAGAGAGAAGGAAATTGTCAAAATGTGTTCAGATCAGGGAATGGTTAGTGCTTGATTATATATTATTAAAAGAGAAAGAAGGATCAAAAACCTAGTTAAAATATTAAGCTGTTACTTTTTCAGACTAAGGGAAAAGCATAGATTGTATTTTTAAATCAAACTGCGACTGTTTCATTCCTAATGAGGGAGACTTGATGCTATAGTACTCCCACTATAGCATGATGAGCCCAAAAGAGGGTGAAAAAACAGAAAGGTGAACCTAAAATCAAGGTGCAACATATACACTAGATTTTACAGCAGCTTCAGTATTTTTGGCACAGTTATGCTCATGTGCTCATCTCGAAGGTTTTAAATATTGTAGAACATTAATAACATAGGCCCATAAAAGCTTTCCTAACACATCGTTGATACATTTTTTCTATTTGATGTCAGTCATGTAAGTAATGCATTTATAATTACGAATTTATGTAAGATCATCTTCACAGTTTCAGGTGTTGTAGTTTCTTTCTAGTTCTCATAAACTTTGCACTAGTTACCATGAGTCTTACCCCAACATTGCTTATTGAGATCTCACTGGTATTATTCCCCACCCCCATTTTCCTTTTCTGAAGGCACTGCCGTTTGCTGGTGTACAGTTCCATAACTGTCAGCCGTCCTCTGGTACCTCACCCAGGAGGTTATTACTCTTTGGTGAGCCCAGAGCGGTCAGCGGGATATCCAATTGTGGGAAAGTGGGGAAGAGATGACAGAGTTAATTCCTGTGCTCACCTAACATCCACAGATGTGCACATCAAGGAGTGGAAATGTTGGCTGATTTCTCCTTTATCCAGTTGATGATAGCATTCCTATTTTGCACATTTTTCCCTAACTTCTTTTAATATGCCCGAATGCAATCTCTTCTGCCCTGTTGACTTGCGTCAAGTTGGCGCTCCTTGGCATAGAACAAACTACGTGATGTGTGGCGCCCATACTTAAAGATGCTTTCTGTGTGGGGAAAGTGAGAGAAGGCAGAAGAGCTGTGCATCATTTTCAATTTGCGATTTGCATTATGAAGACCAAACTCCTTTAATTATTTGCATATCCTCAGACGTTCTGGAGTCAATCAGGAGTTGCCCGATTTTTCTGCCTTTTTAAAAAAAAACTCATTATAGCTTCGCCCAATGATTTAGTTGGTAAAGGCAGTATATGCTGACTTACCTGACCTTAGCCAGGTGTAAAAATTAGCCTTCACACCCTTGGTTAGGGAGAAGATAATCATTCCAGAGCTCCCACTCCTGATTGGTAGCAGCCCCTGCTGTAGAATGTGCCTCTGTGGCAATTGGGTGAAGACAGGATCTGGCTCAACTTTGATGTCATCCACGTCAAACAGCCGAGCTTCAGACCTGAACAATGGCCACTTGGGAATGGTACTGAAGAGTGCCTGGCACCTGTGGGACCGTACCTCAGCAAGGGTCAGGAGGAGGAGGAAGAGGAAAGATCTAGATATTATTAACATCGTTACATCCAGTTGCTTGGCAACATCGCTTATGGAGACTTCGATGGCAATTGTGTCCACAACCATGTTACATCTGAAATTGCCTGTGATGGCTGTAGGTGATGCTATAATAAGGATTTCCCATTTCGAGCACTTTGTCACAATTTTCAGTCACAAAAGCCTGTGGGGGTGAAATTGAGCTCGGTAGCGCCTGTTTTTTGGGTGCTATGAGGCCCGTTAAGCATCCAAAATGGTGTCCGCGGTGCGCACGCACACTTCCAATGGGAAGTGTGGCGGATGCCATATTTGTAAAGGGGTTAGCGGCACACATCTAACGACCGCCGGCGGCATGCAGAGCAGGCAGGTTACAATGTCAATCAATGTTCAACGCTGATTTGATGCCAGTGCTGCCATTTCGGATCTCCACGCTCCAGCCTACACCTCTCTTAACCTCGCACAGCTGAACACGATGTTAAACAGCATGAAGGACCAGCAATATTTAAAGGGATTATCAACTACTTACAGCTTAGTCGCTTGTTTATTTCTTTTGGCTGTTGCTGCAATTCTATGAGTTTTGGGTGCTTTTTCATACGTGTTAAAAGTTTCAATAGTCTACAGGGAGTGGTCTGGCTGGTGCTGAAGTACTTTTTTGGTGACTTAAAGGTTTGTGCTGAAACCAGTTACTTCCAGACATTGGTGGCCTCGTAGGACGACTTCTTGGCATTGAGCATGACTGGGAGAATTAGCAGAGGCCACGCACAGCAGGACAAGCTGCTAGAAGAGGGAGGAGGAGGAGGGGGAGAATGGCTCTCAGCAGGAGGCCTTGTCTGCAGAGGGTCTTTAGGGAACATATCTGTTGGAGAACTGTGCCATGACACCCTGGAAGCCCCTTTGCACACTGGTATCCAGAGCCATGATGGGAACAGTCTGAGCTTCCATGGCAACAACATCTTACATTTGTATAGTGCCTTTAACGTAGTAAAACGTCCCAAGGCACTTCACAGGAGCGTTATCAAACAAAATTTGACACCGAGCCACATAAGGAGATATTAGGACAGATGACCAAAAGCTTGGTCAAAGAGGTAGGTTTTAACGAGCGTCTTAAAGGAGGAAAGAGGTAAAGAAATGCAGAGGTTTAGAGAGGGAATTCCAGAGATTTGGGCCTCGGCAGCTGAAGGCACGGCCGCCAATGGTGGAGTGGTTAAAATCGGGCATGCTCAAGAGGCCAGAATTGGCGGAGCGCAGAGAGCTCGAGGGGTTGTAGGGCTGGAGGAGATTACAGAGATAGGAAGGGGCGAGGCCATGGAGTAATTTGAAAACAAGGATGAGAATTTTAAAATCGAGGCGTTGCTTAACTGGGAGCCAAAGTAGGTCAGCGAGCATGGGGTGAACGGGACTCGGTGCGAGTTAGGACACGAGCAGCAGAGTTTTGGATGATCTCCAGTTTACGGAGGGTAGAACGTGGGAGGCCGGCCAGGAGTGTGTTGGAATAGTCAAGTCTAGAGGTAACAAAGGCATGGATGAGGGTTTCAGCAGCAGATGAGCTGAGGCAGGGCGATGTTACGGAGGTGGATATAGGCGATGTTAGTGATGGCAGCAAGCTGAGATTGCATGACAGCAGTCTGAGCTTCCACTGCAACACTCATTCGTTGGGTGGATGCTGCTTGTGCTGCAATAGATGTTGAGACGTCAGCCATCAGACACTGCTTCATGGTTGGTTCCACAGGTGTGCTGCTGGACGTAGCCACCCATTCCAGGTTGGAAAGGATGGGGTCCAAGCTCTACGCAAGGCCTGTGCCAAGTTGATGCTGGACTCCTCCATGCTCCTTGACAGTGAACACAGGCTTTCCAGTGTACCAAGCATTTGGGTATGTACACTCATCAGCCTTCTTCTGTAGCCTGGCCCATCGAAGTCATCATCAGGGTCCTCTGCAGCAGAACTAGTGTGCGACCTCATCCTCCAGCGAGCTGGCACCAGTGCCATCCTTTCCCCTGCCTTGCTCCAGCGCACTTGTGCCCAGTGTCTCACCACGTGCAGATCCTGCCTCTATGCTATGCTCTAAAATACGCGTAGTGTCAGTATCTGAGCTTGTGTCTGCGACTGCGAAATCGAGCGACAATGTGTTTTCATCTTCACTGTCTTCTTAGTCTTCCTCCACAGTCGTGGCAGGTTGCAGTTCTTGGGTATCCGAAAGGAAAAAGGGACGAGTGTACGGTTGTGGTGACCGGAGAGGAGAAAGTAAGAAGTGCTTGCTTATACCATCAGCAGCTTGGAAGTCAGAAGAGATTGTGGGATGAGGAAGAAGTGAGATGAGAGAAGGAGTATTAGGTATGCGGATACCCTCACCTTCAATGGCTTCACCCCCGCGGGTGGCCACGACCTCAGCAATAGCCCTTCCCATAATGGCCAACACCGTCTCCTCCATGGGGCTTAGAACATGTGCGCCTCTCCCCTCTGGTTAGCTCCTGTTGCCTCCGGGTGTGCGCCACCTTCTTCCACAAGAGAGAGGGACGTGTGTCAGTGAGTGTCGTGCAATCTGTTTGAATAGCTGCCAGTGTGTGCAAGCTGTGAGATGTAAGTTTCAGGCTTGCAACAGTGCTAAATGTGTGAGGGTGGGGTGAAGGTGAATATTAGTTACAAGTCCTGATTGAGAGATTTTGTTGGTAGGTGAGTGATGGGAGTGCAGTAGTAGAACATCACGTTAAATTATTTAGTCTTGTAGGACCTGCAGAACAATTTTTTTTTTTTATTACTGTACAACTGTAACCTGCAATAGTTGGAAAAACCTTAACTAGGATGACCTCAAACTCTATCTCCACACCATCAACTGCCTCCCCAGCAACTTCCACTGGTGCCATTGAAAATAAATGATCGTCTATCTCCAGAATATGGGTGATCTGCTCTCTTGCTAACTGTCCCTTCCGCTCCTTTTATCTCCTCGCTCAGCATTCACTCCTTCTCACTTGCAGTTCTCTATCTCTTCCCTCAGACCTCATCAGACTTATTTCCTCTATGAAGTTCACTACCTATTGCTTCCACCTCTTTCTGACCCAGCTCCCAACCCTCTTCCCTCGGCCCCACGCTCGCTGACATTGGGGCAGAAATTCGGCTGTTGTCGGGTGAGTACGCACTGTGTACTCACCCGTGGACAGAACAAAAGTGCCGGTTTCTCGCATGCACTGCTCATGCGTGGGAAACCGGCACTTCTGTTCCCGAGGAAAGGGGTTCAGAAGTCGAACGCGCACGCCGGAGGGCCAGCGCGTTCGCCTCGCACTTCGGATTTTTTTTTATAGGTTCCTCCGTGAGGGTAAGCACGGAGAAGATACACTTTTAAAAAGGATGCGCAAGGCCTTCTTTTAACAAGGCAAGTGTTGATTTTATTAAAATTTAAACATTTTTTTCACAGATTTATCTTTTTTAATTACTTTAAAGAAAGGTAAGTTTAGTTTTAGCCCCGTTAAAAAGTGTAATTAATTTTTTCAAAAATTTAAATTTTTGTTTAAAATAGTTAATGTAATTTAGTTATTTTAAAAATGTGATGTTTTTTTTAAATTTATTTGTAGTTTTAGGGATGTTTTGGGGCTGATCTGTATTCATAGATTTGACAGGTCCTGTCAAATCTATGAATGAAAGATGGTCTGCTGCCATTGGCTCTCCATGGCCCATGTGATCCCAGGGGACGCATCGCACTAACTACGCCCCTGGGATACACAAGCCCTGCGCGCCAGCAGTTGGAGGAGGCCCAGGAGCCGAAGTCCCCGTGGGCCCAGAGGTCAACGGCAGGCGCAGTAGGGAGGTGCGCGCACGATCCTTGCACCCGCGGGAAGCCAGGGAGCCGAATTTCTGGCCCATTGTCAACACCTCCCTGTCCTTTGGTACTGGGCTCAGTCTAGTCAAATGGACTTCATCATCGTCATTTAAAAAATCCCACTCTCGACACTCTCTCAAAGTACCATCGTATCTCCAAAAACAGCCAGCAATGCCCGTCCAAATGCATGTTATTTACATTAGAAGGCTCTTCCTGAAGTTGGGGCTTCCGTCAAATATAGTTCCACTTTTAAGGATTGTTTTTATGTGACTGTAAAATCTTATGTAGCTGTCCAAGTTCCTTGAATGTGTCTTTGCCACCTTCCTCTAACAACATTTTCTTTTCAAGCCCCTTCATTTTGGTTTCTAAAGCATCTACATCACCCTGGTCAAAGCTGATGGTTAATTTTCAATTCCTGCATCAGCATTTCACAAAAAAAAATCAACTATTTTCAGTGGGATTTAAAGGAGAACTGAAGACTGATAAAACTAATTTTTCTCCCACTCTTTGTTGCGCACAAATGAGACAGAAAATTTTAAGATGAGCTGAAATATTTCTAAGAATCACAGTTACAGGTTTTTCTTTTATTTAGTGTTTCCCCCAAAGAAGTCGCATATATCGGCCTGTAATTTGCTCACGATCTCTGTGGCGAGAAGTTTGGCTTTTCCGACGTTCAATTGAGATTAGTGTAAGTTAATGGGAATCCCCTAGTGCGAGCTGCTGCAATGTCAACAAGCTGTTTTAGCAGCCAATCTCAATGCAGAATTCTCACAGACCGGGAACCAGGAAGTGAATCACTCCTTTTATTCTAACTTTTTAAATATGTTATAGAGAGCAAAACAAAGTTTGGGGCTCTCATGGGGAAAAGGTAAACCTGAAATAAAGATGAACAAACATTGAAAAAATATATATTTTAAAGCTTCTTAAAAATTTGAATTTTTAGTAAAATGGATAAATCTGACACTCCACAAAATTAAAATTAGTTTTTCAGGGCCATAACGTTTGTTTAGCAGTCAATACGCTGTTAAAACCCCATTTATACATAATCCAAAAGGGTCTAACTTTTAATGGGGTATTTAACAGCGATATTACTGTGGAAAAGCCGAAGTTTTAGTCAGTTTCACTTATTTCCCTGATTACACGGATTGCCACATCGCAGCCAGTGTCGGAGCAGTGAATGACTGACCGCAACATCAGGATTTCCAGGTTAGGATGCACATGTGCTAAATCCTGAAGTTGCGGTCAGTCTCAATCGGGTAATAACAGCGAATGCTGTTCGTTCGCTATTATTACTCACTGCAAATTCCGGGCCAACAAGTAAGCTGCTAAACTGCTGCTTTTAAAAACGTTTAGATTTCCTCACAGGAATATTCTGGGACATGGCTGGCTGTTGTCTTATGCGAAGGTTTATTTTCTGCAACTGTTTTTTTTTAATGAGGTAAGGAGCATATTCTCTGGTGTGAACGCATTAACTGGTTTTAATAAACATTCCTGTCACTTCATTGATGGAATTGCCATGATTTGACACTTAGGAGTGCAGTAGAAATGTCGATGGGCTTTACTTAATTACACTTAGCTCCCCATATGTAGAATTCTACTACAATGTACTGCTGTGATGTGTAACACAGATCATTAGCCTGGTTATGTTCTGCAACTTAGCTGTTTTCAGTTTATCTATGCACACAAGATTGAGATTTCATTCTTGCCATGGAGTAACCAGAGAAAGAACCCACACTATTTATCTTAAAGTGGCCAACATCCACGGGGAAATACAAGAGTGACGCTAATAATAGGAATACAATAGGCAGTCAGGTGCACCTGAAAGCATAAAATTCAGTATTATGCTTGTTCCTCAAAGTCACAATTTTATGCAGTTAACTTTTCTTAAAAGATCCTCAGATAATGAAGCAGTCCATGCCCGCATGCAGCAAGACCTGGACGACGTTCAGGCTTGGGCTGATAAGTGGCAGGTAACATTCGCGCCACAGAAGTGCCAGGCAATGACTATCTCCAACAAGCGAGACTCTAAACACCGCCCCTTGACATTCAATGGCATTACCATCACCGAATCCCCCACCATCAACATCCTGGGGGTCACCATTGACCAGAAACTTAACTGGATCAGCCACATAAATACGATGGCAACCAGAGCAGGTCAGAGGCTAGGTATTCTGCAGCGAGTGTCTCACCTCCTGACTCCCCAAAGCCTTTCTACCATCTACAAGGCACAAGTAAGGAGTGTGATGGAATACTCTCCACTTGCCTGGATGAGTGCAGCTCCAACAACACTCAAGAAGCTCGACACCATCCAAAGCAGCCCGCTTGATTGGCACCCCCTCTACCACCTTAAACATCCACTCCCTCCAGCACCGGCGTACCGTGGCTGCAGTGTGTACCATCTACAAGATGCACTGCAGCAACTTGCCAAGGCTACTTCGGCAGCACCTCCCAAACCCGCGACCTCTTCCACCTAGAAGGACAAGGGCAGCAGATGCATGGGAACACCACCACCTCCAAGTTCCCCTCCAAGTCACACATCATCTTGACTTAGAAGTATATCGTCGATCCTTCATCGTCGCTGGGTCAAAATCCTGGAACGCCCTCCCTAACAGCACTGTGGGAGTACCTTCACCACACGGACTGCACCACCACTTTCTCAAGGGCAATTAGGGATGGGCAATAAATGCTGACCTTGCCAGCGATGCCCACATCCCATAAAAACAAAATTAAAAAAAAAAGTTGGAGATTATTTTTATTTCCAGTAAAAGAAAATAAAGCTTTTTTAAAGTCCAGAATTTACTATTGGCAATAACAGATGACGAATATTTAATCCGTTTCACATTCTTCGATCTGTTATTTTAAAAGATGGTGATATCCATTTATTTTAACTTTATCTTATAAAGTTGTATTGAAGTCCATAGAATTAGTTTCATTTTCAAATTTAAATTATCTGCAACATTTACAGGAGGGCTACTATTGAGTTGTCAGTTTTTCTTTTGGAGCTGTTGGTCAGCTTTTGTTAGTTTTCTGGGCTGGCATGTATGTTGCTGGGCTTACTTTCAGGCTAAGGGATTGGGTTTAGCAGCTGGCTCATAGAAAGTGGTCTTCCAGAATCCAAATTAAAACAGCACAAATATAAGAACTAAAAACTATCTGTCTAATCCCTTAGTCTTTCTGCCTCCTTCCTGGCATCCTTCTCAGCCGCTTGGGAAAGTGCTCTAAGGTTTTTTTGAGTAAATGAAAGTAGGTTTTTCTTTCACACTGTTGGGGTTTTCCACTTTCCTGTTCTGTCATTGCTTCTCAATTCAAACAGTGCACTGTACAGCAGCAAATGTAACAAACACTCTGGAACCAACATGATGGTTTTTCAATTCACTGGCCCTGAATTTGCAGTCGGCATGATGGCGATCTGTCAGCATGCGTTAAATCCCGAACTTGCAATCTGTCAAGTTACGAATACACAGAGGCTTCGCTGTGTCTTTCACCTCCTGATAGAAATCAACGTGCTGGCGAAAAGTTGGGCTGATTGCCCACCTACTCCAAAATAATTACACTTTCAATTTTTAAGTCTTGTGCAAGCAGGTGCAGGGAGCCTGTTGCTCAGCGTAAGGGGACTGGAAGAAAAAACTTCATTCCCAATAAAAACCTAACACACAACATAATTAATAGGTACCATCGATTGTATATTGTACATAGCCCTGTTAGGCTGTGTATGCTACAAGAAAATGGTTTATAATCAGCAAATGAAAATTTAGAACAATCATTGTAGATTGCCATTTTTGTTTTAATTTAAATCATGAGAATGGAAGCATTTTAATTTTAGATGTCCCGAACATGTGTCATCAGATGGTATGTTTAGTGTTGTAATTACTGAGGAAATTGACCTAGATATTATGTAGAATATACACCACCGAGGACAGTGAATGCCTCGCTATCTACAGTAACATAACCACATCACAGAATGATATCAAAGGAATGACATGGTGCTGGTTTATTTCCGCCATCAGAGTCAGCTGCTAGCTGAAGCTAAGCACAGACACACCAGCTACAGTCAGCATTAAAGCTGGCGAAACCCAATGAATAGCTTATACGCTAAGAATCAGGAAGTAAAAGAACTACCGCCCCACGTGATCCCAGGTTCGCATCTACACAACGGTGCGCTCCTGGGCTCCATGGGGGAGTACGCTGCGTGGAACTCTGCAGCGTTTTAAAGGAAGTTCCTGCAGGGGGGATTGCACAAGATAGGAGCGGATTTACTTGCGATATCAGCAGCGGACTCGTTACCGTCGCCGCCGACCGCAAATTCAGGTCCAATGTGTGCATGCACACAATCCACATGCAGCACTCAACAATTGAGTTAACTCTTTCTTTACAAGTGTATTTAATGTTACTTCAAAAGCAAAATACTGCGAATACTGGAAATCTGAAATAAAAGCAGAAAATGCTGGAAATACTCAGCAGGTCAAGCAGCATCTGTGGAGAGAGAAACAGAGTTAACGTTTTAGGTCGATGACCCTTCGTCAGAACTGGAAAAAGCTGGAGATCGAACAGGTTTTTAAGCAAGTGCAGGGGCAGGGAAAGGGGGGAGGGGAGGAAAGAACAAAAGGGAAGGTCTGTGATAGGATGGAAGGCAGGAGAGATTAAGAGACAAAAGGGATGGTGGTGCAAGGCAAGAGGAGATGGTAATGGTACAAGTTAAGAGGCCAGTGTCGGGAGCGGAGAGAGCAGCAGCACAGTGAGTAGTTAAACTCACTTTCGCTGGCTTTTTTTCAGAGGCTTACCAATCTCACAGACCGGCGGCGGCGTTCCAGAGCCACGTCACAATTCAAAAAGTGACGCGGACAAGAGGAAGCAGCTGATTGGGCGAGTACGGCCAGGTAAGTATTTATACTACTCTGTAGTTTGACAGTTAAGGTTAATAGTTTATAAAGTTTAGTAGGTCCTAATTTTTGTGGTTATAGTTTCTAAGGTCTCTGTTGTGTAGCAAGGAGTGCTAGTATACAAGGGCCCTTGAGTATATCATTTAATTATAGTGTAATTTGTGGTATTGATTTGAGTTAATTTAAATTAATTAAAGGATAAGTCATGGCAGCACAGCTCAGCCCCGTGGCATGCTCCTCCTGCACTATGTGGGAAATCAGGGACACTTCCTGTGTCCCTGTTGACCATGTGTGCGGGAAGTGTATCCAGCTGCAGCTACTGGCAGACCGCATTGCGGCGCTGGAGCTGCGAATGGATGCAAACTGGAGCATTCGCGATGCTGAGGACATCGTGGATAGCACGTTTAGGGAGTTGGTCACACCGCAGGTAAAGGCTGCACAGGCAGGAAGGGAATGGGTGACCACCAGGCAGAGTAGTAGGCGCAGGCAGGCAGTGCAGGGGTCCCCTGTGGACATCCCCCTCTCAAACAGATATACCACTTTGGATATTGTTGAGGGAGATGGCTTATCGGGGGAAGGCAGCAGCAACCAACTTCCTGGCACCACGGGTGGTTCTGCTGCACAGGACGGGAGGAAAAAGAGCGGGAGAGCTATAGTGATAGGGAATTCTATTGTAAGGGGAATAGATAGGCGTTTCTGTGGCCGCAAACGAGACTCCAGGATGGTATGTTGCCTCCCTGGTGCAAGGGTCAAGGATGTCTCGGAGCGGCTGCAGGGCATTCTGGAGGGGGAGGTTGAACAGCCAGTTGTCGTGGTGCATATAGGTACCAACGATATAGGTAGAAAACGGGATGAGGTTCTAAAAGCTGAATATAGGGAGTTAGGAGGTAAATTAAAAAATAGGACCTCAAAGGTAGTAATCTCAGGATTGCTACCGGTGCCACGTGCTAGTCAGAGTAGAAATAGAAGGATATTTCAGATGAATACGTGGCTAGAGGAATGGTGCAAGGGGGAGGGATTCAAATTCCTGGGACATTGGAACCGGTTCTGGGGGAGGTGGGACCGGTACAAACTGGACGGTTTGCACCTGGGCAGGACCGGGACCGATGTCCTAGGGGGAGTGTTTGCTAGTGCTGTTGGGGAGGGTTTAAACTAAAATGGCAGGGGGTTGGGAACCTGTGCAGGGAAACAGAGGAAAGGGAAGCAAGGATAGAAGCAAAAGACAGGAAGGAGAAAAGCAAAAGTGGAAGGCAGAGAAATCAAGGGTGTAAATTAAACATGGCTACAGTAAATAATAATTCTAAAAGGACTAAGAGTGTTAAAAAAACAAGCCTGAAGGCTTTGTGTCTTAATGTGAGGAGCATTCGTAATAAGGTGGATTAATTAGCTGCGCAAATAGATGTAAACGGATATGATATAACTGGGATTACGGAGACATGGCTCCAGGGTGACCAAGGCTGGGAATTCAACATCCAGGGGTATTCAATATTCAGGAAGGACAGACAAAAAGGAAAAGGAGGTGGGGTAGCATTGCTGGTTAAAGAGGAGATTAACACAATAGTAAGGAAGGATATTAGCTCTGATAATGTGGAATCTGTATGGGTAAAGATGAGAAATACCAAGGGGCAGAAAACGTTAGTGGGAGTTGTATACAGACCCCCAAACAGTAATGCTAAGGTTGGGGATGGCATTAAACGGCAAATTAAAGACGCGTGCAATAAGGGCACAGCAGTTATCATGGGTGACTTTAATCTACATATAGATTGGGCTCACCAAATTAGTAACAATACTGTGGAGGAGGAATTCCTAGAGTGTATACGGGATGGTTTCCTGGACCAATATGTCGAGGAACCAACTAGAGATCAGGCCATCTTAGACTTGGTATTATGTAATGAGAAAGGATTAATTAGCAATCTTGTTGTGCGAGGCCCCTTGGGGAGGAGCGATCATAATATGATAGAATTCTTCATTAGGATGGAGAGTGAAGTAGTTGACTCAGAGACTAGGGTCCTGAATTTAAATAAAGGAAACTACGATGGTATGAGGCGCGAGTTGGCTAGGATGGATTGGGGAGCGTTACTTAAAGGGTTGACGGTGGATAGGCAATGGCAAACATTTAAAGATCGCATGGATGAACTACAGAATTTGTTCATCCCTGTTTGCCATAAAAATAAAACAAAACAGGTGACTCAACCGTGGCTAACAAGGGAAATTAGGGATAGCATAAGATCCAAGGAGAGGACATATAAATTGGCCAGAAAAAGCAGCAAACGTGAGGATTGGGAGCAGTTTAGGTTTCAGCAAAGGAGGACAAAGGGATTGATTAAGAGGGGGGAAAAGAATATGAGAGTAAGCTTGCAGGGAACATAAAAACTGACTGTAAAAGCTTCTATAGATATGTGAAGAGAAAAAGATTGGTGAAGTCAAGCGTAGGTCCCTTGCAGTCAGAATCAGGGGAATTTATAATGGGGAACAAAGAAATGGCTGACGAATTAAATACATACTTTGGTTCTGTCTTCACAAAGGAGGACACAAATAAACTCCCAGAGATGTCGGGGAACATAGGGTCTAATGAGAGGGAGGAATTGAATAAAATCACTATTTGTAGAGAAATGGTGTTAGGGAAATTAACGGGATTGAAGGCCGATAAATCTCCAGGGGCTGATAATCTATATCCTAGGGTACTTAAGGAAGTGGCCCTAGAAATAGTAGATGCATTGCTGGTCATCTTTCAAAATTCTATAGACTCTGGAACAGTTCCCATGGATTGGAGGGTAGCTAATGTAACCCCACTATTTAAAAAAGGTGGTAGAGAGAAAACAGGGAATTATAGACCGGTAAGCCTGACATCGGTAGTAGGGCAAAATTCTAGAGTCCATTATAAAAGATGTAATAGCAGAGCACTTGGAAAACAGTGACAGGATCGGACAAAGTCAACATGGATTTACAAAAGGGAAATCATGCTTGACTAATCTACTGGAATTTTTTGAGGATGTAACTGGTAGAATAGATAAGGGAGAACTAGTGGATGTGGTGTATTTGGACTTTCAGAAGGCTTTCGATAAGGTCCCGCATAAGAGATTAGCGTGCAAAGTTAAAGCACATGGGATTGGGGGTGAGGTACTGATTTGGATAGAGAACTGGTTGGCAGACAGGAAGCAAAGAGTTGGAATAAACGGGTCTTTTCCGAGTGGCAGGCAGTGACTAGTGGGGTACCACAGGGATCGGTGCTAGGACCCCAGCTATTCACAATATATATTCATGATCTAGACAAGGGAATAGATGTAATATCTCCAAGTTTGCAGACGACACAAAGCTGGGTGGGCGTGTGTGCTGTGAGAAGGATGCAGAGAAACTCCAGTATGATTTGGACAGGTTGGGTGATTATACTGCATCTGCCATGCATCTGCCCAATGTGGATAAATGCGAGGTTATCCACTTTGGTGGCAAAAACAGGAAGACAGATTATTATCTGAACGGCAATAGATTGGGAAAAGGGGAAGTGCAACGAGATCTGGGAGTCCTTGTGCACCAGTCGCTGAAGGTAAGCATGCAGGTGTAGCAGGCGGTTAAGATGGCAAATGGTATGTTGGCCTTCATAGCGAGAGGAATCGAGTACAGGAGCAAGGATGTCTTGCTGCAGTTGTACAAGGCCTTGGTGAGACCACAGCTTGAGTATTGTGTGCAGTTTTGGTCGCCTTATCTGAGGAAGGATGTTTTTGCCATGGAGGGAGTGCAGCGAAGATTTACCAGACTGATACCTGGGATGGCAGGAATGACGTATGAAGAGAGATTGGGTCGATTAGGCTTATATTCGCTCGAGTTTCGAAGAATGAGAGGGGATCTCATTGAAACTTATAAAATTCTAACAGGACTAGACAGACTAGATGCAGGAAGGATGTTCCCGATGGTGGGGGAGTCCAGAACCAGAGGTCACAGTCTAAGGATAAGGGGTAAGCCATTTAGGACTGAGATGAGGAGGAATTTCTTCACCCAGAGAGTGGTGAACCTGTGGAATTCTCTACCACAGCAGGCAGTTGAGGCCAATTCATTAAATATATTCAAGAAGGAGTTAGATATATTTCTTAAGGCTAAAGGGATCAAGGGATATGGGGAGAAAGCAGGGACAGGGTACTGAATTTGGATGATCAGCCATGATCTCATTAAATGGCGGAGCAGGCGCGAGGGGCCGAATGGCCTACTCCTGCTCCTATCTTCTATGCTTCTATTAAAAGATGACTCCAGATGAAGTGTAAATGGCAATGGCAGAATGATCGACAGCTGCCATGTGAGAGAGCAAAAAATGAAAAAAAAGATAGGGGCAGAGTTTATGGTCTGAAATTGTTGAACTCGATGTTGAGTACATAAGGCTGTAAAGTGCCTAATCGAAAGATGAGGTGCTGTTCCTTGAACTTATGTTGAGCTTCATTGGAACAGTGTAAGAGGCCGAGGACGGAGGGGTCAGAGTGGGAGTGGAGCGGAGAATGAAAGTGACAGGCGACCGGAAGCTCGGGGTCCCCCTTACGGACTGAACGGAGGTGTTTCGCAAAGTGGTCACCCAATCTGTGTTTGGTCTCCCCAATGTAGAGGAGACCGCATCGTACAGTATACTAAATTGCAAGTACAACAAGTAAATCGCTGTTTCACCTGGAAGGAGTGTTTGGGGCCCTGGACAGTGGGAAGGGAGGAGGTAAAAGGGTAAAAGTTGCATCTCCTGCGCTTGCACGTAAAGGTGCCGGGCGAAGGGGAAGGAGTGTTGGGGGTGATAGAGGAGTGGACCAGGGTGTCGCGGAGGGAGTGGTCCCTTCGGAATGCTGAAAGGGGAGGTGAGGAGAAGATGTGTTTGGTGGTGGGGTCACGCTGGAGGTGGCGGAAATGGCGGAGGATGATCCATTGAATGTGGAGGCTGGTGGGGTGAAAGGTGAGGACAAGCGGAACTCTATCGTGGTTCCGGGAGGGAAGGGAAGTGAAATCCAAGACCACACATGCTGAGAACACAGGCCTAGACATTGGTTCATGCCAGCCTGCCGATCATTGTGTTGGAACCCACCCAATATTGGTCCTTGGGCCAAATTTACATGAGGGCATGAGCTGCAAAGCCTTGCTGGGCAGTTCGTAGGCTAAGATGATTCAAAGAAATAACTTCAGCATGCCCCAAAGCATTTACAGCCTCTTATGTACTTATGTCACGGTTGTAATGTAGGAAATGCAGCAACCAATCTGAAATTCCGGTTACTCTATTGCCGGCAGCGACCCTTGGGTAGGTCTTGGGGGGCGTTCAGGGAAGCACAATTTTACAAAGGGGGCCTCAAACAGCCATTAAATCAGTAAAACCCCTCAGTCACACACACACAGATCAGTGAAACCCCTCAGTCAGACACACAGACCAGTGAAACCCCTGTCACACACAGAGATCCGTGAAACCCCTCAGTCACACACACAGATCAGTGAAACCCCTCAGACACACACAGATCAGTGAAACCCCTCAGTCACACACACAGATCAGTGAAACCCCTCAGTCACACACACAGATCAGTGAAACCCCTCAGTCACACACACAGATCAGTGAAACCCCTCAGTCACACACACAGATCAGTGAAACCCCTCAGTCACACACACAGATCAGTGAAACCCCTCAGTCACTCACACAGAGATCAATGAAATACCTCAGTCACACACACAGATCAGTGAAACCCCTCAGTCACACACACAGATCAGTGAAACCCCTCAGTCACACACACAGATCAGTGAAACCCCTCAGACACACACAGATCAATGAAACCCCTCAGTCACACACACACACACACACACACACACACACACACAATCAGTGAAACCCCTCAGACACACACAGATCAGTGAAACCCCTGTCACACACACAGATCAGTGAAACCCCTCAGTATCACTCAGAGATCAGCGAGAGACTTCAGTCATACAGAGAGGAATTAGTGCTAACCTTGAGTCACACTCAGCCCATAGGGGACAGCACTGTAATGTGACTAGCAAAACTTATCAGGCTCTCTCAGCACTGTAAACCTGCTTAGCTTTCAACACTCAGAATACGAATAAAAAATTCTAACAGTGCATTTATTAAGGCCAGTTACAACCATCAATTATACCACACCTGTTGGTTTGACAGAGTTCCCACTGACACCATTCTCCAATTAGAGAAGCAGAGTTCTGCGTGCACACTTAAATGCACACGTAGAGCTCTGTTCATCAGCTTCTGACTGATGGGACAGTTGGCCAATTTCCAATATTAGAAGAGGAGCCACCGTTAAAGTGATGTGCAGGTGATCTCACACCCAATGTAAAAAATGGAAGCAGTGTCAGTAGGACTGCTCATGGAATATGTTGGAAGATGCACAGTAAAACTGTAGCATTAGTCTCAGACTACCTAAGATCAGAAAATAACCCCTCAGTATCAATCTCAGGCTCCCAACACACACACACACACACACACACACACACACACAAAGACAACACACACACACAGCCAGAGCAGTGAATAACTAGCTTCTAACCTAATACATTTTACTTGTGCTCAATGCAAACAGTTAGCTTACACAGGTAAGCACAAAGCACAACTTTACATTGAAGTGTCTGGGATAGCATTGCTGTAGGGAAAACAACAAACTCTTATACCCTTGGGACACATACCAGAAATAGTACAACCTACCCAGCATATCTCTCAACCAGCAGAAAACACCATGCTGACAGACCATATAACTCAGGCTAAAACTATTAACCAAATTTATTGTAAGAAGTAGAATTATACAAAAGCAAAAAAATAAATCAAGAGGTAAAGATAACCAATACAGTGCTTAACCTACCTTCTCAAGGGCAATTAGGGATGGGCAATAAATGCTGGCCCTGCTAGCGACGCCCACATAAACGAATAAAAAACTTAACTTTAAACCATCTGTTTCAAAACAATAAACCTTCAAAGTCTCTGCAATTCTCTTCAGTGACTTTTGAGCAAGAATGAGAAATGAATCTCATGGAGCCCTTATAAGCACCTCCACCCCCCAACCTATACAATATGGCAGCTAAATAGGGAAACTAAGGAACATAGGGCACCAGGCAGCTGATATGTTTCTATTTGCTTTGATGGCCAAGCTGGTTCAAAGGAGGATTTTAAAAATGTATCCTTCTGAATTAGTTAAAAACTGTCCCAGTTCAAAGTACTTCCTGTAGTGACAGACCTGAGGCAAAAGGGACCTCAGGTGAAAAAACTGCAATAATCACAGCATAGTCAAACTTAATTACATTTGAGTTACAGTCTGCCTCTTATGACTCAGAAATCAATCATTTACTTTCAACAATGCAGTTAATAAAGTCAACTTAAATTTGTTGTAAATATGCAATCTCCCAGAGTTATAGATTTTGTGTTGCCTGCTGGCTCTCAAGTTATGACAAAGGAATTCTTCATCACAGCAGCAATGCCTTCCACTTTGAAGACTCAAATAGCTAGCCCAAGCTACGAAGAGATAAAATATAAACATTTTTGTAACGAAACTGGATGAGTCTTGGGATCTGTCACAACCCACAGGCTCTCTTGAATCTTGAAGATAGCTTCATTACATTAGTCTTGGCTGTTTTTGATTTTTGCAATGTTATTAGGCAGTAGATACATAAATTTGTCAAAATGATGTGTGTGGAGTGAGTGAACATGAGCAGTTGGTATCTTAGCTCCCTGAACTAAAATTCTATAGTCAATGGTCCTTTATTAAACTTTGTACAAAATGTGTGAAAAACAGCCAATTTTTACAATTCTTTCTGTGGGACTCAGCTACGAGTGAGGCACCACTACACTAATGTATTCAGCATTACTGTACATACAAGTATGGGAAGTTGTAACTTAGCTGAAATATATATCAATGCAACAGAATAATAAGTATTGACACTTGTATTTCTATCGTACCTGTCATGTAACAATGTCACAAAGCACTGCACACAATGAATTGAATTTTTTTAAATAACCCAGGTGGTGGGTTTGGGGTCTGCTACAGTAGGTATCTGAGTCCAATCCGATCTAGGCAGCACTTCTAGCTCGGTTAGTAGCTGCTTTTATATTGCTCTAATACCGTGCCAGTGCCGCAAGCTCTCGACAGAGGGTCTCACACAGCTGGCACTGACCCCAAATTAAACTTCACAGATTCATACAAACATAGAAAAACATCAGACAGGAAAAGACCAGCTGGTCCAGCGGGCCTGTCCCATCCAGTTACAATGCCTCATGATTCAGGTCGAGAGACTACCTACCCCCTAGGTGCCACGTGGTCTCCAGGGAAAGGCAAAAAAACCAGATCAAAAACACAAGGAAAATTCTTCTCTGATCGTTCTAAGCGATTGAAACTAGTCCAGGAGACCACATTGTCACAATGACCATGACATATTATTTGGTACCTACCTCTTCTTTGATGCGATCTCTGTCCCAGCCAGGAACCGGACCAGCTCTCTCTTGAAGGTATACGGTAAATCAGCACTCACCACACAAGCTGTTTTAAAGGTTGGCCACTGGGAAGACCCAATAAAAAAAAAAGCCCTGGTGCCCACCTTAGTGAATCTGACTAGTCTATTCTGTGGTTACTACTGCATGGTGCGAGCCACTGGCACCAGCCCAGGACTGAAATGACTTCACAAAACATTGCAGCAACTCTCTGACTCTTTCACCTACTTTCAAATGGTCACCACACGGCTACTTTCACAGGCTGTGCACTGCATGAATAATGTAACAATGATTTATGTTTCAGAAATGACAACTGCAATGACATACTACAGAGGAATACTACTGCCACTGAATGGTCACCTTGCCCTGTTTAGAGGAAGTTTTGGGGAGTGTGTTTTGTGATGCTATTGAATTTTTCACCCCCAAAAAACTAGGTATGTACTAAAGTCTACTCTTTTTAATTCAAAGTTAATTCAAATTATCTGACAATTCAATATTTTAGCACTAAATTCCCACTTTGCTCTGACACTTATATTGCCAAATTCAAATTGGAAAATTCAAAAATTTTTTTGCATGAAAAACGACTTTGTAGTTATCAGGAATGGAGTGTATAGTACAGTTGCTCCCTTAATAGTTTAGTGGATAAGTTCCCAGTGTGGAATTAAACCAAAGAAACCAGAATATCCTAGGTGTGATTCCCCTTGGTGCTGAATTTACCGATCTCAGCTCGGATCACCATCATTACATTAGCTGGACTAAGAAGCGGGAAAATCAGCCCTTGCTCATTATCCAGTGACCTCTGCCAGAAAGTGTGTGTGTGGATGTTAGGTGAAGACGACATCGGGTTCGGCCGTGAGGTCATGCATTGTCCAACATCCTGCGGAAGCACATCGTCTGTGTTCACAGATCAAGTATGGGCATTTGAACATATTGACGTTGAGGGAATCATATCCCATCCTCAGTCAGTCGCTTCAGAAGAGGAGGCAAGTAAATTGAAGTGACTAATTCAAACCACTGAACAATTTACAACGAAGTCAAACAGGGCTCAAGAAGCCCTCTATGCCTAATATTCTCTAACAATTAATAATAAACATTTAGAGAAAATTGAAAAACAACATGTTAAGTGACTCAAAACAAACAGATCTGGTTATAAACAAACATACGAACACTGACAGACAGGAAAAGACCCTCTGATCCATCCAGTCTGTCCCACACAATTGCAATGCTTTGTGCATCGTAATATGTTCATTCCCCACCCCACCCAGAACACGTGATCTCCTGGGAGAGTGCAGCTTTTACTTCCAACCTTCAGTCACACTGAACATACTTCACTTACGTGTAAACTTTCAGGACAAAATCCTTTTCCTCTCGGAGTTCGGAAAAAGACGGCAGAACGTCCATCATACTCAGCACTGCGCAGCCGTATGGGCGCCGGTACTGCACGTGAGGGGGGCCTTTCTTCGAATCATTGGATAACATCCGACCTTGCAAGGACACAGGAATAGGTGAAGGGTTAGGGTTAGCTCCCAACAAAATGTTCGCGCCTCAAAATTCCTGCCGATCACTGACCGCTAACAACAAGCTGTGCTGGAATTGCTAATTCTGCAAACCCACTACCGAGATTCCTGCATTTTAAATATATTAAACACAGTTTTTAAAATCACATTTTTAAATAATATGATATTTTTCTCTTCTCCCTCCTGCACTCTGCACCTCCTTCAGCTGAGTGACCTGCTCCATACCTGCAATGACACCTTGAAACCAGTGCAAAGCACGACCCTGATGATTATCCCTCTGTGCAGGGAAACCCCTGTCTCTCACTGTAGTACAACTTGTGTTCAGGAATGTCCACTGGATGGGTGCAGAAAGGGAGGGGAGGGGATGGGAAAAGGAGGGGAGGGGAAGGGAATGGGAGACGGAGGGGGGGCGAGCCTGGGCTGACAGTGGCCCACAGTGCTTTTGTGGAGGTAGGAGGAGCTTCCGTCCCCACAAAAATACAAGTGTAACAACTTTTTGTGGCCGTTTCCTGAGCAACCAGCAGTGGTCCCTTTAAGTCCTTCTGCTTAGGCCATTCATTGCCAGTACGAGTGGGCGGAGCATGGGCGGAGTTATTGAGGCAGGCGCTCAGCCCATGTATCCCTTAAAAATGCAACTACATCATTAGGACACCAATTTGCACGTGCAAGAGGCCTACCGCCTGTTTCAGGTGGACACCTCAGCCGCCCAGGAGTAGGCTCTATTTAAGCTGGCGGCAGCCAGAACATGTGCTCTAACTGAGAGGCAAGTCTATCAACCCGTTTTGAGGCCTTTACTGCCCCATTAACACCGTTTCTGGTCAGTTAAAATCAAGCCCTCATATCGTGTATTGATGAATCTTGCCCTTCGCCTGGTATCTCAATGATTCTTTAAAAATCCTCACCAAATAGTAATACAGTGTAATATACAAGACCGTGCAATAATATTCAGAATATTGTACTTCAAAATAACACTCAAGTTTGACTTATCCATTCTGATGGTTTGCCAACTATTTCACTTTGTAAGCTCTCAACAATAGACTGTCATAAATATCAAGGGTTTACCTATTCGTATGACATGAGCAACTATGTAGAGATCTCGCTTCAGGTCCTTATTACTGAGATCCTGAAAGTCCAAAGGTAAAAAGCAAAGTTACACCAGGTAAACAACAGTGAGGATTACAGACAGAACTTTAGTCAACTGCCTAGCTTGAGGTAGAGGTGTAATTAATTCTATCAGTATATTCATTAAATTCACTTTTAAAAACATCATTATCCGCAGTCAGCATTTTAAGCTAAGATTCAGCGTTTCACATGAAAAATCAACTTTTTCCCACTGAGATTAGTGTCAAGTAATCAGATCAGCTGGAGGGATGGACTAGAGCCAATGTACTTGAGGAAGAAGATTTTAAGAGGAGCTGCTGACTTCTTAGCAATGTAGCTACAGGTGCATTGTTGCCCCACTACATGTCCACAAACATTATTTCCTGTAACACTGTTTATGTTAACATTCATAATTTATAAACCTCCTATGTAAACATTTATACTTGCATTCTGTATGTAAATATTTTATAATGGGAAAGTTGTATGTAAACATTTCACCAGCATGGTTTGCTGCCAAACTGATTGAAACACTTAAAATGCTTTCCGGAAAAATGAATTTGGCTACTATTTTTATCCTAACTGAAGTTTCTAATGTTCAAAAGTGGTTTTAAACAAAATAATATTACATATTTCAGCAAATAACATGATTAAGTGTATCCATTGAATTTTTTTGAGCGTTTTAATACCTTCATTAAAGTTTTTACTTGAAAGCCTCAGCCTCTTCCATATACCTCGTTTTGCCCAAATGGGAAGCATTGGCACAGGGTGCGAGAAGAGAATTGTAAATTGAAATACTTCCTAATCGGTGTGTAACAACAATGGGATATTTCTGGCGGTAGCTTATAGGTTTCCTCTCTGTGATGCTTTTCTTGGCTAAATACGTAATAACACTACAATTTTCTTGTTCCCTCTGTGTAGCTGGGCTTTTTCTTATGGTATCGGTCTGTCCCCTGGAGTTGACTAGCTTGAGGTTATGGATTTGAGTCATTTTGTAGATGTTGCTGGACTGCCTCGCCTTCCACTTGTGGGTACAGAACATGAAAGACTTTTTTTGTATAATCAAGGGAACAAGCCCAAAACATCATGGAGTAGACATATGTAGCATTACCGTCCAGTTAAATGGTTACAGACTTGATCAATGTGCTTTTAGAATATGTACCAATGCCAGTTGTGCATGTATTAAATAAGAGACAATAGACTGGAAATTACTGAGTGATGTTATCATACAAACGCTCACTTACTTTAAAAAGGTAAATATCTCCATTAAAATAGCAGAGAGAGAAATGTGATATGAGCATTCATGTTCAGGTTTACATGGTGCACAATGTATTAATGTCTCCTTGATCAACCTGCACCTGGTACTCCAGCTTCTCCCCATCAATGGAATGATTTTAGACCTCCATCTCCCACCAGGACGGCCTGAGGGCGCTCCACTTCTTCCTTGAACGGAGGCCCAACCAGTCCCCATCCACCACCACCCTCCTCCGCCTGGCTGAACTTGTTCTCACATTGAACAACTTCTCCTTTGACTCCACTCACTTCCTCCAAATTAAAGGTGTTGCTATGGGAACCCACATAGGTCCTAGCTATGCCTGCCTTTTGTCAGGGCCCATAGCCCTCAGCCATTTCTTGATATCATGTGGAGTGAATCGAATTGGCTGAAGACTGGCTTCTGTGATGGTGGGATCTCAGCAGTAGGCCGATAGGGATCATCCACTCGGCACTTCTGGCTGAAGATAGTTGCAAACGCTTCAGCCTTGTCTTTTGCACTCACGTGCTGGGCTCCACCATCATTTAGGATGGGGATTTTCATGGAGCCTCCTCCTCCCGTTAATTGTTTAATGGTCCACCACCATTCACGACTGGATGTGGCAGGACTGCGGAGTTTTGATCTGATCCGTTGATTGTGAGATCGCTTAGACCTGGCTATAGCATACTGCTTCCTCTTTTTAGCATGCATGTAGTCCTGTGTTGCAGCTTCCCCAGGTTGGCACCTCATTTTTAGGTATGCCTGGTGCTGCTCCTGGCATGCTCTTCTACACTCCTTATTGAATCAGGGTTGGTCCCCTGGCTTGGTGGTAATGGTAGAGTGAGGGATATGCCGAGCCATGAGGTTACAGATTGTGGTGGAATACAATTCTGCTGCTACTGATGGCCCACAGCGCCTCATGGATGCCCAGTTTTGAGCTGCTAGATCTGTTCTGAATCTATCCCATTTAGCACGGTGGTAGTGCCACACAACGTGATGGAGGGTGTCATCAGTATGAAGATGGGACTTCGTCTCCACAATGACTGTGCGGTGGTCACTGTTACCAATACTGTCATGGACAGATGCATCTGCTACAGGTAGATTGGCGAGTACAATGTCCAGTAGGTTTTTCCCTCGGGTTGGTTCTCTCATCCCCTGTCGCAGGCCCAGACTGGCAGTTATGTCCTTCAGGACTCGGCCAGCTTGGTCAGTAGTGGTGCTACCGAGCCACTCTTGGTGATGGACATTGAAGTCCCCCACCCAGAGTACATTCTGTCCCCTTGTTACTCTCAGTGCTTCTTCCAAGTGGTGTTCAACATGGAGGAGTACTGATTCATCAGCTGAGGGAGGGCGGTAGGTGGTAATCAGCAGGAGGTTTCCTTGCCCATGCTTGACCTGAAGCCATGAGACTTCATGGGGTCCGGAGTCAATGTTGAGGACTCCCAGGGCCACTCCTTCCTGACTGCATACCACTGTGCCGCCACCCCTGGTTTAGTCTGTCCTGTCAGTGGGACAGGACATACCATGGGATGGTGTTGGAGGAGTTTGGGACATTGGCTGAGAGGTATGATTCTGTGAGTATGACTATGTCAGGCTGTTGCTTGACTAGTCTGTGTGACAGCTCTCCCAATTTTGGCACAAGTCCCCAGATGTTGGTGAGGAGAACTTTGTAGGGTCGACTGGGCTGGGTGTGCCATTGCCGTGTCCGTAGCCGAGGTCGATGCCGGGTGGTCCGTCCGGTTTCATTCTTATTATGTTTCGTAGCAGTTAGGTAGAACTGAGTGACTTGCTGGGCTATTTCAGAGGGCAGTTAAGAGTCAACCACATTGCTGTGGGTCTGGAGTCACATATAGGCCAGACCAGGTGAGGACGGCAGATGGGTTTTTACGACAATCCGATAGTTTCATGGTTACCATTACTGATACTAGCCTTTTACAGTAAACTCTTGTTTAAACGGCACTTAATCATCCGGAATTCTTTAATAACCGGCAAAATAGATAACCGGTAATCTTGCCGAATCCATCCATTTTTCGTTTTTCCGAGTCTGAGTTTCCCGCGGTGGCCGAGTTAGTCAGTGGTTTTTATTTTTTTTGTGTTAAAAATTGCCTTTTTCTCCGTTATCCGGAATTTTTCATCAACCGGTACCATCCCGGTCCCGTAGGTGCCGGATACAAAAGAGTTTACTGTATTCCAGATTTATTTAATTGAATTTAAATTCCCCAGCTGCCGTGGTGGGATTTGAACTCGCGTCTCTGAATCATTAGTCCAGGCCTCTGGATTACTAGTCCAGTGACATTACCACTACGCTACCGTTCCCGTTAAACTGTGACAATCCATATGCAGGCTGGGATATAGTGAGTTTGAAAAAGCTAGGATTGCCAAAGAAGAGAAACATAGACAGAGGAAAGAATGTCAGTCTGCAGCGACTACACCATCAACTGGGTTGTCTTTCATATGTCAGCTTTGTGGTAAAATATGTCTCTCCAGGATTGGTTCACAAAGTCAAACTAAAATGGTCATCAAAGACTGGCCAATCTCAAAACTGCTGAGAAACAATCTTACTGGATTATCGAGAGATTCCCAAGAAATTAGAGAATGGACTGCACAGTTCTTCTACTCTTAGATTCTAATAATTCCTAAATGTTAGAAACAAATAATTCTGGACTTCCAGCTGTTTTCCTGGTTGCTGAAAACACGGCCTGCAGTTATATTCTTCAATGACAAAACCACATTTTAAAATTTTTCTCTTTTTTTATATGTAAGGTTAATTCTGGTCTGCATTGGGAAGGTCTGTCTAAATACATCAGTTCAAGCAGCTAGACAATGTGAGCTGTGCAAAGGTCATTTCCAAAACTCTCCTCCATTAAACAATTAGGCATCAAGAGAAATTAGGGTCTGCAAAGGGCAAAAGTACAATCAGGCAAATCTCCATAAACTACATTAAAACATCAACCTTTGTAGTCTCTTTGCAAACAGAGCTAGTTAACTAAATGAGGCCTGTCACTGTTACAAGACACTCTGCGAATATGTTGAGTGCAAGAACCTTGTAACTAGACTTGGTGATTTGCAGAGTCATGAATATGGAAGCATGAATTTAGGAGGCCATGCTGGTTAGCTAGCTAGATCCCATGGACTACCACCTGAAAAACGTTTCCTCAGGGAATTATGTGCAACCCTCCAGAATTGTCCAAGAGTCTTTTACGTTCGAAAGACGGCATCTCTGACAGTGCAGCACTCCTTCAGTCACTGAAAAATCAGCCTAGTTTATGTGCTCACTTCTTTGGAGTGGGACTTGAACCCACAACCTTCTGACTCAGAGATGAGAGTGCTACCACTGAGCCAATGCTGACACATTGGGTAATGATCAGGAGGGAACACCATGCCCATTTGCCTCTCTACCCAGAGGCACTGGACCAGAGGGGGTACGGTAGCATAGTGGTCATGTTACTGGACTAGTAATCCAGAGGCCTGGACTAATGATCCGGAGACGTGAGTCCCACCACGGCAGCTGGGGGAATTTTAAATTCAGTTAATTAAATAAATCTGGAATAGTACCGGATTGTCGTAAAAACCCATCTGGTTCACTAATGTCCTTTAGGGAAGGAAACCTGTCGTCCTTACCCGATCTGGCCGATATGTGACTCCAGGCCCACAGCATGTGGTTGATTCTTAACTGCCCTCTGAAATGGCCTAGCAAGCCACTCAGTTGTACCAAACCGCTACTACAAAGTCAGCACTGTGTACCTTCACCACACGGACTGCAGCGGTTCAAGAAGGCGGCTCACCACCACCTTCTCCAGGGAAATTAGGGATGGGCAATAAATGCCAGCGATGCCCACATCCCAGGAACAAATAAATTTAAAAAATCCAATTGTAGTGCTCTCCAACTGAAACCAGCTAACTTAGAACAGACAATACGATAGCAAAATACTGCAGATGCTGGAAAACTGAAATAACAACAGAAAACGCTGGAAAAACTCAGCAGGCGAGGCAGCATCCGTGGAGAGAGAAACAGAGTTAATGTTTCAGGTCGAAGACCTTTCGTCAAAACTGGAAATAGCAGGAAATTAAATAGATTTAAGGCAAGGATAAAGCTGTGAAAAGGGGGAGGGGATGAAAGAACAAAAGGAGAGATTAAGAGACATGCAGAGATGATCAAGGCAAGAGGTGGTGTTAATGTGACAGGTTGAGGCTAAAAGAAGTGTGAAATCCACTGGCAGAATGAAGGACAGCTGCCAGCTTCTAGGAGGAAAAAAAAAAGGGGGGGTCAAACAAAAGGGTGGATGAAAAAATAAAATATAAATGTGATTGGGGCTGAGGTTATGATCTAAAATTGTTGAACTCGATATTGAGTCCAGAGGGCTGTAGCGTGCCTAAACGAAAGATGAGGTGCTGTTCCTCGAGCTTACGCTGCGCTTCCGTGGAACAGTGTAATAGGCCGAGGACGGTGAAGTCAGAGTGGGAGTGAAGCGGTGAATTAAAGTGACAGGCGACCGGGAGCTCGGGGTCCCCCTTACGGACTGAACGGAGGTGTTCCGCAAAGCGGTCATCCAATCTGCGTTTGGTCTCCCCAATGTAGAGGAGACCACATCGTGAGCAGCGAATACAGTATACTAAATTGCAGGAAGTACAAGTAAATCGCTGTTTCACCTGGAAGGGGTGTTTGGGGCCCTGGACAGTGGGAAGAGGGGAGGTATAAGGGCATGTGTTGCATCTCCTGCGCTTGCACGGGAAGGTGCCGGGCGAAGGGGAAGGGGTGCTGGGGGTGGTAGAGGAGTGGACTAGGGTGTCGCGGAGGGAGCGGTCCCTGCGGAATGCTGAAAGGGGAGGTGAGGGGAAGATGCGTTTGGTGGTGGGATCACGCTGGAGGTGGCGGAAATGGCGGAGGATGATCCATTGAATGTGGAGGCTGGTGGGGTGAAAGGTGAGGACAAGGGGAACCCTATCGTGGTTCCGGGAGGGAGGGGCAGGGGTGAGGGCAGAAGTGCGGGAGATAGAACGGACACGGTCGAGGGCCGTGTCGACCACGGTAGAGGGGAATCCTCGGTTGAGGAAAAAGGAAGACATGTCGGAAGCACTGGTATGGAAGGTGGCATCATCAGAGCAGATGCGGCGGAGACGGAGAAACTTAGAACAGACCATGGATCAAACTTGGGATTTTCTTGTGCAATTAAAAAGGAACCGATTACCAACCTTTCTCTGTATTTATGCTTTGTATTAAAAATACTGAGAAATGGCATTGACATGTTTCAGATTTGCTGACCATTTTGTCACAGAAGTTTGATGCTTTTTAAAAAAAAATTATAAACGATGTTCAGTCAAATTCTGCTTACAAGAGATTACATTTCCCCAGTAGCCACAGGCTATTTATGGCTGGGGAGAGAGGAAGATGCATATTGAAGCAAGGTAGACCAGTTTGTGAAATATTGCCATTCCCATACCACTTTGAACTGAAACCATTAAGGGCATTCAATCTTTCTTGTGAGTCATCAAGGCTCATTATGTCAGGATGGGTCATTCATCTGAGCTCAGCAAGAGTTAGTTGTCAAGGAACCTTCATCAAGGGAGGGAGTAGTCAGTTTAACTGGGCAGGGAGGGAGTCAGAGGTCCAACTGCCAACTTCCTGTCCAAGGAAGGAACAAAAGAAGAAACACATGGTCCACACACAACTGTGGTAAACTGGCCTGTTTAAAATAGAGCTGGTCAGACAAAGAGAGAAAAGGCTGACCAGGAAATGTTAAGTTAGCCCACTGCCAAGGATAGTGTGGCGTGCTTTGTTGTTTTATATATTACAAGCAGTGTTATGGAAGAAGTTAAAATTCAGGATTTACTACTGTTTTCAGTCATACATAACCTGTAAAATAAACAAGCTTCTTGATTTTTTATTCATTGATCTCGTCTCACTGGAATGTTCATCAATTCCGCCTCTCGGATGATTTTTGAAGTGCATGAGGTCACTCGTGAGATTATGGCATCAAGTTAAAAAAAACACCGGGCTTTTATCTTTATGGTCCCAAGTCACATTATCGTATGACCAGATATTGAGCAGTAAGGATAAACTTCTGATTGTAATGGATGCAGGGTCCGCTTACAGGAGACACCAGTGATACTGAACCCAACAGAATATCTAGAGCAGACCTGAAATTTGTAACAGTTATCCTGTGACAGAGTGTATTGTCAAACACAAGGAAGCATTGCCAACCAAGACATCGTAAAGTCTATTCATCATTAGGCATTTAGGCTTGGATGATTTATTATTTAGCAGATGGTAAATGTATGCACTGGAAATGTTATTCCTCGTCAATCTCATGAGCTTCACCAAATAAACTCCAAATCACTCCAGAATCTGCCACTAGCCTCCTATCCTACACTAAGTCCCACTCAACGATCATTCTGCCCTTGATGACCGCCATTTACTTGCCATTCCTCAGTTTATTGAATTCAAAATCGCTATGTTTGTCTACAAACCTTTCCATGTCCTTGCCCCTCCTTCTGTTCCTCTGCAACCTCACCCATCCCTATGTTTCTGCTCACACCCTCCACTCCTTTATCTCTGGCCTACAGTACATCTCCTTCCCTCTATCAATTGCAGTGCCTTCAGCCCTCTTGCCCCCAAACTCTGGAATTCTCTCCCTAAACTCCTCTACCTGGTTCCATCCCTTCCCACATTCAAATTCACACCTCTTTGACAGCACCTTTGGCCACCTGCCCGAGTTCCTCTTTTACCCTTGCTTCCAGCTACCCCAATGGTAAAGTGTCTCGGGACATTTTGCTCCATTAGTAGGCCCTGAATAAATGCAAGTTGCTGTTGTCTTTGTATACGTTCTGTACTCCAACAGGACCTAATGGAAGCTCCATCACCTCACTACAAATGCCCAAAGGCTCCTCAGCCTATCCTATTTCCAGACACTAATTCAACCTTCACAGAGATTAGTGAACGTTTGTGGAAATAATCTCTGGATGGAATGGGAGTGCGATAGCAACTGAATGTAGGCTGAACAAAAAAATAAATGCTGACACAGGCATAAAATGGCTGCCAGCCCTCACAAATCTCTGGGCAATAAAGATAACACCATACATGCTAATCATTAAGTCAGTGTTGCTCTATTCTCATCAGCAGTTGCCTTTTTTTTACTGCCTCAGGAATTGCAAGAGGTACAGCAATGGATACCACAATGCAAAGCAGTTCAAAGAGGCTCTATTCAGAAATTGAGCCTTTTCTGAGTTGTTTTGCACTATGGCCCTTATTCCCCTCTATTACTTTCTCCTGCTTCCTCTCTATGAACTGTTAGAGTCAAGCGATTTGTTGTTGAAATGACGGAACGGTAAATAACCTGAGTTGCAGTTCCTAACGGGGAAGCGGGATAGGAATGGGCGAGAGCAATTTGTACCTTTGCTTGCTCCCGAATCAAACTCTTCACTGCTGCCTCCACACTCACACACACACACACCTAAACAGAAGAGAGGTGATAAAAAAGGGAAAGGGGAAGAGAAGCAGGAGAATGAGGGGAAAAGCGGGAAAGAAAGATACAAGAAAGAAAAATAAAGGAGAAAAAAAAATCAGAAAAAGGAGAAAATTAATCAAAAAAGAATAGTGAACCAAAAAAGGAGGGAGGGAAGAGAGAGAGGGAAGAGAGAGAGGAAACAGTCACACAGACAGGAGGGAAATAGGAAAAAGACACACATATAGAAAGGGTGAAAGAAAAAGGATAATGCCACAGACAGAAGAGAAATATGCACACGTGGAAAAGGGAGAGCCAGAGGAAAGCAGGAGAGAGACTGAGAGAAAAAAAGGAGGTGTGAGAGAGACAGAAGGGAATGGAGAAAGGGGTACCAGTACCTTAGATGGTGAGAGCTTCTGTGGAGTCAGTTGTTTAAAAAAAAAAGTAATAATTTTGGGAACTATTGACTCCAATTGGTTCTAGTTGACATTGACAATTTTAATCTAATATGCCCGTTGGGAGACTGACCAGATCGGGTGCAACGCTGGTTTTGCACCCCAACAACATCTTGCATTTATATAGCGCCTTTAACGTAGTAAAAAGTCCCAAGGTGTTTCACAGGAGTGTTTTCAAACAAAATTTGACACCGAGCCACATAAGGAGATATTAGGGCAGATGGTCAAGGAGTTAGGTTTTAAGGAGCGTCTTAAAGGAGGAAAGAGAGGTGGAGAGGTTTAGGGAGGGAATTCCAGAGCTTAGGGTCTCGGCAACTAAAGGCACAGCTGTCAATGGTGGAGCAATGGAAATCGGGGATGCACAAGAGGCCAGAATTAGACAAGCGCAGATATCTCGGAGGGTTGTAGGGCTGGAGGAGGTTACAGAGTTAGTGAGGGGCAAGCCCATGAATGGATTTGAAAACAAAGATGAGAATTTTAAAATCAAGGTGTTGCTTAACCGGAAGCCAATGTAGGTCAGCGAGCACAAGGAGATAGGTGAATGGGACTTGGTACAAGTTAGGATACAGGCAGCAAAGTTTTGGATGAGCTTAAGTTTATAGAGAGTGGAATATGGGAGGCCGGCTAGGAGTGCATTGGAATAGTCAAGTCTAGAGGTAACAAAGGAATGGATGAGGGTTTCAGCAGCAGATGATCTGAGGCAGGGCGGAGTCGGGCAATGTTACGGAGGTGGAAGTAGGCGGTTTTAATGATGGCGCAGATATGTGGTCGGAAGCGCATCTCGGGTCACATAGGACACCATGGTTGCGAGCAGTCTGGTTCAGCCTCAGCCAGTTGCCAGGAGAGGGATGGAATTGGTGGCTTGGTAACGGGAGTTTGTGGCAGGGATCAAAGACAATGGCTTCGATCTTCCCAATACTTAGTTGCAGGAAGTTTCTGCACCTCCAGTACTGGATGTCAGACAAGCAGTCTGACAATTTAGAGACAGTGGAGGGGTCAAGAGAGGTGGTGGTGAGGTAGAGTTGGGTGTTGGCAGCATACATCTGGAATCTGACATTGTGTTTTCGGATGATGTCGCCGAGGGGCAGCATGAAGGTGAGAAATTGGAGGGGGGTCAAGGATAGATCCTTGGGGGATACCAGAGGCAACAGTGCAGGAGCAGGAAGAGAAGCCTTTGCAGGTGATTCTCTAGCTATGATTGGATAGATAAGAATGGAATCCGGTGAGTGCAGTCACACCCACCTGGACGATGGAGCAGAGGCGTTGGAGGAGGATGGTGTGGCCAACCATGTCAAAGGCTGCAGACAGGTCGAGAAGGACAAGAATGGGATAGTTCACCATGGTCACAGTAACATAGGATGTCATTTGTGACTTTGATAAGAGCCGTTTTGGTACTGTGGCAGGGGCAGAAACCTGATTGGAGAGATTCAAACACGGAGTTCCGGGAAAGAATGGCATGGATTTGAGAGCCGTCAGCACATTCAAGAACTTTTGGAGAGGAAAGGGAGGTTGGAGATTGGAGTAGTTTGCAAGGACAGACGGGTCAAGGGTTGGTTTTTTGAGGAGAGGGATGATGATGGCAGATTTGAAGGGGAGGGGTGAGTGTCTGAGGAGAGAGAACCGTTAACAATATCAGCTAACATGGGGGTCAGGAAGGGGAGTTGGTTGGTCAGCAGTTTAGTGGGAATAGTTTTGAGGGAGCAGGAGGTGGGTCTCATGCTCGGAGAGGGCATGAGGGGGGATAGGAGAGAAACTAGAGAAAGATGCGAGTTCAGGACTAGGAACCTTAGAGGAAGTTTGGCCTGGTGGGCTAGGAGAATGAAGGGAAGTGGCAGATGCAGCTGAACGAATGGTCTCAATCTTAGTGACAAAGAAGTCCATGCGCTCTTCGCACTTTTTGTTGGAGGTGAGGGTGGAGGTGGCAGGGGACAGGGGTTTAAGAAGACAGTTTGCAGTAGAGAAAAGAAGCCGGGGGTTATCTTTGCATTCCAGGATGGAATAGTGAGCAGTTTTGGCAGAGGAGAACTGGACCCAATAGTGTTTTATGCGGTCCAGCCAGATCTGGCGATGAATAGCTAACCCAGTTTTCCGTCATATACGTTCAAGTCTGCTTCCCTTGGACCTAAGGGAGTGGAGATGAGGGCCGTACCGGGGGAATGACCAGGGTGAGAGAGTGTAATGGTTTTAATGGGGACTAGGGCATCAAAGGTGGCCCACCCGATTTTACCCTCCATTGAAGTCAGTGGAGAGTAATATTGGGCGGGGTGTAAAACCGGCGTTCCACCCGATCCCGTGGATTTCCCGCCCGGCTAGTTAGATTAATACTGACCTCGTGTTAGTGAGCCATGAGCTTAAAAAATATAAAAATAAAGTATAATTTTGCTCCAAAACTTCATGAATAAATGTTTGAAATCTGTGCATGCTGGTCGGGGGACCTGTGGGTCTGGCACCGGCCTAGCTTGACTCAGCATTTGGTGATCTTCTACCTCAACTCCACCTTCCCGCGCTATGCCCATATCCCTTGGTTATCAAGGGATCAGGGGTGTGCTCTGTAGATTGCACTGTTGAATTGCAGCAGCACTGTGCACCTTTGGCAGGATGCTCCACAATCCAACTTTGGGTTGCACCACGTAAACTAGAGAGCAAGATTTAGCGACAAAGGCCATAGTGGAAAGGTGGTGGACTTTCTTCAGCTTATGATACACCAAGAGCATACAGGAGGAACACATTATCCCCTTAACCTCATGGCATTCACAGTTTGGAAAAGGCACAGTCCCATCTCACTCAGATGTACAGTGAATATTGCAACAGGAAAATGAAACTTGACTGGATGCAGCTGGTAGAGCCCATAATAAGAAAGAAATACTTGCATTTCTATAGCATCTTTCATGACCTCAAAGTGCTTTACAGCCAATTAAGTACTTTTTTGAAGTGTAGTCACTTTTGCAATGCAGGAAACGCGGCAGCCAATTTGCGCACAGCAAGGTCCACAAACAGCAATGTGATAATGACCAGATATGTTTTAGTGATGTTGGTTGAGGGGTAAATATCGTCCAGAACACCATGGAGAACTTCCCAGCTCCTCTCCGAAATAGTGCCATGGGATCTTTTACATCCACCTGAGAAGGCAGACAGGGCCTTGGTTTCACGTCTCATCCGAAAGAAAATAATGGCTCAGTAGTCAATCTGCTTCTCACACTAACTGCGTTTTCACTGCTTCTGGGGAATGTTCCAACTAAGAGTCTCCCAAAATCCTTTTAAGGCCAGTCTGGAGGTACTGTCAGATGGCATCCAGTCTAACAGTGGGCTGACGGGCCACAGCAAGGTGCGGTCAGTGAATACACGATTTACAGTAAGCTCTCAAGTAATACTCTGCTTAGCAACAGCTGGTACTGTAAGCACACATCACATCACCTAACCAAGCAACATACCTAATAACAAGAATAATGACTGCGAGAAAGATGAGAGAGAGAAAGGCATTTTCTTTTCTTCGTTAAGTGCCTAAATTGTGCATTGTTACCAGCACACTTCATAATGTTTAATTTTGATGATTTTTCTTTCTATTTTTTCCTGTTTTCTCACCAACATTCTCACCTTCCGGAGAGGAGAGAAAACACTGGTGAGGGGAAAAAAGCTAATTTTGTCCTGGAACTAAAACCTGAACACTGAACAATAACTGGTTCTCTAAACCATCTGATGAGTTTGGTGCAAGATGAAACAAAATTCTTTCATGACAACTATCTTAAAGCACAGAACCAAAGCTTAGTTTAATTTTCAACTTAAAGCATTAAACCTTTTTGAGAATAAAGCAGTGAATATAGTAGAGAGGGATTCCATGTTACCGTAAACAGCGCACACAGCCGCTCTATCTTCTCAGGGTTTCTCGGCATCCCATTCTTGTTCAGCCTCACCATAAACCTCTCACTGCGGAAGGAAAGAAAATATATTAAATATTTTTGGGGAACGTATCATTGGTCAGAATATGGATGCCACTGGGCGAGTTTGCTGAAAGGGAAGATTCGCTCAGGCATCAGTTCCAGTACTGTCACTGGGATTGTCGTAAGACTTACTGGTGGGTGTGTGAAATTTTCAGACGATCTTCACTTGAATTGTGAGAAACATTGAGCAGTACAATTAAGATTTTGTCCATACACTTGGGTTGTATGTGCAGAGAACATTTTGAGTTGTGTGACATTAAATTACTGGGGGTAGAGTTTCCGCTCAGTTACGTTTGCTTTTTCTGTGCAATTCGCTCGAAATCAGCGTAACCCGCACAAAAAATCGTGGAATTTTAAGCGCCTCATGCGTGAAACATCTCGCTAGAAGGCGGCCACACCCACAAAACCTTGATAAATTAATCACCGTTAGGAGTTTCCGCTAATTGCACCCATTTGCAGCCTTCGAGGAGGCTCCAAAAATTAAGCTGGTTGTTTTGGGCGCAAGGACAGTAATAGGCATATTTTAAAAGCTTTTGAATGTAATTTTTAAAAAATATACTAAGAAACTGACTACTGTGTCCCAATATAACTAGCAAATAGTTCTGTACATTTTTTTTTAAGTAATTTTCAGTAATTTAAAATCAGGTTACTCAGAGGTGGTGGATTGACACTGATTAAAAATGCTTATTTTTTGTGATAAACCCATTTTCAGCTGTATTAATCAAACTGCACCAAGTTACCACTCTTTTAAATAGATCAAGGAATTTTTTTTTCCAAAGCAAAATATTTTTAAATTACGTTTTAAAACGCTGCCTGATTGCACTGGTTCATGGCAGATTTTGCGTTCGCCGATATGGAAATGAGTTTGAGCGGAAACGCGAGAAAAAAAACTTCTCAAAACGGGCGCAATTTAGGCCTGGATCGTCGATCGCGCCCAAAGTGAAATTCTACCCCCGGTGTTTACAAATCTGCCACTGGTGGTAGGAGCGTTTTAAGGCACGAATTAAGATTATCACAGAAGAAGCCTATCATATAGCACTGAAGTGTCTTTGCTCAAGGATTTTTTTTCCAGTACTATAATGGTGCCAATATGCTACCAAAAGACCAATGACAACCCCAAATTCATTCTTCACACATTTTATAAAGAGGGTTAATGTGTGCAGTTGGATAAAGGACAATATTACCCACTCTAAAGAGTCTTCTGCGTAACAATAAAAGTTACAAAATATGCAACTTACCTTTTGCAATTGGTTAGTCTAGACAATTTTCACTCCAAGAGCTAATGCTACAATCAAACAGCACTTGGAGCACATTATTACCATGGCTGTACCTTTGTCACAGATTCTGTAATTTTAATGCAATAAAAAAATGGGGCCCACAGATGGGGAGAGCCAGCAGCATCAAGTACGCAGAGCAAATGCTGAACAAACTAAAGGTAAACATACCGTTAGAAAATGATTTGGACTACAGGCGCACCACAGTATTGCTTGTGGACAGAATTCTGAAAATTCAACTGGACCAGTTACATAAATGCTGTGGTTACTAGAGCAGGTCAGAGGACTGGCATTCTGCAGCGAGTAGCTCACCTCCTGACCCCCCCCAACACTTCTCCACCACCCACAAGGAACAAGTCAGGACTGTGATGGAATACTCTCCACTTGCCTGGATGGCTGCAGCTTCAACAACACTCAAGAAGCTTGACACCATCCAGGACAAAGCAGTCCCCTTGATCAGCAGCCCATCCACCACCTTAAATATCCATACCACACACACATACATAAGCGTGTTACCATAAATGCTCATCTATAGCAACTCACTTCTCAGTAACCATGGGGATCAGGGATTTAATTGGTTCTATTCTACATTACAGTTCCACAGGCTTGAAGTGCCATCCAGTACCTCACCAGAGGGGCCATTTTCATGTGCAAGCCTGGAAATCATTGGGAAACCATTTGACCATAAGGTACATTCAGCAGGGCAGGCAACATCTGTGGAGAGAAGGGGCAAGTTGGCGTTTCGGGTGCAGACCCTTTGACAGAACTGCTTTGATAAAGTTATGGCAATGGGTCTCCGCACACGAAACATTACCTTGTCTGTTCTCTCCACAGATGTTGCCAGCCCTGCCCAATAGTTGGTAAAGACAGTGTGAAACTAAGCCCTATAGGCGGTTCCCTCTATGTTCATTTTGGGTTTATTCCCTATATGTGCTTGGCTAGATGATCTCAGCCAAGAAGGCAACAGAGCTACTACAATTGGTCTCAGTGACCCTCGTGAGGGGCTCCCAATCTTGATTGCTCTACAGTGACCTCTTCTGGATGTATTCCTGTGTGGACATAGGGTGAACATGGAAGCGGGCTCAGCTACAATGTCCTCATGGTCAAAAACAGAATATGCTGGAACACTCAGCAGGGCAGGCAACGTCTGTGGAGAGAACAGACAACATCTGTGGAGAAAACAGACAAGGTGATGTTTCATGTCCGGAGATCCGTTGCCATAACTTTATCAAAGCAGTACTGTCAAAGGGTTTGCACCCAAAATGCCAACTTGTCCCTTCTCTCCACAGATGTTGCCTGCCCTGCTGAGTACCCAGCATATTCTGTTTCTGTCTTAAGATTTCCAGCATCTGCAATATTTTGCTTTCTGTTCCTGTTGTCATGGTTACCTAGCTTTCTAGGTCTCTAGAAACTACGTGAAGCATTGGATGGTAGGCAGGGCCCATGTAATCATATCCCAGCAGGTGTCAATGTCTTCAGGGGAGGATGGGTGAAAATTGGCACCAGGAACTTTTACGGCCCAAAACAAACTGCTTCTATTCGCTCTGTAGTTTTTTTATTCGTTCCTGGGATGTGGGCGTCGCTGGCAAGGCCAGCATTTATTGCCCATCCCTAATTGCCCATGAGAAGGAGGTGGTGAGCCGTCTTCTTGAACCGCTGCAGTCTCTGCGGTGAAGGTACTCCCACACTGCTGTTAGGGAGGGAGTTCCAGGATTTTGACCCAGCGACGATGAAGGAATGGCAGTAT
This sequence comes from Squalus acanthias, assembly GCA_030390025.1. NCBI lineage: Eukaryota > Metazoa > Chordata > Chondrichthyes > Squaliformes > Squalidae > Squalus > Squalus acanthias. The sequence goes on along the minus strand of CM059444.1, from coordinate 5,587,325 downwards.
ATTTCTAAGTCAGGATGGTGTGTGACTTGGAGGGGAACTTGCAGGTGATAGTGTTCCCATGTGCCTGCTGCCCTTGTCCTTCTAGGTGGTAGAGGTCACGGGTTTGGGAGATGCTGTTGAAGAAGCCTTAGTGAGTTGCTGCAGTGCATCTTGTAGATGGTACACATTGCAGCCACGGTGCGCTGGTGGTGGAGGGAGTGAATGTTTAAGGTGGTGGATAGGGTGCCAATCAAGCAGGCTGCTTTGTCCTGGATGGTGTCAAGCTTCGTGAGCGTTGTTGGAGCGGCACACATCCAGGCAAATGGAGAGTATTCCATCACATTCCTTACTTGTGCTTTGTAGATGGTGGAAAGGCTTTGGGGAGTCAGGAGGGGAGACACTCGCCGCAGAATACCCAGCCTCTGACCTGCTCCTGTAGGCACAGTATTTATGTGGCTGGTTCAGTTAAGTTTCTGGTCAATGGTGACTCCCAGGATGTTGATGGTGGGGGATTCGGGGCTGGTAATGCCGTTGAATGTCAAGGGGCGGTGGTTAAACTCTTGCTTGTTGGAGATAGTCATTGCCTGGCACTTGTGTGGCTCGAATGTTACTTGCCACTTATTAGCCCAAGCCTGAATGTCGTCCACGTCTTGCTGCATGTGGGCATGGACTGCTTCATTATCTGAGGAGTTGCGAATGGAACTGAACACTGTGCAATCACCAGCGAACATCCCCACTTCTGACCTTATGATGGAGGGATAAAGTAGCTGAAGATGGTTGGGCCTAGGACACAGCCTTGAGGAACTCTTGCAGCGATGTCCTGGGGCTGTGATGATTGACCTCCAACAACCACAACCATCTTCCTTTGTGCCAGGTATGACTCCAGCCAGTGGAGAGTTTTCCCCCTGATTCCCAATGACTTCAATTTTACTAGGGCTCCTTGATGCCACACTCGGTCAAATGCTGCTTGATGTCAAGGGCAGTCACTCTCACCTCACCTCTGGAATTCAGCTCCTTTGTCCATGTTTGGACCAAGGCTGTAAGGAAGTCTGGAGCCGAATGGTCCTGGTGGAACACAAACTTAGTATCGGTGAGCAGATTACTGGTGAGTAAGTGGCGCTTGATAGCACTGTCGCCGACACCTTCCATCACTTTGCTAATGATTGAGAGTAGACTGATGGGGCGGTAATTGGCCGGATTGGATTTGTCCTGCTTTTTGTGGACAGCACATACCTGGGCAGTTTTCCACATTGTTAGGTAGATGCGATGTTGCAGCTGTACTGGAACAGCTTGGCTAGAGGCATGGCTAGTTCTGGAGCACAAGTCTTCAGCACGACAGCCGGGATGTTGTCAAGGCCCATAGCCTTTGCTGTATCCAGTGCGCTCAGCTGTTTCTTGATATCATGTGGAGTGAATCAAATTGGCTGAAGTCTGGCTTCTGTGATGGTGGGGACCTCAGGAGGAGGTCGAGATAGATCATCCACTCGGTATTTCTGGCTGAAGATGGTTGCAAACACTTCAGCTTTGTCTTTTGCACTCGCGTGCTGGGCTCCTCCTTCATTGAGGATGGGGATGTTATTTAATTCTCCACCATCATTCACGACTGGATGTAGCAGGAGCTTTGATCTGATCCGTTGGTTGTGGAATCGCTTAGCTCTATCTATAGCATGCTGCTTCTGCTATTTAGCATGCATGTCGTCCTGTGTTGCAGCAATCCCCAGGTTGGTACCTAATTTTTTAGGTACGCCTGGTGCTGCCCCTGGCTCTTGTACACTCTTCATGGAACTAGGGTTGGCCCCTGGCTTGATGGTAATGGTAGCGTGAGGAATATGCTGGGCAATGAGGTTACAGATTGTGGTGGAATACAATTCTGCTGCTGCTGATGGCCCACAGAGCCTCATGGATGCCCAGTTTTAAGCTGCTAGATCTGTTCTGAATCTATCCCATTTAGCACGGTGGTAGTGCCACACAACACGATGGAGGGTGTCCTCAGTGTGAAGACAGAACTTCGTCTCCACAATGACTGTGCGGTGGTCACTGCTACCAATACTGTCATGGACAGATGCATCTGCAATAGGTAGATTGGCGAGGACGAGGTCAAGTAGATTTTTCCCTCGTGTTGGTTCTCTCACCACCTGCCACAGGCCCAAGTCTGGCAGCTTTGTCCTTCAGGACTCAGCCAGTTTGGTCAGTAGTGGTGCTACCGAACCACTCTTGGTGATGGACATTGAAGTCCCCCACCCAGAGTACATTCTGTGCCCTTGCTACCCTCAGTGCTTCTTCCAAGTGGTGTTCAACATGGAGGAGTACTGATTCATCAGCTGAGGGAGGGCGGTAGGTGGTAATCAGCAGGAGGTTTCCTTGCCCATGCTTGATCTGAAGACATGAGACTTCGTGGGGTCCGGTATCAATGTTGAGAACTTGTTCCCGATAGTTCTTTGTGATTTACACTCATTGAATTAATTAAATGAATGCTGCTTTATCTCTGCATAAGATACTTTGCAACACCCCTCAGTTCCCTGTGTGATCAATCGGCATTTGCTTTTGTCACAATGCTTGCACAGTAACATGCATTCTCTGTTGTCATGCCATCGAGATTTAAGGACGGCATGAGAACTTGTCTATTTCTGAAAGCATGCTTCAGTGAGTAAAGTCTAAGGGGGAAAAATTCAGCTGCTTGCGCCTCCCGTTAGCGCCTTAAGAGGGCGCTAATGGGGCGTAAAGCAGCTAACGCCCGGGCGCAGCGCCGCCCACGCCTCCCGTAAAATTCAGCGGGAGGTTAGCGGCGGCGCCAGCCGGTAGCGCCCTGTGGCGCTGCGCCGCCGGCGATGACGTCATCGCCGTGCGCAGCACCCCGCTCGCGCTTCAGCCGCGATCTTCAGTCGTGCCCCCTGATTTACCGCCAGATGCTATGTCCGACGGGTTCAGGGAGGCGTACGTGCGGCCGGGGCGGCGATATTTAAAGGGGAGGTGGCAGGCGGCCATTTTTGTTGCTGGCCGCCTGCCAGCACCTGCCCCCGTTGCTGTCCCCGGCCCCCGTGAAGCCCCCCCACCGTGAAGTGCCGGCTGCGCTCCAAGAGCCCGGCACTTCTCTTGAGTGCCGGGCTCTTTTACCGGCACTCCCGATCCCTGGGGGCCCAGCTGGGCCCCGGTTCGCGCTGCGCAGGGTCCCTCCCCTTTAAGAAGGGGAGGAAGGCCTGCAATACCGCGGCGCGACGTGCCGCAGCGCCTGGCGCCTGGCGCTGCGGCACGTAGCGCCAGGATATTCCCTCGCAGTGCCCCAAGAGGGATGCGGGGTGCTTACAGTGGCGCCCCGCTTCCCTCTTGGGGCGCAACCACTGAAGTTCCGGCGTGGGGCCGCTAATTTTTTCGGGGCGCTAAAAGTAGCGCCCCGGCGAGGTTAGCGCCCCAAATGGGGCGCGACTCAATTTTTACCCCTAAATGTTATATATGTGACTACAAGAGCTAAAAGGGATTTGGTCAGTTACTAAATCACAGCATACATAAACAATGCTTTTATGGTTGGTTCTGTACAAACCCCCTCGCCTAGGAGCACTGCTTGCTTTCAACATCCTCCTTGCACTGCCGCCAAACTACCCATGGTTCCATATATATACTATAATCGTCTTAGTGCAGATTAAAATGTTCCAATCTTCCTGATCCCTTTTTTTGATTACAGTGATGGAAAGACACAGGATTACGATGAGGGGAGGTTTTACAAGTTCTGATTTACAGAACCAGTCTACTACTATACAGTGATACTGCTGACGTTGAATTAATCTCCAAAGCTGCTGCCACTAACCCATATTTTGATCATTTCAAACCTTGCCTTTTCCTTCTGTTCAATCATTTTTAGGGTATTTGTCCAGTGATTGTGTCTCTGGTGAGTTAAGTATTTGAACCACTGCAAGAGAGCAGGTTGATCATCCATCACACAGGATCACAGTTTATTTCCACAGGGAGAGCTGAGCTCAATCATCCTGTACAATAGGAGTTTGCACAAGAACATTAATTGTAGATGAGGTATAAAATTCACTTACCAAAGAACTCCAAATTAATTTGGAACAAAATTTACACAATTCCTCAATTAAACTGGATTAACTTGATGCGATTTGACCCTTTTTGCCCAGATTCATTACTCACAGTAAGCTCAGTCTGGGGAGGAAACAAATTACACCTCAGACTTTAAAGTGAAACCATCTCTTATCTTAAACTTGAAAAGCTAAGCCTTTAAATGATCAAAACCTGCTCAGAATTCTCCCTCATCTCTCCCAGCCTGTGTTTCTTGGGTGTACGAGTGTGCTACTGGGACTAGTGAGCCAGATTTACAGTACATGTTGGGAGCTGGCCCAAAGACACTGGTTTCCTGGATTCCAAATTAAAATAGTTCCAGTACAAAGCAGTTTGAACCAATGCAGCCAATGGAGGGAAACTGGGTCTCTGTCCACCAGCTGCAATCCATAGTGTTAACGAAGCCTAGTTTCCTTGTCCTGACAGTATCATACCCGCACTAAACATAAGTATTAGGAGCAGGACTAGGCCACTAAAAGCTGGCAACCATTGGCTTTCCACGTGCTAAATTGACACTAAATGTGGGTGCATAGTGTCGGTTGGTGCAAACAGGCTTGAGAATTGCCTGTTTTAGAACCTAAACTGAAGGAGCACCACACATTAAAACACCATAAATGAACCTAGTTCCTGGGGTCACTGCTAGTTATGGGCTAATACCATCGAAAGACCATGTTATTGCAAGGTGCACAGTATATTGCAAACTCATGAATTCCTAGTCACTTAGTGACCTATTTCAAAACAACTCTCAGCTTGTTGACAAATTTCAACTTGCATTTATAGAATGCATTTCACATACTCATGACATTGCAAAGCACTTCATAACCAATCAAATACAGTTGAAGTTAGTTACTATTTATTTCGAAAGACAAAGCCATTAATAACTTGTCTTGCGTTGACTTGCCTCGTCATAGTCACAGAAGATTATGCAATGTGTTATATAAATCCCAATCTTCCCTCTGGTATACCATGCTAGTGTAGACACTGGAGCTTTTGACCCTACTACTGATTATTCTGTTTATTTTGAAACTGCAATCTCACGAGTACAGAACTAGATCATTCTTAGCCGTGCAAAGTCCTCCTCACGAACATCTGGGGACTTGTGCCAAAATTGGGAGAACTGTCCCACAGATGAGTCAAGGAACAGCCTGACAGAATCATACCTTTCAGCCAACGCCCAGACTCCTCCATCACCATCCCTGGGTATGTCCTGTCCTATCAGCAGCACAGACCCACCAGAGGTGGCGGCACACTGGTATAGTCAAGAGAGACTGGCCCTGGGAGACCTCAACATTGACTCCGGACCCCATGAAGTCTCATGGCATCTGGTCAAATGTGGGCAAGTTAACCTCGTGCTGATTACCACCTACTGCCTTCCCTCAGCTGATGAATCAGTGCTCCTCCATGCTGAACACCACTTGGGAAAAGCACTGAGGGTAGCTAGGGCACAGAATTTACTCTGGGTAGGGGGACTTCAATGTCCATCACCAAGAGTGGCTCGGTAGCACCACAACTGACTGAGTCCTGAAGGACACAGCTGCCAGACTAGGCCTGCGGCAGGTGATGAGAGAACCAACATGAAGGAAAAACCTACTTGACCTCGTCCTCACCAATCTACCTGTCCCAGATGCATCTGTCAATGAAACTATTGGTAGGAGTTACTACCGCACGGTCTTTGTTGAGACAAAGTCCCGTCTTCACACTGAGAACACCCTCCAACATGTCTCAAAACTGGGCATCCATGAGGCGCTGTGGGCCATCAGCAGCAGCAGAGTTGTATTCCACCACAATCTGTAACCTCATGGCCCGGCATATCCCTCACTCTACCATTACCACCAAGCCAGGGGACCAACCCTGGTTCAATGAGGAGTGTAGAAGAGCATGCCAGGAGCAGCACCAGACGTACCTAATGAGGTGCCAACCTGGGAAATCTGTAACTAGGAACTACATGCACGCTAAAAAGTGGAAGCATCATGCTATAGACAGGGCTAAGCGATCCCACAATCAACGGATCAGATCAAAGCTCCGAGTCCTGCCACATCCAGTCGTGAATGGTGGTGGACCATTAAACAACTAACTGGAGAAGGAGGCTCCATGAATATCCCCATCCTCAATGGTGGTGGAGCCCAGCACGTGAGTGCAAAAGACAAGGCTGAGTCTTCAGCCAATTCGATTCACTCCACGTGATATCAAGAAACAGCTGAGCGCACTGGATACAACAAAGGCTATGGGCCCCGACAACATCCCGGCTATCGTGCTGAAGACTTGTGCTCCAGAACTAGCTGCGCCTCTAGCCAAGCTGTTCCAGTACAGCTACAACACTGGCATCTATCCGACAATGTGGAAAAGTGCCCAGGTATGTCCTGTCCATTAAAAGCAGGACAAATCCAATCTGGCCAATTACCGCCCCATCAGTCTACTCTCAATCATCAGCAAAGTGATGGAAGGGGTCATCAACAGTGCTATCAAGCGGCACTTACTCACCAATAACCTGCTCACTGATGTCCAGTTTGGGTTCCACCAAGACCACTCAGCTCCTGACCTCATTACAGCCTTGGTCCAAACATGGACAAAGGAGCTGAATTCCAGAGGTGAGGTGAGAGTGACTGCCCTTGACATCGAGGCAGCATTTGACCGAGTGTGGCATCAAGGAGCCCTAGTAAAACTGAAGTCAATGGGAATTGGGGGGAAAACTCTCCACTGGCTGGCGTCATATCTAGCACGAAGGAAGATGGTTGTGGTGGTTGATGGTCAATCATCACAGCCCCAGGACATCGCTGCAGGAGTTCCTCAGGGCAGTGTCCTAGGCCCAACCATCTTCAGCTGCTTCATCGATGACCTTCCCTCCAACATAAGGTCAGAAATGGGGATGTTCGCTGATGACTGCACAGTGTTCAGCGCCATTCACAACTCCTCAGATAATGAAGCAGTCCATGCACGCATGCAACAAGACCTGGACGACGTTCAGGCTTGGGCTGATAAGTGGCAGGTAACATTCGCACCACAGAAGTGCCAGGCAATGACTATCTCCAACAAGCGAGAGTCTAACCACCGCCCCTTGACATTCAACGGCATTACCATCGCCGAATCCCCCACCATCACATCCTGGGGGTCACCATTGACCAGAAACATAACTGGATCAGCCACATAAATACTGTGGCAACAAGAGCAGGTCAGAGGCTGGGTATTCTGCGGCGAGTGTCTCACCTCCTGACTCCCCAAAGCTTTTCCACCATCTACAAGGCACAAGTAAGGAGTGTGATGGAATACTCTCCACTTACCTGGATGAGTGCAGCTCCAACAACACTCAAGAAGCTCAACACCATCCAGGACAAAGCAGCCTGCTTGATTGGCACCCCATCCACCACCTTAAACATTCACTCCCTCCACCACCGGTGTACCGTGGCTGCAGTGTGTACCATCTACAAGATGCACTGCAGCAGCTCGCCAAGGCTTCTTCGGCAGCACCTCCCAAACCCGCGACCTCTTCCACCTAGAAGGACAAGGGCAGCAGTCACATGGGAACACCAACACTTCCAAGTTCCCCTCCAAGTCACACAACATCCTGACTTAGAAGTATATCGCCGATCCTTCATCGTCACTAGGTCAAAATCCTGGAACTCCCTACCTAACAGGAGTACCTTCACCACACAGACTGCTCACCACCACCTTCTCAAGGGCAATTAGGGATGGGCAATAAATGCTGGCCTTGCCAGCGACACCCACATCGCATAAATGAATAAAAAAAAATATCTATTGTAGCAAAAGAGCAAAACGCCAAGTTAAACTGCTCTAATTTTGAACATTGTTTTAAATAAGATAAGCACTGTATTCTGCGTTCAAAACACTTAATTGTCATAATATACCACAATGGAACAGCTAAAAGCAGTTCCAACTGCAATCTCAGTAATTGATGTGGCAGTATCTCAACATGCCTGGTGCAGGAGCAATGAGGAGATTTTTCTGAACGCAATCTGAGCTGTCCAGTGAATTTAATCAAGGTCATGCAGCTAATCCAATTTTTCTGTTGAGAGCACCAAGTGGAATGAATGAACTACTAAACGTTTCTACTGTCTCTGGCTTTGTGTCTCTTACACAACAGATTAAAGCTAAAATCTTTCATGTGGTAAACTGACACTTGGGGGCAAGTGCGTGGCTCAAGAGCTCAGTTACATTGGCTCCAAATTACACTGCGGAAAAAATGAGCAACTGTTGGTTGAAGGTTGCTATTTGTCAAGTGGAAAAAACAGTGCCCAACATTCACTGGTATCTGTGGAATAGCTGGAAACAAGGAGCATTAAAACATTTGGATATTATATAAACTGCACTGTTTTTTTGTCCTGACTTCTCTTGGAATATTGAAGTCAGATGCAATTTAAAAAAAAAATTATCCCCACTGAGACCTGCTCTGTATTTTCTGTTTCTTTGAATGCATTTTTATGGCATCAGTATAAGTCACATTTGGGGCAGAAATTCCGATCCCTACGGGTGTGTACGCGCTGTGTACTCACCCGTCAGGCCAACGGAAATGCCGGTTTTAGGCATGCACTGCGCATGTGCTGGAAACCGGCATTTCTGATCTGTCAAGAAAGCTCGACAGATCCTCCGGCTGCACTGGAGCAGGGCCTCTGCGGGTGGAGAGTTCAGTTTTTTGGAGACCCTCCGCCCGCAGAAAACACTTACAATTCTTGCGCCTGTACAGGATAAGAGTTGGAAAAAAAAGTTTAAAAAAAAATTCCACTGGTTTATATTTAAAAATACTTTAAAGAAAGGTAAGTTTATTTTTAGCCCCGTTAAAAACTTTAATTATTTTTTTCAAAAAATAAAATTTTTGTTTAAAATACTTAATTTATTTTAATTTAAAGTCATTTTAAAAATGTGATTTTTAAAAAAAATTTATTTGAAGTTTTACTATGTTTTGGGGGTAATCTCTATTCATATATTTGACAGGTCTTCCTGTCAAATGTATGAAGGGAGATTCCCTTCTCTGATTGGCTCCCCATGGCCCACGTGATCCCCGGGATGCTGCGATCCGCCTGCGCCTCTGGGATACGTGGGCCCTGCGCACCGGCAGTTTGGAGAGGCCCAGCAACGAAACTCTGCGCCTCCCGGGAGCCCTCCGGTCCAGGCGCAGATCTTTCCGGATCGCAGCCCTCCGCCCGCGGTCGGAATTTCTGGGCGATTAAAAATGGAAAAGTTTCCACCATTGCACGTTCTTAAACATGTTGTGCCTAATGTGCATGAATGAGTTAAATGGCTTGACACTTTCATTTACATACTTAGAGAAGAAACATATGGTGTGAGTTCAACACTTTCCTCGTGCCCCGATTATTTCTGCTTGTTTACGCTCATTTTTATGTTCTGGTGTATGTTAATGAGATTGGCAGGAAATTTGGGTGTACATAGACATTGGCAAAATGGGTGCAGGAATGGGTATAATTTCGGGTGCAACTTCCAGATTACTCCCCACAGGAAATTCCACCCCAGAAGTCAAAATGATAGTCTCAGTGAATAAATTGGTCAGTTTGAAACTTCTGAGAAAGATATCTTGATTAATAAATGGCTCCTGCAGTGGTAATATAAGACAAGAAACATTGTGCAATGTAAAAGTTAATTTACAAAGTATTAGATTGAGATCCTTTTATTGTTTTTCCACATGAGTTAGTGGAAGTATTTCTACTGCAAATATATAACTATTATATGATTGTTACTTATTTGCTTGTTTGCCTCTTGTTAACTAAATTCACTTATTGCTTTTAAACTTGAAATGAGGTCTGAAGGTGTGATTTGCTCATCAAAGACCAGAGAGATCCTATAAAAGTATAGGATAAGTCCAATAGCTAAAAGCAATTAACAGATAGGTTTTCTGTTTTGTTATCAAAAACTGACCTAGATTACAAGACTAGGATAAACATGCTCAAAGGTATGGCGAGTTGCAACTTACACAAGTGATCTCAGATATGAGAGCCAAAATAATCTCAATTGAGAGACCCAGAAACATGCATATGAGGAGGATAAATACCAACATGGGCTGGTTGGGCCAAACGGCCTGTTTCCATGTTGTAATTTCTATGCAACTTTATGTAATCAATTAATGCAAAAATGGATCAGCTACTTCCTATTCACTCTCATTGTACAGATTCCTATCTTATCATAACATTTAAGTATGGATTCCTGATTCAAGTAGACAATGTTCTTACATGATTGATTTACAAGAGGTCCTGAACTCAAGGGCCGGAATTTTGCCGGCACTCAGGTGGCCGGTTTGGAGGCGGGACTTCCGGCAAAATCGCAAATGTCAACCCGCCTCCAATCAATCTTCCCAAGTGTCGGGTCCCCGATTTGCGCATGGACCCGACACCTGGCGGCGGGAAGAGGATTATAGCCACTTAACTGCCTGTTAAAGGTTGTTAACAGACAGTTAACAGGCTCTTTTTCAATTTTGACATTTCTACTTCGGGCTTCCAACGTCTGGACACCACGCCAGGTAAGTGTGGCGTGTTGTGAGTCTGCTGTAATGTTTCTGCATTGATGACAGCTGCAGAAGTGGTGTGAAGGATCCAATGGTGCACTGGTGAGTTTCAGAGGTAAGAAAATGTTGGGAAATTCATTTTTAATGCATTTAGACTTTTCTGTAGGTAACAAGTTTTGAATTGTATGTCTAGTCCCACCTCATTGGGAGAACCTCTCTCACCAGTGGCAGATCGCTTCCACAACCTCATCTGCAGCTGCCATCTGTTCTAGCCTAAGGAGGGAGTCACTGGAGAGCCTGGGTGCAAGAGCTCACCTTTGTACAGTCATTGTCAGTGTTTGCAGCACCTCAATGCTGTCAAACACTGAAAAATCAGCTGTCAAAAAAAAAAATTGTGTGTGGTCCCTTTAAGAAAACTGGCAGATGAAGTGTCATAAAATGACGTCATCTGACCGGCTTCGTCTTAATTGGCTGGCAAGCCTGCAGGGCGGGCTTAACAAGGCCAATTGACATAAAATCACGTCTGTGGGCCGGATGTAGTTGGGGGCAGGACGGGAACCCGGAAGCCACCTGACCCGCTCCCAAACTGCATCGATTGAGAAAATCGCGGCCAAGGACTTCCTCAGAATCCAACATAATCTTGATCTATGCACAACCATCCTGTGGATCGGGATTTAATACTATTACCAGTATTGTTGCAGTCCTTAGTTTCTGGAGGAGCTAGAGTATTTTCTCATTCACTGTCACCTACAGAGGCATCAATTGATGATTTTATATTTTCAGAAAAATATATTAGAGATGTCAACCGTTAGGTATTGAAATCGGTGGCATAGCCCCTCCAAAACACCCCCCCAGTATGAAAGCTGTGATGATCACGTGTGAAAAGTGAGACTCTCAAGTGTTTATCGTGGTTCCCTCTACCGCTTGTGTGATAGCAGAGACCCCCAGAGTGACAGCAGAGGCCCAACTACTCTGAGGAAAATGCCCTCCTCCCCCCTAGTGAAAAGACATAAATTCCACCCTTTGCAGTGAAAGGACAGAATCCATCCCCTTCCAGTATAAGGGCAGTGATTCACCCTCCCAATGTGATGCAGAGTTACCTCACCCTGTATAAGGAGAAAGAGACCCTCAGTGCTGGGGCACACACCCCTCTGCTCGGATAGCAGTGATCGCTCCCTATGAGGGCGGTGATGCAGAGACCCCACCCCACCCCACTCAGCGTGAGGGCAGAGACCCCCCCCCCAGTGCGGGGCGGACACCCCCAGTGCGGGGGCAGAGAGCCCTTCCGTGGTGGTGGGGAGGGGGGGGAACCTCCCATTGAGGGACAGAGACCCTGAATGTCCTTGATGTAATGTTTTCCTGACTGACCTGTTTGGACACCATCCACACCTTTGATTGCCGTGATTATCTCTCTGCCGAGGTGTGATAAAGGGCAGTTAGAAAGATTAACTGTAATCATCTGGCAGTGTTCTCTGACTATATATGCTGTGCCTATATGCATCTCTTCACTTCACCTGACGAAGGAGCAGCGCTCCGAAAGCTTGTGATTTCAAATAAAGCTGTTGGACTATAACCTGGTGTTGTGCGACTTCTCACCTGAATGTGAAGGCAGAGACTGCCTAATCTAGAAGCAGTGATCACTCACTATCAGGGCACCGTGGCTAGGACAGCAAATGAGGGCCGAGACCCACACCACCTCTGCAAGTGAGAAGGCAGAACCCCCAGTACGAGACCTCCCCTTCCCCCGTACCCCCCCAACCCCCCACGAGTGGGCAGGACCCCCAATCTGCTGCCCGGGGAAGCTGTACTTAAGAGCATTGGCTACAGCTGGGGAGGGGGTTTAGCAGGCACTTGCCGTCAGTTTACTGAATGCTCCTCAAACTGTCTGGCTATGAGTGCGTTGAAGACATTGTGTGTACTGCTCTATGTGCTGAGGAGCGATGGCATTTTCCGTCAGTTTAGGACACATATAAATGAGGCCTTGAGATGGACATCAGATCTGTGAGACCCATGGATAATCCATGAGAATTGCCATATCCGATATACTTTTATTTTGTCAAATCACTGTACTGTTTTGCCGTGTGGTACTTCTGGAGAATACATTGACACATTTGAAATTGTTGATATGACTGTGCTCATGTACAATAGACAAGTTCTGCCTGACATTCTCCAATGAGGAAAGCCAGCAGGCACTGGCTTGGGCCTGCAGTAACTGTGAGCTCTATGATGTGTTCTGTGGCGTCCCAGTTTGCTGGGCACAATGGTTGAATACAAGGGGACATGGCCAGAAAGTGTACAACAGTGTACTTTTCCAGTCGCACCCTACAGGTGCCTGCATGTGGCAATGGGACTTTAATGTTGACGGCAGGTCACTGAGAAAACAAAGCTGAAGTAGAGGCTCAGAACTTCTGAGCACTGTTCTTCCCCAAATTACTTTGCAGACTGTTGCTGGTCCCTATTGAGGGCCAACAGAATGGAGCTCCATATTTTGTCTTGTTTTCAACCACTGCTCTCAGGTATCACAAAATGGATACTGCTGGAGAAAGAGTCTGTATCATTTATATTGGAGGGTGCTGGCAGTGACAGGAGTACTGCATGTGTACTGCGAACCACATAGTATCAATGCAAAACCATCACAATAATATTGAGAGGAACTGCACATCTTGTCTCAATCAGGAGATGTCAGGTCCTGCTGTGGCTTCTTACTATAAAAGTAAATGACGGGAAAATATTGTTCATTGTATATTAAGTACAATAACAACAATTTGCATTTATGTAGCGCCTTTAATGTAGTAAAACATCCCAAGGCGCTTCACAAGAGAGTTATCAAACAAAATTTGACATCAAGCCACATAAAGAGATATTAGGACAGGTGAGAGGTAGGTTTTAAGGAGCATCTTAAAAGGAGGAGATAGAGGTGGAGAGGTTTAGGGAGGGAATTCTAGAGCTTAGAGCCTAGACAGCTCAAAGCACGGCTATCAATGGTGGGCGAAGGAAATCAGGGATGCACAAGAGGCCAGAATTGGAGGAATGCAGAGTTATTGGAGGGTTTTCGGGCAGGAGGAGATTACAGGCCTGCAGCTAATTCTCTCTTTCCTGTTTAAAAACCTTGTAAGAGAACATTGCAGAAGCTGAGAGATAATGCAAGTGTTTGTGCTTCAATTTTTAATGTTTCTCCATGTCCTTGGGAAATGTATTGAGCTCTGAAGTATAGGACCAGGTAACTTTGAACAAACTTTGCAATGATGCCAGGGAATACTTGGAGCCTGGCAACAATTTTGTTCACAAAAGAATTTTTCGCACAGGGGGTGTTCAATAATGCAAATACATCACAGTCTAAGGTTTCGTGCTGGAGCTCACATGCAGCAGTCATGAATTAGTGATTTCTGCCTGCCATTTGATGGAGTTATCAGTCGACTGAACTGCTAAATGTTTAATATTCTTTTAATTCTATAGGGTGGTGTTTTAATTGAAACATCATAAATGCACTGCTGAACTGAAGCTGACTGCTATACATGGCGTGACTATGGAAATATTGCTGTTTGTATAGCTAATATAGCTCACGTTTCCTTTCCAACAGAGCAGTATAAATATATTATTCTGGTTGGAAGTATGCATTAATTAGTTTTTGATTCTGAACTGTTTTCCTCAAGCACTGGTAAATTATATGACAGATTTAAATCAACAGAAGAGCAATGTTTAATAATGGGTACTTGAGCCGAAGATCGGGAATAATTAAGCCAATAAACAAAACGTCAGCAACATTTCATTCCTGATTTTTTTCAGCGTTTATTTTCTCCCTTACATCCTCCCACAGATGGCCACACACATGCACTTTCCAGCGAGGATCACTGGATAGCAATCAGGACATGGAACTTTGGCTGACTATTTTCCCTCTTCGTGGTCCTATTGTAGTGAACAACTGTTCCATGGCTGAGATCCCAACAGAACAGGGTTCGAACATGGGAGCTTCTGGTCTGAATGGCTCTGTGCTACACTGGGTGGTCCCTTTTACCCTATATAGTCATTGGGGCTGCTTGTATGTGATCTTGTTAAAATATACACACCTTGTTACAAACAAAAAATGTTAATATTTTGGACTTGGACAGCTTTATGGAGGTTCCGCTTTTAAATGTAACTGGGTTCTGTTGCAAAACTTTAACTGAATCTAATTTTGCCCTCAACTAATCTTAAAGAAAACCTTCAGTGAAAACAAAAACTTGACAACAGGTTCCGCAGGGGGTCGGGACAACAGGTTCCGCAGGGGGTCGGGACAACAGGTTCCGCAGGGTGTCGGGACAACAGGTTCCGCAGGGTGTCGGGACAACAGGTTCCGCAGGGTGTCGGGACAACAGGTTCCGCAGGGTGTCGGGACAACAGGTTCCGCAGGGTGTCGGACAACAGGTTCCCAAGTGTGTCGGACAACAGGTTCCGCAGGGTGTCGGGACAACAGGTTCCGCAGGGTGTCTGGACAACAGGTTCCGCAGGGTGTCGGGACAACAGGTTCCGCAGGGTGTCGGACAACAGGTTCCCAAGTGTGTCGGACAACAGGTTCCGCAGGGTGTCGGGACAACAGGTTCCGCAGGGTGTCGGGACAACAGGTTCCGCAGGGTGTCGGACAACAGGTTCCGCAGGGTGTCGGACAACAGGTTCCGCAGGGTGTCGGGACAACAGGTTCCGCAGGGTGTCGGGACAACAGGTTCCGCAGGGTGTCGGGACAACAGGTTCCGCAGGGTGTTGGGACAACAGGTTCCGCAGGGTGTCGGACAACAGGTTCCCAAGTGTGTCGGGACAACAGGTTCCGCAGGGTGTCGGGACAACAGGTTCCGCAGGGTGTCGGACAACAGGTTCCGCAGGGTGTCGGACAACAGGTTCCGCAGGGTGTCGGACAACAGGTTCCGCAGGGTGTCGGACAACAGGTTCCGCAGGGTGTCGGACAACAGGTTCCGCAGGGTGTCGGACAACAGGTTCCGCAGGGTGTCGGACAACAGGTTCCGCAGGGTGTCGGACAACAGGTTCCACAGTGTGTCGGGACAACAGGTTCCACAGTGTGTCGGACAACAGGTTCCACAGTGTGTCAGGACAACAGGTTCCGCAGGGTGTCGGACAACAGGTTCCACAGTGTGTCAGGACAACAGGTTCCACAGTGTGTCGGACAACAGGTTCCACAGTGTGTCGGACAACAGGTTCCACAGGGTGTCGGGACAACAGGTTCCGCAGGGTGTCGGACAACAGGTTCCACAGGGTGTCGGGACAACAGGTTCCACAGGGTGTCGGACAACAGGTTCCACAGTGTGTCAGACAACAGGTTCCACAGGGTGTCGGACAACAGGTTCCACAGGGTGTCGGGACAACAGGTGCTACAGTGTGTCGGGACAACAGGTTCCACAGGGTGTCGGGACAACAGGTTCCACAGGGTGTCGGACAACAGGTTCCACAGGGTGTCGGGACAACAGGTGCTACAGTGTGTCGGGACAACAGGTTCCACAGGGTGTCGGGACAACAGGTGCTACAGTGTGTCGGGACAACAGGTTCCACAGGGTGTCGGGACAACAGGTGCTACAGTGTGTCGGGACAACAGGTTCCACAGGGTGTCGGGACAACAGGTGCTACAGTGTGTCGGGACAACAGGTTCCACAGGGTGTCGGGACAGTGTGGTGGGAAATGGCACGAAGGGATACCTGGGAGGTGGAATTAAAGCCACCATTGCGCACCCCCCCTCCCTCCGCTGCTCAAATGCAATCTCATCCATGCTATTAATAGACATGGCCGCTTCCCTGCAGCGGAAAAAAAAAGAATGCAGCAGTCATTCCTGGACTGTTATTCTTCACCTCTAAGGAACAGATTGGCAGCAGTACTGGTAGAAGGCTGGAAGCTGCACTGAGACTGCATGCTGCAGGGGGACCACAAAAAGGATTTAATTTCCAAATAATGATGTTGCTGCCCCCTGGGGAGAAGGGAACAGCAGTTAATTAAAAACATCCTTTCAAATGTCCTTAGCGTACAAGGAAAACAAAGACATTTGAAGAGTAAGATTAGAACAGGGCCATTGTTACTGTGCTGTGATGCATTCCGAGAGAGCAGTCAGTACCTTCAGAACTGATGCACATGTACCACCTGTCATATTATTAAAGATGTCTAACGGAGCCATCTATTATTCAGCTAGTAAATCAATCAAAAAGAAATCAAGGAAACAAACGGTTGCCTCCTGAATTTTGATCATGACAAACAAGTTCTGTGCAAGAGTGCTAATTGTCCTGTACATTGGACAGGTTTCAACCTTTGATAAATGTACTTTTGCTGGATTGTTTTAAATGCTCCATTTGGCAAGGTAGCACCACGTTCCTGAAACTTAAGCTGATGAATATGGGAACTAAATACCCTAACGTGACACAGAATGCTTTAGATACATCCTTCCTAAAATTAGGAATCTATTTAAAAGTCTTTCACCCAGTATGGGTTCCCACAGCTGGCCAGTGACGCTGAAGGTAGAAGCTCGATCTAGTAGCAGATTAAAACATCTAGAATACAGCAGTGTGACTCTGCGTACGACAATTCCAGAACACACTTAAAGTTGCCTCACTTGTGAATCTAATAACCATCGTCACATTCCTGAACTTGGGTGGGACATGGGAGGAGTTGCCACAATTTATTTTAATGATTGACAGCATGACTGGCAATTGAGAGAGCATGCCAGCACTTGCTGTTTGTTAGCACTTTCCCCATATCCAGTGATGAAAAAGGCCTGTCTGTATTAAAACCTAGGGAATACTTGAAGATAGTTGCAGATTTAAAAAAATTTCTTCTTGGGATATGGGCGACACTGACAAGGCAATGACAACAACTTACATTAATATAGTGCGTTTAATGTATAAAAACTTTCCAAGGCAGTATTTAATGCCCATCTGATGCACTGAAGGTATTAAAAGTCAACCAAGTTAGTCTAGAATTGGAGTCACAGGGAGGCCACTGGGTACGGGTGGCAGGTTCCTTTTCCTGAAGGACATTAGTGAAGAGTTGAGTTCTTCTGACGATCCAGCAGCTTTCATGGTCAATTTCTGGTGCAACCCACAAATTACCAGATTTATTGAATTCAATTTCACACCATAGTAGGATTACGGCCTCTGGGTTGCTAGGCTAGTGTGCCCACTACATTTTGTAATATAACAAGAGCAAAGCATGAACTTTTGAACTCTATCAGAGGTAACTTTGACAGGGTAAACAATGTAACTAACTATACCAGCAAGATAAAATAAATAATACTGCATACATGTTGTACAGAACTAACTCTGCCACTTCGTCCCATTTTCAGCTCCAGGAATGCCTCCATTCCCAGCCTCAGTCCTAGGCATACCTCTACTCACCTCAAGCCTTGGGCTTTATGACTCTGAGCTATGAGATAACAGGAAGGTGACCCTGCTCCAACTCCAGCTCCGACTTTGCCCAACTGCGCCACTCCCTGCTTTGGTGCTCGATTCCTTGCCATTCCGCTTGCTCCATTTTTCAGACCATGTCCTGGACCACCCATCATCAGCACCATGCAGACTTACTAGTTGTTTTTATATATCAGGAATATATATATTTTTTTAAACAAATAGTCCCGAGGGAAAAATAGATGCATGACTCAGATTGTTCTGAATTTGAGTCAGCCGTAGATACGTTCTCAGGCTCCACGTCCTCAGTCACTCCCGTATCGGACTGAGCATCTTACTTTTATGGGAGCTGTCCTATATCTATTTGTACAATAGCTTGACCTGTGGCTATAAAAACAGAATCTCCTTGTGACCTGAACCGGATACCCCATACCTTCGTACGTGTATTTCTTCAGTCTTTCTGGATTGATCAAGCACTTGGTGAGACAAAGCTTGATATAAATCATTTAGCTGCTTTCTTTCACTGCAGATGAACATCCAGAACAACAGTTATGACCAGTTACACTCATTGGCCCAAAAATTCGTGAGTGAGCCTTCGTGCGAGGGTAAGGCCTCCCCGCGATCTCTCACTGCGCGCTGGCTTTTTCAGTCCGAGCTCGCACGAACTTGATGTTCTGGACAGCAGCTGTGCAGGGCTTCCGTATCCCACAGGCGTAGTTAATTCGTGCGAGCTGTGGGATCACGTGACTCAGTTAGAGCTAATGGCAGCACACCATCTTTCATTCATAGCTTTCACATAAGTGCTGTGAAAGCTATGAATCTATACCCCCCCAAAAGAACAGCTAAACCTCAATTAAATTTTTTTTTAAAACCATCACATTAATAAAATAAGTATAGTTAAATAAATTAACCATTTTAAACAAAAAATTAAATTTTTGAAAAAATTTAAAATCTTTTAAAAAGTTATAAAAATAAACTTACCTGTCTTTAAAGTCTCTAAAAAAGATATACCTGTTAAAAAAAATTCAAAATAATACTTAATTAACTACTTACCTTGTTAAAAGAGGGTCTTACGCCTCCTTTCTTTATGTCTAAAATCTTCCATGCTTACCTGCGCGTTCAAAGCACTAAGTGCACTGCATGCGCGCAGCCTGTAGCGCGCACGCGGTTCACCTAGGAACCGCCCCCTTTTGAATTCACCAAGTGCCGGTTTTCAGCGCATGCGCAGTGCATGCAGAAAACCGGCAATTGGAGACAGAATACGCGAGAGTACACAGTGCGTACTCTCGCGTAGCGGCACTAATTTTTGGGCCATTGTAATCAGCACAAACAGCTTCCCCGTATCAGTGGGTCATCGCATTTAACTTAAACAGAATAACTCTACTGCAACCTAACCTTCACAAATCCTTTGCTCGAGCCTCTAGCACAGGGTAGACGCCTTCTCCCTGCAGTCCCCTGTCTTTGCTACTCTCAAAATGACTCCAGCTTCAGCTTCTAGTCAAACTAACTACTACCCAACTCCCAAGAGTGAAATCCACCAGCCTAACTTGGCAATAGCCCCTGCCAGTCAGATGAATAAAGTTGTTACAGCAGCAATGGGTGCAAACGATCACTAGAATGTTAAACTGTCTTTCACTGTCTACAGCACGCTGGTTCAGATGCCTCGCCTGAGTCTTAATTGATTCCTACCTGCCCTGCTATCCTGTGAATTTAAATCAGTGAGAGTTAAGTTTAGCTCGTTTTTAACATATATTACACCAAGAGCCCCGTGACAGCATAGTCTAAAATTCTAAAACCTGACACAAGTATATGGAGGCATTTATGTATTTTTTTAATTGTTTTTCAAAATGTGCTGTAATATAATGAAACTGAGTGCCACGTTAATACTAATCTGCCTGCTTCCTTCATGTCACACTGCAAATGAGATGTGGTGTGTTAAACTGAGTGAGAAGAACAGGGAAAGCTATTTGCCTTGTTGCAAAATGTGTTTCCACTGCTACTGTGTAAAATTTTATTGTTAGAAATATAGGCCAGATACAAAATTACAGGGCAGGTTTAATAACCTGGAACTCCTTACGTTCTTGCCCTTTGTACAGCTACAAAATAAAATTCAAATGTAACAGAGGCAATTTCTCGTATTAAGGTAGTTACTGGCAAAATTCCTTATTACACAGAATTACATAGAGAACAGCACAGAAACAGGCCATTCGGCCCAACTGGTCCATGCCGGTGTTTATACTCCACACAAGCCTCCTCTCACCCCTCTTCATCTAACCCTACCAGCATAACTTTCTATTCCTTTCTCCCTCACATGTTTATCTAGCTTCTCCTTAAATGCATCAATGCTATTCGTCTCAACTGCTCCTTGTGGGAGTGAATGTAGGTCAGCCTAGGTTTCAATAAAGCATAATGGCGGGTGAAATGTTCATGCTGTGTCCACTTGAACTGTAAAAGTCATTCAGCAGTATAGTTATTGGTTCTGTCCTTCCAAACTTATGTTGTGCCTGGAGAAGCAATTAAGAGCTGTACAGCATGGAGGTGAAGAACAGATCAGCAGCATCGGCAACACCTGCAAGTCTGCCATTTCCATTTGTGTTTTTAAGCCTTACAATTCATACAGTACATTTAAACATGGGAAATTTCTGCACATTAGAGGCTATGCAAGTAGGACTGTCACTGGCGGTGGGTGTAAGTTGAATGAGATTAGCACAAGTGCATTTTTTAAGACTATGTAATGGTTCCAATAGAGATAAACCTATTGAGAACATGGTTTACTATTTTTTAAAACTATATGGGACTGGGTATTGTTAACAGTAGTGGATGTGAATATGATAAAAAAACATTTTAGCACAAGGAATTTTCATGGCAGTAGTGAATGCTCAGTTTGACATCCTTTAGCAGAGACCACAGTGGATTTTCACTACTTTTAATATAACTCAAACCTACATCTTAAAATAAGTCAGTAAGACTGCATCAATAAGACAGTGTTGAACAGAGCCACAGCGAGGAAGGCTCAGACTTGTAGAGAACAAACAGCATGCGCACAAAGAATTTCGTCAAGAAATAATGGCAGAACATTTTCCATATACACAATAGATTTGTCAGCATCTGAGAAAACAGGCGTGGACCCTCCATTTCTGCCTCAGCCGAAAGGTTAATCTGTCAGATGCTGTTGGTCTTATTGTGTTTCCAAGGTTTTCTGCTTTTATTTTAGATCTCCACCATTTGCAGTTATCCTTTTAATTTGATTAAGAGCTGGGACCTCCTTCAATGTCAGAAGGCATTTTAGTGAAATGTTCATAATTACCCAGAAGTGTTTATATTATTCCAATTGGGCGGGGGAGGAGAATTGCTCTGGTTACCTTGGGTAGGGTGTCAGATTCTTTTGGCCATTCCCCATACAGGGCTGGGTTGCCCCTCGTTACTTCGGGTGAGGGTGTAGAACCCTCTCCTCATACAGGACCTGGTTGTCCCGGGATGGGGTGGGGGAGGGCGGAAGTGTCAGACCAGTCCCCAAAACAGAGCCTCGTTATCCTGGAGTGGAGTTATCAAACCCACTCCTCATACAGGGTCTTGTTGCTCCCAGATACCCGGGGTGGGGGTATAAGCCCCTCTCCCCTGACAGGGACCGGTTGCCCTGGCATTATGGTTGCCAACCCTCCAGGATTGCCCTGGAGTCTTCAGGAATTGAAGATTAACCTCCTGGTCACTACTGTGAGTAACCCAGGAGGAAAATTATAGGGGCGGAAATATTGGAAATGGGGGGAAAAAAGGCTGTTTCACTGTGCAGGGCTGTTAGAGGCTGGGGGTCATGTGATGAAACCTCCAGGAATACATCCAACCAGAGTTGACAATGCTACTACCCGGGATGGAGGGGAGGGGGTGTCAGACCTTTTCCCTAAACAAGGGCCTTGTTGCTCCTGGTTTCCCCCAGGGTGGGATGAGACCCTCTCCCTCTACAGGTCCTGGTTACCGCAGGGTAGGGGGGGATCGGACCTTTTCCCAATTCACAGAGACTTGTTTCCCCTGGTGTGGAGATCAGACCCTCTCCCCATACAGGGCGCGCGGTAAGCCCTGGGGAAAGGGGGCAGGAATCAGATACCCCTCTTGTATAAAGGCCCCAGTTGCCCCAGCCTCTGCCATCGAACCCGCTCCCTCAGCTTCGAAGCTGTGCTTCACACAGAGCCATTAGAGAGCGAGTTTCCCCTTTGCAGTGTCCTGAAGCCCAGGTGCGAGTCCTGGTTCCCTCTCCCCCCACCGCCTCTCCTTCCCCACCTCAGCCCTACAAATCTGGACAAAAACCTCTCCTCAATTGCTGCTGGCGCATCACTATAAATAAGGATCAGTCATTATTCACTGCACAATGTGGTAGCCTGTTCAACAGTCAACAAATTCCTCAAACTCAGCTCATAGCACTTATTAGCTCAATAAAGCACCTCTTGACATCCACAATACCAATTCCATTTGCTTTTTTTCTAGAACTTGGTTCATGTGGCTCCCTCCCCCACAGACTTCTTCCATATGAATAGATTTAACTTCCTAAGTCTCCGTTTATTGTTCAATGATTTAAATCCTGAAATCAAGTTAGTTTCCTTTTATTCAATCTTTTTAATGCCTATGTATTTATATTTGAATGCTCCATGTCTGAATCGTGCATACCCATAGGGGGGTACACTGCCATTACTGCAATTGACTACCAGGATATTTAGCAACACTACCACTGCAGATCGCGGAATACAGTTCTTTCTCTCCTACGCACTCTGCAGGTTCCATAGCTGCCGATAAGGCTGATGAAGATCAGGATCACATCAATACTAGTCAGCTGATCTGTGTGCTCCCTGCCAGAGAAGCTGCTATTTTCCCTTCATTGCAAACCTCTGCCAGCAATTCTAAAACACTAATGATCCTCAACAGCGTACACAGTTAGAATAACAATCGTCACTGGCTTATTCTCTCAATCCCATCTTTGTTTGACTGCACCAGCTGCCAGGGAGTTGATTATGTCGGAATGCCTGTTTATGCTACACATTATGTCACTGGCATTTCAACTAATATTCATGCAAAATGAATAGTGCACACAAAACATTTACATTGTGGTTCAAATTGGTTAGCAATCTAACCCGCATTTAAGTCCACAGGCTTTTTATACCGTAGTGAATCTTCAGAATTACAAGGCCAGCTAATTGCATTTGTGTGTCAGTCCTTCACTGTATTGGTTATAAATTCATTGCATTTTTCATTTTTACTACAACAACAACTTGTATTTATACAGCGCCTTTAACGTAGTAAAACGTCCCAAGGCGCGTCACAGGAGTGTTATAAGACAAAAAATTTGACACTGAGCCACATAGAGAAATTAGGGCAGATGACAAAAAGCTTGGTCAAAGCTTAGTCTCCACCGAAGTAAATTAGTTTTCCTTTTATAACGAATCACATGCTAAAAATATTACCATCTGATTTTGTTTTTTCTATCAATTTTCTTCCCCCTACTCCTGAAGGTGCTCTAGTTGGTATGTGAGCCACACAGTGCTGGTCACCCTCCAGTATGTTACCCAAGTGCCCATTTTTCATGCATCAGTTCAGACAGGGAGCATCGGCAGACAGTGGAGCTCACAGCTGCGCCCGACTGTATCTTCACCCAGTGTCTACACACATGGACTTTCCAGCAGGAACCTGGCTCCTTTATCCCTCCACAACCAGGACACTGAAGCCAATTGCAGAACCACCCAGACTGACATCAGCTAACTTAAGTAGATTTGGAACTGAACTCGGGACCTACCTGGTCAGCATGGCTCCGATACTCGCTGTCCTACTCGGCCAAGCCACTGAGGTAGCTCTCATCTTATTTTACAAACATAGGAAAAATGATGGATCAGGAAAAGACCTACTGGTGTATACAGCCTGTACCATACAATTGTGATATCTTGTGCATCACAATATCTACACTCCGCACCCGCCTGGAGCCATGTAATCTCCTCGGAGAGATAAAAAAGGTTAGAAGTCCAGGCCAATTTTTGGGGGGGGGCGGGGGGTGCGAAAATCGGGAAAATTCCTCTCCGACCCCCTTAAGCGATCAAAACTAGACCAGGAGATCACTCTGGCCCTGATCAATGTTACAAGGCACCAAAGCTCATATGAGGTGCTCTCAGCTGCAGCCAGAAACAGGTCCAACTCTCACTTGAAGAAATTTTGCTTAAATCAGGTGCAAGCATGATGAGATCTAACTAAAGCCTATTTTCTATTGGTGCTCATCTAAGTAGAATTCTGGGAGACTGGAGCCCAAGAGCCAGCCCCTGGCGTTTATACTAATGAATACAGCTCCCTTACCTTGGTGGCAGACTCGTAAACCCTACTTCCGAGGGTTGCAGAGTCTGGTACTGGGATAAGAACATAAGAACATAAGAAATAGGAGCAGGAGTAGGCCATTTGGCCCTTTGAGCCTGCTCCACCATTCAATAAGATCATGGCTGATCTTCTATCTCATCTCCACTTTCCTGCACTATCCCCATATCCCTTGATTCCCTTAATATTCAAAAATCTATCGATCACTGTCTTGAATATACTCAACGACTGAGCCTCCACAGCCCTCTGGAGTAGAGAATTCCAAAGATTCACCACCCTCTGAGTGAAGAAATTTCTCCTCATCTCAGTCCTAAATGGCCGACCCCTTATTCTGAGATTGTGACCCCTGGTTCAAGACTCCCCAGCCAGGGGAAACATCCTCCGTGCATCTACCCTGTCAAATCCTGTAAAAAATGTGTATGTTTCAATGAGATCACCTCTCATTCTTCTAAACTCTAGAGAATATAGGCCTAGTCTACTTAATCTCTCCTCATAGGACAATCCCCCCATCCCAGGAACCACGTCGGTGAACCTTCGTTGCACTCCCTCTATGGCAAGTATATCCTTCCTTAGGTAAGGAGATGAAAACTGTACACAATACTCCAGGTGTGGTCTCACCAGGGCCCTATATAATTGCAGTAAGACATCTTTACTCTTATACTCAAATCCTCTTGTAATAAAGGCCAACATACCATTTGCTTTCCTAATTGCTTGCTGTACCTTCATATTAACTTTCAGTGATTCGTGTACAAGGACACCCAGGTCCCTCTGAACACCAACATTTCCCAATCTCTCACCATTTAAAAAATACTCTGCTTTTCTATTTTTCCTACCAAAGTGGATAACTCCACATTATATTCCATTTGCCATGTTCTTGCCCACTCACTTAGCCTGTCTAAATCCCCTTGAAGCCTCCTTGCATCTTCCTCACAACTTACATTCCCACCCAGCTTTGTATCATCAGCAAACTTCGATATATTACATTTGGTCCCGTCATCCAAATCATTGATGTAGATTGTGAATAGCTGAGGCCCAAGCACTGATCCTTGCGGTACCCCACTAGTTACAGCCTGCCAACTCGAAAATGACCCGTTTATTCCTACTCTCTGTTTTCTGTCCGTTAACCAATCCTCAATCTATGCTAATATATTACCCCCAATCCCATGAGCCATAATTTTGTTTAATAACCTCTTGTGTGGCATCTTATGGAATGCCTTCTGAAAATCCAAATACACCACATCCACTGGTTCCCCCTTATCTATTCTGCTAGTTACAACCTCAAAAAACTCAACAGATGTCAAACACGATTTCCCTTTCATAAATCTGTGTTGACTCTGCCCAATCCTATTATTATTTTCTAAGTGCAATGTTACCACGTCCTTAATAATAGATTCTAGCATTTTCCCTACTACTGATGTCAGGCTAACTGGTCTGTAGTTCCCCGTTTTTGCTCTCCCTCCTTTCTTAAATAGTGGGGTTACATTTGCCACCTTCCAATCCGTGGGAACCATCTAGAATCTATGGAATTTTGGAAAATGACAACCAATGCATCCACTATCTCTATAGCCACCTCTTTCAAAACCCTAGGATGTAGGCCATCAGGTCCAGGGGATTTATCGGCTTTCAGTCCCATTAATTTCTCCAGTACTATTTTCCGTGAAGACAGACACAAAGTATTTGTTTAATTTCTCTGCCATTTCCTTATTCCCCATTATAATTTCTCCTGTCTCAGCCTGTAAGGGACCCACATTTACTTTCACTAATCTTTTCCTTTTTACATACCTACAGAAGCTTTTACAGTCTGTTTTTATGTCTCTCGCTAGTTTACTCTCATTCTATTTATCATTTCTTTATCAATTTCTTGGTCCTCCTTTGCTGAATTCTAAAATCCTCCCAATCCTCAGGCTTACTACTCTTTTTGGCAACATTATAAGCCTCTTCCTTTGATCTAATACTATCTTTAATTTCTCTTGTTAGCCACGGTTGGACCACTTTTCCTGTGGGGTTTTTGTGTCTTAAAGGAATGTATATTTGTTGCAAATTATGTCTTAATTCTTTAAATGCTAGCCATTGCTTGTTTACCGTCATACCTTTTAATGTAGTTTCCCAATCGCCCCTCATACCTACGTAGTTTGCTTTGTTTAGATTTAAGACCCTAGTTTTGGATTTAACCAAATCACTTTCAAACTCAATATAAAATTATATCATATTATGGTCACTCTTCCCTAAAGGCCCCTTTACTACAAGGTTATTAATTAACCCTTTCTCACTGCACAATACTAGATCTAAAATAGCCTGTTCCCTAGTTGGTTCCTCAACATACTGATTTAGAAAACTATCTTGCATACATTCCATGAATTCGTCCTCCACACTATTACTGCAAATTTGGTTTGCCCAGTCTATATGTAGATTAAAGTCCCCCATGATTACTGTATTACCCTTGTTACATGCACCTCTAATTTCCTGATTTATACTCTGCCCTACAATACAACTACTGTTTGGGGGCCTATAAACAACTCCCACCAATGTTTTCTGCCCCTTGCTGTTTCTTAGCTCCACCCAAACTGATTCTACTTCTTGATTTTCGGAACTAACATCCTTTCTCGCTACTGTCTTTATCCCATCCTTTATTATCAGGGCTACACCTCCTCCTTTTCCATTTTGCCTATCTCTTCTAAAAGTCAAGTATCCTAGAATATTTAGTTCCCAACCTTGGCCACTTTGCAACCACGTCTCCATTTTGGCTATTAGATCAAACCTATTCATTTCTATCTGTGCTATTAATTCATCTATTGTTGCGAATGCTTCACGCATTCAGATATAGTGCCTTTAGCTTTGACATTTTTCTATTTTTCCCTGATGGCACCTTAGTCACAGATGCCTTATTACCTTTGTTACTCTCTCTGTCCCTTCCTGACCCACTCTGCTTATTTTTTACCCAAAACTCTACTCTGCTCTAGAGCCTTGACATTTCTCTCGCTGCTTTTAAATTTGCTCTTTCCTGAATCCTCCCACCCCCCTTCATTAGTTTAAAGCCCTGTCTACTGCCCTAGTTATTCAGTTATTAAGTAGAGCCCGTCCCAACGGAACAGCTCCCTCTTTCCCCATTACTGGTGCTCATTTTAGTAGTGCAGCTGCTAGTCATCCAGAATATGACCTAAACAAATTCCAATATAAAAGTGGCTCAAGGTGCTTTTAGTAATCAATGGGCAGTGTGAGACAGTTTAAGGGGTGTCGTACCAGTAAATCAATGGGTGTTGCGCCAGTGAATCTATATTTGGTGCTGCACGGGTGGATCAATGGGTCTTGCGCCGGTGGAGCAATGGGTCTTGCGCCGGTGGAGCAATGGGTCCTGCGCCGGTGGAGCAATGGGTCTTGCGCCGGTGGATCAATGGGTCTTGCGCCGGTGGAGCAATGGGTCTTGCGCCGGTGGAGCAATGGGTCTTGCGGCGGTGGAGCAATGGGTCTTGCGCCGGTGGATCAATGGGTCCTGCGCCGGTGGAGCAATGGGTCTTTTTCCTCCTTTAAGACGCTCCTTGAAACCTACCTCCTTGTCCAAGCTTTTGGCCACCTGCACTAATCTCTCCTTATGTGGCTTGGTGTCAAATTTTGTTTGATAGCACTTCTGTGAAGCACCTTGGGATGTTTTACTACGTTAAAGGTGCTATATAAGAGCAAGTTGTTGTTGTAATGCACATGCTCAAGAGCAATTCAAGCCTCAAAAGTTGTAACGAGCAACAATTGTGGGAAAAAACTGACTCTGCTGCCATGCTTGTTTTTATTTCTAAGCTTTTTAAAGAAGCAGGTTTTCAGGCCTCTAAATAATGCAGAGTTCACCAACAGCAATGAAGTTTTTTTAAAACAATTAATTAAAACAAGCTGTTACACACAACCTTAACTTCAGTGCATCTGCGCTGCAGAATTTGCCCATCCTCCATCGTACTCTATCGCACGTGGTAGAATTTGTGAGTAATGAGCACTGAGAAACATTTTAAGAAACAAATGGAAATATTCAAGGCTACTGGGGAAAATCTTTTTGGGGACTTGGAGAGGTCAGTGCAGAAAGAAGCGGAGCACAGACCAGCATCAATGGTGGCTGCAGAGGAGCCTCAAGGAGCCTGTAGGAGACTCAACAGCGGTGTCAATTTAAGTATCAAACCTGGAGATTATCTACTAAATTATTTAAAGGCTATTGCAGTAACAAGACACTCTTGACTATTTCTGTGAAAGAAGGTGGGAATCTTTCACTTCATCTAACCTGAAAATCTTAGAAGGAAGTGAGACTTTTATGATAAAAATTCAAACACAATTTGTCGGTTGACATAACAGATTCCTTGATAGGGTCGGGTGTCGGGGATGGGAGTGCTGCTTGCCAGCCACCAACAGCACATTATCGAGGTAAAATTGCCTTCAAAATACTGTATCCTTTCTGCAAAATCTTCTGCCCCTTTTATTCCCTCAGGGATGGCGGATATGATGGGTCTAGAAACATTTTGCTCTTTTCTAAGATACACACTTACTCACTGTTACTGGTAAGAATCCCTCTTTTTATATGGGAATCAGTTCCAGAAGCTGCTCCTTTTGTATCTTTTTCTCCTTTCTGCTCAGTTATTTTAGGAGAGATGACATAGCCACTTATTAACGCTCTAGCACAGCATTTCAGGCATACACTGGGTCCCTGTTACACACCATTTATCATCCTTCCTTGCACTGGGATCTGCCATCCACGTCTGAAAAAATGAGCTTTCCCAAACTTAAATAACTATCCGTTACTGTTATCAGTCTGTATTGTATAAGGCAGCTTTTGTTACCGCCTAACACACAAACTCAGATGTGTAAGTCAAACACTCAGTGAAGAACAAGGATAAAACTGACGAGCCTTGTGTCAGCAGGTAGCATTATAAACAGCAGCAGCTGCACAGCAAGCAAACAGTAAACTGTGACACCAGTCCGAGGAAACCAAAACACTGATCAGCAGGTCACAAACCGATTCATCAAAGCCCACACACCAACTGCATATAGATTCCCTCAGTTCACCGGAGCATGTGCAGATTCAGTCTCAATTTGAGGGGGCTCATTTTTATCCCTTTTGTGTTTATACAGTACAGCTCAATTATCAGAACATCTCACTTACCCAAGAAAAGTAGTCTGAGGCAATTTAGAATAGAGCAGCGTGTTACACATGGACTGCAGAGGTGCCTGCACTGGGGATGTTTTAGCAGTGACATTTTCAGTGACTAGTTTCATGGCAAAACAATCAAGTTGTGAGAGGTAATTTACCTCCTTTTCTGACCAAGTCCTCCCAATGCTCCTCCGTTCCTGAAAGCTATGATTCTTTGCTGTAGTATCACTCCATCACTACCCTTGAGTCCCTTGCTCTAGTGGCCATTCTTCACATGCGATTGTAGGCAATAAGGGTTCGTAGCGGCATTGAACTGAAAGTCTGATTCATTCCTCACCTAATTACTACGTGCACTTTCCATCAGGGAATGCAGGGCAGCAATCAAGAGTGAGAACTCTGGCTGATTTGTTCCCCCACCACCAACAGAGGTGCTGAGGCCAACTGTAGTGCCCCAAGTGTTGGCCCGACTGACATCAGCTAACTCAGCACAAACTGTTCCTACTCTGTATGGCTCAGCTATCATTGCCTTATCCAACTGAGCTATCAGTTTTGTTTTTTTAAATCTTTGTTTATTTTGTACTAACATTGTTAAGTTTCAGAGGGGAGGTGCAATGAGTAATGTGATGGCGTGTGATACTGAATACATTATTGTTTCCTCTGCTGTATATAAATCTGAAAGTGGACACTTTACTGTGTGCACACAAGAACAAATATATCAAGAAAATAAAAGAAGACAATATGCTTCCACTTTCTGCATACAGAATTTATAACCTGTTATTTCTTCTCATGTTTCAGCTTGTCTTTTCTTTTCAGTTTTGTTCCCGTCTTCTGCTGTTTTTTCTTTGCTTTGCTCATTCCCGATGCCTTACATTCCTTACCTCCTTTCTCACTACCCGATTCTCCCCGCTGCCTTGCTGCTCAATTCCCTTCATGTACAGTTACTCATGCTCTTTTGTAACTTTAAACATCTTCGGGTGTATTTTTCATGTTTTCTGTCAAAATCTACTAAAACTGTTGTAATTATGGCTGTGTCATAAATGATAAACATCTGTTTTTAGTTTCCAAGCTAGTTAATATTCAGTTAGTTTATATACTGAAAAAAACCCACAAATGGACTCGTGCAGCCCATTGCTCGAGAATTGGACGGTGCACGTGGGCTGGGAAAGGACCAAACACTGAGCGAGGGTGGGGTTATCAGTCTGCTGGGTTTTCATGTGCACACAGGAATTCCTGTGATCTGTGCGAGCTCTGCCCTCAGGCCTTGCTCCCATCCAAGCTGATCAACTTGTTTCCAACTTTCTCTCATGTCTGATCCGCCCACCTTCATGCTCTGTACTGACTCAGGAGATCTCTCATTCTTGATCTGCTGCTCTCACAGCACAGGTGAGGGAAAGCTACAGGGAGGCAGAGTAACCTTTCCAGAAATCCTTCTACTCCCTATGGTTAAAATAGTTTGGTTTAACAGCACTGGGGACACTCCACCTTGCTCTCAATAGTATTGCTTCATTCTTGCTGTGAAAGGAGGAGGCAGCAGCAAACATGATTATAGGAGTGGTGATTTGATAGAAGAATGAGGAGTCAGACTGTGTGTGAGAGCCTGTGAGAAAAGCAGTGGATAGTGGAAACCATGCATGATGCAGCATCATCTCTGCTGCTGCCATTGGTACAGGGACAGATCATCTCGAGAAGTGTCATTTACATTACAGCACTGCCTCCAGAGAATAAAATCATAGGGTGCTCAAAACTCATGGCAAGTTATTTTTTAACTGGCTGATTTGTAAAAAGAACCCTGATGGTAAATCTCCCTAAAGGACCAGCAGACCTTTTAGTGATCTTTCAGGTCGGCAATTTTAAATAAATGGAACCTAATTAATCAATCAGCTCGAATTCTAGCTGAATAGGATGTGTTTAAAAGCAGGAGGTCAATCCCTGACAGTTCAGCATTAATTGCCATCAGTTCAGTGTTCCTGCTTCACTTGATTCTTACACTTCCTGATATGTTAGCAGTAAAGGCTGACCAATGAGTAATTCCAACAGGTTCTGTTATTTTAATTTAGCCGTACACTTGTGGCCACGACAGCAGGGTAGTGCTGCGTATCACTGGCAAACTGCAGCATGCAGAGTGATAGGCGTAATTAGAAAACAATGATGTCCGTACATGTTCCGAGAAAGCTTCCTGCATTGCTCCCCCCCACGCACACACACCAGCCGCAGATTTAATTACCAGCTATGGCCAGCTGCCCAGAGCTCAAAAATTTTCTTTTGCATAAACCAGAACTGCCAAGTCCCATGGAGATAAAGTGAAGTGTTTTGTTGAACCGCCCACAGCTGTCAGCTGAATTCATCATCCCTAATGCTCCTACCTGATCTGTTTGCCCTCTCGCATGTCGTAAAGAGAGAAGAAGATGTCTGTGTCCTCCCCAATGGTGTGGTAGGTAAAGCTCTTCATGTTTAGGAAGAGATGGTGGGGAACAGGGATGCGACATGTGTCACCGTGTCGGTGCCTCATGGTGTCTGTCTGTTACAGAACAAAGGAAAAAGGTTACATTTCTCAAAAATATAATGGAAAGACATTAAACATTCCCAACTGTTACACAAGGAATTTGGATATATAGTTGAAAAGAAAAAATTTGCAGGGCTATGGGGAAAGAGCAGGGGAGTGGGACTGATTGGATAGCTCTTTCAAAGAACCGGCACGATGGGCCGAATGGCCTCCTTATGTGCTGTACCATTCTATGATTTCAAGGATGCCCCAATAACCACACTTTGTTTTTTTGATTTCAAATATTCCAGTTTATTTTTCACCATGGCCAATCTACCTACACTTTGAATAATGAACTAAACCATTACTTCTTAAAATGTGCTGACTGCTATTTTCTGGTCAATGGCTGTAACAGTCATCAGCCCTTGAGTGCAGATCTTATACAAAAATTAATGGCCCTCCATCAATTCTGCAGTATTCATGCACATATTTATTTATATATATAACAAAAACACTATGTCTAGCATATGCCTGTGTCTATCACACCTTAGTTGTCACACTAATTTTGATTTCACAGCAACTTGACTTTGTGCATTTAAATGAGTACAGCTTCACTTAGTTGAATAGAACACTGTGCATTACATGCTATAATGCTCCTGTCCTTGTAAATCAGTGTATCATCCGACACAATACAATGGGAGATATTCTCTAGATGTTACACTTCCAAGCATCACACTTTGTTACAGATGCAAAACAATCTAAAAAAAAAAGAAAGCTTGCTGGGTTCTTCTGACCTGGAGTCAGAAATTTACCAGCAGCTAAAATGACTTGGATTTGTCTATTTAGATCATTTCCCCACAGGAAGTAGTGGAAGTGGTCTTAATGTGACAGACCAGGTTAAACACAGATTCAAATTAGCAGCTAAATATCACAACTGTGCTCCATATCCCAGATTCCTGATACCAATGCTTCAGGAGATCCAGTCTTATTCACAGAATCATACAGCACAGAAGGAGACCATTTGGCCCCATCGTACCTGTGCCAGCTCTAAAAAGAGCTATCCAATTAGTCCCACTCCCCTGCTCTTTCCCCATAGCCCTGTCATTTTTTTCCTTTTCAAGTATTTATCCAAATCCCTTTTGAAAGTTATTATTGAATCTGCTTCCACTTTGAATTAGGCAGTGCATTCCAGATCATAACAACTTGCTGCGTAAACTTTTTTTCCCCATGTTGCCTCTGGTTCTTTTGCCATTTACCTTAACTCTGTATCCTCTGGTTACCGACCCTTCTACCACTGGAAACAGATTCTCCTTAGTTACTCTATCAAAACCTTTCAAGATTTTGAACACCTCTATTAAATCTCCCCTTAATCTTCTTTGCTTTAAGGAGAACAATCCCAGATTCTCTAGTCTCTCCACATAACTGAAGTATTTGATCCCTGGTACCATTCTAGTAACTCTCTAAGGCCTTGACACCCTTCCTAAAGTGTGGTGCCCAGAATTGGCCACAATACTTCAGATGGGGCCTAACCAGTGTTTTATAACGGTTTAGCATAACTTCCTTGCTTTTGTACTCTATCCCTCTATTTATAAAGCCAAGGATCCTGTATGCCTTTTTAACAGCCTTCTCAACTTGACCTGCCACCTTCAAAGACTTTTGTATGTACACCTCCAGGTCGTTCTGTTCCTGCACCCCCTTTAAAATTGTACCATTTAGTTTATATTGCCTCTCTTCATTCTTCCTACCAAAATAAATCACTTCACTACTGTATATCTGCCCATTTCACCAGTCTGTCTATGTCCTCCTGAAGTCTGCTACTAACCTCCTCACTGTTTACTACATTATTAAAAATTAAATCCGCAGGAATGATTACAGGCAGTTCTTAGGGTTCATATCATGATTATAAACCACTCTCACAGTTAATGCTGCTACCTATTCCATTGAAAAGATTACTGCCTAGTATTCATTTCCAGGTATTCATTAACATATAATACATTTTTATGAAAGAGATAATCAATTCACACATCAGAAAGTGCAATGTTTTTACATAACTCTGCAGTTTTAGCATCAGATATTTGTTCTTCTGCATCAGTTGCCTCAAAATGTTCTTCATTGCTGATGGCCCCTTGCCTGGGCACTCAGCCTAGCTCGATAACCCACTGAACATATTTGTAAACAAGGAGAGAATTTCTACCTGGGAAAACTGGGTATATCTACACTTATTATCTGGTTATGACACATGCAGCCTCTCTAACCTTCTTTGGAGCTTATATAGCTACAGTTATGCCTTATTGGACGGGTGACCCACAGATTACTCGCTGAACCAAGGGTTAACGTTCTCGGTTAATACGTGGAATCCTGTAGAAATAATGTTATCTCAAGCACTGGTTTGTAAAAGGCATACGTGATGACCAGCAAGCCAGTCTTTTCATAAATGTCAGTACTCAAAATCATATTCCATTCATGCAAGAAGTCCGATCATCATGGTAAAATTTTATAAATGGAATCAAACTACTTGGAACAACCTGCACAAGTGGCTCAGTTGGAAAAGCCCATCTATAACTGAGCTACACAGACCAAAAGGTCTCGGGTTGAATTCCTGGTCTATGCTGAGGTTGCCAATCTCAAAAGGGGTAGCGATTAGATGGCCTGAGCAGTTCTCGGTTGAAAATCAGCCAAATTTCCTGCTCCTGATTCCTATCCAGTGACCCCTGCTAGAAAGTGCTTGTATGAACATTGAATGAGGACAAGACCTAGTTCTTATATGCTGGCCCCACAGTTGAATACAGTGTCCAGCCTCAAACATGAAGAATAGCCACAGCCAAGATGCCAGGGGATCTCTATGAAACTGTACAACAGTACGACTCGGGCTTCAGGAGAGGAAGGAACAAATATAAAAAATGAAGAAAAGCACTTAGACCAAGGCAGCAGAAAGTTTTTAAATAATATCTGTATTAGTACAAATGTATATCTGCATTGGCCAAGTGACACCAATCTGATTTTGAACAAAATGAACCACTGTTGCAGAAAACATAATTATTCTTTTTTTTTTAAACCAGTCTAGTTTTATATTTTGATATTCCATAATTCTATGCTGATCACTTGGTTTACAAGGGATCAATACCTGAAATAATCAAATGGTTTCTCTAGAATGTAATTGAATATCCACAGCTGTGTGCAACAAAGCTGGGTTTGGACTGATTTCCTACATGGGTATAGAATAAAGAGACTGTAGAAGGAGAGTCCTGTAGAGGAAGATATAGATCACTGACATCTTTACTCGATTCTACTAACACCACAAAGTAACTCTAGGGATATGTAATGCCTCTAGTATTGCCAACTTTCTACCCTTTTCTGTGCTCAAGACACTGATACAGTTCCACGGGAACCAGTTGCCCTCTGGTACCTCACCCAAGTGACCTTTCTTCATACATGAGCCTAAATAATGAGTGTTACCAGGCTATGACACCACAGGGTGAGGTCCGCCACAGCCGAGCCCAATCAAGTCCACATGTGACACGGACACACCTGTACTTCCCAGCAGGAATTCCTGGATAGTGATTATGAGCTAGAACCCTGGCTTATTTTGTCCCTCGTTAGCCCAGGGATGCTGAAGACAACTGCAGCACTCCGATTATTGATTCAGCTGAGTACGTTAGCACAGATCAGCAAACTGGATCTAGAATTTCCTAGTCTGTATAGCTCAGGACCACATTTACCCACTAAGCCATTGGGGCAGTTGAGCGAAAAACATTTTCAATATCAAGTAATTATTTCTAAACATGTCCCTTATTTTAACTATTTTTAAAACATTGCCCCAAAATATTTTTGTTGCTTCAGATCAGTCAAGAATTTGGGTAAATATTGCAACATTGCTGGAAGGAGAGGTGCTCTGTAGAGTTCCCCTTGCTTGATACTTCTTTCAATTTTTTTTTTATTAACATAGCCGAGTGCTTGCCTTTCTATTAAACATTTTTTTGTGAATTGTGTGCTTATCAAGGCGAGGGGTGTCAATAGAACATTTTCCTAGCCATTGTCGGCACTTACAGGTCAGGTACAGACAGCAATCCTTCTACTTTGTCAGAATCTCAGAAACATTCCACCTACTACACCAGTATAAGATTTCTCCATTTCCCACATCAGCCATCTTGCAGCCCCCAAGTCGGATTGCCAATTGGTGCTAAATTAGGGGCAAATCAATATGGGGTGGATCAAACCTAGGTCCCAGAATTGAGAAACCAAGTTCTAACACACTGCATCATCCAGACTTTCTCTTCTACCTCTCCCCTATTGTCACCTTTATGGCTTGATGGAGGAGCCTTTGTAAGATCATTATTTTAGACATTCAATTTATAAATGAAAGACAAGAGCTTAACATTCAAAATGCTTTTCTTGAGATAACTTTTTTCATTTGAAGTACTTATTCTTTAATGTAATGATGAATAAATTTTAGATTTTCTTTACAATATTAAATTGTCTGCGTCAGATTTACTTAAAGTATAATTACCAGTAATAAGCATTGGAGATAATCTTTAGAAGTTTCATGTGACATACCTGTGAGGTACTCTGCTGTATGCTGTGTCTACTGGACAAGTGCTGTCAAATTAAAGGAAACACAATTAGCAAAATGCATAATAATTGTAACAGTTTCAGATTCCAATTATATTGGATGTGATCCTTGAAATCTTGGCCGACTCCTGCAACATTGTTGGACTTCATTCAAAATGCCAAACCACATCCGGATATTTTATCCCATTAGAAACAGTAGCACACGTGGGCTGTAGAAGTTCAGAGTTTGAATTTAACAACAGCCTTAGAGAAAGGAGCATTACTGAGATAAAGAAATTCCTCGTGTTTGTACATCATTGATTGAATTCGTGCAGTTGTCATACTAACAATAAAAGGCAGAACTAGTGCCTTTTCTTCACAGATGTAAAAATATGCTCTTCAAATAGTTACGTGATTTCTCCATCGATAATAGATGTAAATTTGCATCAACCTTGACTTCTATTTTACCTCCAGTTGGTTTTGTGCCTTTTTCCTTCATTTTTAGATCTCTTCCACACGCATACAAATCTCTACTGTGAAGCAGATTTGACAACGAAAACATTTGCAGATGTGCAATATTTGCTTCAATTTCACAAACAAGACATTAAAATAATCTGATGAAAGGTCATCATCTACCTGAAACATTAACTCTGTTTCTCTCTCCACAGATGCTGCCTGACCTGCTGAGTATTTCCAGCATTTCCTGTTTTTATTTCAGATTTCCAGCATCCGCAATATTTTGCTTTTGTATTTAAATTATCCTGTTAGCGTGATCATGCATGTGCATACCTGCTGTAAAGTTACATTTGTGACTTCACCATTCTGCACATGGACTTTCCTTGATGTCATTAGTCTGCAAATGACCTTCCCTGATGTCTGGAGCAGTTCCATATATGTCAAAAACAGACTGTTGGCTTCTAACAATAGCCACAATAAAATAGCAGACCCAACACCAACTGTTAGGAGAGGGAGACAACAAAGTCCCCTTTTAGGTGGGTCTCAGTGCCTCTGTAGGAATGTAATCTGCTTCATTCATGTTGCAGTATAGCCCTGAAGGCAGGGCTGCTATATAATAATTGGGGTATAAAATTAATAAATCCCCTCTGCCTCAAGGTAGACTACTGTATTTCTAGACTGAACTTTGGGAAGAAGTTCCAATAGGTGGCAACATTGATCAAAGGTGGAGAACCCACAACTGTTTTGCATAATTTCAGATGTTCTTTCAAGCTGCACTTTTACACATATCGAACACAGGAGATGAATGTTGACCTGCTTGAGTGGCTATGAATATTCCTGAAGGAAATCTTCCTGCTTCTTCATAATAATGCTTCAATATTTCATATGCTCAGTTACTCACTTTGATGGTTCTCTGTTTCAAGACCGACTGTGACAAGTTAAACTCTCCATACATATGCAGTTTACTACATTGCCTCAGTGATTTAGTATGGTGTAGAATACATAAGTAGCTTAAATCTCTACACACATCACAATACTTCCACTTACACATTGCACTTCCATTGCACATGCAGTCTGACAACACAGAGGCAGTGGAAGGGTCGAGAGGTGATGGAGAAGTAGAGTTGCGTGTCCATATCTGTGGACGCTATCGTCAAGGGAAGCTGGCAGACAAGGAACAGAACGGGGGGCAAGCATGGATCCTTGGAGGACTCGAGGTGATGGCACGGGTGGAGGGGAAGAAAAGCGACTGGTAGGGATGCTCTGGCTGCTATTGAATAGGTTTAAGTGGAACCAAGTGAGGGCAGTCCCACTGAATTGGACAATGGAGGAGAGGCGTTGGAGGATAGTGTGGTCAGCCATGCTGAAGGCTGCAGAGAGGTGAAGGGGGGGCGAGGGCTAATGTACCATACCACAGTCAGTCACAGAGAATATCATTCTTGACTTTGGTTAGAGTCATTTTCGGGGTGTGGGAGGGGTGGAAATCTAATTGGAGGGATACAAACAGGGAGTTACAGGAGAGATCTCTGTTAGCATCTTCTGACTTGTGTGGCATCAGATAAAACACAAACCTCTGATGAGTCCTGAAGAAGAGTCTGATCAGAATTCAAATGAACACAATAATGGCTTACTAAATGCAAGCCAAAACTAACACTAATAACAGAGCAGTTTTCCATGCAAGAAACTTAAACACACACGTGTGAAGAAGTTCAAATAGTGGTGCATTAACTTGTGAAGAACTAATTTAAAGTCCCAATTGGGAATCTGTGAGGGCCTAAGTGAGCACATCAGTCATAAATCAGTGTTGAACAAATGCTGGATATAACCTACCATATGAGAGAGAAGACCAATTGATTCAGTAGCACACCATTTCACAACTATTTTCCATTTTTTGTAAAAGCTCTATCAGTAGAAGTCTTGCATGAGCTAATCAAGGTATTTACCACTGGGAATAATTTGACTTCTCAACTGTGAAAGGAGATGCCTCCTGTGAGACAGTGATCCTCATTGCGCCGATGTATGGACACTATGGTTTCCAAGTTAGGGGTTACTAATATGACCTTCTTTCTGTCTACTTCTACCTTTTTAACTATAAAGAAAGACTTGCATTTATATAGCGTCTTTCACGACCACCGGACGTCTCAAAGCGCTTTACAGCCAATGAAGTACTTTTGGAGTGTAGTCACTGTTGTACTGTGGGAAACGCGGCAGCCAATTTGTGCACAGCAAGCTCCCACAAACAGCAATGTGATAATGACCAGATAATCTGTTTTTGCTATATTGAGTGAGGGATAAATATTGACCAGGACACCGGGGATAACTCCCCTGCTCTTCTTCGAAATAGCGCCATGGGATCTTTTATGTCCACTTGAGAGAGCAGACGGGGCCTCAGTTTAACGTCTCATCCGAAAGACGGCACCTCCAACAGTGCAGCACTCCCTCAGCACTGCACTGGAGTGTCAGCCTAGATTTATGTGCTCAAGTCCCTGGAGTGGGTCTTGAACCCATAACCTACTGACTCAGAGGCAAGTGTGCTACCCACTGAGCCACAGCTGACACTATGTGCGGGATATGGGGACATGCATGATGAAATGTCCAGGAAAGGAGTCTGTCCAACCGCCAGGCGGGCATGTCTCTGTCTTTGAGCAAAAACACCAAAATAGAAAGTTGTTTGATGGCAAACAAGTCTATCTCACCAACTTCTGAAAATGTCAGAACTACCCACTTACCAACCCTTTTGCCTTGCACCATCATCCCTTTGGTCATTTAATCACTCCTGCCTTCCACCCTATCACAGACCTTCCCTTTTATTCTTTCCTCCCTTCCCCACCTCTGTACTTGCGTAAAAACTGGTACATCTCTAACCTTTTCCAGTTATGAATAAAGGTGATCGACCTGAAACGTTAACTCTGTTTCTCTCTCCGCAGTTGTTGCCTGAACTGCTGAGTATTTCCAGGATTTTCTGTTTTTATTTCAGAAACCTTCTTCTTGGTTGTTCAGAATATTAGCTCCTTCTTGGGTTGTTATTGGGACTTCAGATCCCAAATATACATCCCAGCCCTTGGAACATATTGGGTATCTCCTGCACTGTTGTGATGGCAGACCTTAGACATGGGGCTCTAATGAGTTAATTATCCAGACATGGTTGTATATAGAGATGCTGCATCCGGAAATGCGCTACAACCAGGTACTTTCTTAATAGCTTGGGTGCCAAGGAGAGGGTAAAGTGGAGTACCCTATACTGATAATTTTGTCCCTTGAAACTAAATCCGAGAAACTTCTAGTAGTGTTCCCTTGTTACAACATAGAATTATGCATCTTTTGGGTCGATGGCATATAATCAGCCCCTTGGCCACATTGTCTGGATAATATTTACACTTTGTTTTAACTATCCCAGAAGGATCATAATCTAAAGAATATCTGGTACTGAGTTTGCTTCAAGGGTATTGTCCTGAGCAGCATTAGGATCTCTGCTGAGGTATTCACCTGAGGGAAGTCCCATGTTACTTCCTTGGAGGGATGTGGTGTAAGCTCCCTTGATTTACATTTATTTCATTGTCAACAATGCCTCAAATTTGAGTGCTGCTGACGTTCTTTCATGATCTCTTGGCATTAGGGAGCAAAAAGTGATTCTTGGTACTGAGCACTGTCCAACAATAGTGAGTCTCTGACATCAACTGAAGCCACTAAGACCTTGGCACTATGTGGTGCCAGTACTTCCTTTGCAGCAACCTGATGCTGATGTGTGCTCAGTGCATGTATGACATGTATTCGTTAGGTTAACTACACTATACTGATCTGATCTTAGGGTGCATATCATGAATCTAAGGCACACGTGGCATCATGATTAGACAATAAGTGGGGAAAATTGGATTGCTTTGCGCCTCCCGTTAGTGCCCTAAGACGTCATCGCCGTGCACAGCGCCCCACTCGCGATCGCCCCCTGACTTACCACCGGACACTACCTGCAGCCGGGGAGGCGCTACTTAAAGGCAAGGTGTGGGGCGGCCATTTTTGTTGCTGGCCGCCTTCCAGCACCTGCCAGCACCTGCTTGCACTCCCGTCCTCGGCCTCCTGAACCGCCCCCCGGCCCTGCGGAGTGCCGGCTGCGCTCCAAGAGCCCAGTACTTCTCTTGAGTGCCGGGCCCTTTGGCCGTCACTCCCGATCCCCGGGGGCCCCGGGTCGTGCTGCACAAGGCCCCTCCCCTTTAAGAAGGGGAGGAAGGCCTGCAATACTGCGGCACATAGTGCCACGATATTGACTTCCAGTAGCGCCCTGCTTCCCTCTTGGGGCGCAACTACTCAATTTCCGGCGCGGGGGCGCTAATTTTTCCAGGGCGCTACTCAATTTTTAGCCCTAAACATTTTAAACAGTGATTGTGAGCGGCAGCGATTGTGAATGTATATTGCATTTTGCCCAGTATTTAAAGCTGCTGGCAGATCTTGGGGCAAACTAAACTATGGAGGCACTTAAGTTTGGATTCAGGCACTGTATTGCATGATCAGCGCTAAAGGGCGTACCACACAACTACAACCCAGCTAGCGCAAACTCTCTGCTGAGTGTTAACACTTTAGTTTGCGCTCTCACCCTTAGTGTACTAATACTCTTATTTGTTTCTGTCTGCTTTACTTGTTTTCTACATGGTCATCCAATGAACAAAGGTGTTACTACACAACCCAAACAGCATAATTTTTATTCCCTTGGTATACTTGTCCTGAAAAGGACAGTCTAGTGTGATATTTTCTGTAAGTTCATTGGCTGGTATTGGCTAGTGTCACACCTTAGCCTCCTTGGAAAACAGGAAATGAAACACAAAAACCCAGACAGACCAAATTAAACAACAGAATGATGGCCGAAATCTAACCTTATCCTGTGGAGAGGCTGGAGATTTTGTCCCAGACTTTTTGGTTACAAGAAGTTTGATGTGAGGAGCAAAAAAACCTTTAGCTAGGGGTAAAACAAGCTGGCACAGTACCTGGGGAATTTTATAACATGAGAGTAGGAGACAATAGGTTGCATTGCCTCTCTACAATGTCATGACAGCATCTTTATAAGCTTACTTAGTACATGGTGTCATAAATCGCAAGTAACAACTCAGGAAGTACTACTGGGTGGCCAGCTGGGGCGCCGTCCAGGGAGTATAAATACTCAGGCATGGGCCCACCTTGGGCAGAGACAATCTGGAAACAGGAAGCTAGTGACTGCTAACTAGACCTCCATGTTTTGTTACAAGTTGATAAAGCCTTGCTTTATGTTCAAGTGCGTAGTGAGTCTTTATTACGTCACATGGCTTCCCCAGAGACTATCAAGCTCAGTTATACTTCCAGTTGCCCAGAATGCAGAACGAAGAAATTATATTATAAAAATAATCCACACAGAAATATGTTAGAGTGAAAGTGAAAAATAGGGGAATGGGTCCAGTAGTGGAGGTGTGGAACAGGTCTGGTAGTTGGAGATCAAGAAGCACCAATATCCCATTTGACAGAGGTTGCAAAGGAGGGACACAACCCAGAAAAAGTGCTTCTTACAAATTTATGATAAAACAATATGGGGTAGAGTCTCCGCTATGGGCACAATCGGCAATCCGGGCACAAATTGTTCTCAAAATTGCGCTTGTTTTCCGAAGTGAAGTTATGGTTCAAGTTTCCACTCAAACTCATTTGTATAGTAGCAAACATAACATCTTCTATGAACCTGCACAATTGGGTAGCATTTTAGAATGTAATTGTTTATTTTTTTCCCTTGCATTAAAAAATATTCCTAGATATATTGGTAGTAATCTGGTGCAGTTTTATTAATACAGCTGAAAATGGGTTTATCACAAAAAAAAAGCATTTTTCATCAGTGTCTAGTCCACTACCTTTTTTGAAAAATTCGTTCATGGGATGTTGGCATCGCTGGCAAGACCAGCATTTATTGCCCATCCCTAAATGCCCTTGAGAAGGTGGTGGTGAGCCGCCTTCTTGAACTAGAGCAGTCAGTATGGTGATGGTACTCCCATAGTGCTGTTAGGGAAGGAGTTCCAGGATTTTGACCCAGCGACGATGAAGGAACAGCGATATATTTTCAAGTCAGGATGGTGTGTGACTTGGAGGGGAACTTGGAGGTGATGGTGTTCCCATGTGCCTGCTGCCCTTGTCCTTCTAGGTGGTAGAGGTTGCGGGTTTGGGAGGTGCTGTCGATGAAGCTTTCGCGAATTGCTGCAGTGCATCTTGTAGATGGTACACACTGCAGCCATGGTACGGAGGTGATTGAGGGAGTGAATGTTTAAGGTGGTCAATGGGGTGCCAATTAAGTGGGCTGCTTTGTCCTGGATGGTGTCGAGCTTCTTGCAGTTGTTGCAGCTGCACTCATCCAGGCAAGTGAGAGTATTCCATCACACTCCTGACTTGTGCCTTGTAGATGGTGGAAAGGCTTTGGGGAGTTAGGAGGTGAGACACTCATCACAGAATACCCAGCCTCTGACCTGCTTTTTTTGCCACAGTATTTATGTGGCTGGTCGAGTTAAGTGTCTGGTCAATGGTGACCCCCAAGATGTTGTTGGTGGGGGAATTCGGCGATGGTAATGCCGTTGAATGTCAAGGGGCGGTGGTTAGACTCTCGCTTGTTGGAGATAGTCATTGCCTGGCACTTGTGTGGCTCGAATGTTAAACTTGCCACTTGCGAATGTTACTTACCCTCATCAGCCCAAGCCTGAATGTAGTCCT
This sequence comes from Squalus acanthias, assembly GCA_030390025.1. Taxonomy (NCBI): domain Eukaryota; kingdom Metazoa; phylum Chordata; class Chondrichthyes; order Squaliformes; family Squalidae; genus Squalus; species Squalus acanthias. The sequence continues at coordinate 5,543,775 of CM059444.1, read as the reverse complement.
GGTCTAGCTGCATGCGGGCATCACCTGCTTCATTATCTGAGGAGTTGCGAATGGAGCTGAACACTGTGCAATCATCAGTGAACATTCTCACTTCTGACCATATGATGGAGGGAAGGTCATTGATGAAGCAGCCGAAGATGGTTGGGCCTAGGACACTGCCCTGAGGAACTCCTGCAGCGATGTCCTGGGTCTGAGATGATTAGTCTCCAACAACCACAACCATCTTCCTTTGTGCTAGGAATGACTCCAGCCAGTGGAGAGTTTTCCCCGATTCCCATTGACTTCAATTTTACTAGGGCTCCTTGATGTTACGCTCGGTCAAATGCTGCCTTGATGTCAAGGGCAGTCACTCTCACCTCACCTCTGGAATTCAGTTCTTTTGTCCATGTTTGGACCAATGCTGTAATGTGGTCTGGAGCCGAGTGGTCCTGGGGGAAACCCAAACTGAGCATCGGTGAGCAGGTTATTGGTGAGTAAGTGGTGCTTCATAGCACTGTCGCCGACACCTTCCATCACTTTGCTGATGATTGAGAGTAGACTGATGGGGCGGTAATTGGCCAGATTGGATTTGTCCTGCTTTTTGTGGACAGGACATACCTGGGCAGTTTTCTACATTGTCGGATAGATGACAGTGTTGGAGCTGCGCTGAAGCAGCTTGGCTAGAGGCGCAGCTAGTTCTGGAGCACAAGTCTTCAGCACAACAGCCGGGATGTTGTCGGGGCCCATATCCAGTGCGCTCAGCCATTTCTTGATATCGCGTGGAGTGAATCGAATTGGCTGAAGACTGGCTTCTGTGATGGTTGAGTCCTCAGGAGAATGCTGAGATGGATCTGACTGAAGGTGGTTGCAAACGGTTCAGTCTTGTCTTTTGCACTCACGTGCTGGGCTCCGCCATCATTGAGGATGGGGATGTTCATGGAGCCTCCTCCTCCCGTTAGTTGTTTAATTGTCCACCACCATTCATGACTGGATGTGGCAGGACTGTAGAGCTTTGATTTGATCCGTTGATTGTGGGATCACTTAGCTCTGTCTATAGCATGCAGCTGCCACTTTTTAGCATGCATGTAGTCCTGTGTTGCAGCTTCCCCAGGTTGGCACCTCATTTTTAGGTACGCCTGGTGCTGCTCCTGGCATGCTCTTCTGCACTCCTCATTGAACCAGGGTTGGTCCCCTGGCTTGATGGCAACGGTAGAGTGAGGGATGTGCCGGGCCATGAGGTTGCAGATTGTGGTGGAATACAATTCTGTTGCTGCTGATGACCCACAGCGCCTCATGGATGCCCAATTTTGAGATGATGTATCTGTTCTGAATCTATCCCATTTAGCACGGTGGCAGTGCTACACAACACAATGGAGTAACCTGTGAGTAACTTGATTTTAAATAACTGAAAATGACTTAAAAAAATTATGCAACACGTTTACACTAGTCAGTTTCTTAGTAAATTAAATATTTCATATTTGAAAAGGTGCCGATTAGTGCCCATGCATCTAAAAAAAATCAGCTCAATTTTAAGAGCCTCCTTGAAGGGCCGCAAACGGGCCAAATTAGTGGAAAGTCGCCATGCTAATTAATTTGATCAAGGGCGTGGCCAGTTTTGCAGGCTCCCAGCATGATGTTTGTTAAACCAGCGCAAAAGATCACGGAAACTCGATCTGCGTTGTAAATTCCTCGATCTGCGCCGGAAATTCCTCGATCTTTTGCACTTAGCCGGCCGATTTTGGGCAAATTGTACTGAAAAGCATCGCAACCTAGCGGAAACTTTACCCCTGTATCTTTGGTCAGCTCTGGCACTATTTCTAGACCTCATCTTATTTACTGATTTATTGAGGCAATTTGTTTTTTACTGCTTGGTTAACTAAAAACCCTGGCACACAATTCCTTCCTCCTGAGTGATTTACTGTGCAGGCAATATAGTCAATACTAAACTTGAGAACAAATATTTATTTCAGTTAGTCAGGGATTGAAACTGGAGCAGAGGCTTAGAACTAGATAGAAATGGGATGTAGGATGAAAGTGCAGGAATGACGGACGGAGGTGCAGGAATGACGGACGGAGGTGCAGGAAAGACGGACGGAGGTGCAGGAAAGACGGACGGAGGTGCAGGAAAGACGGACGGAGGTGCAGGAAAGACGGACGGAGGTGCAGGAATGACGGACGGAGGTGCAGGAATGACGGACGGAGGTGCAGGAATGACGGACGGAGGTGCAGGAATGACGGACGGAGGTGTAGGAATGAAGGATGGAGGTGCAGGAATGACGGACGGAGGTGCAGGAATGACGGACGGAGGTGCAGGAATGACGGACGGAGGTGCAGGAATGACGGACGGAGGTGCAGGAATGACGGACGGAGGTGCAGGAATGACGGACGGAGGTGCAGGAATGACGGACGGAGGTGCAGGAATGACGGACGGAGGTGCAGGAATGAAGGATGGAGGTGTAGGAATGACGGACGGAGGTGCAGGAATGAAGGATGAAGGTGCAGGAGAGCAGTGGGAGCCAGGTGTAAAGGTCAGATAGCCAGGTGGTGAAGGATAGAATACTAGAGCCTAGTCTTCAGTTGCTTACACCTTTTATGTTGAAATTCGGTGATTGATGGCTGGTACCATCACCAGTAAGACAGTAAGCAAGTGCCCCCTTTTAATGGGGCACAACCAATAAACCACAAATGAAATCAAATTGAAATGAAACTTAACAAATCAAATCACAATTTTGTGAAACACTCCAGTCCCTCCGGTGCCCACCGGTCACCGAAGGCCTCATGCATACTAGCGGACATCGATAGCTCCATCTACAAGGGACACTCGGGCGCGAACATAACAACGGAAGAGAGGCAGGTAGTTGGACCGAACGACTCCTTGACCACCTTGGCCAGGCCCAGGAGCAGTCCAACAAGGAGGTCCTCCGACTTGCCCGCTCCCCTCCACACCGGGTTCCCAAGGATCAGGAGTGTGGGATTTAAGTGCAACCTAAAATTGAGGAGCAGCCCATTCAAAAATTGGAAGAGAGGCTGCAACCTCTCACACTAAATGTATACATGGAACACGGACTCCTCTAGGCCGCAGAAATTGCAGGCAGCCAGGGAGTCCATGAACCTACTTAAAAATTTGTTGCACGGGATTGCTCCATGCCAAACCCCCCACGCCCAGTCCCCAATAGAAAAGGGGAGGACTCCCGCGAAAAGAGCCCTCCATTGGGGCCCCCTTCTTCCTCCGGACGGCAAGATGGCACTTCCGGACGGCAGACGAGGAAGACAAAGTGGAGAGTGTGCAAGAGCAGCCCGTACAGGAAACCCCTCCGTGCAGAGTGGAAAGGGAGACGGCTCAAGCTGTGAAGCGCCGGCTCCCGAAAGAGGTTTCAGGGCCTGGCGCCGATGAGAAGTTCAGTCCGAACGGGGGTCAGCTCGGACAGGATCGCTCCACACGCTCGAGCCTCCTCGACTCAGCTAGTGGAGTCAGGGCTGAGTGCCTCTTTTAGCGTCTCGATGGCTTTGGCCGCGGACCGGATGCCATGCCAGCTTCTCTGGATATGCGCTGTGCCAGCTCCTCTGGTGACATCCAACCTGCTCCTCCGCCACCCAGTACGTCCCTGACTCTGGTCACCTTGCCAGCCAGGGCCCTCCCCTCCGTCAGCCACCTGAAACTGCGATCGTGGAGGTGCGGATTCCTGAGCAGCGGCTCATGGAAGATAGCCACCAATCCTGACGGAGGAGAACTCCGGCTGGAGGTGACAGTGTTCCAGATTCTGATCAGTTCCTGGTAAAAGACAGGCAGCTCCTTCAAGGAGGCATGACGACACCCCAGTTTTGTAAACAGGAGCTGCGTGTCGTAATTAAGGCCGTGCAGCTGGCGGAAGAAATACGTCGCCAGCGCACACCATTTGGGAGGATCCTCAACATACAGGTATCTCTGCAGGGTCTGAAGACGGAAAGTTGCAGCCTGGGTACGCACGCACACCAGCGCATGACTGCCCTCCCTAAGTGGGAGACTCAGAACCGCGGCAGAGACCCAATGCTTCCTTTTGTTCCAGAAGTCAACAAGTTTCTTCTGTATCTTGGAGACAAACTCAGGGGGAAGGATCAAAGTGACCAACCGGTACCACAGCATAGCGGCCACCAGCTGATTTATGATCAACGCTCGACCCCTGTAGGACAGCACTTTGAGCAGTCCTGTCCAGCGCCCCAGGCGAGTGGTGACTTTGGCCTCCAGCTCTTGCCAGTTTGCCGGCCAGGCTTCCTCAGCAAGGCTAAGGTAGACTCCCAAGTAGAGGAGATGAGTGGTACTCCAGGCAAAAGGCCTGAGCTCCTCCGGCAGGGAGTCCACCTGCCACTGACCCACCAGGAGTCTGGAACATTTCTCCCAGTTGATTCTCGCAGAGGACGCGGCAGAGTAGATCTGCTGGCACTCGTGCATCCTCCGCAAGTCAACGGGATCCGTGACCATGAGGAGCACGTCATTGGCATAAGCCGAGAGGACGAACTCTACACCCGGCCCTTGCAGAGCCAGTCCATTCAACCTCTTCCACAAGAGGTGCACGAAAGGCTCCGTACAGATGGCATATAACTGGCCGGACATGGGGCATCCCTGGCGCACCCCTCTCCTGAAGCAAAGGGGCGCTGTCAAAGACCCATTAACCTTAATCAGACACTCCGCGGGGGTGTACAGAAGTCAGATCCGGGCAACAAAATGCATCCCGAACCCAAATGCACACAGAGTTCGGAAGAGGAACTCGTGATCCACCCTGTCGAATGCCTTCTCCTGATCCAGGGAAAGGAAGGCGACCGACAGACCAGCCCCCGGACCAGATGAATGTTGTCGTGGATGGTCCGGCCCGGGACTGTGTAGGACTGGTCGGGTGGATCATGCAGGTCAGCACGGTGCCAAGAAGAGCAGGCATTGTCCTGGCAAAGATCTTGCAGTCCATGCTGAGCAGGGAGACTGGGTGCCAGTTCTTAAGTAAGCAGAGATCGCATTTCTTGGGCAGCAGGACGATGACTGCCCTGCGCCAAGAGAGGGGCATCTCACCGGTCGCCAAACTTTCCCACAGGACCCGCACGTAGTCACCCCCCAAGATGTCCCAGAATGCCCTGTGGAACTCCACTGTCAGCCCGTCCAGCCCCGGGGACTTCCTCCTCGAGAGTTGGCTGAGGGCTCCACTGTCAGCTCCGCCAGGCTTAGCGGAGCATCAAGCTGTTCGGCGTCCTCCGGGCTGACCTTCAGTAGGTCCTCCCACTAAACTCTGCGAGCATCCTCGCTGGACAGATCCGGAGAGAACAGAACCCTGTAATAGACATGGGCCTCAGCACTGATGCCCTCTGGATTAGAGACCAGAGATCCGTCGTTGGCCAGCAGCCCCAAGAGCTGCTTACGGACCCTCTGCCTTTCTTCCAGCAAGAAGAAGAGGGAGCCGCGGTCCAGGTCCTGGAGGAACTGGATCTGCGACCTCACGTACACGCCTCGGGAACAGATGAGCTGCAGGTCCTTCAGTGCGCCCTTCTTCTCTTCGTACACCTTCTGCAGGGCTGGGTTTTCAACGACTTGACCCAGACGGGACTCCAATAGAGCAGCTCCTTCTCCAACCGCCCAACCCGGGCCTTCTATCTTTTGGTCGACCCCCTCGCATACTCCTGACAGAAGAGACGGACGTGAGCTGTGCCTCAAGGTGGGGGGGGGGGGGGGGGGGAGACGGACGGACGCCCCCCTGCTTCCTTCTCCAGTCGGCCCAGAATCGATGGAACGAATCCCGGAACCTCTCGTCCTCCAGCAGCAGGTTGTTAAAATGCCAGTGTGCTGACCCCACCCGTGCGCGGAACGGAGTGAGCTCCACCCACACCAGGTGGCGGTCCGAGCGCGGCACCGGCTGCATGGAAGCCGCCAGAACGCGGGAGACATACGCCCGGGAAATGTAAAGGTGGTCGTTTCTGGACCTTCTTCCTCCAGACTTCACGAGTGAAGGCGCTGGAGTCGGGATTGAGATTTCACTAGAAGTCCACCAAGTCGAACGACTCGACCAGGTCCCTCAACTTCCCATCGCCGCCATGCAGCGTGGGGCACCAGAGTGGTCCATCACCTCGAGCTTGCAGTTGAAATCCCCCAGAGGATAATGCACTCGCTGCCGTCGATGGAATCGAAAAGAGCAGACACTTCTTCAAAGTAGCGCACTTGCTCCGCAGCGGTCCGGGGAGCATACACGTTCACTAGGTGGAGCGGCACGTCCCCCAGACGAAGAGTGAGATGGAGCAAGCGGCCTAGCACAGGCTCCTTGATCCCCAAGATCTCCGGCCAAAAATGTGGGGCCAGCAAGATAACCACCCTGCAAGAAGTGGTAGAGAGGTGGCTCATGCAGACTCCTCCTTGCCATTCCAGGAGCCACTTAGCCTCGTCTCACGGAACGGTATGGGTTTCCTGCAGGAAGCACACCACATACTTCCCTTCCTTAAGGAGCGAGAAGTTAATAAATCTGTGGTGCGCCTCTCTGCGGCCGTTGATGTTGAGGCTGGCTGTAGTTATCTCCATGACAAGAGCATAGTGCAACCTCTACTTAACCTACTGTGGGGGAGAAGCAAAGTCTCTCGTTACCCTCCACTCCCTCAGCAGCCCAGTGAGGAATGTCTTGAGTCGGTGCAGCTCATTGTGGCTCACACCCTTGCCCATGCTCAGGGTCTTAGCAACGAAGCGGACGGACCAGATGAGCAGCGCCAGCTCCGACCATCTGTCAAGGGCCAGCTGGACTTTAATGCAACAACCAGGCAACCAACCAGAAATGCCTGAACTTCTTCAGAGGGGATGAGGGGAGACTCGGTAGGGGGCACGAGGGCATCCACCGCCTCACTGGTGATGGACTCCAAATCGTCCCCAGTGCCCTCCACCGAGTCACCGTCCTCCTCCAGAGGTCATTGCCAGCAGCCGCACCTCAGCGAACGGCTCGGCTGCACCAGCCCGTCCCACCTCTGTCACCATCCCACCCCCAGGATCGATTGCAGAGGAGTCCTCCCCAGGCTCCTCCGGGGGACTTGGGTTGGAGGGCGGCAGCAATTCGGGGCCCCCCTCTGCCTCAGGCTGTGTGGCGAAACTGGGGAAACCACCCTCCATGTCCTTCTCCCTCGCCAGCTGAACATAAAGCTGGCGCAGGAAGAAGACATGACGGAGGCTGGCCTCCCTGAAGCCGAGCAGGATCGGCGCGGTCACCAACCTCACATCCCCCAGTTGGCGTAGGTGGGGGAGGAGGAGCTCACTGGGGATAAAGGGCGGGACACTGGATAAAATTATTCGCTGCGCAGTAACCTTGAGAGGATCCACCGGGAGGAAGGTCCCCCCACCGTGAGCCCCGTATTAAGGGCCAGGAACACCGCCTGCTCAGACCTCAGGAAGAACACAGACTTCCCGTACATTTTTGAGGCGGCAACGATGGCTGACGGGCCGACAACCCCAACCATGGCTTTGACACATGCCTCGATGGTCATGTTGGGGTGAGTGCAGCTCTTCACCCATGTTTTTTGGTGATCAGGGTGAAAGGTGATGGGGCAGCAGGAGTGGCTGTAGCTGCCATGCCTGTGTATGTCCTTGCTTGCCCCATCACCGGTGAAGATGGAGTCGCCATTGCTGTCACTAAAGGGCTACATTCACCCCAAGTTTCAGGCCCGAGGCTAATATGACCTTTCCCCAAAACAGAGGGGTTGTAGGGGGAAAAAAAAACACCTCCCCCTGTGGTGTCAGGATGGGAGAGGCGCCTTCTCCCCTCTGCTCAAAAAAAGTAAACAAAACAATGGCCCAAAAATTTGTCTTGATACGCGAGAGTACGCACTGCGTACTCTCGCATATTCTGTCTCCAATTGCCGGTTTTCTGCATGCACTGCGCATGCGCTGAAAACCGGCACTTGGTGAATGGAAAAGGGGGCGGTTACTAAGTGAACCGCGTGCACGCTACAGGCTGCGCACACGCAGTGCACTTAGTGGTTTCAACGCGCAGGTAAGTATGGAAAATTTTACACATAAAAAAAGGAGGCGTAAGACCCACTTTTAAAAAGGTAAGTAGTGAATTAAGTATTATTTTGATTTTTTTTTAACAGGTATATCTTTTTTAGAGACTTTAAAGACAGGTAAGTTTATTTTTATAACTTTTTAAAAGATTTTAAATTTTTTCAAAAATTAAATTTTTTATTTAAAATGGTTAATTTATTTAACTATACTTATTTTATTAATGTGATGGTTTTTAAAAAAAATTTAATTGAGGTTTAGCTGTTCTTTTGGGGGGCTATAGTATTCATAGCTTTCACAGCACTTATGTGAAAGTTATGAATGGAAGATGGTGTGCTGCCATTGGCTCTAACTGAGTCACGTGATCCCACAGCTCGCACGAATTAACTGCGCCTGTGGGATACGCAAGCCCAGCACAGCAGCTGTCCAGAACATCAAGTTCGTGCGAGCTGGAATTGAAAAAGCCAACGTGCAGTGAGAGATCGCGGGGAAGCCTTACCCTCGCACGAAGGCTTCCTCACGAATTTTTGGGCCATTAATAACAAAGGGAGAGGTTGCCTCTCAAGGGTGAGAGAGAGGGAAGGAAGGAGGGAGGCTGAAGAGGTGGGGTCACCACTCAAAACAGGGCTCGATGGGTAGGTGGGTATGTTGCAGGGATGCACTTTCTAGTTGTTAATTACAAGTCTTTAGGATCTTCCTGGTAGGGGGAGGAGATGTCTTCACCCGGGACAGCTGGAACTGCCCAGGCACAGTCCTCCACCAAGTCTTATAAATGGAAAAAGAAAAAACTTCACCCGGGCAGTTCCAGCTGGGTATGGGGTGGGGGGGGGGGCAGCTGGGGAGGTGTTTATAAGTGTGTGCGGCCTAGTTGATTTTGAAAGAGCACACACACACACCCCTCACGATCTTTCAGCCTTTATCTTCTTTCCTCCCCTCACCTACAGGTAATAGTCTTGAAGACCCAGCTAACGTTGATCTTTGGTTGTTAGTAGTCTCCCTCCTTTCAAATAGATGTTACTTTTATTCCAGTTGTAGAAGTTGCCGTTCTTCCTCACTCTCCCTCTCCCAATACAGAGAGCCAACAAGTAAGTAAACAAATTGCTCCCCTGGTGGATAAGTCGCTGTGGCCATCAATATCTTCACATCAGACTTTGTTATCCTGACCTGATAATTAGATATGAAACTATTTCTATTATTCTTCCAAACAACTCTGATGGACCTTGATATTGCTGCCGGGGCTCTAAGAGAACATCTCTCAAATAAAGCCCATGATCTTTGACCTCCCCTTTATTTTGCCCATGTGCCACAGGTCAAGAGCCAACAGAAAGTGGCACTTGTCTTGTTTTCTGCACCTCCAACCTCTTCTTGCAACCTCTTGAAATGTTAGGTCTGGAGCATGGAGACTGGCTTGTTTAAGAAAGAAAGAGATGGATTTCTAGCGCCTTTATGTTCTCAGGATGTTCTAAAGTCCTTCACCTCCAATTAATTCCTTTGAAGTGCAGTCACTATTGCTACATAGATTAATTTAGTAACCAATTTGCGCAAAGTAAGGTCCCACAAACAACAATGAGATGGAAGACCAGATAATCTATTTTTGTGGCATTGTTTGATGGAGGAATGTTGGCTAGGACTTTGTATAGTTCCATAGGGCATGCAGACAAGGCCTCGGTTAATCTCCTGACAATGCAGCACTACCTCAGTACTAAAGACTCAGTCTAGATTTTGTGCACAAGTCTGTAATGAGGCTTGAACCCACAACCTTCTGACTAAGAGGCGAGAATGCTACTAACTGAACCAAGCTGATATGCCGATGGGAGTACAATGCTGCTGTCGCTACTGACCCACTATCGATATGAAAGTGTCTCTGGGAAGTTTTCTTGAATCCTATATTCCAGGAACAATTTAGCAGAAAAGCTCAGGAGACTGACAAGCTGCAAGCAACAAGCTGCTGCAGCTCAATAGGCTGAATCCACATCCCTGGTGATTTCTGGAGTTTGAAGCAATAAAGGCTATCTTCTCTTATTGTCAGCAAATTAGGGAGTACAAATAACATTCTGCAGAATCACTAAAAGCCAGAGATATGTGTTGCTAACTCAGTGGGACACAATTTTGCCACCAGCCACAGCAGTGGGTTAAATTCAGTTTGCATAAATAAATCTTAAATTCACTGACAGTACAGTGAGCACTGTATTTCAGGCAACTTAAGACAAAGAGTTTTTCTCATGGCAGCTAGTTTTTTTTTGACCGAAACATGTAATGTAAAATATTGGCCCTTGACCTGACCTAATTCAAATGGTATCTAATTTCCCATAAAAAACATGAGATAGATGGGAATGTATTTTAATGGATTGGCAAATGGTTATTTGGTAGACAAAGAGTAATGGTGGATGGGTAGGTTTCTGGTAGGTAGCCAGTTACCAGTGGAGTGCCACAAGGCTCAGTGTTAGAGCCGTTGTTGTTTATAATTTTTATAATGATTTAGAGCAAGGAATTGTGTCAAAAACTGCAGACGGTGCCAAATTGGAAGCAGTGGCAAATGATGAATATCAATGTGCATAAATTCAAAAAGATCTTTACAAGCTCGTTCAATGGGCAGAGAAATGGCAGTTACAATTTAATAACACTTCCAACCTTTGGTCATGGTATATGTAATATATAGAGCCATCCATTTTCTCATTCTTCTGCTCTGGCACTGGATTTTATCATTCAGGTTTGGCTCTGCAGCAACTGGCATGTAAACGGTCACTGTGGCTTAGCATTATGTGACTGGGGACCAAGGTGAGATGGAAGGTATTTTTTGCAACATCCTACAAGGCTGTGAAAACACAGAACAGATGGGTAGACAGCCCTCACTTCCTGCCAGTTTAGCATTGAGACTCATCCCAAGCACAAGGCATTGGGGCAATTTGTTTTATAACTAAGCCTATCCACCCGAACAAGAAAGCAACATCATTATGGTTATTTTTGAAGCAAGGTTCATTTATTACTTCAAAAATGTTCTATATAATGTTGTTCCCAATTTTCTCCTGAAGGTGCTGTCTGATGCTGGGTCATGGCTGCATGGGCGTCAGAGCCCCCGCTACCTTGCCTGAGTGGTCACTCTTTATGTGTGAGCCTAGACATTGAGTGTCAGCATGCTATGTGATAATAGAGGTCTTCAAAGCTAACCCCAATGCTGTCCTCACCTGGTGCCCAAGTTAACTTTCCAGCAGAGGTCATTGGAGTGTGGTCATAAGCGAGGATTCCAGCTGATTTCTCCCGCGCTCAACCCAGGCGAATCAGGGAAATTGTGAAGCACCAACAGATGTTCTGGATAAGTTCAGCGAACTCAGTACAAACCTGGGCGCTTTTGGTTTGGACGGCTTAGTGCTATACTGACAATGCCTTTATCTATTAGGTAATTTAGAAAACAAAATCAGGGAAGCCAATTAAACAATTTTGGTTGACTTTGTCAAATGTTAAACTATGTTTTTTTAAGAGATATAATTCAGCAGCTTCCATCGAGTCTGCACTATATATCCTCTGAAATTTGTAGTCAAGATTTCACATTTGCGGTAGATAAAAATCAGGATTGATGTACTGGTGTAGATAAACAGCAGTACAGTTAGTTCATTAAATGAGGTTCCACAGGAATTGCTTCAAATTCAGTTTAACATTCTCTGTTATATTCACACAGACAGTTAAGTTTCAGTAAGCTTGATAATTTTAACAGCTCTCTTGTATCCCATTTATATTACAACTCTGGTGACAGCACTGGAATATGAATGAGGCAATGTTTCCATTTCCAGAGGCAAGGACTATCAATTCATGAGGTAGTTTTGTTCCCTGCATTCAGGGTTAAAATGCTGCCATTTTTTGTGGCTTAGCTCTCAGCTCAAGCATTTGTTTTACACTGCTAGCCTCTTTAGAATTTGGCATTGGAGGAGATCGGCCGTAAGAAGTATAAAATCACAACCCCGTTGTTTGAGTGACTGAGTGTGTTTAGAAAACTTAAATTGGGCAATGGAGGTTCCTCTCAGAATCTCCCACACAGGTAGTTTACCTCCTTGACAGAATGATTAAGGTCTCCTCAATAACACTTCAGCTGTTCTAGCCAGCATAATTTCTCCCACTACAATCACCAAAATCCCTGCTGGGCATTCTGAGTTTTGTGACTCAGATTAAAGCAACAGTGTTCAGTGTCATTTACAACTCCTCAGATAATGAAGCAGTCCATGCCCGCATGCAGCAAGACCTGGACGACATTCAGGCTTGGGCTGATAAGTGGCAGGTAACATTCGCGCCACACAAGTGCCAGGCAATGACTATCTCCAATAAGAGAGAGACTATTGATATTCAACGGCATTACCATCGCCGAATCCCCCACCATCAACATCCTGGGGGGGTCACCATTGACCAGAAACTTAACTGGACCAGTCACATAAATACTGTGGCTACAAGAGCAGGTCAGAGGCTGGGTATTCTGCAGCGAGTGTCTCACCTCCTGACTCCCCAAAGCCTTTCCACCATCTACAAGACACAAGTCAGGAATGTGATGGAATACTCTCCACTTACCTGGATGAGTGCAGCTGCAACAACGCTCAACACCATCCAGGATAAAGCAGCCCGCTTGATTGGCACCCCATCCACCACCTTAAACATTCACTCCCTCCACCACCGGTGTACCATGGCTGCAGTGTGTACCATCTACAAGATGCACTGCAGCAACTCGCCAAGGCTTCTTTGGCAGCACCTCCCAAACCCACGACCTCTATCACCTAGAAGGACAAGGGCAGCAGGCGCATGGGAACACCACCACCTCCAAGTTCCCCTCCACGTCACACACTATCCCGACTTGGAAGTATATCGCCGTTCCTTCATCGTCGCTGGGTCAAAATCCTGGAACTCCCTACCTAACAGCACTGTGGGAGTAGCTTCACCACATGGACTGCAGCAGTTTAAGGCGGCGGCTCTCCACCACCTTCTCAAGGGCAACTAGGGATGGGCAATAAATGCTGGCATTGCCAGCGATGCCCACATCCCATGAATGAATTTTTAAAAAGTAGAGCTTTCTGGCTTTATCACATGGGCTCTTCAAAGCCACCTGGAAGTCTCTTTCTCTCCCTCGTCAGGTTATCTGTATGCAGCTCTGCATCCTTTACAGTGAGTTAAAACTTAGCATGTAGAGTTAACTGCTATTTGCCTGCTGGACTGTTGCAGCTTTTTTATTACTTTCCATGCTCAGGCTGAACCTGACACAACCTTGGTGCCCAGTTTGACTCTGAGTTGAGGTTAAATCGTTACATTCAGTCCGTCACCAAGACCAGCTATTTTTTAACCTCTGAAATATCGCTCACCTCCATGCTTATCTCAAGTCCATATCCGTTGAAACTCTGATCCATGCCTATATTACCTATAGGCTTAACTTCCCCAATGTTTTCATCACGGGCCTTCCCAGCTCCACCCTACACAAATTCTAACACACGATCACTGCTGTCCACATCATATCCCATTCCATAAGAAGTCCTACTTGCCTATTGATCTTTTCCTTTCCAATCTTCACTGGATCCCAGTGCTTAAGTGCATTCATTTCAAAATCTTTATCCTCATTTATAAATTCCTTCATGGCCTTGTCCCACACGACCTCTGCAATGTTCTCCAGCCCAACATCCCTGCTTACACCCTCGGCTTTCCAATTTTGGTCTACTGTGCATCCCTCCCTGTGTTGGCTCCACCTAGGTGGCAGACCCTTCTTCCATCACACCCTTCCGACTTTGGAATTGTTTTCCTAAACCCCTCTACCTTGCTACATCCTTTACCTATAAAAAAAACCTCCTTAAAACCTGCCTTTTCACTCATGCCTTCTGGCACTCCCCTAACTCGTTTCACAGGTCCTGCTTAGGTCCAACCTTGACCCACCCCTACCCTTGTGAAGTGCATGAGACATTTACATATTTTATATAAATGTAGGTTGCTGCTTTCTTTAATTTCCTCTGTTCTGCTCTTTATTAGTAATTTTTCTTTTGACATCCTTACTCGTAGTCTGTAGACTGGACTCAGGTGCTACATTAGGGCTTTCTGCTTTTTACGATCTTTTTCTTCTCTCCAGTACCATCAGAAATCCTATTCCATATCTTCGGTGTTCAACTTCTCTTTTGTTCCTTTACACAATTATACTTTGGATTTTTTGTTCACTTTTTCCACTCATGTACTTTCCTCACTCCAGTCATTCACTCTATCCAAATTTTGTTGCACTTTTTTTTATTTGTTCCTGAGATGTGGGCGTCGCTTGCAAGGCCAGCATTTATTGCACATCCCTAATTGTCCTCGAGAAGGTGGTGGTGAGCCACCTTCTTGAACTGCTGCAGTCCTTGTGGTGAAGTTACTCCCACAGTGCTGTTAGGGAGGGAGTTCCAGGATTTTGACCCAGCGACGATATATTTCTAAGTCAGGATGGTGTGTAACTTGGAAGGGAACTTGCAGGTGATGGTGTTCCCATGCACCTTCTGCCCTTGTCCTTCTAGGTGTTAGAGGTCGCGGGTTTGGGAGGTGCTGCCAAAGAAGCCTTGACGAGTTGCTGCAGTGCATCTTGTAGATGGTACACACTGCAGCCACGGTGGGCCGGTGGTGGAGGGAGGGAATATTTAAGATGGTGGATGGGGTGCCACTCAAGCGGGCTGCTTTGTCTTAGATGGTGTCGAGCTTCTTGAGTGTTGTTGGAGCTGCACTCATCCAGGCAAAAGGAGAGTATTCCATCACACTCCTGACATGTGCCTTTTAGATGGTGGAAAGGCTTTGGGGAGTCAGGAGGTGAGACACTCGCCGCAGAATACCCAGCCTCTGACCTGTTCTCATTGCCGCAGTATTTATGTGGCTGGTCCAGTTAAGTTTCTGGTCAATGGTGACCCCTAGGATGTTGATGGTGGGGGATTCGGCGATGGTAATGCCGTTGAATGTCAAGGGGCGGTGGTTAGACTCTCGCTTGTTGGAGATAGTCATTGCCTGGCACTTGCGTGGCGCGACTGTTACTCGTCACTTATCAGCCCAAGCCTGAATGTCGTCCTGGTCTTGCTGCATGCGTATATGGACTGCTTCATTATCTGAGGAGTTGCGAATGGAACTGAACACTGTGCAATCGTCAGTGAACATCCCCACATCTGACCTTATGATGGGTGGAGGGTCATTAATGAAGCAGCTGAAGATAGTTGGGCCCAGGACACTGCCCTGAGGAACTCCTGCAGCGATGTCCTAGGGCTGTGATGATTGACCTCCAAGAACCACAACCATCTTCCTTTGTGCTAGGTATGACTCCAGCCAGTGGAGATTTTTCCCCCCTGATTCCCATTGACTTCAAGTTTACTCGGGCTCCTTGATGCCACACTTGGTCAAATGCTGCCTCGATGTCAAGGACAGTCACTCTCACACTACCTCTGAAATTCAGCTCTTTTGTCCATGTTTGGACTAAGGCTGTAATGAGGTCTGGAGCCGGGTTGTCCTGGCGGAACCCAAACTGAGCATTGGTGAGCAGGGTATTGGTAAGTGCCGCTTGATAGCACTGTTGACAAAACCTTCCATCACTTTGCTGATGATTGAGAGTAAACTGATAGGGCGGTAATTGGCCGGATTTGATTTTTCCTGCTTTTTGTGGACAGGACATACCTGGGCAGTTTTCCACATTGTTGGGAAGATGCCAGTGTTGTAGCTGCACTGGAACAGCTTGGCTAGAAGCGCGGCTAGTTCTGGAGTACAAGTCTTCAGCACAACAGCCGGGATGTTGTCGGGGTCCATAGCCTTTGCTGTATCCAGTGCACTCAGACTTTGCGTGATATCACATGGAGTGAATCGAATTGGCTGAAGACTGGCTTCTGTGATGGTGTGGACCTCAGGAGGAGGCCGATATGAATCATCCACTCAGCACTTCTGACTGAAGGTGGTTGCAAACACTTCAGTCTTGTCTTTTGCGCTCACGTGCTGGGCTCCGCCATCATTGAGGATGGGGATATTTATGGAGCCTCCTCCTCCCGTTAGTTGTTTAATTGTCCACTACCATTCATGACTGGATGTGGCAGGACTGCAGAGCTTTGATCTGATCCATTGATTGTGGAATCGCTTAGCTCTGTCTATAGCACGCTGCTTCCACTTTTTAGCATGCATATAGTCCTGTGTTGCAGCTTCCCCAGGTTGGCACCTCATATTTAGGTATGCCTGGTGCTGCTCCTGGCATGCCTGGTGCTGCTCCTGGCATGCTCTTCTGCACTCCTCATTGAACCAGGGTTGGTCACCTGTCTTGATGGTAATGGTAGAGTGAGGGATATGCCGGGCCATGAGGTTACAGATTGTAGTGGAATACAATTTGGTTTGTGCTGATGGCCCACAGCGCCTCATGGATGCCCAGTTTTGAGCTGCTAGATCTGTTCTGAATCTATCCCATTTAGCACGATGGTAGTGCCACACAACACGATGGAGAGTGTCCTCAGTGTGAAGATGGGACTTTGTCTCCACAATGACTGTGCGGTGGTCACTGCTACCAATGCTATCATGGATAGTTGCATCTGTGACAGGTAGATTTGTGATGGCGAGGTCAAGTAGGTTTTTCCCTCATGTTGGTTCTCTCACCACCTGCCGCAGGCCCAGTCTGGCAGCTATGTCCTTCAGGACTCGGTCAGTAGTGGTGCTCTTGGTGCTGGACATTGAAGTTCCCCACCTATTACATTCTGTGCCCTTGCTACCCTCAGTGCTTCTTCCAACTGGTGTTCAACATGGAGGCATACTGATTCATTAGCTGAGGGAGGATGGTAGGTGGTAATCAGCAGGTTTCCTTGCCCATGCTTGACCTGAAGCCATGAGACTTCATAGGGTCTGGAGTCAATGTTGAGACCTCCCAGGGCCACTCCCTAACTAGTGTTACATACAAACATATGACTTTATATTGGTTTAGCATAACTTCCTGGCTTCTGTACTCTATGCCTCTATTTATAAAATTGAGAGGTCGCACAACACCAGGTTATAGTCCAACAGTTTTATTTGAAATCACAAGCTTTCGGAGCTATCGATTGCCCCTTCCTCAGGTGAAGTAAATAGATACAGAATCGCCAAAGCATATATAGATAGAGGACAAAGCATGTGTACCTTACAATTGCAGACAACTAAATTAAATCATCCTGACTAGTCAGGATGATTTAATTTAGTTGTCTGCAATTGTAAGGTACACATGCTTTGTCCTCTATCTATATATGCTTTGGCGATTCTGTATCTATTTACTTCACCTGAGGAAGGGGCAATCGATAGCTCCGAAAGCTTGTGATTTCAAATAAAACTGTTGGACTATAACCTGGTGTTGTGCGACCTCTCAATTTTGTCCACCCCAGTCCAACACCGGCATCTCCGCATCATGAGTCTATTTATAAAGCCCAGGATCCCAAATGCTTTGTTAAAATGTCCTGCCACCTTTAAAGATTTGTGCACAAGCACCCCCAGGTCTCTCTCTTCTTGTACCCCTGTTAAAATTGTACCATTTAGTGTGTATCGTCTCTCCCAATCATTCTCTCTCTCTGTACTTGGCCTTCCTTGCAGTTACCCTCTTCATTTCTTTTTCTGAATGCTGCGGTACAGAGGGATCTGGGTGTCTTCGTACGTGAAACACAAAAGGTTAGCATGCAGGTACAGCAAGTAATTAGGAAGGCAAGTGGAATGTTGGCCTTTATTGCTAGGGGGTTGGAGTATAAAAGTCGGGAAGTCTTGCTATAACTGTACAGGGCATTGGAGTACGGCACACAGTTATAGTCACCTTATTTAAGGAGGGATATACTTGCATTGGAGGCTGTTCAGAGAAGGTTCACTAGGCTGATTCCTGAGATGAAAAGGTTGTCTTATGAGGAAAGGTTGAGCAGGTTGGGCCTATACTCATTGGAGTTTAGAAGAATGAGAGGTGATCTTATTGAAACATATAAGATTCTGAGGGGGCTCGACAGGGTAGATGCTGAGAGGATGTTTCCCTTCGTGGGAGAATCGAGAACTAAGGGGCATAGTTTCAGAATAAGGGGTCGCCCATTTAAGATGGAGATGAGGAGGAATTTCTTCTCTCAGAGGGTCGTGAATCTTTGGAATTCTCTACCCCAGAGAGCTGTGGAGGCTGAGTCAGTGAATATATTCAAGGCGGAGATAGACAGATATTTGAGCTACAGGGGAGTCAAGGGTTATGAGGAAAAGGCAGGAAAGTGGAGTTGAGGCCAAGATCAGATCAGCTATAATCTTATTGAATGGTGGAGCAGGCTTGAGGGGCCGAATGGCCTGCTCCAGCTCCTATTTCTTATGTTCTTTCCCTTCTGGCTGGAGTTTTTTTTGGTTCTATTTCTGATCTGTGAGAGGCTCCATGTGTCTCTGCTCCAAGGAGAACAACCCCAGCTTCTCTAGTCTATCCACGTAACTGTACCCCTGGAACCATTCTAGTAAATCTCTTCTGTACCCTCTCCAAAGCCTTCATGTCCTTCCTAAAGTGTGGTGCCCAGAATTGGACACAATGCTGGACTTAGCTGCATTGTAAATTCTACTCCCTGCTGACATTGACATAGACACACATGCACACACACCCACCTACATCCTGTCCGAACAGTTTTGAGTTTCCCTCTTCCACATCAGCAACCCTATTCTTATATAAGGCTAACAGTTTTTTTTATTTTTCATTCTCACAATGTGAGCAACCCTGCCAAGGCCAGCATTTATTGCCTATCCCTAGTTACCCCTGAGAAGCTGGTGGTGGGCTGCCTTCTTGAAGAACCACTGCTGTCTGTGTTTGTAATGACTAGCTAGGCCACTTAAGAGACCAGTTAAGAGTCAATTACGTTAGTGCGGAACTGGAGTCACATATAGGTCAGACCGGGTATGGTCATATGGTTTCCTTCCCTAAAGGATTTCACTACAATCAGACAGCTTCATGGTCACTTTTACTCACTTTTTATTTCCATATATTTTTAAACTAAATTCAAATTCCCAAACTGCAATAGTGGGATTTGAACTCTGGATTATTAGTCCAGGCTTCTGTATTACTAGTTCAGTGACATAACCACTTTCTCACTCACAAAGAACTTCACCCTGACCTTATATAGGGCTAACAGTTCCAAGTCTCTATCCACTGACATCTCCCAGGTGAGCTGCTCTGAGTTGCTGCTTTGTTAACATGGAGGTGCTTCTGGTGCAGTGAGTAACCTGTGCAGTGGGTTCCAGTTGGATTCCTGGACTGGCCGATTTGAAAGGCAATCAACATTCCTGGGGTAAACTTTACAGCCCATATCCAATGAATAACATGATATATCAGATTTTAAAATTCTTTGTTAAATGTCAGGATCCCCCTTCTCTCAACTGTTGAAGCCACAGCCCCATTCATTTTTCTGTTCTGCCTTTTATGATGAATGAATTATACTTTTCAGGTCTTTCTGCTGTTCTTTAACATCCTTGGCATTCCTGGTTATAGAGAATTTAAAAGCAACTGTCAATCTACGGAGAAGAATTGACCTCAGTATGTGCCTATTTACACCAGCGGTCTTAAAGGGACGTGAAGGGATGGGACAGGTTAGATAGAAATAGACTGTTTCCAGTAGTTGTGGGTTCTAGAATGAGGGTACATTGATATAAGATTAAATGTAAGATATTTAGGACAGAGAGCAGCAGAAAACATTTTAGATAGGGTTGTGCGGCTGTGGGATGCACAACCAAGGTTAATGATTGAAGCAGAGACCATGCCAACATTTAAGAATAGGTTAGATAGATTGTTAAAGGGAAAGAGAATAAAGGGATGTGGGAACAGGGTGGACACATGTGGAGGATAGAGACCAACACGGACTGGTTGGGCCGAACGGCCCGTTTCCCTGTTGTCATTTCTATATATGATCTCCAGCACTTCAGCCATCATTACAGGAGAGTGCAAATCACTGTCTTTGTCATTTGTGCATTCTCTTTCCATACCATTGAATACCTGCATGTTCTCTCAAGCATTCCTTGCCAGCATTTAGAGGGACAAAATGACACCCCTCAAGAACTGAAATGCACAATTTGATGAAACATCACCTGTACACAGTACAGAACAGTGGCTTAGGTTAAATCCAGATGACCCTTCATCCAACAAACCTGTAATCTTGCTGTTGGTATTTGTCTGTCTCGTAATGAAGCCTGTACTGAAAAACTCTGCAAGAAAAGTTACTATTGAGCACTGATAGAAAGGCTAGAGATTGTCCATTAACGACCTGAGCTTTGCAATTCCAGATACGTCAGACCTTTGGATTTCAATTTTCTGCTGCCACTTAAGAAATCTTTGTGATATTTGCTCTGCTGCTGCATTTTTCCCCTTTTAGTCCCACTAGTGCCACCAATGACTGCCCAATGGAAATCGCCCATCTCAGCTTATTGAAGGAAGAGAAGGAGGACCAAAGGAGGGATGCAAGGCTGGATAGGCTGCATCAGAGGTATTTTGTGTTCAACCACTGGCACCCACACATCTGCACCTACAGATGGGTGATCAGTGTCCTGCAGGCTTTTGAGCAGCCTGTGACAGCATATCTGATGGCACAGGTTCAACATAGGAATGCCTTAAAGTCATGTTAGGTGGTTCTTTGCAAAACCCCTAATCACAGCATATTATGCTTTCACTGGTACTGCATGAAAGAAAGGATGGCAAGGTGATCATTAACTAGCAACGCCTGATTGGCTGCACCTACCAAATGTGCAGGTTCTGTCACACCTACCTGGCCATGGAGATCTGCCTTCACAGGGTCCAGGTCAGTAGAGGGTCAGGTGCAGAGCTGAGCCATCTGCTGTAAGGATACCCGCAGCTGACATGCACCATGGGGTGGCACTGCCCTGCTTTAAGCCTGCTTTGACCTCCTTGCGGGCATGTTGCAATATTGACTTATGGGTGCCATGGAGCGGCAAACAAGGCCACCCTTTCTCACAACTACCTCATGTAGCACCACGTCCCCTTCACCAGCCACCAAAAGGTGATTTACATACAGGACTGCTCTGTCACGTGGTTGCAGAGTCATGCCTGCACTACGGGTTTCCTTTCCCTTCATTTCTGCCCTTCACCCTTGGCTGCTATGGGTTGAGATGTCTTTTATTAAAAGCTAAGAATTTATGTCCTCCTCTTCTGCACTTCCTTTCAATTGTCTGCATCACATAAAATTTTACCTATATTCAACTTTCTGCTCACACCACTAATGGGCTCCTTGCACCTGTCCAAATCTGCAACCGGAGCTGTAAATAATTGTACAAATAGGTTGATGCCAGAGAACGGAGTGCTATTAGCACTTTACCATTCTGGTAAGACGTGCACCAGTTCTTAACCATTTAATACTGATTGAACTGGTATGCAAAAGTTAGCCCTAATGTTTAATTCTGCTGCTAAAGTGCAGATGTGTGTCCTTTTATGGCTACAAGACGTAATTGTTCTGTATTCCTGAAGTGTATGCTTGGACCAGTTACAGGTCAGGCTGAAGATCAGAACCTTGGCTTTGTTTGTGGGAATTTGAGTTAAGAAACTGAGACATTTGTGGCTCCATTGTGAGTGTGATATAGAAATTTGTATTAGGCACAGAAATATGCAAGATATCTGGAGTGATGTGACTGGAGTGTTGACATTTAAAAAAAAACATATTATGAATAGCTATGTATAAATAGACAGAAATTATTGGCGGACTTCATTTTCCTTTCAATAATTCTGTGCACAACATGTATTGGAAATGTATTTTCCTCCAAAGCTCCAACAAATGGGCTCTATTATTTAGGTGATAGTCATGCTGATCGGACTTTATTAAACTTTCCACAATTGCTAATGCATTCTCAATGAGAGGGACTTCAATGAATGTGCTACCACTTTGATTGAAGTCCATTAAAAATTACCGTAAAGTACTCAGGCACAGATTACAGAAGACATGCTTAATGAGAAGATTTGATTTTGATAGTTCTGAACTCCAACATAGGCAAGTCAAGAACAAGAGGTTAATTACTGTCTCATTCATGTATCATCATTAGAAGGCGGCATAAAAGCTGATTCATTTAAAAAAGTTTTTAAACTGCCTCATACACAAGTTTCATTTTTACTATCAGCTAGGAGTACGTAGGTTAAAATCTGATCATTGTACTGACACAGTTTATTTTGAGGATCACTAGAGATAGTGTGTTGCAAAACTGATCTAGGCACAGATATTCATTATGCTATTCCTATTTGCTTTACTTTACTAGCCTGCTCCTAATATTACAGCTCTTGCATTAATTCTGCACAATTCGATTTTCATCGTATAGTTTGTGCTGCCATAAAATAACTCAAAGAACTCTAGGAATAAAACAGTGATGTCTTTAATGTTGGAAGATTGAATTTAAGAGGGTGATTTGGGATGTCCTGCCTATCCCCATTCTATATGCACACTCAAAGGTTAATCCAACTCACATCAATCAATTTGAATCCATTAAGGCTGCATTTCTGACACACAGACTGGGATATAAACTGTGCTTGCTATCCAACAGCTGTTATTTATTGCTAAGAGTCGATTATCTCACAATAGATCTGAGTCAACCTCCATGATCAACAGGCTACATCCTGATAATAACACAGATCCATCCAATCTGTACAGTGGGAGCCACACCATTCCATTGCGACAAAGAAGCACAACACTAAGACCGCATGATATACGATGCTGTAATTGTTTGGTGGCGTGCTCGATTGTATAGAACTTTTTAGAGAGTAAAATGATTCACACGTTTTTCTTGTTGGGCAATGCCTGTTATAGCACTGAACCATATAGATTGGATACGCAGGAAGGAAAGAAAAGATAAAAGAAAGAATTAACTTTCATTTACTCCTTCCTCAGTGTCCTGTCGGCCCATCCTCACTCTATGATCAGTGTCTCCCCCGCCCACAACACCCCACCCGGCCCATCCCCACAACAACCTCAGTGACCCCCCCGGCCCATCCCCACTCCATCCTCGGCCCATCCCCACTCCATCCTCGGCATCCCTCCGGCCCATCCCCACTCCATCCTCAGTGTCTCCCTCACCCCCCGGCCCATCCCCACTCCATCCTCAGTGTCTCCCCCACCGGCCCATCCCCACTCCATTCTCAGTGTCTCCCTCACTCCCCGGCCCATTCCCACTCCACCCTCAATGTCTCCCCCACCCCGGCCCATCCCCACTCCATCCTCAGTGTCTCCCTCACCCCCCGGCCCATCCCCACTCCATCCTCAGTGTCTCCCTCACCCCCCGGCCCATTCCCACTCCACCCTCAGTGTCTCCCCCACCCCGGCCCATCCCCACTCCACCCTCAGTGTCTCCCCCACCGGCCCATCCCCACTCCATCCTCAGTGTCTCCCTCACCCCCCGGCCCATCCCCACTCCATCCTCGGCATCCCTCCGGCCCATCCCCACACCACCCTCAGTGTCTCCCTCACCCCCCGGCCCATCCCCACTCCATCCTCAGTGACTCCCTCACCCCCCGGCCCATCCCCACTCCATCCTCAGTGTCTCCCTCACCCCCCGGCCCATTCCCACTCCACCCTCAGTGTCTCCCCCACCCCGGCCCATTCCCACTCCACCCTCAGTGTCTCCCCCACCGGCCCATCCCCACTCCATCCTCAGTGTCTCCCTCACCCCCCCGGCCCATCCCCACTCCACCCTCAGTGTCTCCCTCACCCCCCGGCCCATCCCCACTCCACCCTCAGTGTCTCCCCCACCCCGGCCCATCCCCACTCCATCCTCAGTGTCTCCCCCACCCCCCCGGCCCATCCCCACTCCATCCTCAGTGTCTCCCTCACCCCCCGGCCCATTCCCACTCCATCCTCAGTGTCTCCCCCACCCCGGCCCATTCCCACTCCATCCTCAGTGTCTCCCCCACCGGCCCATTCCCACTCCATCCTCAGTGTCTCCCTCACCCCCGGCCCATCCCCACTCCATCCTCAGTGTCTCCCTCACCCCCCGGCCCATTCCCACTCCACCCTCAGTGTCTCCCTCACCCCCCGGCCCATTCCCGCTCCATCCTCAGTGTCTCCCTCATCCCCAGGCCCATCCCCACTCCCTCCTCAGTGTCTCCCTCACCCCCGGGCCCATCCCCACTCCATCCTCAGTGTCTCCCCCCTCCCGGTCCATCCCCACTCCATCCTCAGTGTCTCCCCCCCACCCCCCGGCCCATCCCCACTCCACCCTCAGTGTCTCCCTCACCCCCCGGCCCATTCCCACTCCATCCTCAGTGTCTCCCTCATCCCCCACCCATCCCCACTCCCTCCTCAGTGTCTCCCTCACCCCCGGGCCCATCCCCACTCCATCCTCAGTGTCTCCCCCCTCCCGGTCCATCCCCACTCCATCCTCAGTGTCTCCCCCCCACCCCCCGGCCCATCCCCACTCCACCCTCAGTGTCTCCCCCGCACCCCCTGGCCCATCCCCACTCCACCCTCAGTGTCTCCCTCACCCTGGCCCATCCCCACTCCACCCTCAGTGTACACCAACATCCAAGTCATTAATATATATCAAGAAAAGCAGTGGTCCTAGAACCAAACCCTGGGGAACACCACTGTATACCTTCTTCCAGTCCGAAAAACAACCGTTCACCACTACTCTTTCTTTCCCATCACTTAGCCAATTCCGTATCCATGCTGCCACTGTCCCTTTTATTCCATGGGCTTCAACTTTGCTGGCAAGCTTATTATGTGGCACTTTGTCGAACGTCTTTTGGAAATCCATGTACACTACATCAACTGCATTACCCTCATCAACCCTCTCTGTTACCTCAAGAACTCAACCAAGTTAGTTAAACACGATTTGCCTTTAACAAATCCATGCTGACTTTCCTTAATTAATCCACACTTGTTCAAGTGACTGTTAATTTTGTCCCCGATTACTGTTTCTAAAAGCTTCCCCACTACCGAGGTCAAACTGACTGGCCTGTAGTAGCTGGATTTACACCCTTTTTTGAACAATGGTGTAGCATTTGCAATTCTCCAGTCCTCTGGCACTACCCCCGTATCTAAGGAGGATTGGAATATTATGGCCAGTACCTCTGCGATTTCCTCCCTCAATTCCCTCAGCATCCTAGGATGCATCCCATCCGCTCCTGGTGAATTATCTACTTTAAGTACAGCCAGCCTTTCTAATACCTCCTCTTTATAAATTTTTATCCTATCAAGTATCTCCACTACCTCCTCCTTTACTATGTCTATGGCAGCATCCTCTTCCTTGGTGAAGACAGATGTAAAGCACTCGTTTAGTACGTCAGCCATACCCTCTGCCTCCATGCATAGGTCTCCTTTTTGGTCCCTAATCGGCCTCACCCCTCCTCTTACTATTCATATGCCTATAGAAGACTTTTGGATTACCTTTTATGTTGGCTGCCATTATATTCTCATACCCTCTCTTTGTCCCTCTTATTTTCTTTTTCACTTCTCCTCTGACCTTTCTATGTACAGTCTGATTCTCAGATGTATTTGCAACCTGACATCTGTCATACATGCTCTTTTTCTGCTTCATCATATTCTCTATCTCTTTCATCATCCAGGGAGCCCTGACTTTAGTTGCCCTGCCTTTCCCCCTAGTGGGAATTACCTCAACTGTACCTGAACTATTTCCTCTTTAAAGGCAGACCGTTGTTCCATTACAGTGCTGCCTGCCAATCTTTGATTCCAGTTTACCCGGGCCAGATCCATTCTCATCCCACTGAAATTGGCCTTCCCCCAGTTAAACATTTCTACTCTAGATTGCTCCCTGTCCTTTTCCATAGCTAATCTAAACCTTATGATACTATGATCACTATTCCCTAAATGTTCACCTACTGACACTTGCTCCACTTGACCTACCTCATTCCCCAGAACCAGATCCAGCAATGCCTCCTCCCTTGTCAGGCCGGAAACATATCAATTAAGTTCTCCTGAACACACTTCAGAAATTCTTCCCCTTCTCTGCCCTTAACACTATTACAATATCAGTCTATATTAGGATAGTTGAAATCCCCCATTATTACTACGCTATAGTTCTTGCACCTCTCTGTAATTTCTCTGCAAATTTGCTCCTCCATATCTTTCTCACGATTTGGTGGTCAATAGAATACACCTTGTAGTGTAATGGCACCTCTATTATTTATTAACTCTAGCCATATAGATTCTGTCCTTGACCCCTCCAGGACATCCTCCCTCTCCAGCACTGTAACGTTCTCCTTGACCAATACTGTCACACCACCTGCTATCTTTCCTGAACACTTTATCACCAGGAATATTTAATACCCAATCCTGCCCTTTTTTGAGCCAGGTCTCAGTTATTGCCACATCATCATATTCCCATGTGGCTGTTTGTACCTGCAACTCACTTACCTTGTTTACTACGTTTTGTGCGTTCACATACATACACTGTAAACCTGTCTTAGACCATCCTGTATTCTCTCTTAGTTTGACCCCACCTAATACCTTACTATTTCTTACTTACTTTAGTGCTCTCTGCCTCTCCCAATCCTTTGAACACTTTATTTCCCCTTTTTAATGTTACATCCTGGTGCCCATTACCTGTCAAATTAGTTTAAACCCTCCCCAACAGCACTAGCAAACTGTATTCGCTGTTCACGATGTGGTCTCCTCTACATTGGGGAGACCAAACGCAGATTGGGTGACCGCTTTGCGGAACACCTCCGTTCAGTCCGTAAGGGGGACCCCGAGCTCCCGGTGGCCTGTCACTTTAATTCTCCACTCCACTCCCACTCTGACCTCACCGTCCTCGACCTATTACACTGTTCCACGGAAGCTCAGCGTAGGCTCGAGGAACAGCACCTCATCTTTCGTTTAGGCACCCTACAGCCTTCTGGACTCAACATCGAGTTCAACAATTTTAGATCATAACCTCGGCCCCTATCACATTTATATTTTATTTTTTCATCCACCCTTTTGTTTGGCCCCCCCCCCCGCTTTTTTTTTCCCTCCCAGAAGCTGGCAGCTGTCCTTCATTCTGCCAGTGCATTTCACACTTCATTTAGCCTCAACCTGTTACATCAACACCTCCTCTTGCCTTGATTATCTCTTAATGTCTCTCAATGTCTCTTAATCTCTCCTTTTGTTCTTTCATCCCCTCCCCCTTTTCCCAGCATTATCCTTGCTTTAAATCTATTTCATTTCCTGCTTTTTTCCAGTTCTGATGAAAGGTCTTCGACCTGAAACGTTAACTCTGTTTCTCTCTCCACGGATGCTGCCTGGTCTGCTGAGTTTTTCCAGCGTTTTCTGTTGTTATTTCGGATTTCCAGCATCCGCAGTATTTTGCTATAGCACTAGCAAACCTCTCCGCGAGGATATTGGTTCCAGCCCTGTTGAGGTGCAACCCATCCGGCCTGTACAGGTCCCACCTCCTCCAGAACCAGTCCCAATGCCCCAGGAATCTAAAGCCCTCCTTCCTGCACCATCTCTCCAGCCACGCATTCATCTGTGCTACCCTCCCATTTCTATATTCACCCGCACGTGGCACCAGGAGCAATCGGAGATTACTACCTTTGAGGTCCTGCTTTTTAATCTCTTTCCTAGCTCCCTGAAATCTGTCTGCAGGACCTCATCCCTCTTTCTATCTATGTGGTTGGTACCGATATGGACCATAACCTCTGGCTTTTCACCCTCCCGCCTCAGAATGTTCATAACCTTTTGCCCGAGAGAATTCCAGATTTGTACCATGGTTCGTGTGAAAAAGTGCTTCCTGATTTCACTCTTAAATGGCCTAGCACTAATTTTAAGAATATGCCCCCTTGTTCTGGATTCTCCCACCAGAGGAAATAGTTTCTCTGTATCTACCCTATTGAATCCTTCAACCTTTTAAAGTCAAGAGAATGTAAACAATGTTTACGCAACCTGCTCTCAGGAAGGAAAGAAACATAAAGTTTTCATTTATATAGCATCTTTCACTACCTCAGGACGCTTCACAGCCAATGATGAACTTTAGACGTGTAGTCACAGTCGTAGTGTAGGGAAACACAGCAGCCAATTTGCACACAGCAAGGTCCCAGAAACAACAGTGAAATAATGTCCAGGTAATCTGTTTTTGGTGGTTAGTTGAGAGATAAATGATAGCCAGAACCCAAGGAGAACTGCTCTTTTTTAAAAGTTGCACAGAATCTTTCAAGTCTGCCAAAGGGGTTTAATATCTCATCACAAGTTTGATTCCTCGTCTGCACTGAGTTAGCTGGGGCAGTTATTGGGTGTCAAAAGCTCTGAGCTAAGGAGGAGGAAACAAAATAATTGGCTCCTGCTCGCTATCCAGTGAATCCTGCAGGACAGGATTGGGTTTGGTTGGCTTTCCTGTTGAGTTGAATATTGTGTTGACACTCACTGTATGGGCTCACACATGAAGAATAACCATTTGGAAGTGGTAGCTGACACAATGTCATTCCCAGCTAGAGTCAATGCCTTCAGAAGAGGAGGGGAGAAAAATGTAATAATAGGTGTCAGCCACAGCTCAGTGGCAGCACTCAGAAGTTTGTGGGTTTAAGTCCCACTCCAAAGACACAGTGACAAAATCTAGGCTGACACTCCAGTGGAGTACTGAACATAAGAACATAAGAACATAAGAAATAGGAGCAGGAGTAGGCCAATCGGCCCCTCGAGCCTGCTCCGCCATTCAATAAGATCATGGCTGATCTGATCCTAACCGCCAATCTACTATCTATCACAGAACCATCTCCTGCATCTAACAGAATTGCACACACGAAATAGGAGCAGAATCAGGCTACACAGTCCCTGGGCCCGCTCCACTACCCACAGGGCCATGACCGATCCGAACCTAGACTCATGTCCAAATTCCTGCCCGCTCCCCGTAACCCTTAATGCCCTTTACTTCTAGGAAACTGTCTATTTCTGTTTTAAATTTAATTAATGTTGTAGCTTCTACAGCTTTTTGTGGCAGCATATTCCATGGACCTACCACCCTCTGAGTGAAGTAGTTCCTCCTCATCTCAGTTTTGAAAGAGCAGCCCCTTATTCTAAGACTATGTCCCCTAGTTCTCGTCTCACCCGTCATCGGGAACATCCTCCCCGCATCCACCCGATCCAACCCCTTCACAATCTTATATGTTTCAATAAGATCGCCTCTCATTCTTCTGAACTCCAATGAGTAGAGTCCCAATCTACCCAACCTCTCCTCATATGACCACCCCCTCATCCCCAGGATTAACCGAGTGAACCTTTTTTGCACTGCCTCGAGAGCAAGGATGTCTTTCCTTAAGTAAGGACACCAAAACTGTATGCAGTATTCCAGGTGCGGTCTCACCAATACCTTGTACAACTGAAGCAATACCTCCCTATTTTTATATTCTATCCCCCTAGCAATGAAAGCCAACATTCCATTTGCCTTCTTAATCACTTGCTGCACCTGCATACTAACCTTTTGAGTTTCGTGCACCAGGACCCCCAGATCCCTTTGCACTTCAGTACTCTCCAGTTTCTTGCCATTAAGATAATAAATTGCTCTAGGATTTTTCCTGCCAAAGTGCATCACCTCACACTTTCCAGTGTTGTATTCCATCTGCCAAATCTCTGCCCACTTACTTAGCCTGTCTATGTCCCCTTGCAGGTTTTTTATGTCCTCCTCACTCACTACTTTCCCTCCCATCTTTGTATCATCTGCAAATTTTGATATGTTACACTTGGTCCCTTCCTCCAAATCGTTAATATAGATTGTGAAGAGTTGGGGACCCAGCACTGACCCCTGTGGAACACCACTAGTTACTGATTGCCAGTCTGAGAATGAACCATTTATCCCAACTCTTTGCTTTCTGTTAGATAGCCAATCCTCTATCCATGCCAGAATATTACCCCCAATCCCGTGATTTTTTACCTTAAGCAATAATCTTTTGTGTGGCACCTTGTCAAATGCCTTTTGGAAGTCTAAATACACTACGTCCACTGGTTCCCCTTTATCCACTCTATATGTTACTTCCTCAAAGAACTCCAGCAAATTTGTCAAACATGACTTCCCCTTCGTAAAACCATGCTGACTTTGTCCTATTAAATTATGATTATCCAAATGTCCTGTTACTGTTTCCTTAATAATGGACTCCAAAATTTTACCTACCACAGATGTTAGGCTAACCGGTCTATAGTTACCAGCCTTCTGTCTACTGCCCTTTTTAAATAAGGGTGTTACATTAGCAGTTTTCCAGTCTGCCGGGACCTTAGCGGAATCCAGGGAGTTTTGAAAAATTATTACCAAGGGAGGTGCTGCACTGCCGGAGGTTTAACCGAGGCCCTGTCTGGTAGTTCTCCTTGGTGTCCTGGCCAATATTTTTCCCTCAATCAACATCACTGCAATAGATTATCTGGTCATTACCACATTATTGTTTGCGGGACCTTGCTGCGCGTAAATTGGCTGCTGCTTTTCCTAAATTACAACAGTGACTACACTTCAGAAGTACTTAATTGACTGTAAAGTACTTTAAGACGTCCTGAGGTCACAAAAGGCGCTGCAGAAATGCAAGTCTTTCTTTTTTTTCTTTTAAAAAACATTTTCAACCAGTACTATATACTAACAGCCTGATGCAGTGAAGTAATTGAGAGGGTGATAAGGCAGCGTGAGCAACATGAATCTCTTCATACTATCAATTCCACATTTTTCTGCTTTTCAATTCTATCCCTCTAGAAATGAACCCAAGTGCTTTGTTTGCTTTTTTTATGGCCTTATTAACCTGCATCGCTACTTTTAGTGATTTGTGTATCTGTACCCCCAGATCCCTCTGCTCCTCTACCCCATTTATAGACTTAGGCCGGAATTTGGTTTACCTGGGCGGGTCGGGTGTTGGCGGTCGCCATGACGGGTAGCGACCCCGTTGTTGATTACATCCTGCTCCTGAAATCGACTTTGCGTTAATTTGGCTTATTACGCCCACCCAGTGCGTTACCCAGCCCAATTAAATGGTGTAGCTCTGATGACATCATCGATGACGCGTTTTCAGCCAGGTTATTTAAAGGAGCCATGGCCACATTGCTTTTGAAGGTTCATCCAGGAGTGTGCAGCCAGTACACTGAACAATTGGACTGCTGCAAACATTTGCAGAGATGACTGTACAGAGACAGAGGGCTGCACCCAAATGCTTGTGGAGGGAATCAGAGCATGCATGGAGGTCCTCTTCCCTTCTAATGAGTGGAAGAGATCTCCCCAGGAGACCAAAAGAGACTGGCTCCAAATAGCAGAGGAGGTAAACAGCAGGGATGTTGTGAGGAGGACCTGGGTGCAGTGCTGGAAATGTTTCAATGATCTCATTAGATCAGGAAAGGTGAGTACAAAGTCATACTTAACTTCATCCTGCTGTGCCTCTCATCACATCCCCATCACTCTGCCTTCCCAATCCTACTCCTGCACATCATTACTCACACTAACATACCTGGCATGTCCACCCATCCCTCTATCTACATACTCACATCCCCATCTGACTAGCCACCCCTCACACTCACCCTCATCCTCATCCTAATGAAATTATACCAACTAACAACACACAAGGAGGCCACTTGGCTTTGGCACCCCACTCAATCATAGACTCTCTCCCTCTAAAGATGTAACCCATCCATTCCTTACACTCATTCCATCACTCTCACTCAATCTTCTCTTCTTTCCCTCCTTGCAGGAAAAGAGAGCCCACAATAAGAGGGAGAGGGAGAGAACCAGAGGTGGAACGCCATCATTGGCGACCCTAACAACAGCAGAGGAGGCTGCCTTAGAAGTTTCGGGAGTCGCCGAGCAGCTGGAGGTGGAAGACGGAGAGAGGGGTACATCTCAGCCACCTGGTGACAAAATTACATTTTTTTTTATTCGTTCATGGGATGTGGGCGTCACTGGCAAGGCCAGCATTTATTGCCTATCCCTATATCATACTGCTACATAGCATACATCAGTCACTCATATAGGGACTGATGTCAGCAGCCAGTGAATGGTCATCATGTGCATAATGGAATCTGTACCCATTTTTCATATGACATATCTAACTCATCTATTTACTCTCCAACAGGTCCATCAAGAGCTACACCCCCCCCTCCCCGCATTGTCCAGGAGGAAGAGGAAGACAACTCCTCAGAGGAGCCTCCAGCCTCTGAGGGTGCACCGTCACCAGACATAAGCGCACCCAGCACCAGCGCAGATACGCACACCTCGGTGGGTCCCACGTGAGCGAGAGTAGTGTTTTTTTTTATATTCGTTCATGGGATGTAGGCGTCGCTGGCAAGGCCAGCATTTATTGCCCATCCCCAGTTGCCCGCGAGAAGGTGGTGATGAGCCACCTTCTTGAACCACTGCAGTCCGTGTGGTGAAGGTACTCCCACAGTACTGTTAGGGAGGGAGTTCCAGGATTTTGACCCAGCGATGATGAAAGGACGGTGATATACTTCCAAATCAGGATGGTGTGTGACTTGGAGGGGAACTTGGAGGTGGTGGTGTTCCCATGCGCCTGCTGCCCTTGTCCTTCTAAGTGGACGAGGTCGCGGATTTAGGAGGTGCTGCCAAAGAAGCCTTGGCGAGTTGCTGCAGTGCATCTTGTAGATGGTACACACTGCAGCCACGGTCACTGGTGGTGGAGGGAGTAAATGTTTAAGGTGGATGGGGTGCCAATCAAGCGGGTTGCTTTGTCTTGGATGGAGTCGAGCTTCTTGAGTGCTGTTGGAGCTGCACTCATCCAGTCAAGTGGAGAGTATTCCATCACACTCCTGACTTGTGCCTTGTAGATGGTGGAAAGGCTTTGGGGAGTCAGGAGGTGGGACACTCGCTACAGAATACCCAGCCTCTCACCTGCTCTTGTTGCCACAGTATTTATGTGGCTGGTCCAGTTAAGTTTCTGGTCAATGGTGACCCCCAGGATATTGATGGTGGGGGATTCGGCAATGGTAATGCTGTTGAATGTCAAGGAGCGGTGGTTAGATGCTCGCTTGTTGGAGATAGTCATTGCCTGGCACTTGTGTGGTGCGAATATTACCTGCCACTTATCAGCCCAAGCCTGAATGTTGTCCAGGTCTTGCTGCATGCGGGCATGGACTGCTTCATTATCTGAGGAGTTGCGAATGGCACTGAACACTGTGCAGTCATCACCGAACATCCCCACTTCTGACCTTATGATGGAGGGAAGGTCATTGATGAAGCAGCTGAAGATGGTTGGGCCTTGGACACTGCCCTGAGGAACTCCTGCAGCGATGTCCTGGGACTGTGATGATTGACCTCCAACAACCACAACCATCTATCTTCCTTTGTGCTAGGTATGACTCCAGCCAGCAGAGAGTTTTCCCCCTGATTCCCATTAACTTCAGTTTTACTAGGGCTCCTTGATGCCACACTTGGTCAAATGCTGCCTTGATGTCAAGGGTAGTCACTCTCACCTCACATCTGGAATTCAGCTCTTTTGTCCATGTTTGGACCAAGGCCTGAGGTCTGGAGCCGAGTGGTCCTGGTGGAACCCAAACTGTGCATCAGTGAGCAGGTTATTGGTGAGTAAGTGCTGCTTGATAGCACTGTCGACGACACCTTCCATCACTTTGCTGATGATTGAGAGTAGACTGATGGGGTGGGAATTGGTCGGATTGGATTTGTCCTGCTTTTTGTGGACATGACATACCTGGGCAGTTTTCCACATTGTCGGATAGATGCCAGTGTTGTCACCTCTTGTCTCACAACTCACAAGTGATCAAGTGCAGATGGTGGTGACAGGGACAGCAGTGGAGACTCCTCCCGGAGGGCGCAAGACGCTCCCAGCTCTGCCCAGCTGCATGTAGACGCTGAGCCTCGGGGACCATCCAGAAAGAGGGCATTCCTGGAGGTGCAGCAAGAAGTGCAGAAGACTTTGACAGGTTTTGCAAGCACGATGTCTGTAAATGTGCAGAGAACGGAGGAGTCCATCTCCAACATGAGCACCAGCATGTCGCAGGCGATGACGACTGTAGGCTTTTCCTTGGATAGGATGGTCACCTACATGGAGCAGCTAATGCGACACTCACAGGAGCACATGGTCTCTATGAAGAATAGATGGCAGAGGCTCATAGACCTGTTCTCTAGGAGGGAGCTCAATGTAGACGTGGGTCCTCATGGCCCCACTGCTGTGCAGGCAGGTGCTCTCCAGCTCCTTACTAGCAGAGAAGTGCAGGTGGCCCATGAGAGGGATGATGGTGAGAGG
Source organism: Squalus acanthias (assembly GCA_030390025.1). Lineage (NCBI taxonomy): Eukaryota > Metazoa > Chordata > Chondrichthyes > Squaliformes > Squalidae > Squalus > Squalus acanthias. The sequence continues at coordinate 5,509,687 of CM059444.1, read as the reverse complement.
GCAACACGGTGGCATAGTGGTTAGCACTGGTGCCTCACAGCGCCAGAGACCCGGGTTCGAATCTGACCTCGGGTGACTGTCTGTGTGGAGTTTGCACATTCTCCCCGTGTCTGCGTGGGTTTCCTCCGGGTGCTCCGGTTTCCTCCCACTGTCCAAAAAATGTGCGGGTTAGGTTGATTTGGCTATGATAAATTGACCCTTAGTGTTAGGGGGGGATTAAATATGTGGGGTTATGGGGATAGGATGGGATATGTTAGGGGGAATTAAATATGTGGGGTTACGGCGGTCGGGTGGGATATGTGTACTGTGGGGATTAAAGCAGGGACAGGGTACTGGATTTGAATGATCAGCCATGATCGTATTGAATGGTGGTGCAGGCTCGACGGGCCGAATGGCCTACTCCTGCTCCTAGATTCTATGTTTCTATGTTTCTATGGAAGTGGGGGCTCCTCTCAAAGCGCTCACACTTCTCCCCCCCTTGCCATCCCCTTAGTCAGAGCCCCAGATGCCTCCTCGGACAGCGATGGCCGAGTCTGCCCCTGCACAGTCGCAGGAGGACCAGACTTTGGCGGGGCTCTCACAGGCTCCAAAACCCAGAGGACATCTGCCAAGAGTGAATAAGCAGTCACAGCAGGGAAGTGAAGCCACGGGGTAGCACCTCGTAGAAGCACGTGTAAGAGAAAGATGACACACAAGTAGATTCACAAGGGTAGCCACTTCGGTGTTTTATTCAATGTTTCTGTAACGTTTCCGTTCGTGTGATGTCACACATAAAAATCTTTATTTTCACCACTTTCTGGTCTTGAACAAATTTGTGTGCACCTTTGGAAATGGCTTAGTGAGTTGGAGTGAATGGTGACACATAACGTTACCTCCAACAATGGTGGTCAGTGCGAAAGGAATGGCTTGGTCATTGTAGGGATGCTTTATGGTGTTGCTGTGGGGTGGTGCCAACCTGGTGCAGCATGTGGTAGCCATATGGGTGTACTGCGTAAAGTTAAGTAAATCTAGCCATGATGAGCCCATCCCTGGCCTCCCGGGCAGCAATGTGCTCGGGTGCTGCTCCTCCTCTTCCCAGTCTTCCAGCTGATGCTCCTCCTCCTCTGAAGAGGCTGTGCATGCAGTGCCTTGCTCCACATGCAGTGCTAATCCTCGCTGCTGCGCTATGTTGTGCAGGGCGCAGCAGACCACGATGATTCTGGAGACCCTGGGTGCTGTGTACTGAAGGGCTCCTCCAGATCTGTCAAGGCATCTGAAGTGTATTTTCAGCATGCCTATTATCTGCTCTATGACACATCTGGTGGAAATGTGGCTTTCAATATATATCTCCTGGGTCTCAGTACTTGGTCCCCTCAAGGGTGTCATGAGCCATGTCGTCAGTGGATAGCCCTTGTCTCCAAGCAGGCAGCCGGAAAGTCTGTTTGGAGGAGCGAAGAGCTGAGGGAGCGGGGACTGGCGCAGGACAAAAGAGTCACGGTAGCTGCCAGGGAATTTGGCGCACACATGCATGATGATCTTCCTAAGGTTGCAGACGAGCTGCACACTGAGGGCTTAGAAGCCCTTGCGGTTGACAAACACTCCTGGGTGATGATGGGTTGCCCTGATGGCCACATGTTTTAAGTCGATGACGCCCTGCACCCGTGGGAAGCCAGCCAGAGTGGCAAAGATGAGCGCCTGCTCAGGAACACTGGCTTCATCAGTGGTAAAGTTGATATAATTGGCTGACTTGTCAAACAGGGCATCGGTGACCTGTATGATGCATCTGTGGGTGGCCAACTGCAAGATGTCGCAAATGTCTGCTGCAGATTCCTGGAAAGAGCCTGAGGCGAAGAAGATGAGGGTGCTGGTGACTTTGACAGCCACTGATAAGGCGTGTCCACTCGCTCTTCTGGGCTGCAGGTCTTGCTCCAGCAATGTGCAAATGTCTGCGACGACCTGTCGCAATAGCCTGAGCCTCCTTGGACACTGCTGCTCAGTCATGTTGAGGAAGCATGTATTTTTTAAATGGTGAGAGATTAGGAAATGTTGGTGTTCCGAGGGACCTGGGTGTCTTTGTACACGAACCGCTGATTGTTAACATGCAGGTACAGCAAGCAATTAGGAAAGCAAATGGTATGTTGGCCTTTATTACAAGAGGATTTGAGTATAAGAATAAAGACGTCGTACTGCAATTATATAGGGCCCTTGTACAGTTTTGGTCTCCTTACCGAAGGAAGGATATACTTGCCATAGAGGGAGTACAACGAAGGTTCACCAGAGTGGTTCCTGGGATGGGGGGATTGTCCTATGAGGAGAGATTGAGTAAACTCGGCCGATATTCTCCAGAGTTTAGAAGAATGAGAGGTGCTCTCATTGAAACATACAAAATTCTTACAAGATTTGACAGGGTAGATGCAGGGAGGATGTTTCCCCTGGCAGGAGAGTCTTGAACCAGGGGTCACAGTCTCAGAATAAGTGGCCGGTCATTTAGGACTGAGATGAGGAGAAATTTCTTCACTCAGAGGGTGGTGAATCTTTGGAATTCTCTATCCCAGATGGCTGTGGAGGCTTAGTCGTTGAGTATATTCAAGATAGAGACTGACTGATTTTTGAATATTAAGGGAATCAAGGGATATGGCGATAGTGCAGGAAAATGGAGATGAAGTAGAAGATCAGCCATGATCTTATTGAATGGCGGAGCAGGCTCGAAGGGCCAAATGGCCTACTCCTGCTCCTATTTCTTATGTTCTTAAGCTCACCCTCTGCCTGTATACCGTGTTGGGGGTACTGCCTCTGACACGGTGCAGTCATGCGCTGATGCCCTCTGTCCTGTGCAGCATAAAGTGGTTAAGGAGAAGGTTGGTGGTGCTGTTGTTATTGGTGCTGCTGGTGTTGGGGCACATCATGGTCCGATTCTGAGGACCAAAATGGGACATTATAAACGGCACCCATGCTGATGGAATAGATGGCAGGTCAAGTAAAGTTGACAGAAGCAATCTGTCAATGATGTGATTGTTACAACCTATGAGGTGACTGGATGGCGACTTTGCTGGAAACACTTGCAGCCTGTAGAAAGCTAAATCTGTGCTGGCAATGCAGTCAGCAACAGCTTCTGCCTGAGGAAAGCGATCAGCTGTGAGGTGGGAGTTTTGTGCCTTTCTGCTTTCAGATACCCAAGAAGTGCCACCAGCACAGCCTGTCCCTGAAGTTGTGGAAGAGAGTGATAGAGGAGAAGACGACAACACACCATCACTACATCTGACCCTTGCAGACACCAGCTCAGAAAATGGCACTGCGCGAAATTTAGAGGGTAGTATAAAGACGGGATCTGCACATGGTGAGGCACCGGGCACGAGTGGTTTGCAGGAAGGCCAGGGGGAAAGGGTAGCTTGGGGGTCAGCTCCCCAGAGGGCGGTTTGCGCTCGAGTTCTGTTGCACACGACTCAGATAATGACCTCGATGGGGCGGCCTTCAGAAGAAGGGTGATGGGAATGCATAGGAAATGCTTGGTGCTTGTCGGAGAGCCTCTTGTCAATGTCAAGGACTATGGAGGATTCCGGCACCAACATTGGTCAGGGCTTTGCGCAGAGCTTGGAGCCCATAATTTCCAGGATGGACCCAGCCATGATGCTGCTTGTGATGGGCGATGTTGCAGCTTCCATTGCAGCACAGGTGGAAGTGACCCAATGTCTCTGTGCTGCAGTGGAAGCGCAGACTGCTCTCCTGCAGGCTCAACTTGCTGCCACGCAAGCTCAGACTGCTGCCATCGTCGCTGTGTTTATGAGTGTCGAAAGGGGCTTGCAGGGTGTTGCAGCAGGCCAGCAATCTGACCTCCAATAGATTGCTGGGAATGCTGAGGTGCCGCCCCAGGGGGAGTGGCAGTGGGTCTGTGGAGCAAGAGTCTGCTGTCGTCTCTCAGGATGACAGCATTCCTACTCCCACCACTACCCTTGCCGCTGCCTATCAGCCAGCCAGCCGAGAATGCTGCCGCCCATGCCGAGGTGGTGCAGTCTGCAGCTGGGCCTTCTAGGTCCACAACTGGTTGAGGTCGTCCTGTAAGGCCATCTGTACACTCCCCCACTGAAACTCAGCAGCCTTCCACCAGCCATGCTGCAACCACTGGGGGAGCACTGCGTAGGCGCACTAGAGTAGGTAAAGTCACATGGACGACAGGCACCAAGGTGCAGAGAGAAGACAATGTAGTCCCTTCTCCTGAAGTAGAGAGCCTCTGTGACCTCCCGGATGCAGCGATGGATGGTGAACTGGGAGATGTCTCCTGCTGCAGACTGGAAGGATCTGCTGGCGAAGAAATTGAGGGCCACGGTGACCTTGAGAGCCACTGGGAGAGCTGTGGTCGCTGTGCTCTGAAGCTGCAGGTCTGGTTGCAGGAGGTGGCAGAGTTCTGTGACCACCTCCTTGGTGCAGCAGAACCTCCTAATACACTGCTGCTCGATTAACTGGAGGTAAGAGAAGTGCTCTCGGAAGATCCTAGGTGGTTAAGGCCTCCTGCTGAGAGCCTTCCTGGCCCGCCTCCTCCTCCCTCGGCACGCATCTTCTCCTCTTCTTCGCTGCCTCCGCTCCCTCTCCCGAAGATACTCGAGCGTGAGGGGGACTGCATGTAGAGCCCCCATGACTGTGAGCAAGTGGTGTGAGCAGAAGCCTTTAAATGAGAATGAAGGCATCCTCCACTTGCACCAACACTTCCTGTGACCTCAGGAACTTTAAACAAGACGTTATTTCCTCTGGTGGGGAATGCAGAACTAGAGGAGATAATCTTAAAATTAGAGTTAGGCCATTCAGGACTGAAATCAGGAAGCACTTTTTCAAACAAAGGGTAGTGGAAATCTGGAACTTTCTCCCCCAAAAAGCTGTGGATTCTGGGTCAATTGGAACTTTCAGGACTGGGATCAACATCTTTTTATTAGGAATGGCATCAAGGGATAAGGCAGCTAAATGGAGTTGATTTACAGATCAGTCATGATCTAACTGAATGGCGGATCAGGCTCGAGGGACTGAATGGCCTACTCCTGTTCCTATGTTCTTGGACTGTGTATGACTTAGTGGTGTGTTTACCCATGGGAACTATTTTTAATTTAATTCTGAATTGGTGGTCTTCTCAGCAGAGGTGGTTTTGTGGAATGGAGATGGTAAAAAAGAATAAAGACCAAACCTTGAAAAAGAAAAGTAAACTTTGGAGAAGTAGAATATTTTTCCTTTGATTTGATGTGGATGGTAATGAGAATCTCGCTGCTGAAGGACACTTGAATTTTCCTTCCTGGGAGTTGTGCTAATTCTATTACTGACCAGTCACTGATTGAAAAAAATCCACAAAGAGCAAAGTAGCATTTGAAACCCCTCAATGCTGAAGTGTTGGGTTCTTGATGTTTAATCAAAATATCACTAATTGGAAATGCTCGTGACACATCATTCACTCAAACTGGACACTCTGAATGCTGGCTTGCTCCCAACTGTTCTTTCAAGACACTTTGAAGGTACCTTTGGAACAATGAAAGAAACTGCATGCTCTGTTCTTAGCCAAAAGTAAAAGAGGTGGTATTAGTAAACACAAAAGTGAGAGTTTTTTCATTTGAAGTCATTTTCTCTATTTTTAAGCCCTGCCTCAATAGCAATAAATTACTAGAGCAGGAGTTGAAGATAGTGTAATTAAATATAGGACATGAATTCTCCATGACAGTAAATGCCTGCAGATTATTGTTTTGTGATAAGCATCAGCACTTTCTGACAACAAAATCAGACCGATTTGCATCGGAATACAAAACCTCACGATAGATTTGGATCTCAAACAAGGATGCCAAAATTAACTTCTTCAAAATAAGGATGTGTGCCATCACATTGAGCTGGAGGTGACATAGAGTACTCTCAAGAGTACCAATTTACTGTAGGACACAAACCAGTATGTACTTCCAATAGTACAACACAAGCTAGCATGTATTGCCAATAATAGGACACAACCAGTACTTATTACCAATAGCAGGGCACAAGCCAGTATGTACAACCAAGAGTAGGATACAAGCCAGTTTGTATTACAATAGGACACAAGCCAGTATGTACTACCAATACCAGGACACAAGCCAGTATGTACTACCAATATCAGAACACAAGCCAGTATGTACTACTAATAATAGGACACATGCCAGTATGTACTACCAATAATAGTACACAAGATGTGGTTCAGTGGGTAGCACTCTTACCTCTGAGTCAGAAGGTCGTGGGTTCAAGTCCCACTCCAGAGACTTGAGCACAAAATCTAGTTCGACACAAAATCCAGTGCAGTACTGAGGGAGTGCTGCAATGTCGGAGGTGCCGTCTTTTGGATGAGACGTTAAACCGAGGCCCTGTCTGCCCTCTTAGGTGGATGTAAAAGATCCCATGGCACTATTTTGAAGAACAGCAGGGGAGTTCTCCCTGGTGTCCTGATGGAGCAATTAGATAGGATAACTATAAATAGGGAAGTAGTAGTGAAAAGGTTGCTGGAGCATCAGAGTGGAAAAAGCACTGGGGCCTGATGGCATACATCCGAGAATTCTTAAGAAAGAAAGACTTGTATTTATACTGTAGTATCTTTCACGACCACCGGATGTCCCAAAATGCTTTACAGCCAATGAAGTACTTTTTGAAGTGTAGTCACTGTTGTAATGTAGGAAACGCAGCAGCCAATTTGTACACAGCATGCTCCCACAAACAGCAATATGATAATGACCAGATAATGTTTTAGTGATGTTGATTGAGGGATAAATATTGGCCAGGATACCGGGGATAACTCCCTTGCTCTTCTTCGAAATAGTGCCATAGGATCTTTTACGTCCACCTGAGAGGAAGACAGGGCCTCGGTTTAATGACTCATCCAAAAGCCGGCACCTCCGACAGTGCAGCACTCCCTCAGTACTGCACTGGAGTGTCAGCCTAGATTTTTGTGCTCAAGTCTCTGGAGTGGGATTTAAACCCACAACCTCTGACTCAGAGGCGAGGGTGCTACCCACTGAGCCACGGTTGACACTGTGAAAAGTGTCTGCTACTGTGTTACAAAGTTACTGTGCCAGCCTTGGCTCAGTGATAGCACTCTCGCCTGTGTGTCAGAAGGTTGAAGGCTCAAGTCCCAGAGGCTTGAGCACATAATCTAGACTGACACTTCAGTGCAGTACTGAGGGAGTGCTGCTCTGTCAGAGGTGCCATCTTTCGGATGAGAAAGCAAGACCCTATCTGCTTTCTCAGGTGGATGTAAATGATCTCATGGCACTATTCAAAGGAGTGCAAGGGAGTTCTCCCTCATCTCCTGGCTAACATTTATCCTTCAACCAACATCACAAAGAAAAAGATCAGCTGGTCATTATTTTTTTTATTCGTTCATGGGATGTGGGTGTTGCTGGCAAGGCCAGCATTTATTGCCCATTAGTCCATAGTAGAATTAGTCAGTACAGTCGCAGAGGCAGCTTCTCTTATCTTTGTTAGATTCTCTTCATTAGATGTAGTTTCTCTTTAAAGTTAGAAGAAAATTCTGTTTGTCATCTTCTGCAGTAATCTTTACCTAGCAGATGTAAAAAAATACACTTACAAGTACAAGGTACCTTCAAGACAGAAAGTGAAAGGTTATAGAAGTCAAGTGTATGGTGACACCAGAAGGAAGGAGATTGACTCGACCATGCTGTTCATAAGGACAAGGTCGTATAAGCTCTGGAAACAATGCTAACTGACAGCATCGAGACTTTAATCTATACAGTAGACAGGCTATCTAATGCTGTTAACTTGTTAGCTGTCGAGGGATTTAACCCTAATTTAACTTGTATAGTCTCAGACACTAATCTCAACCATAGTGTAACTGTCAGCAGCTCTGTTAATGTTACGTACATAGTATTTACAATACAGAAACAGGCCATTCGGCCCAACAGGTCTATATGCTCCACATAGCCTCCTCCCACCCTACTTCATCTAATCCCATGTTGAATTACAGTGATACACTGAATTGCATTTAATACCTCTGCTACTCATTTTGTTAAGTAGCTCTGTCCATTAATTAATTGTTATTCAACTGCTGGATGACCCTGGCTACATCTACTTATATCTATTAATTGCTTGTATACGCAATGTTTAACTTTAAGTTGTGATGTTGTATTACACTAATTAGTTGTTAGTGCATGACTTGTTGTCTGACCTCTGATGATTTAGCAAGAAAGGGCTAATTAATTCACTCAGTGGTATCCTAATTGACGATTGGTAAGGTGAACTCAAATTCAGTTAGAACTGGGTAATAATTGTAAGACTGATTGGTAAGTTGACTCAGGCATCATTCACTCCTAGATCTGGAACTGGGCGATAAACCCAGGACGGTTCCTTAGCGAGGTGGTAAAGGATTGGTCTGGTTCCTTAGCATATATTTGTCAGGATATGAAACCCAGGATTCTTGCATGCTGTGCCATCAGAGGTGCCGTCTATAGGGAGACAGTAGACTGAGGCCCCTCAGCTGGATGTAAAAGATGCCATGGCACTATTCAAAGAAGAGCTGGGGAGTTTTTCTGATGTTCTGGCCCTCAACTAACTCCACTGAAACAGATTATTTGACCATTTATCTTGCTGTTCGTGGAACATTGCTGTGCTGTGACCAAATTGGCTGATGCGTTTGCCTATAGCTGTGATCACACTTAAAAAGTACTTTATCAGCTGTGAAGTGCTTTGGGGCATCTCCAGCATGTGAAAGGTGCAATATAAAAGCAAGTTCTTTCTTTCCATTGTCAGTGAAGAAATTAACCAGAATCTTTAGTTGCAGAAATCAGGAAATTATGCCAAGTCTTTAAAAATGTCCCAGTGTCATACAGTCTGGAGTGTAAAATGGCACAATGATTCCATAAGAAATCATCAAATAAGCTGCAAAAGGACATAAGAACATAAGAAATAGGAGCAGGAATAGGCCACTTGGCCCCTCGAGCCTGCTCCGCCATTCAATAAGATCATGGCTGATCTAGGGCTCAAAGCCACTTCCCAGCCCGCTCCCCATAACCCTTCACTCCCTTATCCTGCAAAAATTTGTCTATCTCCACTTTAAATGTATTTAATGACTCAGCCTCCACAGCTCTCTGGGGCAGAGAATTCCACAAATTTACGAACTTCTGAGAGAAGTTCCTCCTCATCTCAGTTCTAAAAGGGCGACCCTTTATTCTGAGACTGTGCCCCCGAGTTCTAGATTTCCCCATGAGGGGAAACATCCTCTCTGCATCTACCCTGTCGAGTCCCCTCAGTATCTTATATGTTTCAATAAGATCACCTCTCATTCTTCTAAATTCCAATGAGTATAGGCCCAGCCTGCTCAACCTTTCCTCATAAGTCAAATCCCTCATCTCTGGAATTAACCTAATGAATCGTCTCTGAACTGCCTCCAATGCAAGTATATCCTTCCTTAAATAAGGAGACCAAAACTGTACGCAGTACTCAAGGTGTGGTCTCACCAATACCTTTTACAGTTGTAGCAGGACTTCCCTGCTTTTATATTCCAACCCCCTTGAAATAAAGGCCAACATTCCATTTGCCTTTTTGATTACTTGCTGTACCTGCATGCCAACTTTTTGTGTTTCATGCACAAGGACCTCCAGGTCCCTCTGAACTGTAGCATTTTGTAATCTCTCTCCATTTAAATAATAGTTTGCTTTTTTATTTTTCCTGCCAAAGTGGATAACCTCGCACTTTCCCACATTATACTCCATCTGCCAAATGTGTGCCCACTCACCTAGCCTGTCTATATCCCTTTGCAGATTCTTTGAGTCCTCTGCACAACTTGCTTTCCCACCCATCTTTGTATCATCCGCAAACTTGGCTACATTACACTCGATCCCTTCATCCAAGTCATTAATGTAGATTGTAAATAGTTGGGGCCCCAGCACCGATCCTTGTGGCACCCCACTAGTTATCGTTTGCCAACCAGAAAATGACCCATTTATCCCAACACTCTGCTTTCTGTTCGTTAGCCAATTCTCTATCCATGCTAATATATTACCCCCAACTCCGTGAGCTCTTATCTTATGTAGTAACCTTTTATGTGGCACCTTATCGAATGCCTTCTGGAAATCCAAATACACCACATCCACTGGCTCACCTTTGTCCACCCTGCTTGTTACATCCTCAAAGAACTCCAGCAAATTTGTTAAACATGATTTCCCTTTCCTAAAACCATGCTGACTCTGTTTGACTGCAGTATGTTTTTCTAAATGCCCTGCTACTGCATCCTTAATGAAGGACTCCAGCATTTTCCCAACGACAGATGTTAGGCTAACTGGTCTATAGTTTCCTGCTTTCTGTCTCCCTCCTTTCTTAAATAGGGGTGTTACATTAATGGTTTTCCAATCCGCTGGGACCTCTCCAGAGTCCAGGGAATTTTGGTATATTGCAACCAATGCATCCACTATCTCTGCAGGACTGACAGGATTTGAAAATTGTCACTGGTGCAAAAGGTTATAATACCTGTAACCACCATTGAAATGAAGAGGATGCAGAATAGTCAATGCAATTGGTTCGTATGACGACATTCTCACTTGTGTATTAAAAATTGAATATGAAATAAAAAGACTTTGGTCTTCTCGGGTTCTTTGTAACAGATTGATCCACCAATCTACTTTTGTTTACAGCTGCATTTCAGTTAAACCTGTGTTGTGGCATTTTACGAATAATCATTTTGTCGCTGCTGTCAAGGTGTTTTTAATGTTCGGGGCAGAGCAAGAGACAGATAAATTTGCAATTTCCTGTCTTACTAATTGTCAGAATGGCATCTGCATGGAGACGTGCTGCCTTGGGAGTGATGCCCTGACAGCTGGCCTTGCCTTTGTTTGCAGCTATTCAGCTGATAAACCCCTAGATTTCGCAACAGGAATTAAACCCAGTCCAGTTTATCATGTGTAATATGCTGCTGCACAAAAACAAATTATCTGCATCCAGAGAAGAAATACCCTTTAATCTGTAAGCAGCTGACAGTTTTTAATATTGGAGCAGAGACACTGATTCTGTACAATTGATCCAGGTAGCAGTTTTGTAGTACAGGTTGAGCGTCCCAAATCCGGAGTTCCGGAATCCGGACTCCGGGATGATTGGTGGCAGGGGTCCGGAATCCGTAAAATGTTCCAGAATCCGGACACCCTAAGGGAGGCTTACCAATAGCGCAACCTGGGCCCAGGCATTTCCGGACTCGGCACGTGTTTCTGATGTCCGAAGTCCGGAAATATTGCAACCTGGGCTTGGGCGTTTCCGGACTTTGGACATCAGAAACATGTTCCGAAGTCCGGAAAAACCCGAAAACCGGCTCGGCCTCAGTCCCGAGGTTGCCGGATTCGGGACGTTCTATCTGTACTTCATTGGACTTAAATGAACCCGTTAATGTAACAATACAGCTTTACTACCAATTTCAGCAGCTCAGAGACTAAAGAGACTATAAGGAAACCTTTACATTATTTACATCCAGCAATCTCATCCAAAATGACTGCTGTAGCTGATAACTGGAGGAAACCAATCCTTTCTGGGCTATGACTATCGAGAGCAATTTACGATGGGCAAAAATGATTTTTGAGTGCTTTAAAAATAGAAGATTCATAGAAGCTAAACTTTTCACTAATTTTAATTCAAGGACATTTTTGTCCGAGAAAGGCCTGAGACACCAAAATCAGCAGGAGTTCATTTCAGTGGAACAAATAGAAACATGGCACTGACAGTAAATAACGGCAAATATACAAACTGGGGTTTTAGAATTTAGCTTTCAAAAGGGACACCAATTACTAGGCGTCTCAAAATAAAATTGAAAAAATCATGCAATCAATTCCTGATATCTTAAAATTACGGAACTTCAGAAAAAAAATTTCTAGGAGATGTCACAGGTGGTTCAGTTCCGATGCAGCCTAAGCGCAAGAGTGATTTGATCAATTAGTAATTCGTGTAATACATCTAATTTACTGATGCAATCAATATATCGGCCTGGATTTTGTGGTCAGCGGCGAAGGAACGGCGCTTGCCGTTCACTACACTGACAGCTGCCCACAGAGTTTTCGCGGGCTTTTGAGCGGAGACTTGCTGTCATCGGGCATCTGATCCCTCTACAGGCATGCAACAGCGTGGCTCTTCAACCAATAAGATTGAAGAATCCTTACCGAGACAAGCAGAGTCTAAACCAGGAAGCAGAAACCAGAAAGAATAAATTAGATTTAAATCATGTACAGAAAGCAAAATAAAGATTGGGAAAGAAAGATGGCATTGAGAGAGAGAGAGAGAGAGAGAGAGAGAACAATACATCGCGGAACCAACCAGGGAAGAGGCTATTTTAGATCTTGTCTTGTGTAATGAGTACTAAATTAGTAATCTCATAGTATGGGATCTTCTGGGGAACAGTGATCATAATATGATAGAATTTCACATTGAGATCGAGATTGATGCACTTAAATCTGAAACTAGAGTATTAAACTTAAATAAAGCCAATTATATAGGTATGAGGGGCGGATTGGCTAAGATAGATTTGGAAATTAGATTAAAAGGTATGACGGTAGATAAGCAGTGAACATTTAAAGAAATATTTCATAATTCTCAATGAACACACATTCCATTGAGAAATAAAAAAAACTCCGCAGGAAAAGTGATTCATCCATGGCTAACTAAAGAGGTTAAGGATAGTATTAGATTAAAAGAAGAGGCTTATAATGCTGCCAATAAAAATGTAGTAAGCCTGAGGATTGCGAGAGTTTTAGAAACCAGCAAAGGATGACCAAAAATTGATTAAGAGGGAGAAAACAGAATATGAGAGTAAACTTGCAAGAAATATCAAAACAGATTGTAAGAGCTTCTACAAGTATGTACAAAGGAAGAGAGTAGTGAAAGTAAATGTGGGTCCCTTAGAGGCTGAGACAGGAGAAATTATAATGGGGAATCAGGAAATGGAAGAGACTTTAAACAAATATTTTGTATCTGTCTTCACAGTAGAAGACACAGAAAACATAACAGAAATAGTGGGGAACCAAGGGTCTAATGAGAGTGAGGAACGTAAAGTAATTAATATTAGTAAAGAAAAAGTACTGGAGAAATTAATGGGACTAAAAGCCGACAAATCCCCTGGACCTGATGGCCTACACCCTTGGGTTCTAAAAGAGGTGGCTGCAGAGATAGTGGATGCATTGGTTGTGATCTTCCAAAATTCCCTAGATTCTGGAACGGTCCCAGTGAAGTGGAAGGCAGCAAATGTAACCCCGATATTCAAGAAAGGAGGGTGAGAGAAAACAGGGAACTACAGGCCAGTGAGCTGGACATCAGTCATCGATGAAATGCTGGAATCCATTATTAATGAAGTGGTAACAGGGCACTTAGAAAATCATAATATGACTAGGCAGAGTCAACATGGTTTTATGAAAGGGAAATTGTGTTTGACAAATCTATTAGAGTTTTTTGAGGATGTAATTAGCAGGTTAAATAAAGGGGAACTAGTGGATGTAGTATATTTGTATTTTCAAAAGGCATTCAATAAGGTGCCACACGAAAGGTTGTTACACAAGATAAGGGCTCATGTGGTTGGGGGCAATATATTAGCATGGATAGAGGATTGGTTAACGGACAGAAAACAGAGAGTAGGAATAAATGGGTCATTTTCAGGTTGGCACGCTATTAGTAATGGGGTGTCACAAGGATCAGTGCTTAGGCCTCAGCTATTTACAATCTATATTATTGACTTAGATGAAGGGACGGGTGTAATGCATGCAAGTTTGTTGACGATACAAAGCTAGGTGGGAAAGTAAGCTGTGAGGAGGACACGAAGAGGCTACAAAGGGATATAGACAGGTTAAGTGAGTGGGCAATAAGGTGGCAGAGGGAGTATAATGTGAGGAAATGTGAGGTTATTCACTTTGGTAGGAAGAATAGAAAAACAGAATATTTTTTAAATGGTGAGAAACTATTAAATATTGGTGTTCAGAGAGATTTGGTTGTCCTTGTACATTAAACACAGAAAGTTAACATGTAGGTACAGCAAGCAATTAGGAAGGCCTTTGTTGCAAGGGGTTGGAGTATAAGAGTAAGGAAGTCTTGCTGTATTTGTACAGGACTTTGATGAGACCACACCTGGACTACTGTGTTCAGTTTTGGTCTCCGTACCTAAGGAAGGATATACTTGCCTTAGAGGTGGTGCAATGAAAAAGAAAGATTTGCATTTATATAGTGTCTTTCACGACCAGCGGATGTCCCAAAGCACTTTACAGCCAATGATGTACTTTTTGAAGTGTCGTCACTGTTGTAATGTAGGAAACGCAGCAGCCAACTTGCGCTCAGCAAGCTCCCACAAACAGCAATGGGATGATGACCAGATAATCTGTTTTCGTTATGTTGATTGGGGGATAAATATTGGCCAGGACACCAGGGATAACTGCCCATCAAAATGTTGGAGGTTTAAAAAAATATATATTTTTTTACTTTGTCTGTCTCTTATAAGAACTAGGAGTAGGCCGTACGGCCCCTCAAGCCTGCTCCACCATTCAATAAGATAATAGCTGATCTTCAACACAACTCCGCTTTCCCACCCTATCCCCATATCTTCTTCAAAATAGTGCCATGGGACCGTTTACGTCCACCTAAGAGAGTAGACGGGGCCTTAGTTTAATGTCTCATCCAAAAGACGGTACCTCCAACAGTGCAGCACTCCCTCAGTACTGCACTGGAGTGTCAGCCTAGATTTTTCTGCTCAAGTCTCTGGAATGGGACTTAAACCCACAACCTTCTGACTCAGAGGCGAGGGTGCGACCAACTGAGCCACTGGCTGACACAAAGGCTCATTAGATTGATTCCTGGGATGAGAGGGTTGTCCTATGAGGAGAGATTGAGTAGAATGGGCCTATACTCTATGGAGTTTAGAGGAATGAGAGGTGATCTCATTGAAACATTTAAGATTCTGAGAGGGCAGATGTGGAGAGGCTGTTTCCCCTGGCTGGAGAGTCTAAAACTAGGGGACATTGTCTCAGGATAAGGGGTCGGCCATTTAGGACTGAGATGAGGAGAAATTTCTTCGCTCAGAGGGTTGTGAATCTTTGGAATTCTCTACCTCAGAGGGCTGTGGATACTCAGTCATTCATTATATTCAAGGCTGAGATTGATAGATATTTGGACTCTAGGGGAATCAAGGAATATGGGGATAGGGTGGGAAAGCAGAGTTGAGTTGAAGATCAGCCATTATCTTATTGAATGGTGTAGCTGGCTCGAGGGGCCGTACGGCCTACTCCTGCTCCTAGTTCTTATAAGAGACAGACAAAGCAAAAAAAATAAAAAAACTTAAACCTCCAACATTAATTAAATTCTGAAGGAATGAGACTCTACACTTGTAAAATTAAATTTTCAGGACCAGAGAGGTTGTTTGGCAGTAATTATCACTTATTACGCCATTAAAAATTCACTTACACCTGAATGTACCAGCCCTAACTTTTTCTGCTGTGTTTAGTGGGTAACTAGTGGCTAAGTACCACAACTTCATGCCCTCACAGTGATTTCAATTCCGAGTCTCTCGGCGAGCTACTGTTATAGCGCAGCCTGTGGAGGAACAGGGTAACTCGGACTACAACTTCCAGATTTCCGCGTTTAACTGCGAATGTGTACACTCCGGAAGTTGCTGTCCAATTTACTCCATAATAACGGTGAGTGCCGTTAGCCTCACCGTTATTCTCAACGTAAAATCCGGGTCAATATGTGACTGACACAAGGTAAAATTATTACATATTGCATTAAAAGATACTGACCACACAGATATATTTGTAATACTGCTTACCTACCACTTCATAGAACTTCCTTAAGATGCAAGTAACTTTATTTTTCCCTCCATGACTTGTTGCACCCACTTATTTACATTGTAATGTTTCTTTTAACTTCACCTGTTAATGGATTTGCAGTGTTTGTTTTAAGTATTTATTTGTTTATTCCTTTCTCCCTCCTCAAAGGCTTCTTTTCCCTCAGTTATTAAAATGATTATAAAATATATTTTTTCTCTCCCTTACTTCCTTGCTGGTGGATTTTCGTTGTTGCTGAAGCTGTTCACCAGGGACTTTCCTACTGTTGAGTCTCCAATGACCATCACTTTGAACAGGTGGTTATTCAGCATACTCTGAGCCTTGTTGATCAACTGGCTATGGCCACAATGTCTGAGCTCAGCATTACTGTGCCTTAAAAACATCGCTCTCCGGCCCCATCACAAATATTTGTCTTCTCAATGATGCAAAAATACTTATCCAAACTAGAAGGGTCAGTGCAGAATTTTTATTTAATGCCTTAAACTGTCTGAAACATTGGGAAAAAATATCATTTTATTTTTGACGCTTTTTCCCGCTACTCACATTTCAGTTGTTTGTACATTTTTGATCAGGTTGCCATGATGCATCTCCCACACAGCAGCTGGAAATTCACAGTGCCTAATCCCTGGTGAAATTTCCAACACAAGCTCCAGCCCCTAGAAATGAATGGCAAGTCTATGTAGAGGAAACTTCTTGCTGGCATTTCTGACACTAATCGACTAATTTAATACATAAGTTTAGTGACTTTGTTTCTGAATGATATAATTTTTAAAAATCGTTTATAAAGTGTGATTTTTAGCTGTACACACTGACCCAAGTGAAAAAGGGAAATGGTGGGTGAAAAGTGTGTGGAAATTATTTGAGCAATTTGGTTTGTATTGTCGTACTTGCAGATGCTGTATTTGAAAAAAAAATGGAGTAATTTGATTGACGGGTTATGTGAAGCTTCCTTTTTACTGATTGAAAGTGTTTCAGGTTACCCTAGTGAATGAAACTAGTTTTTAATTGCTTCACATTCAGATAAATGATACATTTGAGCCAATGAACTTGGTTAACTTGATGGATAGTGGTTATTTATGAAACATATAAAATTCTCAAGGGGCTTGACAGGGTAGATGCTGGGAGGATGTTTCCCCTGGCTGGGGAGTCTAGAACTAGGGGTCATAGTCTCAGAATAAGGGGTCAGCCATTTAGGACTGAGATGAGGAGAAATTTTTTCACTCAAAGGGTTGTGAATCTCTGGAATTCTCTACCCCAGAGAGCTGTGGAGGCTCAGTCGTTGAGTACATTCAAGACAGAGAGCAATAGATTTTTGGATACTAAAGGAATCAAGGGATATGGGATGGTGCGGGAAGGTGAAGTTGAGGTAGATCAGCCATGATCTTATTGAATGGCGGAGCAAGCTTGAAGGGCCTACTCCTGCTCCTGTGCTGTGGCTCAGTTGGTAGCACACTCGCCTCCGAGTCAGAAGGTTGTGGGTTCAAGTCCCACTCCAGGGACTTGCACACATAAAGCTAGGCTGACACTCCAGTGCAGTGCTGAGGGCGTGCTGCACTGTCGGAGGTGCCATCTTTCGGATGAGACATTAAATCGAGGCCCCGTCTGCTCTCTCAGATGGACGTAAAAGATCTCATGGTACTATTTCGAAGAAGAGCAGGGGAATTATCCCTGGTGTCCTGGCCAATATTTATCCCTCAACCAACAAAATAAAAACAGATTATCTGGTCATTATCACATTGCTGTTTGTGGGACCTTGCTGTGCGCAAATTGGCTGCCACATTTCCCACATTATAACAGTGACTACACTTCAAAAAGTACTTCATTGGCTGTAAAGCGCTTTGAGACGTCCGGTGGTCGTGAAAGGCGTTATATAAATGCAAGTCTTTCTTTCCTATTTCTTATGTTCTTGTGAATGTCCTGTTTCTGTGCTGTATATACTATGTCAGCGGTTCCCAACCTTTTCCTTCATGCGGACCACTACATCGTCATCAAAAGCTTCTGCGGACTACCAGCCATTTAAAAATTGCTTCAGCGGACCACCAGCCGTTTAAAAATTTTTTAACAGCCTATGGCTGACGGGAGTCAAACTTATATATATTTTTTCACGGACCACCTGCAGTACCCTCGCGGACCACAGGTTGGGAAACGCTGTACTATGTAATTCTATGTAATACTATGTCGAATTTTTTATAATGCTCTGACACCTCTGGTATACTGAAATATTTTAGTAAGCTCAGGAATCACCAACACAGCAATACCTACATTTTTATAGCGTGAGACCCGTGCGAAAGGTGGACTCCCAACACGTAGGTTTATCTAGGTCGCTCCAATCTGAAAGTAACCTTGCTGGAATTTGTTAAGGCCAGTAACTGGGAAGACTTGATATAAACAATCTTTCTGGTCGCCTGCCTAAATGAATCCTGGAAAGTTTACTTTCAGATTTCAGCTGGCTGCATGAGACTTTGTGCCACTAGCACAGGTGTCAGTGTAATATAAAAACAACTAAAATCACTATGTTAATGTTAGAATTTTAGGTGTTAATTAGAATAAATTGGGTTCATTCTAAATTTAGTTTTACTTTTATGTAATATACAGTATGAAACTCTTCCAGTAGGTGTGTGAAATACAATTCAACAAGTAAATTAAAATCAAACAATCAGAAATCTAGTTGTTTGATTGGAAATGTTAATCTAAATAGGAGCTTCTTCACTGCAAGGTCTAAGGTGGTCTGATAGTTGTCACTCATTTATTATAGGTTGTGAACACAACTGCTCCGCCTAAAGGTGTCTTAAAATGCAGAACATTGTAATGCTTGTTGTACTGCCTGTTGTCTAGTGCTTTTATGACTGACTGTCCCTAGTTTGAAGACTTCACTCTATTGGTAGCTCATTCAACTTCTTATATGCTCATTTCCCTCTTCTTGCTTTACCTTTTAGCTTCTACTCTACATTAGGTTTAGGGTGTGGTCGAGTTCTAGTTCCAGTCAAACTGTGCCTGGAATCTACAAAAGATGTAAAGGTCAGACACATGTTATGGGGGGCGGGGGGGGGGGAAGAGAAGAAGTATTAAAGGATTGCATGGAACCGGGTTCGAATGGGCATTATCTAAAATCCTCAAGGTACTGACTGAGTCTCTGCTTGGTATTTTCAAGAGTTCCAATAAATTGAGGGGTTGTACCTGTACAATTTCTGATATTAAAAATGGAGAGTCATCTTGCCATTCCTAAGGTGCATAGGCAAGTCACACCTCTCATAATATAGCTCCAACATTTCATTACCTGGAGAGTGAGCTAAGCTGAGAGTGAGAAACAGGCAAATGTGGCAAGGAGGAATGTGGGTGGGATTTTTGGCTAAAGGGCCACATTTTCAGAAACAAATGAAAGTGATCTTAATGAACTCAACAAATTACTGTATGTTTGGGTTTGGAAGTGTGGGCTTGAGACCACCCCTTAAGGTGTTAGAAATTGCAGTCTTTAGATAAGATTGGAGGGAGAATGTCACACTTCTGAATGAGAAGTCGCACAACACCAGGTTATAGTCCAACAGTTTTATTTAAAATTACGAGCTTTCGGAGCTCCGCTCCTTCTTCAGGTACAAGTACAGTGAGGGAATCTATTACACAGTATATATACACACAGAAAACAATTTGTCTGCAGAGATACAATCTGTTAGGGAGGATCGTTACCTCCCAGTCGGGGAACACTTCAGCAGTCAAGGACATTCAGCCTCGGATCTGCGGGTTAGCGTTCTCCAAGGCGGCCTTCGAGACACACGACAACGCAAAATCATCGAGCAGAAACTGATAGCCAAGTTCCGCACCCATGAGGATGGCCTCAATAGGGATCTCGGGTTCATGTCACGCTACAGAACGTGACTCGACATCGTTGTCTGTTTTTCCAGTTTTAAAAAAAAAGTTAAAAGCTAAACTGCAGACGGCAGCATTTGACACGTTGGACCCCCTGTGACCCACCTCATTGTCTTAGCTGTACTCTGATGTGTCTTTGATGTAATGCCTCCCTAACAGATTGTATCTCTGCAGACAAATTGTTTTCTGTGTATATATACTGTGGAATAGATTCCCTCACTGTACTTGTACCTGAAGAAGGAGCGGAGCTCCGAAAGCTCGTAATTTTAAATAAAACTGTTGGGCTATAACCTGGTGTTGTGCGACTTCTCATTTTTGTCCACCCCAGTCCAACACTGGCATCTCCGCATCATGAACACTTCTGAATGACAGAGCAGAATCAAAAAAGACAGTATTGCATACACATAGAAACAATAAATCAACTTAAACCACTCTACACTAAAGATATAAACACTACCCGTTTACTATTTGGGGTAGGGGGTGGCGTGGGGGTCAGCATTGACAGCAGTGTCCTTGCAAACTTATGACACTTAATGGTTAATAATTCATTTGTCAAACTTGCAATTTTTACTGATGCAGAATAATGACTCCAGTTCCCACCCACAAATTTTGGCAGCTCTTCAGACATCTGACAGAATGCTAACTCTACTGTGACTTGAATTCCAATTGTACCTCAGATCTTACATCGGTGACATTCCAGGACAGGGCTGTTCTTTATTTCTGTGCCGATTAACACGCATTGTCAAGCCAAGTGATGCACTATTTTCACTGGAGAGTTACTAAAGAAGCCCTGTTTCTTCTCTTCAGCAGTGCTAGAAGGCATTAGTAAACCACAGCAGATTAATAGATACACACAGCTGCTGTTTCTCAACAATGAGATAAGGCATGATTCAGTAAAGCAATGTAAAAATCAATTATCACCTACACTGGGAACAAGAAAAAGAATGATTAGATCTCTGCTCATTGGAGGTGTATTTTCCTCAAGTTTTCTAATTTTGGTAGAATAAGTGTTCCCCTGTTTAAACTGAAGTATATTTTTTCATTAAAATTAGTAAAGAACTGAAAATCCAGCCCCACGTTTTTAAAGCTTTTTTTCTAAACAGTATTCAGGAATTTCCAGGCAGGTTTCTGGCTATAAAGACCAAACATGCAGTTCAAACTCCATCATGCTGACAAGTTTGATTTTCAGCAGATAGTCTACTATAGGCCTGTCAAGATTCAATTATTTTGGTTTAAAAATAAAACCTGAATTGACTTTTATCACTTGTAAAAATCAAATACAGTTCAACATCTTTAAACGAGGTTGTGACCTGTTCCACTCTTTTTGATGGTTCATGCGAGTGTACAATTTTTCAATGCATTTGTTTCCTTCACTACATTATATGCTGCTTTAAAAACTGTAGTAGGATGTGTCATCCGCAACTCACTGATACATTCATACCACCACTGCATCATTTTGCATACCTCTATTTACAAACCTGGCAATGTGGCAACGGCAGATACTACTATCTCACACCACAGGACCGATAGCACAGTTACATAAACCAGATGGTGCTAACTCACAAACATCATCATTTTGGATCAAGAAGGCCATTTGACCTATTTGATTCATCCATCCAGAAAGAGCCTAAAATCCTCCCTGCACCCATCCTCACCATAAGAACATAAGAAATAGGAGCAGGAGTAGGCCATTCAGCCCTTTGCGCCTGCTCTGCCATTCAATGAGATCATGGCTGATCTTCTGCCTCAACTCCATTCACCGGCCCTATCGCCATATCCCTTGATGCCCTTACTAGTCAGAAATCTATCGGCTTCTGTTTTGAATATACCCAATGACTGAGCCTCCAGAGCCCTCTGGGGTAGAGAATTCCAAGGATTCACCACCCTCTGTGTGAAGACATTTTTTCTCATCTCAGTCCTGAATGGCCTACCCTTTATCTTGAGGCTGTGGCCCCTGGTTCTAGACTCCCCAGCCAAGGGAAGCATTCTCCCAGCATCCATCCTATCAAGCCCTGTAATAATTTTGTATGCTTCAATGAGATCCCCTCATTCTTCTGAATTCAAGAGAATACAGGCCTAGTTTACTCAATCTCTTCTCATACAACAGTCCCGCCATCCCAGGAATCAATCTCGTGAACCTTCGTTGCACTCCCTCTATGGCAAGTGTATCCTTCCTTTGGTAAGGAGACCAAAATTGTACACAGTACTCCAGGTGTGGTCTCACCAAGGCCCTACATAATTGGAGTAAGACTTCTTTACTCCTGTACTCAAATCCTCTTGTAATGAAGGCCAGCATACCATTTGCCTTCCTAATGGCTTGCTGCACCTGCACATTCACTTTCAGTGACTCATGTACAAGGACACCCAGGTCCCTTTGAGCATCTGCATTCCCCAATCTTTCACCATTTAGGAAATTCTCTGCCTTTCTGTTTTTTCTACCAAAGTGGATAACTTCACATTTATCCACATTATATTCCATCTGCCATGTTCTCGCCCACTCACTGAGCCTGTCGAGATCCCCTTGAAGCCTCTTCACATCCTCTTCGCAACTGACACTGCCATCTAGCTTTGTGTCATCAGCAAATTTGGAAATGTTACATTTAGTCCCCTCATCCAAATCATTGATATAGATTGTGAATAGCTGGGGCCCAAGCACCGATCCTTGCGGTACCCCACTAGTCACAGCCTGCCATCCTGAAAAAGACCCATTTATCCCTACTCTGTGTTTTCTGTCTGTTAACCAATTATCAATCCATGCTAGTATATTACCCCCAATTCCATGTGCCCTAATTTTGTTCACCAACCTCTTGTGTGGGACCTTATTGAAGGCCTTCTGAAAATCCAGATACACCACATCTACCGGTTCCCCTTTGTCTACTCCACTAGTTACATCCTCAAAGAACTCCAATAGGTTTGTCAAACAGGATTTCCCTTTCATAAATCCATGTTGACTCTGCCCAATCTTACTATTAGTTTCTAAGTGCCCAGTTATTGCATCCTTTATAATAGATTCCAGCATTGTAGCATCCAATTGTTTCTTAAAATGATTTGAGGGGTTTTACCTCCCCTATATCTGGAAATTTGTTCCACATGTTGATCACTCTGCATGCAGAAGAATGTCAAAATATTTGTTCTAAAATTACCATTCTCTAGTTTGAACCTGTGTCCCCTAATTCCACTTGTGCAGTTTAATTTAAAGTAATATTCAGGGTTAACTTTTCTATACCATTAATAATTTTAAATACCACTATTAGATCACCTCTCACATGCCTCTTTTCCAGGCTGAAAATGCGCAAGTCGCTCCAGTCTTTCCTCATAACTCATTATGAGGAAGCCCTCCTTACAGTGGGGATTAGCCTCAGGCACTTCTCTGCACTGCCTCAAGTGCTTGTTTCCTGGGTGTCCAGAACCAACGCAGTCTGACTAGAGCAGTATAAAGCATGACCATTACCTCCTCTGACCTATGTTTACTGTTTTGACTATATAGTTCAACATCGTATTGGCTTTCTTGATTACTGCTCTGCATTGGATCTACTAAGACTCTGAGGTTCATCCTTAGCTATTTCAACACCATTCATGTAATATGTGTGTCGTCTATTTTTGTTTCCTTATTATGTGTAGTACTTTATATTTGTCTGCATCAAATCTCATCTGCCATTGTTCTGCCCACTTACATATCTTGTCCAAAACATTCTGTATTTTCTGAGCTGCCTCTTTGGATTCCACTCCCCCTTATTTGGTATTATCTGCAAATTTGACCACTTTGCATTGAGCTTCTGAATCCAAGTTGTTTATGTAAATTAGAAACAGTAGTGGTCCCAACACTGAGCCTTGAGACACCTCACTCAGTACTTGCCCCCACTCTAACATAGCTCCTCAAACGCGTACTCATTAATTCTTACTCACCATCAGTTTCTTATCCATTCCCATGGTTTACACCCTGACTCCCTACAGCTTTCAGTTTTATTAAATGCCTTTCATGTGGAACTTTTTCAAAAGCCTTTTGGAAGTCAAGGTACACCACATAGGGCTTACTACAGTCCACTAAGGTTGTCACTTCCTCAAATACATACAGGGTAGGATAAAGAAAAAAAAGGAGGCGTATGACAAATACCGAGGGCTAAATACTGCAGAATCTTTAGAGGAGTACAGAAAGTGCAGGGGTGCAATTAAAAAGGATATTAAGAAAGCAAAGAGAGAGCATGAAAAATTCTTGGCAAGTAAAATCAAGGAAAACCCAAAGATGTTTTATAAATATATTAAGAGTAAGAGGATAACTAAAGAAAGGGTAGGGCCTATTAGAGATCATGAGGGTAATCTGTGTGTGGAGGTGGGAGACGTCGGTAGGGTTCTTAATTAATACTTTGCGTCTGTTTTCACAAAGGAGAGGGGCAAAGCAGACATTGCTATCAGGGAGGAGGAGTGTGAAATATTAGATGAAATAAACATAGTGAGAGAGGAAGTATTAAGGGGTTTAGCAGCTTTAAAAGTGGATAAATCCCCAGGCCCGGATGAAATGTATCCCAGGCTGTTAAGCGAAGCAAAAGAGGAAATAGCAGAGGCCCTGACCATCATTTTCCAATCCTCTCTGGCTTCAGGTGTGGTGCCGGAGGACTGCTAATGTGGTACCCTTGTTTAAAAAGGGAGAAAAGGATAGACCGAGTAATTACAGGCCAGTCAGCCTAACCTCGGTGGTGGGAAAATTATTGGAAAGAATTCTGAAGGACAGGATAAAACTTCATTTAGAAAGAAACGGATTAATCAAGGATAGTCAGCACGGATTTGTTAAGGGAAGGTCGTGTCTGACAAACTTGATTGAATTTTTTGAGGAGGTAACAAGGAGGGTAGATGAGGGTAGTGTTTTTGATGTAGTGTATATGGACTTTAGCAAGGCTTTTGATAAGGTTCCACATGGCAGACTGGTCACGAAGTTAAAAGCCCATGGGAATCCAGGGCAAAGTGTCAAGTTGGATTCAAAACTGGCTCAGAGGCAGGAAGCAGAGGGTAATGGTTGATGGGTGTTTTTGTGACTGGAAGGTTGTTTCCAGTGGGGTTCCGCAGGGCTCAGTACTAGGTCCCTTGCTTGTTGTGGTATATATCAATGATCTAGACTTGAATATAGGGGGTATGATTAAGAAGTTTGCAGATGATACTAAAATTGGCTGTGTGGTTGATACTGAAGAAGGAAGCTGTAGACTGCAGGAAGATATCAATAAATTGGTCAGGTGGGCAAAACAGTGGCAAATGGAATTCAATCCGGAGAAGTGTGAGGTAATGCATTTGGGGAGGGCTAACAAGGAAAGGGAATACACATTAGATGGTAGGACACTGAGTAGTGTAGAGGAATAAAGGGACCTTGGAGTGCATGTCCACAGATTACTGAAGGTAGCAGGCCAGGTAGATCAGGTGGTTAAGGCGGCATACGGAATGCTTGCCTTTATTAGCCGTGGCATAGAATACAAGAGCAGGGGGGTTATGCTTCAACTGTATAAAACACTAGTTAGGCCTCAGCTAGAGTACTGCGTGCAGTTCTGGTCACCACATTACAGGAAAGATGTGATTGCACTAGAGAGGGTACAGAGGAGATTTACAAGGATGTTGCCGGGAGTAGAGAATCTTAGCTATGAGGAAAAACTGGATAGGCTGGGTTTGTTTTCCTTGGAACAGAGGAGGCTGAGGGGAGACCTTATCGAGGTGTATAAAATTATGAGGGACCTAGATAAAGTGGATAGAAAGAACCTATTTCCCCTAGCAGAGGGGTCAAAAACCAGGGGGTACAGATTTAAAGTAATTGGTGAAAGGTTTAGAGGGGATTTGAGGGGAAATTTCTTCACCCAGAGGGTTGTGGGAGTGTGGAACTCACTGCCTGAAAGGGTGGTAGAGGCAGAAACCCTAACCACATTTAAAAAGTACTTGGATGTGCACTTGGGATGCTGTAACCTGCAGGGCTACGGACCAAGAGCTGGGAAGTGGGATTAGGCTGGATAGCTCTTTGTTGGCCGGCGCAGACACAATGGGCCGAAATGGCCTCCTTCCAGCATGCAACTTTCTATGATTCTAGGAGGTTGGTCAGGTCAGATCTTTCCCTTCTGAATTCATGCTGACTGCTTTTAACTAGGTTATTGTTGTACAGATAGTCTTCAAGTTTATTCCTAATAATCAATTCCATTATTTTACATGAAATGGAAGTAAGACTAATGGGTCTGTAGTTGCCTGTGTATGTTTTGTCACCTTTAAATATGGGTATCACATTAGCCTGTTTCCAATCTTTTGGTACCACCTCGCTATCCAATGACTCCCTCATAATGAATATCAATGCTTCACAAATCTCTAGCCTGTCTTTTTAAACACTCTGGGATAATACCATCTCATCATGGAGCTTTATTTGTTTTGAGCCCAATTAGCTTGTTTAGCACTTCCATCTTATTTAAATCAAAGTCACTATTTTACTTGGGATATCGTTGTTTGGAGAGTGCAGATTGCTCATGTCTTCCCTTGTAAATATTTGGAGGAAATATTAATTCAGAGTATTTACTATTTATGTGCTTGTCCTCAGTTTCAAGTCCGTTTGTAATTTTATAGTTTCCAACTCTTCTCTGACTACCCTCCTGCTGTTGCAATAGTGCAATAATTTTTTTTTTTACTATTATGAGCCTCAGCTGCTATACTTTTTTCTAGGTCTCTATGATCACCATTTTAATTATTCTGCAATTTAATAGAATCATACAGCACATAAGGGGGCCATTCGGCCCATCGTGCCTGTGCTGGCTCTTTGAAAGAGTTATCCAATTAGTCCTACGCCCCTGCTCTTTCCCCATAGTCCTGCAGAATTTCCTTTTCAAGTATATATCCAATTCCCTTTTGAATGTTACTATTTAATCTGTTTCCACCACCTTTCGGTCAGTTAATTCCAGAGCACACCAACTCCCTGCTTTAAAAAAAATCATCTCCCTTCTGCTTCTGTTGCCAATTATCTTAAATCTGTATCATCTAGTTACTCCTGCTGGTGGAAACTGTTTATCCCTATTTACTCTCAGAACCCATAATAATTTTGAACACTTCTATTAAATTGACCATTAATCTTCTTTGCTCTAAAGGAGAACAATCCCAGCATCTCCAGTCTCTCCACATAATTGAAGTCCCTCATCCCTGGTACCATTCTAGTAAATCTCCTCTGCACTCTTTCCAAGGCCTTGACATCATTCCTAAAGTGTCTAGAACTGGACACAATGCTCCAGCTGAGGCCTAACCAGTGATTTGTAAAGGTTTCGCATAACTTCCTTGCTTTTGTACTCTATGCTCCTATTTATAAAATTGAGAGGTCGCACAACACCAGGTTATAGTCCAACAGTTTTATTTGAAATCACAAGCTTTCGGAGCTATCGATTGCTCCTTCCTCAGGTGAAGTAAATTAGATACAGAATTGCCAAAGCATATATAGGTAGAAAACAAAGCATGTGTACTTTACAATTGCAGACCAATAAATTAAATCATCCTGACTATCTGCCGAGGTGTGATAAAGTTAATTAAGTCAGCCAGGAAGGTACCACATCAAAGACATAGCAAGATACAACTGAGACAATGAGGTGTAGTCGCAGGGGTTCTAACGTGTCAAAAGCTGCCGTCTGTATGTAAAACGAAAAGCTTTAAAAAAAATTTACTTTTTTACTGGGAAAATTTTTACTTTTTTACTGGGAATCACATTTATTTATAAAGCCCAGGATCCTGCATGCTTTTTAATTCTTGCATTCATCCCCTTCTCCTTTCTCCCTGCAGGATTTGTGCCTTCTATTTTTCCTCTTTATCTCACTTCTAATATGTTTGCTGATCCATTTAGGAACACGTTTGTTTAGTCTCAGTTTGTTGGTTAGGGAATGTATTTATCCTGCATGTTCAGTATTATGCCATTAAAAGTGTTCCATTTGCCTTCTATTGAACCACTCCCAATTATTTGCTTTACTCCCTCAATTCAGTAAAGTTAAAATAAAGTTTTTAAAATTAAATGCCTCCTAGATCATGCTAATGTTTACCATTCTGTGGTCTGGGTTGAATATGATGTTGAGGTGGTGTCTATTCTGTTTTTTCTAAACACACTATACTCCTAAATGTTGTATTAATTTTCATTTTCTGCATGAAGCCATGTTTCACAACAAACATTTAAAGAAATATCCCAAAATTGTCAACGAAAATACATTCCATTGAGAAATAAAAACTCCACGGGAAAAGTGATCCATCCATGGCTAACTAAAGAGGTTAAGGATAGTATTAGATTAAAAGAAAAGGCTGATAATGTTGCGAAGATTAGTAGTAAGCCTGAGGATTGGGAGAGATTTAGAAACCAGCAAAGGATGACCAAAAAATTGATTAAAAGGGAGAAAATCGAATATGAGAGTAACTAGCAAGAAATACAAAAACAGATTGTAATAGCTTCTACAAGTATGTAAAAAGGAAGAGAGTAACAAAAGTAAGTATTGGTCTCTTAGAGGCTGAGACAGGAGAAATTATAATGGGGAATAAGGAAATGGCAGAGACTTTAAACAAATATTTTGTATCTGTCTTCACAGTAGAAGACACAAAAAACATACCAGAAATAGTGGGGAACCAAGGGTCTAATGAGAGTGAGGAACGTAATCTAATTAATATTAGTAAAGAAAAAGTATTGGAGAAATTAATGGGATTAAAAGCCGACAAATCCCCTGGACCTGGTGGCCTATACCCTTGGGTTCTAAAAGAGGTGGCTGCAGAGATAGTGGATGCATTGGTTGTGATCTTCCAAAATTCCCTAGATTCTGGAACGGTCCCAGTAGATTGGAAGGCAGCAAATGTAACCCCGATATTCAAGAAAGGAGAGTGAGAGAAAACAGGGAACTACAGGTCAGTGAGCCTGACATCAGTCATCGATGAAATGCTGGAATCCATTATTAAGGAAGTGGTAACAGGGTACTTAGAAAATCACAATATGATTAGGTAGAGTCTAATGAAAGGGAAATTGTGTTTGACAAATCTATCAGAGTTTTTTGAGGATGTAACTAGCAGGGTAGATGAAGGGGAATTAGTGGATGTAGTATATTTGGATTTCTAAAAGGCATTCAATAAGGTGCCACCGAAAATGTTGTTACGCAAGATAAGGGCTCATAGGATTGGGGGTATTATATTAGCATGGACAGAGGATTAGTTAACAGATAGAAAATAGAGAGCAGGGATAAATGGGTCAGTAGGGATAAATGGGTCATTTTCAGGTTGGCAGGCTGTAACTAGTGGGGTGCTGCAAGGATCAATTCTTGGGCCTCAGTTATTTGCAATCTATATTAATGACTTTGATGAAGGGACCGGGTGTAATGTATCCAAGTTTGCTGACGATACAAAGCTAGGTGGGAAAGTAAGCTGTGAGGAGGACACAAAGAGGCTGCAAAGGGATATAGACAGGTTAAGTGAGTGTGCAATAAGGTGGCAGATGGAGTATAATGTGGGGAAATGTGAGGTTATTCACTTTGGTCGGAAGAATAGAAAAACAGAATATTTTTTAAATGGTGAGAAACTATTAAATGTTGGTGTTCAGAGAGATTTAGGTGTCCTCGTACAGGAAACGCAGAGAGTTAGCATGCAGGTACAGCAAGCAATTAGGAAGGCAAATGGCATGTTGGCCTTTATTGCAAGGGGGTTTGAGTACAAGAGTAAGGAAGTCTTGCTACAATTGTACAGGGCTTTGGTGAGGCCACACCTGGAGTACTGTGCACAGTTTTGGTCTCCTTATCTGAGGAAGAATATACTTGCCTTAGAGGCGGTGCAACGAATGTTCATTAGATTGATTCCTGGGATGAGAGGGTTGTCCTATGAGGAGAGATTGAGTAGATTGGGCCTATACGCTCTGGAGTTTAAAAGAATGAGAGGTGATCTCATTGAAACATATAAGATTCTGAGGGGGATTGACAGGGTAGATGCTGAGAGGTTGTTTCCCCTGCCTGGAGAGTCTAGAACTAGGGGGCATAGTTTCAGGATAAAGGGCCAGCAACTTAAGACTAAGAGGAGGAGGAATTTCTTCACTCAGAGGGTTGTGAATCTTTGGAATTCTCTACCCGAAAGGGTTGTAGATGCTGAATCGTTGAGTATATTTAAGGCTGAGATAGATACACTTTTGGACTCTAGGGGAATCACAGGATCGGATGGGAAAGTGGAGTTGAGGTCGAAGATCAGCCATGATCTTATTGAATGGCAGAGCAGGCTCAAGGGGCCGTATGGCCTACTCCTGCTTCTAATTCTTATGTTTTTATGTTCTAATATTCCCACAAAAGTCTCCAGACCTGGCATCTTATATCTTATGCTTCTAATGTTCATGAACATACATCTTATTGTAGTTTTGCCTCCTCTTCCAATCCCCCATGCTTGCCCATTCCATGTTTCTCTCCCTGGGTAATGCCTACCCCCCTATGATCTGTCTCATCTGGAATCCTTTTACCTCCCTGCCCCCCATCTGCCTTGTTTAAATGATTTTCTATTATCTTTTTGTCCCTACTTGGTGTAAGTGTAGCCCATTTCTCCTCTCCCAGTCCTTTTCATCCTGGAAGGATTCCTAGTTATTTATGCTTATGACAATTGTACGGTTCATAATACAATAGAGAACCAAGTTGAATAAGGAAAGTAGAGGAGGGGCAAAAGATAGAGTACGAGACTAGATCAATGGTTAACATAAAAGGGAAGCCAAAAATCTTTTATAAACACAAATAGTAAAAGGGTAATCAGGATGGGTGGGCCCGATTAGGGACCAAAAAGGAGATATTCTTGTGGAGGCAGAGGACACGGCTAAGGTACGAAATGAGTACTTTGCCTCTGTCTTCAGTAGAAAAAACACCTCCTTTACTGTAACAGTAAAGGAGGCAGTAGCGATAGGATAACAATAGATAAAGAGGAGGTGTTTAAGTGGTTGGCAGTCCTCAACATAGAAAAGTCACCCAGTCCAGATGGGATGCATCCTAGCTTACTGAGGGAAATAAGGATGGAAATTGCAGGGACTCTGGCCACAACTTCCTTGGATATGGGGGTGGTGCCATGGACTGGAGGTCTGTAAATGTTACATCCCTGTTTAAAAAAGGGGGAGGGATAAACCCGGCAACTGCAACCAGCCAGCCAGGGGAAACTTTAGAGACAATAATCCGGGACAAAATTAATTGGCATTTGGAAAAGCATGGGCTAATAAATGAAAGTCAGCACTGATTTGCTAAAGGCAAATCGTGTTTGACTAACTTGATTGAGTTCTTTGATGAAGTAACTGAGAGAGTTGATGTTCTGCATATGGACTTTTAAAAGGCGTTTGACAAAATACCACATAATAGTCTTGTTAGCAAAATTAAAGCTCATGGGATTAAAGGGACAGTGGTAAAATGGATATAAAATTGGCTCAGGGACAGAAAGCAGAGAGCAATGGTGAACGGTTGTTTTTCAGACTGGAGGGATATATACAGTGGTGTTCCCCAGGGGTCGGTATTAGGACCACTGCTCTTTTTGATTTTATTAATGACCTGGACTTGGGTATACAGGGCATAATTTCAAAGTTTGCAGACAATACGAAATTCGGAAATGTAGTAAACAATGAGGAGAATAGCAACAGACTTCAGGAGGACATAGACTGGTGAAATGGGCAGACACATGGCAGATGAAATTTAATGCAGAGAAGTGTGAAATGATACATTTTGGTAGGAAGAATGAGGAGAGGCAATATGAACTAAATGGTACAATTTTATAGGGGGTGCAGAAAGAGAGAGACCGGGGGTGTATGTACACAAATCATTGAAGGTGGCAGGACAAGTTGAGAAGGCTGTTAAAAAAGCATATGAGATCCTTGGCTTTATTAATAGAGGAATAGAGTACAAAAGCAAGGAAGTTAAGCTAAACCATAGTGGTTAGGGCTCAGCTGGAGAATCGTGTTCAATTCTGGGCACCACACTTTAGGAAGGATGTCAAAGTCTTTGAAGAAGGTGCAGAAGAGATTTTCTAGAATGGTACCAGGGATGAAGGACTTCAATTATGTGGAGAGACTAGAGAAACTGGGGTTGTTCTTCTTAGAGCAGAGAAGTTTAAGAGGAGATTTGATAGAGGTGTTCAAAATGATGAATGGTTTTGATAGAGTAAATAAGGCAGAGATATACAAGCATATATAGATATATAGAGAGAGAAATAAAGAAAAAGTGGGATATAGAAAGATTGGAAAAAAATTAAATCCGGTGGCAGAAGGGTCAGTAACCACACGACACAGATTTAAGGTGATTGGCAAAAGAACCAGAGGCGACATGAGGAAACATTTTTTTTTACATGAGTTGTTGTGATCAGGAATGCACTGCCTGAAAGGGTGGTGGAAGCAGATTCAATAGTAACTTTCAAAAGAGAATTGGATAAATTCTTGAAGGGAAAAAATTAACAGGGCTATGGGGAAAGAATAGGGGAGTGGGATTAATTGGATAGCTCTACCAAAGGGCCAGCACAGGCGCGATGGGCTGAATGGCCTCCTATGCTATATCATTCTATGATTCTAGGAAGCTGGAATTGCTGTCCTCATACCATGCTGATAGCTGCTTGTTTATCTCCTTCTACAGAACAGCCTTGGAGAGGGTGCAGAGGAGATTTACTAGAATGGTCCCAGGGATGAGGAACTTCAGTTATGTGGAGAGTCTAGAGAATCTGGAATTGTTCTCCTTAAAGCAGAGGAGGTTAAGGGGAGATTTACTAGAGGTGTTCAAAATTATAGGGAGAAACTCTTTCCACTGGCAGGAGGGTCGATAACCAGAAAAAACAGTTTTAAGATAATTGGCAAAAGAACCAGGGGGGCGATAAAGAGAATTTTTTTTCAGATTCAATAGTAACTTTCAAAAGGGAATTGGATATATACATGAAAGGGAAAATCTGCAGGGCTATGGGAAAAGAGCAGGGGAGTGGGACTAATTAGACAGCTCATTCAAAGAGCCGGCACAGGCCACAGACGGTATAGAAATGGGTATCCAATTCATCAGATTAAACTGACATTCGTGTTACTGCAGTTTTCAAACTGCTCCTCTTTTCACAAGCTGCCAGCGGGTTAAAAGGTCATTTGCTACCCTCAGCCACTCCTGCTCTCCTGATTTTCTTCATTTCCCCTAGGCAACCCATAAAAAGACAGGAAATGATGTTGTGCCGTTACAAGGATGCTGCATGCATGAATTTCTTTTTAAGAGCATTTAAATTTTTCAACATTTTTCAGTTGATGTCTGATTGAAAGGTAGAGGGAGAATGGAATATGTGAAGCCAATTATAGATCTGAGTGCTTCTTCAAACACATCTTCATCTCACAACACAAGATCGGTCTAGGATTTTGACAGAAAGTGGATTAGCCAATTTGGAATGTGGAGAGTTTGGTTCTTAACACAGACGCAAGGGGTTGATTTTAACTCGAGGCGGGATCGGTGCATGGAGGCTGTGCACTCGTAAGTCTGAAAGCTCGCGAGGCCCGGTCAATTTTAACTGTTGGGCCTCATTTACATTTGTTTGGCAGGCAGGTCAGTTGATCTGCAGGCTGCCCGCCAATCTACCCTGCACAATTTCCGCTGGAATCCAGGGCCAGTATTTAAAGGGTGACTGCACCTCTTAAAGGGAGGTTGCATTCACTCAACGTGAGCCCTAATTTAGGCTTCTGCAATTTGTTTTCTGCTTTTAGTAGGTTGCCCCCAGGTTTTCTAATGTCTCCCTGGAGTTACTGCTCGCAGCAATGTGGACCAGATGTCCAGTTCCCAAAAAGTGTCAAGAGAATGCCCAACAGCATCACCAGGAAAGTATGGTTGGAGGTGGCTGAGGAAGTTAGCAGCAGCAGCATAACCCCGAGGACTGAAGCCGCAAAAGATTCACTGACATTACTAGATCAGGAAAAGTCAGTGCACCTCCTCCAGACCCTCATCTCGTGCATTGCACCTGCTCAGTCATTCTCCTCCCTCCTCCACCATTCAGACCAATCACCACCCCTGCATCACTTCCCTCACCACAAATCACAAGGGTACACACTACCACCTCTCCTGCTCACTCCTAGCGTACACTCACTTGCTGCTTGCTTCCTTCACTGCTTCCACTAACAACGTACTCTTCTAACTTACCCTCGATTGCAGAACCTGCTCCTCTCTGCACTTCTTCCTCGATTCACACTAAAGCCACTCACTTTCCACTCAACACATCCTCATTATCCTAGTATCTTGCTTCTTTCTCCTCTCAGCTTCTCCATTACATGCACATCTCCACTTGCTTTCTCAGTAGCCACTCAACTCTCTCCTCCTCTTCTGCATAAGAGAGTGTACAACACAAGGGAAAGAAGTAAGACCAGGAGGGAGGACCACCTAATATCCTGCCCTTATCCCAGGTGGAGAAAGGCGTACAGGAAATAAGCAGGGCGTCCAGAGCAATGACGATTGGAGATGGCAAGGTTGGCAGCACCACTGAGCAGGGTGACTGGACATTAATTGTACCATTTCACTCAGGTGCCTCACTCAGTACTTCCTGCTTTAGGGAAAGCCTGCCATTTCTGCGAATCCCAAGGCTATCTCATTCTGACTATTGTCATCCACAGGAAAGGAGATGTATTTGCTCACCATAGCAAATAGTACATTGGTGACTTGTTTGAAGCACTTGTGGACAGTTAACTGCGAGATCCTTGAGATGTTCCCAGGAGCATTAATCCTGAGGGGTAAAAGTTAAGTGCAGTGGTAACCTTGACAGCCACTGGCATTGCATGGCCCCCTGGTCCAGCAGGCAGCACTATCTAGCTGGATAAGCACAGCTCCCCCGACAGTTTGAGAAAGGTTCCCTTGGCCTGTAGACCCTATTGAGTGGATAAGGCTTTCTGTGAGCAGACACCCTCACCTGCTGCTTTTGGAGAGGTCCAAGTGTAGCTACTGCTGCATATTGAAGGCTGTGCTGCTAATACTATTTTTCCTCTTCCTGCACTCGGATGCAATTGATCTGAGTGCCTGCAACTCGTGGTCACTTTAAATTCTGCAGCCTATACAGTCTGCATCCAATCCATCCAGGTTTTCCCTAATGAGCTGGCCGACAGGTGGGAATCCCATTTTTTGTGTTAAAATGGTGTCAGGGTCCCAATATACCATTGAACCCCGATTTACGTAGTATTCATGAGAAAAGACCAACTTGCATTTATATAGCACCTTTCACGACCTCAGAACGTCCCAAAGCGCTTTACAGCAAATTAAGTACTTTTGAAGTGTAGTCACTGCTGTAATGTAGGAAATGTGGCAGCCAATTTGCACACAGCAAGATCCCACAATCAGTCATGAGATAAATGATCAGATAATATGTTTTAGTGATGTTGAGGGATAAATATTGGCCAGGACACCTGGGCGAACTCTCCTGCTCTTCTTCAAATAGTGCTATGGGATCTTTTACATCACCTGAGGGGACAGACGGGGTCTCGGTTTAATGTCTCATCTGAAAGATGGCAATTCCAACAGTGCAGCACTCTCTCAGTACTGCCTGCCAACAGCAGCAGGAGCCTCGGATGACCTGAAAGTCAGTGAAGATAAACTGTTGCCAGGCGAGAACGGACCTCAACTTGCTAAGTCAACTTCGGTGATTTTAACCCCTCCTATGCACCATTCCCACCAGGTTGGGGAGAGGGGGGGGGGGATTAAAATTGATCCCATGAGTTGTCCATATTTAAATATAAATCTTTTATCCTTTTAGTAAACAAAACGAGGTAACAGCTGGTTGGGAGTATGCCATGGCTGTAAAACAATCTCAGTTTGATGTCATGAAGTGCTCTTCCTTTGCTCTCATAGATTATGCAGTTATCAGGTCCCCTGTGACTGTACTGCAGTTTAGTAATGCTGCCAAACAGCTGTTAGTCTGCATGTACCATGCCTGTCAGGTCCCTATTTTTTTGCATTACCGAGCTTTGCAAAATTTTGCTTATCTTTAGAACTCCTGTTAAACTGAACTTCCTATTAACTTTTCTGAAGGCTACTTCCATCATTACTTTCTGCTGCCTTCTTCACCTACAAAGTCTGAACTGTGATCTTCCACATAGTGCCGTTTGTTGATCAGTGACAGGTGCACTGCAGCGCAGGGGCACCCCATCAAATGATAGATGCTGCTACTAATCAACCTCACATGCCTAATGGGGTCAGTAATAGTCTTAATGCCTGTTGACACTAAGCTTAAAGTCTTGATCTTTTAGTTGTAGATCAAATGCTCACTTTTAGTTGGGTTACTCTTTAGTTTAAATGATCAACACAACAAATGCTGTGGGATCCAGTCACCTTATCTCTCACATGCTGGCTTACATGCTGTATTTTTTAGAAGAAAAATATGCTATTATTCTAAGACAAGCAACAGGAGTAAACAGTTCAAACACTTAAATGAAATGCACACAGGAAATGGTGTCTCTTCAGACACTCCTTTAAAAAGGAGCTATATTTCAGATGTCAGATACATGCTACCTGTGTATTACTGCACAAGGTCCTGCCTTCTCCTGGCTCAATTTGATTTCCTTTTTAGTTGGAGAGGTAGTGTATATAAATCCTCTCCGCTCTGCTTCCCCATACTGCACCAGTGCTTGTATCAGCAGTCAATGGCAGCAATGGCTATAAAATTAAACTTCAGACACTCTTTCAAGGGATGTGTCAGATACACACTGCGTCTGTCTTACTACATAGTCGCTCTGTGCTGCTCACCTCGTTACGCTATCCCTGATATTCCCCTTTGAACATTAGTTTTAATGAATCTAAACATTATTTTTTTGTAAAGCCATTTATGGATTCATTAAAACTAACACGCAGAAGAAAAATCAAGTTTTGATCCTGACCCACGAGGGTCTGACCCCCTTTTATTTACCCATGTTTGCACGATCACAATTAATTAAATCTCTTGTGTGAGACAAATAATGACAGCAAACATGTGCACCCAGAGACAAAGATTCAATTTGTCCTTCACCCCTGAAGGTAAATGAGCGAAACCCCAAGGATATCAGTCGGGAGATGGCATGGCCATCGTCCCAACAAGATTGGAGCCATGGCGGTAGTAAAGTACTTGATCATCTGTGACTCATCATATGGCAACCTTGAATAGCTTTCATAATCAGACGTTAGTCCAGCTATTTCTGAAAGGAGTTAATTGGCACACACTAATTAATCTTAATTAAAGTCTAGTTCACACGCTATGGAGTAAACCAACATTCTACTAATTTTGGGTCTCACATGAGACTTGCTAAATTTGTATGTAGGCCCTTCAGCCTTTTGACCACAGTTTCAGTAAAACAAGCCTTTTACAGCCACATTACCTCTGCCGTACAAAGAGCTCAGTGATATCCCTTCTTCATTTTTTTTATTAATGAGAATAGGTCCATAATTTATTTTCCCCTACTCTTCATAACGGAGCAGAATAATCCCAGATGGCCTTAATTGCTCTTTGAACCATCTCCAATACATCAATGCCCTTCACAAAATGAAGGACTTGAATTTTCTGTGAGCTGTAATATTAGCATCTTCTAGTTCCACCGCCAGCTATAATCAATCTGCATTTATTGCTTATGGTGACAATAGCGAATTTCTGCATCTGTGGGTGTAATTAAGTAACTGGGGCAAGGGTAAGCAGGGAGTTTGGGTGGTGGGGGGGGGGGGGGAATATACCAGGTCCTGATTTAGCTGGTTTTAAGCAACAAAAATAAAGGCAAAAGATGAAAAGTCTTACCACACTGTCCAGCAATATTATTTTTAAAACTAGGTGGTCTCTTCTATGAAATGTCCTCATGGGGAACATAATTCCAGCTGTGTTTGGAGTAGAGGATTAAAAATGTTAGATCACGTATATAGGCGATAACCTTGGCCATTCTTTGACAGAAGTTCAGCTGTACATGAAAAAAGGAACTGGCATCATCGTACTGGAGGAAAGGGAAAGAAAATTACTCTGGGGCACCATGTCTTGAAGAAACTCATATCAATGTACTGCGGTTTTGGTCGGGTGAACTCCCTCCACTCCACTACATGCAAGGCATCATTCCATCGTCAAAATGCACCCTTAATTCTTTAATCTGAGGAGACAGCACTGAGCTCGAGTATAACATCAAGAGCTGTGAAACACAGACAAACTAAAGCAGCTCCACCAGCATCAGGTCAGCACAAGGACCAGTAGGGTAGGAGCTTTACATATGGACTTTGAACTTCTCGGAAAGAATACCAAAATCTATAACTGTGGTAGGTAACCCACCATTCTTCATTTGTTTTACCTCAACACAGAACAAGAATAAACCAAATTAATGCAGAAACTCGCAGTGGAACTCCAGGGAATTTGGCCAAGAATTTCTACAATATAGCCTAAGGTTGCTGATGCTACACGAGTGAGAAACGGTGTCAATGGCCTACGTAGGTGGGCTGAATCTAAGACTGCCAGGAAATATAGGAGAATTATTCCTGGAACTGGTTAGCACAAAATAAAACTGATTTACACTGAAGAAAAATAAGAGACAAAACAGTGATCGTCTGGCATACACAGACAACAAGGAAGGCACAGATAACAATGGGAGAAAATGGCTAAGAATGCAACTAGCTATGGGGATTACAAACCAGCAGCACCAGAGTATAAACTTCTTAAAGGGACAATGCCTAGATAACATTCAATGCATATGGTGGTTGAATTGGCTTGCATTTGCCTGCTGGGCTGGATGTTTCGTTCTTTTTAGCCAATAGTGCTACACATTTCTATTATTAAAATGCCTAAATACCTGTGGCAGGATTTTCTTCTGAAGTCCCACTGGTTTTCAATCAAATTTTCTACCGCAGGTGAATTGTGGATGTAGTCAAATGATGCGGTAATGATAGGGTAACATTATATGCCATATTTTCTATCATTACCTCCATAGCGATGCAGGATGTAAGGAATGCCTGTATATAACAGGTGAGCAGCGTTACCAGGGCTGATGAAGTCGATTTAATGTTAATCGTAATCGATTGTTGAAATTTGGAGAGCCTGGACACTTTGCCTACTCTGGTGGCAGTGGGCCTCTTTAAGCTACACCAGGTGCCAGAGTCCTGCATCAGCACCAACTATTTTCCAGTCACCCCTCCTGTGATGGGCTCCCTGACAAAGGCAGAAGCTCCACGGGGAATCTGCCAAAAAAAATGTTCCATTTGGCTGACCCCAAGAAATTTGCCAGGGTCAGATATGCAACAGTCAGGCAGGTGGAAAATCAGCCTCGCCACACTTATGGCAATGTTGCTGCTAATGAAGAAAATCTCAGCCGTTATCTTCAAATAGTGGGCTCACTGCTGGCAGCGTGGCGTTGTTAACTGGTAAGCAGTATTTTCTGCTGATGACGAAATCATACCAACAAACTGGAAAGCCCTACTCCAAAATCACATACAATATTCAATTTCTAAAAATAAAAGTAGTCTGTCTGTCCCTTGTCCATCAAATTTCTGAGATCTGATTGGTCTGACCAATCACAAGCTCCACAGCAACTTCTATGTTCTCTAGTTTCTCACCTACCAAGGTCAAGGCATCATGCAGGCCCATGAGAACCACAGCAATGGCACAGAGACTGCTTCATATGCGACTGCTGCTTTGCCCTGCCATAGAGACATAAAGGTCCAGGATTTGAAGCACATAGAACTTAAGGAGAAACGGTCTTTAACAGCAGTAACGCTGATGGCTCAGACTCTGGCCCTGATTCTTCTCCCTCCATGTAGGCCCTGCCCACTCCTTCCAACTGACCCTCTTTTTAACATAATTGGCTACTGTCATTCTGATATGGCTACCCAAGACTGAATCCTGTCCTGTTTACTGCTCTGACCTCCCTGCCTCTGGTTCCAGACCTCAGTCTATACCTCCTACTGGCTTCAAGCTACAGTGGTCATGTGACTCGGCCAACGTTGTCTACCTCATACGTTGCAGGAAAGAATGCACCGCGGCATGGTACATCGGCGAGACCATGCAGACACTGAGACAACGTATGAATGAGCACCGCGCAACAATCGCCAGGCAGGATTGTTACCTCCCAGTCGGGGAACACTTCAGCAGTCAAGGACATTCAGCCTCGGATCTGCGGGTAAGCGTTCTCCAAGGCGGCCTTAGGAAAACACGACAACGCAAAATCATCGAGCAGAAACTGATAGCCAAGTTCTGCACTCATGAAGACGGTCTCAATCGGGATCTTGGGTTTATGTCACGATACATGACGTGATCCGGACTCGAGTCGTCGTTGGCTTGTTCACAGATGTGATTCCCAGTA
Source organism: Squalus acanthias (assembly GCA_030390025.1). Lineage (NCBI taxonomy): Eukaryota > Metazoa > Chordata > Chondrichthyes > Squaliformes > Squalidae > Squalus > Squalus acanthias. Next base: position 5,469,799 of record CM059444.1, on the reverse strand, counting down.
AAAAAGTAAAAATTTTAAAGTTAATCGTTTTACATACAGACGGCAGCTTTTGACACGTTAGACCCCATGCGATTCCACCTCATTGTCTCAGTTGTATCTTGCTATGTCTTTGATGTGGTACCTTCCTGGCTGACCTGATTAACTTTATCACACCTCGGCAGATAAACAGTCAGGATGATTGAATTCAGTTGTCTGCAATTGTAAGTTACACATGCATTGTTCTCGATCTATATATGCTTTGACGATTCTGTATCTCCTCACTTCACCTGACGAAGGAGTTGTAACTCCGAAAGCTTGTGATTTAAAATAAAACTGTTGGACTATAACCTGGTGTTGTGCGACCTCTCAATTCAAGCTACAGGCCATGGCTTCAGCTTAGCCTCCAGTTCCAGCCTTGGCCATGGTGTCTTCCAGTGTCAGAGCTGGCTGGGCCCAGATTTGTGTGCTCTGAGCTTTTCAAAAGGAAAAGGATAAAAACTGAGTCAATCAATAAAGGAATATGCATGAGAGACATATAAAAGCGATAAAGATCGAGAGAGAGAGAAATAAAGAAAAAGTGGGATATAGAAAGACTGGAAAAATATTTTCAAAAAGAGTGGGAGAGAAGCAGAATTACCAGAATATGAATGCCAAAAGATATCTCTAATGAGTCAAAATAAACTGTTTTGAGTTGTAATCAACTATTTTGGCGATGTATCCCAAAACTAACTGACAATACCCGTGAGGCAAAAAAACTACAGATGCTGGAAATCGGAAACAAAACCAGAAAATGCTGGAAACACTCAACAGGTCTGTCAGCATTAATGGAGAGTACAGATGAGTTAACGTTTCAGGTGTTGACCCTTTGACAGAACTGACAATATTTTGACAGTATTTTTTGTTTTTGTGAAACTAGCTCTGCACTGGCCAGATATTTTCAGTGAATAGCCACATTCCTTTGCCAATGTACATTACATTGACATTTATCCACATTAAATTCCATCTGACCCTTTTTGCTCCACTTATGTAATTTGTGCAAATCATGTTGAATGCCATCACTCTCCCTTACACAGATAATCAGATAATATGTTATTACTAGAATTACTCTGCTCCATTTTATTTACTTGCGGTGCAATCAAAGAGCAAGGATCGACCTCTGAAGACTCCACCAGTCACTGCCTTTCCAACAAGCTTCCTCCTTTTACCATCTGTCTTCTACTGCAAGTCAATTTTCAATGCAGCTAGGAAATTTATTTCCATGCAGCTTTATCTGCTTTAAAGGCATCAGATATGGACTGCCTCATTAACACTAGGGTGCTACATGATTCACCATTTCTTTTTTGAATTGCAGGATTACATAAGACAGTTTCCACGCCTCTAGTGTGAGCACTATATTTGTTTAGTAGTTTACACCACTGGAGGCCATTTGACTCAACTGTGTTGGCTGTTTGCTAGAGCAATACAAAACCAATCCCACTGCCCCACTCTGTCCCCTAGTCCTATATCATCCTCTGTTTCAAGTATTTATCCCTGTTCCCTTAAAAGATGCAATGGTCTCTACCTCAACCACTCCCTGTGCCAACGCATTCCATGCTCCAGCAACCCTCTGCATAAAGAAATTTCTCCAAACCTCTTTCCTCATTCTCAGTGATGATTTAAAATGATGATTCCTTGTGACTAGCTCCCCAACTAAAGGAAATAGTCTTTCCCTGTTCACGCCCTTCATAATTTCAAAAACCTATATTAAATCTCCTCTTAGCTTTCTGTACTCCAGTGGAAATAGTCCCAGTTTCTTGGATCTCCCCTCATAACTATAGTTTCCCGTCTCTGGCATCATCCTAGTGAATCTGCACTGTACAATTTCTATAGATTTGATACCCTTTCTGTAGTGGAGTTCCGAAAAATGCTAACCAATATTTTGTACAAATTTACCATTACTTCTTTACTCTTGCACTCCATGCTCCTAGTTATAAAACCCAAAATTCTGTTGGCATTTGTGAAACTCTTGAAAAGGTTAATGCTTCACCCATTTCCTGATGATTCTGGGATGTATTCCATCTCATTCAGGTACTAAGTAGACATTTACAACTTAGAGCTTCATCATAATACAAGCTTTACTGACCTCTACATCTGTTACTGATTTCTGAGCTGGATTTACTAGATTTGTACGAGGGCAAGTAATTTAATGCATCTGCCACTTTCTAACTCCCCATGTTAGTGCCCAAGTTATCCCTTAAAAGACTTACCTGATCTTTAACACTATGGGGGAAAAATTCAGTTGGTTGCGCCTCCCGTTAGCGCCTTAAGAGGGCGCTAATGGGGCGCAAAGCAACTAGCGCCCAGGCGCGGCGATGTTTGTGCTGCTCGTGAAATTAACTAGACATTTTGCGGCGGCGCTAAACAGTACCGCCACGATCTCCTGCGCCGGCAGATCGTGACGTCAGTCGAGTGCGCAACGCCCCGCTAGAGCCCCGCAGCGGATATTGAGTGGCGCCCCCTGCCTTACCGCCTGCCGCTAGCAATGACAGGTTGAGGGGAGCGTTTTGCTGTCAGGAAGGGACTGGGGCTTCCTGCCTTTTTTTGTTGGCGACATTTTTGAACCACGCATTCTAAGAGAGAGAGAGAGAGAGAGAGAGACTTCTGGAGAGATTCAACGCTGTGTGAAGGAGTTTTGGGTACTGAGCAGCACTTTGCAGGTTCATTTTGATTTGCCCTTCCTTGCATCGATTTAGAAGAGACTGTGGGGGCTGCACTCTGAGCTCTTTCCCTGGGCCTCTCCATTGTTCTTTCCAGCAGATTTGATGTACAGGTCTCTCCAGGCCGAGATTCAAGGCTGCAATGAGCAGGATGTGGATGGAAAGCAAGATCAACCCTCCCCTTTAAGAACTGGCCGGGGCCATTGTGTCTGTGTTCCATTGCTGACTGACATCACATGAGCTTCGCCAGCGCTCTGAGTTAGCGCCTCGCTCCTCGGCCTTTGCGCCTTAAGACAGATGTGTAGCGCCTGATTTAGCGCTCCAATCCCCTCCAGAAGTGATAAAAGTCAAGTTTGCAGTCGGAGGCGATAATTAGCACCAGGCGCTAATCTTTGCGCCCGGCCGATAATTGCGCCCCAAACGGGGCGATACTGAATTTTTCCCCCTATATCTTCTGCATACCTACTTTAAAATGTACTGTAATCTCATTGCTGCTATTGGTAACCTTACTATTTCCTTTTAGCCCTTCAAATACTTTTTTCCCCTAGTCTTTCACGACTGATTTTGTGTATTTCCTAATCCTCATTACATTTGCTTAGAATAAATCATTTTAGCTTTCAGATCACTTTACTCAACAACTGTGATTTAGGCATTACTTTTTTTTCCTTGTTCACATTCCTTTCAGAAGTTTAAAAAAAAATTCCAATTTTCTTCTCACTACAGCAGCTGTCACTGAACTAAAAAGACTTGAAATACTTGTATTTATATGTTACAAGATTACATTTAAGTTACCTATGCAATCCTAATACAAGCAGATTTCTGACAACGTTCCAATATATTTTTTATATAACTTGCTTGTAACACAAATCTATCACACTTCGAAGCATCACACTTGAAAGCACCACACTTTCTATGCATGCAAAGTATGTGGTCAAATATCGTCTTCATAAAACAGCAAACAGCAGCTAAAAAAACTTTTAAAATTTAAAAATCAGTCATTTGCTGCTGATTCCTTCTGTTTTTAATAATCTCGTCTCTCTCAAAGAGGAGCAGCTGGGGATTTACAAGCAGCTACAAATCTGCAATCTTCCTCTATAACATCAGTTAGCCTCTAAATGATTACTCAGGGTGTAACTATTTAGACCACTTCCTTCACAAGGAATAACTGAGCTGCAGCCTAAAAAGGTTAAACGCAACTCAATCATAACAGCTAAATTTCAAAATCACGCCCCAAACACTAAACTACTCATGAGCAAAGACATGGGAGATCAGCTTGTATATATAGCTGAGGCAATTTTAATTTTGTTTCTTACTTGGCAAGTACATGGTAACTGGCACTGTGAGATAAAAATCTAGCACCTTCTGTCCAATTTAGTGCTGATAATGCCATTTAATCACACATTAAACTTCACAGCAAGGTGCAGTCGGGATAGAGAATGATGAACAACTGGTCTAGTTGCCCTAAAGTGATCAGCCTTAAATGAGTATAGCGAATTCATTACTCTAGCAATATCCTCAATAGTTTTCAGAGATGAAACCTAGGTACTGTGGAGCTCAGCAGTATACTTAGAGAGGGATATCGTGATGGAGCTATACATTTTCTCTTTTGATACTTGGAGTAAATTTTGCCAAATGGTTAAGAATCCTTGCAAACATTTAAAGATATCAGGAGTGGAAGAGCTGTAATACTGACCCTCTGCTAATTGATTAAAAGCACAGGTATCTAAATGGGGCTGTAATTTACATTGTTAATCAAGAGCCATGGGCTTGATCACGTTAACTGGAATGGCAACTGCTTCAAAGGGCTCCCGTGAAGTTCAAAAAAAGCATTGCTAAATATCAGGGTGCAGAGATGCCCCAGAACTCAAACACTGGCAGAAGTAAAGCAAGAGGAACACAGACTGCATCATGAGCTACTCAAATCGGTAACATGGTAAACTGAAAGAGGAAAACAGTTCGACTCTGCGAGAGCTCATTTCTCCAATGCTTCCCAATAGCACGAAGTTTCAGTAAATCAGATAAAATAACGGGAAGCAGGAACAGGAATAGGCCATTCAGCCCCTTGAGCCTCTTCCGCCATTTCATTAGATCATGGCTGATCTGTATCTTAACTCCATCTACCGCCTTGGTTCCGCAACCCGAAATACCCTTGCCTAACAAAAAATGTTGGATGGATCAGTAACTCTAGGTATCTAGATTTGAGAGCTTGAACACGGAGCTTGGAGACAGAGCAGCGAGAACGCAATCGGAGTGGATCACAAGCAGAGTAGAAGAATTTGGTGAGAGCAGGAATCGGTGAAGAGGACAAATTCACTGGTAGGTATAAGGTAAGTAATCATCAGATTGGAACTTGGCTTTGTCTTGTAACATAAAAGAAACTGCATGGTCAGTGGCAGTTAACAGCTATCAGCTGTAAGTGGTTGCATGATTAGGCAATAAAAGCTGTGAGCTGGAAGCTGATTAAGCAGTTGTAACTTGTTTGACTCTGAAAAAGTATACATTAGGCACTAGTTTGCAAAAGCACAGAGCTGAAAGAACGCAATCAGAGTGGAAGAATTTGGTGAGAGGAGGAAGGCGGTAGAGACATCTACTGAAAAGGAGAAGTGAAACCACAGAACCCAAGGACTCCAAGTTAATAGGCACAAGAGTGGACCTGCGGGAGAGCGAGAGGAGCGGCCGCAGATAAAGGTAGGCTCGAGAGCCCGGAGGAAGCGTGAGCGTCAGGAAGCGAGGTAAAAAATCTAAAGTGATATCAGCACAAGGGAAGGAGCAGATTGATGAGTAGCTGGTGATAGTTTTTTTTTAAGTCGAGTTTATTTCAGGTAAGTTAGTTAATAGTCTATTAAGTAGAGACATAGCAGAGCAGCTCAGTCCCGTGGAATACACATCTTGTGCCATGTGGGAACTCTAGGATGCTTTCTCGTGTCCTGGCCAACCACATGTTCAGGAAGTGTCGTCAGCTGGAGGAGCTCAAGCTCCAGGTTTCGGAGTTTGAGCAGCAGCTGGTGTCACTGCGGTGCATGCCTGAGGCTGAGAACTTCGTGGATAGCACGTTTCTGGAGTTGGTCACCCCGCAGCGTAAGAGTGTGCAGGCAGAGAGGGAATGGGTGACCGTCTGACAGACAAGGAGGACCAGGCAGGTAGTGCATCTCACTTACTGGTGAGGGTGATGGTTCCTCTGGGGAGTACAGCCAGAGCGAAGTCCACAGCACCACATGGGGCTCAGCTGTACAGGGGGAAGAGGAAGATCGGGAAAGCAATAGTGATCGGAGATTCGATAGTTAGGGGAACAGACAGGTGTTTCTGCGGCCGCAGACGTGATTCCAGGATGTTATGTTGCCTCCCTGGTGCCAGGGTCAAGGATGTCACTGAGCGGCTGCAGAACATTCTGAGGGGGGGCAGGAGGGTGAACAGCCAGAGGTCGTGCGCTAGTGCTGTTGGAGAGGGTTTAAACTAATTTGGCAGGGGGATCGGCACCAGGATGTAGCATTAGAAAGAAGAAACAAGGTGCACAAAGGATTGGGAGAGACAGATAGCACTAGAGTATGAAATAGTACGGTATTAGGTGGGGTCAGACTAAGAAAATACAAGGTGGGCTAAGATAGGTTTACAGTTTATGTGTGTAAATGCACTAAATGTGGTAAATAAGGTTGGTGAGCTACAGGCGCAAATAGCCACATGGGAATATGATGTTGTGGCAATAATGGAGACCTGGCTCAAAAAAGTGCAGGATTGGGTACTAATTATTCCTGGATATAAGGTGTTCAGGAAAGATAGGAAAGGAAAGGAAAGAAAGGAGGTGGGGTGGCCCTATTGATTAAGGACAATATTGCAGTGCTGCAGAGAGAGGATGTCCTGGAGGGGTCAAGGACAGAATCTAGTTGGTTAGAGTTAAGAAACAATAGAGGTGCTATTACACTACTGGTGTATTCTATAGGCCACCAACTAGTGAGAAGGATAGAGGAGCAAATTTGCAGGGAAATTACAGAGAGGTGCAAGAACTATAGAGTAGTGATAATGGGGAACTTCCAACTATCCTAATAAAGACTGGGATAGTAATAGTGAAAAGGGCATAGAGGGGGGAAGAATTTGGACCAGTACGTTTCCAGCCCAAAGAGGAAGGAGGCATTGCTGGATCTGGTTCTGGGGAATGCGGTGGGTCAAGTGGAGCAAGTGTCAGTAGGGGGACATTTAGGGAACTGTGATCATAGTATCATAAGGTTTAGTATGGAAAAGGACAGGGATCAATCTAGAGTAAAAATACTTAATTGGAAGGCGGTCAATTTCAGTGGGTGGCGAATGGATCTGGCCCGGGTAAATTGGAATCAAATGATGTAATCGAACAATGGGCTGCCTTTAAAGAGATGGTTTGGGTATAGTTGAGGTACATTCCCACGAGGGGGAAAGGTAGGGCAACCGACGTCAGAGCTCCCTGGATGACGAAAAAGATAGAGAGCAAGATGAAGCAGAAAAAGGGGGCGTATGACCGATGTCAGGTTGAGAATACAAGCAAGAACCAGGCTGAATATAGAAAGTTCAGAGGGGAAGAGAAAAAGGAAATAAGAGGGGCAAAGGGAGAGTCTGAGAATAGATTGGCAGCTAACATAAAAGGGAATCCAAAAGTCTTCTATAGGCATATAAATAGTAACTGGGTAGTAAGAGGAGGGGTGGGGCCGATTAGGAACCAAAATGGAGACCTACGCATGGAGGCAGAGGGCATAGCTGAGGTACTAAATGGAGTATTTTGCATCTGTCTTTGCCAAGGAAGATGATGCTGCCACAGTCATAGTGAAAGAGAAGGTAGTTGAGATAAAAATTGATATAGAGGAGGTACTAGAAAGGCTGGCTGTACTTAAAGTAGATAAGTCACCAGGAGCGGATGGGATGCATCCTAGGATGCTGAAGGAAGTAAAGGTGGAAATTGCGGAGGTACTGGCCATAATCTTCCAATCCTCCTTAGATACGCTGGGTGGTGCAAGAGGACTGGAGAATTGCAAATGTTACACCCTTGTTCAAAAAAGGGTGTAAGCATAAACCCAGCAACTATAGGCCAGTCAGTTTAACCTCCGTAGTGGGAAAGTTTTTAGAAACGATAATCTGGGACAAAATTAACAGTCACTTGGACAAGTTTGGATTAATTAAGGAAAGCCAGCATGGATTTGTTAAAGGCAAATTGTGTTTAACTAACTTGATTGAGTTTTTTGATGAGGTAACAGAGAGGGTTGATGAGGGCAATGCGGTTGATGTGGTGTACATGGACTTCCAAAAGGCGTTTGATAAAGTGCCACATAATAGGCTTGCCAGCAAAGTTGAAGCCCATGGAATAAAAGGGACAGTGGCAGCATGAATACGAAATTGGCTAAGTGACAGGAAAGAGAGGAGTGGTGAATGGTTGTTTATCAGACTGGAAGGTTCAGAGTGGAGTTCCCCAGGGATTGGTACTAGGACCACTGCTTTTCTTGATATATATATTAATGACTTGAATGTACAGGGCACAATTTCAAAATTTGCAGCTGACACAAAACTTGGAAGTCTAGTGAACAGTGAGGAGGATAGTGATAGACTTCAGGAAGACAGACAGGCTGGTGGAATGGGCGGACACGTGGCAGATGAAATTTAACGCAGAAAAGTGCGAAGTGATACATTCTGGTAGGAAGACCGAGGAGAGGAAATATAAACTAAAGGGTACAATTCTAAATGCGGTGCATTAACAGAGACCTGGGGGTATATGTACACAAATCATTGAAGGTGGCAGGGCAGGTTGGGAAAGCTGTTAAAAAAGCATACAGGACAATGGGCTTCATAAATAGAGGCATAGAGTACAAAAGTAAGGAAGTTATGATGAACCTTTATAAAACACTGGTTTGGCCACAACTGGGGTATTGTGTCCAATTTTGGGCACCACACTTTAGGAAGGATGTGCGGCCCTTAGAGAGGGTGCAGAAAAGATTTACAAGAATGGTTCCAGGGATGAGGGACTTCAGTTACATGGATAGACTGGAGTAGCTGGGGTTGTTCTCCTTCGAGCAGAGAAGGTTGAGAGCAGATCTGATAGAGGTGTTCAAAATCATGAGTGGTCTAGACAGAGTAAATGGAGAGAAATTGTTCCCATTGGCGGAAGGGTCGAGAACCAGAGGACAAAAATTTAAGGTGATTGGCAGAAGAACCAAAGGCGACATGAGGAAAAACTTTTTTACGCAGCGAGTGGTTAGGATCTGGAAAGCACTGCCTGACAGGGTGGTGGAGACAGATTCAATCGTGGCTTTCAAAAGGGAGTTGGATAAGTACCTGAAGGAAAAAATTTGCAGGGCTACAGGGAAAGGGCGGGGGAGTGGGACGAGCTGAAGTGCTCTTGCAGAGAGCTGGCATGGGCTCGATGGGCCGAATGGTCTCCTTCTGTGCTGTAACCATTCTATGATTTCTATCATTCTATGTATCTTTTTAAAGGGTGCACAGGCAGAAGGAGATTTAAAAGTAGAGCACCTATGACGTTAAGGATGCAATGCATAGGAACCTGTGTGAAGTAAATGAGAAAGGGGACCACCTGAAATATGCCAAATTAAATAAAACCCTGAGGGAAATAAGTAAATAGAAGGAAAATCAAAAGGAGTAAAAAAAGTTAAGGAGAATGGGGAAAAATATAACCAAGAAAAAGTAACAGCCGAGAAAAGAAAAACTAAGGTGGAGACCTTGAGGTCTGTTTAGGGTGGGATGTTCACAAATTATACAAATAGCAGACACAAGAGCGGTGAAGAGATGCAAAAACTGTCTGTTCACCAGTAAGACAGAGTTACGGCCTTACAAAGTAAGGTACAGGGACAGACAGAAGCAGGGGGATTTTTGAGGATGAGTGGATGGTATTAGATTCAGTAAGTGAGTTACTCGGGTAAGTGATATGGCCAAGCTGGCATCAAACAGCAACAGTGAACCTTCAGGGATTGGAGCTGAAGAACAATATAATCAGGGAAAAGCATGGTCATGAAAAAGGAACAATTGTAGAAAGAAGCCAAGGCAGTGCAAATGCTGTTTCCACTGATGCTGCCTAACCTGCTGAGTATTTCCAGCATTTTCTGTTTATATTTCAGATTTCCAGCATCCGCAGTATTTTGCCTTTGTATTAGTGGGATTATTGGATGGATTAAGATCGACAAAGGAAGAAACCCTGTGAAGCTACCCAAGAGATTACACCAACAGATACCAGGCACTGTCCAACATTACAGAAAGATACAAGGTCCCAGAAGTAAAGACAGTTAGAAAAGCAGAGAGTACAGCCTGGACAAAGGACACTGTTTGCAGGTCACGAGAGAGATTGTAATCATAGGCAATTCTTTGCTCAGGAATTAGATAGCCATGTGTGTCACAAGGACAACACCTTCAATATAGCGAGCTGTCTACCTGGAGCCAGGGCAGTACATATTGAGAAAGTTAGAAGGGATACTGAAGGTGACAGGTAGAGACTGAATGGATGAAGTCCAAGTATTGGGGTAAATGGCACAGGGAGTAATAATATAGGGGCCTTCAAAGCCTCATATATGAGAATTGGCTCAAAATGCAAAAGATAGAGGATACAAAATAAATACAATGTTCGCTGGTATCCTTTCAACATTTTGGAAAGGAGGGGAGTTTACCCAAAGAATGGAGGAGATAAACGTATGGTGCAAGAACAATGCTACCTTCATAAAATAACAGGGAATACTTCCAGAATAAAAAGGACTGGGACAGAAGAAATGGGCTGCACTTAAACCAAGTAGGGACAAACAACTTGCAAGGAACATCAAGACAGCAATGGAAAATCATTTAAACTAGACATGTGGGGTGAGGGATTGGGGGGGGGGGGGCAGTGGAGCAGTAAGAAACAGGATCATTGGTGAGAAAGCAATCAACAAAGAAAGACGAAACTTAGATTTATATAGTGCCCTCCCAACAGGTAGGTATCGGTGCAGATACCATGTGAGACACATGATACAAAAACCTGGAATAGGCAGACATGGGGGAATGTAGGAGGAGACAAATCTATGATAACATGAACACTAGAAGGATTAGAAATAAAATGCTGGACTGTTGTGGTAGTATGGAACTACAATATGATGGGAATATCAGAAACATAGCTTATTACAGAGGATGGAAATTAATACAACATTCAGCGGTACAGAGGGTTTAGAAAAATAAGTGGATCAATAGAAGGCTGTGTAGCTCTAGGTCAGGAACACCTGCGGGGGTTATGCTGTAGACTACCTGGTCAGCATATGAAAGAGGAAAATTTGCCCTATGAAGAGATAGGAAGGATATGTGAGAACAGGAATTTGTATTAATGGGGGACTTCAATCAATCAAATATAAATTGGGAAAACCCAAGTGGTTTCGAGTCAGAGTTGGTAGATCTAATACATGACTGCTTCTTGACCCAGTATATCAAGGAAGCCACAAGTGCAATGCTCATCTTGATCTGGTATTCATAAATAACCCAAAAAAAGGTTCAGGAAATGGCTGTCCTCGCACCCTTGGGGGACAACAAACCCAGAATGATAAATATTAGCTTGATCTGGGAGTCAGAAATAATGAGGAGGAGGATTACAATTTTAAAAAGGGGTAAGTTCCTTGAAATTAGGGAACAACTAAAGCAAATAATTGAGGAAGGTTGTTCAATAGAAGGCAAATGGAACACCTTTAAAGGTATAATGCTGAACATATAGAATAAATACATTCCCAAAACCAACAAACTCAGACTACACGAATGTGACCCTAACTGGATGAGCAAGCAAATTAGAAGTATGACAATGAGGAAAATGGCATGTAGAAATTTTGCAGGGAGAAAAGAGAAGGGGCCCACTGGAATGAATACAAGAAACTGTAGAAATATGTTAAAAACGAGATCAGAGGTGGAGAGAGACCTGGAAAAAAGCATAGCAGTGGAGACGAAGCATAACAGTAAAAAAAACGTTTACTGTAACAGTAAGAGGGCAGTCAAAAAAGAGGTGGAAACAACAACTTGCATTTATGCAGCACCTTTAACTTTCAAAAGAAGCTACAAGGCGATTGAGAGAAACGCAAGGAAAAAATGGACACCCAGCCAAAGAAAGGGTTGATCAAAAGCTTAGTCAAACAGGTGGGTTTTAATTAGAGTCTAAAAGGAAGAGAGGAAGTTGGAGGGCCGGGCAGGGTGGTGGGAGGCGGAATCCCAGAACGTGGGGCCACAAAAGATGCAAAATTGGCTTGAAATTGAGGATGAGCACAGAATAGTATATATTCCGAATGAATACTTTCTCCAATTCACAAAGGAAGACACGATATCCCAAGTAAAATCAATGGCTAATCAGGCTCAAGATAAATAAAAACCCCAGGAATAGATGGTATTATCCAAGATTGCTGCAAGAGACTAGGCTAAAGGTTTGTGAAGCATTAATAATCATTGAGGGAGTCAGTACACACTAGGGTGGTACCAGAAGATTGGAAACAGGCTAATGTAGTGCCTCTAATAAAAAGGTGACAAAACAGACACCGGCAACTACAGACCATTAGTCTTACCTCCATTCCATGTAAAATAATGGAATCCGTTATCAGTAATAAATTTGAGAACTATCTGTACGACAATAACCTTGTTAACAGCAGGCAGTGTGGATTCAGAAAGGGAAGATTCTGTCTAACCAAGCTCCTCGACTTCTTTGGGCAAGTGACAACCCAAGTGGACTGTGGTAAGCCCTATGAACATGACTTCAAAAAGGCCTTTGACAGTTCTACATGAGAAACTATTAAACGCAAAGCTGTGGGGATTCAGGGTAAATCCTGGGACTGCTTAAGAAACTAGTTGAAGAGGAGGCAACAATGAGCGCTTTTTTCAGGAGTTAGGTCAGACTGGAAGGAAGTACGGAGTGAGGTGCCTCAGGGCTCAGTGTCGGGACTACTACTGTTTCTAATTTATGTAAATGACCTAGATTCAGAAATTCAATTCAAAGAGGTCAAATTTGCAGATAATACAAAATAAAGAGGGGCAGTGGAATTGGAAGACAGCAGCTCAGAAATTACAGAATGAGTTGGATGAGATATGTAAGTGGGCAAAACAATGAGGAGGATAGTGATAGACTTCAAGAGGACATAGACAGGCTGGTGGAATGGGCGGACACGTGGCAGATGAAATATAAACTAAAGGGTACAATCCTAACTGGGGTGAATGAACAGAGAGACCTGGGGGGTATATGTGCACAAATTGTTGAAGGTGGCAGGGCAGGTTGAGAAAGCAGTTAAAAAAGCTTATGGGATCCTGGGCTTCATGAATAGAGGTATAGAGTACAAAAGCGTGGAAATTATGATGAACCTGTATAAAACACTGGTTTGGCCTCAACTGGAGTATTGTGTCCAATTCTGGGCACTGCACTTTAGGAAGGATGTGAAGGCCTTCGAGAGGGTGCAGAAAAGATTTACGAGAATGATTCCAGGGATGAGGGACTTCAGTTACGTAGATAGACTGGAGAAGCTGGGGCTGTTCTCCTTAGAGCAGAGAAGATTATGAGGAGATTTGATAGAGGTGCTCAAAATCATGAGGGGTCTGGACATAGTAGATAGAGAGAAACTGTTCCCATTGGCAGAAGGGTCGAGAACCAGAGGACACGGATTTAAGGTGATTGGCAAAAGAACCAAAGGTGAAATAAGAAAAAACTTTTTTACGCATCGAGTGGTTAGAATCTGGGATGCAATGCCTGAAAGGGTGGTTGAAGCAGACTCATTCATTCCCTTGAGTATAGAAGATTATGTAGTGATCTAATTGTGGTGTTGATTAAAGGAGTTGACAGAGTAGATAGAGAGAAACTATTTCCTCTGGTGGGGGAGATCAGAACAAGGGGGCATACCTTAAAATTTGAGCTAAGCCATTCAGGAGTGATGTAAGGAAGCACTTCTTCACACAAAGGGTAGTGAAAATCTGGAAAACTCTCCCCCAAAAAGCTGTTGACGCTAGGTCAATTGAAAATTTCAAAACTGAGATTGATAGATTTGTTAGGCAAGTCTATATGAAGTTAAGATACAGATCAGCCATGATCCAATTGAATGGCAGAACAGGCTTGGGGCTGACTGGCCTACTCCAGTTCCTATGTAATCCCAGTGTCAGGGGTATGACTATAAACAAAGTGCAAAAAGTTGGGCTTTTCAGCCTGGACAGGAAGCATCTGATCTATTAGAGGTATATAGGATTAAGCATGTAGAAAAAGTTAACCTAGAATATAATTTTAAATTAAACTGTGGGAGTAGAACTAGGAGGCACAGGTTCAAACTAGAGAAGGGTAGTTTTAGGACTGATGCCAGGAATTCTTTCTTCACACAGAGTAATCAATGTCTGGCACAAACATCCACATAGAGTAGTGGAGGCAAAAACCCTGGAATCATTTAAGAAGCAATTGGATGCTACAATGGAGGTAGGTGGCAATAGGATCTCTAGATGGATGAATCAAATGGGCCAAAAGGCCTTCCTCATCCATTATTAGCATGTGAACAATTTGGGCACTAAAGTCTGCTTCATTTTTTTGCCCCATTCTACAGCCTGATTCACCCCACAATGGGTGGACAGAAATGCTTCCCCCCACTTTGGGAATTTCAGAGTCAACCATTTTTATTCTAACATTTTGCTCATGATGTGCTGAAGTTAGAGAGATTGATGAGAGTCAGTCATTCCTTCCACACCCAGTCCCATGAGTTAGGTACATCTCTTATACAGACTCTGAAACCCAGAGAGAAATCATGCATTGTTGGTATCAAAGCTACCACTTCTGCAAAGAGCCATCAGAGGCGCGTGGCAATATCATTTCTAATTTATGTTTCATTTGGCAATGCAATGTGGAGGTTTTTGCCACCAAATAAATAAAAGCATTTTCATTATTCTTGCGTGATGTGGTGGGTGTGAATCTGTTTCTGAGATAGCACAGGAAATGTAAGGGGTCATTTCCCTCCAGGTTGTCGCATCAACATTTTATTAAAGGTTATCAAAAATGTTAGAGAAACAGCTAGTGCTCCATTAATGATGAACGGATTATATACATTTTTAAATGGAGCAGACTTACTGCAATAAACTTGATTCACAGCACCTAAAATTGTTACTGTGCATAAAGCCAACGATTTTTCATTAACAGAACTGCTATCGGATAAAACCAAGCTTTGGTTCTTCTTACTAATGCCTATACTTTTAAGCAATTAGCAATGATAGTTTTTTCATACATTCATATCTCTTAAGTGTTTGTAGTCATGATAGGGTTTCTAGCTATTTGGCAAGAATTGCTGCAAAGAGAGAAAAAGAGAAAGAAAATATATTACAACCAGAATATCCCTCAGCTGAAATTTCTGGCTGAGCCTCACAGTACCAAGCCATGGTGGAACGTTTAACATTTCTCCACTGACTTCAGCCACTATTGAATCCACCTTAAGCTTGATACAAGTAGATTTTTAACAACCCTCAGACTGCCTTCAACAGTGTGTTGATGAGAATGTGTGCTGGTCAAGATGTCACAATTACAATCATCTTGCTGAACAGACAGAGCTGGTCAATTGGAGTTATTGGCTTTTCCACAGATGCAGTTTCCATGCTGCACACAAACAAATCGGATGGGAGTGAGCACTTACTAGTTTATAGAGATCTGCCACGCTTATCTGTTCTGGATCGACCATTTCAAAGTCCTTTCTGGGAACCAGGTCCATGCCCATCTGTCTGATGAATGAGAGAGAATTATATTAGAGCACAAACAATATGCATTTAACCCAAGATATTTTACAGGCTTTTGAGATTCAAAAATGTACACTAATGTATTACTTTCTACATATTTTGCATACATATAATGCTGGATGTTATGTAACGCAAAGAGAAAATAAACCGTCTTTCAGATGAGACGTTATACCGAGGTCCCGTCTGCCCTCTCAGGTGGACTTAAAAGATCCTATGGCACTATTTTGAAGAAGAGCAGGCGAGTTATCCCTCAATCAACATCACTAACACAGATTATCTGGTCATTATCACATTGCTGTTTGTGGGAGCTTGCTGTGTGCAAATTGGCTGCCGCGTTTCCTACATTACAACAGTGACTACACTTCAAAAAGTGTAGTCATTGGCTGTAAAGTGCTTTGGGACGTCTGGTGGTCGTGAAAAGCATTATATAAATGCAAGTCTTTCTTTTTAAACAGACGGTCCAGTAAATTCTGAAAGAAAAAATTAAACTTTGATCTTTATTTTCAGTTAAAGCAGATCAAGCTCCTCAAAGGGTTAAACAAGACCAGCATGACCAGTCGTAACAAAGTTTTTTCATTGAGGCCTAAAATTGGCTTCATTGCCCTTGGGATAGATTAGCCACAGCTCCCGTTCCTGATTGCTAGCCGATGATTCCTCTTGTAAGTATTATGTGTTGACATGAGGTGAGGACAAGATTTTGCTCAACTAGGAGGTACCCCAGGGTCAGAGATGGCAAACACACATTCTTTAGGCACAAACATGAAAAGGGCACTTGTGCGAAGGACTGGAGAGCTTCTGGCACCTGTGGAATCGTAGGCGAATAGGAGGAAACTGGGGTAGGGAGGGGGAAGAGAAGAGATCCTGCAAGCAAATACCTGGAGACCTTGGCAACCCTATAAAGTTATACAGCTGTGATTCTAAAATGCAGATAGCATAGAATAGAAACAACAGTGACAACAGTACATCCAACAGTTTGAGTCCAGTAGACTGGCTGTAGGTTTGTCAGCAAATATGTGAACTGAGATTTTAGAAAACAAGTTTTGCATTTTAAGTTATTCCTCATGGGTTTCAACAATATTCATGAACAATACTAACAAACCCCAATACAGAAGGCCCGCTCCTCTATATTAACCGCCATAAGGACTTGGTTTTTGAAAACTTAAGATTTTGCTCTATTTATCATCAGTTTCCAAGACTAATTATATCGTCATGAGTAGTTTCTTCTCCTTTTGGGACTTCAGCTACCACAAGCACAGTTTATTTTCTGCGAGAATGTACACCTCTTTTAATCTTCCTTTATCACAATATATTAGGAATTATGGCGAATATTGGAAAGAAATTAAATTGCGAAATGAAATTGCTCCAATAAAACCAGAGATCAATCTCTGATGTATTCCTTAAATCATTGACAAACTGATTCTGATTTTGCATGTTCTTTGCAGAAGATACTGTTCACAATGTCATACTTTAAACTGCCCTTTTTGTATGCTGAAAACCCCCAGCAGGAATATAAGGGCCAGGAATGCTTTAAACTAAATAGTGGGGGAAGGGGGGGGTTCAGGTGAGGGGAAATTTAAAAAGTCAAAGAGAAAGGAGAAGGCAATAGTGCAGGGTAGCGATAGGGGTAATGATAACCAGAGTGTGACAGGAAGGGACAGAGCATATAAACATAAGAGTGCACCAAAAAGTAGAGTGGTTGCAAGGTGACCAAGACTGGGAACTGAATATTCAGGGGTATTTGACATTTTGGAAGGATAGGCAGAAAGGAAAAGGAGGTGGGGTAGCTCTGTTAATAAAGGATGAGATCAGTGCAGTAGTGAGAAATGATATTGGTTCAGAAGATCAAGATGTAGAATCAGTTTGGGTGGAGATAAGAAATAATAAGGGAAAGAAGTCACTGGTGGGATTAGTCTATCTGCCCCCCTAACAGTAGCTACACTGTAGGACAGAGTATAAATCAAGAAATAATGGAGGCGGGAGATTCGAGAGTAAACAGAGCGGGAGATTCTGTGAGTAAACAGGGCGGGAGATTCAGTGAGTAAACAGCGCGGGAGATTCTGAAAGTAAACAGAGTGGCGGCAGCAGCGGACCTGCGAGGGAGCAGCGGCTGTGGGAGAAAATAAAGGTCGGTGATTTTCAGGCCCAGTCGAGCAGCAGGAGCGGCAGCAGAATTCGAGAGTGACGTCACAGTACAGAAAGTGATGCCGGCGCAGGGGAAGAAGCTGATTGGTGAGTAGTGAGTGAGTGCTTTTTTTTACTTCCATTTTAAGTTTATTTCTTTTAAGGTAGTTCATAGTTAAGGTAGTTAGGGAGAGCGAAAATCCGAGAGTTTAAATTTGAGGTAAGAGTTTTTAAATTAAAAGTATGGCAGGGGACCTTGGTCCCGTGTGTTGCACAGCCTGCAGCATGTGGGAATTCCTAGACGCTTCTTGCAGTCAGGATGACCACATGTGCAGTAAGTACCAACGGTTTGGCCAACTTGAGATCCGGTTTTTCGGAGCTCGAGCGTCAGCTGGAGGCACTGCGGTATATCCATGAGGCTGAGAGTTACGTGGACAGCACGTTTTTAGACGTGGTCACCCCGCAGCTTAAGAAAGTGCAGTCAGAGAGGGAATGGGAGACCACCAGTCAGAAGAAGGGGGGCAGGCAGTCAGGAAAGCCCCAGAGTGCATCTCACTCAACAACCGTTTTTCTGTGTTGGAAAACGGTGAAAGTGACGGTTCCTCTGGGGAGTGCAGCCAGAGCCAAGTTCACGGCACTGTGGGTGGCTCAACTGCACAAGGGGGGAGGAGTAAGAGTGGAAGGGCAATAGTGGTAGGAGACTCAATAGTGAGGGGTGCAGACAGGTGTTTCTGCGGCCGCAGACGTGACTCCAGGATGGTATGTTGCCTCCCTGGTGCCAGGGTCAAGGATGTCACTGAACGGCTGCAGGGCATTCTGAAGGGGGAGGGCGAACAGTCAGAGGTCGTGGTTCATATTAGTACCAACGACATAGGTAGAGTGAGGGATGAGGTCCTGCAACAAGAATTTAGGGAGCTAGGTAGCAGATTAAAAAGCAGGACCTCAAAGGTCGTAATCTCTGGATTACTCCCGGTGCCACGTGCTAGTGAGTATAGAAATAGGAGGATAGAGCAGATGAATGCGTGGCTAAAGAGTTTGTGCAGGAGGGAGGGCTTTAGTTTCCTGGATCACTGGATCTGTTTCTGGGGAAGGTGGGACCTGTACAAGTCAGACGGGTTGCACCTGAACCGGAACGGGACCAACATCCTTGCGGGGAGGTTTGCTAGTGCTGTTGGGGGGGGGGGGGGTTTAAACTAACTTGGCAGGGGGATGGGATGCGGAGTGGAGCTATAGTAGGGGGTGATGCACAGCCAAATATAGAGGAAAAAACAAGTCAGCCTGGAAGGCAGAGCAAATATGTAACGGCACAAGGGAGTATGGCAAGGCTGGATGGCATTTATTTTAATGCAAGGAGTCTTGCTAGTAAGGCAGATGAATTGAAAGTGTTGATGAACACATGGGAGTATGATATTGTTGCTATCACAGAGACATGGTTGAGGGAGGAGCAGGACTGGCAGCTCAATATTCCAGGGTATAGAATCTTCAGGCGAGACAAAGTTCCTCATGGGAGACTGGTCAAGAAGGTAAGAGCCCATGGGATCCAGGGAAATTTGGCACATTGGATCCAAAATTGGCTGAGTGGCAGGAGGTAGAGGGTGATGGTCGAAGGTTGTTTTTGTGACTGGAAGCCTGTGTCCAGTGCTGTACCGCAGGGATCGGTGCTGGGTCCCTTGTGTTTGTAGTGTACATTAATGATTTAGATATGAATGTAGGAGGTATGATCAGTAAGTTCGCAGATGACACGAAAATTGGTGGAGTGGTAAATAGCGAGGAGGGAAGCCTCAGGCTACAGGATGATATAGACGGGTTGGTCAGATGGGCAGAACAGTGGCAAATGGAATTTAACCCTGAAAAGTGTGAGGTGATGCATTTTGGGAGGACTAACAAGGCAACGGAATACACAATGAATGGTAGGACCCTAGGAAGGACAGAGGATCAGAGGGACCTTGGTGTGCATGTACATAGATCCCTGAAGGCAGTAGGACAGGTAGATAAGGTGGTTAAGGCGGCATATGGGATACTTGCCTTCATTAGCCGAGGCATAGAATATAAGAGCAGGGAGGTTATGATGGAGCTGTACAAAACGCTAGTTAGGCCACAGCTGAATACTATAGGAAGGATGTGATTGCATTGGAGGGGGTGCAGAGGAGATTCACCAGGATGTTACCTGGGCTGGAGCGTTTCAGCTATGAAGAGAGACTGGACAGGCTGGGGTTGTTTTCCTTAGAGCAGAGAAGGTTGAGGGGGGACCTGATTGAGGTGTACAAAATTATGAGGGGCATTGATAGGGTAGTTAGATCGGAACTTTTCCCCTTAGTAGAGGGGTCAATAACCAGGGGGCATAGTTTCAAGGTAAGGGGCAGGAGGTTTAGAGGGGATTTGAGGAAAAACTTTTTCACCCAGAGGGTGGTTGGAATCTGGAACTCACTGCCTGAAAGGGTGGTAGAGGCAGGAACCCTCACAACATTCAAGAAGCATTTAGATGAGCACTTGAAACGCCATAGCATACAAGGCTACGGACCAAGTGCTGGAAAATGGGATTAGAATAGATAGGGCTTGATGGCCGGCGCAGACACGATGGGTCACTTTCTGTGCTGTATAACTCTATGAATCTATGAGGTTTGTAAGAAAGGTACTGCAATAATCATGGGCGATTTAATCTTCATATAGATTGGACAAATCAAATTGGCAAGGGTAGCCTTGAGGACGAATTCATAGAGTGTATTCGAGATGTTTTCTTAGAACAATACGTTGTGGAACCAACCAGGGAGCAGGCTATTTTAGATCTGGTATTGTGTAATGAGATAGGATTAATTAATGATCTCATAGTAAAGGATCCTCTAGGGAAGAGTGATCATAGCATGATGGAATTTCAAATTCAGTTTGAGGCTGAGAAACTTGGGTCTCAAACTAGTGTCCTGAACTTAAATAAAGGCAATTACAAAGGTATGAAGACAGAGTTGGCTAAAGTGGACTGGGAAAATAGATTAAAGGGCAAGACGGTAGATAAGCAGTGGCAGACATTTAAGGAGATATTTCATAACTCTCAGCAAAGATATATTCCAGTGAGAAAGAAAGACTCTAAGAGAAGGATGAACCATCCGTGGCTAACTAAGGATGTTAAGGATGGTATCAAATTGAAAACAAAGGCATACAATGTTGCGAAGATTAGTGGTAGGCTAGAGGATTGGGAAATTTTTAGAAACCAGCAAAGGACGACTAAAAAAATAATAAAGAGGGAGAAGATTGAATATGAGAGTAAACTAGCAAGAAATATGAGAACAGACAGTAAGAGCTTCTACAGGTATATAAAAAGGAAGAGAGTAGCTAAAGTAAACGCTGGTCCCTTAGAGGATGAGACTGGGGAATTAACAATGGGAAACAGGGAAATGGCAGAGACTTTGAACAAATATTTTGTATCGGTCTTCACAGAAGATGACACTAAAAGCATCCCAATAATAAATAATCAAGGGGCTATAGGGAGGGAGGAACTTAAAACAATCACTATCACTAGAGAAAAAGTACTAGGCAAACTAATGGGATTAAAGGTGTACAGGTCCCCTGGACTTGATGGCCTGCATCCTAGGGCCTTAAAAGAAGTGGCTGCAGAGATAGTGGATGCATTGGTTGTAATCTACCAAAATTCCCTGGATTCTGGAGAGGTCCCAGTAGATTGGAAAACCACAAATGTAACGCCCCTATTCAAGAAAGGAGGGAGACAGAAAGCAGGAAACTATGGACCAGTTAGCCTAACATCTGTCATTGGGAAAATGCTGGAGTCCATCATTAAGGAAGTGGTAGCAGGACATTTAGAAAATCTTAATACAATCAAGCAGATTCAGCATGGTTCTATGAAAGGGAAATCATGTTTGACAAATTTGTTGAGTTCTTTGAGGATGCAACAAGCAGGGTGGATAAAGGGGAACCAGTAGATGTAGTGTATTTGGATTTCCAGAAGGCATTTGATAAGGTGCCACATAAAAGGTTACTGCACAAGGTAAGAGCTCACGGGGTTGGGGGTAATATATTAGCATGGATAGAGGATTGGCTAACTAACAGAAAACAGAGAGTTGGGATAAATGGGTAATTTTCAGGTTGGCAAACTGTAACTAGTGGGGTGCCACAGGGATCAGTGCTGGGGCCTCAACTATTTACAATCTATATTAATGACTTGGATGAAGGGACCGAGTGTACTGTAGCCAAATTTGCTGATGATACAAAGATAGGTGGGAAAGCAAGTTGTGAGGAGGACACAAAGAATCTGCAAAGGGATATAGATAGGTTAAGTGAGTGGGCAAAAATTTGGCAGATGGAGTATAATGTGGGAAAATGTGAGGTTATCCACTTTGGTAGGAAAAATAAAAAAGCAAATTATTATTGAAATGGAGAGAGACTACAAAATGCTGCGGTACAGAGGGATCTGGGGGGTATTTGTACATGAAACACAAAAAGCTAGCATGCAGGTACAGCAAGTAATTAGGAAGGCAAATGGAATGTTGTCCTTTATTGCAAGGGGGGATGGAGTATAAAAGTAAGGAAGTCTTGCTATAACTGTACAGGGCGTTGGTGAGACCACACCTGGAGTACTGCGAACAGTTTTGGTCTCCTTATTTAAGGAGGGATATACTTGCATTGGAGGCAGTTCAGAAAAGGTTCACTAGGTTGATTCCTGAGATGAGGGGGTTGTCTTATGAAGAAAGGTTGAGCAGGTTGGGTCTATACTCATTGGAGTTTAGAAGAATGAGAGGTGATCTTATTGAAACATATAAGATTCTGAGGGGGCTCGACAGGGTAGATGCTGAGAGGATGTTTCCCCTCATGGGGGAATCTAGAACTAGGGGGCACAGTTTCAGAATAAGGGGTCGCCTATTTAAAACGGAGATGAGGAGGAATTTCTTCTCTCAGAGGGTCGATAATCTTTTGAATTCTCTACCCAGAGAGCTGTGGAGGCTGGGTCATTGAATATATTTAAGGTGGAGATAGACAGATTTTTGAACTACAGGGGAGTCAAGAGTTATAGGGAGCGGGCAGGAAAGTGGAGTTGAGGCCAAGATCAGATCAGCCATGATCTTATTGAATGGCGGAACAGGCTCAATGGGCCAAATGGCCTACTCGTGCTCCTATTTCTTATGTTCTTAGGCTGCTTGTATATTGGGTTTAGTGTGCGACAGCGCTGCCAGCTTCCAAATCTCTCACAATCAATAATATCCCCCCACAAGTAAACTTGCTATATTCACTGAGGCCAAATGTCAGTAAGACCCATCTTTAAAAACATGATCTTTCTGGCAGCTTGCCTGACATAATCCAGCAACTCTACAAGCGGGTGCTGTTGTGCCTCAGGAGCTACTGGCACTAACCCAATATATAAACAACTAACTGTGGGATGTTAGAACAGGATTAAATATATGTAACTGATGGAGTATAATGTGGGAAGATGTGAGGTCAACAGGCTAATTGATTCAGCAGACTATGATCTTGTCCTCAACCAATTTCCTTTCCAACAAGAGTTATTGAGCAGCATTGGAGCAGAAATCCTAGCTACTTGAGCAAACAGCCAGGGTGGGGAATTGTAGTTACGGCAAAGATATGGCTTTTTTGGCAGGAGCCTAGCAGGATGGTTTTGTTAAATTGAGAAACTTCTAGCTCATCCATCATTTAACGTTGAACGAGTAGTCTGATAGCACAGTGGTTATCGTGGAGTTGAGGTTGGTGGTAGAGAAGTGTCGGCTGTGGCTCAGCTGGTAGCACTCTCGCCTCGGAGTCCGAGGTTTGTGGGTTTAAGTCCCACTCCAGAGACTTAAGCACAAAATCTAGGCTGACACTCCAGTGCAGTACTGAGGGAGTGCTGCACTGTCTGGGGTGCTGTCTTTTGGATGAAATGTTAAACCAAGGACCCGTCTGCCCTCTCAGGTGAATATAAAAGATCCCAGGTTACTATTTCGAAGAGCAGGGAATTCTCCCTGGTGTTCTGGCCAATACTTGTCCTGAACCAACATCACTAAAGCAGATTATCTGGTCATTATCACACTGCTGTTTGTGGGACCTTGCTGTGCGTAAATTAGCTGCTGCATTTTCTATATTACAACAGTGATAACACTTCAAAAGTACTTAATTGGCTGTAAAGCGCTTTGGGAAGTCCTGAAGTTGTGAAAGATGCTAAATAAATCCAAGTTCTTTCTTTACTGCCCTGGATGAGATCTATTAACTCAGCACAGACCAGGGCTCATTCCTGGGTCCTTGTGGTGTGTATGGCTCTGTAAAATACTTGTAACTAGGCCATCAGAGAGAGCATAAACACACTTAATTAGTTGCTAGGAAGTGTGCAACATTATTATGGTTTTCCCCAAATCCCACAGGCCCTTTGGTGGCGGTGCACTTAAGCTCAGTTCTGCTCCTCATCACGTGGTCCACCGCTTAGATCAGGAACCATTCCATGGGAACTGCAAGGTGAACCAAGAAATGTTGAAGCCTAGGCTACAGCGTAGCAGTCAATCACTCTACCACTGGAGCTCATGGCCATCTATACACTCGGAAGCATCTTTATTGAGATGCCTGTGTAGTGAACCAGAGGTTTTCTTTAGGTTAGCCTGTCGTTCAAATCAGCCAAACACTTTTAAATGAATAATAACGAGTAGATCGAACAGTCAATGAATCCATTAACAAAGTGCCTGTTAAGACACTTCTGCTGTACTCAGATTTAGGAGATCAGTTAAGAGGTGCTCAAGGCATATTGTGTCTAATTTCAGAGCAGCAGTATGTGATTTCAACATGCCTTCTCCTAAATGGTGAAGAAAGTCTTTGCATAGAATGCTCAAGGAGCTCAAGTGAATCCAGCACTGGTGTCAAGCAACATTGCAAGCTTACAAATAAGCCACAGCTAGCATCACCAGGGCAAACTATCATCTAAGGAACCTGGCTCATTAATTCAGGGCAATGTATACATCATGTCTGCATTCACTTATCAGATCATTTATCTTTTACCGCTCATGCATCAAACTTATATAGCGTATTACACAGAACACAAGCAATAATATCTTGCACCGCTATTCATTTTCAAACACAACGGGCTTAATATTCCGATCCCTACGGGTGTGTACGTGCTGTGTACTCACCCGTAGGGACATCGGAAATGCCGGTTTCAGGCATGCCAAGCGCATGCGCTGAAAACCGGCATTTCCGATCTGTCAAGAATGCTCTTGACAGATCGGACGCCTGCCCTGGAGAAGGGCCTCTGCGGGCGGATAGTTCCGCTTCCTGGAGAACCTCCGCCCGCAGAAAACCCTTAGAAATCTTACCCCTGGTAAAAGCAGGCGTAAGGCCTGCTTTTACCAGCATAAGAGTTGAAAAGAGTAAAAAAAAAATGTTTTCACTCATTTATCATTTAAAAATACTTTTAAAAAGGTGTTTATTATTAGCCCTGTAAAAAGCTTTAATTCTTTTTTTCAAAAAATTTAATTTTTGTTTAAAATAATTAATTTATGGTAATTTCAACTCATTTTAAAAATGTGATTTTTAAAATATGTATTTAATATTTTACAGTGTTTTGGGGGTGATCTCCATTCATATATTTGACAGGTCTATCTGTCAAGTGTATGAAGGGAGATTCCCTTCTCCTATTGGCTCCCCGTGGCCCACGTGATCCCAGGGACGCTCGCGAACCGCATACGCCCCTGGGATACGTGGGCCCTGCACATTTCGAGTTGGAGAGGCCCAGGAGCGGAAGTATATGCACCTCGGGAGCCCTCAGGTAAGTCCGTAAATTTTTTCCAGATTGGAGGCCGCCGCACGCAGGAAGCCTCCGATCGGAAAATACTGGCCAACGACTTACTTTTGTGCTCCTGAATTGTATTTGATGGCAGGAAGAGAAGGGGCAGTTAAATAGCTAAACTAGAATCAGGCCATTTGGTAAAACGGGCAATGGGTTATTTACACCAAATTAGGGTTACCAACTCTCCAAGATTGACCTGGAGGCTCCAGGAAATAAAGATTGAGCTACTGGACATTACAAGAAACTCAGGAGCAAAATTACAGGGGCATTTTTAAAAATTCATGTTTTTTTCCATTTTCTAATGCCAGTGGGAGAAGTAGGGAGCGAGTGGAAGTTGAAGGGCGCGGGTGGGAGAGGGAGGGAGGGAGGAAGCGACTGGCAGAGGGAAATCATAGAACTATAGAATGATACAGCACAGTTGGCTATTCTGCCCATCGTGCCTGTGCTGGCTCTTTGAAAGAACTCTCCAATTCGTTCCTTTTCCCTGCTCTTAGCTATAGCCCTGTAATTTTTTTTCCCTTCAAGTATTTATCCAGTTCTCTTTTGAAAGTTACTATTGAATCTGCTTCCACCACATTTTCAGGCTGTTCCTTCCAGATCGCAACAACTCGCAGAGTAAACATTTTTTTCCTCATGTCGCTTCTGGTTCATTTGCCAAGCACCTTAAATCTGTGTCCTTTGGTTGCCGACTCTTCTGCCACTTGAAACAGTTTCTCCTTACTTACTCTATCAAAACCATTCATTTATTTGAACACCTGCATCAAATCTCCTCAACCTCTCTGCTCGAAGGAGAACAACCCCAGCTTCCGTCTCTCCACATAACAGAAGTCCCTCATCCCTGGTACCATTCTAGTAAATGGATATGCTTAGAGTGGATAAGTTGCCTGGTCCAGATGGCTTGCATCCAAGGTTGCTAAGGGAATTGGGGGAGGAGATAGCAGAGGGCTTGCCATAATTTTCCAATCTTCCCTAGATGCGGGGGAGGTGCCCGAGGATTGGAAAGTGGCTAATGTGACATCATTGTTCAAAAAAGGGTGCAAGGACAATCCTAGTAACTACAGGCCGGTCAGTTTAACATCAGTGGTGGGTAAAGTTTTAGAAGCAATAATCAAGGAAAAAATTAACGGGCACTTGGAGAGGTTTAAGCTGATTAAGGAGAGCCAACACAAATTTGTAAAAGACAGATCGTGTTTGATGAAGCTAATTGAATTTTTTGATGAAGTAACAGGGAGGATTGATGAAGGGAATGCAATGGATGTTGTCTACATGGATTTTAGGAAGGCGTTTGACAAAGCACCACATAGAAGGTTAGTTAAAAACATTTGAGTCTCATGCAATAGGTGGGTCAGTGGTAGCTTGGATAAGGAATTGGCTTAAGGGCAGAAAACAGCGAGTTGTGGTAAATGGCTGTTTTTCAGACTGGAGGATGGCAGACAGTGGTGTTCCCCAAGGGTCAGTGCTGGGGCCACTTCTTTTTTTGATATATATAAATGACCTGGATATTGGAATACAGAGTAGAATTTCTAAATTTGCCGATGACACTAAACTTGGGGGTGGGGCAAACAGTGAGGATGAAACCAATCGACTGCAACAGCACATAGAGAGGCTAGCAGAATGGGCAGACAAGTGGCAGATGGAATTTAATACAGAGTGTGAAGTGATGCATTTTGACAGAAGGAACAGGGAGAGGCAATATACACTTAATGGCACAGTTTTAAAGAGTGTGCAGGGACAGAGGGACCTGGGAGTTAATGTGCATAGGTCCCTGAAGGTGACAGGACATATTGAGAGAGTGGTTAGCAAAGCATATGGGATCTTGGGCTTCATATAGAGGTATTGAGTACAAAAGTAGAGAAGTTATGCTGAACCTTTATAAAACGCTGGTTAGGCCACAACTGGAGTATTTCATCCAGTTCTGGTCACCACACTTTAGGAAGGATGTGAAGGCACTTGAGAGGGTGCAGAGATTTACCAGAATGGTTCCGGGGATGGGGGATCTTAGCTACAAGGACAGGTTGGAGAAGCTGGTTTTGTTTTCATTAGAGCAAAGGAGGTTGAGGGGTGATTTGATAGAGGTGTACAAGATTATGACGGGTTTGGATAGGCTAGACGGGGAAAGGCTGTTCCCACTAGTTGATGGTACAAGGACTAGGGGACACAGATTTAAGGTTTTGGGCAAGAGATACAGGGGGGATGTGAGGAAAAACATTTTTACGCAGCGAGTGGAACTCGCTGCCGACGGAAGTGGTGGAAGCGGAGACACTCAATGTTTTCAAGGGGAGACTGGAAAGTAATTTGAGGGAAATAAACTTGCAAGGCTACAGGGATAGAGCGGGGGAATGGGACTGACTGGATTGCTCTATAGAGAGCCGGCATGGACTCGATGGGCCGAATGGCCTCCTTCTGTGCCGTTATGACTCTAAATCTCTTCTGCACCCTGTTGAAGGCCTTGACATTCTTTCTAAAGTGTGGTGTGCAGAATTGAACACAATACTCCAGCTGAGGGCTAACCAGAGATTTGTAAAGGTTTAGCATGACTTCCTTGTTTTTGTATTCACTGCCTATATTAGTAGAATATTCTCTGGAGTTTAGAAGAATGAGAGGTCCTCTCATTGAAACGTATAAAATTCTTAAAGGACTTGACAGGGTAGATGCTGAGAAGCTGTTTCCCCAGCCTGGAGAGCCTCGAACTAGGGATCATAGTCTCAGGATAAGGGGTCGGCCATTTAGGACTGAGATGAGGAGAAATTTCTTCACTCCGAGGGCTGTGGCTGCTCAGTCGATGAGTAAATTCAAGACTGAGATTGATAGATTTTTGGGTACTAAGGGAATCAAGGAATGTGGGGATAGGACAGGAAAGTGGAGTTGATGTAGAATTTCGGCCAAGATCTTATTGAATGCCGGAGCAGGCTCGAGGGGCCATATGGCCTACTCCTACTCCTATTTCTTATGTACTTAGGCCCTATTTACAAAGCCAGGTATCCCATACGCTTCGTTAACCGCCTTATCAACTTGTCCTGCCACCTTCAAACATTTGTGAATATGCATCCCCAAGTCCCTCTGCTCTTGCACTCTCCTCAAAATAGTACCATTTAGATTATACTACCTCTCCATATTGTTTCTCCCAAAGTGCACGATACTTGATCTAGCAAAGTACTTAATTTTTTCCTATTAGATTTAATGTGCCAATTACACATATAGTTATTACATCATGGGTAGTCTGGTTTCTGGAACATTATGTTTAGTTGCTAAGCTGGTCTCTCCCTTTAACAGCACTCAAGTACTTCCTGTGGGAATCCAAAACTGCAGTGTATATTTCAGGCTCCAGGCCACTGACTAATTTTCTTTCTTTCTTAAAAGATTTGATTTGCATCTATAACATTTGGAGTCTGATGGTAGCACACTAGACATGATACACACATATACAAATCTGCTTTGGTGTCGCTCAGAGTAAGTTGGATGACACACTTTTAAGGACAGAAGAGTTATATCATGTAATTCACAATGTATTATTCTGCTGCTAAAGTGATACTGTGTCCTTTTAAGGCCATCATATCTAATTATTGTAAAGTAAAGAGTCTCAGATCAATCATAATTTAATTTTGCTTGGTCAGAGAACTGTTCAGATGAGAAAATGCTAGTCACTTTCCAATCAAAGTACCCAGCATTAAATTACATGCTGTTTTCTGTTTTTTGAATGGATTGTTTTGCATCTATAATTAAGTGTAAGATCCACCACACCTATGTGATAGACAAAATATGTATCACATGAAAGAGAAAAAGACAGCAAAGCAAAAATGCTATTTTTCTAGTATAGCTGCTTACACGTAATCATCTGCATGCATATTGCATGTCCAGAACTTTTACAGAGTTATCACCAGGTAAATTGCACTTATTTTAATTACTTTTGCAGGAATCAAACTTGCAAAAGTAGTTTAGAGTCAAAAGCTGAACTGGCTGAGCATTGCTGCTAATTTCATTGGAAATCAGCTGTCTGGTTTTGGCCTGATTCGTGAGGAACATGTTGAAGTTGGCTGATAATTGGCAGTCTTAGTGGCCTGAATACACATTAAGCCTTGAGTTACACCATGGCCATTATTCTGTAAATGTAGTAACAGATGCAGCTGTCGTGAATTATTGATGGGGTCTGCTGGTACCACAGAATTGAATAAGTAGCATTTAGACAGTGTGCCTGATTGTGAGAAATAAACATTAATCTTTACAGTCTGGTCCAGGCAAAACAGAATTCCCCTTTTCAATGCCATAACTTCCTTATGTTTAAGTTCCACTCTCCAATTTGAGCTCATAACCTAGACTGCTCCTTCAGTGGCGTACTGAGGAAGTGCTGCGCCGGTGGAGGAGATGCACATTCCAGTGGATATAAACATCCCACGTCACTATTCAAGAACAGCAGGACATTCTCCCAGGCACCTGGCCAAGACTCTTCCCTCAACCAACACTGGTCATTCATCTCATTTGCTATTTGCAGGATGTAACTGTGCCCAATTGGCTGCTGGGTTTGCCTACACAACTGTGACTGCACTTCAAAGTAATTCATTGTACAGCAAGCAATTAGGAAAGCAAATGGTATGGCAGCCTTTATTACAAAAGGATTGGAGTATAAGAGTAAAGAAATCTTACTGAAATTATATAGAGCCTTGGTGAGACCACACCTGGAGTACTGTGTACAGTCTTGGTCTCCTTACCCAAGGAAGGATATACTTGCCTTCGTGCGACTGTAACGAAGGTTTGCCACACTGATTCCTGGGATAGGAGGATTGTCCTACGAGACTAGGCCTATAGTCCCCAGAATTTAGAAGAGTAAGAGGTGATCTGATTGAAACATATAAAATTCTTACCGGGCTTGACAGGGTAGATGCTGGGAGGATGCTTCCCCGGCTGGGAAGTCTAGAACTAGGGGTCACAGTCTCAAAATATGGGGTTGGCCATTTAGGATGGAGATGAGAAGAAATTTCTTCATTCAAAGGGTTGTGATTCTTTGGAATTCTCTACCTCAGAGGGCTGTGGATGCTCAGTCATTGAGTACATTCAAGACAGAGATCAACAGATTTTTGGATATTAAGGGAATCAAGGGATATGGGGATAATGCCGGGGGGGGGGGGGGGAAGGTGGAGTTGAGGTAGATGATCAGCCATGATCTTACTGAATGGCAGAGCAGACTCGAAGGGCCGAATGGCCTACTCCTGCTTCTATTTCTTATGTTCTTATGTAAAGCACGTGGGATATCCTTCCCACGTAAGGTGTTGTATAAATGCAAGTTCTTATTTTTAAGGATACATTTAGTGCAAGAAAAATGTTTTACAAGTTAATCAACTAATTGGTGAAAAGAATTATTGCAGTTTTCTCTAAATTAACTTTTAAATCCTCTTACACTATTCTTGAACTTTAACCAAGAAATTGACTTCAAATTGCTGCTGCTAAGTTAATCCTACCGTTTCTGTGAAATAGCCCATTAATTAAATGTGAACCAATCAGAAATCACTTCCATTCAATAAACAGGTAGGGGAAAGCTACCACCAACCAACCAGTAACCACCACATAACCAATGAAATGGAACAATTTATTTCAAAGCTGCCAATTAGGAATCAGCAACGACAACCAAACTGACGTATCAAATGATTGAAAAAAATGTATCCAACTGTTTTGATTGGGCATCTTGGTTTCACACAAAGCCCACTCTGTTCAGCTAAAAATAATATTTATTACTCAATAAATTAATAATTCTAGAATAAAAAACACCAACCTTGCCCATAAAGTATGTTAGAAATCCCTCCAAGAATTTCTCCTGCACAAGTTTATTCCTTTCACTGGCGCTTGAGGCTTAATCCTGCTGCATTTGAAGAGCTTGCATTGTGGACCTGGAGTTTGCCTGAATGGAGAGGCTGAACCAGGTAGTGGACTACAGCTCTTGGAATGCACCAGTGTCCCTCAGAGACTGCAATTCCAAGAATTAAGCCACTTTCCACTAAGTCAAAAAGTGGACAAGATGGGCAAGATTTACAAACAGGAATTCTTGGCACTTTTTTTGAATGACTGGGTTTGTTTCATTCATAAATATATTCTAGTACATTGATGATGCATATTGATGTTCTGATTGGACTAACAAATGTTCTTGCTGAGAGGTTAACTAGTACTGTCGGGGAGGATTTAAAGTAATTTGGCAGGGGGAGGGGAACCAGAAAATAAAGAGGAACCAAAATTAGATCAGAGGACAGAGATATAAACGGCAGTAAAGTTAGAAATATCCCAAAGGTTTTAGGGGCCAGATTGAGGAAAATAGCAAAAGTGACAAAAGAGATTGTATGTACGCCAATGTCCATAGTGTAACTAATAAGGTTGGTGAGCTGCAGGCACACATTGCTACATGGGATTATGATGTGGTTGCATTAACAGAGACATGGCTCAAACTAGGCCAGGAATGGGTTCTTAATATTCCTGGTTACCAAGTATTCAGGAATGATAAGAGAAGGAAAAAGAGGAAGGGGTGTGTCAGTATTGATTAAGGATGATGTTACAGTTCTAAATAGAAAGGATTTACTCGATGGTTCTAGGACTGAATCTATTTAGCTTGAGTTGAGGAACAGCTGTTACATTGTTGTGAGTTTATTTTTTAAAGAGAGCTCCAAACGGTGAGAAGTAGATGAGCAAATTTGTCAGCAAATTTCAAAGGTGTGTAACAAAAATAGAGTAGTAATATTAGAAGACTTTAATTATCCTAATATAGACTGGGAAAAACATAGTGCTAAGGGTAGGGGCGGAGAAGAATTTCTGATATGTGCACAGGAAAACTTTCTCAATCAATGGCCCAAAAATTAGTCTCACTACGCGAGAGTACGCACTGTGTACTCTCGCGTATTCTGTCTCCAATTGCCGGTTTTCTGCATGCACTGCGCATGCGCTGAAAACCGGCACTTGGTGATTTCAAAAGGGGGCGGTTCCTAAGTGAACCACGTGCGCGCTACAGGCTGCGCGCACGCAGTGCACTTAGTGCTTTGAACGCGCAGGTAAGCATGGAAGATTTTGCACATAAAGAAAGGAGGCGTAAGACCCTCTTTTAACAAGGTAAGTAGTTAATTAAGTATTATTTTGAATTTTTTTCAACAGGTATATCTTTTTTTAGAGACTTTAAAGAAAGGTAAGTTTATTTTTATAACTTTTAAAAAGATTTTAAATTTTTTCAAAAATTTAATTTTTTGTTTAAAGTGGTTAATTTATTTAACTATACTTATT
This sequence comes from Squalus acanthias, assembly GCA_030390025.1. NCBI lineage: Eukaryota > Metazoa > Chordata > Chondrichthyes > Squaliformes > Squalidae > Squalus > Squalus acanthias. Next base: position 5,437,282 of record CM059444.1, on the reverse strand, counting down.
TTATTAATGTGATGGTTTTTTTTAAATTTAATTGAGGTTCAGCTGTTCTTTTGGGGGGGTATAGTATTCATAGCTTTCACAGCCCTTGCTGTGAAAACTATGAATGAAAGATGGTGTGCTGCCATTGGCTCTAACTGAATCACGTGATCCCACAGCTCGCACGAACTAACTGCGTCTGTGGGATACGCACACACTGCCCAGCTGCTGTCTAGAAACTCAAGTTTGTGCGAGCTCGGAAGGAAAAGGCAGGCGCGCAGTGAGATATCGCGGGGAAGCCTTACCCCCGCAGGAAGGCTCCGTCTTTAATTTCTGGGCCAATATGTCTCAAGTCCAACAAGGAGGGAAGCAGTGTTGGATCTGGTTCTGGGAAATGAAGAAGGGCAAGTTACAGTGGGAGATCATCTAGCTAACAGTAACCACAACATAATTCGGTTTAAAGTATTATGGAAAGAGAACAGAAAATATCAAAGGTGAAAATGTTCAACGGGGGACGAGCTCATTTCAGTGCACAGGTAGATTTGAAAAGGCGATTGCAGGGTAAAGCAGTAACTGAGCAATGGAGGGCTTTCAGGGAAGAGGTAGTTTAAGTACAAACTAGGCATATTTCTTTTCAGGGAAAAGGTAGAGCATCCAAAGCTAATGCGCCTGGATGACAAAGGAAATAAAAGTTAAAATAAAACAGAAAAAGGAGGCTTATGACAAATGTCAGGAACAAGATTCAGTTAATAAACAGGAAGATTATGGAAAGTACAGGAGGGAATTGAAAAATTTAATACAGGAGGCAGAGAGGTTATGAGAAAAGATTAGCAGGCAACATTAAATTGAACCCTAAAACATTTTATAAACATATAAAGTGTAAACAGTTTGCTAGGGAAAACGTTGGGCCTATTAAGGACCCAAAGGGAAAGCTTCATATAGAGGCAGAGTACATGGCAAAAGTATTAAGTGAGTACTTTGCATCTATCTTCACAAAAGACGCGGATGATGTGAATGCTACACTAAAAGAGGAAAGGGAAGTCACGGACAGGATAATAATAGATAGAGAAGTCATACTAAAAGGATTAGCATTACTGAAAGTGGGTAAGTCACCTGGTCCAGATGAAATGCATCTTGGGTTGCTGAAAGAAGCGAAGGTAGAAACAGTAGAGGCATTGGTCACAATCCTTCAATCCTCATTGGATATAGGAGTACTGCCAGAAGACTGGAAGTTGCTAAACTTATACCACTGTTCAAGAAAGGGGAGAGGGATAAACCAGGAAACTACAGGCCAGTGGTGGTGGGAAGTTACTGGAAACCATTATCAAGGACAAAATAAATTTTCATTTGGAAAGGCATAGGTTTATCAAGGAGAGCCAGAATGGATTTGTTAAAGGTAAATCGTGTCTGACTAACTTTAATTCTTTGATGAGGTAACAGAGAAGGTTGATCAAGGTAGTGCAATAGATGTTGTATATATGGACTTTCGGAAGGCATTCGACAAAGTGCCACACAGGAGGCTTATTAAGACGATGGAAGCCCATGGAATTAAGGGGAAAGTGGAGGTGTGGATACAAAATTGGCTCAATGACAGGAAGCAAAGGGTGGTGGTGGATGGATGTTTTTCAGACTGGGAGGTGGTTTGCAGTGGTGTTCCCCAAGGGTCAGTTTTGGGTGCATTACTCAGTGCAAATTTTATAAACGACCTTGACTCGGGTGTAGGGAGCAGCATTACAAGGTTTGCAGATGATACGAAACTTGGCAAAGTAGTAGATCATGACGAGGATAGTTACAGGCTTCAGGCTGACATAAACAGGATGGTGAAATGGGCAGAAGCATAGCAGATGGAGTTCAATGTGGAGAAGTGTGAAGTGAAGCACTTTGGGAGGACTAATATTAAAAAAGACAGCCTACTATAAATGGCACGATTTTGAAAAGTGTAGATGAGCAGAGACACCTTGGTGTCCATATACACAAATCCTTACAGGTGTCAGGGCAAGTTGATATGGTGGTTAAAAAAGCTTACGTGTTACTTGGGTTTATAAATAGAGGAATAGAATATAAAAGCAAAGAGATCATACTAGAACTTTATAAATCACTGGTTAGGCCTCAGCTGGAGTATTGTGGACAATTCTGGGCACCCCGCTTCAGGAAAGATGTTAAGGCATTAGAAAGGGTACAGAGGAGGTTTATCAGGATATTACCAGGGATGAGGGACTTCAATTATAAGGGGAGATTGGAAAAGTTCAGACTGTTCTCCTTGGAACAGAGAAGGTTAAGAGATGACCTAATAGAGGTTTTTAAGATGATGAGAGGTTTTGATAAGGTAAATAGGGAAAAAAATTCCCTCTGGCGAGTGGGTCAATAACCAGAGGTCATAGATTCAAAACCACTGGAAAAAGATCTAGAGGGGAGATGAGGAGAAATTTTTTCACTGAGTTGTTGGGATATGGAACACTCTACCTGAAAAGGGTGGAAGCTGATTCCATAAATAATTTTAAAAGGGAGTTGGACAGGTACTTGAGGATGAGGAACTTACAGGGTTACGGACAAAAAGCGGGGATGTGGGACTAAGCGCGACTACTCTTTCAAGGAGCCAGCACGGGCATGGCGGGCCGAATGGCCTCCTTCTGTGCTCTAAGTTTCTATGATCCTATGAACAAGTTCTCCCAGATACAGCTATCAGATTGGAAATTAGTGCTGGGGAAAAAAAAAATCTCAGAACACCTGCTATCACATTTCTATGTGCCCCTGACTGACAGGAACAGGAAGAGGCCATTCAGCCCCTCAAACCTGCTCCACCAGTCAGTTAGATCATGGTTGATCTGTACCTCAACTCCATTTACCCACCTTTGTTCCATATCCCTGGATACCCTTACCTAACAAAAATCGATCAATCTTAGTTTTGAAAATTCCAATTGACCCAGCATCCACACTAATCAGACATGACCCTACCCATCACAAATTCATGCTGACTCTTTTTGAACTACTAATAATTGTCCAAGTGCTCAATCACTCTGTCTCTGATATTAGATTCCATTAACTTCCCCAACATAGATGTTACACTGACCTGGTTACTTCAGTTTCTCTCTCTCTCTCTTAAATAATGGCGTGACATTTGCAATTTTCCAAATAAATGCACAGTTCCTGAATCTAGAGAGCTTTGGAAATTACGACTAAAGCATCTCTAATTTCCTCACTTATTTCTTTTAATACCCTGGGGTGGAAATCATCAAGTTCTGGAGATTTTTCTGGCTTAAGTCCCATTATTTTCTCTACTTTTTTAAAACTTGTATTAAATCCACTAAGTTCCTCCCCTTGACTTATTTTTAGGTTCCCTTGTACCATTGGTATTTTTTCCTTTTCATCCACTATGAAAATGGATACAAAGAATTTGTTTACCTCATTTACTGCTCTCTCACTCTTAATACATTTATAAAAACTTTTGCTGTTAGCTTTGATATCCCTTGCAAGTTTTTTTTGCACCTCTTATTACTTTCCTTGTATTCCTTTGTTTCTTTTTTATCTCTCTCCCAGTCTGCTGAATTTCGACTTTTCCTTGCATTTGTGTAAGCCTTTTCTTTTAGCTTGATACTGTGTCTTACCTCATTTGTTGGCCATGGTGCTTAACTACAGGTGGATCCATTGTCATTTAGGGGTATGTACCAGTTTTGTCTCTATTAAAAAGAGGTCCAATAGTCCACAGATTTTGCTTGTTTTCTGGTCATATTGTACTCTCGTCCCAGGTCTCCCATGCTGGTAGAACATTACAGCTGAGATTAAATCATAGCAATGGTAGGAGGTCAGAAAGGTTAAATAGGAGGCAGCAGCAGGTGAGGAGAATATGACTGGAGGCAGCTGCAGATTGGGAGTGTTGGTTGGGAGGCAGCGGTTCAGTAAAGTTCTAACAACTGATTAAACAGCTGATAGGACAATAAGGGATAATGGGACATTCACAGTCTACACTATTCAAAAGAATTGTGTTGTGACAATTTATTCAATAAACAGACTATGTTTACCAGGTAATTTTTTTTAAATTGCGCTTTACTTTAAAAGAAAGACTTGCATTTATAAAGCGCCTTTCACGACCTCAAGATGTCCAAAGAGCTTTACAGCTAATAAAGTACTTTTGAAAAATAGTCACTGTTGTAATGTAGGAAAAGCAGCAGCCAATTTTGCACACAGCAAGCTCCCATAAACAGGAATGAGATAATGGTCAGATAACGTTTTTAGTGTTGATTCAGGGATAAACGTTGGCCAGGACACTGGGGAGAACTCCCCAGCTCCTCTTCAAATAGCACCATGTATCCTTTTATGTCCAACTAAGAGGGAAGACGGGGCCTCGGTTTAACGTCTCATTCGAAAGACAGCACCTACGACAGTGCAGCACTCCCTCAGTACTGCACTGAAGTGTCAGCCTAGATTTTGTGCTCAAAGCACATTCATCTTTCCAATATCAAATCTAACTACTTTGAATAACTTCAATGTTTTCATTTCTAGCGCCTGGTTTGGTAGATTATTCCAGACATTTCTCACTCTGAGGAAAGACATTTTTCCTGGTATGAGTTCTAAATTTGCTTTTCATTAATTTCCCCATGTCCTACTTTTTGGAAGAAGAATTAAATGTGAATAAAACATACCTCTAGTATAGAAAAGCAGCTAGTGAACAGGATAGAGAAGAAATACAAGACAACAAAGAATCCAACAAACATGGATGCAAGGGGTAAGAGTAAAAAACTGGAGATGGGCAGATAAACTCTGAGGACACTTGCAAGTTGCTATTTCCCCCCTCCCCCAACACCAACCACAGGTTTGTCCCTGGCTATTCAGAAGTGGATGACATTTTCTAGCTCAGGAACATATTAACCATTCTTGGTCACATGCTGTAAATGTTGTTAAACATAGTGTGGTAACACAATACAGCTTCCTGTGACTCGAACTTTATTGCATCACTTCCTGTGATTAGTCCAGGATAAATACTGGACTGATCAGTTGGATCCTGGAGAGGCATAGAGTAAGACCTCTTTTGTATGTAGCACCTTTTTAGTTGATTAAAGCTTACTTTAAGTTCACCACGCGTAAGGCTCATTCTTACGACAATTTAATCAACTTTGAAAAACTTCGCACTCAAACTTTTTGGACGAACTCGGAACTAAGGATCCAGGGAATCACCCATCATGGAAAACATCCTTAAACCATCGCGTCTTGACTTGGACCCAAACACCCCAGCAGCCGGTAAGGTGTGGAAGCACTGGTATCGCACGTTTGACAATTTTCTTGAATATTGTAAGGCTGATGATAACTCAAAGTTGCGGATACTCATCAACTGTGTCACCCCGAATGTATTTCAGTATGTGGAGAAATGGGACAGTTACGAGGAGGCAATTCGGACGCTTAAGAGACTATATACTAAGACACCGAATGAGGTCTATGCCAGACATCTACTAGCTACAGCCCAACAAGGGCCGGAGGAATCCATTGATAAATTCCTCCAAGAGCTTCGCAGACTTAGTATGGACTGTAACTTTCGGGCGGCATCAGCTGAGCTGTACCGTGAAGAAATGATCTGTGATGCTTTCATCGGCGGGCTTGCCTCCCCATTTATACGCCAGCGTCTACTGGAAAGTAAGACACTTGAGCTTCAGAAAGCTTATGACATGGCTTGCTCTCTAGATCTGGCAAAAAGAAATGCAGACCTTTATACAGTGCCCAGACCTCGGTCTACTGCCTTAACTACAGTCAGGCAATTTAAGAGGCCACAGGTGAACTCTATTAGGGAGGTCTTTATCCCTGACGATCAATCTGATGACTTCACTGATGAAGAGGATGATGACCCCACTGTGGCAGCCTCTTGGCAATCTAAGAAATGCTTCTTTTGTGGTGATGAGTTCCACCCTCGGAAATTCTGCCCTGCTCGCAATGCGTTTTGCAGTCATTGCAACAAAAAGGGTCATTTTGCAAAGGTTTGCCTATCAAGAGCCTCTACGAGGGCTTATCAAGCTAAGTCCTACCGAACTGCCCCGGTAAGGGCCTATCAAGATGTTCCGGCTAAAATCTATCGTGCTTCCTCTCGAAGAAACACACCTAGAGTTTCAGCCACTCTTTGTGCAACGACACCAATTACAGCTGCTTGTCCTCAGAACCTATTCCATGCAGCTACAAAAGCATCAATTAATGGACATACTTTAGATGCCTTAATTGACTCAGGTAGCACTGATAGTTTCATTAGGGAACAGATTGTTGCAGAGTTAAAGCTACATGTTTTCCCATCGGACCAGGCAGTTGCGATGGCTCAGTCATCACTTAATACCAGAATTTCTGGCTTTTGTATGGTTGAAATAACACTTAATGGTCGCAGGTATCCCTCCACCCGGCTTTCGGTGCTCAAGGACTTATGTAGTGATCTTATCTTAGGGCTGGATTTTCAAAAGCAGCATAAGAAGCTCACCATTGAGTTCGGCGGATCCAAACCTGAACTCACTATTTCCAATATACTACCTCGATTACCGTTCTGTGCATTGTCAGCAGCTTCACTGGATGAACCCTCACTGTTTTCCAGTATCCCTCCTCGATGCAAACCGATTATAACAAAGTCACGACGTTTCAGTCAGGAAGACCAGTCTTTTATTGCGGCTGAGATTTCTCGGCTTTTAGCAGAGGATATCATCGAGCCTTGTTCGTCGCCATGGCGCGCCCAGGTCGTTATTGTTAAGAACCCTCTACAACCTCACAAGAAACGGCTGTGCATTGACTATTCACAGACCATCAATCAATATACGGACTTGGACGCATACCCATTGCCGCGCATCGATGATATGGTTAATAAACTGGCTGAGTACACGGTGTTCTCAACATATGATCTGAAAAGTGCCCATCATCAGGTACCCTTGAAGGTCTCAGACAAGCAGTATACGGCCTTTGAAGCCAATGGACGGCTGTATCAATTTCGTCGCCTCCCCTTTGGGGTCACTAATGGAGTGGCTGTCTTCCAGCGAGCAATGGATGACCTGGTCAAACAGGAAGACTTGAAGGATACGTTTCCTTATCTGGACAATATTACTGTCGCAGGTCGCAATCAGCGGGAACATGACGCCAATCTCCAACGATTTTGGGACGCACTCCAGCACCGTAATTTGACATTAAATGCGGCTAAATCCATTGAGTCACAACCAACCATCAACATCCTTGGCTATTGTGTGGGCAATGGCATCATTAAACCTGACCCTGAAAGGCTTCGCCCACTCCAAGAACTCCCGCCACCTAAGAATCCGGCCTCCTTGCGCCGGGCCCTCGGCCTGTTTGCATACTATGCTAAATGGATTCCTAACTTCTCGGACCGAATCCAACCTCTACTGAAGGCCAGCACATTCCCACTAGACACAGCGGCTGTTGCAGCCTTTAACCTCCTGAAAAAACAGTTGGAGAAAGCGACTCTTCACTCCATCGATGAGAGTCTTCCTTTTGTCGTTGAGTGTGATGCCTCGGAGGTGGCGATCTCGGCCACTCTGAATCAGGAAGGTCGTCCGGTGGCATTTTTGTCCAGGACTTTTCAAGGGGCTGAGCTACATTATCCTCCAGTCGAGAAAGAAGCTACAGCCATCATAGAGGCAGTACGGAAGTGGAGTCATCTCCTAGCTCGCCAGCACTTTACCTTAATCACGGACCAGCGATCGGTCGCCTTCATGCTCGATAATCGGAAACGGACCAAAATTAAAAATAATAAAATCCAGCTTTGGCGGCTGGAATTGGCCTCTTTTGGTTACACCATCCACTATCGACCTGGCAAGGAGAATGTGGCTCCGGATACCCTCACACGAGCATTCTGCTCCGCCATGGCACCCTCTACGCTCGTAGACATCCATGATGGGTTGTGTCATCCGGGCGTTACTCGCATGCTACACTTCGTGCGGTCCCGAAATCTCCCATTCTCTACCGGGGATGTAAAGAAGATGTGCTCGGACTGCAGAGTCTGTGCGGAATTGAAACCTCGGTTTTTCCGCCCCTTGGGTGGTATACTCATACATGCGACCCAGCCAATGCAACGGCTTAGCATCGATTTTAAGGGGCCGTTGCCCTCTTCAACTCACAACACTTATCTATTGACCATGGTCGATGAGTATTCCTGTTTTCCGTTTGCCTTTCCCTGCCCCAATATGCTGACGACCACGGTTATCAGCTGCCTTGAGCAGGTATTTGCTTTCTGTGGCATGGCATCCTATGTTCATTCGGATTGGGGCCCTTCTTTTATGTCAGGAGAACTCAAGGCCTATCTCTCGGAACGGGGTATTGCTGCCAGCAAAACGACGCCTTATCATCCGGTCGGGAATGGGCAAGTCGAGCGTTTTAACGCTATCATCTGGAATGCGGTACGTCTGGCTTTGAGATCTCGGGGCCTACCCAACCAGCAATGGGAAGCAGTACTTCCAGACGCATTACACTCCACACGGTCCCTCCTTTCGACCGCCACAAATACGACGCCTCATGAACGGTTCTTCCGATTTCAGCGTCGCTCATCCTATGGGATATCTCTCCCGTCGTGGCTGACTGCACCGGGACCAGTGCTACTCCGAAGATATGTCCGGGCGTCTAAGAATGACCCCCTGGTAGATGAGGTTGAGCTCACTGACGTCAACCCTACCTACGCCTATATTCGGTATCCTTACGGTCGGGAATCTACCGTGTCATTGCGGGATCTGGCTCCCTGCCCGCCGAAACATAGAGGGACACCAGGGGATGATATTGTACCAGGCACATCTCTGGGCTCGCCAGGTGCCTCTCATCACGATCTGGATCTGACGCCGGCTGGTACCTCACTCCAGCGTGCCGACCTAGGGCAGACTGACTATGAGCCCGTCGGGGCTCGCACGCGTAGCCACGATCCACCCTGTACCGTACGCTTGGAAACGGATCTGCCACAGCCCTGCCCGACACCCGTTCGGGCACCAGTACACAGTCAGGATCGTCCTGACCCCTCACAGAGCGGGCTGGATCACTCGGACTCTGGTCCACGGCCCGCGGCGGGTAAACGGGCTAGGGGCCCTCTACCGCTGCGAGAACCCAAACGGGTGCGGCTCTCCCTCGTCCAGCGGCTACGAAATGGAGGGAGAATGTGGTAACACAATACAGCTTCCTGTGACTCGAACTTCATCCCGGCCTCCTAATCTTTTGGGGGGGGGAGAATGTGGTAACACAATACAGCTTCCTGTGACTCGAACTTTATTGCATCACTTCCTGTGATTAGTCCAGGATAAATACTGGACTGATCAGTTGGATCCTGGAGAGGCATAGAGTAAGACCTCTTTTGTATGTAGCACCTTTTTAGTTGATTAAAGCTTACTTTAAGTTCACCACGCGTAAGGCTCATTCTTACGACACATAGCAGCTAGTGTTCATCAAATGTCTTCAATTAATTTCATTCTTCTGCTGAGAGAGTAAATGCTTAGCAGCTGACATAGCACATCACCTTTTGTTGTTCATTTATCCAAACAAATAAGTGCACACTCAGTCCACAGCAGAGTTGGTTGGGCACTGGAACACTGGCTGAAAGCTGAGGAGGACTTGGTATGTGGTTCAGCTCGATGGCACATGTGCTAATTAGAGGAGGTGCTTCTCGGGTGACACTGAAAAACAAACCTTCTCAACAAGGCCTGCTTTTGATTTGTAGTTATTTTACTGTTACAGCACATTACAGTACGTTGTGCACGGTACACATTAAACTGTTGCTGAGCATTATGCTTGCAGACAAGCCTGGCAGATTATGTTAGCATTTTGTGTCTTTCTTTCAGGGACGCGAGGTCAGCTAAAACACTGCTTGGTTTTCTCCTTGCCCTATTCTTCTGGTTCTCCTCTGTTGCTTTTTTTCCTTAACACTAAACGGGAACTCCCCAATGGCCGAAAGGAAAAATGCAGCCATGGTGCAATACTCAGCTGTGGAGAACAGGAGGATCACCGGTCTCCGCTGAATTAGCCCATCATAGCTGGGTGGTAGTGTCGCTGCTACAACTGGCTTCAATGTCTTGCTGCTACTGTACCAATGTGCAGAACTACATCAACAGCCATTACTGTATCAATGCACATACCTGTAAATACAGTGAAACATGTAAATTACAGACACTTAAAGGACTGGCATCAGCTGCCCTTTTTTCCAGGTGTCCTTATTTTCAAAATGGTCATTGTATGTACTGACAGCTGCTGCAGGGGGGGTGGGGTCAGGGATTCAAACCCCAACAGAGATAGGCACATCGGCCGTGAGGAGATTTTTTTAAAATGTTGTTTATGGGATCTGGGCGTCGCTGGCAAGGCCAGCATTTATTGCTCATCCCTAATTGCCCTTGAGAAGGTGGTGGTGAGCCACCTTCTTGAACCGCTGCAGTCCAAGTGGTGAAGGTACTCTGACAGTGCTTTTGGTAGGGAGTTCCATGATTTTGACTCAGTGACGATGAAGGATTGGCGATATACTTCTAAGTCAGGATGGTGTGTGACTTGGAGAGGAACTTGGATGTGATGGTGTTCCCATTAGCCTGCTGCCCTTGTCCTTCTAGGTGGAAGAGATCGCGGGTTTGGGAGGTGCTGCCGAAGAAGCCTTGGCGAGTTGCTGCAGTGCATCTTGTAGATGGTACACACTGCAGCCACGGTACGCTGGTGGTGGAGGGAGTGAATGTTTAAGGTGGTGGATGGGGTGCCAATCAAGCGGGCTGCTTTGTCCTGTATGGTGTCGAGCTTCTTTGTTGGAGCTGCACTCATCCAGGCAAGTGGAGAGTATTCCATCACACGCCTTACTTGTGCCTTGTAGATGGTGGAAAGGCTTTGGGGAGTCAGGAGGGGAGACACTCGCCACAGAATACCCAGCCTCTGACCTGCTCTTGTTGCCACAGTATTTATGTGGCTGGTCCAGTTAAGTTTCTGGTCAATGGTGACCCCCCCCCCCACCAAGATGTTGATGGTGGGGGATTCAGTGATGGTAATGTCTTTGAATGTCAAGGGGAGGTGGTGAGACTCTCGCATGTTGGAGATAGTCATTGCCTGGCACTTGTGTTGTGCAAATGTTATCTGCCACTTATCAGCCCAAACCTGAACTTCGTCCAGGTCTTGTTGCATGCGGGCATGGACTGCATCATTATCTGAGGAGTTGTGAATGGCACTGAACACTGTGCAGTCATCAGCAAACATCCACATTTCTGACCTTATGTTGGAGGGAAGGTCATTGATGAAGCAGCCGAAGATGGTTGGGCCTAGGACACTGCCCTGAGCAACTCCTGCAGCGATGTCCTGGGTCTGTGATGATTGACCTTCAACCACCACAACCATCTTCCTTTGTGCTATGTATGACTCCAGCCAGTGGAGAGTTTTCTCACCGATTACCATTGACTTCAGTTTTACTGGGGCTCCTTGATGCCACACTCGGTCAAATGCTGCCTTGATGTCAAGGCAATCACTTTCACATCACCGCTGGAATTCAGCTCCTTTCTCTCATTTTTAGGTACGTCTGGTGCTGCTCCTGGCATGCTCTTCTACACTCCTTATTGAACCAGGGTTGGTCCCCTGGCTTGATGGTAATGGTAGAGTGAGGGATATGCTGGGCCATAAGGTTACAGATTGTGGTGAAATACAATTTTGCTGCTGCTGATGGCCCACAGCGCCTCATGGATGTCCAGTTTTGAACTGCTAGATCTATTCTGAATCTATCCCATTTAGCACGGTGGTAGTGCCATACAACACGATGGACGGTGTCCTCAGTGTGAAGATGGGACTTCGTCTCCACAAGGATTGTGCGATGGTCACTGCTACCAATACTGTCATGGACAGATGCATCTGCGACAGGTAGATTGGTGAGGACGAGGTCAAGTAGGTTTTTCTCTCGTGTTGGTTCTCTCGCCACCTGTCACAGACCCAGACTGGCAGCTACGTCCTTCAGGACTCGGCCAGCTCAGTCAGTAGTCGTGCTACCGAGCCACTCTTGGTGATGGACACTGAAGTCTCCCACCCAGAGTGCATTCTGTGCCCTTGCTACTCTCAGTACTTCATCCAAGTGGTGTTCAACATGGAGGAGTACTGATTCATCAGCTGAGGGAGAATGGTAGGTGGTAATCAGCAGGAGCAATGAGACTTCATTGGGTCCAGAGTCAATGTTGAGGACTCCCAGGGCCACTCCTTCCCGGCTGTATACCACTGTGTCGCCACCCCTGGTGGGTCTGTCTTGCCGGTGGGACAGGACATACTCAGGGATGGTGATGAAGGAGTTTGGACAAAAGTGAGAAGTCGCACAACACCAGGTTATAGTCCAACAGTTTTATTTGAAATCACAAGCTTGGCTGAAAGGTATGATTCTGTGAGTATGACTATGTCAGGCTGTTGCTTGATTAGTCTGTGGGACAGCTCTCCCAATTTTGGCACAAGTCCCCAGATGTTGGTGAGGAGGACTTTGCAGGGTCGACTGGGCTGGCTGTGCCGTTGCCATGTCCGTAGCCGGTGCCGAGGTCGATGCCGGGTGGTCCATCCCATTTCATTCTTCTTCTTATGTTTCATAGCAGTTTGTTACAACTGAGTGGCTTGCTAGGCCATTTCAGAGGGCAGTTAAGAGTCAACCACATTGCTGTGGGTCTGGAGTCACATATAGGCCAGACCAGATTTCCTTCCCTAAAGGACATTAGTGAACCAGATGGGATTTTACGACAATCGATAGTTTCATGGTTACCATTACGGATACTAACTTTTTATTCCAGATGTATTTAATTAACTGAATTTAAATTCCCCAGCTGCCATGGTGGGATTTGAACTCATGTCTCTGGATCATTAGTCCAGCCTCTGGATTACTAGCTCAGTGACATTACCACTATGCTACTGTTCCCTTGAATTGGGGATTCAAATCCCCGATACCGGCAAGGACAAAAAGGAATCCAGTAACAATCCATAAGAAGAGCAGGAGTAGGCCATACAACCCCTCGAGCCTGTTCCACCGTTCAATAAGATCATAAGGATCATCGACCTCAACTCCACTTTCCCGCCCCATCTCCATATTCCTTGATTCCCCTAGAGTCCAAAAATCTATCTATCTCAGCCTTGAATATACTCAAAGACTCAGCATTCACAGCCCTCTGGGGCAGAGAATTCCAAAGATTCACAACCCTCTGAGTGAAGAAATTCCTCCTCATCTCGGTCTTAAATGGCCTACCCCTTATTCTGAGACTATGCCCCCTAGTTCTAGACACTCCAGCCAGGGGAAACAACCTCTCAGCATCTACCTCGTCAATCCTCTTCAGAATCTTGTATGTTTCAATGAGATCACCTCTCATTCTTCTAAACTCCAGAGAGTATAGGCCCATTCTACAAAATCTCTCATCATAGGACAGTCCTCTCATCGCAGGAATCAATCTAGTGAACCTTCATTGCACCGCCTCCAAGGCAAGTATATCCTTCCTTAGATAAGGAGACTAAAACTGTGCACAGTACTCCAGGTGTGGTCCCATCAAGGCCCTGAACAATTTTGGCAAGACTTCCTTACTCTTATACTCCAACCCCCTTGCAATAAAGGCCAACATGCCATTTGCCTTCCTTATTGCTTGCTGTACCTGCATGCTAGCTTTCTGTGTTTCTTGCACGAGGACACCCAAATCTCTTTCAACACCAACATTTGAAAGTTTCTCACCATTTAAAAAATATTCTCTTTTTCTATTCTTCCTACCAAAGTGAATAACCTCACATTTCCTGACATTATACTCCATCTGCCACCTTACTGCCCACTCACTTAGTCTATCTATATCCCTTTGCAGACTCTTGTGTTCTCCTCACAGCTTACTGTCCCACCTAGCTTTGTATCATCAGCAAACTTGGATACATTACACTCAGTCCCTTCATCTAGGTCATTAATATAGATTGTAAATAGCTGAGGCCCCAACACTGATCCTTGCGGCACCCCACTAGTTACACCCTGCCAACCTGAAAAAGATCTGTTTATCCCTATTCTCTGTCCGTTAACCAATCCTCTATCCATGCTACTATATTACCCCCAACCCCATGAGCCCTAATCTTGTGTAATAATCTTTTATGTGGCACCTTATTGAATGCCTTTTGGAAATCCAAATATACTACATCCACTGGTTCACCTTTATCTACCCTGCTAGTTACATCCTCAAAAAACTCTAATAAATTTGTCAAACATGATTTCCCTTTCATAAAACCATGTTGACTCTGCCTAATCATGTTATGATTTTCTAAGTGACTTGATACCACTTCCTTAACAATGGATTCCAGCATTTTCCCGACGACTGATGTCAGGTTAACTGGCCTGCAGCTCCCTGTTTTTTCTCTCCCTCCTTTCTTGAATAGCGGTGTTACATTTGCAACCTTCCAATCCACTGGGACCTCTCCAGAATCTAGGGAATTTTGGAAGATCAAAACCAATGCATCCACTATCTCTTCAGCCACCACTTTTAGAACCCTAGGATGTAGGCCGTCAGGTCCAGGGGATTTGTCGGCTTTTAGTCCCATTAGTTTCTCTAGTACCTTTTCTCTACTTATATTAATAACATTAAGTTCCTCACCCTCATTAGACCCTTGGTTCCCCACCATTTCTGGTATGCTTTTAATCTATTTTTCCAATCTACCTTAGCCAACTCGCCCCTCATACCTATGTAATTGGCTTTATTTAAGTTTAAGACTCTAGTTTCGGACTTAGGCAAATCACTCTCAAAATTAATTCTATCATATTATGATTACTCTGCCCCAGAGGATCCTTTACTATGAGATTGCTAATTAACCCTGTCTCATTACATAATACAAGATCTAAAATTGCCTGCTTCCTGTTTGGTTCCATGACATATTGTTCTAGGATGCATTGCATGAACTCCCCCTTCAGACTACCTTTGCCAATTTGATTTGTCCAGTCTATATGAAGATTAAAGTCCCCCAAGATTATTGCATGACCTTTGTTGCAAGCTCGTACCATTTCTTGATTAATATTCTGTCCAACGGTATAGCTACTGTTAGGGGGCCTATATACTACTCCTACCAGTGTTTTCTGTCCCTTGTTATTCCTTATCTCCACTCATACTGATTCTACTTCCTGATCTTCTGAGCCGAGATCCTTTCTCACTACTGTCCTTACGTCATCCTTTATTATCAGGGCTACTCCCCTTCCTTTTCCATTCTGCCTGTCTTTTCGAAAAGTCAAATACCCTGGAACATTTAGTTCCCAACCTTGGCCACCTTGCAACCATGTCTCTGGAATGGCTATTAGATCAAACCCATTTATCTCTATTTGTGCCACTAGTTTGTCTATCTTGTTACGAATGCTTCGTGTATTCAGATAAAGAGCCTTTAATTTAAATTTTTTACCATTATTCCCTGCTTTGATCTTATTCTCTGCTGCACTGCTACCATTAAACTCTGTCCCTTCCTGTCACACGCTACTTATTTTTACCCAAATCGCTACACTGCTCTATTGCCTTAACCTTTCTCTTTAGATTTCTAAATTTCCCCTCACCCGACACCCCCCAACCACCTTTTTTGGTTTAACAATCCATCGGTCATCACAATCTCCAGACTCAGATACAGTACGGACTTTGAACATTTTATAGTGTGACGTCAGGCTGTGTCCTGTGTTTAAGGTGTAAAAGGACTTGGTACATAGAAGGCTGTTCATGGTTCGTAATGAGAGTGTCCGAGGTTTCAGAGTGCCTCTTTGTATCTTTTACACTAAGTTATTTGGGGCTGTCAATAAGTGTCTGTTTTTTGCAGGTGTCCATTTTTTGGGAGTGTTTGTTTATATAGGTTTCACTGTACATACAGAATTGTACAATTATCTTTCACTGCTACTGATAGTTACTTACAAAGATTGTATGCTGGTATAGAATAAGAAATTTCAAAATTAAATAGGAGTCAAGAAGCCATATTTTATTAAGTCTGTAAATATTCTTAGTTTTGAGGGGAGTGGAAACTAGTTTCAGACAATCAAAATTGTTCTTTCTGATTAGCTGCAAAGAAATTTAAGATTGCAAACATTCTTTAATGTCATGATGTGGAGATGCCGGCGTTGGACTGGGGTGGACAAAAATGAGAAGTCGCACAACACCAGGTTATAGTCCAACAGATTTATTTAATCTACTCTACCTGAGGAAGGGGCGACAGCTCCGAAAGCTTGTAATTTTAAATAAATCTGTTGGACTATAACCTGGTGTTGTGCGACTTCTCATTCTTTAATGTGAAAACATTAAAACACATTTTTCAAGAAAATATATTCTAGTCCCCTGATAGCTCAGTTGTTAAAGGCAGTATGGAAGTGAGCTATACAGGTCCAATTCTCGCTCTGTGTTGAATTAGCTCATCTCATCAGGCTCTGCAGTAGGATGCTAGTCAGTCACAGTGCCCTTGGACTAGGGAGGGGACAGATATCAACTAGTGTTCTCCTGATTGCTGACCTTGCTGGAAAGTGCACACTTATGGATGTCCAAGTGAGGACAGGATCAGTCTTGGCTGTTTAGGCCACCCCACGGACATATATCCTGCAGGCTCATGGGTGAGATACCAGAGGGTGACCGATACTTGTGGAACTTAACCCAGCAAGAGTCATCACTGTCAAAGGGGCGGGGGAGGGGAGTGCTGCTGGCAGAAAATAAAATAATTAAATACACAATTTGATCCATGTACTGAACCAGTAATTGTGTGATTACTTAAAAGTGCATCACAGTTGAGAAAAAGAGTTTTCATTATTGCCACTTGTCAACATCTGCAGCTAATATTCCTCAGTAAGTGACATTAGCAGGCAGTACGAAAGACTGTCGTCGTCCCCCACCCCCCCCCGATTTCACAAATCACATGCATAAAAAGCAAAAGCAGGCAAAAAATGCCCCAGGGCACTTGTTTTGCACACTGTTGCATTGTTAAAATTACCATAATTTGATTTTGGAATGCAGCCCTGCCAGCAATTGCTGCTGAGGAGTCAGGATGAGCTGAATCTGTCGTCTTTACAGTCGGTTTCCCTGTCAGTTCCTGTTCTGCGCATTTACTAATCACTTATCCTGCAATCTGTTTGTGTGTGTGTGTGTGTGCGTGCGCGCATGCGGCTTTTATCTGTCTGTGGTGGTCTTTGTCATCTCTTCTTGCTAATTCGTCACACTTTCTAAGTCTATGTACTTTCTTCTATTGCTTTCAGTTTTTCATTTTTATTTCTCTGCACCACCAGTTTCATTAACTTGTTCTATCTCTTCCCTTAATCCTACTCGCTTGATTTATCTGAAATAAAATAGCATATGCAAGCCACAAATCCAAATTGAAAGAAATTGGGGGGAGAAAGAGAGGGGAAAAGGTAACATAAAAAGGAAAGAAAATATCATGGAGAAAAATAATTCTGTAGAGAGCTACAAGAAAACTGAGAAACAGACAAGATGAATGAAAAATGTAGAAGATGGCATAGTTTCTTAAGCTGCATTGATACTACACAGTGGACGTGCCTTCAGCTGCCAAGGCCCTAAGCTCTGGAATTCCCTCCCTAAACCTCTCTTTCCTCTTTTAAGACGCTCCTTAAAACCTACCTCTTTGACCAAGCTTTTGGTCATCTGCCTAATTTCTCCTTACGTGGCTCAGTGTTAAATTTTGTTTTCTAACACTCCTGTGAAGCGCCTTGGGACATTTTGGGAATGTCTATGGATGTTATTTCTATGTACTTCCAGAAGGCATTTGATAAAAGTCCCACATAAGAGACTGTTAACTAAAATAGAAGCCCATGGAATTGAGGACAAATTATTGACCTGGTTAGGAAATTGGCTGAGCGGCAGGAGACAGGCAGTCGGGATAATGGGTAGGTACTCAAATTGGCAGGATGTGACTGGTGGTGTCCCGCAGCAATCGGTGATGGGGCCTCAACTATTCACAGTATTTATTAATGACTTAGATGATGGCATAGAAAGTCATATATCCAAATTTGCCGATGACACAAATAGGCAGCATTGTAAACAGTGTAGATGAAAGCATAAAATTACAAAGGGATAGCGACAGATTAAGTGAATGGGCAAAACTGTGGCAAATGGATTTCAATGTAGGCAAATGTGAGGTAATCCACTTTGGACCTAAAAAGGATAGAACAGGGTACTTTCTAAATGGTGAAAAGCTAAAAACAGTGGAGGTCCAAAGAGACTTCGGGTCCAGGTACATAGATCATTAAAATGTCATGAACAGGTACAGAAAATAATCAAAAAGGCTAATAGAATGCTGGTCTTTATATCTAGAGAACTAGAATACAAGGGGGTAGGAAGTTATGCTGCAGCTATGCAAAACTCTGGTTAGACCACACCTGGAGTACTGTCAACAGTTCTGGGCATCACACCTTGGCCTTGGAGGGAGTGCAGCGTAGGTTTACCAGAATGATCCCGGACTTCAAGGGTTAAGTTACGAGGAGAGATTATACAAATTAGGGTTGTATTCCCTAGAATTTAGAAGGTTAAGGGGTGATCTGATCGAAGTTTTCAAGATATTAAGGGGAACAGATAGGATAGATAGAGAGAAACTATTTCCACTGGTTGGGGATTCTAGGACTCGGGGGCATAGTCTAAAAATTAGAGCCAGACGTTCAGGCGTGAAATTAGGAAACACTTCTGAGGTGTTCAAAATCATGAGGGGTCTGGACAGAGTCAATAGAGAGAAACTGTTCCCGTTGGCGGAAGGGTCGAGAACCAGAGGACACAGATTTAAGGTGATTGGCAGAAGAACCAAAGGCGACATGAGGAAAAACTTTTTTACGCAGCGAGTGGTTAGGATCTGGAGTTCCGGGAATTTGACCCAACGACGAAGGAACGGCGATATATTTCCAAGTCAGGATGGTGCGTGACTTGGAGGGGAACTTAGAGGTGGTGGTGTTCCCATGCGCCTGCTACTCTTGCCCTTCTAGGTGGTAGAGGTCGCTGGTTTTGGTGGTGCTTACTAAGAAGCCTTGGCGAGTTGCTGCAGTGCATCTTGTAGATGGTACACACTGCAGCCACGGTGCCCTGGTGGTGGAGGGAGTGAATGTTTAAGGTGGTCGATGGGGTGCCAATTAAGTGGGCTGCTTTGTCCTGGATGGTGTTGAGCTTCTTGTGTTGTTGGAGCTGCACTCATCCAGGCAAGTGGAGAGTATTCCATCACACTCCTGACTTGTGCCTTGTAGATGGTGGAAAGGCTTTGGGGAGTCAGGACATGAATCACTCGCCGCAGAATACCCAACCTCTGGCCTTCTCTTGTAGCCACAGTATTTATGTGCCTGGTCCAGTTAAGTTTCTGGTCAATGGTGTAAAAGTTGGATAGCCAGGTGGTGAAGGATAGAAGCCTTTATTTAGAGAGAGACACATATTCATACTGTGCACCCCCAAGATCAGCCTCCCTTCCCCAGCCTGCTCCCCTATTTATGAGCACAAGAGTCCCCAATTAACACCCACCACCTGAATACAATTAACACCCAATTGAATACAATTAACAGATTCCCTTCGCTCTCTTAAATAAAAAATTAACTTTATATATATAATACAACCAAATTTCAATAAAATTAAAGACTTCTATACTCAGTACAAAGCATTGCATTGTGACACAACCCTTCTCCAGGACCCCTAACAATTTCTTCGTATTTCTTTTTGTAAAACAATCTGACAGTTGATGGCTTGAATCCACCCATTTAATTTTCGAGATTTCCTTTCTCTTCAGCATTTGTTTCAAGCCAGCAAGGTCAATCCGTAATCTTTTCTCACTCACATTTTTCGTAGAGTGTACATTATCCCACAATGAACAATTGTCTACATAACATTCAATGGGTATACTATCTTCAGTACTTCCATTGTACAAGATGTCACTCAAGATGTTTGCCAAATAGAATACCATATCCGCTGCCTCCACCAGAGCCAGTGTTTCAGCAGCCAGAGTACTTTTAACACCCTTTTATTTTCTTAGCTTCCCAAGCTAAAGGAAAACATTTCCCATTCTCACCGATAAGAAACACTATGAAACCAGCTGCACTAGAATACCCATCAGGAAGATTAGCATGTGAAGCATCGCTAAAGATAACTAGCTTCACGTTCTTTGGGTCACCTAAGGGTGGGAACTTAAGTACGCATCGATCCAGATTTAATTTTCGTAATGTTTATTTGCTTTTAAAACATTCTCTTCTATGGGGTGTTTCATTGAAGTGCTTAACTCCAACACATCAAAACTAACATCTGGTCTAGTCTGAGTGCACAACCAGTTCAACTGACCAATCAAGCTTTGCAATTCTTCCGTCTCTTCTTTAGGTACAGCATCGCCTTTCTGTGATGACCTGGTACGATGGGATGGGAGTAACACTCTCTAAATAGGATTGTCGATTTAAAGTTATACCAGATCCACTTTGCTTAATATCTAAATCAATATATTCAAAAGCCCCACAGGCCTGACTCCCAATTTTAAATTCTACTCGACTCTTATTAATGACGAATTTCTCAAATTCCGCAGTACCACCCCATAAGAAATCATCAACATGCATCATGAAGATGCCTGAAAGTTTTCCTTTATGGTACCAATAAAACATTGTGGGATCTGATTTTAGTTGAACACAACCTATTTTCAGCAAAACAGATCTCACCGAAAAATACCATACCCTGGAAGCATCATTCAGGCCTTAGACACATTTGTTTAGTTTCCATAGTTTTCCTTCTGCATCTGCTGCCTCTTTAGGCGATTTCAGAAACACTTCTCCCTGAAAAGTATTGCTCTGCAGAAATGCAGCTTATGTCAATTGACCTACACTCCCATGAATATGTGGCCAAAAGAGCCAAAAAAGATTTTTAAGATTACTTTTCCAGCAGTGGGAGAGTCCACTCTAACATCTGTATCACCCAGTTTCTCTTCAAATCCCCTAACTACCAACCTCGCTTTAGCCTAATAAGTCCCATCTGCAAGGAATCTTTCAGTACAAACCCATCTATGCGACAAAGCTGGTTGACCCTTATCTGGTACCTCAGAATAAACTCCAAATTCTTTCCAACTATCTAACTCCCTTTGTTTTGCCTCTCTTACACATTTATCCTCAGGTTTATTGGCAGACACCAAAACTTCACAATAATGAGGACTTCTTCTTCGAGTTCTGTTACGTGACTGTTCTGTGGTCTTTGTTTCATTGTCTGATCTATTCAAGCTATGGCCTCTACTTCCACTACTATGTCTATAGGAACTACTACTGCGCAATCTCCCTCTTGCACTATCAGAGGCTCTTTCTATAGTTTGAGATTGTTTTCTGACGTGAGAGTCACTTCCAGACTCCCCATCACTACTTGTACTGCACTTCCTTACTTTCCACTCTTTCACCCCATTCTGCCAGTCCATGGACCTCACTTCTTAGCCATCATCCTGAACATTCAACCAAAATTTAAACCTACTAGTATCTTTTCCTGCACATCCCAAAAGTGTCGCATCTCTCCATTCACTAGTCCCTTCTGGAATATATGTCACCCGTGTATCCACTTTGGGTAATTGTTCTGTGGATGTGCTAACTGTCATGTGTGTCATGATCACTCACATTACCACTGTCCAGCCCTTGCTCTACCTCATCCTGTTCCTCAGGACCCTAATCAAAAAAACCATGAACATTTGAGGTACAAGGTGCCTCATTAACTTCTATCAACTGCTCAGAGTCTGAGATTTTATAATTAATTCTGATTAATCGTGAGGAATGAACCTTAAGTCTTTCTTTTTTCTGAACAGTTTGATTGCCATGTTTGACAAGTACAACTTTCTTTCTTACCTATTACCCTGCCAGGGTCTTTCCATTCCCTATGACCTTCTCTTTTATAGTATACCAAATCTCCTGAATTGAACTCTGTCTCAGATGGTCAAAAACGACATTTCAGTGCTCTATGAATTTTCTCTGATCCCTCAGCTTTGAGAAAAACCTGTCTCCCTGCAGGCAAAATATTTAAATGCTCAGAAAAAATGGCACTAATTGTAGTACCTTCTAGAGCAGGAGGATTATCACAAAGAACAGAAAGTAATTTGGGATTGCACCCATGGACTAGTTAATAAGGACTATATCCTCCAACCATCTGAAGAGAATTCTTTGCGTAAACTGCACAAGATAGGGCAGTTGACAATTTGCACTCTGGTCGGTCAGCCAAAATTTACACACCGTGTCATCAATCACAGCATGATTCTTTTCACAATGACCATTGCTGAAAGGGCGATCAGCTGCCGTATTCATGGCAATCATATTCATATTCTCACACATATCTCTGAACTCCTCGTTAGTGAATTCACTTCCAATATCGGTCAAAAACTTTGCTGGTGTCCCAAATCCAGTCCCTATCTATTTTTCGATAATTTTATCTATAATAACCTTCTTCTCCTTACTATACATTAGTGTAGGAATACTACATCTCGTATCCAGGTCAATAAAATGCAAGATGAAATAATTTTTGTCTTTGTCCCATACCTTTAGATCCATGGTAACTAACTTGTTAAAATCACGTACATCAGGACGTGGGGCATCCTTCTATACTTCTCACAGTTATCACAAATCTCTTCTGTTAGCCTTGTAGCTCCAGAACTAGCCGCGCCTCTAGCCAAGCTGTTCCAGTACAGCTATAACACTGGCATCTATCCGACAATGTGGAAAACTGCCCAGGTATGTCCTGTCCACAAAAAGCAGAGCAAATCCAATCCGACCAATTACTGCCCCATCAGTCTACTCTCAATCAGCAGCAAAGTGATAGAAGATGTCGTTGACAGTGCTATCAAGCAGCACTTATTCACCAATAACCTGCTCACTGATGCCCAGTTTGGGTTCCGCCAAGACTACTCGGCTCCAGACCTCATTACAGCCTTGGTCCAAACATGGACAAAAGAGCTGAATTCCAGAGGTGAGGTGAGAGTGATTGCCCTTGACATCAAGGCAGCCTGGATGAGTGCAGCTCCAACAACACTGAAGAAGCTCAACACCAGCCAAGACAAAGCAGCCCGCTTGATTGACACACCATCCAGCACCTTAAACATTCATTCCCTCCACCACCAGCGTACCGTGGCTGCAGTGTACACCATCTACAAGATGCACTGCAGCAATTCGCCAAGGCTTCTTCGGCAGCACCTCCCAAACGCGCGACCTCTTCCACCTAGAAGGACAAGGGCAGCAGGTGCATGGGAACACCACCACCTCCAAGTTCTCCTCCAAGTTACACACCATCCTGACTTGGAAGTATATCGCTGTTCCTTCATCGTCACTGGGTCAAAATCCTGGAACTTCCTCCCTAACAGCACTGTGGGAGTAACTTCACCACACTGACTGCAGCGGTTCAAGAAGGAGGTTCACCACCACCTTCTCAAGGGTAACTAGGGATGGGCAATAAATGCTGGCCTTGAGCGATGCCTACATCCCATGAATAAATAAAAAAAAAGTCTGAACTTCGTCCAGGTCTTGCTGCATGCGGGTACGAACTGCTTCATTATCTGAGGAGTTGCGAATGGAACAGAACACTGCAATTATCAGCGAACATTCCCACTTCTGACCTTTTGATGGAGGGAAGGTCATTGATGAAGCAGCTGAAGATGGTTGGGCCTAGGACACTGCCCTGAGGAACTCCTGTAGCTATGTCCTGGGACTGTGATGATTGACCTCCAACAACCACAACCATCTTCCTTTGTGCTAGGTATGACTCCAGCCAGTGGAGAGTTTTTCCCCCTGATGCTACTTTTACTAGGGCTCTTTGATGACACACTCGGTCAAATGCTGCCTTGATGTCAAGGGCAGTCGGTGCCCATAGCCTTTGCTGTATCCAGTGCGCTCAGCTGTTTCTTTATCGCATGAAGTGAATCGAATTGGCTGAAGACTGGCTTCTGTGATAATATATCAGCTTCTGCCAGCGGTACCTGGCTTTATCGGTGACTGAGCTGACCTCTCAGTTTGCCTGAAAAGAATTCCATCGATGTTAGGGAAACCCTGGGATTAATTTGTGAAAGTTGCAAATGCAATTTTAAACTGACTATAAATGTACAAGATTAGTGTGTGTGTGTGCAATTGCTTTACTTGCTGATTCCATCCCACAGTATAAGCAAAGCAGATTCTGCAGAGTACTGGGTAACAGTATAAAAAGGGTATACAGCTTGCAAAACTGACTTCTCTGTCACCCTGTGGAAACTATATTTCTACAAAACAATTTACATTTATATTGAGCTCTTCATGTTGACAAATATTTCAGAGCTATATAAGGGAGAGAGATGACACTGGGAGGAATTTGGCAAGTGGGAAGGGGAGACCAAAGGAAACATCAGATAAAGGCTTTTCAGAGGCTTCTAAGGCAGGGAGAGTGTTAACAAGCCAAAATGGCTTTGTGAGAGAATTCCATAGAGCAGGAGCACAATGGTGGAGACATTCACCTCCAATAGTGCGGTAGAGGAAAGGGGAATATGCTGTAATCCAGGGTCAAAGGAACATTCGACAGCGGTGCCACAAGTTGGACCATGGAGGAGAGGGAGTGGAATGATCAACACTAAATAGTAGCAGAGAGATTGAGACGGGACAGGAATCAACTCAATCATGTGCCATATTTAAAAATGAGAACTAAATAAGTAACCATCTCGAGCAGAATTTCCTTTTCATAGAATCATAGAAATTTACAGAACAGGAGGAGGCCATTCAGCCCAGTGTGTGCTGACTGAAAAAGAGCTATCCAGCCTAATCCAACTTTCCAGCTCCTGGTCCGTAGCCTTGTGGGTTATGGCACTTCAGGTGTATATCCAAGTACTTTTTAAATGCGATGAGGGTTTCTGCCTCTACCACCCTTTCAGGCAGTGAGTTCCAGACCCCATCACCCTCTGGATAAAAAAATTCTCCTCAACTCCCCTCTAACCCTTCTATCTATGCCCCCTGGTTATTGATCTCTCTGCTAAGGGAAATAGGTCCTTCCTATCCACTCTATCTAGGCCTCTCAATTTTATACACCTCAATTAAATCTCCCCTCAGCCTCCTCTGTTCCAAAGAAAACAACCCCAACCTATCTAATCTTTCCTCATAGCTAAAATTCTCCAGTCCTGGTAACATCCTCGTAAATTTCCTCTCTAGTGCAATCACATCTTTCCTGTAATGTGGTGACCAGAACTGAATGCAGAACTCTAGCTGTGGCCTAACTGTGTTTTATACAGTTCAAGCATAACCTCCCTGCTCTTTTGGGACATACAATGACAGGAAGGGAACCTTCCTCCACAAATCAATGCAGATAATTTAATCATTGATGCTGCACCATATTTTGTGCATGAAGTCATACTTGCTTTTTTAATGGGAACAGGTACATAAAGTAGTTCAGTGATCATGCTAACACCAAAAGTTGAAAAAAATAACAAGTACAGCCCTTCATGTTCGCTCACACGACATAAATAGCCTTGAAAACTAAACCCGAGGTTATAAGGATTTCAAACAGTAGCAGCAAGCTGCAAGAGTGACTGGCATGAATGTGACGACATGGAAATTTTGGCTACATATATAGTGGCCCTGTGAGAGACTAATAACTAAATGTAATGTTGCTAGAAGGAGGAGTGAACACCAACAGGACCACTGACTAATGGTGACTGAACAAGTCAAATTCTATTTTTACTACATGGGATTCTGGGATTTTTACCAGAGATTTGGAGGCTGAATAATGCAATTCATCCATTTTTTTCTGTGATAACTATAAAATCGTTTGCGATAATATTCTTATATTTAGACAGATGGTACACATTGGCTATTAGTAGCTTATAAATGAAGCCTGACTTCTAAAGCAAACAGTAGTTTATCTTTTACAATTCATGGTGAAATATTCTAGATTTTGTTTGCACAAGATCACAGGATAGGTATTGGATGAAGATAGCCAACATAACCATCTTTCCATTACAGCTTTCTTAAATAACTCCAGTGTCCTGGCATAAACCACCCTGCTGGCAACCTGTTGATTACCCTCTGAGTAAAGAAATATTTCCTGCCGTCTATCCTAAATTTGCTCTTCACAAGCATGGACCCTGTGCCCTTATGTCCTGCTGCCCAGACATATCTGAAAGTATTGTTCCAGATTTATTTTCTCTATCCAGTTAAGTATTTATATACCTCTATTAATGTTGCTTCTAAGACATATCTTCTTGAGGTTGACAAAGAGGACTTGCTTATCAAGTTGTACATCATAACTCTTTCCTCGAACACCATGGATTAGAGCTTGTTGCTTTCTTCTGGATGGCCAGTAAGACCTGGATGACTCCTATAATATCATGGTGACCAGAATTGTATGCAACATTCCAAGTGCACTGTGACCAGGGCAGCTTCAGCATTACCTCTAGGTATTTGAACTGAACTGATTTGACAATATATTCCAGCATGCTATTTCCTTTGTTTATTGATGAGCCGCACCTTTTAGGAATGATTGGTGACTCAACTAACACCCTGAGGTTTGTCTCAACTTCCCACTTGACAAGTTCTATCCCACCCATTTCTATTTTTCCCTAATAAGCAGTATCTTTCCTTTTTCTATATTGAGTTTCATTTGCCAATGGTCATTCTTTGAAAGCTCCCTTTGTAAGATCCTAGTTGCCTCATCTGAATTCACATTCTTTCTTAGCTTGGTGTCATCTCCAAATTTAACTGTTTTATATTATGATTATGATTCCAGGTCACCTTTGTAGACCAAGACCAGGAAGGATTCCCAGCATGGACCCCTGGGGTAACCAACTCAGTATCCTCCCTTTGCAACCTAGCTTCACTTCGACAGTAATTAATCAATATGCATGTTTAACCTTGAAACCTACTAACCTTCGTTTGTAAAGAAGTCTCTCATGCAATACTTTATCAAAGGTCTTTTGGATGTCCAGGTACACTACCCCATATGATACGCCCCCTTTAATTTGGGATGTCACCTCTTGCAAAAAAAGTCTAAGAAGTTGGTTAGGCAAGATCTATCCCTCCTGAAGCCATGTTGGTTACCATTTATTAGGTTATTTTCATCCATAGGTGTTCTTCCATTTTGTTTTTGATTATTGAAGTCAAGCTCGTGGGTCTGTAGTTGCTCGCTTCCATTGAAACCTCTCGTGTTCAATGACTACCTTTAAAAGATCAGTGGATTACAAATCTCCTTCTTGTCTCTCCAAGTACCCTGGGGTACAGTTCATCTGTCCTGAGAGGTATATTGGTTTTTCTGTGCCATCAGCTTATCTAGAACCCCTCTTCACTAATATCAAATTCTTGAATGGATTATTACTGTCCTCCCTGGACTTGAAAAACTAGGTACTTTTTTTGGTGCTGTGGTTAAGGAGGGAATGTTGGCAGGATACAGACTAACTCCCTGCTCTTCTTCAAGTAGTTGCAACAGAAACTTATATATTCACTTGAACAGAAAGACAGGGACTCAGTTCAACATCTCGTATGAAAGATGTCATCTCTGACATTCCAGCACCCCCTCCGTATTGCACTGAAGTGGTAGCCTAGATTACAGATTTTGCTCAATATGTAATGCATCCTGAACCCACAGCCTTCTGACTCAGAGGCAAGAGTGGTACCATTAGCCAAGCTGACATATAGAGACTTGGTTTTATATACAGTCAGGGAATCTTTTTTCTGTGGATATAAAAGTATGAGCCGTGGCTCATTCGTTAGCACCCTCGTCTCTGAGTCAGAAGGTTATGGGTTCAAGTCTCACTCCAGAGACCGCAGCACAAAAATCCAGGCTGACACTCCAGTGCAGAGTGTGCTGCACTGTCGGAGGTGCCGTCTTCCAGATGAGACATTAAACCTCAGGTGG
This sequence comes from Squalus acanthias, assembly GCA_030390025.1. Lineage (NCBI taxonomy): Eukaryota > Metazoa > Chordata > Chondrichthyes > Squaliformes > Squalidae > Squalus > Squalus acanthias. The sequence continues at coordinate 5,409,569 of CM059444.1, read as the reverse complement.
ACATGAAAGATCCCATGGCACTATTTTCTTTTTAAAGAGCAAGGGAGTTATCCCCGGTGTCCTGGCCAATATTTATCCCTCAATCAACATCACTAAAAAAAATCTGGTCATTATCACATTGCTGTTTGTGGGAGCTTGCTGTGCGCAAATTGGCTGCTGGGCTTCCTACATTATAACAGTGACTACACTTCAAAAAGTTCTTCATTGCATGTAAAGCGCTTTGGGACATCTGGTGCTCGTGAAAGGCACTGTAAAAATGCAAGTCTTTCTTTTTAAAATCAATGAAGAACACGTCAATCAACCATACAATTTCATTCCTTCCAACATACCATGTACAATTTAGAATGTCTCAGATGCTCTCCACTTATTTAATCTCCTATTGGGAGAATAAAAAACTGCCACAGTTTCTAAACTATGAAATCTCCTCCATTACCTGTAAGTAATCAAACTAATCAAGATTAACATTTTAGGATCTCTGTCTAATGTTTCAATTTGTATTACCAACTGTATCAAATTCCAGACTCACTGCCTCCTCCTAACACATTCTTTCCTGAGACCTCAAATCTGTGGAACTCCTTACCTCTCTCAGCTTTCCCTTCCCTTTACAATCTACAGTCTTTAAAAACCTAAACTTGATGCCACCTAATCACTGTTTCCTGATGATTTTCCTATGTATTCTACATATATACTGGCCCTGAAATTGTGGTCTCCATGACGGCATACTATCAGAGTCTGCCGCCGTAATCCATTTGAAAGGCCCCGCAACTTCTGGATTTCCGCATGCGCTTGCACATGCGCGAAATCGGGAACTTGCAATCTGTCAAGGTACGCGTTGACAGATCATCCGAACTGCCTGAAAAATTAGTATTGCTGGCGCAGAGTTGGGCTATTTGCCCAACAACTGCCCATGCAACTCTTATGGCTAGTAAAAGCAGGCATAGGGCCTGCTTTCATCATCATAAGGGTATATATATATATAAAAATCCTAAATTATGCACACTTTAAACGAGTTTATGCAAATAATGGCGCGGATTAAGATGTTTAAAATTATTTATCAAAAAATTACATTTCTAGTGAGGTTGGTCCAATGAAGGAACTTATGAATAAAATTGCAATTCAGTACATTTATAATTATTTGGGGATTCCCTTAGTAAATGATTGCAATGGAATCCTCCTTTGTGATTGGAGGACTAGGCCCATGCGGTCCCAGGGACGCTTACGAACCGCCTGCGTCCCTGGGACCTATGGGCCTTTACGCTGCCACCCATCTGGAGGCCCGAGACCGCAACTCTTCGCAGTCTGGACGCCAGGAGGTATTTTCAGAATTGTTTTGCGGGGTAGGAGGCATACTCCGGAGGTACGTCCCCGACCGCAATTTCTGGGCCATTGTTTTCTCTTTTACTCTTTACAATCCTGGTATTGTCCTGTACTATGGTTTTTGGCCCTCAAACTTTGTTTTACGACCATCTGAATTCCGTAGATGAAAATTACTGACCTACAGCTCCAGCCATCCACGTCAGTACCTATATACTTCTAAATTTCAGTCACATAAATACCCCAAATTTGTCCAGCTCTTTTTCAAAAGGAGTTAATAGTTAACCAGATTTCTATGTTAGTATTGATCTGGTTGACATGTCATGTGATAGGATAACACATTCATAATGTTACATGCAAAACCATTTTAAGCACTCTTACAAGAAAGAACAGATTTATATTCTACATATGTATTCTTTTCTGCAGAATTTGAAATATGTAGTAAGTATGAATCTGAATTTTAAAATGAAATGTAGCAACCCCTTGCTACTAAGAATCTTTGATGTAGAGATGCCGGTGTTGGACTGGGGTGGACAAAAATGAGAATCTTGCATGTGGTTGAATATTAGTTGGTTCAATGACTCATAATTTGAATGCTGATTGTTGTTACACAGGATGTGTTGCCCTATAATATTGAACATTATCACATATGACTTACAGATGGCGATTGGAGATTTAAATAAGAAATGCAGACGTAAGCAAGGAATTTAGTCTATTTTTGGGAAAAGTCCATATTAACACAAAGCATTAGGCTGAGTGCATGAATGTGTGAAGAGCTCGTGTTCATTATGGTGGATGTTTGGAATATTGATCATGCATGCTTCACAGTAATGGATGGGAGATGAGAATCAAAAGTAGCCTGTGTTGTATGAACTGTGGCTGATATAATTGCCCTACAGGGGACAATCATTAATTAACAAGTCAGTAGAAGTAATTGAATTTACACTGCTGTTGCTCAGCCTGTCTCTTAACAAGAGACTCCTAAGCATGTTGCTGGCACATATAGTTGAACAAAACTAGACTGTCCGAAATAGCCCAGTCCAGGTAAAACATGTGTTTAGGTGTGAACATAGGAAAATCAGTAACAGCAAAAGCATAAACTAAAGCACGCACCAAAAGAGAACATGTTGGAAATAGTGCTAATAAGTGACCCTTTTGTGGGTTTCAGTACTGAAGAAATTTGATGAAGGGTCCCATTCGAAATATTACCCTCTGTTTTCAGATATTTCCACCATTTTCTGCTTTACTTCACATTCCAACATTCACTTTTCTTTTGTTTTAGCCTAAGTGTGAAGGACATGTTTATTTTGTTTCTCTTAGTGGTATTTAGGAGAGGGGGCAGTACCATTTACACCCTTGCAAGGTTCACAAAGCAATTCCTGCACAATTGAAAGTAAACAATACAGAAAGATTAAATTAAAAAAATCTGAAGTAGCATCAATCATACTGCTCAGAAAATGGTGCCTCAGAGGAACATTAGAGGTACAGCTCACAGCTAAGCCTGTTAAAGGGACCGCGTGGCCCAAAAAGAAATTAGAGGGAACATTGGTCACACCAGTACTGCATTAGACAGAAAAGTCACCAAACACTCAGTAACTGTCATAGATAGAATCAGTGTATGGTTAAATCAAGTAGGCAGAAATTCTGGTTTTCACAACTTTGTCAGCAGATCTGGGGCTAATACGTCTGCTTTCAGAATATGGACAGCACCGTTGCTAATTGTTAATTAGCATCAGCTGGCATGATCGTGATGCAGGTCTGCTAGTCCCTAATTTAACTCCTATGTCGCTCATGTTACCGGCAAAATAATCAATGCACAGGCTGTTTGGCACTTACTGAGTGCCTTAAAAGCCTTAAAAATTGACATAAAAACTGCTGTGCTGCTGAACCTGCTATGCAGGGCAGAGGCTGGGAGATGGCGTAGCAGCTCTTCACAGAATAAAACTGTGTTTTTGTGTCTCCGCTGTGACTGTTTTTAATAGAGGAAATGCTGACATGCTGGTAGGTCATCTCCAGATTGATGAGTTATAACACCACCACGATCCCCTAATGTGTGAGTGGACAGAGCTGAGCAGTTAGGACAGTCTCGTTGCTATAACCGCAGCTGACAAATATGGTATGCCTTAAGGGGAAAAGTGATCAAAGTTTGTCAGCTTAAAGGCATATATTATATAAAAAGATGGATTCTGAAATATGAATAAATGAGACAGCAACCGTGAAATAATTTAAAAGAGAATTAGGAATTTAATTCCAGTGGGAAATAGAATCATAGGGGGAGAAATTCGGTTGGTTAGTGCCTCCCGTTAGTGCCTGGGGCGCGCTAATGGGGTGCTAAGGGGTTAGCGACCAGGTGCGGCGAATGCAGCAACACCCACAAACTTCAGTGCCGGTTTAGCGCTGGCGCTAACTCTTACCACCTGTGCCTCCAGCGCCTCGAAGATCATGACGTCAAAGTGTGCAGCACCCCGTTATTGCCCCGGATGTGAAATTGCCTCCTGCCCCCTGCTGTATCGCTGGGCGTGAACAACGGCAGGAAGAGGAAGCGTTGTCAACTCGGCTGGCCGCTTGGGGAGCGCTAATTAAAGGGAATTATTTTCAGGTAGGCCTACCTTTATTATTTGCACCAGTCTGGTGCCTGCTCAAAGTTTTTGATGTTTCATTGCTGCAAGATGTCCAAGCGTTGCACTTTGAGAGTGTGTTTGGGGCTGTAATGGCAGTCGCGCCGGTCGCCTTGCAACGCAGAGCTGCCGACAAGTAGGATGTGCACCATCATTAGCCCTTCACTTTAAGTGAGGGAAGCAGCCTCTGATGCCATTAGCGATGCGCTCCAAATTGTTCAACACTCTGCCGCTACCACCCCGCTTGATTTTGCGCTCCACTTCCCTCTTGGAGCACTAAAGCTGAATTACCCGGCAGGAGAGACTCATTAGCGCCTGGTGCTACTTTTTCTACTTTTCAAAAGTTAGCGCCCCAAACGGGGCGATACGGAATTTCTAGCCCTTAGAATCTTACAGCACAGAAGGAGGCCATTCCGTCATGCCTACGCCGGCTCTTTGAAAGAGCTGTACAATTTAGTCCCTCCCCCATCTTTTTGCCCATAACCCTGCAAATTAGTCCTCTTCAAATACATGTCCAAGTGCCTTTTAAAAGTTTCTATGGAATCTGCTTCCACCACCCTATCTGGTAGTGCGTTCCAGATCTCAACAACCCTCTGTGTGAAGAAATGTCTCCTAATTTCCCCTCTAGTTCTTTTGCCAATTATTTTAAATTTATGACTTCTGGTCGTTGTAGATATAATCCCGGAGGGCCAGAAGTTAACATCATGCACAGTTATCATTAATGTCCTCTTAGCTCAACTGCAACTTTCAATGTCTATAGCTATAATAGTTGAGCACTGAAATATTGAATATCACCTGCTCTGAATTGGGGTCCTGGCAGGAACCCTTTTGATTTAGCACAGTCGCCACCTCTTTCCTCGAGAGAAGGAACACTTGCTCCTCAGATGACACTCAAAGGCTTCAGAGTCAACCTTATTGTGGGAAATGTGAGTAACAGGTATCAATTTTATTGGAAAAAATTGGCCTGTTTGACAGAAAGTAGCTATCATGAAGGAAACACTTTTGCAAGCTGTCCTGTAAGGTCTTGAGGACATCTTTCAGAGTCTCATTTCTTGTAGGGGGACAAACTCTGTACATGCAAGCCTTGCAAGGTGATTTACATTCACTTGTTGTTTCTGTAAGGGAAAGTATGCACCATGTGTCAAATGAATGTTGTCTTGATTTCCTTCCCTCTCCCACAACCTACTGTGCTGGATCGAATCTAGTCTAATGAGTTGGATCAACCTTATCTGACAGTGCCTGGGTTATTAGCATTGAGCATCAATTAGATTTGGCTCTTCTGATGAAATATAATGCAAATTAGATCTGAAGGCAGTCTTTTGTAGTTGAAACTGATGCTCAGTTCTTTTGATGATTGTTACAGTTTGGGCTTTTCAAAGAGCATTTTCTCCTTCAGACTGATATTTTCTGAAGTGGACCTCGTCCCTTACTAGCTGAAAGCAGCCTATTTTGCCTTTTGCTCTTAAATTAAGACTTGCATTTATATAGCGTCTTTCACGACCACCGGACGTCTCAAAGCGCTTTACAGCCAATGATGTACTTTTGAAGTGGAGTCATTGTTGTAATGCGGGAAATGTGGCAGCCAATTTGCGCACTGCAAGGTCCCGCAAACAGCAATGTGCCAATGACCAGATAATCTGTTTTTTTGTTATGTTGGTTGAGGGATAAATATTGGCCAGGACACCGGGGATAACTCCCCTACTCTTCTTCGAAATAGTGCCATGGGATCTTTTACATCCAACTGAGAGAGCAGACAGGGCCTCGGTTTAACATCTCATCTGAAAAGACGGCACCTCCGACAGTGCAGCACTGGAGTATCAACCTAGCTTTTTATGTGCTCAAGTCCCTGGAGTGGGACTTGAACCCATAACCTTCTGACTCAGAGGTGAGTGTGCTACCAACTGAGCCACAGCTGACACTTGGAGATAATGCAGCTTGGGTCTAAAACTTAACCTATGTTACGATACGTTATTTACATATTATCCCTACTGCATCTTAAGTCTGTATGGCTACTGAACCAGATTTGCATAGACTAAAACCAATAACCAAATTTCTCTACATTTAAATAATATACAAAAACAAAGATAGTAGCTGTATGCTAAAAATAAAAGCAGCATTTTAAAATACATACACCACAGAGAATGTGCTGTAGTTTAATGTTCGTTTCGGTCCTTATCTTATCGTCTTTTCAAGAATAAAACGTTTCCACTGTGTTGCAAATGAAATATGTAAATCTGATGCTTCTGCAACATTTTAGTCTAAACGCCCTTCAGAATTCTTGCAAGAACTGAAGAACACAAATATCTATTCCTTTTGTACACTTAATTAATTTGATGATCAAAGCAACAATATTATTGAACACATGACAATCAAACAAATTCACTTAATATCTTCTCTAAGATTAGATTACTATATCATAGTAAGAACAACATAGAATAATAATTAAGTAAATACACATGGGCTTGAATCTTAAGATGCCTTAACACTTCAGTGCCTACAGTCACAATAATCTAAAATGTACAATCCGCATTTTGATGAAAAGGTTAAATGGCTTTAAGGCAGAAAGAAAGCATCCGAGTGCCATTTTAGAGCTAAGAAACCAACTGGAATCCATCTTAGATCCTGGTTACTATCACTTTTAAGGTTCCTATATTTGTCACAATGCTTCTTTTACAAATCTGTAAGAAGAAATGGCTGTGGAAAAAAAGAAAGTCAAGGCTGCAAACTGACCTATGTGTCCCGATTTGTATTGTGTTTTTTATGAGGTGACTTGGCACTCATCAGTTTGAACTGGGCAATCTCCTGATGTTTTTGTCAGCTTTACAGTTTTGGCTGTCACTGAAAACATTTATGGAATTTATAGAAGGCAAAAAGTTTGATAAGGCAACAAGCAATGGCAACTGGTGCAGGATAGGGGGGGAGAAATTCAGTATCGCCCCATTTGGGGCGCAATTATCGGCCGGGCGCAAAGATTAGCGCCTGGCGCTAATTATCGCCACCGACTGCAAACTTGACTTTTATCACCCCTGGAGGTGATTGCAGCGCTAAATCAGGCGCTTCACACCTGTCTTAAGGCGCAAAGGTCGAGGAGCGAGGCGCTACCTCAGAGCGCTGGCGAAGCTCATGTAATGTCAGTCAGCAATGGAACACACACACAATGGCACGGGCCAGTTCTTAAAGGGGATGGTTAATCTTGCTTTCCATCCACATCCTGCTCATTGCAGCCTTGCATCTCGGCCTGGAGAGACCTGCACATCAAATGTGCTGGAAAGAACAATGGAGAGTACCAGGCAAAGAGCTCAGAGTGCAGCCCCCATAGTCTCTGCTAAATCGATACAAGGAATGGCAAATCAAAATGAACCTGCAAAGTGCTGCTCAGTACCCAAAACTCCTTCACACAACGTTGAATCTCTCCAGAAGTCTCTCCCTCTCTCTCTCAGAATGCGTAGTTCAAAAATGGCACCAACAATAAAAGGCAGGAAGCGGTCACCTTTAAATAGCGCTTCCCCTTTCCCTTCATAACTGCAGAACGCTCCCCTCAACCTGTCGTTGCTAGCGTCAGGCGGTAAGGCAGGGGGCGCCACTCAATATCCGCTCCAGGGCGATACCGGGGCGTTGCGCACTCGACGTCATGATCTGCCGGCGCAGGAGATCGTGGCGGTAGTGTTTAGCGCCACCGCAAAATGTCTAGTTAATTTCGCGAGCGGCGCAAACTTCGCCGTGCCTGGGCACTAGATGCTTTGCGCCCCATTAGCGCCCTCTTAAGGCGCTAACGGGAGGCGCAACCAACTGAATTTTCCCCCAGGATGTCCTACACTTGATGTCAAATCTATAGCTTGGATCGAACAATTGGGAGATTTAAAAGCTTAGCCAGCAAATATTTAGGGACATAAACTGGAGAAAACAATTCTTCTGCAGCAGAACAAACTCCAGTTTGATGGCAAGAAGAAAAACTGAGGGGGGGGAAGGGTGTCAGCGGAGGTGTCATGTGGCAAGAAGATGATCGTGTGGATTACAGATGCAAAGTCACTTTTAGGGACTTCTGGCACTCCTACTTGTTGGGCTTCTTTACCCGGTTAATGACAGAATGGGTCTCCGCCAAATTTTTTTGGCATGATTTATGTCCTGCCTTCCTCTTTGCTCCAAATTCTAAAATAGCCCGTTGTCCCCCAACTTTTTATATGTGGTCATGCCTCTGACAGTATGTGTAGGAAAGTAAATAAAGAGCAATGGAAGAAAAATGTGATGCAATTACTTCTCCCGTTCAGGTGCTCACTGCACAGCTACAAAAATGAACGTCAAACTGTGCAGCATTCACTGTATAGCTGTCAATATATCCAATAAATTAGCAACTGTAGAGTATCACAAAATAGTGCAAATAGATTGTAGCTAATTATGAGCCCATTTAGTCAGCAGTAAATGCACTACTGCCACGAGAGGTAACTCCCTGCCAATGCTTACAAAAGAATTGCTCATGGTAATTGCTTTTGTGACACATAAAACTACCAGATAAAATATGCAACCTAAAAATAATTCTGTTTAAATTCAAAGACTATGTGGAGAAGGGGGAAGAACTGGTCCAGGGGAAAAAAAAACAAGTTAGGCATAGAAAATCAGTTATTGTCTGAATCACAATATTAAAATATTTTCTAAGCTCAGATAAATTACTTGTGTCTCAGCAGGTCCACAATTTGCTACCATTTAAATATTTAACTACTGTCTTGTAGCTGAGATGAAAGAGAATAAATCCATTTTTTAAGATTACAATTTTGGCTTTTGGAGGATGGCTTAGCACTGCGTGGTTTGAGCACTGGAAAGACATTTTACCCAAGGAGAAGATGGACAATGATGTAAACAGTCAGTATTACATAAAATATTCATTATAAACCAAATTCACCAGATGAACTTACTCATTGCCCCAGTCCAGGCGAACTGTGATGTGTCGCTTGACATCACGGATTTGGTCTTGGGTCAGGTGACCAGATAGAAGCTGTCTCCGCAAATCAATCAGTTCGTTCATTACATGGCGCAGTTTGTAAAACAAATCCACCTTGTGTTTCTGTAGGAAGAAAAAGATAGGAGCCATTTAAATAAAATTTTTACAATCTTGCTAACAAATTATCTGCTTAACTTCATTCCTGCACACTTGGCACTACATCTCCAGACCAAAAGCCAACTAAATTTCCACCATACTCACCACAGTAATGGAGTGAGGGGAAGAATTCAACATGTGCTTCTTTTACCCACAGAGCAGAGCAGAGTATTTTTGTGTTCGTAAAGATCAAAGTGTCAGCATCAAGTACTCCCAATATCAGTGGTAGTGCAGTAACACACAATAAATGTCTCTTTATTCTGCCATGACAGCTTCCGTCAGAAACTCTGAAGAACGTTCCCTTTCGCATTGGTGTGAATTTTACCATTCCCCATGCTAGTCATGCTTGTGACATGTTTGAAGAATAGTGCAAATTTGATGAATTTCAGACAGTTTTATGTGGTCATATTTGTGTTGAGACTCATTTGAACTGGGACCTTTATAATTAGAAAGAACTGTTTTGTATCGTCAGTCTAGGTTGGATTTGAACCCAGGTGCTAGAAACAAAAAGGACAGTGAATTAACCAACTGCAGTATACAGTCCCCAAGGATGCATAAAATTCTACAAATGGACATGTTGCAGTTAGTAAGACATGGATCAGATTTTTATTGTTAAATAAGTATCACCAAATCACTGATGATTCTGGAATCAGAACTCATCTTTCTAGTACAGTATGAGCTGAAATAATCTTGAGGCAGAAATTCCGATCCCTACGGGTGTGTACGCGCTGTGTACTCACCCGTAGGGCCAACGGAAATGCCGGTTTTAGGCATTTCCGATCTGTCAAGAAAGCTCGACAGATCCTCCGCCTGCCCGAGAGCAGGGCCTCTGCGGGTGAAGAGTTCCATTTTTTGGAGACCCCCCGCCCGCAGAAAACACTTACAATTCTTGCGCCTGGTAAAAGCAGGCGTAAGGCCTGCTTTTACCAGGATAAGAGTTGAATAAAAGTAAAAAAAAAAATTTCCACTGATTTATCGTTTAAAAATACTTTAAAGAAAGGTAAGTTTATTTTTAGCCCCGTTAAAAACTTTAATTATTTTTTTCAAAAAATACAGTAAAATTTTTGTTTTAAATACTTAATTTATTGTAATTTAAAGTCATTTTAAAAGTGTGATTTAAAAAAAAATGTATTTAAAGTTTTACTATGTTTTGGGGGTAATCTCTATTCATATATTTGACAGGTAAATGTATGAAGGAAGATTCCCTTCTCTGATTGGCTCCCCATGGGCCACGTGATCCCAGGGACGCTGCGATCCGCCTGCGCCTCTGGGATACGTGGGCCCTGCGCACCGGCAGTTTGGAGAGGCCCAGCAACGGAACTCTGCGCCTCCCGGGAGCCCTCCGGTCCAGGCGCAGATTTTTCCAGATCGCATCCCTCCGCCCGCGGGAGGCCTGCGAACGGAATTTCTGGGCCGTTAACTCTGTTGGCACATCAGGAACAAAGTCAAACAGACAGGAAAAGTACACATGCCCACAACAATCAATAATAATAAGTGCTTCCAAATTTAATCACCTACAGTGTTGTCAACAAGCATTTAAAGCATATCAGCTTGGATACACAACACGGAAGATAGTGACTGATCTGATATGCTTATGAGAGTTTTGTACAGCACAGAACTCTACAACTTACTGCCAGGTTTAATGTGCACACTCTACAGAACCTGCCAGTTGTGCTTATGCTGCTTACTGTGAGAGTATTGGAAGTTTTATTAGCCAGTTTTGAAGTAGGATGCCTTTCTTTGACTCAGTCTACTGATTAAATGGATTCTGAAAGCACTTATGAAATAGAAGCTCTCTGGTTCCTTTAAATAGAAACTGCTATTCTCTGCCCCTTAAAATAGACGTTCTGCTGTTGCGAGAAGCCAGAGAGGAGACAGTAGAGACTCTGGCCATAATTTTTCAATACTCCTCAAATATGCAAATTGTGTCATGTGATTGGAGTGCAGATGATGTAATACCTCTTCAAGAAGGGAGAGGAGGATAAATCTGGTAAATTAGAACCCATGTGAGGTACAATTCATGAGCATTTAGAAATGCATGCATTGATCAAGGACAACCAGTATGGATTTGTTAAAGGCAAGCCATGTTTGGCAAATGGAATTTTTTTGAAGCAATGACTGACTGGATAGATAACTGATTGGAATGCAGAAGATGTAGTGTAAATGGATTTTCAGAAGGTGTTCAATACAGTGTCTCAAGAAGCTTATTTGAAAAACTGAGCTGTATGGTATAAGAGGAAATGTAGCAGCATAGATAGAAAGTTGGTTGATGGGCAGGAAATGCAGAATTTAGATAAATGGATGTTGTTCGGGCTGGAGCAGGGTTAGAATTGGTGTACCCTGAAATCAGTGCTGGGTCCAAATTCGTTCTCTGATAATATAGGAAATTTATACTTGTGTATAGGGAAAACAATTTGCTGACAAGATAAAAGTAGGAGGCTTTGCAAATAGCGAGACAGAATATTAAAGACTTTAGGAAGACAGACAGGTCAATGACATGGGCAGGCAGCTGACAGATGCAATTTAATGCGGAGAAGTGTGAGGTAATAAAGTTTGGCAGCAAAAACAAGGAAAAAGTATACATATTATAGTCAACTTAATTGTATTGATAAAGAGAGGTATACATATTTCCCTGAAAGTGTGAATGCAGTTGATAAAGGCTTTATAAATAGGGGCATAGAATGCAAAAGTGAAGACAGAATGATGAATTTATACAAAACACTGGTTAGGCCACAGTTTGTGCAGTTTTGAGCACCCAAATTTGTGTCACCCCTCATTGCAATCTGTTGTGCATTTCAGTGCAAACACAAGTTACAACATCCAACCAGGTAGCAATGTCAACTATTAAAATTCAAATGACAGCACTTCTAACAACTTTAAATGTTTTTGCCTCTTTTAAAAAAAAATTGTCCTTGGGATCTGAGCGACACTGGCAAGGCTGTATTTATTGCCCATTTCTAGTTACCCTGAGAAGGTGATGGCGGGAGGCCTTGTTTTTGACCTTCTACATTTCTTGTACTGATGGGGCACCCCTGATGTTATTAGGGAGTTCCAGAACTTTGACCCAGCAATGATGAAGGAGCAGCGATTTATGTCCAAGTCAGGACGATGTGAGACTTTGAGGGGAACTTGGAAATTATGGTGTTGTCATGATCTTGCTGCTCTTCTCCTTCTTGATGGTAGAGGTCACAAGGGTGGGAGGGGTTTTGAAATAACCATGACAATTTGTCCAATAGTGCACACTGCAGCCACAGTGGACTGCTCCTCCTGAATGGTGCCAAGCTTCGACTATTGTTGTGGTTGCACTGATCAAGACCTTATTTGTGTCTTGTGGATGGTGACTGGTAGGAGGCTTTAAAGGGTCAGAAGAAGAGCCACTTTTCGCAGAACACCCAGCCTGTGAGCTGCTCTTGTAGACACATTATTGATAAGGCTGGTCCAGTTAAGTTTCTGATCAATGGTGATCCCCAGGATGTTGATGGTGGGGACTTGGAGATGGTGGTGCCATTGAAAGTCAGGGAGAGGTGGTTGGGCCTTTTCTTGTTGGACATGATCACTGTTTGGTGTGTGGAATGAATGCTACCAGCCACTTGACATTCCAAGTCTGGATATTTTCCAGATCCTGCTATAGGCTGGCACTGGTTGCTTATTAGGGGAGTTGTGAATGCAGCTGTAGAATTGTCAGTGAACAGCTCCACTCCTGAAGTTATGATGGAGGAAAGGTCATTGATAAACCTGGCATGAAGAGCTCCTGCAGTGATGTCCCGGGGCTATAATGATGGCCTCCAACAACCACAACCATCTTCCTTTATGTCGGTATGACTGCAGCCAATGGAAGGTTTCCTCTTGACCCCCCACTGAGCTCAGATTTGTTGGGCTCCTTGGTGCCACACACGGTTGACTGCTGCCTTGATGTCAAGTGCAGTTACTCTCACCTTTCCTGTGGCATACAGCTGGATTCCATACCTGGATCAAGGTTGTGACAAAGTCTGGAGCCAAATGGTTCTGGCAGAACAAAATTAAGAATCTACTAGCAGGTTATTGGTGAGTAGGCACTATTGATAACTCCTTCCATCACTTCAATGATGATTGGAAGGAGGTAAATAGGGCGATAATTGGCCAGGTCAGATTTGTTCTGTTTTTTATGTTTAGGACATATCTGGGCAATTTAGCACTTTTTCTGGTATATGTCAGCATCATACTGCACTGGAACAGCTTGGCTAGAGGTACAGCTAGTTCTGTTTTGCAGGTCTCCAGCTCTATAGCTGGGATGTTGTCAGGGCCCATAGCCTCTGCTATGTTTCGTGCACTCAGTTGCATCTTAATGTAACCTGCTGGACTCTAGAACATAAGAAATAGGAGCAAAAGTAGGCCATTTAGCCCTACGAGCCTGCTCCACCATTCAATAAGATCATGGCTGATCTTCTACCTCAACTCCACTTTCCCGCACTATTCCCATATCATCCAAAAATCTATCGATCTCTGTCTTGAATATATTCAACGACTGAGCATCCACAGCCCTCAGGGGTAAAGAATTCCAAAGATTCACAATCCTTTAAGTGAAGAAATTTGTCCTCATCGCAGTCCTTAAATGGCTAACCCCTTATTCAGAAACTGTGACCCCTGGTTCTAGATCCCCCAGCCAGGGAAAACATCCTTCCAACATCTACACTCTCAAGCCCCTTAAGAATTTTATATGTTTCAATGAGATCATCTCTCATTCTTCTAAATTCTAGGGAATATAGGCCGAGTTTCCTCATAGGACAAACCCACCCATCCCAGGGATCAGTTTGGTGAACGTTTGTTGCACTCCCTCTAAGGCAAGTATATCCTTCCTTAGGTAAGGAGACCAAAACTGTTACCAGGTGTGGTCTCACCAAGGCCCTATATAATTGTAGTAAGACTTCTTTACTCTATAAAGGCTAACATACCATTTGCTTTCCTAATTGCTTGCTGTACCTGCATGTTAACTTTCAGTGATTCGTGTACAAGGACACCCAGATCCCTCTGAATACCAACATTTCCCAATCTCTCACCATTTAAAAAATATTTTACTTTTCTATTTTTCCTACCAAAGTGGATAACTTCACATTTCTCCACATTATATTCCATCTGCCATGTTCTTGCCCACTCACTTAACCTGTCTATATCCCTTTGCAGCCTCCTCACAACTTACTTTCCACCTAGCTTTGTATCAGCGGCAAACTTGGATACATTACACTCGGACCTCTCATCTAAGTCATTGATATAGATTGTAAATAGCTGAGGCCCAAGCACTGATCCTTGCGGTACCCCACTAGTTACAGCCTGCTAACACAAAAATGACCCGTTTATTCCTACTCTCTGCATTTGTTCCGTTAACCAATCTTCAATCCATGCAAGTATATTACCCCCAATCCTGTGAGCCCTAATTTTGTGTAATAACCTCTTGTGTGGCACCTTATCAAATGCTTTCTGAAAATTCAAATACACTACATCCACCCTGCTAGTTACATCTCAAAAAACTAACACATTTGTCATACATGATTTCCCTTTCATATTATGATTTTCTAAGTGTCCTATTACCACGTCCCTAATAATAGATTCTAGCATTTTCTCTACTACTGATGTCAGGCTAATTGGTCTATAGTTCCCTGTTTTCTCTCTCCCTCCTTTCTTGAATAGCAGCGTTACATTTGCTACCTTCCAATCTGCGGGGACTTTTCTAGAATTTAGGGAATTCTGGAAAATCAAAATCAATGCATCCACCATCTCTGCAGCCACCTCTTTTAAAACACTAGGATGTAGGCCATCAGGTCCAGGGGATTTATTGGCTTTTAGTCCCATTAATTTCTCCATTACTATTGCTTTATTAATATTAATTTCTTTTAAGTTCCTCATTCTCGCTAGACCCTTGGTTCCCCACTATTTCCAGAATGTTTTCTGTGTCTTCTACCGAAGACAGAGACATAGGGCTGGATTTTCATTGACCCGTGGAGGCGGGTTTGGAGGCGTGTGGGGGGGTTAAAATTGTGAAAACTGGCGGGCGGGCACAAGTCCGCCTCCATGCAATTTTCATGAAATCGTGTCTGCTGGTCCCGACTGCGTCCCGCCTTTAAGAGACGGGATAGGCTGTTAAGGCCCTTAACAAGCACTAAATTGGCTCTATAATGCCATTTTGAAAGGCCTCTGTGATTTTAACCCTTGTTCTACGTAAAGCACGCCTGTTCTGAACCACAAATGTGAAACCTGGCGGGAGCACATTTGGATAGCTGACTATCAGTGGCTGGGCTGACTATCAGTGAGTGAGTGGCTGGCTGGCAGGCATCTAGGAGTGGTGGAGGAGGGGTCTCTCTCTCTCTCATGTAAAAATGGGAGCAGACTTAGAGCTGCTGCTCATTTTGCATCCAGGTCCTCTCACAGCAAAGGCCAGGCAGTCTCTGAAGACCTTCAATGCAGCAGCAATGATGACATCATCAGAGGCGACTTTCAGACTGAAAACACTAATTGGTTCATGGGTTCCCACATGCTGGAACTCAATTGCCCAATTAGGTGAAAATTGCATCAATCTCCCACATCCATTTGCAGTCGGGTGGATAACACGAAAAGCAGATGACACGACCCCAACCCGCCCCAGTATCAAAATCGAGCCAAAAGTATTTGTTTAATGTCTCTGCCATTTCCTTATTCCCCATTATAATTTCTCCAGTCTCTGCCTGTAAGGGACCCATATTTACTTTTGTTACCTCTTCCTTTTTACATACCAATAGAAGCTTTTACAATCTGTTTTTATGTCTCTTGCTCGTTTACTCTCATTCTATTTTCTCTGTGTCAATTTCTTTGTCCTCCTTTGCTGAATTCTAAAATCCTCCCAATCCTCAGGCTTGCTACTCTTTTTGGAAACATTATAAGCCTCTTCCTTTAATCTAATACTATCTTTAACTTCTCTTGTTAGCCACGGTTGGACTATTTTTCCCCATGCGGTTTTTATTCCTTAAGGGAATGTATATTCATTATGAATTATTTCTTTAAATGTTTGCCATTGCTTATCTACCATCAGATCTTTTAATCTAGTTTCCCAACCTACCGTAGCTAACTCGCCTCTTATACGTACATAGTTTGCTTTGTTCAGATTTAAGACCCTAGTTTGTACTTAACTAAATCACTCTCAAACTCAATAGAAAATTATATCATATTATGATCACTGCACCCAAGAGGCTCCTTTACTACAAGGTTATTAATTAATCCTGTCTCAATGCACAATACTAGATCTAAAATAGCCTGTTCCCTAGTTGGTTCCTTGACATACCTTTCTAGAAAATTATCTTGAATGCATTCCATGAACTTGTCCTCTGCACTATTGCTGCAAATTTGGTTTGTCCAATCTATATGAAATTTGAAGTCCACGATTACTGTATAACCCTTGTTACATGCACCTCTAATTTCCTGATTTATACTGTGCCCGACACTACAACTACAGTTAGGGGGCTTATAAACTACTCCTACCAGTGCTTTCTGCCCTTTGTTGTTTCTTAGCTCCACCCAAAGTGATTCTACATCTTGTTTTTCCAAGCTTTGATCCTTTCTACTGTCTTTATCCCATCCTTTTTATCATCAGAGCTACCACCGCTCCTTTTCCATTTTGCCTATCTCTTCTAAAAGTCAAGTATCCTGGTATATTTAGTTCCCAACCTTGGTCACTCTGCAACTGTGTCTCCATAATGACTATTGACTCTGGCATCTATGATGATAGAGAGCTCAAGGGGAGGCTGAATGGGACTGTCCACTTGGAATTTTGGTTGTAGAAGCTTATAAACTTGAGCTTCGTCTCCTGCACTCACGTGCTGGACTCCACTATGGTTGAGGATTGGGATATTCATGAAGCCTCATCGTCCTGTTAGTTGCCTGATTGTCACTATTCGCGAATGGATGTGGTAGAGCTACAGAGCTTTGCTCTGATCCATATTAGTTGTGGGATTGCTTAACTGTGTCTGTAGCTTGCTGCTTTTAGTGTTTAGCATGCAAATAGCCCTGCGTAGTAGCTTCATGAGATTGGTGCGTCATTCTAAGGAATTCTTGGTGCTGCTCCTGACATGCCTTTGTGCAATCCCCACTGAACCAAGATTGGTTTCCAGTCTTTGTTGTTATGGCGGAGAGAAGGATGTGTCAGACCATGAGGCCACAGAATATGGTGGTATGCAACTCTGCTGTTGCAGATGGCCCACAATTTCTTGTGGATGGCCAGCTGCTAGTCCTTAGTCTGTCCCAGTTAGCATGGAGGCAGTGCTACTCAACACGGTGTAGGATGTCCTCAATGTGAAGGCAAGAATTTTTCTTCAGGAAGGACTTTATGGTGATCACTCCTACCAACAGCATCATGGACAGGCATGTCAGCAACAGGTGGGTTGTTGTGGACAAGGTCAAGTAAGTTACCACCATCTGATGCAGGCTCAGTCTGGCAGCTATATCCTTCAGGAGGTGGCTTGCACAGTCAGTGTTTTTTAATACAATGAAGTCCCCCATCAAGAGTTCATTCTGTGCCCAAGTTTCCCTCAGTGCTTCCTTCAAGTGGTGTACTGACTTATCAGTTGAGGAGAGTGGAGCAATGAGTGGTAAATAACAGGATGTTTCCTTGGCTTTGATTAACCTGAAGGCATGAGATTTTGTGGGGTCCTAAGTCAATAATGAAAGACTCCCAACTGTATACCACTGTGCCCCCATCTCTGGTGGCTCTATGATGGAGGTGCCTTGGATGTTGGCTGATGGCTTTGATTCTGTTGATGCTGGACTCGGCTCTGGGACAGCTTTTCCAACTTGGACACCAGTCCCCAGATGTTATGGGGACTTTGCATGCTTGCCTGAGGCTTGTCCTGATATGATGCTCAGGTCACTGCCAACAGGTCTGTCCAATATTTCTCGAGGATTCTGTTCTGTAGTAGCTTCCTAGTTTACTTCAGAGAGCATTATGAGTCAAAGTGTAGGCCAGATCGGGTAGGAGAAGCAGGTGCCCTTCTCTGAAGGACAAGTGAACCAATTGGATTTTTACAACAATCCAACAGTTTTGATGACATTGTTTCTTGGTGTTCGTCCATATATTATCAGATTTATTGAATTCAGTTTCACAACTTGTCATGGTGGTATTTGAACTCTCAACCTCTGAGTCACTAGTCCAGTACCATAACCATTACATCATCATACTCAATGAAATAGATTCTACACTGCCTGTGCTGCTGGTTTGTTAAAAATCCCATGGCACTCATATTAATTCATATTTAATTCAGGGGAGTTCTCCCAGTGTCCTGGCCAACATTTATCCTCAACCTGCTGTTTGTGGGATCCTGCTGTGCGCAGATTGCTGCCACATTTTTCTACAATTACGACAGCAACTTCAAAATAGTTAATTGGCTGTGAATTGCTTTGGAATGACCTGAGGTTGTGAAAGGTGTTATATAAATGCAAGTTTTCTCTTTATTTATTTATCCAGACTAATTTAAGATGCATGACTTTTTCAAAAAAAAAGTGTCAGCTTGGCTCAAAGTTGGTAGCATTCTCATCTGAGTCTTAAGGTTGTGGGTTCAATCCCCATTCAGGACATGATTTGCGAATGGACCCGACACCTAGCGGTGGGAAACAGATTAAAGGCAATTAACTGCCTATTAACAGGTACTTCTGAGTAGTTTTCAGGCTGTTTTTCAATTTTCCAGCTTCTGGGTCGGGTTTCACGACGTCCGGACAACATGCCAGGTAAGTGTGGCATGTTGAGAGTCTGGTCTAATGTTTGTGAAAAGATGACAGCTGCAGAAGTGGTGTCAAGGATGCAATGTTGCACATGGTGAGTTTCAGAGCAAAGAAAATGTTGGTTACTGCATTTTTAATACATATACAGATTTCTTTAACTTACAAGTTTTTAAATCCAACTGTATGCTCAGTGCCACCTCATTGGAAGAACCTCTCTCACCAGTGACAGATCGGTTCTGTCATCTATTCCAGCAACATCGGAGCCAATGAAACAATCAGACCTTGGTCCTCCGAATCCTTCCACAATCATCCCAAACACCAACATCACCAACCTTCGCCGCCATCACCTGAAGCTGCACTGGACACAGGGCATCAGCCCCTGACAAAATTGCTGGCTGGGAGGCCAGCGATGGCATCACCATGGCCAGACTTTCTTCACTTGATGCTGTAAACCCTGGCTGCCACATGATGCGCCAGGTTGACACCATCCCACACCTGCATCGTGAAGCATCCCTTTAATGTCCAAGCCATTCCATGCACACACACCACAATAGGGGGGTGGGGGGGGGGGGGGGGGGGGAGTTATGACTGAACAATCACTGGAACTCAGTAAGACACTTCTCAATGTGCGCTCAGATCTGTCCAATAAGGGGCACTTTTTGAAAAAGAGATTTCACTGTATGACAACACATTACCAGAAACTTCACATGGACATTGGCTAAACCTCTCAAGTGCCCACCCTTGTGTGTTGTTAGTTGGTATGCTTGCAGTAGAATGAGGGTGAGTGTGAGGGGTGGCTAGTGAGATGGGGAAGTGATAAAGTAGATAGAGAGGGTAGAGTGGAGGTGCAAGGTAAGTTGGTGTCCCGGGGAGGTCTCTTCCGCCCTTGGAAGGGAAGAGAACCTCCCTGCGTACTGTGACTCCCTCCATAAGCATATGGAGGGAGTCACTGAAGAGCCTGGGTGCAAGAGTTCACCTTTGTGCAGTGATTGTCAGCGTTTTCAGCACCTCAATACTGTCAAACACTGAAAAATCAACTGTCAAAATAAAATTGTGCATGGTCCATTTAAGGAAACTGGCAGATGACATGTCATCAAATGATGTCATCAGACCTGCTTCCTGTTAATTGGCCGGTAAGCCCGCAGGGCGGGCTTAACAAGGCCAATCAAGGGAAAATCATGTCTGTAGAGCGGAGGCAGCTGGGGGCGGGACTGGAACCTGGAAACCAGCTGACCCGCACCCATCCCGACACCGAGGAGAAAATCGCGGCCTTAATGTGTGGTGTGAAAAGAATACATGATAAAGATCTGCATGATACAATTCATTTCCCATTTATGGAGTTTCCCAAAACTTTGACAACTTTCTGATACTTGGGCTATCAGCACCAAATGATATATGAGTCATATCCCACTGCTCAATAAACTTCCTTTAGTTACCAAACTTTACTCAAATTTCTTGAAGCAAATACCCAGTCGGTTTAAAGTTCTTTATAATTAGAGATGCAATTTTTTTTGGGAGGGTGGAAGAGAGTGAAGAGACCATTTATAGGACTGTGAATATCTAGGCAATCCCAAAAGTCATTAGAAGATAAGAAATAGGAGCAGGAGTAGGCCATTCAGCCCTTCGAGCCTGCTCCGCCATTCAATGAGATCATGGCTGATCTTCTGCCTCAACTCCATTCACCGGCCCTATCGCCATATCCCTTGATGCCCTTACTAGTCAGAAATCTAACGATTTCTGTTTTGAATATACCCAATGACTGAGCCTCCACAGCCCTCTGGGGTAGAGAATTCCAAAGATTCACCACCCTCTGTGTGAAGAAATTTCTTCTCATCTCAGTCCTGAATGGCCTACCCTTTATCCTCAGGCTGTGGCCCCTGGTTCTAGACTCCCCAGCCAAGGGAAACATTCTCCCAGCATCCACCCTATCAAGCCCTGTAATAATTTTGTATGCTTCAATGAGATCCCCTCTCATTCTTCTGAATTCAAGAGAATACAGGCCTAGTTTACTCAATCTCTTCTCATACGACAGTCCCGCCATTCCAGGAATCAATCTCGTGAACCTTCGTTGCACTCCCTCTATGGCAAGTATATCCTTCCTTAGGTAAGGAGACCAAAATTGTACACAGTACTCCAGGTGTGGTCTCACCAAGGCCCTACATAATTGGAGTAAGACTTCTTTACTCCTGTACTCAAATCCTCTTGTAATTAAGGCCAGCATACCATTTGCCTTCCTAGTGGCTTGCTGCACTGCATATTCACTTTCAGTGATGCATGTACAAGGACACCCAGGTCCCTTTGAGCATCTGCATTCCCCAATCTTTCACCATTTAGGAAATACTCTGCCTTTCTGTTTTTTCTACCAAAGTGGATAACTTCACATTTATCCACATTATATTCCATCTGCCATGTTCTTGCCCACTCACTGAGCCTGTCGAGATCCCCTTGAAGGCTCTTCACAGCCTCTTCGCAACTGACACTGCCACCTAGCTTTGATTCAGCAGCAAATTTGGAAATGTTACATTTAGACCCCTCATCCAAATCATTGATATAGATTGTGAATAGCTGGGGCCCAAACACCGATCCTTGCGGTACCCCACTAGTCACAGCCTGCCATCCTGAAAAAGACCCGTTTATCCCTACTCTTTGTTTTCTGTCTGTTAACCAATTCTCAATCCATGCTAGTATATTACCCCCAATTCCATGTGCCCTAATTTTGTTCACCAACCTCTTGTGTGGGACCTTATCAAAGGCCTTCTGAAAATCCAAACACACCACATCTACCGGTTCCCCTTTGTCTACTCCACTAGTTACATCCTCAAAGAACTCCAATAGGTTTGTTAAACAGGATTTCCCTTTCATAAATCCATGTTGACTCTGCCCAATCTTACTAATAGTTTCTAAGTGCCCAGTTATTGAATCCTTTATCATAGATTCCAGCAATTTCCCAACTACAGGAAACTCTTGTTTAACCGGCACCTAAATATCCGGAATTCTCTCTTAACCGGCAAAAATCATCCTCCGAAAACTCCTCTCAAATAACCGGCAATGTTGCCGAGTCGCAGTCCGAGTCTCCCGCGAACGCTGAGTACTCCGAAAACTCCTCTCAAATAACCGGCAATGTTGCCGAGTCCGAGCCCGAGCCCGCGAACGCCGAGTTAGTCAGTGGGGGCAGTACTGTACTTAATCAAGCATCTTCCACCATCCATTTAACACAACATTCTGTAGGTGAGTACCCAAATACTGTATACTGCACATTGCTTGATTTTTTTATTTTTCTTTGTTTAAAAATAGCCTCGGTAGATATAACTCTCCGTTATCCGGAACTTTCGATCAACCGGCACCACGCCGGTCCTGTCGGTGCCGGATACCAAAGAGTTTCCTGTACTGATGTGAGGCTAACAGGTCTGTAGTTCCCCGTTTTCTCTCTCCCTTCTTTTTTAAATAGCGGGTTACATTTGCTATCCTCCAATCTGCAGGAACCATTCCAGAATCTATTGTTTTCTTCCATTCTTTCCAAAGTAACAGAATGCAGAAAACACTAAAATCGCTTGAGAATCCAAATTAAATTTGCCTTTTCAAATTAAATCTGTCCCTTTTTTTCTCGTTGCTGTGCATTGCAGTATACATGCTCACTGTGCTGGTAAAAATGGGTTCCTACTTATTTACTATACCAACATAAATGCTGGAATATGCAATTCTCCATTTATGTAGTGATCTAGTTTATTCACTTGATTTGAAAATGACAAGGTGGTGTGGGTGGTTAGGATTTATTTCATTTCTTAACTTGTACAGCAAACTGTTTGCAGCACTCCTTGTAACACAATAGGATTTAGATTCATCGGACATATTGAGGTAATTGTGATATACACATTGGGCCAGATCTTGTTCATTGGAGCGGGACATCTTGTGGCATACGCCGTAGTTAGAGTTTTTCCTGCACCTTTCAGCTCGAAATTTCTTTGCGCCATAACCTGCTGGAAGTGCGAGTTTATAAGGGCGTGGCGAGGGATCTTAGTGAACAGCGGGACCAACACTGTATCTCCTTAACCAATGAGATTTAAGGATTGAGAAAGAAACAAGAACGATGGAAAAGGAGGGTGAATTGGAATGGGTGAATTAGAATAAAATCAGGTACAGAAAGAGAAATAAAGAGGGAAAAAAGGATTGGATTAAGAGAGAGAGAAAAAAGAGACAAAGGAAAAGTAAGAAAAAAATGTAAAAATTTAAATTTGACATTATTGAAAGCTCTAACAACAATGAATACATGAAGGAATGAGACTCTCATTTAGATTATTCCCATTCTGGGCCAGAGGGGTTGATTGGCATTGTATTAACAATTATCACGTCATTAAAAGGTTTAATAAGCAACTAATGTGCAAATCCAGCAAGTTCTTAAAAATAATGGGAAGGCTAAGGGCGAGATGCCGTTTGTGCGAAGCATGGTAATTTGACCAGCAAGTTCTGGAGATTCACAACTCACTGTGTATCTCTTAATCCCCTGAATTTGCTTGCCGATTTTCACATTAATAATGGCGTATATCATTAACATGCCTCTATTTCTAATGCAAGATTCGGCCCATTGAAGCCCAAAAGAATCAAGTAGTGATTGTACTTTTTATTATTCTTTAAAGCACAAAATAATACTGGTTGATGATTCAAGTGGAAAACTCCCAATAACAATACCAACAGTTACTGAAGCAGAAAACAAATGATGAGTTTGTAACCCATGTTTGCAATCAACCAAAAGAGTTGACCCAGTGCAAATGGTGCAGTGGAGTGCAATTGACATTCTGTGTAAGTACATCAGTGGGATCAGAGCACAACATACTGTTTTATTAGGCTGTCAGGCTTAAAGACTAGCAGTAATAATTCTGTGTTAAAATCAAACTCAGCTAAATACAAACAAAACTGTTGTACAAGAGAAAATTGCAGAGTGTGTGAAGAAGAATTTTCTGATATTGGTCGAGAATTTACATTTTACTAGTTTGAATTGGTATCTCCTTGGCCTTCTCTAATAATTTAATTTAAAGTAATATTCTGGACTACCTTTCTCATTTTTTAACTATCTTGTATACCTCTATGAAGTCACCTCTCAGACACCACCTTTCCAGCCTGCAAAACCCAAGTCTCTCAGGTCTTTCCTTATAACTCAGACTCAACACTAGGGAACAGTCTCTCAGCTCTTCTCTGCAGTTTACATTAAGTTAAAAGGCACAGTAAATTGTGTAGATGGGAGCAGGAAGCTACAAAGGGACATACACAGGTTAAATGAATGGGCAGAACTATGGCAGATGGAGTTCAATGTGGGGAAGTGTGTGGTCATCCACTTAAAGCTGCCTCTCATAAGAAATAGGAGAATGGAGTAGGCCATTTGGCTCTTCGAGCCTGGTCAACCATTCAATAAGATCATGGCTGATCTTCTACCAACTCCACCTTTCTGCACTATCCCCGTATCCTTTGATTCCATTAGTATCCAAAAATCTATCGATGTCTGTCTTAAATATACTCAACGACTGACCATCCACAGCCCTCTGGGGTAGAGATTTGCAAAGATTCACGACCCTCTGAGTAAGGAAATTTCTCCTCATCTCAGTCCGAAATGGTCAACCCCTTAATCAGAGACTGTGACCCTCCTAGTTCTAGAGTCCCCAGCCAGGGAAATCATCCTCCCAGCATCTACCCTGTCAAGCCCCTTAGGAATTTTATATGTTTCAATTAGATCACCCCTCCTCGGGAATATAGGCCTAGTTTGACTCAATCTCTCCTCATAGGACAATCCCCTCATTCCAGGAACCAGTCTAGTGAACCTTTGTTGCACTCACTCTAAGGCAAGTATATCCTTCCTTAGGTAAGGAGACCAAAATTGTACACAGTACTCCAGGTGTGGTCTCACCATGGCTCTATATAACTATAGTAAGACTTCTTTACTCTTATACTCCTTTGTAATAAAGGCTAACATAACATTTGCTTTCCCAATTGCTTGCTGTACCTGCATGTTAGCTTACTGTGATTCGTGTACAAGGACACACAGATCCCTCTGAATACCAACATTTCCCAGTCTCTCACCATTTAAAAAATACCCTCGGCGACATCATCCGAAAACATAACATCAGGTTCCACACGTACGTTGATGACACCCACCTCTACATAACCACCACCTCTCTCGACCCCTCTACTGTCTCTAATTTGTCACATTGCTTGTCTAACATCCAGTACTGGATGAGCAGAAATTTCCTCCAACTAAATATTGGGAAGACCAAAGCTATGGTCTTCAGTCTCCGCCACAAACTCCATTCCCTAGCCACTGACTCCATCCCTCTCCTGTCTGAGGCTGAACCAGACTATTTGCAAACTTGTTGTACTTGACCCCGAGATGACCTTCCAACCACATATCCGCTCCATCACCAAGACCGCCTACTTCCACCTCCATAACATCGCTTGACTCTGCCCGCCTCAGTTCATCTGCTGCTGAAACCCTAATCCATGCCTTTGTTAACTCTAGACTTGGCTATTCCAACAATCTCCTGGCCGGCCTCCCATCTTACACCCTTCATCAACTTATCATCCAAAACTCTGCTGCCCGTATCCTAACTCGAACCAAGTCCCGCTCACCCATCACCCCTGTGCTCAATGACCTAAATTGGCCTCGATTTTAAAATTATCATCCTTGTTTTCAAATCCCTTCATGGCCTCCCCCCTTCCTTATCTCTGTAACCTCCTCCATCCCTACAACCCTCTGAGATATCTGCGCTCCTCCAATTCCGGCCTCCAGCGCATCCCCAATTTGAATCGCTCCATCATTGGTAGTGGCCATGTCTTCAGCTGGCTAGGCACTAAGCTCTGGAATTCCCTCCCTAAACCTCTTCACCTCTACCTCTCTTTCCTCCTTTAAGACGCTGCTTAAAACCTACCTCTTTGACCAAGCTTCTTTATGTGGCTCAGTGTCAAATTTTGTTTGATAACGCTCCTGTGATGCTCTTGGGATGTTTTACTACATTAAAGCCACTATCTAAATGCAAGTTGTTGTTGTTGTTGTTATGGAGGAACATAGGGGGAAAAATTCAGTTGGTTGCGCCTCCAGTTAGCGCCTTAAGAGGGCGCTAATGGGGTGCAAAGCAACTAGACATTTTGTGGCGGCGCTAAACAGTACCGCCACGATCTCCTGCGCCGGCAGATCGTGACGGCAGTCGAGTGCGCAACGCCCCGCTAAAGCCCCGCAGCGGATATTGAGTGGCGCCCCCTGCCTTACCGCCTGCCGCTAGCAACGACAGGTTGAGGGGAGCGTTTTGCAGTCAGGAAGGGACTGGGGGAGTGCTATTTAAAGGCGACCGCTTCCTGCCTTTTTTTGTTGGTGACATTTTTGAACCACGCATTCTGAGAGAGAGAGAGAGAGAGAGAGAGAGAGACTGACTTCTGGAGAGATTCAACGCTGTGTGAAGGAGTTTTGGGTACTGAGCAGCACTTTGCAGGTTCATTTTGATTTGCCCTTCCTTGTATCGATTTAGAAGAGACTGTGGGGGCTGCACTCTGAGCTCTTTCCCTGGGCCTCTCCATTGTTCTTTCCAGCAGATTTGATGTACAGGTCTCTCCAGGCCGAGATTCAAGGCTGCAATGAGCAGGATGTGGATGGAAAGCAAGATCAACCCTCCCCTTTAAGACCTGGCCGGGGCCATTGTGTCTGTGTTCCATTGCTGACTGACATCACATGAGCTTCGCCAGCGCTCTGAGTTAGCGCCTCGCTCCTCGGCTTTTGCGCCTTAAGACAGATGTGTAGCGCCTGATTTAGCGCTCCAATCCCCTTCAGGGGTGATAAAAGTCAAGTTTGCAGTCAGAGGCGATAATTAGCGTCAGGCGCTAATCTTTGCGCCCAGCCGATAATTGCGTCCCAAACGGGGCGATACTGAATTTTTCCCCCAAAGGATTTAAGTGCCCATGGGCATAGATCACTAAAACCCAGAGGATAGGTAAAAAATCCAAAAAGCTAATGAAATTTTGGCCTTTATCTCAAAAGGGTTGGAATACAAAAGTGAAGAAAGTAATGCTTCAACTGTACAAAGCCTTGGCCAGACCTCATCTGGAATACTGCGTTCAATTTTGAGACCACCACCTCAGGAATTATATATTGGCCTTGGAGGGGATACAGGGTTAAATTGAGGTCAGGTTTTGTATTCCCTTGAGTTTAGAAGGTGAAAGGGTGATCTAATCAAGGCGTTTAAAATAACCAATGGATTTGATAGGGTAAATACAGCAAAGCTATTTCCTCTGGTGGGGGAATCCAGAACAAGGGGACTTAATTTTAAAATTAGAACTTGGCCATTCAGTAATGAATTCTAATTCTAAACCATTTTATTTTTCCCAGTTTACATGTGGTTGATAGAAATCTCCATTAAAATAAGTTTCCTATTCTCACACACCTCCTCCCTTCCCACTGTCCAGGGCCCCAAACACCCCTTCCAGGTGAAACAGCGATTTACTTGTACTTCTTGCAATTTAATATACTGTATTTGCTGCTCACGATGTGGTCTCCTCTACATTGGGGAGACCAAACGCAGATTGGGTGACCGCTTTGCGGAACACCTCCGTTCAGTCCGTAAGGGTGACCCTGAGCTTCCGGTCGCCTGTCACTTTAATTCTCCACTTCACTCCCACTCTGATCTCTGTCCTCGGCCTATTACACTGTTCCAATGAAGCTCAACGTAAGCTCGAGGAACAGCACCTCATCTTTCGATTAGGCACTTTACAGCCTTCTGGACTCAACATCGAGTTCAACAATTTCAGACAATAATCCCTGCCCCCATTTTTCATGCTGTATGATTTTGCCATTCCCATTTGCAACATTTTATCTTTCCTGCCTCTTACATAAGCACAGTATATTCTTTCAATTCCTTCCTCCCCTCCTAACCCCCCACCCCGCCCCCCCCCCCGTCTCTGCACCTGCTTAATATCTGTTACATCTCCAGCTTTTTCCAGTTCTGATGAAGGGTCCCAGACCTGAAACGTTAACTCTGTTTCTCTCTCCACGGATGCTGCCTGGCCCTGCTGGGCGTTTCCAGCATTTTCTGTTGTTATTTCAGATTTCCAGCATCCGCAGTATTTTGCTATTGTATCAGTTCATTCTATAGTTTTCCCCCTTCCGCAGAATCAGCTTCATTTACCTCCCAGATGTCTCTGACATATTGGGATACACCACCTCCTTTTCTGTCCACTGATTTTTCTCAACATTCTGTACCCCTGAATGTAATATTCATTTCTGATACTTCCACTACATTGTAGTTCCCCACTGCTACAACAGCCTCCAGTCTGGACATCTTATTTCTAATACTTCTAGTATTCATGTACTTACATCTTATTAAAGATTTACCTCCTTTCATGTCCCGTAGTTTCTGCCTGTTACTGGTCTCATGCTCATCTGTGTTCATACCCGCTCATTGACTACTTCCTCTGCTACGACCTTTCTCTTCTGGGATATGGTTTACTCCCTGGTCCCTACCTATTTGCCCTCCTCCAACCTGTTGAGTAAATGATTTTTGATTGCTGCCTCAATGTTCCTCGCAAACCTTTTTGTTTCTACGTGGTTTGGGGCAGGTCATCTCTCCTGTACCAGTCCTTTTTATTCTGAGTGAAGTGGATCTTTGCAAATATTTACGTTTTTGAAGAGCTGAAGATAATGGGCCATAATGTGCAACCCCCACGGGTGCATACGAGGCGTGTCCGCGGCCATAGGGACCGCGCAAGTTCCGGGTTTAGGCATGCGAAGCGCATGCGCAAAGACCCGGAACTTGCAATCTGTCAAGAATTCTCTTGATGTGGAGATGTCGGTGTTGGACTGCGGTGGACAAATGTGAGAAGTCGCACAACACCAGGTTATAGTCCAACAGCTTTATTTGAAATCACAAGCTTTCGGAGCGCTGCTCCTTCATCAGGTGAAGTGAAGAGATGCATATAGGCACAGCATATATAGTCAGAGAACACTGCCAGATGATTACAGTTAATCTTTCTAACTGCCCTTTATCACACCTCGGCAGAGAGATAATCACGGCAATCAAAGGTGTGGATGGTGTCCAAACGGGTCAGTCAGGAAAACATTACATCAAAGACAATGAGGTGGGGTCACAAGGGGTCAAATGTGGCCGATGCTGGGGTCTGTATGGAAAACAAAAAACTTTTTTTTACTGGAAATCACAGCAGGTCCGGCCGCATCTGTGTAGAGAGAACAAGCCAACGATGACTCGAGTCTGGATGACTCTACGTCAGGTGGGGTTACATGTAGCGTGACATGAACCCAAGATCCCGGTTGAGGCCGTCCTCATGGGTGCGGAACTTGGCTATCAGTTTCTGCTCGACGATTTTGCGTTGTCGTGTGTCTCGAAGGCCGCCTTGGAGAACGCTTACCCGAAGATCGGAGGCTGAATGTCCTTGACTGCTGAAGTGTTCCCCGACTGGGAGGGAACACTCCTGCCTGGCGATTGTTGCGCGGTGTCCGTTCATACGTTGTCGCAGTGTCTGCATGGTCTCGCCGATGTACCATGCTCCAGGGCATCCTTTCCTGCAACGTATGAGGTAGACAATGCTGGCCGAGTCACATGAGTATGTACCATGTACCTGGTGGGTGGTGTCCTCACGTGTGATGATGGTATCTGTGTTGATGATCTGGCATGTCTTGCAGACACCATCCACACCTTTGATTGCCGTGATTATCTCTCTGCCGAGGTGTGATAAACGGCAGTTAGAAAGATTAACTGTAATCATCTGGCAGTGTTCTCTGACTATATATGCTGTGCCTATATGCATCGCTTCACTTCACCTGACGAAGGAGCAGCGCTCCGAAAGCTTGTGATTTCAAATAAAGCTGTTGGACTATAACCTGGTGTTGTGCGACTTCTCACAAGAATTCTCTTGACAGATGATCCACATCCCCGAGAAAAGGGCCTCCGCGTGCGGAGAGTTGTGCTATTTGCCCAACTTCCACCTACTGAATGCCCGTGAAATTCTTACACCGTAAAAAATAGAAAAATAAAATGTTATCACTCATTTATACTTTAAAAACCTTGTCCAATAAGGTAAGTTTATTTTTAGCCCCATTAAAACAAAGGTTTTTTTTCAAAAAAATAATTTTTTATTTAAAATATTTAATTAAATGGCATTTTAATTAATTTTAAATATGTAATAAAAAGAATTATTTCATGTGTTCGTGTATTTTTTTTAAGTGATCCCCATTCATACTTATGGGGATTCCGTTTGCAGGTATGAATGGGGATTCCCTTCTTTTATTGGTTGGGCAGCCCACGTAATACCAGGGGCACTTGCAAACCGTGTGCGCCCGAGATACGTGGTCTCTACCCGCGGGTACCCGGAGAGGCCCAGGAGCGTGAGTCTCCGTACCTCCCAGACCACCAGGTAAATTTGTAGATTTTTTACAGGTCGGAGGCATCCGCCCGCAGGAATCCTCCGACTGCAAATTTTGGGCCAATGATTTTTGGACATATTTACTTACCTTATGTACATAACTAGAACTGGAATCACTTATATTATAATTTATCAAATTGCAGTACAAGTTCAAGTGGATAAATCAACTGTGTTTTCATTGTCAGAATGCTGTGATTTGATTGATTATTGCATTGGTGTGATTTATAACCTCAGTGTTGGTATGTAGTTTGGTGCTGGAAGGACAATTACTGTATTGTCCCCACTGCACTTAGTTTCTCAGTGTAACAACATGCAAATTATCGATAAACTAAGTTCCCAGTCACAGCTAGACCATCCAAGGGAGGTGCTAAAAAGTACCACATGTTCTAAAATATTTTTCAAATAACCGAACATCAAAATTACTTTAACTGCAACACTGAGGAAGTTTCTGCGATGGTCTAATGATTTTCAAACTTTCACCATTGTACACTATGTAAAAGTAAATACTAATTTTTGTATCTCACATCAGATACAAATCACAGTGACAGAAATATATAAGCATCAATACAGATGTCTAGGATGAATACTAGCTTCTACATTAGCAATATGGCTGATCTTTCCTTCAAATATAAGCTATGTCATGTACATATTCCACACTGGGTTTACAGTATACATGTACAACAGCTGCTCCCTTAAACTTATCCCAAGCTCTTAACCACTCAATTACTCTTTGACCCAAAGCTTGCAGACATCAAACATTTATTTTCCTCAGGCACCACCCCACTCCCTGCCAAGATCACAGTCATCAAACCCCTATTTAAAAAGCACAACCTCAATTGCTCTCCATCTCAGCCTCCCTTCTCTTTAAAGTCCTTGAATGTGTCAACACCCAACTCCACAACCACCTTTCACACCATTCTCTATTTAAATTCCTTCAGTTTGATCGCCATCTTAATCATAACAACAATACTGCCCTGTTCAAAGTCACCTACCATATCTTGTGTGACTGCAACCAAACAGGTTATCCCTCTTAGTTCTCCTTAACGGTAAGTAGTTCAGTAATAACATACCAGAGATTGTGAGTTCAAATCCTACCATGGCAAATTGTGGAGTTGAATTCACTAAGTATGTGGGTTGGCAACAGAAAAAATGACCCTGAAACCAACAGGTTCACTAATGTCCACCCTGATCTGGCCTACACATGACTATGTGGTTGATTCTTAGTGCTCTCTGATGTGGCCTAGCAAGTCACACAGCTGTAAATACAAATTCTTCAAGAAGTTCCATCACCAGGGTAACTAGGGATGGGCAATATATGCAGCCTTGCCAGTGCTGTTCACATCCCATGAACAAATAAAAAATACTCCATCCTCTTCCACTGTCTTTTCTCTGTAACTCTTCCCTCTTATTTCTGCATTCCCATCTGTTCTAGTGTAGCCAGTACATCACCTGCTACTCCTCCCATGCATGGTTACCAGCATGGATCAGTTCAGCTGAATGGTCTGTCTCTGTGCTGTCCTCAGCTTTACATCTCCATCCCCTCAACTCCACAGCTACTGCTCTGCTGACTGACTGTTCAAGTTGTGAATGAACCATCATTTTCTCCTATTTGCAAGGCCATATTCATCCTTTTTGACTCCTGCTAGAAACTTCGAACCTGAGGGTTTAATTCTTCCTGGCTACTTGCTCAAGTTGAACCTGACTATGTGCAATACTGATGTCATCTTTGACCCTGAGATGAGTCCATGACTGAGATCACTCAGCTCCTCCACAAGATTGTCCCACTCCGTACCCACCTCATCCCTAACATTACTGAAATGCTCATATATGCCATCTGCACCTCACCAACCTCCAGCCCATACAAACTGCAACTCGTTCTCAATTTTGTCTCTACACAAATTCCAACTCACCCACAACAATGCTTCTTGCATCCTATCCTATACTAATTGTCTCTCACCCATCATCCCTGTTCTTGCCAATCTTCACAGGCTCTCCAACTCCAAGCTTGGACTTCAAAACCTTTGTCCTTTTTCACTGTACCTCTGCAACCTTATCTAGCCCTTGTCCTAGCTCGCACCCACTGCTCTTTTAATTCTGGTTTAATGTGAGCCCTGCATTCCACCATCAGTGGCTCAGACTTTATGCACAAGCTCTTGGGAATTCTCACAAGAGTTATGCCACACAGCTAGAGAGAAGCTGCCTCAAACAGGGAGCAAACAAAACACATTTAAAAATGTAAAATGAGTCAACCTTGCAGCAGCTTCAAAACCCAGCTACACAGGAGAATAAGCGGATTCTTTGGAGCAGCTCGAGAATAGCGTTAGGAGGATGTGGGAGAGAAATTAATGAGCTCTCTTTGGTCAGTACTCATCCAGGAAACAAATCCAGATTCTGACACTTACTGTAATAATGTACTGTTGTAACATTTTAATCACAAAATTATTAACAGCCACTTGAGTGCTGCTTCAAAGAGATAAATTAGTCACAAAGCGAATCAACAAATCTCTGATACTCCCCCTTCTACAACACAAGAACTGAAAATAGTAACACAGCACAAACAACATCAAACACAAAAAGAAAAGCACATTCAGGGAGTGGGCTGAGCATTCCTTCGTAGATAGGCATATGTTGGACTTTCAGGCTGACCTGGCACACAAAGCCAACCCGTTGAAGTGAACGTTCTCACAACAGTAAAGCAATCTAAAATAACAACAGAAAACGCTGGAAAAACTCAACAGGCCAGGCAGCATCCGTGGAGAGAGAAACAGAGTTAACGTTTCAGGTCGAAGAGTTCTGACGAAAGGTCTTCGACCTGAAACGTTAACTCTGTTTCTCTCTCCACGGATGCTGCCTGGCCTGCTGAGTTTTTCCAGCGTTTTCTGTTGTTAATTCGGATTTCCAGCATCCGCAGTATTTTGCTATAGTAAAGCAATCTACTTTGGGATGCAGAAGATTGAGTACCTCATCACTTGATTAATGAGTGCCACTGGTGGCATATAAGGAGGACGCTACATCCTTCAAAGCTTCCATAGCTTCACAAGTTTGGATTTATTTAAACTAAAGTGTGCTTAAGCTTCACCCACAGAGCAAGTACCTCAATACCTTCTGGACTATTGCTCAAATAGCTTGACATTAGAATCACTTGACATTTTTGCAATGGTCTTTAACTTTCACTTTTATATGCTATACATTAGTTAAAAGCTGAGACTGCTCTGTGTAGAATACAGCAGATGTAAACCATTGCTACAAATATTTATACAGCTGCTGCAGAAACCAATATCAGCTCCAAAATCACCATCACACAGTTTGCCTTCCATTATGAGCATATAACTAACCCAGTTTACAGCATACATATTTGGAGCATGTGAGTAAATTGTCTCCTTTTCTTTGAACAGGCAGTGTACAGCAGTGGCGAACAGGCAGTGTACAGCAGTGGCAAATCCTTCTGTGCTTACCAAAAATAGGATATCTCTGAAACCATTACATTAAAAGCTATAATTACACAACCATAGACTGCAGAGCGAGGTGAGCACTCATGCCTTCTTTAGGCTTGTTAAACGTGTGCTAGAGGATAGAGAGAACATTTCCACTCTGCTGAAGAATAATACTTGGGTAATCACTTCTCACAGCTTGGCTGAATACTGGGAACTATAAATTAACGACTATTTCTTGTAAAAAGGTGAGCACCGCAAATTATTAATTCGGCCATCTATTCAATTTGGCCAATGTAGCAACATAGGATCAGCAAGTCACTCAGTGGTTCCCTGACCCCAATTATTCCAAATAAACTGGTCCAAGCCTGAGCCGTGTGCTGGACCTTCACTCAGCAATTTTGTCAGTCTCCAACTGGAAGCTAATGATTAGCTTTGTCTGATTTATATAATGTGTTCTGCGAAAGTTGTCAACAGAAAGAGACTCATTAGAATAGCTGTATATAGATGTAGCAAAGAATGATTACAGAAAGAAATTTTAGAAAAACAGGTTTGGGAGTCCATTTTATTAAATAACTAATAATGCATAGAATAAAATAGCCTGTAATTTATTTACTTTCTGCATCATATTTCAACTGGATGTGGAATTATTAATTGCTGACCAATATTTTCAGTATCTATTGAAAATTTTTAATGCATCCAATAATTTTTTTTGGTAAAACTCTAGCAGGTTATCTCGGGGTCAAAAAAATCAACAGGAAATGACTGGATTTTTTTTCTATTAGTTCTAAAAGATTATTCAGTTGGTGTTTATATAAAACATGACAGACACTTCTCAAAACACACATATTATATCTGAGAGAGAGAGAGAGAGAGAGAGATAGAGATAGATAATGTGATTGTTTTGAGACGTACCAGACCCGTCCCAGCTTTCCACCCAGAATGTAGCTGGATGCTGTTTGCCCTTTGCCATGACGTGCCCTGTTGGAGCTGCTCGTTATTGGCTGGAATTGTTAACTTCTGCTGGCCTGGAGCGGTTATTCCAATTAGTTGAGCTGACCATGATGACAGCCCCCCTCTCCGTACAACGTTGCAGGTGTTTCCATGCTGAAGTCCATTTTATTAAATAACTAATAAGCAGTAACCAAGGAAGTAAAACATATGCTGCATGAATATGAGTACTGAGATCACATGCCCAACGACAGTGTCTATTGCTCCTTTTTTATTCAATAATCAAAAATGCAATTAGCCACAGCTGGGTTTCCAATTAGCCACGTGTTGGACAACACTGGTTTAGAATGTTACTGAAACATATCCATGTGGATGTTGTAAATCCACAACAACAACTTTCATTTATATAGTGCCTTTAAAGTAGAAAAACATTCCAAGGCGCTTCACAGGAGCATTATCAAACAAAATATGACACTGAGCCACATAACGAGATATTAGGGCAGGTAACCAAAAGCTTGGTCAAAGAGGGAGGTTTTAAGGAGCGTCTTAAAGGAGGAGAGAGAGGCGGAGAGGTTTAGGGAGGGAATTCCAGAGCTTAGGGCCTTGGCAGCTGAAGGCACGGCTGCCAAAGGGGGAGTGATTAAAATCAGGGATATGCAAGAGACCAGAATTGGAGGAGCACATAGAACTTAGAGAGTTGTAGAGCTGGAGGAGGATACAGAAATAAGGAGGAGTGAGGCCATGGAGGGATTTGAAAAAAAGGATGAGAGTTTTAAAATTGAGGCATTGCCAGACTGGGAGCCAATGTAGGTCAGCAAGCACAGGGGTGATGGGTGAACGGGACTTGGTGTGAGTTAGGATACAAGAAGCAGAGTTTTGGATGAGCTCAAATTTATGGAGAGTGGAAAATGGGAGGCCGGCCAGGAGAGTGTTGGAATAGTCAAGTCTAGATGTTTCTATACCTGTCGCAATGATCTATTTATCTGCACATAAAAGAATAGTATCCTACAATCTCCCACAATGGTATAATGGGCAATTTGATTGTATATGAAAGATGAACTAAAATCATAGAATTGTTACAGCACAGGAGGCGCCATTCGGCCTGTCGAGCTCTTGCCAACTCTCTGCAAGAGCACTTCAGCTAGTCCCACTCACCCGCCCTTTCCCCTGTAGCCTAATGAAGAAGAATAATAAGCTTTGATGCAATCTTCAAATAGTCTTGCAGGGTTCTAGGAATAGAGTGAAGATAACATCCAAAATTTTATTGCCAGCAATACTTTGCTGAAACTCCCTGCAGCTTTACTTTATACTCCAATTATATTCAACTAGTACGCTTAACAATGATTTCACAATTGTTACTTTGGAATGATTATGATTGGCTTTGTGGGAAAGGAATCACTGCTACTGTCTCTGTTAGCGCACCATATTCTACAGCTGACAATTCATTTCAATTTTAAATAATTCCTTGCACTGAAAATGAAATACATTAATACTTAAAAATGTCTTCAATAAAAATCTTTGATGCATTCAACATCTTTTAGAAGTGTAGTTATTAAAAATGCAACAGCATTTACCAATGCATGATTGGCACTCCTATTCTGAATAGCCAGTTATGAATCCCATTAACTGACCATAAGACCCAAGTACACTCTATGAATGAGTTTTACAATTGTCCCTCAGACTTTATGCGTTTTGTGGGTGAGTCTCACCCTTGACTGACAGTCTTGGCTACATTCTGCAGTAAAATTTCATCCTTCACTGATAGTCAGATATGGAAACCCTCTCGGGGCGAATTTCACACTCGACTGTCAGATGTGGCTGTGTTTTGTGGTTGAGTTTCACCAGTTCTCAGCCACTAGATGGGTCATCAAAAATTGAAAGATCATCGAATCATTACAGCACAGAAGGAGGCCATTCGGCCTGTCCCGGCTCTCTGCAAGAGCACTTCTGCTAATCCCACTCCCCCAGCCCTTTCCCCGTAGCCCTGCAAAATTTTTTCCTTCAGGTACTTATCCAATTCCCTTTTGAAAGCCACGATTGAATCTGCCTCCATCACCCTTTCAGGCAGTGCATTCCAGATCCTAACCACTTGCTGCGTAAAAATGTTTTTCCTCATGTCGCCTTTGGTTCTTCTGCCAATCACCTTAAATCTGTGTCCGCTGGTTCTTGACCCTTCCGTCAATGGGAACAGTTTCTCTTTATCTACTCTGTCTAGACCCATCCTGTAATGAACATCTCTTGACAGCTGACATGGAGCATAGCAGCCTTAGAGATGCCTGTAGTCCAAACTGCCATACCCTCTTAGCTGAAGGAGACTGCATAGTGACTGAAAGAAGAAATTGAAAAATAATGATTTTAATATACACATTTTATGGACATTTTCCAATTTCCAGGCTCACATATATTTAATAGCATTAGAAGCACAGTAACTTATCCTTCACTGATAAGTTCTAGGTAACTTACTCCTGAGGAACAAAAGCATAGGTGGTCACTGAACTTTACAAAATGCAAGATTCATTTTGTATTAACATATTAAATGTGCAATAATTCATTGCACATTGTGATTTTTGAGAAATAGGTGCAGTATGTGAAGGGATATGCTGTACCTACAGTACATTTCACAACTACCAACTAAACACTTACAAACTACAGTACAGGTTCATGTGAAACAACTCTTTAAACAAGTCACAGGTCTGCTCCCCAACTAATTTCATCTGGATGTTTGTTCATAACTTACAAGGTGCATCCAATAAAGCACTGGATCATCACACATATCAGACAATTAAATATGGTACAGTAGCAATTGGCTTTTGTTAGTAGTAAAAAAAATAATTGGTTCCTTCATTAAGTTCAGTAACAACCCTGCTTAGGGAAGGCAATACTTAAATCATTCTCCAACCCATTCCCTCCCTGATTGGAAAAAACATTTCTTAAATACAAGTTCAGGAAACACGGCGGGTGCACAATTAAACATATCGCTGATTAGTTAATTAAATAAATCTGGAATAAAAAGATAGTATCAGTAATGGTCACTATGAAACTACCGTATTGTAGTAAAACCCATCGATTTCACTAATGTCCTTTAAGGAAGGAAATCTGCCGTCCTTATATGTGACTCCAGACCCACAGAAATGTGGTTGAAATGTGCCCTCTGAAATGGCCTAGCAAGCCACTCAGTTGTACCAAACCGCTACGACAAAGTATAACAAGAATAAAACCAGATGGCCCACTCGGCATTGACTTAGGCATCGGATTCAGACATGATAAAGGCACACCCAGCCCAGTCGACCGTGCAAAGACCTCCTCACTAACATCTGGGGACTTGTGCCAAAATTGGGAGAGCTGACACACAGACATGTCAAGCAACATCTTGATAATAGTCATACTCACAGAATCATACTTTTCAGCCAACGTCCCAGATTCCTCAATCACCATCCCTGAGTATGCCAGTCCCACTGGCAGGACAGAACCACCAGAGGTGGCAGCATAGCGGTAAAAAGTCGGGAGGGAGTGGCCCTGGAAGTCCTCAACATTGACTCCGGACCCCATGAAGTTTCATGGCATCAGGTCAAACATGGGCAAGGAAACCTCCTACTGATTAGAACCTACCGCCCTCCCTCAGTTGATGAATCAGTACTCCTCCATGTTGAACACCACTTGGAAGAAGCGCTGACGGTAGCAAGGGCAAAAAACCTACTCTGAGTGGGGGACTTCAATGTCCATCACCAAGAGTGGCTCAGTAGCACCACTACTGACCGAGCTGGCAGAGTCCTGAAGGATAGATGCCAGACTGGGCCTGTAGCAGGTGGTGAGAGAACTAATACGAGGGAAAAACCTACTTGCCCTCGTCCTCACCAATCTAGCAGTCACAGATACATCTGTCCATGACAGTATTGGTAGGAGTGACCACCACACAGTCCTTGTGGAGACGAAGTCCCGTTTTCACACTGAGGACACCTTCCATCATGTTGTGTGGCACTACCACCGTGCTAAATGGGATAGATTCAGAACAGATCTCGCAGCTCAAAACTGGGCAACCATGAGGCATTGTGCACCATAATCTGTAACCTCATGGCCCGGCATATCCCTCAATCTACCATTATCATCAAGCCAGGGGACCAACCCTGATTCAATGAGGAATGTAGAAGAGCATGCCAGGAGCAGCACCAGGTGTACCTAAAAATGAGGTGCCAACCTGGGGAAGTTGCAACACAGGACTACATGCATGCTAAACAGTGGAAACAGCATGTTATAGACAGAGCTAAGCGATCTCAGAACCAATGGATCAGATCGAAGCTCTGCAGTCCTGCCACATCCAGTCATGAATGGTAGTGGACAATTAAACAACTAATGCGAGGAGGCGGCTTCATGAACATCCCCATCCTCAATGATGGCAAAGCCCAGCATGTGAGTGCAAAAAACAAGGTTGAAACGTTTACAACCACCTCCAGCCAGAAGTGCTGAGTGGATGATCCATATCGGCCTCCTTCATCGCAGAAGCCAATCTTCAGCCAATTTGATTCACTCTACGTGATATCAAGAAACGCCGGAGTGCACTGGATACAGCAAAGGCTATAGGTCCCGACAACCTCCAGGCTGTAGTGCTGAAGACTTCTGCTCCAGAACTAGCCACGTCTCTAACAAAGCTGTTCCAGTTCAGTTACAACATGTAATGTCACAGAAAATCATAGTACAGTCATTTAAAAAAACAGTAATTAAAATACATTAAGTAAAGTCTGAAAAGGTGTGTTAAAAATAACATCTACACAATTTACTTAAAGCTCAAAGCCATTTCAGGAAGCTAAACAGATCTTAATATATGATGTCACATAACACAACACGACAAAATTGCCCAGGTATGTCCTTTCCACAAAAAAACAGGACAAATCCAATCTGACCAATTACCGCCCCATCAGTCTACTCTCAATCATCAGCAAAGTGATGGAAGGGGCCGTCGACAGTGCTATCAAGCAGCATTTACTCACCAATAATCTGCTCACCGATGCTCAGTTTGGGTTCCACCAGAACCACTTGGCTCCAGACCTCCAGCCTTGGTCCAAACATGCAAAAAAGAGCGGAGTTCCAGAGGTGAGGTGAGGTGAGGTGAGCGTGACTGCCCTTGACATCAAGGCAGCATTTGACAGTGTGTGGCATCAAGGAGCTCAAGTAAAATTGAAGTCAATGGGAATTAGGGGGAAAACTCTCCACTGGCTGGAGTCATACCTAGCACAAAGGAAGATGGTTGTGGTTGTTGGAGGCCAATCATCTCAGCCTTTGAACATCGCTGCAGAAGCTCCTCAGGGCAGTGTCCTGGGCCCAATCATCTGCAGCTACTTCATCAGTGAACTTCCCTCCATCATAAGGTCACAAAGGGAGATGTTCGCTGATGACTGCACAGTATTCAGTTCCATTCGCAACTCCTCAGATAATGAAGCAGTCTGTGCCTGCATGCAGCAAGACCTGGACAGCATTTCGGCTTGGGCTGATGAGTGGCAAGTAATATTTGTGCCACACAAGAACCATCTCCAACACGAGAGTCTAACAGCCTCCCTTTTACATTTAATGGCATTACCATCATCCAATTCCCCACCATCAATATCCAGGGGGTCACCATTGACCAGAAACTTAACTGGACCAGCCACATAAATACTGTGGCAACAAGAGCAGGTCAGAGGCTGGGTATTCTGCGGCGAGTGACTCACCTTCTGACTCCCCAAAGCCTTTCCACTATCTACAAGGCACAAGTCAGGAATGTAATGGAGTACTCTCCACTTGCCTGGATGAGTGCAGCTCCAACAACACTCAAGCTGCTCAACACCATCCAGGACAAAGCAGCCCGCTTGATTGGCACCCCATCCACTACCTTAAACATTCACTCCCTCCACCACCGGCGCACCATGGCTGCAGTGTGTACCATCTCCAAGATGCACTGCAGCAACTTGCCAAGGCTTCTTTGACAGCACCTCTCAAACCCGTGACCTCGACCACGTAGAAGGACAAGGGGAGCAGGTGCATGGGAACACAAGCACCTGCAAGTTGCCCTTGAAGTCTCACATAATCTTGACTTGGAAATATACTGCCGTTCCTTCATCGTCACTGGGGCAAAATCCTGGAACTCCATACCTAACAGCACTGTGGGAGCACCTTCAGAACACGGACTGCAGCACTCAAGAAGGCGGCTCACCACAACCTTCTCAAGGGTAATTAGGGTTAGGCAATAAATGCTGGCCTTGCCAACGATGCCCACATCCCATGAATGAATAAAAAAAATGCACCTTCCCATTTTTACATTGTTAAAGACTGTTCTCTTATCCCAACATTTAAGTCATAGACTCATAATTACTGTCAGGAATTGGGTTTAGCAATGTAAACATGGTAAGCTAGTGCATAGATGCTCGCCAGCGACCCAAACTACTTAATTGCCAAAGGTAAAAGCAGCTTTAATTATAAAGAAAGACTCATAAAATGTAAGAATAAGAAAGATGTGATCCAGGATTTCTTAAATGCTGAAAGCAACAGATAATAGTATTGTATAAATGGAAGCCGGCTATTTAACTGGCCTGTGAACACATAGCTGGAAGAGCGGAGTACAAAATTAACTAGGCTCAGACAAAGTACGTGACTATTAGGATATTTTCCCCACAAAGTAATAGATCCCAGCTAAAGCAGTCAGTGCATTAATTAGCACATCTGAAAAGAGCTCAGAAGCAGGAGTCTAAGAATAAGTAGAGTGTTCACCAAATGGTGCAGGGAACACGGCGTTTCCTGAGTTGCTAGAATCAGGGACATTTTATGCCAAGGAAGAACAAATTACAGCAGAATCTAAGGTTTGATAAATATTCTGGAATTTTGACCGATTAAACTTTCTAGATCCTTAAGTTGACTGTATAGACGCCGGTTATATATTGTCAATGGAAGAAACAAGCTTGGTAGGCCCAATGACCATTTCTCATTAATGCTTTTTTGCTGGATAAGGGCTTTAAACAACAGTGAAAGAGGGAAGGTATTTGGCCATACAGCCTTTAGTCTCCATGGCAACATAAACCCAGCAACATGATGAACAAAATTGACATTACACATTGCAGACAGAGATGCTCATTACACATGCTGTTAACAGATTTGAGTGCTTGTCACTGCTGGGACATGGCAAGTGTCCTGAAACAAGTTCAATCAGCTGCTCTGACTGCATCAGCATCTGATGTGGAATGAATGTTAAATTACACTTGCTTCAGTAATGGAGCTTAAATACTGCATGTGATTTCCTGTTGTCTAGAATTGATGAAATTATTTCAGGTTACTCGGCAGTCCTACTGGCAATTCTCCAACTCCACCTGTGAGCATTTGGCCATAGATTCCTGCAAGGATTATGAAAAGTTACAGTAAGTCCAATTACTTAAATCAGTTATTTCAACGGTTGTACAGACAGGCAATCAATGTTTAGCCAATGGAGCTTTTGAAAATCATTTAACATGACAAAACTGCTACGATCAATATGACAACTGGTCAGTTAATCTTTTCAAGTACCAGGGCCTCGTATTCGAAGTACTTCACGCTGTAAATGCTCATGTGCCTGGAAGAGTGTATTTCCAAGTACATTATGTGTTAGTTGTACTGGTAATATGTAAAGCATTCCTTAACAGATCAATGCAACCGACAGACTGGTCACCAAGTTGGATTCACTACTATACTATACTACTTGTTTCTCAAACTCATGGTTCAGAAATGGCACTATTTTCTTGATGGCCAGCACAACATTAGAATAGCGGCCTTCAATATTATATAAGCTTTTGATATTGAACAGCATCTTGACCTTATGTGCTTTTACATTGGTGTCAGTTGGATGGGGGTTTGTGGTCCTGATTCCCGAAGCTCGGATATCATACACACCAGCGTCCGGGGAGACTTTTTTTCCATTAACTTTAGTAACAACACTACTTAGGTGCATAATAAACATACAACTGAATGTACTTTCCCTTTCTGCAGACTCCTGCAAGCATACATGTCTTGTTAGTACTGTAGTAAGGTTTACACTGTGGCTGCTGCCAGCTGTGCAAGACCTGTGCCTCATGAAGTGGCAGCGCAAACACCCCACTGACACCAATATAAAAGCAGCTGTTGAGAAGCGGGGCTATTGTGGCATATTGGGGATGGGAGTGGGGCTGAGGAACTGGATTTTCAATTTAATTTGCCTACAACAACAACAACTTATATTTATATAATGCCTTTAGCGTATTAAAATGTCCCAAGGCACTTCATAGGAGTGGTTTCAAAACAAAATTTGACACCGAGCCATATTAGGAGATGTTAGGGCAGATGACCAAAAGCTTGGTCGAAGAGGTAGGTTTTAAGGAGCGTCTTAAAGGAGGAAAGAGAAGTGGAGAGGCGGAGAGATTTAGGGAGGGAATTCCAGAGCTTAGGACCTAGGCAGCTGAAGGCATGACCACCAATGGTGGAGCATTTAAAATCAGGGATGTTCAAAAGGCCAGAATAGGCGGAGCGCAGAGGTCTAGGGGGATTACAAGTCTGGAGGAGATAACAGAGATAAGGAGGGGTGAGGCCATGGAAGGATTTGAAAACAAGGATGAGAATTTTAAATCGAGGCATTGCTTAACTGGGAGCCAATGTAGGTCAGCGAGCACAAGGGAGATGGGTGAGCAGGACTTGGTGCGAGTTAGCACACCAGCGGCAGAGTTTGGGATGACCTCAAGTTTATGGAGGGTAGAACTAGGGAGGCCGGCCAGGAGTGTGTTGGAATAGTCAAGTCTAGAGGTGGTAAAGGCATGGATGAGGGTTTCGGCAGCAGACTAGTTG
Organism: Squalus acanthias; assembly: GCA_030390025.1. NCBI lineage: Eukaryota > Metazoa > Chordata > Chondrichthyes > Squaliformes > Squalidae > Squalus > Squalus acanthias. Next base: position 5,366,226 of record CM059444.1, on the reverse strand, counting down.
AGGTAAGGGCGGAGACAGGCGATATTGCGAAGGTGGAAATGGACGGTCTTGGTGATGGAATGGATATGAGGTAGGAAGCTCAATTTGTGATCAAATATGACACCAAAGTTGCGAACAGTCTTGGTCAGCCTTAAACAGTTGCTGGGGAGACGGATCACATCAGTGGAAAGGGAACGGAATCTGTGGCGTGAACCAAAGACAATGGCTTCGGACTTCCCGATATTTAATTTTAGGAGATTTCCACTCATCCAGTGCCAGATGTCGGACAAGCAGAGGCGGTGGAGGGTTTGAGAGAGGTGGAGGAGAGGTTGAGCTGGGTATCCTCAGCGTACATGTGAAAACTCACTGTGTGTTGCCGGATGATATCACCAAGGGGCAGCATGTAGATAAGAAATAAGAGGAGCCAAGGATAGATCCTTGGGAGACACCAGAGATGACAGTGCAGGATCGGGAAGAGAAGCCATTGCAGGTGATTCTATGGTTACGGCTGGAAAGATAGGAATGAAACCAGGCAAGTGCAGACCCATCTAGCTGGACGATGGTGTAGAGACGGAGCAGAATTTTGTGGTCAACCGCGTCAAAGGCTGCAGACAGGTCCAGAAGGAAGAGAAGGGATAGATTACCTTTGTCGCAGTCAATTAGGATGTCATTTGTGACCTTGGTAAGAGCAGTTTCAGTACTGTGGTGGGGCGGAAGCCTGATTGGAGGGATTCAAACAAGGAATTTTGGGAAGCGACACCACGTTCAAGAACTTTGGAGACGAAAGAGAGGTTGGAGATAGGGCGATAGTTTGCAAGGACGGAGGGGTCACGGGTTGGTTTTTTGAACGAAAAATACAAAACGGTGACTACACTTCAAATATTAATTCACTGGCTGTGAAGTGCTTTGTGATGCCCTGAGGATGTGATAATACACTATATAAATGCAAGTTTGTTCTTTATTTTTCATTGGTGAACACAAAAATTATATTTTTGGAGGTTTTAATCCTGATTTTTTTTTTCAGGTTCAGTATCTCAAACAACTTCCATAGGCGAGACCTCATTCACTATTGAACTAGGGTATGCAGCTACATGTGCAGTATCTAGGTAATTTATAGGAAACTCAAGGGCCAATCAGGAAACCCTTATCGCTGTATTTTGGCTACTAGTTGTATCATGTGCCCTCATTATTCTTCCTCAAATCCAAAAGGCAGGAGAATAAACATTCCATTAAACCATAGCTTAGCCTACAAATAGCCAGAGTTTTTAAACAGTAAATAGATAAATGAACAGTAGCAGCAACACAATGTAGATTTACACTAGTCACATGCTTAACTCTTTTTTTTTGTTTGCTTATGGGATCTGGACGTCGCTGGCAAAGCTAGCATTTACTGCCCATCCCTAATTGCCCTTGAGAAGGTGGTGGTGAGCCGCCTTCTTGAACCGCTGCAGTCTGTGTGGTGAAGGTACTCCCACAGTGCTGTTAGGGAGGGAGTTTCAGGATTTTGACCCAGCGACGATGAAGGAACAGCGATATACTTCTAAGTCAGGATGGTGTGTGACTTGGAGGGGAACTTGGAGGTGGTGGTGTTCCCATGCGCCTGCTGCCCTTGTCCTTCTAGGTGGAAGAGGTCGCGGGTTTGGGAGGTGCTGCAGTGCATCTTGTAAATGGTACACACTGCAGCCACTGTATGCCGGTGGTGGAGGGAGTGAATGTTTAAGGTGGTGGATGGGGTGCTAATCAAACGGGCTGCTTTGTCCTGGATGGTGTCGAGCTTCTTGAGTGTTGTTGCAGCTGCACTCATCCAGGCAAGTAGAGAGTATTCCATCACACTCCTTACTTGTGCCTTGTAGATGGTGGCAAGGCTTTGGGAAGTCAGGAGGTGAGACACTTGCCGCAGAATACCTAGCCTCTGACCTGCTCTTGTTGCCACAGTATTTATGTGGCTGGTCCAGTTAAGTTTCTGGTCAATGTTGACCCCCAGGATGTTGATGGTGGGGGATTCGGCGATGGTAATGCCGTTGAATGTCAAGGGAAGGTGGTTAGATTCTGTGGCGCGAATGTTACCTGCCACTTATCAGCCCAAGCCTGAACGTCGTCCAGGTCTGTTCCTCCTTAGAATGATATAAAATAATAATTGCAATGTTATGTTAAACTTTAATGTAAACTGGACCTAACACAAGGTTACTGAGTATAAACCTTATGTGGTGGTACACTGTTGATCATCTATAAAATCTTTGTAGCCTATCTATATCTTTGACGGCTTTGATGGACTACCCAACTCGAAGACAGGCTGCAATATACTTTCTAAAATTTGAAAAGTAAAGTAAACTCTTTCGTATCCGGCACCTACGGGACCAGGATGGTGCCGGTTGATTGAAAATTCCGGATAAGGGAGAGGTATACCTACCGAGGCAATTTATATATCGGCCGACCTCAGACTAGAAGAAGGGACATGGAGTGACAATGGCCCAAGGTACGAGAGCCCCGTTACACAGCCACAGGTGCAGGATCCCCGGTTGCACGGCCACAGGTCCAGGAGCCCCTGTTACATAGCCACAAGTACAGGAGCCCCGGTTACATGGCCACAGATCCAGGAGTCCCTGTTACACGGCCACAGGTACAGGAGCCGCGGTTACACGGCCACATGTGCAGGAGTCCCGGTTACACAGCCACAAGTGCTGGAGCCCTGGTTACACGGCCACAGATCCAGGAGTCTCTGTTACACGGCCACAGGTACAGGAGCCGCGGTTACACAGCCACAAGTGCTGGAGCCCTGGTTACATGGCCACAGGTACAGGGGACCCAGTTACACAACCAGAGGTGCAGGAGCCATGGTTACACGGCAAAAGGTGCGAGAACCCCGGTTACACAGCCACAAATATACAGTAAAACTTACCTTTGGGTTCCTCTTTGGCTGGACGGCCAGCTGATACTGTGCGGGGAAGATTGCAACGCCCACAGCGACGGCGGGAACAAGTGGTAAATCATTCCCCACCATTTTCGGGACACTACTGCCCCGTTCCTTCTGGGGCGGAAGCCTCAAAACCTACTTCTGAATTTTGCCGGTTATTAAAGAATTCCGGATGATTAAGTGCCGTTTAAACAAGAGTTTACTGTATAAGGAAATTTAAATATGTATCTCTAACTCAAATAGAGTTGCCAATCAAATATATATTCAAACATACCCCATTTGTATTTCAATTGAATGGCTTTGCCCCACCCTTGGAAAGCTGCCACAGACAGAGCATCTGATCCGGTGCTTCGTTTTTATCACAGTCATCATAAATAAATGTTCGTCTCATCCTAAGACCTACCATACATGGGCTCTTAGGAAAGCAAGAGTAACCCAACGCTGTTTCTCTTTATCAATGATCTATTCTCTCTGCTAATACACCAGTCCTAGAAACTAGAAAACTCTTCACCTGAAAAATAATCAGCAACTAAATCACTGCAGGCAGGTATGTCCAGAGTTGGACAGTAGGCAGATAAATGCTGTGCTATTTTCACTGAAGACAAAGTCAACAACTATGGTGAGAAAGAGTGGCCATTATGCTGCCATCCACTGTTATTCTGTTAAGATTACAAACCTTTGGCACAGTAATCATGTCTTATCTATGCTGAGTCAAACAAATGACAGAGATGCCCACTAAAGAGTTAGTGAAAAAGTGGGAATGTTGAAAGTACTCAGCTCTACTTGTCAAGATCAGCAGCTTCAGTGTTCTATCCTATTCATATCTGCCCACTGTTGTAATCTTGTTTGACAATCTGCACAGAAAATCCATCTCATGCTCCTTGACTGAATACATGCAACAACATGCAGTGCTGTGGATTTGAGGAGGAAGATAGCCTACTCTATTGCCATATGTTACTTCTCCAACACTAAAAAGATGTGACTAGTCTCCCAGTCAATGGAAAAGAAAATCGGGAGGAGTGTAAAAAGGACTTCCAATTCCTATCGCTTGTTTTGTGCTACTGCCCAAGACAAATTTATACCACTGTATTTTTCTGTACTTATTGATTTATTAGCACATTATTTATGTTGCTGTATACTACTAAAATGTCATTTTCTGCAATGGTAGTACTGCTTTCCTTTCAGTAGCTGGCAGTCTTTCACAAGTTAGGACAGAGAGCCCACCCACGGGAGTGCCAGTATCGACAGGGAGCCCCCGAGAAAAGTTTGAAAACAATTGAAATAAGTTGTGGGATATCTGCAGCTTGGCCATTTCATAAAGTCTTTCTGTACTTCCAAAAACTGCCAGGGTCAAATTTGAGAGACATCCGTCCTTGCTCCCGCTGTGTCTATCTGTTCTATGTTGCACCAGACAGTATAGAAACATACACAACAGGTAAACGTTTAGTTTCCGCTAGGGGCTCAATTGGCAAAATGCTGCCAGAATGTGCTGGAAACTGCACTGGTTTTGCCGAGGTGAAGTTACGCTGAAGTTTCCGTGCAAACTCATTAGCATAAACCCAAATGTAAAATCTCCCATAAATCAGCACAATTAAGCAGCGTAATCAATTTGCGACTGGAACAGGGCATCCTCCAGCATCAGAAAGAGGAGTGTGATTGCCAGGAGATTAGCCATTCTTCAACTGACTGATTTAATGCTCTTGGTCATACTTTTTAATTGGCTTCAATTGACTGCTGGCCACTGCTGTCTTCAATTAACTAATTACTTCAGGACACACTTGTGTGGCCTTCAACTGACTGCTGGTCACAGCTCCAAGCAAGGACAGATGAATTGACCAGACCACAGAATGATACAGCACAGAAGACGACCATTCGGCCCAACACGCCTGTGAAAGAACTATCCAATTAGTCCTACTCCCCAGCTCTTTCTCCATAGTCCAGTAAAATGTTTCCCTTCAAGTATTTATCTAATTCCCTTTTGAAAGTTACTGTTGAATCTGCTTCCACCACCCTTTCAGGCAGTGCATTCCAGATCACAACAACTCACTGCAAAAATGTTTTTTTTCTCATGTCATCTCTGGTTCTTTTGCCAATCACCTTAAATCTGTGCCTTCTGGTTATCGACCCTTGCTACAGGAAACAGTTTCTCCTTATTTACTCTATCAAAACGGTTCATGATTTTGACCATTCACCACTACTCTCTGATTTCTGTCCCTTAGCCAATTATGTATCCACGTTGCCACTTCCCTTTAATCCCATGGGCTTTAATTTTGCTCAAGTCTATTATGTGGTACTTTGTCAAACACCTTTTGAAAGTCCATATACACATCATCAACTGCACTACCCTTGATCAAATCTTCCCTTAACCTTCCCCTGCTCTAAGGAGAACAACCCCAGCTTCTCCAGTCTCTCCACATAACTGAAGTCCCTCATCCCTGGGACCATTCTAGTAAATCTCTTCTGCACTCTCTCCAAAGCCTTCACGTCCTTCCTAAAGTGTGGTGCCCAGAATTTAACACAATACTCCAGCTGAGGCCTAACCAGTGTTTTATAAAGGTTTAGTTTTTGTACTCTATGCCTCTATTATTAAAGCCAAGAATACCATATTCTTTTTTAACGGCCTTCTCAATTCGTCCTGCCACCTTCAAAGATTTGTGTACATACACCCCCAGGACTCTCTATTCCTGCACCCCCTTCAAAATTGTACCATTTAGTTTATATTGCCTCGCCTCATTCTTCCTACCAAAATGTATCACTTCACACTTCTTTACGTTAAATTTCATCTGCCATGTGTCTGCTTATTTCACCAGTCTATGTCCTCCTGAACTCTGTTACTATCCTCATTATTTACCACATTTCTGAGTTCCATGTCATCTGCAAACTTTGAAATTATGCCCTGTATACCTAAGTCCAGGTCATTAATATATATCAAAAAGAGCAGTGGTCCTAATAGCGATCCCTGGGGAACACCACTGCACACTTCCCTCCAGTCTGAAAAACAATCGTTCACCACTGCTCTCTGATTTCTGACCCTTAGCCAATTATGCATCCACACTACCACTTCCCTTTAATTCCATGGGCTTTAATTTTGCTCACATGTCTATTATGTGGTACCTTGTCAAACACCTTTTGAAAGTCCATATGCACAACATCAACCGCACTACCCACATCCACCCTCTGTTACTTCATCAAAGAACTGAATCAAGTTAGTCAAACACGATTTGCCTTTAACAAATCCATGCTGACTTTCATTAATTAGCTCATACTGTTCCAAGTGCTAATTAATTTTGTCCCGCATTATTGTCTCAAAGTTTTTCCACCACCACATTAGGCTGACTGGCCTGTAGTTGCTGGGTTTATCCCTCTTCCCTTTTTTTTTTGAACAGGGGTGTAATATTTGCAATCCTCCAGTTCACTGGCACCACCCCTATATCAAAGGAGGATTGGAAGATTGTGGCCAGAGTCTCCATAATTTCCATACTTATTTCCCTCAGTAACCTAGGATGCATCCCATCCAGACTTTTCTACTTTGAGTACTGCCAATCTTTTAAGTGCCTCCTCTTTATCGATTTTTATCCCATCCAATAATGCTACTACATCCTCCTTTATTGCTACATTAAAAAGAGAATGATGCCAGTAAAGACAGATCCCTTTTTAACTCATTGAAATTAGCCCTCCTCCAGTTAAGTATTTTTACGCTTGATTGTTTTTTGTCCTTTTCCATAACTATTCTGAACCAAATGTATTATGATCACCAAATGCTCCCCGACTGAAGCATGTTCCACTTGCCCCACTTCATTCCCCGGAACGAGATCCAGCAGTGCTTCCTTCCTCGTTGGGCTGGAAACACACTGATCAAAAAAGTTCTCTTGTACACATTTCAAGAATTCCTCCCCTTCTTTGCCCTTTACACGGTTACTATCCCATTATCACTACTTTTTCTGTAATTTGCCTGCAAATTTGCTCCTCTATATCATTTCCAATATTTGGTGGCCTATAGTATACACCCAGTAGCGTAATAGCTCCTATATTGTTCCTTAATTCTAACAAACATCTTTGACACTGGGATAATCCCAGAAGTTTGGCGCCATTCCAAAGTCGTTGCCATCCTAAAGACAGAAAAACCAGCCAATGATCCCAAAAGCTACCGCCCCATCGCCCTTCTGTCTACGGTCTACAAGGTGGTCGAACGGCTCGTCCTTAATCGAATAAAACCGGCTTTAGAAGCCACCCTCCCAAATGAGCAGGCGATCTTCAGAGGGGGAAGAAGCTGCTCTGACCAGGTCCTTGCCCTCACTACCAACATTGAGGCAGGGTTCCAGAAGCAGCTGAAGACTGGAGCTGCCTTCATAGACTTGTCATCGGCATACAACATTGTCTGGCGCAAAGGTCTGCTACTGAAGCTTTCAATAATCATCCAAAGCCGCAAGACTCTCAGGCTTATCAATACCCTGACGAGCAACCATAAATTCTGCGTCTACCTTGGTGACGAGACCAGCCGAACAGTGATGCTCAACAATGGTCTGCCACAGGGGTCAGTGCTTGCACCAGCCTTTTTTAGCATCTATACGCCGGATATGCCCTGCACCAAATCTCGGAAGTTCGCATAGGGCAACACGGTGGCATAGTGGTTAGCACTGTTACCTCACAGCGCCAGGGACCCGGGTTCGAATCCGGCCTCGGGTGACTGTGTGGAGTTTGCACATTCTCCCCGTGTCTGCGTGGGTTTCCTCCGGGTGCTCCGGTTTCCTCCCACAGTCCAAAGATGTGCGGGTTAGGTTGATTTGGCTATGATAAATTGACCCTTAGTGTTAGGGGGGATTAAATACGTGGGGTTACGGGGATAGCGTGTTATATGTGTCGGTGCAGGCTCGATGGGCCGAAATGGCCTCTATCTGCACTGTGGGGATTCTGTGATTCTGTGATATGCCAATAACATAGCACTGTAGACGCAGGCATCAATGCTAGATGAAGCAAGTAGGACGCGAATAAGTGACCTGGACCCACTGGAATGCTACTCTGCCTCTGCCCTAATCCAGAGAAGGCAGTTGTGTCGACGTTCCATCTGAACAACAACGCAGATGGGAAAGAACTCAACGTTTCCTTCTGCGGAAGGGGACTTACCAAAGAACCCCACCATAAATACCTTGCTGTTATCCTGGACAGGACTCTCACCTATCAGCCTCATCTCACCAACACCGGCTAAAAAGTAAAAACCAGGGTGAACCTGGTCCGGAAACCCGCTGGAACATCATGGGGGAGCACAGCCAGAACACTTCGCACCGTAACAGTGGCCCTAGTCTACTCTGCTGCAGAATACTGCACTGTCTCATGGTCCTGCAGCCGCCACACAAAGATCGTGGCCGTGCAGCTAAACGCCGCCATGTGGACGGTGTCAGGGAGGCTGAAATCCACTCCAACCAATGGCTCCCGGTGCAGTCCCACATTGCCCCGCCTGCCATTCACCGCAACGCCACCGTGCTCCGTGAGATGTAAAAAATCATCAGCAACATCGACCTTCCCATCACGAAGACTTGAAAAACCCACCACGAAAGCACTTAAAATCGCGCTGGCCATTCTGGGGAGCAGCAGCCAATATTCATGCAGCAGGTATCGACCCACTATCCAGATGGACGGAATCGTGGGACGCACGCAACATAAAGAACCAACACCTCATCACTGACCCAACAGCAGAGATCCCTGGCTCCGACCTCCCTCGAGGACAGTGGACAGGCTCAACCCAATCCGCACAGGGCATGGACGATGCGGCCACCTGTTCCACAAGTGGAAGATGAGGGACGACCCGAAGTGTGACTGTGGCCATGAGTCCCAGACCATGGAACACATCACACCAACCTGCCCACTAAGATTTATTGCAGGAGGCACCTCATTTCTCCACTCGGCATCTCAGGATGCCACTGAATGTATAGCCAAGCTAGATATCCCATTATAAGCTTTTCCCGTCATATGAAACAACACTCTAATCAAATAGGATTCTGTCTTTGACCCCTCAACTACATTATCCTTTGCCAGTGTTCTAATAATTTCTTTGATCAATACTCACATTTGTCCACTGGCTGATCCCTCCATTGCTCTAGCTATTCGTATCTCCCAGTCCTCTGTGCAGCTTGTTTCTCCTCTCAAATGTTTCATCTTGGTGCCCATCCCCCAGCCAAATTTGTTTAAACCCTCCACCACAGCACTAGTTAATCTCTCTGCAAGGACATTGGTCCCAGCTCTGGTGAGGTGCAACCCATCCATCTTGAACAGGTCCCTCCTGCCCCAGAACTGGTCCCAATACACCAGGGATCTGAAGCACTCCCCTCTTGCTCCATGTCTCCAGCCAAACGTTAAACTGTCTAATCCTGCTATTCCTATACTCACTAGTGTGTGGCCCTGGAAGTAATCCAGAGATTTCTACCTTTGAGGTCTCGCTTTATAACTTCCTCCCTAGCTCCTGAAACTCTGACTGAAGGATCTCAACCCTTTTCCTTCCTAGGTCATTGGTTTCCACATTGACCATGACTTCTGACTGTTCCCCTTTCCCCGCCCCCACCCCTCCAAATGTTCTGCACCCTCTCAATGATGTCCTTTATCTTGGCACCAGAGGCAACACACCATGCGGGACTCACGTTGGCAGTTAAAGAAACGCCTGTCTGCCCCCGACTATTAACTATCTTCTTGCCACTGCATTCCTACACTTTGCTGTGCCTCCTGTGCAGTCCTTTGCCCCACAGTGACATGCTCCGGACTGCATTCCTTCAAGGTTCGTGAGTGGCACACTCCCGGAATTTCCTGCACCACCTGCCTCTTCCTACCCTGCTGGATGGCTACCCACTTACTGTCCTGAGCTTTCTGTGGCTGTTGAGTGACCACCTCCCAGAACGTACGATTCAGGAAATTTTCAGCCTCTCGTATGCCATGCAGTGATTCTAACCGCTCTTCAAGCTCAGAAACCCTGAGCTCGAGATCGAGCAGCTGGAGACACTTTCAGCACCCATGGACGACCAGGACACCTGAAGCCTCCTGGTGTTTCCACAAGGCGCAGGAATTGCAGGCAACGGGTCTCTGCTGTCCTTCCATTCTATTTAGAGTCTACTTATATTAATATATGCCTCTTGTGTTATTTATATGTTTTATCTTGGTTCCCCTTCAACTCCTATTTATTATTTCTTTATTTAATATTTACGTATACCAGATTCTTATTTAATACAATTTTGGACCCCTTTAGTGTTAGTATCCCCCTACCTAGTTTATTTTATCCCCTTAGATACTTAACCTAAATGCTTATCCTAACTACTTATTTGTTTATTAGTTGGCAATAATTTATTTCTAGAACGAATACAATAACGAGAGCTCCAGATTATAATTAGTAAATAGATTTAGCTTGATTTCAAATAAGTAGAAGGAGCCTCTATGAATATCCCCATCCTCAATGATAGTGGAGCCCAGCACGCGAGAGCAAAAGTCAAAGCTGAAGCGTTTGCAACCATCTTCAGCCAGAAGTGCAGAGTGGATGATCCATATCGGCCTCCTCTGGAGGTCCCCATCACCACTCACATTCACTCCACATGATATCAAGAAACGGCCGAGCGCCCTGGATACAGCAAAGGCTATGGGCCCCGACAACATCCCGGCTGTCATGCTGAAGACTTGTGCTCCAGAACTAGCCACGTCTCTAGCCAAGCTGTTCCAGTACAGCTATAATACTGGCATCTATCCAACAATTTGGAAAACTGCCCAGGTATGTCCTGTCCACAAAAAGCAGGACAAATCCAATCCGACCAATTTCCGCCCCATCGGTCTACTCTCAATCATCAGCAAAGTGATGAAGGTGTCGTCGACAGTGCTCACCAAGCAGCACTTACTCACCAATAACCTGCTCACTGATGCCCAGTTTGGGTTCCGCCAGGACCACTCGGCTCCAGACCTCATTACAGCCTTGGTCCAAACATGGACAAAAGCTCTGAATTCCAGATATGAGGTGAGAGTGACTGTCCTTGACATCAAGGCAGCATTTGACCGAGTGTGGCATCAAGGTGCCCTAGTGAAACTGAAATCAATGGGAATCGGGGGGAAAACTCTCCACTGGCTGGAGTCATACCTAGCACGAAGGAAGATGGTTGTGGTGGTTGGAGGCCAATCATCACAGCCCCAGGACATCGCTGCAGGAGTTCCTCAGGGCAGTGTCCTAGGCCCAACCATCTTCAGCTGCTTCATCAATGACATTTCCTCCATCATAAGGTCAGAAGTGGGGACGTTCGCTGATGACTGTAGAGTGTTCAGTGCCATTCACAACTCCTCAGATAATGAAGCAATCCATGCCCGCATGCAGCAAGACCTGGATGACATTCAGGCTTGGGCTGATAAATGACAGGTAACATTCGCGCCACACAAATGCCGGGCAATGACTATCTCCAACAAGCGAGCGTCTAACCACCACCCCTTGACATTCAACGACATTACCATCGCTGAATCCCCCACCATCAATATCCTGGGGGGTCACCATTGACCTGAAATTTAACTGACCAGCCACATAAATACTGTGGCAACAAGAGCAGGTCAGAGGCTGGGTATTCTGTGGCAAGTGTCTCACCTCCTGACTCCCCAAAGCCTTTCCACCATCTACAAGACACAAGTCAGGAGTGTGATGGAATGCTCTCTACTTGCCTGGATGAGTGCAGCTCCAACAACACTCAAGAAGCTCGACACCATCCAAGACAAAGCAGCCCGCATGATTGGCACTCCACCTTAAACATTCACTCCCTCCACCACCGGTGTACCATGGCTGCAGTGTGTACCATCTATAAGATGCACTGCAGCAACTCGCCAAGGCTTCTTCGGCAGCACCTCCCAAACCAACGACCTCTACCACCTAGAAGGACAAGAGCAGCAGGCACATGGGAACACCACCACCTCCAAGTTCCCCTCCAGTCACACACCATCCTGACTTCGACGTATATCGCCGTTCCTTCATCGTCGCTGGGTCAAAATCCTGGAACTCCCTTCCTAACAGCACTGTGGGAGTACCTTCACCACATGGACTGCAGCAGTTCAAGGTGGCGGCTCACCCCCACCTTCTCAAGGGCAACTAGGGATGGGCAATAAATGCTGGCCTTGCCAGCAACGCCTACATCCCATGAATGAATTTTTTTAAAGTAATTAATTAATTTCTATGCTTATTACTTAATTATCTCCTTATTTATTTACTTTTAAGATCGTTAATTCTCAATCAATGATAACCAACTACAATTAAAATTATAGAGTGTACAATGAGTTGACTTACCTTGGTTTTCACAGGCTCCTCTGCTGCGTTGTCTGTGATGTCACTTTTGCAAACCTTCTCTGAGCAAAGGCTTTAAACTAGTAAGATGGGGGGGAGGGATCTACAAGAAATGAAACGAGCCTAAATATAAACAAAACAGGAAAGGAGAGCATAGGAAAGAATAAAGTAAGGGAGGACATTGATGGCCTGGGAATAAATAGAGTTATGGAACAGGAGTGTTAAAGATGGTTAAAAATAAAGAGAGGAACTGCTTTTAAAAATGAGTTAAACTGTCTGTACAGCAATACACACAGTGTCTGTAATAAAACAGGGAAGCTGGAGGCAATCATGCGTTGCGAGGAACCAGACATAGTAGGGATTACTGAGACATGGCTACAGAAAAATCAGGACTGTGAATTAAACATTGCAGGGTATAACATATTTAGAAAAAATAGAGAGGGAAAATGTGGAGTAGCTGTACTTATTAGGGATAATATAATGGCAGTAGAAAGAAGACAGAAATAGAATCCAAGTGGATAGAGATAAAAGATAATAAAGGATCAATCACACTAATAGGGGTAGTCTACAGGGAAGTGGAGGAAGAAATATGCAAACAAATTAGGGAAGTGAGTAAAAAACATAGAATAATCATCATGGGGGATTTCAAATACCCCGATATTAATTGGAGTGAAGAGGTAGGTAAAGTGGATAAGGGAATGGAGTTCCTACAGTGTATACAGGATTCCTTTCTAACCCAATATGTAAAAAGCCCAACAAGGGAGGATTCGTTATTGGATCTAGTAATGGGGAATGAACCAGAGCAGATAAGAGAAGTAAAAGTAGGGGAACATCTACGCAGTAGTGACCATAATATAGTACGCTTTAAGATAATAATTGAGAAGGACATAAGTATGATAAAGACCAGGGTAATAGATTGGAGAAAAGCTAATTTTGAGGGGCTGAGAATAGAACTTGGGAAAATAAAATGAACAACAATATTATCAAACAATGACGTGGGACAGCAATGGGAAACATTTAAAACGGTGTTCAACAGTATCCAGGAAAAATATATTCCGTGGATGAATAAAGCCATGAGGGAAAAATTGAGGGTAAGGAAAGAGGCATACATTAAGTAAGGGAGAATATGAAGAGATGTGGACAGAAGTCAAAAAAACAATTAGGAAGGCAAAGAGGAACTATGAAATTAAATTATCAAGGAACATAAAACAAAACAGTAAAATATTTTACAGGCACATTAATAAAAAAGGGAAGATCGGGATGGGAATAGGACCACTAAGGGATGGACAGGAAAATACCACAGGCAACGATAGAGAGATGGCATAAATATTAAATAATTACTTTGCTTCAGTATTTAGCAGGGAGATAGAACAGGTGGACATGACATTGGATCATGAGATTAGTAATGAGATAACTGCATTTAAAATAAAAAGGAGATATATTAAATAAATTAATCAAACTCAAAGAGGATAAAACCCTTTGATTGCATCCGTGCATTTTAAAAGAATCTAGGGAAGAGATAGCAGAGGCATTACTACACATATTTAATAATTCATTAGAAAAAGGTGTAGTGCCAGAGGACTGGTGGATAGCGAACGTAATACCTATATTTAAGAAGGGGGATAGAACATGTCCAGGGAACTATAGACCAGTCAGCTTAACATCAGTGGTAGGAAAAATAATGAAATCCCTACTAAAGGAGAAAATAAAAGAACATCTAGAAACCAAAAATATAATAATGAATAATCAGCATGGATTTCAAAAGGGTAAGTCTTGCTTGACCAGCCTCACTGAATTTTTGAAGAGGTAACAGAGAGAGTGGACAAGGGTAATGCAGTAGGTGTAATTTATCTACATCTTCAGAAGGCCTTCGATAAGGTACCCCATAATAGACTAATGAACAAGGTCAGAGAATGCGGAGTCAGGGGACATGTAGCAGAATGGATAGCTAGCTGGCTTCAAGACAGAAAGCAGACTTCAAGACAGAAAGCAGAGAGTAGGAGTAAAGGGTAGCTATTCACAGTGGCAGAAGGTGGGTAGTGGTGTTCCACAAGGATCAGTGCTGGGACCACTGTTCACAATTTACATTAACAATTTAGACTTTGGAATCAGAAACACAATTTCTAAATTTGCAGATGACATCAAATTGGGGGGGATAGTCAATACTGAGGAGGACTGCAACAAATTACAGGAAGCAATTAATAAACTTGTAGAATAGGCATATAACTGGCAAGTGAATTTCAACACAGATAAATGTGAGGTATTACATTTTGGTAGGAAGAATAAGGAGGTCACTTATTACTTGGAGGGTGCGAGTCTGGGTGGGGTAGAGGAGCAAAGGGATCTCGGAGTACAAATACACAAATCATTAAAAGTAGCAACACAGGTTAACAAGGCAATGGCCCGAAAATTAGACCTAATACGCGAGAGTACGCACTGTGTACTCTCGCGTTTTAGGTCTCCAATTGCCGGTTTCCAGCATGCGCGGGAAACCGGCACTTCGTGAATTCAAAAGGGGGCGGTTCCTAGGTGAACCGCGTTCGCGCTACAGGCTGCGCGCACGCAGTGCACTTAGTGCTTTGAACGCGCAGGTAAGCATGGAAGATTTTACACATAAAGAAAGGAGGCGTAAGACCCTCTTTTAACAAGGTAAGTAGTTAATTAAGTATTATTTTAAATTTTTTTCAACAGGTTTATCTTTTTTTTAGAGACTTTAAAGAAAGGTAAGTTTATTTTTATAACTTTTAAAAAGATTTTAAATTTTTTCAAAAATTTAATTTTTTGTTTAAAGTAGTTAATTTATTTAACTATACTTATTTTATTAATGTGATGGCTTTTTTAAAAAATGTAATTGAGGTTTAGCTGTTCTTTTGGGGGGTATATTATTCATAGCTTTGACAGGTCTTCCTGTCAAAACTATGAATGAAAGATGGTGTGCTGCCATTGGCTCTAACTGAATCACGTGATCCCAGAGCTCGCACGAACTAATTGCGTCTCTGGGTCACGCAAGCACTGCACAGCTGCAGCCTTGAAACTAAAGTTCGTGTGGGCCCGGAGGAAAAAGGTAGGCGCGGAGTGAGATATCGCGGGGAAGCCTGACCCCCGCGTCAACACTCAGTCTTTAATTTCTGGGCCAATAAAAAGAGCAAACCAAGCACTAGGGTTTATTTCTAGAGGGGTAGAATTGAAAAGTTGTGAAGTTATGTTAAACTTGTATCGAATCTTGGTTAGACCACACTTGGAGTACTGCGTACAATTCTGGTCGCCATATTATCAAAAGAATACAGCGGCACCGGAGAGAGTGCAGAGAAGATTTACAAGGATGATACCGGAAATGTGAGGATATACCTATCAGGAAAGGATGAACAGGCTAGGTCTCTTTCTCTTGGAAAAAAGGCTGAGGGGTGACTAATAGAGGTCTTTAAAATTATGAAAGGTTTTGATAGAGTAGACAGAGAAAGAGTGTTTCCACTTGTGGGGAAAAGCAAAACTAGAGGCCATCAATATAAGATAGTCACCAACAAATCAAATAGGGAATTCAGAAGAAACTCCTTTACCCAGAGAGTGGTGAGAATGTGGAACTCGATACCACAGGGAGTGGTTGAAGTGAATAGTATAGATGCATTTAAGGGGAGGCTAGCGAAGCAAATGAGGGAGAAGGGAATAGAGGGTTATACTGATAGAGTTAGATGAGGAAAGACTGGAGGAGGCTGGAGCGAAGCATAAACGCCGGCAAGGACTGGTTGGGCCGAATGGCCTGTTTCTGTGTCATATATCCTATGTAATTTTCATGCTCTTCCAATGCTCTCTTGGTCAATTGACTAACTAATTTAAACTGAATTTGAAGTCATTGCAGCAGCAGCAAGAGAAACAGGCCTGGATCAGGCGTCAATTGACTGCTGGTCACTGCAGGTCAGGTGATTAACGCTGGATTCATGTGACCATGGGTGCCTGTGCGCCCGAGATTCTGAACGCCATGTGATAAACACCTCCAAACGGATGAAATCGGTGGAAACCCGCCATTCCGACCGGGGCGTGGCCAGTTTTGTGGGCGGAGACTGCTTCAGGCGAAGGGACTTTTGAACCAACTTAAAAGATCGCGGATACTCCAGTGTATAGTGGTTATGGCCACAATTCACTTACGCTTAAAATTGCGTGATCTTTAGCGCTAGTTCATTTCATTCCGCCCAGATTCCGATGTTATCTGGGCAGAAATCATGTGGGCACTCCAGGCCATTATGTTAAAGTTTTAGTTTAATCAGAAAATAGAACAGCAGCTTGTTAATATCAGTGGCATCACAGGAGAAATTTGAACCTTCGAACTCCATTTTTATGTATGCTTTGTAAAGTACTTGCACGACCTCCCATGAAATATTCACAGTAACAATACTATTTTATAATAATAGGAGTGTTATATCATATAACACAATGTATACAGAAATGTAACACACAAATGTATTGTATAATGTCATTACTCCAGGAAGAAGAAAAAAAACAATTTCATCTTCTTGAAATGGTCTCATTCTTTCTATGCCACTTTCTATTTGACTTCCACTCTTTTTTTCTCATTGAGGTATCTGTTTCAATATTTTTCTGACTCTTTCACAGTTTGTGTAAGCCTCTCTCTCCAGTATTAGGTGTCCTGCTCAGTTATTAATACTCTTAACTCCAAGTCAGAAATTTGTAATTTCAAGCCCCACTACGAATTTAAACACATAATTTACGATGATACTTCAATGCAGCACTGAGGAAGTGCTCCAATGTCAGAAGCGCTATCTTTCAGGTTGGATGTTAAATCAAGGCCCAATCTGCCTGCTCAGGTGGTTATAAAAGATCTCGTGGCATTATTCGAAGAAGGGCACGGCGTTCTCCTGGTGTCCTGTCCAACATTCCTTTCTGAAACACCACTACCACAAATAGATCAACTAACGATTCGTCTCATTTATCGTTTGAGATCTTGTTGCGTGCCAAGTGGCTGCTGCATTTGCTTACCTAATTACAGAGAATGCACGTCAAATGTAATCCAATGGTTGTAAAGCATTTTGAGACATCGTAACAATGCGATAAGTCACTATATAAATGTAATTCTCATTCCGCAATTAGTCTGCAACATGTTCAGACATCCACTTACCTAGGTACTTAATTTCTATTGCTCATCTTTTTTGAAATTCAGGATATACAGCAACATAGTAGGCAACATGTTACACATTTTGGGTTTTTACTCATAGGGGAGAATGTTCTGGGACCACTATACAGGATAGATTCTCAGGATATGGGCGTCGCTAGCAAGGCCGGAGTTTATTGCACATCCCAAGTTGCCCTGAGCGGTTTGATGCAACTGAGAGGCTTACTAGGGCAGTTAAGAGTCAAGCACAGGGCTGGAGTCACATATAGGCCAGACCAGATAAGGACAGCCGATTTCCTTCCATAGAGGACATTAACGAACTAGTTGGATTTTTACAACAATCATCCTTTTTTCAAAACTGAATTCAAGTTCTTAAACTGCCTTGGTGGGATTTGAACCCATGTTCTCTGGAGTACTAGTCTAGTAATATAACCACTATGTATCCAGATGTGTGTTATAACTTTTTTTTTATTCGTTCATGGGATGTGGGTGCACTGGCAAGGCCAGCATTTATTGCCCATCCCTAATTGCCCGGGAAGGTGGTGGTGAGCTGCCTTCTTAAACCACTGCAGTCCGTGTGGTGAAGGTACTCCCACAGTGCTGTTAGGGAGGGAGGATTCTGACCCAGCGACAATGAAGGAACGGTGATATATTTCCAAGTCAGGATGGTGTGTGACTGCTGCCCTTGTCTTTCTAGGTGCTGGAGGTATTCACAGCCAGTCCCTGACTTTATAAGGGGTAAGACTGCTGTATGTACATGGTGACATCCTATGTCAAGGGGCATGGCCCACTCTTTTTGGAGCAGTTGAGCTTGTAACCTGTAAATCATCCAAATTCCGTGATACAATGGAACTAACCCAACCACCTCACTTCCTAGCAGCTGGAAGAATCTGCTGGGGAGTGAGGTGGTTGGGTTAGTTACAACATACATCATCAGCATACATGTAAAGCATGATTAACAACAGAAGCAATCAGGTGCAATTCTGATATATACTTTGCAAGCATGACACTTTCCATCTCTCACAGCAGACATACCCTGATGTCAGGCTGATACAGTTATTGTCCTTCCTTCCCACAATTGTTGTCAATTAACCATCTAATTTCAGTTTTGCTAAATGGGTCTGTATCCTCTGTTAGCTCTTCCAAATTAATCCCTTACCATCACTACTACCTCCATTTTGGCTGCCAAGTTTTGCCATAACATCACAGGAAAAGTATGCTTAATTAATGGATGACACAAGGCTAAGATTGGCAATTACGTCAATTGAAAAGAACTGTTTTCCACGGACTTGTTGAGAGTATTTCAGTGATTACTTTCTTTGTTGGGCTGTAATGCCCTCAAAATCTTATAAACATATGAATCTTAAGTCAACCTGAAACAAGTCCTTTGGTATATGATGCAGGTTCCGTATATAATCCACACTCCCTATTTCGGTCGGGCTGGTATGGCAAAGATGGAAGAGGGGGAAAAGGAAAACAGGAATGGAAGAGGGATAAAAACAGAAGAATGGGTAACCAAGGCCACTACCATCCCTCATCTCGGATGCCTTTTTGAGGGAGGTAGAGGTGAAGGACTGAAAAAGATTTCCTGTCTGCCATCTTATCTAAGGAATGAATTGTGGCACGGAAGGACATAAAGGAGCAGGAAGTTGTTAAATATCTCACATTTTTGTTCAAAATTGGCTCTCAGTTCCTTACATACTTTTCAATGAGTTCTATAAAGGGTGGGCCTTCCACCCTGCCAGATTAATGTCCAGACGGTGAAGACAAAAAAGACCTATCCCACTGGCTGTGTCTACAGTCAAAGTTTTTTCTTTCTCATCAGTGAGAACCAATTCTGCCAGCTTACCCTCACAATTTAGCAGTTTGAGTTGCAGAATTATTTTATTTCTGTGAACCCTCCAAACAATCATTGTCCTTTTTAAGATAAGGTAACTGAACCGCACATTGTAAAAGTGACTTTATCAATGAGTTACAAAGGGTTGAAATAATTTGCTCAAGCTTATAATTAAATGCCCTTTGAGAAGTAGCCAAGAACTTGATTTGTCTCCTTATCAACAGTTTTGTATTGACTTCATACGTTGAGCGAATGACTGGCATTCTCACACAAGTCTTTCTGGTTTTTCCAAGCTCAAAAAGGTTAAGACTGACATTAGGCATTTTCAATCCTCTGAGCTACTTGTTTTATTATTTAAAAAAAAGCAAAGACAAGTGAACATGAAGAGGAGGGGGGCGAAGAGGGGGAGGGGAGCACGAGAAGGAAGAATGGGACGAGAGGGAAAAGGAAGAGGAGGGGGACAAGGAGGAGGAAGGGGACGATACTGCCTTTAATTCAAATGTCTAAAGCTGCTTCACAGAGGAGAAATGGAATCCGAGCAGTAGCAAGGGAGATGATTGACGGCATTGTCGATTTGATAGGTATTGAGGTGGGAGGGAGTTCCAGAATGTAGGGCCAAGATGATAATGTTCTATCTGAAATGGTGGAGCGGATAGAAGGTGGTAGGGGATGCACAGGAGGCCTTATTCAGAACAAAGTGACCTGGGACATAGGACTGAGATTAATTGCCGAGCTGGATGTCGATAGGGATGTAAACATGGACAAGATTTTTGAATTCACTGTGTTGGGAAATGGGAATTTTGGCTCAGAAGTTAGCATGGTACAGGATTTGTACAGCTGAGTTATTGTATAGGTAGATTATTGCAACAGCCTCTCTCTTTCACTGCTGTAATTTATCATATCTTGTCTGACCTACATTTTTGTTTGCCCTCTTTTTGACAAAAAGTCTTGCTGTAAACATGCTTCAAAGACCATAAAACTAGGCCAGAAGTTGCTTTTAATATTTGAAATAGCATGAATAGATTTAGATACAGACTGAATTTGCTAGGAAGATATTGAAGAATTTTAAGGTTTTAAAAAGGTTTGCGATCTGGAATCTAGTCCCAAAAATGCTAATTATAAAATACTATTGAAAGACCTGTGATGGATATAATTTTCTCACCTGCTACCTTCACCCCACATGAAGGGGGACACTCTACAACCTTCACACTACTTTACGGCATTAAGAGTCATACATAATTCAAACCTGTAGTGTGCATTGCACAAAAGCCAACACTAATCTGTGTATGGATTCCAGTGTGAATGGGTAGTGAGAAGGGTTTAGAAAAGAAATGCACCTGTTCCTTTGGCAGTCTAAAAGGGACAAGATAGGTAATGGTTCCTGGATGTGTGAGCCTGTGCAATTATAGCTGAAAATCACATCTTATAAGCTTATTTTTCAAGGAAGCTCACTGTTTTTGTTTCCAGTTGCATCTTTTCTGTAACTTTCAATATGAATAAAGCCAATTTAATTGATATAGACAAAAGCAAAATACTGCTGGAAATCTGAAATAGAAACAGAAAATTCTGGAAAATACTCAGTAGGTCATGCATCATCTGTGGAGCGAGAAATCAGTTCCAATGAAAGGTCATTGACCTGAAACGTTAACTCTGCTTCTCTCTCCACAGATGCTGCCTGATCTGCTGAGTCTTTCCAGCATTTCCTGTTGTTAATTTAAATAGATTTGCAGTCTCACTGTCATAAATACTGTAAGCTCCATTTACTTCCATAGGTAGAACATTTTATGTTGCAGCTCTTTGAAAGAGAACAGCAAGGTTGTGAGGAGTGCATTAACTTTCCACTGAACAGTGAACAGTGCATTAACTTTGCACACTTACTTTTTTGGCTCTGGCTCAAATCCAGCACAAACCGACAAGAGGAGGTTCTCCACCGTCGCTGCTGGCTGCAAGAGTTCTAAAGAACTGAGTTTGGGCAATCTCACCACAAATTCTATTGGCTGCAAGTCTACAGCAAAATCAAACTGTCAGCCTCACTCAGACATCACAAGGGTTCCTGGTTGAGTTAAGAAATGAAATTTTCACTTATGTGCAGTTAGGAGTGTTCACTTCAGATTCAGGTTGGGACACATTGCTGGGACTCTCCATCCTGTGCCTGATCTGCGAGTTCTTGATAACATTGAGTACTCAAAAGGGAGTCTTTCCAGAAAGCAGTTAATGGGATGAGTCATACTAAGCCTGGCTAAAAGACATAACAGATAAATATAACATAATACAGAATGGAGCTCTGTTGCCTCAGTGTGGTGAAAGGAGACTGATCTGGTAAGGAGCAGTTGTGGATGACTGTACACATTAGATAGCGGTTGACTTGGATATTGATATTTGGACTATTAGATATTGGTATTTGGATCATGAAAGTGTTTGGGTGATGGGTTAATTGGGTAGACTATAACCTAAACTAGGAAAAGTAAAGTGTATGAGCAAAAATGATCACAACGCAGAATACCTCCATCAGGTACGATATTTACCCATTATACAGTTCAGCAGCTGTGACATCACACAATGATAGTAGTGGTCTGTTTCTCATTTTCACTTCTGATCTGCCCGATCATATTGGAACCTGCCCGATGCCCTCCTCTGTAAAATATCAGCTTGGTCCTTCTCCAGTAATAGTGAATACTATTGAGAAGCAAAGCTACCCCAGCCTGTCCTGTGACATGGAGCCAGCCTATTCCCTACATTGAGCACAGACTGGCTTCACATTATAGTGCAAACTGGTCCTCCCCAATGCTATTCCCTGACTTTTTATGGAGACACATTGGCCGCGATATCCCCTGCCTGGCAGGTCGGTGGCGGGCGAGGTCGGTGGCGGGTCGCGAGCTCGCTGCTGGCTCCATCCCGGTCTCCGACATGACTTTCCCCTGATTGGGCTTGTTAAGCCCGCCCAGCGAGTTTCCTGGCCAATTGAAGGAAGTGAGTCTAATGACGTCATTTGATGATGCATCATCAGCCGGTTTCCTTAAAAGAATCATGTGCAAATTTACTTTGACATTTGTGATGTCAGTGTTCTACAGCATTGAGGTGCTGCAAACACAGACAAGCACTGCACAGAGGTGCGTGGCTGCACCCAGGCTCTCCCATGACTCCCTCCATATGCTTACGGAGGGAGTCAAAGCACGCAGGAAGGTTCTCTTCCCTTCCAATGGGCAGAAGAGACCTCCCCAGGACACCAACGCAACCTGTTTGCACATTGCACAGGAGGGCAGAAGCAGGGATGTCATCAGGAGGACCAGGCTGCAGTGGCACAAACCTTTCAATGATCTCAGTAGATCACAAAACGTTACTGCAAAGCCACACTCAACCTCATCCTGCTGTGCCACTCATCACATCCCCATCACTCTGCTTTCCCTACCCTACTCCTGCACATCCTTACTCACACCAACTTACCTTGCACCTCCACCCATCCCTCTCTATCTACATTATCACTTCCCCATCTCACTAGCCACCCCTCACACTCATCCTCATCCTAGTCCAATCATACCAACTAACAACACACAAGGGTAGGCACTTGGGTGTTTTAGCCAATGTTCGTGTAAACTTTTTGTTAATGTGTTGTCAAGCATTGAAATCCTTATTTTCACCACTTTGCCTTCTTCGACAGATTTGTGTGCATCTTTGAAAGT
Organism: Squalus acanthias; assembly: GCA_030390025.1. Lineage (NCBI taxonomy): Eukaryota > Metazoa > Chordata > Chondrichthyes > Squaliformes > Squalidae > Squalus > Squalus acanthias. Next base: position 5,343,408 of record CM059444.1, on the reverse strand, counting down.
GTCTTAGTGAGTTCCAGTGAATGGTGAGACATAATGGTAAATTCTAAAGGGGAGCTCAAAAATGTTGTTAATCCTCTGTTAACAAGGTCATAATGACCAGAATTGCCTCCCCACCGCTGTGTGTCGGGTCTGCTCAGCGCTGACAGACCCGACATTTGGTAAAGGTGGGTTGACAGCAGGGTCCTGACCCGCTATCAAAAAAAAACACTTTCCCACCCGACCCGCCACCGATTCCGCCCACTGACCCCCTGGGAAATTCCCCCCATTGACCTCGATATTAAACCCACACAACGTGTTGGAGGCGGCTGGGGGTTAAAAATAAAAAAAACGGGGAATGTGTCCCCAGGAGTGCTCCCCCGGCCCCTCAAGGAAGACTTTGTCCTCCCCTCTGCTGATCACGGCCTTTCTCTCCCACCTGCCACATCGTTGACCTACCCACCCATCCCCCCAGCCCCAATGGCCTCTCTCTCCATCCAGCCGATCGTGGCCGACCACCCCCCCCCCCCCGCCAACCCCACCCAATCGCCTCTAATTCACATTCCTGCGATGGCCTCCCTTCCTCGTCCAACCCCCCAGCCCCAAACACTGACCTCTCCATGCCGCGATTGTGGCTGACCTCACCACCCCCCCCACCACTCACCTCACTCCCAATTGCTGGGGACCGTCCCCAAGAATCCCCAGCTGTGGCCTCCTGCTGCTGGTTTTGCCGCCTGGTAGCCAGCCAGGCTGTCAATTTGGCCGGCTGCCGAGCAGGAAATGGAAGAAAAAAATTATAACGAGGTCCTGACATTAAATTCAGCAGGACCTCCACGGCCCCGACCTCTCCGGGTTTTTCTGCGCTCACTTCCTGTAAATATTGGGGCCATTGAGTGGGACAGAGACAAACAGCAGAAGATAAAGAGATAGATTGGGAAAGACGTGTAGCATAATATAGAAAATGGTACTTGTGTTTTTCAAATTCTATTTGGCCCTAAATGAAGAATGTGAATTCTGTGGCACTAACATATCTGTGTGGCAACTACCAAATGGTTACTGAGTTGTACCTTCACTTATGACTAAACTGGTGCTGTCCAATTCATAGTTTTGAAACAGTTGTACTAATATACGTAAAGCTCAGTTCATGAAATTTGACTGTTGTTTGCCACAATAGGTTGTCTTACCATCAAAAAAAATTACAACAGCTGCCTAATTCATCAAGTGTCCAGTGAATGGAAACTAAGGTTGAATTTACACTATATAGGTATTGTTGATGCAAAGCAGTTTCACTTCACTTCACATTGACACTAAGATGGTTGTGTAAATTCAGAGTCAGGTCTTGACTGTGGAGACAAGTGGAGAGAGAATCCCTTTTCCTAGAATCTCATTCTATTACGTGCCAGTGTCAGGTCAGGCCCTGATGATGAATTTATACAACCACTTTTGTAGCTGTGAATATAAAAAAATGTCAACAGTTATAGCCTTGGCAGCAGATCTTATATTGTTGGTATTCACAGCATTTTGTGCCCTATATTACTGATAGTGGAAATCAGTCTTATTATAAATCTCCGTACAATGGTAATTTCATGAGAAAGAACAGTTATGTTAAAGGTAAAGCAGACTGATAGAATATGCGTTCATGTCGACAACTCCCGACATGGCAAGTTACCAATCTGAGCCATGGCAAACTAACTGTCAGAGGGAAATCAACTGGGCCCACACTTGCATCCCGAGTATTGGTTATACGGCATCATGGTCAGAGGCTGGGACCCTTCGCCTGCCCACCCTCTTGATTGGAGATGTTCCACAGAAGGGGAAAAATAGAATCAAAGAAACTTTTTTGGGAGGGATAATTTTAAAATTAAGAAAAGCTTCCAAAATTCTGGCAAAATAAGTCACCATAATACAGTAGAAGGGAAAAGAGCAACAAGGAATTGGGAAACAGTTGGTCTGAACACTACCATGGTTTTGGATCTAGTCCAGCTATAAGGGTCCGCAAATGAAATGAGTTGGGGCAGTCCCTCCTCGGGTCCCAGTGGGTACAAGCTCACTATACGAGCTACCCAATAATTCTGCATTAAATTGGCAACCTTCTCAGGTGGATGTAAAAGATCCCATGGCACTACTCGAAGAAGAGCAGGTGAGTTCTCCCAGTGTCCTGGCCAATATTTAACCCTCAACCAACATCACTAAAAACAGATTATCTGGCCATTTATTTCATTGCTGTTTGTGGGAGCTTGCTGTGTACAGGATTGGCTTCCATGTTTCCTATTTTACAACAGTGACTACATTTTAAAAGTACTTCATTGGCTGTAAAGCTCTTTGGGACGCCCTGGGGATGTGAAAGGTGCTATAGAAATGCAAGTTCTTTGTTTTTCTTTCTTTTAGTGCCCTACCATTGCCCCACATCTGGTGGCGCACACATATTGTGATCAAGCCTAGGACATTGCTAGTTTGCATGGCTCAGCTACTCACTGAATAAATTACTGAACCATTGAGGAAGCTCTTCTAAATCAGGAATCTTTATTTTTTTCTGTGAAGCATGCAGGGAAATTACCAAGTACACAAACCTTTCTAAGAAACTTCCTTTTTGAATACTTTAATCCCAGGTGAAAAATACTTCCTTTCCACCATGCCTGTTGATGTGCTCAAAGCTACCACAACAGAACATTATCTACTTTTACGGGAATAGATGGAGCTCTGGGATATAATTACAAAAGAGCTGGCTGCAATTTTCCAGCAATAACACTAAAATATATATGCTGAAGGTTACAAATTCTGGGCACTTTTCTAATCCCTCAAGTTTTACTCTATTAGACTTTTCAAAAACTATCTGATCTATGACCGTGTATTTTCTAAAGAGAAGATTAGAGATCTCTGGGGTTGAAGCTGACAGTACCAGGAAGTAGGCCACACTAAGATGAATGGCCATTGGGTGCAATAGATGGGATAATCAATACCTCTTGTTTAATCTCCTGATGACTGGTTAACATTAGTGACTAGCCTTGGCCATACAGTATTCCATTAAAGTGACTGCAGGATCGTATTGTCCTGTGGTTCTCTCACTTTGCCTATTTCACATTATTAAATTACTGCAATTATAAATCTACAGTAACTTGTACATTTTCAACAGGAGTTAGTAAACTTTCACATCCACAATTCAACTTGGCTACCACGTACCTGCCAAGTTTTGAAGCTTTAACGCTTCAATCCATATGCCAGCTTGCCAGTGTTTCACAAGAAAAATCATCTACTTATTTTTTTTTTTTACTGGGATTGGAAGTTGTATATTGGAAATATAATTTGCAAGGTGGGACTGGAACTAGATGGGTTGGAGGATGGGACTGGAACCAATTAGACATTACTTTCTCCCATTGTTTCTGGCACACAAACTTTTTTATTTTTCATTCTTGGGTTGTGGGCGATGCTGGCAAGACCGGCATTTATTGCCCAGGGAAGATGGTGATACAATTGAGTGGCTTGCTAGGCCACTTCAGCGGGCAGGTAAGAGTCAGAGTCAAATATGTTGGTGTGGCACTGAGCAAGGGCAGCAAGTTTCCTTCCCTAAAGGACATTAGTGAACCAGTTGGGTTTCTGTAACAATTCGACAGCTTTGTGGTCACTGTTACTGACTTTTTAAATTTCCAGATTTTTAAAAACTGAAATAAAATTCTCAAACTGCGATAGTGAGATCTGAATTTACATTTTGTGCCTCAATTGCCTCAGGGGTACAATGGTTACGTAAAATGCATCATCACTCCAATCTCACTCCTTTTATTTCCAAAAATTGAGGCACTAAGTTTTAAAATGAGCTGGTGGTTTCTGAGAGGCCCAGTTACAGCCGTCTCTTTCATCTAGTGGCATCATTGCCAGTTACTTGAGTCCTTGTGTACAATATAATATAATTGCTCTCCTTTCACTGTGAAAATTCTTAAAAAATACATGAAAGATATTAGGCTATGCAGCACCTTTTATAAATCAGGATGTTTTAATCTTTAATCATAAATTAGATCATAACATATTGATTTGAGGAGAATCCTTTCACGTGAGCATCTTGCAAGTGAAATGGAATGGAAAACTGTTTTATTAACCCTGCTATTGACCTCTATCAAATGAAAAATGTCCATATTCTATGCGAGTTGGCAACTCGCAATAAATAAAACATTTTAAAAGACTGTGTAACCACCAACAAGTGTGTCTGAACAAGAAAGGTTTAGATTGTACCCAAAGAATGCAAGGCTCTGGCATTCTCCATTCATTACAGATGCAGCACAAGTAAGCCCTAGCTAAAGCACACTCAAACAAGGTTGCTTAGATGTACTCAGAGTTTTCATATTATATGTAGGTCTTCCATGGCGTTGCTCACACAGTCTCTCTCATTCTATTTAAAGACTCTTGCATCTTTTTTTAAATCTTTTTCTGTCTACATAATCTTTCCTCCTTTCTGATATTTCATGTTTTCACCTCTCTCTTTCTTTGCCACAATCTCTTTCTCTCCCGTTTTTCTGATCTGTTAGCCCCCTCTCTCTACTTTGCCCATATCTCTGCTATCACTTGTGTGCACTCTCTCTGTGATCTTTGTCTTTTTTGCCCCAATCTCGCTCTGCTCCATCTGTCTCTCTACATCCCCCTCTCTGCAATCTTTTCTGCCCATCAGTGTCTCAGTTTTTTAATGCTCAACTTGCCCCTTCCATCTCTCCCCATATCTCCGTCCCATGTCTCCCCATCCCTTCCCTATGTCTTCCTTCTCTCTATTCTCTGTCTATTTCTGCCTCTGTGTCTCACTGCCGCTTTCCCTATTTCTTCTGTCCCAATACTATCTGCTTTGCTCCTCTCATGAGCTCCTCACATTTATTGTCAGAGGTGAGGATGGAGGAGACAGGGGAGAGGGGTTTAAGAAGACAGTTAGCAGTAGAGAATAGAAGCCAAGGTTTATCTTTGCATTCCAGAATGATTCTGGAATAGTGAGCAGTTTTGGCAGACGAGAGCAGGACTTGATAATGCTTTATGTGGTCCAGCCAGATCTGGCAGTGAATGGCTAAACCAGTTGTCTGCCATATCCATTCAAGTCTGCGTCCCTTGGACTTAAGGGAGCAAAGATGAGGGCCGTACCAGGGGGAAGCCCAGGGTGAGAGAGAGTAATTGTTTTAATCGAGACTAGGGCATCAAAGATGGTGGTGAGGGTGTGGTTGAGCAGATCGGTAGCTGCAGAAATGGCGTGGTGAATGGAGGGCCAAAGGCTAGACAGTTGTGATTTCGTAAGTGCAATTGTAAGTGTGTTTTTTCCAGGGGCGGACACATAAGGAAGTAGGGTTGCGGGGGTGGTTGGGGTGGGGGGCGGGGGAGAAGGGGGATGTGGGTGAAGAGCGATACAAGAAAGTGGTCAGAGATGGCCTTATCTGCGATTATCACAATGGGAGTAGGGAGGCCACGAGAGATGGCAAGGTCAAGGGGGTGGCCGTGAATATGGGTTGGGGAGTTTACATGGAGGGAGAGATTAAGGGAGGATAGGAGGGTAGTGAACTCAGAGGAGCGAGAGCATGATGAATTGAGATGGAGGTTGAAATCGCCGAGGATGAGAAGTCGCTCGGTGCAGAGGCTGAGGGAGGAAAGCAGTGACGATATCTCGATAATAACATTTTTATGGTACTTGGGTGGGTGGTAGAGAATGAGAATTTTAAATGAGAGGGGAGAGAGGTGGAATAAGGTGAGGTGCTCAAAGGAGTAGGGGGACAGACCAAGGTGTGATTTGGTGATGAGAGCCACACCTCCACCACGGCAGTCTGGGCAGGGCAAGTGGTGGAAGGTATAGCCAGGCAGGGAAGCTTCATTTAAGGGTAAGGTGCCCTCAGCCAAGTATCATTCAGGACAATGATGTGGATGCAATCATCCACGATAAGCTCAGTGAACGGACATTCTGGAGGGAGATGCGGAGAGGGTCGGTGATGGCTCACCCAGTGCCAGCGTCCACAGGGTCAGCGCTGGGAGGGGCGAGTTGGACAGGGAGGAGATTGGCAAGATTAGCCCCCAACGGGCACACTGGACGGGAAGGTCGGCGAGAGAGTAGGATGGCACAGTTAAGGTTGCTGTTCGTGAGGAGGCAGCAACTAGTGCCACAGGTGGGCCTTTCGGAAGATGCCAAGAGAGGCACAAAGGGAAGCTGTAGGCTTAGCTAAGAGGGAGTTAAGCCTGGGACGGTGGCAGGAGAGTAGGAAGGTCGAAGAGTAATGAAGGATTGGGATAGGTATTTGGGAGGGTAGAGTATCCGAGAGAGGAGAGATGAAAGGAGGCATGACGACAGGAGAGTGCAGTTAGGGAGGGATAGAGAGAAAAGAAAAAGGTGGAAGAAAAAAGTGTAAATAGAAGTGAATGGCTCGGGTCCGGAGTGGCAGCCAAAGTGCACACGCAAATGGACACGGAAAAGCTCAGATTACATAGGCCTGGTTATGTAATAATTAATGTGATACATCTTCTTCTTAGGCAGTCCCTCGGAACTGAGGAGGACTTGCTTCCACATTAAAAGTGAGTTCTCAGGTGACTGATGAGTCCAATGCGTGACCTACAGTCTCTGTCACAGGTGGGGCAGACAGTGGTTGAAGGGGCGGGTGGGTGGGGTGCTTGGGTTGACGTGCGCTCCTTCTGCTGCTTGCGCTTGGCTTCTGCTTGCTCCCGGCAAAGAGATTCGAGGTGTTCGGCGCCTTCCCAGATGCTTCTCCTCCACTTCGTGCGGTCTTGGGCCAGGGATTCCCAGGTGTCAGTGGGGATGTTGCACTTTTTCAAGGAGGCTTTGAGGGTGTCCTTGAAGCGTTTCCTCTGCCCACCTGGGGCTCTCTTGCCGTGTTGGAGCTCCGAGTAGACCGCTTGTTTTGGGAGTCTTGTATCGGGCATGCGGACGATGAGACCTGTCCATCGGAGCTGATCGAGCATGGTCAAAGCTTCGATGCTGGGGATGTTGGCCTGAGCGAGAACACTGACGTTGGTGCGCCTATCCTGCCAATGAATTTGCAGGATCTTGCGGAGGCAGCGTTGGTGGTACCCTCTCCAGTGCTTTGAGGCGCCTGCTGTACATAGTCCATGTCTCTGAGGCATACAGCAGGGCGGGTATCACTGCTGCGCTGTAGACCATGAGCTTAGTGCCGGGTTTGAGGTCCTGGTCTTCAAACACTCTCTTCCTCAGGTGACCGAAGGCTGCACTGGCACACTGAAGGCAGTGTTGGACTTCGTCATCGACGTCTGCCCTTGTTGACAGTAGGCTCCCGAGGTATGGAATGTGGTCCACGTTGTCCAAGGCCTTGTCGTGGATTTTGATAATCGGGGGGCAGTACTGTGCCGGGGGCAGGTTGGTAGAGGACCTTTGTCTTACGGATGTTTAGTGTAAGGCCCATGCTCCCGTATGCTTCGGTGAAGGTGTTGACGATGGTTTGGAGTTTGACCTCAGTGAGCGCAGACGCAAGCGACGTCTGCATACTGTAATTCGACGACCAAGGTCGTCTCATCCTCTGTCGTCGAATTACAATTACAATGTGATACATATTTCCTGGTCGTAGCAGGGAATAGGTTAGAGACAATAGTAGGGAGACCAGAGTTAAAGTCAGAGCTCCCATGGAAGGATAAAGTTGATGTCGGTAGGATGGAGTCGGCATGGAGCATCAACGAACTTGTTGTCCAAATTCGGAAACAGGTGTAGCAGGCGAGTGAAGTCCAGAAGCTATTTGAAGGGTAGAGAATTGGAGGATGGAGGTTATTGCCATAGGAATGAGAATTGGCAGCGGTGCAGAAAGATGATGGCAAAATTGACGCAAGTTGGAGGTCACCGTAGATCAAAAGTGTAAAAATGTAAAACCACATGCCAGCGACCAGCAAAGCTGAAAAACCAGGAGAACAAGTCACCGGACAGCAGTGAAACAGCAGCTGCTAGCCAGAAGCCAACAAAGCTGAAAACCCAGTAGAACCAGCTCAGCAGAGAGACAGACGCAGATTAAAAGTTATTTAAAAATCTTTTAGCAGCAGAATCAGAGACACAGCAGGTGAGTCTTACAGTGTAATCCAGTGTAGAAGTGTAGTGGTGTAATCCAGTGTAGTCCAAAGCAGAAACGTAGTCTAGATGTCCAGAGAAGTCCAGGAGTTCGTAAACCAATTTGAGAAAATAATTCAGCAGCTTAAAACTTGAAGCAACTGAGTAGCAGAGCAGAGTCACAGCAGCTGAGTCAAACAGTGTAGTCAGTAAAGCAGCGTAGTCCTGATGGCAGAGGAATCCAGGTGACCAGGAAGTCAAATTTCAGCAGAGTTCCAGCAGTTGAAAAGACCATTGACACAATAGAGGGAATCGCCTCAATCAAATTTGCCGACAGGGTTAGATAACCTTCTTGTCTTGCAAGTGACAGAATATCCAGTTGGCATTACAAGGTACTGTTGTAAAACCACTGGGTTACACTATTGTATAATTAAATATTGGAAAGTACATGTACACCGCTAAACGCAAGACACTCAAGACCGCTTACAAGAGTGACCAGCTGTACCCACAACAATATCTGAGGCAGGTTTCAAACTTGTAACACAAACCATAGTGCCATTAGAGACAGAGCAATTATGTGGTGTGATTCCAGTTGGTGCATTCCAATACACAACCCTGGAACAAACACAGAAGAGATTTTTGGGAACAGGGAAAACCAAAAATCTGCAGAAAAGAACTTGATGAAGCTATTATGCCCAAACACCATTCCTGTTTTAATTAATCTGCACCTGACCATATGCACTTCTCACCATATTCATACCTCTCCTCTTTCTCCAGAACACATGCAATATTTATATTAATTGCTTCAATGGCCCTCCCTAGTATTTTCTTCCATATATTTATCACCCTTTGAATGAAATAGCTCTGCCTGAATTCCTTATTTTTTTTTTAAATTCTTCCATTAATGATTTAGACTTTGGAATCAAAAACACAATTTCTAAATTTGCAGATGATACCAAATTGGGGGGATAGTCAATACTGAGGAGGACTGCAACAAATTACAGGAGGATATTAATAAACTTGCAGAATGGGCAAATAATTGGCAAATGAAGTTCAACACAGGCAAATGTGAGGTATTACAGTTTGGTAAGAAGAATAGGGAGGTCAATTATCACTTGGAGGGTGGGAGTCTAGGTGGGGTAGAGGAACAAAGGGATCTCGGAGTACAAATACACAAATCACTAAAAGTTGCACCACAGGTGAGTAAGGTCATTAAAAATGCAAACCAAGCACTAGGGTTTATTTCTAGAGGGATAGAATTGAAAAGTAGGGAAGTTATGCTGAACCTGTATCGAACCTTGGTTAGACCACACTTGGAGTATTGCGTGCAGTTCTGCTCGCCATATTATAAAAAGGATATAGAGGCAGTGGAGACGGTGCAGAGAAGATTTATAAGGAAGAAATTCCTTCTCATCTCAGTCTTAAAGCTAGGCTGACATGCCAATGCAGTGCTGAGGGAGCGCTGCACTGTCGGAGGTGCCGTCTTTCGGATGAGACGTTAAACCGAGGCCCCATCTTCCCTCTCAGGTAGATCCCATGGCACTATTTCGAAGAAGAGCAGGGGAGTTATCCCGTGTCCTGGCCAATATTTATCCCTTAACCAACATAAGATAGGCACCAATAAATCCAATAGGGAATTCAGAAGAAACTTCTTTACCCAAAGAGTGGTGAGAATGTGGAACTCGCTACCACAGGGAGTGGTTGAAGCGAATAGTATAGATGCATTTAAGGGGAGGCTGTACAAACATATGAGGGAGAAGGGATTAGAGGGTTATGCTGATAGATTTAGATGAGGAAAGACGGGAGGAGGCTCGAGTTGAGCATAAACACCGGCATGGACTGGTTGGGCTGAATGGCCTGTTTCTGTGCTGTATATCCTATGTAATCCTATGTAATTTTGAAACGTTTGTCTGCGTGAACTATTTGTCTATATCAACGATTAGTCCCCATAATAATTGTAGAAATTTAATTAGATTTGAACCTCCTCAACTTTTCCTCATAACCTAGTTTTTCATACTGTGAATCATCTCCATAGCCCCCTTTGCAGTACCTTTTCAAAGATCAAAAAAAGACAATTGCCCAGTTAACTGAAGTGATCTCAATATACTTGAATGCTGGGATATCCATACAAGAATCTTTCAGTTCAAAGTCTACTCATGAGGATAGGGTTCTCGTCTTCTGAGATGCTGTCTTTGCGTACAAATGATTGGCTATAATGATACTCTGATCTTTATACACCAGTAAATGTTCTGCATGGTATCAGCCATGGCTCAGTGGTCACCTGCTGAGGGGAAGCTTGATATGAATCATTGAGCTGCTTTATTTCACAGAGTGTGAATATACAAAGCAACAGTTATGATCAGATTCACTTAATTCAATCGGTATAACTTCACATAATGATACAAAATAAAGAACACGCCACACTTCCTCACATCAGTGGGTCATCTTACTCAACTTAAACAAGATGTCTTAACTATTTTCCAGCATTTCTAATTTCTTCATCTCAGTAAAGGCTCTGGCTTATTTTCCTTCAACAAATCCTGACTGTCCTCTCAAGCTTGTTTATAAAAGCCTGACTCCAGCGTCAGTTTTTCGTCAAACTTACTTCTGCACCCCCCCACCCCGCCAAGCAGAATCCACCAGCTTAACTTGGCAATGACCCCTGCTGAGTTCAAATGAATGGCGTCGTCACAGCAACAATGTGGGTGAAATATCACTAGAACGTTAAACTATCTTTCACTGCCTCCAGTATGCTGTTTTAGACACTATTCTAAATCCTAATTTATATCTTTGAGCATTGCTGCCCTGTGAATTTAATCTCTTAAGAGCTAATTTTAGCTCAATAGTGGCATTTTTATATATATTTCACCAAGGTCTCTCCTATGGTGGCATAGTGAGAAATCCCAACATTTGACAGCTACCAACTAAGCTAAGTTGATACTGTCATTAGAAGTCATGATCTATTGACAGTCAGGCTATTCCTGGAGTACAATATCAACTTCATCAAATGTCGATCCAGACGCTGCAGGCATTGCAGGCTGATCCCCAGTGCCACAGGGATGATTTAAGAGTAACGAATAACAAGGGCTCTTCAGCCTTCAAAGGAGCATCTCAAAAAGAAATAGAAACAACTTAACAGGACATAGAAAACAAACGTTTCAGACATGCCAGGGTAGCAGGACAAGGGAGCACAACTTCAGGGTTGTGAAAGACACATTTAGAACAGAGGTCTGGACATATTTCTTTACAAAGAGGGCGATTAACAGCTGAAAGTATTGCCTGAAAGACTGTTATGATTCGGGTTAGCTCCCAATAGTTTCTAATCAGGAACACCACAGAAATCAGTTCCATAGGCAAGCCCACGTTAATTTGACCTCATGCATGAAGAAACGGAGATAATGTCGCTCAGGTTGAACAAATCTACTCTCGTACCTTTGGGCTATACACCAGAAATTATATAGGATACCACTGTATACTCCCGTTTTCTATAACAGATGAAAAAACATCATTCAGACCATTTGCTCAGGCTAAACTATAAATGTGAATTTATTGTAAAATGTGAAATTTATGGGAATAAATCATCAGGTTAAAAAATGAATAGCATATTGAATTGTTCACTGGTCCAAAATAAAATCTTTCAAAGCTTTTTTTTTACATGACTGACTTTGCTTCACAGAATTCCATCTCACTACAGTGATCTGGAAGAATGGCTGAGTGAATTAAAGCTTTATGTTTATCCTCAGCCTGGGAGGCCTCAAGATACAGAACTGTCAATGAAAACCAGCAAAAATACATTGAAGCACCTCGACTACGGCACTAGATTGACTTAAGTGCCAGTTCTCACCTCGTTCAGGTCTTGGATACCCGATTAGTGCTGTGATAAAACATAATTAGATTAGACTTGGAGATAGCAGATCTACATATCAAAGCACCTAAGCCTGTATTCTGAAGTTCCTCACAGCTTTGGCATTGTGTTGTAAAAAAGTAGGGCAAGAAAACTTCCATCTATCATAGTCAATTCAAAGTATTCACATTATCTTAAATCTAACTAAATAATGTTCCTCTGAAAAGAAACACCATTTGATTAGCTATAGTCTTCAAATCTTGGCAAACATTGTGGCAACGTCTTCCAACCAACTTCTTGGCACAAAACACCCAACTTGTTATGACACCTAACTGACTGAAAATAAAAGTTTTGTGTACATTAGATGGGCATCAAAGCATATTTCTCTCAGCTGATTTTGCAACAAAAAGCATTGCCCGTCACTTGCGGAATGACCGTCTCCATTATTCCATCTTGAAACTTACTGGAGTGAGAGCAGCCTTTGTTTAAAAAAAACTGAAATAAAGATAGAAATTCCAATTTTGTCACAGTGATTATTAATCTCTTGTTGGGAATTATTAATGGATCTGTCTCCTCCAGAGCACAGGTACACAGGTCTCAAATGCGCCAATTCCTTGAGGAGATTTGATTATCACTTCAAGTGAGCAGACAGTTTTTTGAATTCTTTTCATGGAGTCTCCTTTTAAAATTCGATCAGAAAGGTGGTCAGAGAAATGGATTAGAGCACTATTTGTCAATCTTTTATTACCCACCCACATTGGTCTGGAAATTACATCAGCCAAAACTATGGGTTGAGCCTCAGTGTCTAAGACATCACAAATCTACCTGTATGAGCAAAGCAACTTCAGGTCATATGCTTTGAAAGAGGAGAAAACTTCCACAAGCAAAAACTTGAATTTTGTTTTCTGTAGTTGTATGTGTTAATGAAGGGAGGGATGGGTGTCATTGCTGGGCAATGGAACATTTCTGTATCAAACACTTCCAGGACATGTATATTGCATAGTTTAGAATCAGGGTAAAGCCCTCTATACACATTCATGGTATCCCAATGTGACATGTCCACTTTCCACAGTATTTCTTGCAACTAAGTTAGACAATTGTAGTGCAATTTATTCTAAATTATGATTTTTCTATGGAGTTCTGTCAGTAGGAAATCGAAACCACTCAAATTCATTTCACTTAGGGTATTCAGAACAGCTAAGAGAGGAAACCTTCCCTTCACCATGAATTCAAACTCAGGTGTCTAAGGTGCAAAGACTACGCCACCATCCCATCAAGCTTTGTCTTGTTAATCTTTTCACTCCAAATACAGCAGGCGATAAACAGGCTTTTTCACTACGTTTGCATAATGAACACAATGAAAAGTTCACAATCAGAGAACGCATGCTATGGTAGCTTATGCTGATGGTTTCATACTATGGCCTGTAATTTGCTGTCAGCGGCAAAGCAAAGGCATTCACCGCTGGCCGTGAAGTAAGCTTCCCACAAAGATCTCATGATCTCTGTGGCAAGAAGTTTGGATTTTGAGACGTGCAGCTGAAATTAATGCAAGTTAATGGGGAATCCCTAACGCGAGCTGCTGTGACGTCAACAAACTGTCTAAGCAGCCAATCAAAATGCAGAATTCTTAGACAATGAACCAGGAAGTGAGTAAGCTCCTTTGATTCTAACTTTTTAAAAATGTTAGAGAGAGCAAAACAAAGATTGGGGCTCTCACATGGGGGAAAGGCAAACCTGAAATAAAGATGAACTAACTTTAAAAAAAATTTAAATCTTTGTTAAAGTTTCTTAAAAATTAAAATTTTTAGTAAAATGGATAAATTTTACACTCCACAAAATTAAAATTAGTTTTTCCAGGGCCATAACCTTGTTTAGCAGTCATTGCACTGTTAAAACCCCAGTTACACCTAATCCAAAGGGGTCTAACTTTTAATGGGGTATTTAACTGTGGTATTACTGCAGAAGAGCCGAAGTTTTCGTCAGTTTCCCTGATTTCACAGATTACCGGCTGTGGTGGGGAGGGGGGAGGTGGGGGGCACAGCGCACCCAGTGTCAGCGCAGTGAATGACTGACTGCAACTTCAGAATTTCCTCGTTAGAATGCGCATGTGGCTACATCCTGAAGTTGCTGTCAGTTTCAAAGGGGTAATAACAGCGAACGCAAATTCCGGGCCATTATGTCAAAGGAAGTGTGAAGTAAGGCTACCTGCTTTCGCTCTGGCCTTTCCCACGCTGTGAATATAGTTCATCTTCCCCATACTTCGAGATACATCTATCATCTGGTTTTGGTTGGGAGGTGGGGGGGGGGGGGGGGGGGGAGAAACGAACGGGACAGTGCTCCTCTCAAATCTGTACTGCATAAAACCCTGTCCATAGACCAGTTCTCAGTAGTTTTTGTTGAAAACAGCCATCAATATAGGCTAGAGTTAGAAAACAAATGTATAACATGTCAAAATTAAATAAAATCCAAGGATTCCAAATCAGGAATATGCCCATGAAAGGCAAAGTAAGTAATTCTTGGGTGATGCAATCAGGACCTTCAAGAGTGGTTAAGAACAGTCTTCTTCTTAGGCAGTCCCTCGGAACCGAGGATGACTTGCTTCCACATTAAAAATGAGTTTGCAGGTGACTGATGAGTCCAATGCGGGAGTATTAAGAACAGTATTAAACAAATAAAGCAGTTTATGTAAGGGAGAAGAACAGTTGCAAGATTAAGGACTGGAAGAAAATAATGAGGGGGCATTAAGGTTATATGCAGATGTTATCAAGGGTAATAAAGCAACAGTTTTTATAAACACATCAAGGTAATGTGGTCAAGAAGGAGGTGAGCCTATTAAAAACAGATTCAGATACGACACGGCAGAAGAGAAAAATGAACATTTTGCTTCAGTCTTCACAGTGGAAAGGAAAATACAATAGCAGAGGTACAGGGAAGACTTGAGGTCTATGGAAAGGAGGCACAAGTGTAAACAGAAAAACTATAATGGATAAAGTCATGGGACTGAAGCCAGACAAATATCCAGACCTAGATAGTTTCCACCTGAAGATATTAAAAGAATGATGAAAGTGGGGATGTACTCTCTGGATTAGGGGTCAGTACCAAAGAATTGCAATATAACAAACATTATGAATGGCAAATGAACATTAATGTAACGAATTGAGAGCTAGTACACTTTGGAAACAAGAATGGCAGATGGGAATACAGTTTAAAAGGGGAAGTAATGGGAGGTAGATAAACAAAGGAACTTGGGGATCGAGGCACATAAGTCATTAAAAGCTAGCTCACAGGGGCAAAAACTGAACTGATCAAAAATGTTAATGGAAGCTGGGCTTCATCACAAGAAACACAAAATATAAAATTAAGAAAGTTAGACTGAGTGTTGCTGAGATCTCATTTGGAATATTACATTCAGTTTTGGGTACCACACCTTCGAAAGGATATATTGGCCTTTGAGAAAGGCGCCGATAAAACACCAAGTTACACCTAGGTTGAAGGGATTTAACTATAAAATAGGAAAGGAAATTGGGGATGCATTTGTAACAAGTGGGGTACCACAGGGATCTGTCCTGGGTCCCCAGCTGTTCACAATTTACATTAATGACCTGGATCAGGGAGTCGGATGCAGCATTTCCAAATTTGCAGACGACACTAAACTAGGAGGGGGGGTGGGCTCAGAGGAGGAGACCAGGAAGCTCCAGAGCGATTTGGACAGACTGGGTGATTGGGCGGATAAATGGCAGATGCACTATAATGTGGACAAGTGCGAAGTTATCCACCTTGGGTGCAGGAACGGGAGGGCAAATTATTATTTAAATGGCAATAAATTGGGAGAGGGGGAAGTACAGAGAGACCTGGGTGTTCTTGTACACCAGTCACTGAAGGCGAGCATGCAGGTGCAACAGGCGATCAAGAAGGCAAACGGTATGCTGGCCTTCATAGCAAAAGGGTTGGAATACAGGAACAGGGATACCTTGCTGCAGCTGTACAGGGCACTGGTGAGACCACACCTCGAGTACTGTGTACAGTTTTGGTCGCCTCATCTGAGGAAAGATGTTCTTGCCATGGAGGGGGTGCAGCGGCGATTCACCAGGCTGATACCAGGAATGGCGGGATTGACCTATGAGGAGAGACTATGTAGTTTAGGGATGTACACACTGGAGTTTAGAAGATTGAGAGGGGACCTCATAGAAGTGTATAAAATTCTGACAGGTCTAGACAGACTAGATGCAGAAGGAATGTTTCCCTTGGCGGGTGAGAACAGAACTAGAGGACATAATTTAAGGATAAGGGCTAAACCATTTAGGACAGAAATGAGGGGGAATTTCTTCACTCAGAGGGTGGTGAACCTGTGGAACTCATTGCCACAGAGGGCAGTGTACGCCAGCTCATTAAATATATTTAAGAGGGAATTAGATGTATTTCTACAGGCAAAAGGGGTTAAGGGTTACGGAGAGAAGGCGGGGACGGGATACTGAATTGGAGGATCAGCCATGATCTCCTTAAATGGCGGAGCAGGCTCGAAGGGCCGGATGGCCTACTCCTGCTCCTATCTTCTATGTATCTATGTATCTATGTTATAACCTTTTAAAGCTTGCTTGATTCAGGGTTAATACCAGAGGTAGTAAACATTAATTATACCAATAAGCCAATTAGAGAAAGTCCAAAGTATGCGCCCTGGAGATGAAGGGGTTAAGATGAGCTGACTGAGATGTTTAAAAGAAATTAAAAGAACTGACAGGTAATGTTCCCTCTAATTTTTTTTATTGGTGCGCAGTCCCTTTAAATTTGCTGCGCGGCAGCAGCTGGTGAGCAGCCTGTGCGGGACCTCCCAACTGGTGCGCGGCCACACACCTTAGGGGGAACATTGCTGACAGGGTAGATAGGAAATTATTCTTTTCTCTAGTAAGGGAATCCAGGACAAGGGGGCGTCATCTTCGAATTCAAGCTAAACTGGTTAAAAGTGAATCCAGAGAAAACTTCTACATAGAAAGGATTGTAAGAATGAGGAACGTGCTGACCCAGAAGTCTATAAAAACACAATAAATTGAGACGCTTGAAAGGGAGTGCAATAGATCGTGAGATATGTCATAATAAAAATGAGAAAAAGGACTATTTAATATGAATTTATGGGATTTTGGTAGTTACTTTTATTTGCTTACTACTGACTGGGTACATCCTGACTAATCAGAAAATATGAATCATCTGAACCCAGACTCCCACTATCTATGGTTCATAGCTATGGAAATGGAGCGATTGTGATGACCTTTTCTTCTATGATGTTGTTAATTACATTCAAGAGGGTTTTTAAAATTAAAGCTAGACAGGTAGAGCAGAAGCCATTTCACACAACTATTCTGTAAATGAGGACAGATTTGCAGTCCATCCATATATTACAAACAGTTAAATATGATCCTGAGAAGCCAAGCTTGTCACCAGGGACTGTTGACTGATTGCCTGTTGCAGCAGGCACTGTGTTTTAAATTTGGTGGATGATCAACAGCTTCATTGTGACAGACACCTAATTGATTTCATTTGTATGAACAAACGAGTTCAAGTAAAGACGTTTACATTATGTGCGTCTGAACCATACTACTTCAGAAATCTGGAGTTTAGTAATATTTCTTTCTTTTGCTGTCCCTCGGCAATATCATCCAAAAACACAGCGTCCGTTACCACATGTACGCTGACAACACCCAGCCCTACCTCGCCACCACCTCTCTCGACCCCTCCACCGTCTCTAAATTGTCAGACTGCTTGTCCGACATCCAGTTCTGGATGAGCAGAAATTTCCTCTAATTAAATATTGGGAAACCGAAGCCATCGTCTTCGGTCCCCGCCACAAACTCCATTCCCTAATCACCAACTCCATCCCTCTCCCTGACAACTGCCTGAGGCTGGACCAGACTGTTCGCAACCTTGGTGTCATATCTGACCCCGAAATAAGCTTCCGACCACATATCCGTGCCATCGCTAAGACCGCCTATTTCCACCTCTGGAACATTGCCCGACTCCGCGCCTGCCTCATCTGCTGCTGAAACCCTCATCCATGCCATTGTTATCTCTAGACTTAACTATTCCAACGCACTCCTGGCCGCCCTCCCACTTTCTACCCTCCGTAAACTTGAGCTCATCCAAAATTCTGCTGCCCATGTCCTAACTCACACCAAATCCTGTTCACCCATCACTCCTGTGCTCGCTGACCTACATTGGCTCCCGCTTAAGCAACGACTCGATTTTAAAATTCTCATCCTTGTTTTCAAATTCCTCCATGGCCTTGCTCCTCCCCATCTCTGCAACCTCTTCCAGCCCTACAACCCTCCGAGATATCTGCGCTCCTCCAATTCTGGCCTCTTGAGCATCCCCGTTTTTAATCATTCCAACATTGGTGGGCGTGCCTTCAGCTGCCAAGGCCCTAAGCTCTGGAATTCCCTCCCTAAACCTCTCCGCCTCTCTATCCTCCTTAAAACCTAACTCTTCTGCCCTAATATCTCCTTCTGTGGTTTGGTGTCAAATTTTGTTTTATAACACTCATGTGAAGTACCTTGGGATGTTTTACTACATTAAAGGTGCTATTACAAGTTGTTGTTGTAACAGATTCAGTGAATTAAGCAACATTCTATAATCAAGTAAAGTCTGGTTTATTGATTTTTTTGCCTTTATTATGGCCTTTAAATAAGCCTGATTCATTTACAGTAGTTATCAGCACTGAGCATGACAAAAATATTTGGTGCAATCTGAAAATCGTAACAGGGATGGAGATACCCAAGAGATATGGAGAAAGGGTGGGGAATTGGGATTAAAAAGATAGAGATGCCATAACGAATAAAATGGCAGAGCAGGCTTCATGATCTATTCCCTGCTTCTATGCTATGTTATAAGGACTGTGGCAAATTAGCTGATTTCAACTAAAATTAGCCATGAAGCATTCCAACTGGTCTCAGTATATCAACACTAAGGCAGTTTAGAAAAAGACAGCAAGAGTCCCTATGCTTCATTGCTATTCAGTAATCCTTGCTGAAAGTTCAGGATGAAGTTCAACTGTGATGATCTACACAATTGAATAATCTACTGGCACTCACTGTCTAGACTTGAGCACAAAGAATGGCTATTTGAGTGAGGTAGCTAAGGACTACTACAGTGGAACAGTAGCCTTTTAAGGAGAGCAGGGGTGTAGAAGAGGACTATTCAGTTTGCTTCAACCGGAATGAAGAGTCCACCTAAAGTATGTGGAGGATAAGGTAAGAAATAAGAAATTTGACACTTCTCAAGAACATCACAATATAGATAATACACATTTGTAATGGCCCTGCAGTAAGAATGTAATGTAGCATTAGTGATGTAAAAAGATCCTGGCATCAACTGGTGTGAGGCAACATCACACGTAGGAAGATAAAAGCATCTCAGCAACAATCTTAATTTGTTTAGTACTCGATGGCTCAAAATGGTTCAGAGCACTTTACAAGGCAAACATATGATGTTGAGCAACAGCATAAAATAAAGAGTGGGAACTTCAAACTTGGAGAGGCAGATTTTCAAGAGATTTTTGAAGGGGAAGAGATACCAGGGCAAAGTTCTTGAGAGAAAATTTCAGTCAGAAGTATAATTACTAAAAGATCTGCCACTGATTGTGAAGTGAAGGAAGGAGGGGACGAGCAGAACTCAAGAATCAGAGGAATGGAATTTGTAAGCTGAGATATGCAGGTTGGAGGAAGTGGAACAAACCTATGGATGGAGTTGAAAATGAGGATGAGGATCTTGAAGCGATACAGAAGAACAAGAGCTGGATGGAGTGATAGGTGTGCATGACTTTGTGCCAGACATGACAGGTTGGAGATAAAGCAGTAATTTGGGACAGTAAGTGAGTTGAAGGTAAACTCTTTTAGAAGGGGGTGACAAAAGTTTTCAAAGGGGAAGGGAAAATGCCAGAGGATAGGAAGAAGTTGGTAATGTTGGTGAGTATTTACATTTTTGGGTCTTTTCTAATCTTCTTAACCTAGATGATTTTGGCCATCTTAAA
Organism: Squalus acanthias; assembly: GCA_030390025.1. Classification (NCBI taxonomy): domain Eukaryota; kingdom Metazoa; phylum Chordata; class Chondrichthyes; order Squaliformes; family Squalidae; genus Squalus; species Squalus acanthias. Next base: position 5,323,557 of record CM059444.1, on the reverse strand, counting down.
TCACTCTCATGTTTGAGTCCCAATTCCTCATACTCATGAGAATGTCTATCATTGTCTTGAAATCGAGGTAAATTTTGGTAAAGTGCCCAGGAAACCGACATCAAACTCAGTCTCTCAATTATTTTTGGCTACTGGACTCATCCTATGCCTTCATAAGATCCCACTCTGGTCTTCGAAAGTGGTAAAGCATCATATTGTTCTGAATATAAAACAACTTTATTTTATAAAAAGTGAACAACCAAGTAAGTAACAGTCGCTTAATATAGTTATATACTTACAGCAGACATCCTTCCACCTAATTCCTGGATTGGGCAAATTAAGAAAAATAACAGACATGAGTTCATGGAGGTAGCTGATTTGCTGGGGAAACAAAGAGGGCCAGAGACTAGAACATAGGAACATATTAAAACCTTGTGTATACCTTTTCATACAGTGGGTGTGTACACAGGTGTATACAGTACACACACACACAAATGCCAAATTTGAAATTCGATCAGTGAATCAAAGCATTACTGTGTAATTCAGCTCCTCGAGCCTGTTCTGCCATTTAATTAGATCATGGCTGATTTATATCTTAACTCCATTTATCCACCTTGGTACTGTAATCCTTAATACCCTTACATAACAAAAATCTATCAATCTTAGTTTTGAAATTTGAAATTGACCTAGTTCCAACAGCTTTTTGGGGGAGAGTTTTACAGATTTCCACCACTCTTTGTATGAACAAGTGCTTCCTGACATCACCGCGGAACTGCCGAGGTCTAATTTTCAGGTTGTTCTGGACTCCCTCACTAGAGAAAATAGTTTCTCTCTACCCTATCAAGTCATTTAATCATCTTAAACACCTCAATTAGATCACCCCTTAATCTTCTATACACAAGGGAGTACAAGCCTAGTCTATGCAACCTGCCCTCTTAATTTAACCATTTTAGCCCCGGTAACTGGTGAATCTGCGCTGCACCACCTCCAAGGCCAACACATTCTTCCTGTGGGGTGGTGACCAGAACTGAACGCAGTAATCTAAATGGGGTCTAACCAGAGTTTCATATAACTCTAACATAACTTATACCCCTTTGTATTCCAGCCCCCTTTGAGATAAAGGCCAACATTTCATTAGCCTTTTTAATTATTTTTTGTATCTGTCCACTAGCTTTTAGTGATTTCAGTACTTGAACCCCTAAATCTTTCTGCTCCTCCACAGTTCCGAGCTTCTCACCATTTAGAAAATACTCTGATCTATCTTTCTTAGGTCCAAATGCTCTATGTGGGAAATCAGGGACCCTTCTGGTGTCCCTGATGACCATGTGTGCGGGAAGTGTATCCAGCTGCAGCTACTGACAGACCGCATTGCGGCGCTGGAGCTGCGGCTGGATGCATATTGGAGCATTCGCGATGCTGAGAACCTCGTGGATAGCACGTTTAGAGAGTTGGTCACACCGCAGGTGAAGGGTGTACAGGCAGGAAGGGAATGGGTGACCACCAGGCAGAGTAGGAGGTGCAGGCAGGTAGTGCAGGGGTCCCCTGTGGCCATCCCCCTCTCAAACAGATATACCGCTTTGGATACTGTTGGGAGGGATGACTTAGGGGAAGGCAGCAGCAGCCAACTTCCTGGCACCATGGGCGGCTCTGCTGCACAGGCTGGAAAAAGAGTGGAAGAGCTATAGTGATAGGGGACTCAATTGTAGGCGTTTCTGCGGCCGCAACCGAGACTCCAGGATGGTGTGTTGCCTCCCTGGTGCAAGGGTGAAGGACGTCTCGGAGCGGCTACAGAACATTTTGGAGGGGGAGGGCGAACAGCCAGCTGTCGTGGTGCACATAGGCACCAACGATATAGGTAAAAAAGGGGATGAGGTCCTAAAAGCAGAATATAGGGAGTTAGGAGGTAAATTAAAAAATAGGACCTCAAAGGTAGTAATCTCAGGATTGCTACCAGTGCCACGTGCTGGTCAGAGTAGAAATAGGAGGATATTTCAAATGAATACGTGGCTAGAGGAATGGTGCAAGGGGGAGGGATTCAAATTCCTGGGACATTGGAACCGGTTCTGGGGGAGATGGGACCAGTACAAACCAGACGGTCTGCACCTGGGCAGGGCCGGGACTGCTGTCCTAGGGGGAGTGTTTGCTAGTGCTGTTGGGGAGGATTTAAACTAATGTGGCAGGGGGTTGGGAACCTGAGCAGGGAGACAGAGGAAAGCATGTCAGGAAGGGACAGAAGGTATGGAGTAAAAGGTAAAGTGTTAAATAAGGAAAAAGCAGGAAGTAAGTGTCGCAAAACACATTTGAAAGTTCTTTATCTGAATGCACGTAGCATTCGTAACAAAATGGACAAGTTAACGGCACAAATAACTATGTATGGGTATGATCTTGTGGCCATTACAGAAACATGGCTGCAGGGTGACAACGTCTGGGAATTAAATATGCCAGGGTATTTAACAATCAGGAAGGACAGGCAGGAAGGAAGGGGAGGGGGGGTGGCTATGTTAATAAAGGAAGGAATCACTGTAATACAGAGAAATGATATTGGGTCAAAAGATCAGGATAATGAAACAGTTTGGGTAAAGATAAGGAATAATAAGGGGAGAAAAACACTGATGGGCGTAGTATATAGACCTCCTAATAGTTGCAACTCTGTTGGAAGAAGTATTAATCAGGAAATAGTTGGGGCATGTAATAAGGGAACAGCTATAATTATGGGGGATTTTAACTATCATATTAACTGGACAAATCAAATTGGGCAGGGCAGCCTTGAGGAAGAGTTTATTGAGTGTATTAGGGATGGATTTCTTGAGCAGTATGTAACTGATCCTACAAGGGGGCAAGCAACCTTGGACCTGGTACTGTGTAATGAGTCAGGATTAATTAATAATGTCCTAGTTAAGGATCCCCTTGGAATGAGTGACCATAACATGGTTGAATTCCATATCCAATTAGAGGGTGAGAAGGTTGGTTCTCAAACAAGCATACTGAGCTTGAATAAAGGAGACTATGATGGTATGAGAGCAGAATTGATTAAAGTGGACTGGGAAAATAGATTAAAGGGTAAGACGGTACATGAGCAGTGGTGTTCATTCAAGGAGTTATTTTACAACTTTCAAAATAAATATATTCCACTGAGGAAAAAAGGGTGTAAAAGAAATGACAGCCATCCATGGCTAAGTAAAGAAATTGAAGAAAGTATCCAACTAAAAACAAGGACATATAAGGTAGCCAAAGTTAGTGGGAGGATAGAAGAATGGGAAGTCTTCAAAAGACAACAAAAAGTAACTAAAGGATTGATTAAGAAAGGGAAAATAGACTATGAAAATAAATTAGCAAAAAATATAAAAACAGATAGCAAGAGTTTCTATAGTTATATAAAAAGAAAAAGGGTGGTTAAGGCAAACGTAGGTCCCTTAGAGGATGAGACCGGGAAATTAATGGTGGGAAACATGGAGATGGCAAAAATGCTGAACAAATATTTTGTTTCAGTCTTTACGGTAGAGGACACTAAGAATATCCCAACACTGGACAAACAGGGGGCTCTAGTGGGGGAGGAGCTAAATACGATTAAAATCACTAAGGAATTGATACTCAGTAAAATAATGGGACTCAAGGCGGATAAATCCCCTGGACCTGATGGCTTACATCCTAGGGTCTTGAGGGAAGTGGCAGTAGGAATTGTGGATGCTTTGGTAATAATTTTCCAAAACTCCCTGAACTCAGCAAAGGTCCCGGCAGATTGGAAAACTGCTAATGTAACACCCTTATTTAAAAAGGGTTGTAGGCAGAAGGCTGGAAATTATAGACCAGTTAGCCTAACATCTGTGGTGAGTAAAATTTTGGAGTCTATTATTAAGGAGACAGTAACGGAACATTTAGATAAACATAATTTAATAGGACAAAGTCAGCATGGCTTTATGAAGGGGAAGTCATGTCTGACAAATTTGCTCGAGTTCTTTGAGGACATAACGTACAGGGTGGATAAAGGGGAACCAGTGGATGTAGTGTATTTAGACTTCCAGAAGGCATTCGACAAGGTGCCACATAAAAGATTATTACTCAAGATAAAAAATCACTGGATTGGGGGTAATATTCTGGCATGGGTGGAGGATTGGTTATCTAACAGGAAGCAGAGAGTTGGGATAAATGGTTCATTCTCGGACTGGCAACCAGTAGCCAGTGGTGTTCCGCAGGGGTCGGTGCTGGGTCCCCAACTCTTTACAATCTATATTAACGATTTGGAGGAGGGGACCGAGTGTAACATATCAAAGTTTGCAGATGATACAAAGATGGGAGGGAAAGTAGAGAGTGAGGAGGACATAAAAAACCTACAAGGGGATATAGACAGGCTGGGTGAGTGGGCAGAGATTTGGCAGATGCAATACAATATTGGAAAATGTGAGGTTATGCACTTTGGCAGGAAAAATCAGAGAGCAGGTTATTATCTTAATGGCGAGAAACTGGAAAGTACTGCAGTACAAAGGGATCTGGGGGTCTTGGTGCAAGAAAATCAAAAAGTTAGTATGCAGGTGCAGCAGGTGATCAAGAAAGCCAATGGAATGTTGGCTTTTATTGCTAGGGGGATAGAATATAAAAACAGGGAGGTATTGCTGCAGTTGTATAGGGTATTGGTGAGACCGCACCTGGAGTACTGCATACAGTTTTGGTGTCCATACTTAAGAAAAGACATACTTGCTCTCGAGGCAGTACAAAGAAGGTTCACTCGGTTAATTCCGGGGATGAGGGGGTGGACATACGAGGAGAGGTTGAGTAGATTGGGACTCTACTCATTGGAGTTCAGAAGAATGAGAGGTGATCTTATTGAAACATATAAGATTGTGAAGGGGCTTGATCGGGTGGACGCGGTGAGGATGTTCCCAATGATGGATGAAACTAGAACTAGGGGACATAATCTTAGAATAAGGGGCTGCTCTTTCAAAACTGAGATGAGGAGAAACTTTTTTACTCAGAGGGTAGTGGGTCTGTGGAATTTGCTACCCCAGGAAGCTGTGGAAGCTACTTCATTAAATAAATTTAAAACAGAAATAGACCGTTTCCTAGAAGTAAAGGGAATTAGGGGTTACGGGGAGCGGGCTGGAAATTGGACGTGAGTTTGAGTTCAGATCGGTCAAGGCCCTGTGGGTGGCGGAGCGGGCCCAGGGGTCGAGTGGCCTGGTCCTGCTCCTGCTTCTTGTGTTCTTTAGAGTTGAGGTTGGATCAGATCAGCCATGATCTCATTGAATGGCGGAGCAGGCTCGAGGGGCCGATTGGTCTACTCCTGCTCCTATTTCTTATGTTCTTATGTTCTTAAAGTGGATGACCTCACACTTCCCCACATTGAACTTCATTTGCCACTGTTTTGCCCATTCATTTAATCTATCAATGTCCCTTTGCAACTTTCTGCTCCCACCTACACTATTTACTGTTTCACCTAACTTAGTGTCGTCAGCAAACTTGGATATACGACTCTCTATTCCTTCATCTAAGTCATCTGTAAATAGTGAAAAGCTGTGGCCCCAGTACAGATCCCTGGAGGACACCACTAGTCACATCCTGTCAATTTGAGTACATACCTATTATTCCTACTCTCCATCTCCTACCTCCTAACCAGTTCCCTACCCAAGTCAGTAGGTTACCTCCAATTCAATGTGCTCTCATTTTTGTCAGTAGTCTCCTATGTGGAACCTGTCATAAATCGCAAGTAACAACTCAGGAAGTACTACTGGGCGGCCAGCTGGGGGCGCCGTCCAGGGAGTATAAATACTCAGGCATGGGCCCACCTTGGGGAGAGACAATCTGGAAACAGGAAGCTAGTGACTGCTAACTAGACCTCCATGTTTTGTTACAAGTTGATTAAAGCCTTGCTTTATGTTCAAGTGCGTAGTGAGTCTTTATTACGTCAGAACCTATTTGAATGCCTTCTGGAAATCCATATAAATAACTTCCATAGACACTCTCTTATCTACCACTTTAGTTACCTCCTCAAAAAAATTGAACTACGTTCATTAGACATAACCTACCCTTTACAAATCCATGCTGGCTCTCTCTGATCAGTTCATATTTGTCCAAGTTTTCAGTCACTCTGTCCCTAATAACAGATTTTAGTAACTTCCCCACAACAGACGTTAGACTAATAGGCCTATAATTTTCTAGCTTATCTCTCCTACCCTTCTTAAATAATGGATTAACATTGGCAATTTTCCAATCCAAGGGGATAATTCCTGAAAAGAGGGAGTTTTGGAAGATCATGACGAGAGCATCTACAATTTCTTAACCTACTTCTTTTAATACCCTGGGGTGGAAACCAGCAGGTCCTGGAAATGTATCTATTTTTAGTCCTATTATTTTCCCCATTACCATTTTTTAAATTTCTATTTCTATTAAATCTAATAAATTCCTCCCCTTGATTTAGTTTTAGCTTTCCTCATATCTCTGGTACTTTGTCCTCTTCCTCTATTGTGAAGACCGATACAAATCTGTCATTTCCTGATTTTCAATTACAGTATCACCTACGTCTGTCTTTAAGGGTCCCATAATACTCTTAGCCACTCTCTTTTTCTTAATATACTTGTATTGGGGTGATGGGATGAGGGCATTAAACATGGAAGTAAGGGAGTTGTGCCGATCAACGATAGCAGTGTAGTTTGGGGGCAGAAGAGAGTTAGGCACTTGTGAGGTTATGAGTGGGTGGGGAGATTTTTTACCAGAGTTAGTGGGGTTTCGGGCAGGCACGGGAACATGACTGAGGAAGGAGTTGAAGCAGTCAGAGATGGTCATGTAGGTGAGTGAGACCTACGAAATAGCAAGGCCTGAGTAACGAAAAGGTCGAGAGTGTGGGGGAGTTAATATGGAAGGTGTAATTAAGGAAAAGGAGGAGGATGAAGAACTCAGAGGAGACAAACAAAATTAGTTCATATACAGGTTGACATCTCTAAGGATGGGTCACTGCTCAGTCATAGGAGTGAAATATGGAGAAAGGCTAAGAAAACTCAGACTCTTCAGGCTTAAAACATGAATTACAGGGGTCTTAATAGAGGTTTATAAGAGTAGAAAAAGTTAATTTTGAGCACTATTTCAAGCTAACCCACAACTACAGGACAAGGGAACATAGGCCCGGAATTTACTGAAAACTTCTGCCATAGTAATGGCGCATCTATGGCCTGTGCCATTATTATATCGTTGAAATTCTAGGAAATTATGGCACAAGTGACATGTGTCATATTTTCTGGCCATCTGCGCCGCACCACAAATACCCTTTGTCCAAATAGATAAAAGTGATTTATATTAGCTCCATCCTCTATTCAATACATCGGTGATGGCCAATTTCCTTGATTCGCACTAGTTGACGAGCCACTTGCAGGTACATGCACACTTCCAGTCATAACTTGTGAGAAAAGACATGCAAATTAATTAATATGGAAAATGGTTTAATCTGATTTTGATATTTTAATGAGAACCCAAACTAACCATATTCTTCAAAAAATCTGAGCAAGAGGACCAGGGAGAGAATTAGAAGTATGAGCTTATGTCCATTCATTATGCATAGAATTATATTGTTTGTACTGATCTGCTTAAAACCTGCCCTGTTATTTTCATATCCTTTGACCCCAGCTGTTTACATTATATATTAATGATTTGGACGAAGGGATTAAATGTAATATCTCCAAATTTGCGGATGACACTAAATTGGGAGGCAGTGTGAACAATGAGGAGGATGCTAGGAGGCTACAGAGTGACTTGGACAGGTTGGGTGAATGGGCAAATGTATGGCAGATGAAGTACAATGTGGATAAATGTGAGGTTATCCACTTTGGTGGTAAAAATAGAGAGGCGGACTATTACCTGAATGGTGGCAGATTAGGGAAAGGGGAGGTGCAACGAGACCTGGGCGTCATGGTACATCAGTCACTGAAGGTGGGAATGCAAGTGCAGCAGGCAGTCAAGAAAGCAAACGGAATGATGGCCTTCATAGTAAGGGGATTTGAGTACAGGAGTAGGGAGGTGATGCTGCAGTTGTACAGGGCCTTGGTGAGGCCACACCTGGAGTATTGTGCGCAGTTTTGGTCTCCTAACTTAAGGAAGGACATTCTTGCTATTGAGGGAGTGCAGCGAAGGTTCACTAGATTGATTCCTGGGATGGCCGGACTGACATATCAAGAAAGATTGGGTCAACTGAACTTGTATCCTCTGGAGTTCAGAAGAATGAGGGGGGATCTTATAGAGACATTTAAAATCCTGACTGGTTTAGACAAATTAGATGCGGGCAGAATGTTCCCAATGTTAGGGAAAACTAGAACCAGGGGTCACAGTCTAAGGATTAAGGGGAAGCCATTTAAGACTGAGCTGAGGAGGAACTTCTTCACCCAGAGAGTGGTGAATCTATGGAATTCTCTTCCACAGAAGGTTGTTGAGGCCAGTTCGCTAAATATATTCAAAAGGGAGTTAGATATAACACTCACAACTAGGGGGATCAAGGGGTATGGCGAGAAAGCAGGAATGGGGTACTGAGGTAGCATGTTCAGCCATGAACGCATTGAATGGCGGTGCAGGCTCGAAGGACCGAATGGTCTACTCCTGTACCTATTTTCTATGTTTCTATGACCTTTCTACTATTACTGTTAACCGATAGTCAGTGTCAGCTTTGGCTCAGGTAGTAGAACTCTCGCCTGAGTCAGAAGGTTGTGGGTTCATGTCCCACTCCAAAGAGCACATAAATCCAGGCTGACACTTCAGCACAGTACTGAGTGAGTGCTGCACTGTTGGAGGTGTTATCCTTCGAATGAGACATTAAACCGAGGTTCCGTCTGCCCTTCCAGGGGGATGTAAAAGATCCTATGGCACTATTTGAAGGGGAGCAGGGGAGATCTCCCCAGTGCCCTGGCCAATATATATCCCTCAACCAACATCACTAAGCCGGATTATCTGGTCATTATCACATTGTTGTTTGTGGGACCTTGCTGTGCGCAAATTGGCTGCCATGTTTCCCTACATTACAACAGTGACTACACTTCAAAAGCATTTCATTGGCTGTAAAATGCTTTGTGATGTCTTGAGGGCGTGAAAGGCGCACTATAAATGACTACCACAACCCTGCTTTTTAACACACAATATAAAGCAATGATAGAAAATTAACTTTTTCTGCACCTATTTTGGGAGCACAACTTATGACATTTGGGGAAAAATGCACCATTCCAAGAAATTCCAGGGCCATTGTTAGAAAGTGGTAAAAGGCAAGTACAGGACTGACGTCAGGAAGCACTTCTTCACACAACGAGTAATCTGGATAGGATAATTGTGGCAATTCAGGAGGTGGGTTTCCACAAAAGGATGAACTGGATAGACCAAATTGAATCTCTTATCTGCATTAATCTATCTTTGTGAGCAATGTGGTGGCAAACCTGGGGAGCGGGTGGGTGGTAGACAATGATGCTTCAACCAACTGTTAACAAATTAGAAAATTAACTTCAGGTACCCTGTCAGGTATGATTTATGCGAAGAGGAAGTCTGCCACACTGTTACTTACTCATTTATAATATTAATCCCTAAATGTCTATGAATGCCAAATGCAATCTGAAGAAGAAAATATTATCTGTTCAAATGACAACACCCACTGCTGAGAACATCGCAAATAATAAATACAGCAAAAGCTGCACTGCACTCACTTCAAAATATAATTGCAAGTTTCAATTACCTACCAGTAATGTACTCCTGCAGACTGCTGCTTAACCCTTCCACTAGCCATGTGTAATGATTCTGTACACTACTCAGTTCTGAGTGCTTTAAAGATATAATTCTGCCAAAATCCCTGCTGCTTTGCATCTGGTCCATGAGGAAGGCGAGACTTGAGTTGTGACTCAGTTCCACAGATGCCAGCAGCCCCCCAAAACATCACCCAAGTGCCCACCCTAGATAGGAGAAGCTATAGCATGAGTGCCATAAGAACATTAGTTTTAGGAACAAGAGAAAGTCTTTTTCATACTTGTCTTCTTACCATATCCTCAATTTCTTCTCCCATATCGAATAGACTCCTGAACTAATTTATAACGACTGCTTCAACAGCCCTCCAGAATAACTTATTTCACAACTCTATTACCCTGTTTTAGCTATTTAGCTGCGGGGCATTAATGCCAAGTCTGATCCTGTGCTCGCTTGGCATTAATGCCCAAGCACTTTCCATCAAGAGTCACCTGGCAGCAATCAGGAGCCTGAATCGTGCTTGGTTTTGTCCCCTCCCTACCCCAGGAGCACAGAGGCTAACTTTGTCTTCCATGGAATTGATAAAATTATGCCTCAACCTTGCTGACAGCAACTACATCAGCAAAGACCATGAGGCCTTTCTGGTCTGTCTGGATCAATACCATACTATATTTATTCACTGAGCATTCATGGAGCCCAAATATCTTGTGCACCAACTAAACATAAAACTAATATTTTGGGAAATAATTGGATTTTTAATGAACTGAATTTTATTGGCCCAGAATTTGCAGTGGGTAATAACAGCGAACTAATACTGTTCACTGTTATTACCCCTTTGAAACTGACCGCAACTTCAGGATGTAGCGCATGCATATCCTAACGCGGGAATCCTAAAGTTGCGGTCCGTCATCCACTGCTCCTTCACAGGCTGCGCTGTGTCCCCTCGCCCGCCAGAGCCAGCAATCAGTGAAATCACTCAAATCAGGGAAACTGACAAAAACTGCGGCTCTTCTGCAGTAATTAAGCTGTTAAATTGCCCACTAAAAGTTAGGCTCAAAGGGATTAGGTGTAACTGGTGTTTCAACAGTGTTTTGATTGCTAAACAAATGTAATGGGCCTGAAAAAATAAGTTTAATTTTGTGCAATGTCAAATTTATCCATTTTAATAAAAATTAAAATTGAAGAAATTTTAAAAAATATATATATTTTTAAGGTTTTACATAGGTTTAACTTACAAACATAAGTTTGTTCATCTTTATTTCAAGATTGCCTTTTCCCCATGTGAAAGCCCCAATTTTTGTATTGCACTCTCGAACGTATTTAAAAAGTTAGAATTTTAAGAGCTTAACCACTTCCTGGTTCGCTGTCTGCGAGAATTCTGTGTTTTGATTGGCTGCTTAGACGTTGCTGTTGACGTCACAGCAGTTCTCACCAGGGGACCCCCACTATACTCCGTTGATTTGAATCACGCGTCGGAAAACCCAAACTTCTTGACAGAGATCGCGAGATCTTTGTGCGAAGCTTACTTCGGGGCCAGTGGCGAACGCCTTTGCTTCACCGCTGACAGCAAATTCCAGGCCAATGCATATGCCAGGTTACAACACAGCATATTCATTTCAAGCAAAGCAATAACAAAGCAAAAGGGAAAATTGCCATAAGTAGCTGTTTAAAGTTCTGAGGGGGAAAAATTCGGTATCGCCCATTTTGGGGCGCTAATATCGGCCGGGTGCAAAGTTTAGCGTCCGGCGCTAATTATCGCCTCCGACTGCAAAATTCGCCTCTATCGCTCCAGAAGGTGATTTGAGCGCTAAATCAAGCGCTACACACCTCTCTTAAGGCGCTAACGTCGAGGAGCGAGGCGATACCTCAAAACACTACCGAAGCTCAGGTGATGTCAGTTAGCAATGGTACCCAGACAGACTGGCGCCAGCCAGTTCTTAAAGGGGAGGGTCCATCTTGCTACCAGCCACACCCTTCTCATTGTAGCGTTGACTCTGGTGCTGGAAAGACCTACCACAATTGTGCTGAGAGGAGTGCTGGATAGGCCCAGGGAGAGAGCTCAGCGCTTTAGCGACCAGGCCTTGGTGGCTCTGGTTGGCGCTGTCGAGCGGCGACAGGCAGTGCTGTACCCAGAGAGTGGCAGGAGGCCATTGCCCCGGGAGTACCGAAGAGTGTGGAGGGAGGTGGCTCAGCACGTCTCCTCAAGGAGCCTGGTGCCGAGGAGTCACACTCAATGTAGGAAGAAGTTCAACGACCTCACTCGGGTCGTCAGGGTGAGTGGATGCTCTTCAATACCACTACATCTCTCCATCTCAACTTCACTCTGTGGCCAGAGGATTTAAAATCCCACATGCACAGCACTCATCCAAGATCTGTTGGCCCTCCTCCCTCTGGCCACGTTTGCCACTCTCTCTCTACGCCTCTGCTGCCTCCGATTCTGCAGGTGCAGGACGACGCCTCGAGTCAGTGCAGCCTCCATAGTATCTTCTAAATCACTGGAATGAAGGTGAAATAAAAATTAACCTCCAAAGTGCTGCTCAGGACCCAAAACTTCTTCGCACAGCGTTGAATCTCTCCAAGCATCTCTCACCCTCTCAGCATGCATGGTACAAAAATATCGCCGACAAGAAAAGGCAGGAAGCGGCCGCCTTGAAATAGCGCTCCTCCAGCCCCTTCCCGACAGCAAAACGTTCCCCTCTACCGGTCGTTCCTAGCGGCAGACGGAAAGGCAGGGGGCGCGACTCAATATCCTGTCCGGGGTGCTACCGGGTCGTTGCACGCCCGACTGACGTCACGATCTGCGGGCGCAGGAGATCGTGGCGGTAGTGTTTAGCGCCACCACAAAACGTCTGGTCAATTTCGCGAGCTGTGCTAAACTCGCCACGCTCGGGCGCTAAGTTCCTAGCGCCCCATTACCGCCCCCAGGAGTCGCTAACGGGAGGTAATAACCAACCGAATTTCCCCCCCCCCCCCCCCCCCCCCCCCCCCGAGAGTCCAAATGAGTTTGAGGATTAATTACTTTTATTGGCAGGTATACAATGTATTTGGCAGGGTACTGAACCATATCCATTTTACATACGATAGCAAAATACTGCGGATGCTGGAAATCCGAAATAACAACAGAAAACTTCGACCTGAAACGTTAACTCTGTTTCTCTCTCCACAGATGCTGCCTGGCCTACTGAGTTTTTCCAGCGTTTACTGTTGTTATTCCATTTTACATACCTTTGGTTAACTGCTTAGGTTAATGTTACCGGTTCAGTCTGCATAGCCACTGGATGTCTCACAGATGCTTAAGCGATTTTGACTCTCGGGATTGAATGACATATATAACAAAGACACAGCTCAATTTAAAACTGTTAACAGTTAGACAGAATGCTTTCAATGTAAAATACTTTTTCTCCTCTTCAATTCTAGGTTAGAACAAATATATTTATTTTGAAAGGTCCCTACATTGTACAATATATTTGATCCCTGAAAAAAGCACCACAGACAAGAGAGGGCTTTCCAGGGGTCAGGCAGCTTAGTATCAGGCCCTAGGCTGGTCACAAGTGCCAACTCCCATTAAAGTCTGTGGACTCGCACTGGGATCTTCATGGGCCATCCCTATGTCACAGGAACAGTTCCACAGGGCAGGGGCGATGCAGGAGGTTCGTCTTCACAAGAGTAAAAATAACTTTCAAATATTGAAATATTTAGTATATGGTATCAACAACAACAACTTGCATTTATAATGTAGTAAAATGTCCCAAGGAGCTTCACAGGAGTCTTATCAAACAAAATTTGACACCGTGCCACATAAGGAGATATTAGGACAGATAATCAAAAGCTTGGTCAAAGAGGTAGGTTTTAAAGAGCATCTTAAATGAGGAGAGGTAGAGAGGCAGAGAGGTTCAAGGATGGAATTCCAGAGCTTAAGGCCTGGTCTGAAAGCACGGGCGCCAATGGTGGAGCGCTTATAACAGGGGATGGGCAAGAAACCAGAATTGGAGGAGCACAGAGATCTCGGAGGGTTGTAAGTCTGGAGGAGGTTTCAGAGATAGGGAGGGGCAAGGCCATGGAGGGATTTGAAAAAAAGGATGAGAAGTTTAAAATTAAGGCGTTGCCAGACCAGGAGCCAATGTAAATCAGTGAGCACAGAGGTGATGGGTGAACGGGACTTGGTGCGAGTTAGGATATGGGCAGCAGAGTTTTGGATGCGCTCAAGTTTATGGAGGGTGGAAGAATGGAGGGTGGAAGATTGGAGGCTGGCCAGGAGTGCATTGGAATAGTCAAGTCTAGAGGTAACAAAGGCATGGATGAGGGTTTCAGCAGCAGATGAGCTGAGACAGGGGCTGAGTTGAGCGATCTAACGGAGGTGGAAGTAGACGGTCTTGGTGATGGAGCGGATATGTGGTTGGAAGCTCATCTTAGTTTCAAATACGACACCAAGGTTGCGAATGGTCTGGTTCAGCCTCAGACAGTTGCTAGGAGAAGGATGGAGTCGGTGGCTAGCGAACAGAACTTATGGCGGGGACCGAAAACAATGGCTTTGGTCTTCACACTATTTAGTTGGAGGAAATTTCTGCTCACATCGGACAAATCTGAGATAGTGGAGGGGTCGAGAGAGGTGGTGGTGAGATAGACCTGGGTGTCGTCAGCGTACATGTGGAACCTGACATGTTTACGGATGATGTCGCTGAGGGGCAGCATGTAGATGAGAAATCGGAGGGGGCCATGAATTCTTCAAGGGAGAACCAGACCAAATACAATATGTTGAGAGGGGAAGTGAAGATGAAAATAAGATTGGCAAAGAGAGAATATGAGAGTAGAATGGCGGTTAACATAAAAGGGAACCCAAAAATCTTCTACCGGCATGTAAACAGTAAGCGGGTAGTAAGAGGCGGGGTGGAGCCTATTAGGGACAAAGAAGGAGATATATGTTTAGAGGCGCAGGGCAAGGCTAGAATACTCAATGAGTTCTTTGTATCGGTGTTTACTAAGGAGGTGGATGCTGACAAAATATTGGTAGAAGTGGAAAAGGTAGAAGCAATGGAAGGGGTCAAAATTGATAGACAGGAAGTACTAGAAAGGCTGGGTATGCTTATAGTGGATAAGTCGCCTGGTCCAGATGGCTTGCATCCCAGGTTGTGAAGGGAATTCGGGGAGGAGATAGCGGAAGGGCTTGCCATAGTTTTCCAATCTTCCCTAGATGCGGGGGAGGTGCCTGAGGATTGGAAAGTGGTAAATGTGACACCATTGTTCAAGAAAGGGTGCAAGGACAATCCTAGTAACTACAGGCCGGTCAGTTTAACATCAGTGGTGAGTAAAGTTTTAGAAACAATAATCAAGAAAAAAATTAACAGGCACTTGGAGACGTTTAAGCTAATTAAGGAGAGCCAGCACGGATTCGATGGGCCAAATGGCCTCCTTCTGTGCCGTTATGACTATGAATAGATCCTTGGGGGACTCCAGAGGTAAAAGTGCGGGAGTGGAAAGAGAAGCCATTGCAGGTGGTTCTCTGGCTATGACTGGATAGATAAGAATGGAACCAGGTGAAGGCAGTCCCACCCAGCTGGACAAAGGAGGAGAGGCATTGAAAGAAAATGGTATGGTCAACCGTGTCAAAGGCTGCAGACAGGTCGAGAAGGATGAGGAGGGATAGTTTACCATGGTCACAGTCACATTGGATGTCATTTGTGACTTTGACAAGGACCATTTCAGTACTGAGGCGAGGCGGAAACCCGTTTGGAGGGTTTCAAACATGGAGTTGCGGGAAAGATGGGCACTAATTTGGGAGGCAACAACACGTTCAAGGACTTTGGAAAGCAAAGGAAAGTTAGAGATGGGGCGGTAGTTTGCAAGGACAGAGGGGTCAAGGATGTTTTTTTTGAGGAGAGGGGTGATGACGGCTGACAGTACCTGAGGCTTGGGAACCGTTAAAAATATCAGCTAACATAGGAGCTTGTCAGAATTCATCAAAGTGCACATGGATGTGAAAGGGTCAGAGGCTTGCAGCTCATTTTGCCTTTTCTTGTGCACAGTAAAATACTCAGACTTTGGCTGCAATATCCAACGGTGTGCCTTTTACATGCTACTCAATAATTAACAGTCTCTTTTAATCAGTAATAGCTAAACACTAGTCCAGAAATGGTATCTTCACTTTTCTGTAGATTGTCAACAGGACAATATTTTACCATAACAAGGAAATTAATATGGATTACTGCAAATTTTACAAGCATGTGTGTAAATTTTAAATTCTAGCAATACTTTTACATAAGATGAATAAGAAGCATAAAGGATCCCATCCATCTCAAATAAATATTGGTAGCCTTAGATTAAAAGGAAAAGTACAATTCAGACAACAGCCATTTTGAAAAGTCAAAATACTGAATCTTGTCAATTATATCAGCTCTAACAGACAAGCCAAAACACGCAGTTTGAAATCAAGGAATGATTTACTGCAGTATTACCCTTCCCAGACTGAAGCCTCCTTTCTACAGCCTGATATAGCTTGATTTCTGTGCTTTTTCAACCATCACTGGTCATGCACAATACTCATACGCGGGTGTAGCAGGATGATGAAATTAATGGGGTATATTACCTTAAAGGAGTTACAGATGCTGACTTTGTGAGGGAAACAAGACACAGATTTGGAAATTGTTGAAAGGTATTACTGCAGCCCCCTCATATTGCTGGATTCAGTAATATCTCTTATATAGGTCCAAATAAGATCAGATTCAGACTTTAAGGGGAAGCACACTCGTGAAAAAGTGTTTAACTAATCTTTTTTTCATACGGATATACAGTGCTCATGGGATTGGGAGTAATATATTAGCATGGATTGAGGACTGGTTAACAGACAGAAAACAAAGGGTAGGAATAAATGGGTCATTTTTGGAATGGCAGGGTGTAACTGGTGGAGTACTGCAAAGATCAGTAATTGGGCCTCAGCTATTTACAATCTATAGCAATGACTTAGATGGGGGGGACCGAGTAATATATCCAAGTTTGCTGACGATACAAAGCTAGGTGGGAAAGTAAGCTGTGAGGAGGACACAAAGAGGCTGCAAAGAGCTATCGACCAGTTAAGTGATTGGACAGTGCAGCCTTCGGTCACCTGAGGGAGAGTGTGTTTGAAGACCAGGACCTCAAACCCGGCACTAAGCACATGGTCTACAGAGCAGCAGTGATACCCGCCCTGCTGTATGCCTCAGAGACATGGACCATGCACAGCAGGCACCTCAAAGCACTGGAGAGGTACCACCAGCGCTGCCTCCGCAAGATCCTGCAAATCCATTGGCAGGATAGGTGCAGCAACGTCAGTGTTCTTGCTCAGGCCAACATCCCCAGCATCGAAGCTTTGACCACGCTCGATCAGCTCCGATGGACGGGTCACATTGTCCGCATGCCCGATACAAGACTCCCAAAACAAGCGCTCTACTCGGAGCTCCGGCACGGCAAGAGAGCCCCAGGTGGGCAGAGCAAACGCTTCAAGGACACCCTCAAAGCCTCCTTGAAAAAGTGTAACATCCCCACTGATACCTGGGAATCCCTGGCCCAAGACCGCACAAAGTGGAGGAGAAGCATCCGGGAAGGCGCCGAACACCTCAAGTCTCTTCGCCGGGAGCAAGCGGAAGCCAAGCGCAAACAGCGGAAAGAGCGCACATCAACCCAAGCACCCCACCCACCTGCCCCTTCAACCACCGTCTGCCCCACCTGTGACAGAGACTGTAGGTCCCGCATTGGACTCATCAGTCACCTGCAAACTCATTTCTAATGTGGAAGCAAGTCATCCTCGGTTCCGAGGGACTGCCTAAGAAGAAGGATTGGACAAGAAGGTGGCAAATGGAGTATAATGTGGGGAAGTGTGAAATTATCCACTGAATATTTGGTAGGAAGAATGAAAAAGCAGAATATTTTTTAAAAGGCGAGAGACTAATAAATGTTGGTATGCAGAGGGAATGGGGGGGGTCCTTAAATACGAATCACGGAAAGCTAACATTCAGGTACTGCAAGCAATTAGGAAGGCAAATGTTATGTTAGCCTTTATTGCAAGAGGGTTGGAGTACAAGAGTAAGGAAGTCTTGCTGCAATTGTATCGGGCTTTGGTGAGATCACACCTGGAGTACTGTGTATAGTTTTGGCTTCCTTACCTAAGGAAGGATATACTTGCCTTAGAGGGTGTGCAACAAAGGTTCACTAGATTGATTCCTGGGATGAGAGGGCCGTCCTATGAGGAGAGATCGAGTAGAATGGGACTATATTCTCTGGAGTTCAGAAGAATAAGAGATGATCTCATTGAAACGTAGAAATTTTTTTTTAATTTTTTTTTAGAGGGCTTGACAGAGTAGATGCTGAGAGGCTGTTTCCCCAGCCTGGAGAGCCTCGAACTAGGACTCAGAATCTCAGGATAAAGGGGTCGGCCTTTTAAGACTTAGATGAGGAGAAATGTCTTCACTCAGAGGGTTGTGAATCTTTGAAATACACTACCCCAGAGGGCTATGAATGCTCAGTCAATGAGTATATTTAAGATTGAGACCGACAGATTTTTGGGCACTAAGGGAATCAAGGGATTGGGCGGGAAAGTGGAGTTGATGCAGAAGTTCAGGCATGATCTTATTGAATGGCAGAGCAGGCTTGAGGGGCCATATGGCCTAATCCTGCTCCTATTTCTTATGTTCACACACACTGATGTAAAATGGCATTGGAATGCACCATCAGATCACTGGTGCATGGCATGATGCAGAAAAATATCCAAGGCTCCTCTCTTTTCCAAAACAAAAAAGGTTTGCAGATATCCAGAATCAGCTGGGAGGCAATATAGGAACTGCAGAGATGTGGCTAGGACCTAGTGCATTGGGATTCATTTCTTCTTCCTTAGAGGATGCAGGGTTCTGTCTTTGGACTAATTCTTCTTCTAGTTTCAGCTGACTCAAAGAACAGTTGCTGCTGGTGAATGGATTACAATGCGTACAGGTGTAGTGTTAGAAGCGGATGTCATAACCATTTTTACAAATCCTGCCAAACTCTGAAGGATCTTGCATTGCTCAGAATATAGATTGAAAGCCATCTATTGGAAATCCCACAGGTGACTGAAAAAATAATAATTGAAAGGATGAATGTTCCAGGTTAGGAAATCTAGCAGTAAGGTTCCCTGACTGACCAAGTCTATGGTTGTAGGGATCTACTTTTGAACGATTTCCTTCATGCATGGGCGGCAATCTCGCTTCACCTAGTCTGAAAAGCTTAGGCCATATAATGCCAGCATGAGAAGCAGCTAAGGCATTTACTGTAGCCAATGGCCACCGTTAGCAAGACCTTGCCATACAAATATTTCTGCATCTCTCCCCCACCCTGCCTAGCCCCCACCTTTTCTGCAGTGACACAGCAGGAATATTCCAAAGGCAAGGAAGGGGGGACAAATTAAGTTATAATGACGCTGTAAGGCACTTTTTTTTTTATCATCTGGGAAAGAAACGGTCATGATGAAGATGGCCTTGATATCCGAGAGGCATCAAAACATTTTGAACCAATATCCTTCCTTGCTATTTTCTCTCATTCCAGTAGTGTGATAAGGATGAAGATCAGCAGGTATATTTGTTGGTGAAGCAATACTCGAAAATAACTTGAGAAAACCAGAACACAAACTAACAAATCTTGTTGTTACTATAGGAAACTCAGATTTTATCTTGTCCAGTTAAGACTGTGTCATCATTGAAGAGTTTGCTTCAGATACAACTGCAGGATTGGATGCTGTCTTTTGGGTTTCTTCTTCATTCCTTGTGACTTGTTAATTAGTAGCTTTTCATTGACAAGTATACCTAGCATATTCTATTAGAGATGGCTCAGTAGAACACCAAAAGTTTTTTTTTTAATTGTACTTTGTTCACCTATAAAGTGTTAAATTGACTTGGATTCACTGAAAATATATCACAATAGTAGTAACAGTTTGAAAAAGTGTCACCATGTAATAGTATTAAATATACATACTACAGCAACACCCAAGACCAATTCCAGTTACCAACAAGCCAGAGGCCAGAGTAAAAATATTGCAAGACAAACGTACACTGTCAGTTCAGTACAGTGAATGCCCTTTACATGCATTTGAATCGGCACTGGTAAACATACTGGGAAATCTCTGCATAGGTCCTTTGGCTATGGCTGAAAGGCTTCAGTAAGTCTACAATGCAACAACAATTTTAACACGACTTTACAGTTGCTTTTCATAATGCTGATTCCTGGTGACTGAATGACCGGTTTGCCATGAAATTAGTATTTACTCGCCAGCAATTCATAGTGAAAATTTTTTTTTTTACAGTCTGTACAACTGCATGGGAACATTTCAGATACTTCAGAAACATTTTAACCTCACTGAATCTATTTAACATCTAATAAAAATAAAAAATTAAGAGAAAAAGTCCAACTCAATCTTGCGGAATATCACATTGAATGGAATATGTGCTAGTCAACTTACATGCAAGGAACTTTACAGTTTTGAGTGTATAATTTTCCCTAAACACCACATTCTAAAGATAATTTTGTACCATGGGCATTGTGCATCAGGACAATTTCTTCATCATTTCCACAGCCTCCCACAAGGTTTTGTGCTGTGCTGCTATGCGTGTGAGAACCGTGGTAGTACTGACATTTCACCCACTGCTTTCAGCAGGAACACCCAAAAACACAATGGGCCAGAAATTCGGCTCCCTGGCTCCCCGCGGGTGCAAGGATCGCGCGCGCACCTACCTACCGCGCCTGCCGTTGACCTCTGGGCCCGCAAGGAATTCGGGTCCTGAGCCTCCTCCAACTGCCGGTGCGCAGGGCTTGCGTATCCCAGGGGCGTAGTTAGTGCGATGCGTCCCCTGGGATCACGTGGGCCATAGAGAGCCAATGGCAGCAGACCATCTTTCATTCATAGATTTGACAGGACCTGTCAAATCTATGAATACAGATCGGCCCCAAAACATCCCTAAAACTACAAATAAATTTTTAAAAAACATCACATTTTTAAAATAACTATAAATTACATTAATTAACTAGTTTAAACAAAAATTTAAATTTTTGAAAAAATTAATTACACTTTTTAACGGGGTTAAAACTAAACTTACCTTTCTTTAAAGTAATTAAAAAAGATAAATCTGTGAAAAAAATGTTTAAATTTTAATAAAATCAACACTTACCTTGTTAAAAGAAGGCCTTGCGCCTCCTTTTTCAATGTGCATCTTCTCCGTGCTTACCCTCACGGAGGAACCTGTAAAAAAACCCGAAGTGCGAGGCGAACGCGCTGGCCCCCCAGCGTGCGCGTTCGACCTCTGAACCCCTTCCTTCAGGGGAACGGAAGTGCCGGTTTCCTGCACATGCGCAGTGCATGCAAGAAACCGGCACTTTCGTTCCGTCCACGGGTGAGTACATAGTGCGTACTCACCCGTGGCGAGCCTAATTTCTGCCCCATTGAAAGCATTAATGTCCATTTTTCCTTGCAAACCTGCAGCTCACACTGGCACATACAATTTGTTTTTCATACCATAGCATGTTGAATTGCGCTTATGTTACAGCTAGTAAATGTTCCATCAGAAAATTCACCTCCTAATTGTAACAGGAATTAATATGATGGTGGAGAGATCAGATTTTTGTTTATCTATCTCTGTTCATTTAACAGAAACATTGAATTTGGCATCAGTTGAAGATCTATTATGTCCAGAAATATCATGGCTTAGTGTAAAGAAAGAAAGACTTACATTTATATAGCGCCTTTCACGACCCCAGGACGTCCCAAAGCACTTTACAGCCAATGAAGTGCATTTGAAGTGTAGTCACTGTTGTAATGTAGGAAACATAGCAGCCAATTTGCGCACAGCAAGCTCGCATAAACAGCTATGTGATAATGACCAAATAGTCTGTTTTAGTGATACTGATTGAGGGATATAAATATTGGCCAGGACACTGGGGATAACTCCCCTGCTCTTCTTCGAAATAGTGCCAGGGCATCTTTTACATCCTCCTGAGAGAGCAGACTGGGCCTCGGTATAACCGAAAGACGGATGTAAATGTAACTTAAAAACAAACATGGATCTGAAGTTAGCAATTAAATGAAAACAGAGCTATCACAAATTTGAATCAGTCACCTTGTGACGTGTAAAACTTTAATTGATGTTACCGTTTCAGAGCAGCTAGGATACCTTGGGGCAGAGCTTGTAGACTGAAGTGACTGTTCTGGGCTAGACTAATGGTTTCCTTGATGTGATCCATAGAGCAGAGAGAGTGGTGAGAAAAGCCAAACTACTGTTATATTTACATACATCTCCAGCTTATATAATATACACCCACTACAGTATGTATAACATGGAAACACATGCAGACAAATCTTGACTAATAATTTTTGGAAGCAACAAAGTCAATGGCCTCAATTTTAACCATCACCCGCACCCCCCACCCTCTGCCCCCCCGTGCGACGGGCAGCAAAGGGTTGAGCGATAAGTTAAAAGCCCAAAAATCTAAATCCTGCCTCAAAGCTGCCACGTTCCCAGCTGCCGTAATATTAACGGTGGCAACTCAGTCCCTGAAGAAGGCTCCCGCTAAAAGCAGGCAGGAGCCTACTTAAGATTCAAAATTAGCAGCCCGATAGTGTCATTGGCGCTGCAACGTAATTCTAAGGTCCAAGCAGGGGGAGTCCCACACTATCTGCTGATCAGCTGGCCAAAGAGGCCCAGGTAAGTTTTAAAACTTTGTCTGTCTTTGAACTCCTTGTGGGCCAGGAAGAGCAGGAGTGCTCCCCACAAGCTCCTCAAGGAGTCCTTGGGTATCCCCAGCCCCAAAACCCCCACAATCTTCAGGGAATCCCCGGTATCCCCACAATCTTCGTTGCAAGGAAACCTCAGCCTGTTCCTCCCACTGCGATGTGAGGGAATCCCCTCTGTAAGCATCAACGCAGGCCCCAAGGATTTTTTTTGTATCGGACATTTTGAATGACTGCTACTGCTGATTTGACCAGCAGCCTGTTTGGAGAAGATGGGAGGGGCCCAGGTGTTCGTGATGGACAGGAGATTCCAGCCAGGCCTACAAACTAATTATGGGAGAATGTCTGGGCAGACAGAATTCTCTGGGAAGACAATGGGTCTGGGTAGGTGACTCATACGGTAACGAGCACCTAGATGAGATAGCCCCGAAAGGCGGGAACCGGACAAAAGAGGGCCATTGTAAATTAATAGGAAGCCACTTAACCCAGGATCAGGTGAGAAGTGCAGCCCATCATCTGCCATTAACACCAGCACCTAGATGGGATAGCCCCGAAAGGCGGGTAACCAGACAAAAGACAAAGAAGGGTGATTTAAAAGACATCACTGCAATACACAGAGCTACAGAATGAACTTTTAGAATACAGAGAAGGCAGCTTTGGCCATTTTCTCTCTCAGTCTCGCTTGCTCTAAATCACCACGAGCAACAAGAGCCTTGCCTTGCTCTTCGACTGTAGGAACGAACCTCGAAACTGGAACTTGGATACTGCATCGGCGATACGGAACCAGCAGACACGCTCTACACAGGGAAGCAGCGAGCAAGAAAACGGACAATCAGGGTGAGCACTGTCCAAGCCCACGCATCCTTAAGACCACCGGTACTGTGTGACGGGGTGTTGTGTGTCCCAACCAAGCCAGAGGGGTTTAGTGGGGAGGTTCTGTGTGTATTATATAGTGTATAATGGGTATACTCCGGGTGCTCCGGTTTCCTCCCACAGTCCAAAAATGTGTGGGTTAGGTTGATTTGGCTATGATAAATTGACCCTTAGTTGTTAGGGGGGGGGGGGGTTATGGGGATAGGATGGGATATGTTAGGGGGAATTAAATACGTGGGGGTAGGGTGGGATATGTGTACTGTGGGGATTAAAGCAGGGACAGGGTACTGGATTTGGATGATCAGCCATGATCGTATTGAATGGTGGAGCAGGCTCGACGGGCCGAATGGCCTACTCCTGCTCCTAGATTCTATGTTTCTATGTATGTTCCGGGGTTTGTGGGACAAGTCCATGTTATACTCTGTATAGCAACACAGTGATTTTAGGCGTCTTAATACGAGACAGGGGCCTGTTTGACGGGCCAAGTTGTATTGTTGTACTGTTTGTTTACGCCACCAGGCATTTTACGTACTGGAGGCAGGTGTGTGTGTTAACCTTATTAAACACCGTGCGGTTGAGTCCGAAAAGCTTGTCTGTGTTCCAATCCTGTTCACTGTAATTCCTGTCGTAAAGAACTAAGTAGGAGGGGTGATTCGAACCACCAGAGCAAACCACCTACACCTCTAGCCACAGACTGCTGGGGACTGTTCCCACTGGTCCCTAGCTGCAGCCTCCAGCCGCCAGATTCCCACTCCTACCCACCGGGCAGGTAGTCAATCTGGCTGGGCATCAGGCGGGACATCTAAATATTTATTCAAATGAGGCCCTGCTATTAAGATCAGCAGGGTCTCCACATCCCCGGCCTTGCCGGGTTCATCGCCTTCCCAGGCCCCTGTAAAAATCAAGATCAGTGTTTCT
The DNA here is from genome assembly GCA_030390025.1 of Squalus acanthias. Lineage (NCBI taxonomy): Eukaryota > Metazoa > Chordata > Chondrichthyes > Squaliformes > Squalidae > Squalus > Squalus acanthias. The sequence goes on along the minus strand of CM059444.1, from coordinate 5,299,373 downwards.
GTTCTCCCTAAGTGACCAAAAGCAAGGAGATTGTGAATAATGGTTATGACAATTCATAACATGTGCTCTGAATACTTGAAACCTTCTATAATAAAAGAACATTCAAAATTTAAGTAAAGGAAAAAACACTACTTGAACATCATGAAGTATATTCAATACTTCTCTCACAATATGTCAATTACAAACCACTTTTTTCCGGCTTCGTGAGTTTCCTATTTCATTGCATATACTTGCACAGTTTGTAAGTGCTGAACTGGCACATTATAGTGAGCACACAGAAAGAGCAGGGGAAAATATTGATTCACACAGCACAGGAGGCCATTGTGTCTGTGCCAACTCTGAAAGAGTTATCCAATTAGTCCCACACCCCTGCTATTTCCCCATAGCCATGCAAATTTTTCCTTTTCAAATATATATCCAATACTATTTTGGAAGTTAATATTGAATCTGCTATCTATCCAGTTATAGCCAGAGAATCACCTGCAATGGCTTCTCTTCCCGGTCCCGCACTGTTACCTCTGGAGTCCCTCAAGGATCTATCCTTGACCCCCTCCTATTTCTCATCTACATGCTACCCATCGGTGACATCATCTGAATGAAATGGTGCAATTTTAAAGAGGGAGCAGGAACAGAGACCTGGGGGTGTACGTACACAAGTCTTTGAAGGTGGCTGACAAGTAGAGAAAGCTGTTTAAAAGGCGCACGAGATCCTTGGCTTTATAAATAGAGGCATAGAGTACACAAGCAAGGAGGTTATGCTAAATCTTTATAAAACACTGGTTAGGCTGGAGTATTGTGGCCAATTCTGGGCACTACAGTTTATGAAGAATGTCAAGGCCTCAGAGAGATGCAGAGGAGATTTACTGGAATGGTACCAGGGATGAAAGACTTCAGTTACATGGAGAGACTAGAGAAACTGAGATTGCTCACCTTAGAGCAGGGAAGGTTAATGGGAGCTTTGGTACAGGTGTTCAAAATCATGAACGGTTTTGATAGAGTAAATAAGGAGAAACTGTTTCCAGTGGCAGACGGGTCGGTAACCAGGGGACACGGATTTATGATTGACAAACGAACCAGAGGCGACATGAGGACATTTTTTTTTACGCAGTGAGTTGGTATGATCTGGAATGCACTGCCTGAAAGCGTAGTGAAAGAAGATTAGTAATAACTTTCAAAAGGGAATTGGATACACACTTGAAAAGGCAGAATTTGCTGGACTATGGGGAAAGAGCGGGTGAGTGGGAAGAATTGGATAGCTCTTTTAAACAGCCAGCACAGGCACGAAGGGCCAAATGGCTTCCTTCTCTGCTGCATCATTCTATGATTCTATAATTAAGAGTAATTTTCTTTTCCCAAATCCTTTCTGGAGAAAAATGGTTGGAAAACCTTGAAATGTAACAACCATATAATGTAACACATTATATGCCATATGCCACAACTGAAACTTGTGAACTTTACTGAATTCAATTCAAACCTTCTTTCATTTAGAAAGGAGGAAATTAATGAATGGAAAAGGCAAACTGAAGTAATTTCAGCTTAAAATTCAGCTTTTGCGAGGTTTGGCTGCATTGTAAATATATTCTCATGGCATCAATATAACACTCATGGCACAAGCTTAACCAACTCAACATGCCTAGGATAGATAAGATAGCTTTTCAGAGCTCTCAGCCCATTTTGGGTAAAATGGACGAATATGGCCAACCAACTTTGTGGGATAGATCGCATTGTGAGTTGAATAAAAGGACAAAATGAAGATTGCTGAAATGCTGGACAGCTCAAACTTGGACTTGCATTCTGAAAACTATGTTGAATATATCAAATCCAACGCATCAAGTCAAAGAATGGGCAATATTCAAACAATATAAACCTCAGAAGGTGCCACTTCACTTTTGAGCTGGAACATAGGAACAGCCTCTCGAGCCTGTTCTGCCATTCAATTAGATCATGGCAGATCTGTACTTCAACTCTATTTACCCGCCTATGCTCCATATCCTTTGATCCCGATACCTAACAAAAATGTATCGATCTCAGTCTTGAAAATTTCAGTTGACCCAACATCCACAGCCTTTTCGGGAGATTTGGAAAAAATAGCAATTCAAATGAAACAAGTAAAACTCATTGTGCCAAGTTACTTTGACTGGCCACGTTCCTACTGCAGTGCAGCGTATATATTGACACTTCAATGTTACAACCATTTCCAAGTTCCAGCCACCCTTCTGGCCCCAAGATGTCTAAATAACTACAGTTATAGTATATATAATTATTCCATCATCACTGAAATTTGATAGGAAAAGTAATCATACCTCAGCACAAACATTTAGGTTTTTATTCAGGTTGCCATTTCCAAAAGACTGCAGAGACCCAGCACAAATGAGAAAGTATTGAAGCGATGCACATTTTAATTTCAATTGATATTACTGCATCTTGACCCTTGAAAATGGCACAAACAGTACTGTTCAATAAATCAGCAGAAAGTTTCCTGTGCTGATTAGATAATAAGATCAAACTACAAAAGATATCAATCTGAAGATCAATTTTATGTAAACAAGCAATTTATGCACATAAATGTATTTGTTTAAAAGGAAGGGAATGTCTGGCTGAAGGAGCACTTTCTATTCAAAGATCCCCCTCTTTTTGAAGGGAAAAATACTATTCTTGTAAGAATCTTGTTTGAACTTATTTGTAAAACATAATTTTTCTGAACTGCATGAAGCTACCGAGGCATCTGTAGGTCTGGGTTCCCTCCCTGCTGGGCTACTTCTTGACATCAATGAGAATTTCCCATAAATTCCAGAGCTACTCCACTGAGAACAATGGAGGATGTAACTTTGGAGAGCCACTTGATCCTAGGAAGTATCCTGGATTAGAAATCGCCACGCCAACTGGGAAATAACATAAAAACACTCAAGTATGAAAAAAAGGTAGTTTGGCCTGTCGAACTCATCCCTTTAGTAATCCGAATCTTCCAACCTGGCATCCAACTGCATTTTGCCTAATGCACATGTCTCTACTGTCTTGCATGGAAGATTATTTCAAATATTTATTACCCTTTGAGTAAAATAAATCTTCCTAATTTCAATTTTAAATTTACTTTTGGTTCCAGCCTGAATAACTTTGAAGTAATATTCTGGATTTACCTTATCTGTACTATTCTAGATATGATAGTTAGCCCCACCTTAATCTTTCTAAAATGTAGAGCCTGAATTTCTCATAACTTTACCTCACAGCTCATTTGTTCATGATCATTCTTGTTGCACTTCTATGCACCTTCTCCAATGCATATATGCCGTTTTTGTAGTGTTTACCAAAACTGAATCCAGTACTTAGAGGGTGGTCTGACCAGTGCATTATAAGACTTGAGGATAACTTTTTTAGACTTGTACTCTATTGTTCTGGGTATTTACACACCACCACTATATTTGCTCTTTAACTGCTTTGTCACATTGTCTCAACATTGAAGTCTACTAGTAAAAAGTCCAGTATTTTTCCCAAGTCTTCCTATGCTAAATCTATTCTATTCATTGCACACTTAATGCTGCACATGTTTTTGCTCAATTTGCAATACCTTACATTTGTCAAGACAAGATTTAATTTAACATTTAACTACTGAATTGCATAACTGATCTAAATTCTTCTGCAAAATGTTAATTACATCTTTAGTATCTATTTCTCTTCCTATTTTAATGTCTGCAATGTCAACAAGCTTGCAATTGTTTTTAGCATCCAATCCATTTATACAGATTAAAACCAGATATTCCAAGCACTGACCTCCAGTATCGTTAAATGGAGTGTGGGACAAGTATTCCTGTCCCCTATATTTTGAGATTTAAAAAAAAATGGAATCCTCAAAAGTGTACCTTCACCTATTTTTATAAAGTGTACATTAACATATTTTAGAAATGTCTATCCACTATATGTACAGGAAACTCTTTATTAACCGGCACCGACGGGACCGGCGTGGTGCCGGTTAATCAAAAAGTCCGGATAATGGAGAGTTATATCTCCCAACGTACGAGAGCCCCGTACACATTGACATGCGCCTGCATTCGGAGCTCCGTCTCCCCGGGGACCGCCAGCTGACCATCTGTCGTGTCCGCTACCTACCCGGGCTGCACATTCCCCTCCCAATCTACACGCTCCGATACAAGGCAAACGCCTCGGGGTTTTTTTTAAAGTTAATTTTAAACGAGAGATGAAGGAAAACCCCGGTTACCTACTCAAGAATTTTGCCGGTTAAGAGAGATTTCCGGATATTTGGGTGCCGGTTAATAAAGAGTTTCCTGTATATATAAAGCAGCCATTGTACAATTTGCTTGCACTTTTTTTGTGGGAGGAGTATATTGATACCACTAGGTTTCTTAGCACGGCTGTGGTTGCACTGGGGCCAATGCAGGCTGAGAAATTGAGGTAGCTTGCTTGGTTTGGGATGATTAGGGAAGGTTCTGCATAGTAGTGGTCATGTTGGTTGGGGGTTGTTGCTCATGAGTGGATTGCTTTAGTTGAAAGGAGCAGTTTGTACAGAATGATCCTCCAAGAATGGGCCCACACACTGATACTTGTCTGGTTCGGGTGGAAGCCAAACATTACTTAATTAGCATATGTCCCATATTTGTTGTGGAGGGCTGCACCTCAGCATGGTGGGGGAGGGAATGCACCTCTTGCAGGCTAATAGCAAAAGTTGTGCTAGCCAGCTTATTGGAGACGCCCCTCACTCAGGAGGATGCCCTTTGTCCACAGGCCCGCGAGTGGTCATCTGGTATGGAAAGATTACATTTGTGGAGCTTGTGAGGGTGCGGTATGTATGATCCTAAGTTAGCGGTCATGTATTTTGGAAGTATTAAGGATATAACTCTTAATAGGCAGCCTAGGTCTTGTTCCAAGGCTTCCCTCAGGAATTCTGTACTGTCTTTGGTCATGAAGGTAGCATGGTGCAGAGCATAAATGTATCCAAAGAAGGCTGTTAGGGAGTGCAGGAAGGGTTTTGGGGGTCCGGCCACTGCTGAAGATTGCAAATTATTGCAGGTTTCTGGAAGCAATGTTTTACCTGAAGTACTGATTGTGCTGGGAGGGGTGAAATCTATCTGCAAAACTTTTTGAAAGTTGAAATAAAAGAGTACTATTTACTTTATTTGCAATGTCCTCAAGGATGTCTGTCAGGCACACTACCAGCTGGGAATGCATCACAGAGTAGCCAAGCAGTGAGGCAGACTTGACCTCTTGTTCCCCACTGCAACTTAGAAAATTTGCTTCTTCAAAAAACTATTAGCTTCCTGTAGGTATAAGCCGAGAAACTCCACCATTTTGGGGGATGGAAATCTGACGCAGTGGGGCAGAGGGGTAAGAATTCGAAGCCATTTTTACTGGGTTACTAAATGACTCTAGAACGATGGGGGAAGCAGGTGCTTCTCTGCATGTTCCCCCCCCCCGCGCCTATTGTGACATCATTTTTGGGGCAGGACTAGCTGAATCCCGGGGTTTCTGGAAATTCCACTAGTTACGTCTCCTATCCTGCCAGCAGCATGTTAGCCTGCGTGAAGGAAGGTATACTTGCCATACAGGGCTGTAAGTGGAGGGGCCAGAATGCCTTATTCAAATGACAATTGATCAGTAACGCATCTAGGAAGCAGTGCTAAAAGAAGATTGGTGCCTGTAGATCATGGCTAGATCTGCCTGCAATCCCCCAAACAGAGCAGCAAAGTTCACTCCAAAATTCTGCTTGTTCTGCAGTGCGGGCATCCCAGTAGCATCATCACTGGCCTCAAATATTCAAATGATCCTGTCTCTGGGGTGTGGGACAGGGACAAGGCAAGGTCAAAGAATCGGGAAGGGAATTTCTTGGCTATAGTCTTTTCCTCTATAAAAAGGGACATACTTCACACAAATATGCCCCAAACTTTCCTTCTGCTTTAAGTGAGTTATAATTACAATGAGAGAAAAATATGGGATTTTAGAAGCTAAACAGTAGCATGTCTCAGAAGATCCTGCTGGTGACGCTCTTTTATGATTTAACTGCTCTTTTGAAAGTGTGGGAAAGAAAATCATTAAAAACATAGTTACGTAAAATTGCTTTCTTTTAGAATTGTCTTTCAAACTTGTTGGCCCAAAAATTCGTGAGGAAGCCTTCGTGCGAGGGTAAGGCCTCCCCGCGATCTCTCACTGCGCGTTGGCTTTTTCAGTTCCAGCTCGCACGAACTTGATGTTCTGGACAGCTGCTGTGCTGGGCTTGCGTATCCCACCGGCGTAGTTAATTCGTGCGAGCTGTGGGATCACGTGACTCAGTTAGAGCCAATGGCAGCACACCATCTTCCATTCATAACTTTCACATAAGTGCTGTGAAAGTTATGAATACTATAGCCCCCCAAAAGAACCGCTAAACCTCAATTAAATTTAAAAAAAAACCATCACATTAATAAAATAAGTATAGTTAAATAAATTAACCATTTTAAATAAAAAATTAAATTTTGGAAAAAATTTAAAATCTTTTAAAAAGTTATAAAAATAAACTTACCTGTCTTTAAAGTCTCTAAAAAAGATATACCTGTTAAAAAAAATTCAAAATAATACTTAATTCACTACTTACCTTGCTAAAAGTGGGTCCTACTCCTCCTTTTTTTATGTGTAGAATCTTCCGTACTTACCTGCGCGTTGAAACCACTAAGTGCACAGCGTGCGCGCAGCCTGTAGCGAGCACGCGGTTCACCTAGGACACGCCCCCTTTTCCATTCACCAAGTGCCGGTTTTCAGCGCATGCGCAGTGCATGCAGAAAACCGGCAATTGGAGACAGAATACGCGAGAGTACGCAGTGCGTACTCTCGCGTAGCGGCACTAATTTTTGGGCCATTGAATAATGCATCAGATTAACTTTTTGAAAATAATTAAGATTTAATGAAAAAGAAAAGGTATTTTCAGCACACTGACTTTTAATATGCAGCTAGCCCAACATACAAATTGCATCCTCATTTGATAAAGACTTGGGGTTGTCACACCAACAAAAATTACAAGATACATCAGGCAGAAAAAGCAGCGACTACAGAAACACGTATCTCTGGAATCCAATTTCTGTCTAATCTACCAATATTAAAATCTGGCACAGTAATGATAGGACCCAATTCAGCTTCATACACAGTATTGATGGAATAGTCTTGAATGCATTCACCAAGACAGAAGCATAATACTTCCAGGCAGAATTTGCTCACTTGCAGCATCACATGAACCCACTTGACCTTTCAACCACAATTAATGACTTCTTAGTATACTTTCAAGCAAAGGACAGCACCATTGTTCCCACCCACCTGGGTTAGGTAAGAGGATGCCCGGAATAAAGGTGTGAGCTCAATAATGCTCTTCCTGAACGAGTAGTTCTTATTGTGCACTCTCTTAAACTGTAGCCTTCGTTTGAGGAATGCACGTCAAGGTGCAAACCTTTTGTGTGAAGAGCTGTCTCCTGGCTTGCGTAACCTCAGTTACATCACTGGGTCTGTCAACTGACAAATCTCTCCACCAAAATAAAGGCTTTCAGGGCCTTTGGCCCTAATCTCCAGCACTCGTTCCTCAAACCCTCTTCCCCCACCACCTCTCCCACTCTCTCCACCTTGAAAATCTTCTCAAAACCCTTCTTTTAAGCACCTTTTAACTCTCCCTCCATGGTATGGCATCCATTTCTTGGGATGTTTTCTACACCAAGACACTTTTCAAAAGCAAACAGCTGTTGTGTGTGACTGTGGTGTTGAGGAAAGGTGCAAGAATGCTGCCACGTCTAAAAAAAAATCCAGTTTTTCAAAGTAGCTTTCTTGCCTCCGCCAACAAAACAAAATACTAGATCACATCTGTAAAGGCTTGAAATGCACTGATCGTCATTAATTCTTGAATGCTTAGCTTCTGGGAATTTCACAAACAGAAATATAGCAGTTCTTGCCAGTTCCAATCCAAAGAACAATCCAAAATACAACAATTTTCAGTCTATTAACGCTGGCTACAGAAAGCACATCCCTGTCTCTGTACATGTCAATATTTTTTGTATCCTCTTCTAGTCAGAGACATACAATTGCTTCTCATGGGAGTACAGTAACAGATCTTTCATACCTTCTTTCTCATCTGGGTACAAGATATTCTAACTGTGCCAAACTCGTGAAATTGAATCGCGCAGCACCATTTTTTTAGGTGAAAAATGGGCACTGAAGGGTCCAATATGGCGAGCGTGCGCTCATTCAACGACGGGTATGTGCTGCACACCATATTGGTTAGGGCGCCCTGTAGTTATCCAGGTTGCCCACCTGAAACCGACGTAAGGGCTATTGCCTATGCAAATCGGGGGCCAACGCCTATTTCAGGCTCCTTCCCAAAATTGATTGGTGCCTGACCGTAACATGTGTCATGCATGTGCGGTCAGTTTTTTCAGCCGCAGAGAAGCCAAACCAGGGGCCTTTTCTGCCAGAGGCTGTCACCAAAAAGGTAAGTAAATAATTTCTCTGGCTCTGTATTAAAACCACGGGCCGCTACCGGTCACCGCTCGCCCCCTCACAATCTCCTTCACCGCACCCAACACCCCAACCCGGAATCACGGACGCTCTGTTGCCGGCATCGCTGCCGGCCGATGATCCTCTTCTTTGCAATGCCTCAGGATGTGACAAGTATCCCCAGCATGCCAGTTGCATTCTGATGACGCAAGAGAACCAATTTTGTGTAGTCCCCTTGTTAGTCAGTTTCAGCGCGGCAGTTTGCATTCGTCACTGGGTTTGTGCCTGTAGTCAGGCACCAACCAATTTCTAGGCCCTTTGTCTTTTGCTGTACACTACTAATTCCTTGTACTGGTTATTAAATAGTAATTAACACAAATAAATTCTTTCCAGTTTCAAGGCACTTTTCCCGTGGCAATTTTACACTGGTATATGGATCTGGTCTTTGCTGTCAGACTAGTTGGGAGATGTACGTCCCAGAGAAATTTATTTAAGCCTGTCTCTAATGTGTACTCGAAACAAATGTACATAGTTCATACGATCTAATGCAAAAAAAATTACAGGACAAGCTAAGCTAAAGTTTAAATGTAGAGAATGAAGTCTGCTTACCACAGGAATAGCATAAGCAGGACCACCACGATGTCTAGTGAAAATACGTCAACCAGTACTCAAAACTGAATGCACTGCTGCCCTTGTAAATCTAGTGGTGGATTTTCATTTGCATGCATGTCGAGAGATTGGGCTCAAGCAGGCTGCAGCACTATGTCATAATATAGCAGCAAGTGTAACCTGGTATGTACATCTGATGTTCGTAACACGTGATGCTGAAATAAATGACTGCGACTGCTACACTACAGGATTTTGCTTGCACCACTCTTAATTTTTATGAATACATGTGATATGGGTGTCGCTGGCAAGGCCAACATTTAGTGCCCATCACTAGTTGCCCTTGAGAAGGTGGTGGCAGGCCTTCCTGAACCACTGCAGTTCACGTAGTGAAGGTTCTCACAGTACTGTTAAGTAGGGAGTTCCAGGATTTTGACCCAGCGACGATGAAGGAACGGCAATATGGGAACGGTAGCATAGTGGTAATGTCACTAGGCTAGTAATCCAGAGGCCTGCACTAATGATCCAGAGACGTGAGTTCAAATCCCACCTCGGCAGCTGGGGAATTTAAATTCAGTTAATTAAATAAATCTGGAATAAAAAGCTAACATCAGTAATGGTGACCATGAAACTATTGGATTGTCGTAAAAACCCATCTGGTTCACTAATGTCCTTTAGGGAAGGAAATCTGCCGTCCGGCCTATATGTGACTCCAGACCCACAGCAATGTGGTTGACTCTTAACTGCCCTCTGAAATGGCCTAGCAAGCCACTCAGTTGTAACAAATCGCTATGAAACACAATAATAAGAATAAAACCGGACCACCCGACATCGACCTCGGCACCGGCTACGGACACAGCAACGGCACACCCAGTCCAGTCGACCCTGCAAAGTCCGCCTCAGCAACATCTGGGGACTTGTGCCAAAATTGTGCAACAGCCTGACATAGTCATACCTTTCAGCCAATGTCCCAAACTCCTCCATCACCATCCCTGGGTATGTCCTGTCCCACCGGCAGGACAGACCCACCAGGGGTGAAGGCACAGTGGTATACAGTCAGGAAGGAGTGGCCCTGGGAATCCTCAACATTGACTCCGGATCCCATGAAGTCTCATGGCATCACGTCAAGCATGGGCAAGGAAACCTCCTGCTGATTACCACCTCCAGCTCTCCCTCAGCTGATGAATCAGTACTCCTCCATGGTGAACACCACTTGGAAGAAGCACTGAGAGTAGCAAGGGCACAGAGTATACTCTGGGTGGGGGACTTCAATGTCTATCACCAAGAGTGGCTCGGTAGCACCACTACTGACCAAGCTGGCTGAGTCCTGAAGGACATAGCTGCCAGTATGCGCCTGCGACAGGTGGTGAAAGAACCAACACGAGGGAAAAACCTACTTGACCTTGTCCTCACCAATCTAACTGTAGCAGATGCATCTGTCCATGACAGTACTGGTAACAGTGACCACCGCAGACTGATTGTGGAGACGAAGTCCCGTCTTCACACTGAGGACACCCTCCATTGTGTTGTGTGGCTCTACCACTGTGCTAAATGGGATAGATTCAGAACAGATCTAGCAGCTCAAAACTGGGCATCCATGAGGCGCTGTGGGCCATCAGCAGCAGCAGATTTGTATTCCACCAAAATCTGTAACCTCATGGCCCGGCATATCCCTCACTCTACCATTGCCATCAAGCCAGGGGACCAACCCTAGTTCAATAAGGAGTGCAGAAGAGCATGCAAGGAACAGCACCAGGCGTACCTAAAAACGAGGTGCCAACCTGGGGAAGCTGCAACACAGGACTACATGCATGCTAAAAAGCGGAAGCAGCATGCTATAGACAGAGCTAAGCGATCCCACAATCAACGGATCAGATCAAAGCTCTGCAGTCCTGCCATATCCAGTTGTGAATGGTGGTGGACCATTAAACAACTAACGGGAGGAGGAGGCTCCATGAATATCCCCATCCTCAATGATGGTGGAGCCCAACACGTAAGTGCAAAAGACAAGGCTGAAGCGTTTGCAACCATCTTCAGCCAGAAGTGCCAAGTGGATGATCCATATCGGCCTACGCCTGAGGTCTCCACCATCACAGAAGCCAGTCTTCATCCAATTCGATTCACTCCACGTGTTATCAAGAAACGGCTGAGCGCACTTGACACAGAAAACGCTATGGGCCCTGACAACATCCCGGCTATCTTGCTGAAGACCTGTGCTCCAGAACTAGCCACGCCTCTAGCCAACCTGTTCCAGTACAGCTACAACACTGGCATCTATCCGACAATGTGGAAAACTGCCCTGGTATATCCTGTCCACAAAAAGCAGGACATAATCCAATCCTGCCAATTACCGCCCCATCAGTCTACTCTCAGTCATCAGCAAAATGATAGAAGTTGTTATCGACAGTGCTATCAAGCAGCACTTACTCACCAATAACCTGCTCACTGATGCCCAGTTTGGGTTCTGCCAAGAACACTCAGCTCCCGACCTCATTACAGCCTTGGTCCAAACATGGGCAAAGGAGGTGAATTCCAGAGGTGAGGTGAGAGTGACTGCCTTGACATCAAGACAGCATTTGACCGAGTGTGGCATCAAGGAGCCCTAGTGAAAATGAGGTCAATGAGAATTGGGGGGAAAACTCTCCACTGGCTGGAGTCATACCTAGCACAAAAGAAGATGGTTGTGGTGGTTGAAGGTCAATCATCACAGCCCCAGGACATCGATGCAGGAGTTCCTCAGGGCAGTGTCCTAGGCCTAAGCATCTTCAGCTGCTTCATCAATGACCTTCACTCCAACATAAGGTCAAAAATGGGGATGTTCGCTGATGACTACACAGAGTTCAATGTCATTCACAACTCCTCAGATAATGAAGCAGTCCATGCCCGCATGCAACAAGACCTGAACGACGTTCAAGCTTCGGCTGATAAGTGGCAAGTGACATTCGTGCCACAGAAGTGCCAGGCAATGACTATCTCCAACAAAGTCGAACCACCACCCCTTGACATTCAACGGCATTACCATCGCCGAATACCCCACCATCAACCAGAAACTGAACTGGACCAGCCACATAAATACTGTGGCAACAAGAGCAGGTCAGAGGCTAGCTATTCTGCGGCGAGTGTCTCACCACCTGGCTCCTCAAAGCCTTTCCACCATCTACAAGGCAGAAGTAAGGAGTGTGATGGAATATTCTCCATTTGCCTGGATGAGTGCAGCTCCAGCAACACTCAAGAAGCTCGACACCATCCAGAACAAAGCAGCCCTCTTGATTGGCACCACATCCACCACCTTAAACATTCACTCCCTCCACCACCGGCGTACCGTGGCTGCAGTGTTTACCATCTACAAGATGCACTGCAGCAATGCGCCAAGGCTTCTTCGGCAGCACCTGCCAAACCCGCGACCTCTTCCACCTAGAAGGGTAAGTGCAGCAGGTGCATGGGAACACCACCACCTCCAGGTTCCCCTCCAAGTCACACACCATCCTGACTTAGAAGTATATCGCCGATCCTTCATTGTCACTGGGCCAAAATCCTGGAACTCCCTACTTAACAGCACTGTGGGAGTACTTTCACCACACGGGCTGCAGCGGTTCAAGAAGGTGGCTGGGACCAGCGTCCTGGCGAATCGAATAACTCGGGCTGTAAATAGGGCTTTAAACTAAAAAAAGGGGGGGGAGGGGTCAAGTATGGGGAAATTTAGAAAGCTAAGGAGAAAGGTCAAGGCAATACAGCAGTGTAGTGATTTGGGTAAAAATAAGCACAGTGTGACAGGAAGGGACAGAGAGTTTAATGGTAGCAGCACAGCAGATAATACGGTCAAAGCAGGGAATAATGGTAAAAAAAATTAAATTAAAGGCTCTTTATCTGAATGCACGAAGCATTCTTAACAAGATAGATGAATTAGTGGCACAAATAGAGATAAATGGGTTTGATCTAATAGCCATTACAGAGACATGGTTGCAAGGTGGCCAAGGTTGGGAACTAAATGTTCCAAGGTACTTGACGTTCTGAAAAGACAGACAGAATGGAAAAGAAGGGGGAGTAGCCCTGAAAATAAAGGATGACATAAGGACAGTAGCGAGAAAGGATCTCGGTTCGGAAGATCAGGAAGTAGGATCAGTATGAGTGGAGATAAGGAATAACAAGGGGCAGAAAACACTGGTAGGAGTAGTTTATAGGCCCCCTAACAGTAGCTATAATGTTGGACAGAATATTAATCAAGAAATAGTGGGAGCTTACAACAAAGGTAATGCAATAATCTTGGGGGACTTTAATCTTCATATAGACTGGACAAATCAAATTGGCAAAGGTAGTCTGGAGGATGTGTTCATGGAATGCATTCAGGACAGTTTCCTAGAACAATGTGTCATGGAACCAACCAGGAAACAGGCTATTTTAGATCTTGTATTGTGTAACGAGACAGGGTTAATTAGCAATCTCATATTAAAGGATCCTCTGGGGCAGAGTGATCATAATATGATAGAATTTCATGTTAATTTTGAGAGTGACTTGCCAAAGTCCGAAACTAGAGTCTTAAACTTAAATAAAGCCAATTACATAGGTATGAGTGGCGAGTTGGCTAAGGTAGATTGGAAAAATAGATTAAAAGGTGTGGCGGTAGATAAGCAGTGGCTAGCATTTAAAGAAATATTTCATAATTTTCAACAAAAATGCATTCCATTGAGAAACAAAAACTCCACAGGAAAAGTGATCCAATCGTGGCTAACTAAAGAAGTTAAGGATAGCATTAGATTGAAAAAACTTTATAATGTTGCAAGGAATAATAATAAGCCTGAGGATTGGGAGAGTTTCAGAAACCAGCAAAGGTTGACCAAAAAATTGATAAAAAGGGAAAAAATAGAATATGAGAGAAAACTAGCAAGAAATATAAAAGCAGATTGTAAGAGCTTCTACAAGTATGTAAAAAGGAAGAGAGTAGCAAAAGTAAACATTGGTCCCTTAGAGGCTGAGACAGGAGAAATTATTATGGGGAATAAGGAAATGGCAGAAATGTTAAACAAATATTTTGTATCTGTCTTCACAGTGGAAGACACAAAAAGCATACCAAAAATGGTGGGGAACCAAGGGTCTAATGAGGATGAGGAACTTAAAGTCATTAATATAAGTAGAGAAAAAGTACTAGAGAAACTAATGGGACTAAAAGCCGACAAATCCCCTGGACCTGACGGCCTACATCCTAGGGTTCTAAAAGACGTGGTTGAAGAGATAGTGGATGCATTGGTTTTGATCTTCCAAAATTCCCTAGATTCTAGAATGGTCCCAGCGGATTGGAAGGTCGCAAATGTAACACCGCTATTCAAGAAAGGAGGGAGAGATAAAACAGGGAACTACAGGCCAGTTAGCCTGACATCAATCGTCGGGAAAATGCTGGAATCCATTGTTAAGGAAGTGGTATCAAGTCACTTAGAAAATCATAACATAATTAGGCAGAGTCAACATGGTTTTATGAAAGGGAAATCGTGTTTGACAAATTTATTAGAGTTTTTTGAGGATGTAACTAGCAGGGTAGATAAAGGGGAACCCTGTGGATGTAGTATATTTGGATTTCCAAAAGGCATTCGATAAGGTGCCACATAAAAGGTTATTGCATAAGATTAGGGCTCATGGGGTTGGGGGCAATATAGTAGCATGGATAGAGGCTTAGTTAATGGACAGAAAACAGAGAGTAGGGATAAATGGATCTTTTTCAGGTTGGCAGGCTGTAACTAGTGGGATGCCGCAAGGATCAGTGTTGGGGCCTCAGCTATTTACAATCTATATTAATGACCTAGATGAAGGGACCGAGTGTAATCTATCCAAGTTTGCTGATGATACAAAGCTAGGTGGGACAGTAAGCTGTGAGGAGAATACAAAGAGTCTGCAAAGAGACATAGATAAACTAAGTGAGTGGGCAGTAAGGTGGCAGATGGAGTATAATGTAGGGGAATGAGAGGTTATTCACTTTGGTAGGAAGAATAGAAAAGCAGAATATTTTTTAAATGGTGAGAAACATTCAGATGTTGGTGTTGAGAGAGATTTGGGTGTCCTCGTGCAAGAAACACAGAAAGCTAGCATGCAGGTACAGCAAGCAATAAGGAAGGCAAATGGCATGTTGGCCTTTATTGCAAGCGGGTTGGAGTATAAGAGTAAGGAAGTCTTGCTACAGGAAACTCTTTATTAACCGGCACCGACAGGACCGGCGTGGTGCCGATTAATCAAAAAGTCCGGATAACGGAGAGTTATATCTCCCAACGTACGAGAGCCCCGTACACATTGACATGTGCCTGTATTCGGAGCTCCGTCTCCCCGGGTACCGCCAGCTGACCATCTGTCGTGTCCGCTGCCTACCCGGGCTGCACATTCCCCTCCCAATCTACACGCTCCGATACAAGGCAAACGCCTCAGGTTTTTTTTTAAAGTTAATTTTAAACGAGAGATGAAGGAAAACCCCGGTTACCTACTCAAGAATTTTGCCGGTTAAGAGCGATTTCCGGATATTTGGGTGCCGGTTAATAAAGAGTTTCCTGTACTATTGTACAGGGCCTTGGTGAGACCACATCTGGAGCACTGTGCACAGTTTTGGTCTCCTTATCTAAGGAAGGATATACTTGCCTTGGATGCGGTGCAACGAAGGTTCACTAGATAGATTCCTGGGATGACAGGGCTGTCCTATGAGATTGTGTAGAATGGGCCTATACTCTCTGGAGTTTAGAAGAATGAACGGTGATCTCATTGAAACATACAAGATTCTGAAGGGGATTGACAGGATAGATGCTGAGAGGTTGTTTCCGCTGGCTGGAGTGTCTAGAACTAGGGGGCATAGTCTCAGGATAAGGGGTCGGCCATTTAAGACTGAGATGAGAAGGAATTTCTTCACTCAGAGGGTTGTGAATCTTTGGAATTCTCTGCTCCAGAGGGCTGTGAATGCTGAGTCTTTGAGTATATTCAAGGCTGAGATAGATAGATTTTTGGACTCTAGGGGAATCAAGAGACATGGAGATGGGGTGGGAAAGTGGCCTTGAGGTCGATGATCAGCCATGATCTTATTGAATGGCGGCGCAGGCTCGAGGGGCTGTATGACCTACTCCTGCTCTTATTTCTTATGTTCTTATGTGGCTCACCACCACCTTCTCAAGGGCAATTAGGGATGGGCAATAAATGCTGGCCTTGCCAGCAATGCCCACATCCCAGAAACTAATAAAAAATATATATATACCCAAGTCAGGATGGTATGCAACCTGGAGGTGATGGTGTTCCCATGCCTCTTTCCATTCCGATCGGCTAATTCCATTGTATTTGTTTCGCTATTGCATACGATGACTGGCCAAAAGTTAGAACAGGAACTTCGCCTGAGTTGAGAGCAGTATAGTAGAATCAACAACACCCATGCTGAGGTGACTACAGCTACTAAGTATGCAGTCTCATAGTGGAAAGTCACAAAGTGATGGGAAAATGTTGATCTGGTTGCATGTTTCCATGCTCACAATACAAAAAATTCTCCACTTTCCAGTTAATCTCTGTCCAA
This sequence comes from Squalus acanthias, assembly GCA_030390025.1. Classification (NCBI taxonomy): domain Eukaryota; kingdom Metazoa; phylum Chordata; class Chondrichthyes; order Squaliformes; family Squalidae; genus Squalus; species Squalus acanthias. The sequence goes on along the minus strand of CM059444.1, from coordinate 5,282,782 downwards.
GAAACTAGCTGAAACCATGTTTGCTCCTCTTTTGGAGTATCTATCATAACCTTACTCTGAGGGTTCAATAACCCTTCCAAAATTGGCAGGTTAAACCACTTTCATTTTGAGCTTTGCTGGAGAGAAATCATTATAACATGTCGGCAGAGGGTCACACTCTTCTCAAAAGGTGTGTTATGCTAGCATTCCTTTTAGAATTATGAGTTGATCGCTGGCGTTAGGCCATGCTTTTCAGTCGTAAAACAGCCACATTTGCCATATTTCTATGGCTGAATTTAACAATTTAATGCATTCAATTTTTGCTTTTACCATATCATTTTTCAATTTATATGCATTCAAGTTTTCACATTGGAGCACAAATTAACCACAATCCCTCATAGGGAGTTTTCATGATGGCCACCATATCTGAAAACATTCTGCCCTCAAAACAGGAAAGATTTGGTCTGCTTGCTATTCAAAACAAAATCATAAATACAAGTATAAAGAACATGATTGTAATTTAGCGACAAATAGTGAACAGAAAAAATATTTCCCACAGTATTCTTGTAGCAAGTTTAATTGATTGTGTTCAAAATCATGAAGGGTCTAGACAGTAGATAGAGAGAAACTGTTCCCATTGGCGGAAGGACCTAGAACCAGAGGGCACAGATTTAAGGTGACTGGCAGAAGAACCAAAGGCGACAAGAGGAAAAACTTTTTTACACAGCGACTGGTTATGATCTGGAATGCACTGCCTGAAAGGGTGGTGGAGGCAGATTAAATCGTGGCTTTCAAAAGGGAATTGGATAAGTACCTGAAGGAAAAGAATTTGCAGTGCTACAGGAAAGGGCGGGGGAGTGGGACTAGCTAAAGTGCTCTTGCAGAGAGCTGGCACGGGCTCGATGGGCCGATTGGCCTCCTTCTTTACTGTAACTATTCTATTATTCTATTCTGATTGTTTCATAAAGTGCACAATTCAGGCATACTATTGACTTTAACCACTGGACTATTTCTAAAGGTTCAAGAAACAGTACCTTTATTCCGAACATTTTCAGAAAGTTCATCAGGCAGAGGACAACTGTCATTTTCCCCCCAGATTCAACAATATCATGTCACCCACACTAATAGATAGAGGTGATGTAGCTCACTCTTTGGAAAAGAACAAATTGTCACATTTCCAGCAAATCCAAGGTTTCCTGAAGTTTAGAACAGGAATATGATTATAGTAGCACATGAACTCTCTTTAATGTGAAGCTTCCTACATATTTAAAGTTCATTTATGATTGCAACTGTGTATGTTGCTGCTCTGTGGTATCTGATGACAATCAGTTGCAAATTTGGGTTGACAGGTAGCCCTGTAACCACACTACTGAACACACTGGCCTCGATATTAAACCCCCGCCCCCGACAGGTGGGAGAGGGTCGAGGGGGGGGGGGATGGGATAAAGATTTATTACACGGAAGGTGTCCCCAACACATTGTGCACACGCTCACCGCCTTTTTTACGGTGGCGAATACCGTGATGTCCGGGTATCCCACCATGGAGAGAAGGGACACTTCATTAACATATTTAAATTGGGCTCAGGGGTCGGGAAACCCAACATGAAAGGGAGGCAGGACCTACCGGCTCCACAAGGTAATTGCCTTTTCTAGCACTCCTTGTGGGCCAGGAGGAGCAGGAGTGCTCCCCCCGGCCCCTCAAGGAAGCCTCCGGCCTCCCCCCCACCAATCATAACCGCCCTCTCCCCCGCTGCGATCGCCGACCCCCCCCAGCCCAGATGGCCTCTCTCTCCCTCCAGGGGTCAGTCGTGGCTCAGTGGGCAGCACTCTCGCCTCTGAATTAGAAGGTTGTGGGTTCAAATCCCACTCCAGAGACTTGAGCACAAAAATCTAGGCCGACACTCCAGTGCAGTACTGAGGGAGTGTTGCACGGTCGAAGGTGCCGTTTTTCTGATGAGACGTTAATCCGAGGCACCGTCTGCTCTCAAAAGTGGACGTAAAGATCCCATGGCACTAATTCGAAGAAGAGCAGGGGAGTTATCTCCAGCGTACTAGCCAATATTTATCCCTCAATCAACATCACAAAAACAGATGATCTGGTCATTATCACATTGCTGTATGCAAATTGGCTGCCGTGTTTCCTACATTATAACACTGACTATATTTTAAAAGTACTTCATTGGCTGTAAAGCACTTTGGGACGTCCTGAGGTCATGAAATATATAAATGCAAATCTTTCTTTCCAATGGCCGAACTTCTATTTAAAGGAGAATACTGCGAGGAACCACAACCTTCTGACTCAGATGTGAGAGTGCTACCACTGGGCCAGGACTGACATTAAAGTCTTGATTGAGCAGTTCACATGAAAATGTCAACACTGTGTTGCAGATAGGCAGTTCCACGCATGGTCTCCTATTGCCATGTTGTATAAATCCTAGGATGTAGTTCATCACCAGTTCGTTCTGAAGCTAAACTGAAACAGGTTAATTATTGGCATCTAGAACTCTCTCCCCAGAATATTTAGAACACACTGAATAGGACTAACCCAGCTAGTAGAATACAACTGCACAGACCTTTCCCATTTACTAAAACAAAGTTTATTAGTAGATTAAAGTATCTATAATTCAAGATGATAGGCATTTTTCAATAACTAGGCTGTCAACTGCAAAGTCTGTAGGTTTGGGTGTATTTGACCTCAGAATGAGAGGAAATGCCTTCTGTTGTACAATGGGATCCTATCCTTGTGCACTGATGCTCTATTAGCTAGATTGGTCTATCTTGTGTGATCTCACACATATTCTGGAGTATTTCAAGCAATTGTTTAACATTGGTATAAAATCTAGTTCTATTTAGAACACTCCTGCCTGGCGATTGTTGCGCGGTGTCCGTTCATACGTTGTCGCAGTGTCTGCATGAACGGACACCGCGCAACAATCGCCAGGCAGGAGTGTTCCCTCCCAGTCAGGGAACACTTCAGCAGTCAAGGACATTCAGCCTCCGATCTTTGGGTAAGCGTTCTCCAAGGCGGCCTTCGAGACACACGACAACACAAAATCGTCGAGCAGAAACTGATAGCCAAGTTCCGCACCCATGAGGATGGCCTCAACCGGGATCTTGGGTTCATGTCACGCTACATGTAACCCCACCTGACGTAGAGTCATCCAGACTCGAGTCGTCGTTGGCTTGTTCTCTCTACACAGATGCGGCCGGACCTGCTGTGATTTCCAGCAAAAAAAGTTTTTTGTTTTCCATACAGACCCCAGCATCTGCCACATTGTCTTTGATGTATGTTTTGCTGACTGACCTGTTTGGACACCATCCACACCTTTGATTGCCGTGATTATCTCTCTGCCGAGGTGTGATAAAGGGCAGTTGGAAAGATTAACTGTAATCATCTGGCTGTGTTCTCTGACTATATATGCTGTGCCTATATGTATCTCTTCACTTCACCTGACGAAGGAGCAGCGCTCCGAAAGCTTGTGATTTCAAATAAAACTGTTGGACTATAACCTGGTGTTGTGCGACCTCTCACATTTGTCCACCCCAGTCCAACACCGGCATCTCCACATCATTTATTTTTATACATAGATTATTGCTAGGATATGGAATATTCTACCAGAATCAGAATCCACAATAGCTTTTAAATGGAAGTGGATAAATATTGAAAGGGTATGGGGAAAGGGCAGGAGAATGGGACTAACTGACAAGCTCTTCCAGCGATCTGGCACATGCACGGAAAGGCTGATTGGCTTCCTTCTGTGCTGTAAAACTCCATGGCCGGAATTTTACCGCCGCTCAGAGTGCAGGTTTGGAGGCGGGTCCGCTGTCAAAAATCACAAAGATTGACAGCAGGTCGGTATCCTGCTGTAAACCCGCCTTCTTGTCAGTTTCCCAAGTATCAGGTCTGTCATCCCTGAACCGACCCGACACCAAGCGGCGGGTCAGCCAATTTAGATAGTTAAAAGCTTATTAAAAGGTAGTTAAGCACCATTTTCCCACGTAATTACCATTTTACCAGGTTTTCAACAAGGTTCCCGGAGAGTGGGCATCAAGTCAGGTAAGTATGTCGTATTCTCAATGACTGTGGATTGCTGTGAATATTGACAGCTGCAAAAGTGGTATAAAACCTACCATTTCACAGCTTTTCACTTCCCAATCTTAGAAGCTGGAGCATTAATGATTTGAAACCCACTTTTGAGCTTTATGCACTTTATCCACTGTCACCCCCTTGGAACAACCTATCTCAACATTGACAGATTACTTGTCATCTCAACCTCACCTGCCATCTATTCCATCAACATCGGTGTCCTTGAAAAAATCTCACCTTGGTCCTCAAAATCCCAACACGATCAGCCCCAACACCCACACCGCAATCAACCGATGCTGCACTGGAAACAGGGCATCATCACCCATGCACATTGCTGCCTGGGATGCCAGCAATGGCCTCACCTTGTCCAGATTTGCTTCACTTAACACTGTACACCCTGGCTGCCACATGATGCGCCAAGTTGGCACCACCCCACACCAGCACCAGAAAGCATCCCGACAATATCTAAGCCATTCCTTTCACACTCATCACCATTGCGGGGGGGGGGGGGGGGGGGGGGGAGTTATGTCTCACCATTCACTGGAACTCCCTAAGACAATTTCAAAGGTGCACACAAATCTGTCCAAGAAGGCAAAGTGGTGAAAATAAGGATTTCAATGTTTGACAACACATTAACAGAAAGTTTACATGAACATTGGCTAAAACACCCAAGTGCCTACCCTTGTGTGTTGTTAGTTGGTATGATGGGACGAGGATGAGGGCGAGTGTGAGGGGTGGCTAGTGAGATGGGGAAGTGATAATATAGATGGGTGGAGGTGCAAGGTAAGTTGGTGTGAGTAAGGATGTGCAGGAGTAGGGTAGGGAAGGCAGAGTGATGGGGATATGATGAGTGGCACAGCAGGATGAGGTTGCGTGTGGCTTTGCAGTAACATTTCGTGATCATTGAAAGGTTTGCGCCACTGCAGCTAGGTCCTCCTGATAACATCCCTGCTTGTGTCCTCCTGTGCAATGCGCAACCAGGCTGCGTTGGTGTCTTGGGAAGGTCTCTTCTGCCCATTGGATGGAAAGAGAACCTCCCTACGTGCTGTGACTCCCTCCATAAGCGGGAGAGCCTTGTTACAGCCGTGCACCTTTGTGCAGTGGTTGTCCGTGTTTGCAGCACCTCAATGCTGTAGAACACCAACAGCACAACTGTCAAAATGAATGTGGACATGGTCCCTTTAAGGAAACCAGCTGATGACATTGCGTCATCAGATGATGACATCAGACCCGCTTCCTTTTAATTGTCCGGGAACCTCACAGAGCGGGCTTAACAAGCCCAATCAGGGCAAAATCATTTGGAGGCGGCGGGATAAGGCAGGAGCAAGGTTTGAGGCTGCTGCGTACTCCGGCCGTACCGGACTCGCCACGGCTGGCGAAATCGCGGCCTATGACTCTACAGTGTTAAGGACTTTCACTGGGATTCATTACCTAACTACAGTGAGGATTTCAGATCCCGAGCACTGTAAACCAGCTAAAAGGCAGAAAAGTCTTCTGCTGAGTAGTCTGAGATAATAGCCCTATGTCTTATATGGGAGTGGATGGAACTTCTTTTAGTGGACCAAAAAACACCAGCACCTGGACTAGATCTGCTGCACACAGATCTTGGGCATAAGCCAATTATCGAGATACAAATAAATTTACAAATGCTGCATCCTGAGAAGGTTTATCATTTTTCTGAAATTTTGTCCAGAAAATATGGATGCGGTTAGGTAGTCCATTCCTGTGCCATTATTTAAGCTGCATCAACCAGAGTTTAATACATTAAGCACTCTTAAAAACTGCATTAATTGGGAGGTCCATTCCATTTCAATGCCCATTTCCCCTACTTCTTCTGTAATATTAACTCCTTGCTAGTGTGAAGTAGCCAGGATTTGACAGTAAGCATCAGTTGAGCTACTTTGTGGTTGGGCCATCACAGTTGAATCCAATTCTGTTTTTGTCTAAGATCCACTCATCGATAAGGAATCACTGAATAATGATCAAAAGCAGAAATGTTGGCCTATCGTCCTCTCACTAATCCAAGGAAATCAAGACCAAGTGTAGCATCTGCACCTCTGTCCTGGTTAAGGTTAACTCAGCTCAGACTGGGGACCAAACCTGGTCTGTATTTAAAAAAAAATTGTACTCAATACGTGTGCAACACAAGCAGGTTGCATTTTTTGCCCACTCCTAGTTCCTGCAGTGGGCCACCTTATTGAACCGTTGCAGTCCTTATGGTAGCAATGTTCCCACAATGGTGTTAGATTGGGAATTCACAACAGGGTAATCTTGGAGGCCCTCTTTTTATGTTAATTTAGGCTACATTAGCATCCACTTTTCACAATATCTCACAATCGCTTCTTTATAGATCCCTGACAACATAAGATAACATGAAAAGAAAATAAATGATCATTCTGTCCTTCAAGCCCTCTCCATCCACAAACTAACAATCATTTGAAGGAAGGCTCTTAAAGGGAATCGAACAAAACTTCTGAATGCCTGTCCAACCTCACAGACTAAATTCTTGAATCTTAATTAGTTCCTTCCCCATGTACCTGCAACACAGTAACAATCATGTTCCATGGGTTACTTAATCATCCTTTTCTATCCTTACTCTTAATGAGATATTTATTTATCAGAAGTTCAGAACATAGCATTAGCTGGTTTTACTGGGAGTCTGTACATACAAGCCTCTCATTTTTAAAGACCTGGATCATGTCCATGCTCTTTTTATTTCTAATCAGCTGTTCAATCCACCTTGTAGAAGGGGGTAAACTTCAGCATAGATTTCTGTTAGGTAAGGATATCAAGGGATATGGAGAAAAGACAGGTAAATGGAGCAGAGGTATGGATCAGCCATAATCTAATTGAATTGCAGAGCAGGCTTGAGGGGCTGAATAGCCTAATCCTGTTCCTAATAAGTTAGTAACACTGAGTACTTTTAATTTTTTTCTTAATTATAGTTTCCACTAAATCTTTCATTTTTTTTTCTTTTTGTTTACTCACTGGATCGCCCACAATTTGTTTTCATAAGAAAAAGTAGGATATAAAAAACCTGTCACCTGAGGAAGGGGCGATCGATAGCTCCGAAAGCTTGTGATTTCAAATAAAACTGTTGGACTATAACCTGGTGTGCGACCTCTCAATGAAAATTTAACCATTTCTCACCTCACTGGGATATATATCACTGTTTCGTCGTCATTGCTGGGTCAAAATCCCGCAATTTCCCATCGAACACCATTGTGGGAGCACCGTCATAACAAGAACTGGCAGTGGTTCAAGGAGAAGGCCCACCACCATCATCTGAGGGATGGCCAATATCACACACAATCAGAGAACAAATATTTTTTTTTAAACCACACAACTCAAACAGCACCCTGCCTCATTTAAAAATTCTGATAGTATGGAAACCCTGTTAAAACATTATTTCTCATTTGTAGCTGATAGCCCTAACCATGAGGAAAGTAGAGTGTGACAGTATTTCCAAAGCACTGCTATAAATGCTGTAGGCAGTTTGTTGCAGCTCCCTTTCCAATCCATTTTTCAATTGAATGTTTTATTTTTCAGTCAGGATTATAAGTCATGTGGGGAATTTAACAGGAGCTTAAGTAATGCCGTCAGTGAAATTTCAAATGCTGCACACAGAAAAATATGACAATCAAAAAATTAACTGCTTGAAAGAAGCCATTAGTTTCCTAAAAGCTACAGACTCCCTAATCTCTGGATGAAATGGGCCATTTTTCATTCATTGCAGAATGACATCTGCCTGGTGATGCCTACGGTTTGTCTATTAGCTGCTATGCTAGACTATATGACTCTCTTTCTATCACTTATGCTAGCTGACCCAATAGCTTTTCTGCTTTTAACACTGGCTGGTCATCACTGCCCCTAGTCTCAGCCGACTTTGACAGCTCAGCTACTGGCCCCAAGGACTGCATTTCTTCTCTTTTTGTTGTCTGGCCTTATTAGCTCTTCTCCCACTATTTATTCTCTTTACACTTTAATTTATTATTTTCCTGAAAAATATAGTGATCTGATGAATGCATCTGCACAGTAAACATAGCCATGACTGCAATTCTGAATCATGCACAACACAACCTCAGGGTGTCTCAAAATCCTTCATAGCCAATGAGTACTTTTAAAGCGTACTCAATATCGTAATACAAGGAAACACAGTATCCAGTTTGCACACAGCAAGGTCCCACAAACAGCAATAAGATAATTAAGTAGATAAATTTAAAAAAATGATGTTAGGTGAAGGATAAATATTGGCCAGTATACCAGTAGAACTCCTCTGCTCTTCGTCAAATAGCGCCATAGCATCTTTTATGTCCACTTGAAAGGTCGTGGATGGTGTCTCGTTTTAACGTCTCATCCAAAAGAAGGCACCTTCCAGAGTACAGCAAACTAACAGGCAAACTAATGGGGCTAAAAGCCAACAAGTCCCCTGGACCTGATGGCCTGCATCCTAGGGTCTTAAAAGAAGTGGCTGCAGAGATAGTGGATGCGTTGGTTGTAATCTACCAAAATTCCCTGGATTCTGGAGAGGTCCCAGCGGATTGGAAAACCGCAAATGTAATGCCACTATTCAAGAAAAGAGGGAGACAGAAAGCAGGAAACTATAGGCCAGTTAGCCGAACATCTGTCATTGGGAAAATGCTGGAATCCATTATTAAGGAGGTAATAGCAGGACAATTAGAAAATCATAAGACAATCAAGCAGATTCAACATGGTTTTATGAAAGTGAAATCATGTTTGACAAATTTGCTAGAGTTCTTTGAGGATGTAACAAACAGGGTGGACAAAGGGGAACCAATGGATGTGGTGTATTTGGATTTCCAGAAGGCATTCGATAAGGTGCCACATAAAAGGTTACTGCACAACATAAGAGCGCACGGGATTGGGGGTAATATTCTGGCATGGATAGGGGATTGGCTAACGAACAGAAAACAGTCGGGATAAATGGGTCATATTCCGGTTGGCAACCAGTAACTAGTGGGGTGCCACAGGGATCAGTGCTGGGACCTCAACTATTTACAATCTATATTAATGACTTGGATGAAGGGACCGAATGTACTGTAGCCAAATTTGCTGATGATAGGTGGGTTAGCAAGTTGTGAGGAGGACACAAAGAGTCTGCAAAGGGATAGAGATAGGTTAAGTGAGTGGGCAAAAATTTGGCAGATGGAGTACAATGTGGGAAAATGTGAGGTTATCCACTTTGGAAGGAAGAATGAAAAAGCAAATTATTATTTAAATGAAGCGAGACTATAAAATGCTGCGGTACAAAGGGATCTGGGGGTCCTAGTACATAAAACACAGAAAGCTAGCATGCAGGTACAGCAAGTAATTAGGAAGGCTAATGGAATGTTGGCCTTTATTGCAAGGGGTATGGAGTATAAAAGTAGGGAAGTTTTGATGCAACTTTACAGGGCACTGGTGAGACCGCACCTGGAGTACTGCGTACAGTTGTGGTCTCCATATTTAAGGAAGGATATACTTGCATTGGAGGCAGTACAGAGAAGGTTCATTATGTTGATTCTTGGGATGAAAGGGTTGACATATGACGAAAGGTTGAGCAGGTTGGGCCTATACTCATTGGAGTTTAGAAGAATGAGAGGTGATCTTATTGAAACATATAAGAGATTCTGAGGGGGATTGACAGGGTGGATGCTGAGAGGATGTTTCCCCTAGTGGGGGTATCTAGAACTAGGGGGCATAGTTTCAGAATAAGGGGTCGCCCATTTAAGACGGAGATGAGAAGGAATTTCTTCTCTCAGAGGGTCGTGAATCTTTGGAATTCTCTACCCCGGAGAGCTGTGGAGGCGGAGTCACTGAATATATTCAAGGCGGAGATTGACAGACATTTGAACTATAAGGGAGTCAAGGGGTATGGGGAGAGAGCGGGAAAGTGATGTCGAGGACAAGATTGGATCAGCCATGATCTTATTGAATGGCGGAGCAGGCTCGAGGGGCTGATTGGCCTACTCCTGCTCCTGTTTCTTACGTTCTTATTCCCTCAGTAGTATCAGCCTAGAATATATGCTCAAGTCTCTGCAATGGGGCTTGAACTCACGACCTTCTCACTCAAAGACAGGAGTACTATCGCTGAGTCAAGGACGACACACATTATTACACTGTTTTCACAACAGGTTGGCACATCAAAAGTTAGAGGTTACCACATTTCTTGGTTATTTAAATATTTTGGTGCCATTATTATAATGCAATTATATAACAGTACAGGAGATGGAAGGAATGTCAGCCAGTGGCTCAGTCGGTAGCACTCTCGCCTCTGAGTCAGAAGGTTGTGGGTTCAAGTCCCACTCCAGAGACTTGAGCACAAAAATCTAGGCCGACACTCTAGTGCAGTGATGAGGGAGTGCTGCACTGTCGGAGGTGCCGTCTTCTGAATGAGACATTAAACCGAGGCCCCATCTGCTCTTTCAGGTGGACGTAAAAGATCCCATGGCACTATTTCGAAGATGCGGAGATGCCGGTGTTGGACTGGGGTGGATAAAAGTGAGAAGTCGCACAACACCAGGTTATAGTCCAACAGCTTTATTTGAAATCACAAGCTTTCGGAGCGCTGCTCCTTCGTCAGGTGAAGTGCGAAGTTTCGAAGAGCAGGGGAGTTATCCCTGGTGTTCCTGGCCAATATTTATCCCTCATTCAACATCATTAAAACAGATTATCTGGTCATTACCACATTGCTGTTTGTGGGAGTTTGCTGTGCGCAAATTGGCTGTCGCATTTCCTACATTACAGCAGTGACTACACTTCAAAAAGTACTTCATTGACTGTAAAGCGCTTTGGGACGTCAGGTGGCCATGAAAGGCGCTATATAAATGCATGTCTTTCTTTCTTACTTGTCTTTGATGAAATATTCTACAATTCATTTGGAAAAGGAAAGATAGCAGAGTCAAATTTAATTCGGCCTTATAAATAAGAACAGAGGGATAATCCTGGGAATTTTCTAGGCTATCAAGCATAGTTGTTAAAGTACTGGAGTCACTTTGGATTCATCTGCTAGCATTTAAGATAATTGATAGGATTATGAAAGGGGGGGGGGATTTGTTTAGCAAACATCAACATTTCTAAATGATGTTACTGCACTATGTGAGGATAATTCAGTTTTACTATCAGATATATATATATTTATCTTTTCCAACTTAAGAATGTGTGTTATATTTGATCTAATTAACATCCACATAGTAACTCAGTGCCACGTACTCAACCAGATTCTGCTTAAAAAGTCTATTATTTCCACGAACGTGTAACTTTTGTATACACTAAATGTATAATTCTTAAACACACTTTTGATTCTTGAGAGGCAGGTCTTTTGAAAATGAATCATAGATACGCCCTTATATTTTAATAATAACATAACATAAGAAATAGGAGTAGGTCATATGGCCCCTCGAGCCTGCTCCGCCATTCAATAAGATCATGACTGATCTTCGACATCAACTCCACTTTCCAGCCATAGCCCTTGATTCCCTTAGAATCCAAAAATCTATCGATATCAGCCTTGACTCTACTTAACGACTGAGCATCCACAGCCCTCTGGGGTAGAGAATTCTAAAGATTCACAAACCTCTGACTCTGAGTGAAGAAATTTCTCCTCAGCCCAGTCCTAAATGGCCAACCCCTTATCCTGAGACTCTGCACCTAGTTCTAGACTCTCCAGCCGGGAGAAACAGCCTCTCACCATCTACCCTGTCAAGCCCTCTCAGAATCTTATATGTTTCAATAAGATCATCTCTCATTCTTCTAAACTCCAGAGAGTATAGACCTATTCGACTTAATCGCTCCTCATAGGACAACCCTCTCATCCCAGGAATCAATTAGTGAACCTTTGCTGCAGTCTCTCTAAGGCAAGTATATCCTTCCTCAGGTACGGAGACCAAAACTGTACACAGTACCCCAGGTGTGGTCTCACCAAAGCCCTGTACAATTACAACAAGACTTCCTTACTCTTGTACTCCAACCCCCTTGAAATAAAGGCCAACATACCATTTGCCTTCCGAATTGCTTGCTGTACCTGCATGTACTCTTTCTGTGTTTTGTGTACAAAGACACCAAAATTCCTCTGAACACAACAGCGATTTACTTTTACTTCTTGCAATTTAGTAGACCGTGTTCGCTGCTTACGATGCGGTCTCCTCTACATTGGGGAGACTAAACGTAGATTGGGTGACTGCAAGCATGACCCCGAGCTTCTGGGCCAGGTCACTTTAATTCTCTGCTCCACTCCCACTCTGACCTCAGCCTCTTACACCGTTCCAACGAAGCTTAACCTAAGCTCAAGGAACAGAACCTCATCTTTCAATTAGGCACTTTACAGCCTTCTGGACTCGACATCAAGTTCAACAATTTCAGATCATAACCTCTGCCCCCATTTTTTCCAGACGGCAGCTGTTGATGATTCTGCTATTCCTATTTACATCTCTTCTAGACCCATCTTTTGTTTCTTTACTTGTGCCATTACCATCTCCTTTTGCTTTGTTCAATCAATACCTTTTGTCATTTAATCTCTCCTGCCTTCCACCCTATCACAGGCCTTCCCTCGTGTTCTTTCCTCCCCTCTCCCTTTCCCTGCACTTGCTTAAAACCTGTATCTCTAACTTTTTCCAGTTCTGACGAAAGGTCATCAACCTGAAACGTTAACTGTTTCTCTCTCCACAGATGCTGCCTGACCTGCTGAGTATTTCCAGCATTTTCTGTTTTTATTTCAGATTTACAGCATCTGTAGTATTTTGCTTTTTAATAGTTTCTCACCATTTAATGAATGACGAAAACACAAGTTGAACTATATACTGAATACAAACATATCTAGACATTTCCTTTTATTGAATATTACATCTGTAACTTATAACCTGTTTAAAATGTCCTTTATATATTTAAAATATTTAATACTCAAATTATTAGGTTTTCCTTTTCGCTTTCGTAAACTCCTCTTAACAGCAAAACTATTTCCGTTGGTAGAAACTTTTTCCACTGGTTGGGGATCATAGTCTAAAAATTAGAGCCAGACCTTTCAGAAGCGAAATTAGGAAACACTTCTGCACACAAAGGCTGGTAGAAGTTTGGAACTCTCTTCCGCAAATGGCAATTGATGCTAGATCCATTGTTAATTTTAAATCTCTGGTTAACAAAAATCTATCAATCTAAGGTATTAAGGGATATGGGGCAAAGGCAGGTATATGGAGTTAGGTTGCAGATCAGCCATGATCTCGCTGAATGGTGGAGCAGGCTCGAGGAGCTAAAATGGCTTACACCTGTTCCTATGTCCTAACTAATAATTAGCCTCCAACTCTAAGTAATCCTATTCTACAAACTGTAGCTTTCCAGAGAATAAAATATCTATCTATAAAAATAAACAAATTCTTCCCATGTGGTGCGTCACACCTCCTTATTAAAAATAAGCATACAATCCTAATTATGTAGGAGGGTTGGAGAGCCCATCTTGTAGACAATTCCTTGGATGCTGCCAATGTCTTTCCTTCAAAATGACATCATAAGTCATGCTTTAGCAGCACTTGAGGAACACACTCCTTTGTGTTTATTCAGTTTTTAACCTCGATATATTCCTTGGATTCAGTATCACTGGCCACTCCTAGGAACAACCCTGTTCCGCCATTCAATTAGATCATGGCTGATCTGTATCTTAACTCCATCTACCTGCCTAGGTTCCGTAACCCTTAATACCCTTGCCTGACAAAAATCTATCAATCTCAGTTTTTTCAACTGACCTAGCCTCAAAGAGCTTTTTGGGGGAGAGAGTTCCAAATTTCCACTACCCTTTGTGTGAAGAAGTGTTTCCTTACATCAATCCTGAACAGTCTATGTCTAATTTTAAGGTTATGCCCTCTTGTTCTGGACTTCCACACCAGAGGAAATAGTTTCTCTCATCTACCCTATCAACTCCTTTAATCGTCTTAAACACCTCAATTAGATTATCCCATTATCTTCTATACTAAAAGGGAATACAAGCCTAGTCTGTGCAATCTGTCCTCATAATTTAACCTTTTTAACCCTGGTATCATTCTGGTGAATTTGCACTGCACCCCCTCCAAGGCCAATATAGCCTTCCTAAGTGCGGTGCCCAGAACTGACGCAGCACTCTAAGTGGGGTCTAACCAGAGCTTTATATAACTGTAACATAACTTATACCCCTTTGTACTCCAGCCTCCTTGAGATAAAGGCCAACATTCCATTAGCCCTTTTAATTATTTTTTTGTACCGGTCAACTAGCTTTTAGTGATTTCTGTACTTGGACCCCTAAATCTCTGTGCTCCTCCACACTTCCCAACTTGTCACCATTTAAAAAATACTCTGATCTATCTATCTTGGGTCCAAAGTGGGGGACCTCACTCTGCCTCACATTGAACTCCATCTGCCACAGTTTGCCCACTCACTTAATCCTGTAAGTAAACCTCATGTCCCCTTCTGTCCAGAAAGTGCCTTTACCTGCCCAATATCCAGGAGACAAAAAGAGAACCTTTGGCACTGCACCCTGGCTTCGGGATAGTTCATCAGCTGCCATGTGATCTCCTTGACTTTGGCTGGTGGAACTCTATCAGACTCCTGGCTTAGGTTATAAACCATCAGATTCATTTATTGCACATAAGACAGGCAAAAGAACGATCGGCATTAAATTTACAATTAATTACAAGTGTTTACTAATCTCCTCGAAATGTCAAAACCAAGAAGTCACATCTCATGCGCTAAACCTCAAGCGAAGACTGGTGCTTAAAACTTAGTTATGTGGCTACTCGTTACCATGAAGTTCTCTGACTAAGCTCATATCTCTGAAGGAATCAGAATGACTGGTCAGGTGAGCACAGGCGACCAGGTATAAGTCCACCATTGAAAGCTACTGACTATGAAACTGCTGGTCAAAGGTATTACAAAGAAACATGATCAGTGTCAGCTGTGGCTCAGTTGGTAGCACACTCGCCTCTGAGTCAGAAGGTTGTGGGTTCAAGTCTCACTCCAGGGACTTGAGCACATAAAGCTAGGCTGACACTCCAGTGCAGTGATGAGACATTAAACCGAGGCCCCGTCTGCTCTCTCAAGTGGACGTAAAAGATCCCATGGCACTATTTTGAAGAAGAGCAGGGGAGTTATCCCCGGTGTCCTTGCCAATATTTATCCCACAACCAACATAACAAAAACAGATTATCTGGTCATCACCACATTGCTGTTTGTGGGAGCTTGCTGTGTGCAAATTGGCTGCCGCATTTCCCACATTACAACAGTGACTCCACTTCAAAAGTACTTCATTGGCTGTAAATCGCTTTGAGACGTCCAGTGGTCGTGAAAGGCGCTATATAAATGCAAGTCTTTCTTTCTTTTTTATCCCTCTTACAAACCTGGCTCACTTCTTCACCTCACAAAGAGCTGTCAATCAAACTTATTACATTAAAAAGATGCCAGGATTGCAATCAAATAGATGTTTCAATTGAAGTGAGTAACTTGACTTATTGATCTGTGCTAAACACTTTGAATGACGTGTTGGATGGTTCCCCACTCATGCCACAATCAAACCACACAAAAAGCCTTTCTGAACTACACAAGAAAGCTAAAACAAGTGAATGAAGTCTTACAGAAAACTGATCAGGGACGTGAAATTGGAATTTAAACTTAGTCCTGGAACTAAATCCTCTCACTCTGTAACTAAAGGAATAGTCAAGAGTATACTTGTTATAAAATAAATCACATTGTCCTTAAAAGCTCAGAATTGGCACATTTCATACTCAATAAACTACAAAGATCTTCTGAGATCAACATCAATGAACCAGAATTCTCTGAAATTTAAATATTTTGAAATGCTGCTATTTCCCACATGAAGAATTCTCGGGCTGAAAAGGCAAAGCATTTCCCAAGAAGGGAGGAGGTAAAAGTGGAGCCAAAGTCAACCTCTGCTGCGGACATGTATCTCCTGGTGGATGGCTAGAGTGATATTGGCAGAAGGGTGTTTGCCTGCCTACACTCGTAGCCCGAAAAGACTGGGGGAGAAAAGCATGTTACAAAATAGGTTACAAACAAAAAGTCTTAGTTATTCTGAATAGAAAGGCAGAATTTAACACATTTTACTTGTAGATTTTATACAATTTTTGCAAGTATGGAAATTAAAACATTATTATACACTTTCATCTAAATATATTTTTGAACTGTACAGCATGCCCTGGCTACTTGTGACTTGCCCCAGAAAACTTTCTTCAATTTCCTTCACCTCATGAAGCAGTTTTATATGCAACGACCCAACCAAAAATATAGGCTGGGCCTCCATTTTTATTACACTTCATCACATCTTTAGTTCTTGTTATATCACGGTATTACTGTAACCGATCCCCTTAAATGTTCAATTTATACATTTTGTTGACAGAAACTTGAGGACAGGGACAGAATATAAATGTAAACGGCTGTCGTGTGCCAAGTTAATATCTTTAAGAACTCTGGATTTGTTCCACATTGTTTCATTGAATCAAATGCTCCCACAATATAAACACTGAAAAGAATTTGAGCTTGCAATCACTTCACTTCAAATTTGTCAGCAATTGGAAAAAATTGTTATGTGCTTACCACATACAGCTGTTTCCAGAGCATCACCCATTCTTGTAATGTGGCTGTGACCTCAGTAACAATGGAATCTTCCACTGGAACCACGGTCTCAAACTGGCTGCAAAATAAAACACAAAGAATTGCTTTAACAGCCTTACAGCTCTTAAAAAAACACAATAAACATTTATCTCAAATTATTTTTTTTAATGTTTTCTGTAACAACTGTTCATCAAAATGAGCATGGCGAGTGGTGGCAAATGCATTACTTTTCTACTTTGGCTCCAACTTTCAAATTACCTCTTGCACCACCAACAACAAATTTCCAATTTGTAAGTTTTCTATAGAATCATAGAATGGTTACAGCACAGAAGGAAGCCATTCAGCCTGTCGAGCCCGTGCCGGCTCTCTGCAAGAGCACTTCAGGTCGTCCCACTCCCCCGCCCTTTCCCCGTAGCCCTGCAAATTTTTTTCCTTCAGGTAATTATACAATTCCCTTTTGAAAGCCACGATTGAATCTGCCTCCACCACCCTTTCAGGCAGTGCATTCCAGATCAGAACCACTCACTGCGCAAAAAAGTTTTTCCTCATGTCGCCTTTGATTCTTCTGCCAATCACCTTAAATCTGTGTCCTTTGGTTCTTGACCCTTCCACCAATGGGAACAGTTTCTCTCTATCTACTCTGTCCAGACTCCTCATGATCTTGAACACCTCTATCAAATATCCTCTCAACTTTCTCTGCTCTAAGGAGAACAACCCCAGCTTCTCCAGTCTATCCACGTAACTGAAGTCCCTCATCCCTGGAACCATTCTACTAATTGTAAATCTTTTCTGCACCCTCTCTAAGGCCTTCACATCCTTCCTAAAGTGCAGTGCCCAGAATTGGACACAATACTCCAGTTGCGGCCAAACCAGTGTTTTATAAAGGCTCATCATAACTTCCTTGCTTTTGTACTCTATGCTTCTATTTATGAAGCCCAGAATCCCATAAGCTTTTTTAACTGCTTTCTCAACCTGCCCTGCCACCTTCAACAATTTGTGCACATATACCCCAAGGTCTCTCTGTTCCTACACCCCCTTTAGAATTATACCCTTTAGTTTATATTGCCTCTCCTCGTTCTTCCTACCAAACTGTATCACTTCGCATGTTTCTGCGTTAAATTTCATCTGTCACGTGTTCGCCCATTCCACCAGCCTGTCTATGTTCTCTTGAAGTCTATCACTATCCTCTTCACTGTTCACTATACTTCCAAGTTTTGGGTTATCTGCAAATTTTGAAATTGTGCCCTGTACACCCAAGTCCAAGTCATTAATATATATCAAGAAAAGCAGTGGTCCATGTACCGACCCCTAGGGAACACCGCAGTATACCTGCCTCCAGTCAGAAAAATAACGATTCACCACTACTCTCTGTTTCCTGTCACGTAGCCAATTTCGTATCCATGCTGCCACTGTACCTTTTATCCCATGGGCTTCAACTTTGCTGGCAAGCCTATTAAGTGGCACTTTATCAAACGCCTTTTGGAAGTCCATGTACACCACATCAACTGTATTGCCCTCATCAACCCTCTTCGTTACCTCATCAAAAAACTCAATCAAACTAGTTAAACACGATTTGCCTTTAACAAATCCGTGCTGGCTTTCCTTAATTAATCCACACTTGTATAAGTGACTGTAAATTTTGTCCTGGATTATCGTTTCTAAAAGCTTCCCCACCAGCAAGCTTAAACTGACTGGCCTGTAGTTGCTGGGTTTATGCTTACACCCTTTTTTGAACAAGGGTGTAACATTTGCAATTCTCCAGTCCTCTGGCACCGTCCCTGTATCTAAGGAGGAATTGGCAGATTATGGCCAGTACCTCCACAATTTCCACCTTTACTTCCCTCAGCATCCTAGGATGCATCCCATCCGGTCCTGGTGACTTATCTACTTTAAATACAGCCAGTCTTTCTAGTATTGCCTATATCAATTTTTAGCCCATCCAGTATCTCAACTACCTCCTCTTTCACTATGACTTTGGCAGCATCTTCTTCCTTGGTAAAGACAGATACAAAGTACTCATTTAGTACCTCAGCAAAGCCCTCTGCCTCCATGCATAGGTCTCCTTTTTGGTTCCTAATCGGTCCCACCTCTCCTCTTACTACCCGTTTACTATCTATATGCCTATAGAAGACTTTTGGATTCCCTTTTATATTAGCTGCCAATCTATTCTCATACTCTCTGTTTGCCCCTCTTATTTCCTTTTTCACTTCCCCTCTGAACTTTCTATATTCAGCCTGGTTCTCACTTGTATTCGCAACCTGACATCTGTCATACGACCCCTTTTTCAGCTTCATCTCACTCAATATCTCTTTCATCATCCAGGAAGCTTTGACTCTGGTTGCCCTACCTTTCCCTCTCGTGGGAATGTACCTTGACTATACCCGAACCATCTCCTCTTTAAAGGCAGCCCATTGTTCAATTACAGTTATGCCTGCCAATCTGTGATTCCAATTTACCCTGGGCCAGATCCATTCTCAACCCACTGAAATTGTCCTTCCTCCAATCAAGTATTTTTACTCTAGATTACTCTCTGTCCTTTTCCATAGCTAATCTAAACCTTATGATACTATGATCACTGTTCCCTAAATGTTCACCTACTGACACTTGCTCCAGAACTAGATCCAGTAATGCCTCCTTCCTCGTTGGGCCGGAAATGTATTGATCAAGAAAGTTCTCCTGAACACACTTCAGAAATTATTACCCCTCTCTGCCCTTTACACTATTACCATCCCAGTCTATATTAGGATAGTTGAAGTCCCCCATTATCACTACTCTATAGTTCTTGCACCTCTCTAATTTCCCTACAAATTTGCTCCTCTATATCCTTCCCACGAGTTGGTGGCCTATAGAATTCACCTAGTAGTGTAATGGCACCTCTATTGATTCTTAACTCTAACCAAATAGTTTCTGACCTGGACCCCTCCAGGACATCCTCTCCCTCCAACAGTGTAATATTCTCCTTAATTAATACTGCCACCCCACTTCCTTTCTTTCCTTCCCTACTTTCCTGAACACCTTATAGCCAGGAATATTTAGTACCCAATGCTGCCCTTTTTTGAGCCAGTTCTCCGTTATCGCCACAACATCAGATTCCCATGTGGCTATTTGTGCCTGCAGTTCACCAGCCTTATTTACCATGCTTCGTTCGTTTACACACATGCACTGTAAACCTATCTTAGATCTTCTTGTATTCTCTCTTAGTCTGACCCCAACTAATACCATACTATTTCTTACTCTAGTGCTATCTGACTCTCCCAATCTTTTGTGCATCTTGTTTCTCCTTTCTAATGCTACATCCTGGTGTCCACCCCCCTGCCAAATTAGTTTAAACCCTCCCCAACAGCATGAGCAAAGCCCCCCACCACCACCCGCCGCGAGGATATTGGTCCCGGCTCTGTTGAGGTGCAACCCGTACAGGTCCCACCTCCCCCAGAACCGGTCCCAATATCCCAGGAATTTAAAGCCCTCCCTCCTGGACCATCTCTCCAGTCACGCATTCATCTGCTCCATCCTCCTATTTCTATACTCACGAGCTCATGGCACCGGGAGCAATCCGGAGATTACTACCTTTGAGATCCTGCTTATTAATCTCTTTCCTAGCTCCCTAAAGTCTGCTTGCAGGACCTCATCCCTCACTCTACCTATGTCGTTTATACCGATATGGACCACGACCTCCGGCTGTTCACCCTCCCCCCCTCAGAATGTCCTGCAGCCGCTCAGTGTCATCCTTGACCCTGGCATCAGGGAGGCAATATACCATCCTGGAATCACCTCTGCGGCCACAGAAACGTCTGTCTGTTCCCCTAACTATTGAATCCCCTATCACTACTGCTTTCCTGATCTTCCTCCTCCCCCCTGTACAGATGAGCCACCCGTGGTGTCAAGGACTTGGCTCTGGCTGTACTCCCCAGAGGAACCATCATCCTCACCAGTTTTTAGAACTGAATACCGGTTAGAGAGTGAGATGTACTCAGGGGACTCCTGCACTACCTGCCTTTTTAAAAATTTGTTCATGGGATGTGGGCGTTGCTGGCAAGGCCAGCATTTATTGCCCATCCCTGGTTGCCCTTGAGAAGGTGGTGGTGAGCCACCTTCTTGAACCGCTGCAGTCCGTGTGGTGAAGGTACTCCCACAGTGCTGTTAGGGAGGGAGTTCCAGGATTTCGACCCAGCGACGATGAAGGAACGGCGATATACTTCCACGTCAGGATGGCGTGAGACTTGGAGGGGACTTTGGAGGTGGTGGTGTTCCCATGCGCCTGCTGCCCTTCTCCTTCTAGGTGGTAGAGGTCATGGGTTTGAGGGGTGCTGCTGAAGAATCCTTGGCGAGTTGCTGCAGTGCATCTTGTAGATGGTACACACTGCAGCCACGGTACTCCGGTGGTGGAGGGAGTGAATGTTTAAGGTGGTGGATGGAGTGCAAATCAAGCGGGCTGCTTTGTCCTGGATGGTGTCTAACTTCTTGAGTGTTGTTGGAGCTGCACTCATCCAGGTAAGTGGAGAGTATTCCATCACACTCCTGACTTGTGCCTTGTAGATGGTGGAAAGGCTTTGGGGTGTCAGGAGGTGAGACAATCGCCGCAGAATACCCAGCCTCTGACCTGCTCTTGTAGCCACAGTATGTGTGTGGCTGGTCCAGTTAAGTTTCTGGTCAATGGTGACTCCCAGGATATTGATGGTGGGGGAATCGGCGATGATAATGCCGTTGAATGTCAAGGGGCAGTGGTCAGATGCTCGCTTGTTGGAGATAGTCATTGCCTGGCACTTGTGTGGCGCGAATGTTACCTGCCACTTATCTGCCCAAGCCTGAACATCGTCTAGGTCTTGTTGCATGCGGGCATGGATTGCTTCATTATCTGAGGAGTTGCGAATGGCACTGAACACTGTGCAGTCATCAGCGAACATCCCCAGTTCTGACCTTATGATGGAGGAAAGGTCATTGATGAAGCAGCTGAAGATGGTTGGGCCGAGGACACTGCCCTGAGGAACTCCTGCAGCGATGGCCTGGGGCTGTGATGATTGACCTTCAACCACCACAACCATCTTCCTTTGTGCTAGGTATGACTCCAGCCAGTGGAGAGTTTTCCCCCCCGATTCCCATTGACTTCAGTTTTACTAGGGCTCCTTGATGCCACACTCGGTCAAATGCTGCCTTGATGTCAAGGGCAGTCACTCTCCCATCACCTCTGGAATTCAGCTCTTTTGTCCATGTTTGGACCCAGGCTGTAATGAGGTCTAGAGCTGAGAGGTCCTGGTGGAACCCAAACTGGGCATCAGAGAGCAGGTTATTGGTGACTAAGTGCTGCTTGATGAACACTGTCGACGACACCTTCCATCACTTTGCTGATGATTGAGAGTAGACTGATGGGGCGGTAATTGGCACATTGTCGGATAGATGCCAGTGTTATAGCTGTACTGGAACAGCTTGGCTAGAAGTGCGGTTAGTTCTGGAGCACAAATCTTCAGCACGACAGCCGGGATGTTGTCGGGGCCCTACAGCTCTATCCAGTGCGCTCAGCCGTTTCTTGATATCACGTGGAGTGAATTGAATTGGCTGAAGACTGGCTTCTGTGGTAGTGGGGACCTCAGGAGGAGGCTTATATGGATCATCCACTCAGCACTTCTGGCTGAAGATGGCTGCAAACGCTTCAGCTTTGTCTTTTGCACTCACGCGCTGGGCTCTACCATCATTGTGGATGGGGATATTCATGGAGCCTCCTTCTCCCGTTAGTTGTTTAATGGTCCACCACCATTCACGACTGGATGTGGCAGGACTGCAGAGCTTTGATCTGATCCGTTGATTGTGGGATCGCTTAGCTCTGTCTATAGCATGCTGCTTCTGCTTTTTAGCATGCATGCAGTCCTGTGTTGCAGCTTCCCCAGGTTGGCACCTCAATTTTAGGTATGCCTGGTGCTGCTCCTGGCATGCTCTTCTACACTCCTTATTGAACCAGGCTTGATGGTAATAGTAGAGTGAGGGATATGCCAGGCCATGAGGTTACAGATTGCGGTGGAATACAATTCTGCTGCTGCTGATGGCCCACAATGCCTCATGGATGCCCAGTTTTGAGCTGCTTGATCTGTTCTGAATCTATCCCATTTAGCATGGTGGTAGTGCCACACAACACGATGGAGGGTTGAAGATGGGACTTCGTCTCCACGATGACTGTGCGGTGGTCACTGCTACCAATGCTGTCATGGACAGATGCATCTGTGACAGGTAGATTGGTGAGGACGAGGTCAAGTAGGTGTTTCCCTCGTGTTGGTTCTCTCACCACCTGCCACAGGCCCAGTCCAGCAGCTATGTCCTTCAGGACTCGGCCAGTAGTGGTGCTACCGAGCCACTCTTGGTGATGGACATTGAAGTCCCTCACCCAGAGTACATTCTGTGCCCTGGTCCTCCTTGTCTGTCTGGCGGTCACCCATTCCCTCTCTGCTTGCACACTCTTAAGCTGCGGCTTGACCACCTCCTGAAACGTGCTATCTACTGTAAAGTTTCGCAATTATCGCGATTCAAAATAACATAAGAGAAGCAGATTCGTTGATCAGTTTTATTAAACGAAATGCTGTCCTGATAATAAAGGACACAGAAGCCTGTAAAATGGCCGCCGCGCATCGTGGCAGAAGCTTCCAGAAACACAGTGGGCAGACAAGATGGCGTCGAATATACATTCAGTATAAGATTGGATCATACTCGGTAAACACTGATAACGACAGGATGCAACCCGTTTGCATTTGGAACAACAGCAAAGATATAAGTGCTGGAATCGTTTTCCTATGCACAGTAAGGATCATTGTACTGGGCAATCGAAGGCCCATCCAGACACATCAATACATAAATACCCCCCCGGCTCTACAATGAGAGAGACATTGACGGGTGATTAAGTCGGTATTCGGGGGGCCCCAAAACCAGTCGAGGAGACGATTCATACACATCCTGGCTGGGTCAACAATGGGGAAAACATTAACGGATAGTTGGCCAGTTTCAGGTGCTACCGAAACCCGTTAAAGAAGATAATCGCCTCATGCTGGGAGTTTTAAGCGCCAATATTACACAAAGGACAA
Organism: Squalus acanthias; assembly: GCA_030390025.1. Classification (NCBI taxonomy): domain Eukaryota; kingdom Metazoa; phylum Chordata; class Chondrichthyes; order Squaliformes; family Squalidae; genus Squalus; species Squalus acanthias. The sequence goes on along the minus strand of CM059444.1, from coordinate 5,259,064 downwards.
ACATGAAGATTTGAGCGGGAGATAAGCGGACACATCACTATAACTATAGAGGACAAATGTCCATCGGTCTCTTGACTCGGGCTGAACACTCTTATTCGCTTGCCTCTTCATGAACTCGCTTGACTTGTGGGCTCTTGATTTTCTCTCTGGACTTTGTTGACTCTTGACTCTTAGCCGTACTGGTCGGTTATTCGAGTGTTGGGTGGAGCTCAATCGGTACGAGCCGCCCCGACAAGGGCAAGTAACAGGGTGCACCATCCCGAGTGTCGGTAAACGGTGTCTGGACCCGGAGGCCCGAGGAGACGAGATGAGAAGAAGACGAGAAGAAGTTCCACGTGCCGCCACGGTCAGTGAACCCCGACCGCGCCCGAAAAATATAAATACAGGACTCTTCTTTGAGTTCTACCGACTGCAACCTGTGTCGAACACAGGAAGACTCTTCTTTGAATTGTATCCGAGTTCCGTCGAGTTCTTCATGACAACAGGGAGTCTGGCCTGCTTTTCGCAGCAGCGGAAGTAAACAAGTGGGGTGCAGAGACCCTTCCAAACACGTGACAGTCAGGCGCTGCAGCGAAACGAGCTGAGTGCCTCACTTTAAAAATCTCCGAAGTAACACGAGTGGTGAGCATGTTTTCCGATCCTACAAATCCAGACGTAGTGTAGGTATTGTTAAGGGAGGGTGGTTTTAATAAGGTTAAGATATAATGTGTTCCACTTTTTACGATGTGCCGTGTGTTCTCCATTTCCATAGACCAAGCTTTATGAATGTATGTATACTTCTACTATCTTTGATTTGCGCCTATGACATGTATTTCATGATTTTAGACGCCATGCAATAAAGATTTCCATTTCGTACTATTCAACCGGGTCTATTTGAGTTTTTCTCTGCATTACTGCTCCCTGCACCTAAGTCCAGTGTTAGAACCGTAAGGGCGAGTGGGTCGAACCACTCACAGGTGCTTATTGCAAAAAGGCTGGCCGGAGACCAGAGCAAGCAATAGTATAGGCAAAGAAGGCCTAACCTCGCACCAGCACCGTCTGAGACACGCCCCCTTACACTACGTAGCTCTCAGCCTCACGGATGCAACGCAGTGACACCAGCTGCTACTCAAACTCCGAAACCCGGAGCTCAAGCACCTTCAGCTGACGACACTTTCTGCACGTGGTTGTCCAGGATACGGGAAGCATCCTGGAGTTCCCCCATGGCACAAGATGTGCCTCTATTTAATAGACTATTAACTAACTTAACAGAAATGCACTTATTTCAGAATCACAGAATTACAGAATCCCCACAGTGCAGACAGAGGCCATTTCGGCCCATCGAGCCTGCACCGACACATATCCCACCCTATCCCCGTAACCCCACGTATTTAATCCCCCTAACACTAAGGGTCAATTTATCATAGCCAAATCAACCTAACCCACACATCTTTGGACTGTGGGAGGAAACCAGAGCACCCGGAGGAAACCCACGCAGACACGGGGAGAATGTGCAAACTCCACACAGACAGTCACCCGAGGCCGGATTCGAACTCGGGTCCCTGGCGCTGTGAGGCAACAGTGCTAACCACTATGCCACCGTTATTTCTGAAAGAGACTGAAAATTTCACATGAACTTGTGCAGAATGTGTCGTTCTGCATAGTAGACTTGAGTTCATTGTAAAGCAGGTGGAGACCTCTTCAACTCAATTGATTTCGGAACCCTTCGATTTTTTAGCACACCTGTCGCCTGGTACCAATGTGCTTGCAGAAGGTAAAAAGACCAGTGGGGGGAGGATTTTATAGGGTGGATGAAGGGCTAATCTCAGAGCATGTGGTGAAAGGCTTAGGAATAAGTATAGAGTAGAGGAAAAGTAGTCTAAAACAGTAATCATGGGGGGCATCAAAAAACATATCTTAAGCCAGATAGGAGAGAGGGTAAGGAAAGCCATAATGAAGCAAAGTACAGAAAAATTGGGAAAAAAATCTACTGTAGAGTAATGAGGCAGGGTTGCAGTGTTTACGTGTGAATGTGCAAAGCATCAGAAATTATATCAGGGAACTAAAGCCACTAATTAGAATAAGGGGAAGTGATGGTGTAGCCATGACAGAAACTTGAAACTAAAATATTCCTGGTTATAAAATTTTCAGGAGACAGCCAAAGAAAAAAGGAGGTGGCGTCATTAACTAAGAACACATTAGTGGTGTTCATATGGAATCTGTCTGGGTTAAGTTCAGAAATAATAAAGTAATAATTTAATACTCAGATGAAAGGGAGGGTTGGGTTGGGTTGGCTTATGAAGTGCTAAGACTTGCACATTTTCATTATGAAGTTGGATGCCAGAGAGCGTTAACAAATGAAGATTCATTTAACATATTAAAAAAAGCTGCGATACCTTTAGTGTGCGTCTTTTCAGAACTAGGTTTCAAACATCGATTAAGTGCTGGATACATGATAGAACTAAAAAGATATCAAGATGAAGGCTCTGGATGTCTATCTGCCGACCAAATGGCAAACTTCTTTTCCTCTACTCTATACTTATTCCTAACCCTTCTACCACATGCTTTGAGATTGACAAGTAGAATGACTAGTTAGTTTGTTTTTGTAGTGCTATTGGTTGAGCAAGGAATGTTGGCCAGGACATTGGGAGAATCTCTGGTCTTCTTTGAATAGTACCAAAGATCTTCAACATCTACCTGAATCAGTGGGACAGATATGACCTCGGTTTAACATTACATCCAGAAAAAAGTGGTTTTGCTTACAACAGTTCTTTTTCAATAGCTAGACCATCAAAATATTTACCAGAATTTTACCCTGTAAAATAGAAGATCCTACCTGTGATGTACTGAGATTTGACAGCAAGGTTCAACTGCAGAATGTCAGAAGATAAAGAGTTTCAAGGCCAATGTGAGATTCTCAAAATTACTCTTGCATGCCTCATGTTCAGTTTTTGGAAAAACTCTGGATTGGAAATGGAGCAATTCCATAAAGGAACTAGGACTAAAAGAATGATGGATCATTGGGTTTCCAGAATTCTGTTCCAGCAACTCATAGGACAGCATGGGAACTCAGTCATCTAGTTCCAAGCAATATCAATTCTAAACTATTGGCGTCATGACAGTGAAATAACCACTGTTGTCAGTGTACCAGAAACAAGTTAATAAGTTGGTGATGAGATTGGGCACTCCAATAATGGTGACTGCATGATTGCAACATCACAAACCAATGTAAATTACATTCAAAGTAACTGAATGGGTCCCTTGCTGCTTGTTAGCAGAATGGTCCTATTATAAAAGTGGTTGCCACCATTAGACCAAGAACATAAAAATAATTGTAAAGGCAATGTTGTGGTGTAACAAAATTTGAGGAAAGTGTTCTCTTGATAGGGTACAAAGTCCCCATTCTGAACAGCTACTTTGTTATGCTTCTGTTGCAGATGAAACACGACTGAGGAGTTGATTAAAAAAAGTGTACAAGACTTCTGCTAAGTCTGTATGAATCTAACATAGGGATTCCACCCTGACCATCTTAAGTGGAATTATTCATTGCTTCCAGTCGCTTATGAGAGTGGGTAAGGAAGGGGCAAGGAATATTTCCCAAATCATCCAAGTACAGACTCTCAAACTCTTGGTTACCATACTCTTTTACATGTCATGGGACCATGTTGAAGTGCCTCATAAGTACTTAAAGATGAACAAGATCATCCTCTTCATCACTAGGAAAATTTACTCAGTAAAAATGGGGACAGGATCATCCAAAATGTCTGGTCACCTGCAAATCGGCCCTCAATGGAGCAGGTGCATGGTTGAGCTCAGTAATGACCCCAAGTTTTGAATTAAACCTTTGATAATCTGGAAAAGATCTTTGCCATACAGGACCATTACATCTGTGGGGATGAGGTGGGGAAGGGGAAATAAGACGACAAAAAATCCTCTCTCTAAAAAGCATTTGGAGTTGAGATGGCCATGATTAAAAGAAAAGGGAATAGAGTTATGAAGACTTGAGAACTAAAACAGAACTCTGGGAAAAGAAGAGCAAATACTAGCACATCATACAAGAGGCTGGATTTTCCGTGTCGTACTACTGATTTTCATGTAGGAATAGGGTGCACTGTTATGCCACATCCTACCTACTTTTGCATTTGCCCAGTTTTCCACCACCATTTTCAGACAGTAGAGGCACCTTCCCTACAATGGGTGGGTGCATTCAAACCAGGTGTGCAGACTGCATAAAGCAAGTCACAGATGAATTGTTTGCTCTGGGTGGCTTTTGGGAGTTGAGGCCATCGTGTGCACCATAGTGGATGACACCTTGTGGTTTCTCAGGGCATATGCTGAGCATTAGTATAATGAGGTCCATTTAGCCACCAGAGTCATAATTATACCAGCAGCATGTTGAAGGCTTGCATCAGGTGCCTAGATCAATCTGGGGGCATTCTACAATATAGTCCAGCTAGAATCACAAGGATCATGATTATGTACTGCATGCTACACAACTTTGCATTACGAAGAGGTTCCATCATGGAAGCCTTGGAGGAGGGAGGCCCTCACAGGCAGCATAAAGAGCAGCAGCAGCCTGAAGAGGATGTAGAGGACAACCTATTCCCAGCTGCAGGAGACCTTCTATTGACTATCATTATGTAGCCAAGGCATAGTCTACATCTTCTCCCTTTCCTCCAGATGCCATTATCTGCACCCTCTATGGTCACCTCCCAAAGCTCCCATTCGAACTACTCAATGAAAATAACTTCAGCACCTTTCTAAAAATAAACTTTCACACACTACTTTTGTGCCACCAAAATGTTGTCAACTCCTACTGATTCTTAGCATGGTGCTTCCCAGTGGTGTCAGTGTGTCAAGTAGGAACTCTTAACCTTATCTAGTGTTTCTTCTAGGTGAGGAGTGGTGGAATGCATGAGGTAGCCAGCTGCTGTATGTCCAGGTCATCTCAGGGCAGGCAAGTCCAGGGATAAGCCTACTGCAGGCTGTAACTCCTGTGCCTCTCTATGGGCAACCTGGCCCTGCCTCTTATCTGTCACAGGTGCAGGCTTTGAAAGTGGATGGTGAGAGGGTACACACACACTGCTACCCTGAGAAACAGTCATCATGTGTGCACCTGCTAACCATGCCACTAGTATTGGGCTCTGGCTCTGCATGACCACTGATCTGCAGAAAGCAGATTTAATGGACCCAGTAAGATCAGTAAAGCCCTTTGTGATGCTTGTCTGAAAACAGTCACTAAACTTGTCCAAACTGGAAGAGCAGCCCTCTCTGATCTGCCATCCAAAGCCTCTATGGCAGAATTCTGAGCATCGTTGGAGGAAGTAAAGACTCTTCTTAGGGCCTCAACTGCAGATCATCCTAGAGTTGCTAGAAGCTCAGTGGTGGATGCATTGCTGTTAAATGGTCTTTTAACATGCCGTGCACTGCTCCTGGTAGATTCCTCACTCAAGCTATCAATTGCAACACACTGGCTGATATGGTTTCCTAGGCCTGCAGTTCTTTACGTTCTGCCAGTATAATTCTTTTAAATGCAGAGCCTGTGAGTTGCAGGTTCTTCAGTTGAGGAGCAACGCACCTTGACCCTCTGGTCACCAATGTGTTCCTCCTCATGCTTCTACTTGCATGTGCCCTCCAATGCAGTGCAGTCCAGTTTTCCTCACTTTGTAACTCATCTAGGATGGCTTGGGAAGATTGGAGTGAGTGAGGATATGTGCTGTGAACTGTTGGCATCACTAGATGCTGAAGGACCTGCTTTTTTTTTTATTGTACCACACCTGGAGGAGGAAAAGATGAAAGAATGGTTTCTTGAGGAGCTTTTAGTACAACTGACCTGAAGGTGTCATGATATGATTCACTGTCAATTAGTGAAGGGTATAAATAGAAAGAGAAGCAGAATGTAATAAAAAAAAACCTCAATTGGCATGTGCCCTCCTAATTCCCCATCTCCAATACCGTCAGTAACTTCCCTTCCCAGGACATGCAGTGCTTCCTCATCAGGAGTTAGAAGTCTCAGGTTCAGGGGGCTGCTACCTGTGGGAAAGCTATCTCTACTGTTATGGGCTGAGTTGTTTGAGAAAAACAAAGCCAGAGGGCCAAACTGGCTTCAGTAACTGACATGCAGTACAACACATTCATCATCCATAATGGGTATGATGACAGATGCATGCAATAAGCAGTTACAATCTGTGCGAGACTTTCTGTGGGTTGAATGCATGTAAAGGAACTCCCTCTTCACCATACCCAGCAGGGATCACACCCCAATGGAAAAAACAGCCTCACCTCTCTACATACCTACCTTACATAGCAATGTAGAAAATTAAAGGATCTAAAAAGAATGCAGTCTATCTGGCCGGTCCCAAAAACTAATCCCCCCAATTTCCCACTCCCTCAAATAACTATGAATGTAAAGGTGCGAGTAAAGAAACACTTCCAGGTGAACGCTGGAGTGTAAAGGGCACCCCATAGAGACATGGGCATTCATGGAAAGCTATTTAAGCACTTTAATGCAGTGACGGATGATGATTACAAATAGCAGACATACTTAGTACATGGCATTCTTGGAAGGTGTGGCTGATCCCTTTTACCTTGCCTGACCTGGGATGGTCATTAAACTTTTTGTGGCACTGAGTGGCTATGCACCAAATGGTAGGTATAGCACAGACTCCTTCCACTTACCTGCTGCAGGTTTCCTTGTGCCACACCTTTTGTCAGTTCGAAAGAGGGTCTTCCTCCTGAACCTAACCTCCTCAAGCAGCATGAACACAAAGCAGGGGCTCTGTGCACTGCCTGCAGTCCTCTAACATTTTTAGATGTAGAAACTGCTTTGCAGCAGCCAAAATGAAGTTTGGTGTTGTGGCCTTTTTAACACATCGTCCGATACTCCTTCATCAAGGTCTTTGAGTTGCAGTATGGATTAATTTTCCCTGGATCGTATTTCATCTCCGACGACAGCAGACTTGATTTTTTCCTCTGTTGGTCCACATGGTTGCAAGTGTATTTTGCTAAGTTGAGTTCTTTGCAGATTGTGACTTGTGAATTTCCTTTATGGTCCAAATCATCTATGATTTGAAATTTTTGTTTTCAGAGACAAAGACGATCTCTTACTCGTCATCTTCACGCACGTTGCCTGGCTGCATTTGCCTCATTGCAGTTGCGCCCTCACGCCCGTTGCCTAGTTGCAGTTTATGTGCAAATGGTGTACCATATTATCAGGCAACAGATGCATACGTCATGCGGGATTCGCACTACAATAGGTTATCTGTTAATTAGCCTCGGTTTGAATTCCATCGTTGTATCTGGGTATGTCCAGGTAGATCCTGCTTAAGTGTTACTTGTAGTAGTGATCGTTAAAACTGGGGCTTTGTTAGAAGTGGGGTTCGTTAGTGAAGTTACACTGTATTTGTATGCCATGGCTATATGATACCAAGCCACCTTTGAGATCCTTCAATACCAAAAATAGGCATTTTGAGGGCACATAATTTAGTAGCAGAGCCAAGTACAAAGCTATATTTAGTTGAAATTTATCACAAATCGCTTTGAATATGAGGAAGAATGGCCCCAAAGACTTTGGTACCATTAGATACAAAATACTTATCCAGTATTGCCAAGGGCTTGGAGCTCAATCCCAAGCACTTATTATGGATTTTCAGCATCAGGTAGTACTATGTTTGCCAACTATGGCATCAATACTCAAAAAATCAATGAGACCAATGAGGGATTCCACAATGTTGGAAGACTGCTGCCATCATTGGTTGACAATCAAATAAATAGTTTGCTCTTCATCCCTGGAACTCAAAACTGATCACGCTTTACAGTTACCAAGCATCTGTTCAAACCTGCAATCCTTCCCCCTCCCCATGAGAAAGTAGCCCGGACTTATCATGCAGGGAACACGAGGAAGAAACCTGGACTTTACCAATCTACAATATCATGCAGTGTTGGATTTAAATATTTGCCATTACTTAGAAAAAAAGAAAACTTTTCTTGCCATAATTATGAATAGAATTTTAGCCTATAGGTCTTAAGCACAGTGTGAATGGCAAAATGGTAGAAAACAAATACAGGAAGTGTTTTAGATAAAAATCCAACCACAGAAAGAGATTGCAAGCTTCAATGGGTTTTAGAGTTGCAAACGCTAGGGACAATTAAGCTGGTTCAAGTTGTACTGTAGCGCTCTATTATCTCTAGATCAACTGATGGTAGCTGGCAGCACCAAGAATTGTACTCTTTCCTCCTCTTTTCTGAATAGACGAAAATACATTAAGCATGATGAGATGCATGACTGCAACTGTATAGGGAAATTCACTGGATTGTATGATACATTGCCTTATAATTTGTTTCCAGTCTTAAACCTCATAACAACAAATGACATCCATATAAAAAAAATTGGATTATGCTAAGGCTCTTCAAAATGAGCAGGAAACAGGTCCATGAAAAAGCACAATAACATGAGCTGTGCAGTCATTATCTTAATGGACTGAAATAAATTTAGACATCATAAGTATAGAGCAACAACATCTAATTCTGTCAGATTTCAAGCCTGCTTTTCAAAGCCAAACAAGAGCAGAAACCAGTTCTCAAACACAATGATTCCAGAAAGATAAACAGAAAAATGATAAAAATGATTTATTTAATATTATTTTGGCATTAATTTGCAAGTTTACCAGTGCTCGATTTTACTTTGCCATCACTTGAGAAGGTCAATATGTAGGAATAAAACATTTCAGGAACTCTGGATTCTATTTACAAGTACGAGTAGCTACATTTTATTCAGATTAATTCTAAAAATTACAAATATAATTTTTTTTTATTGACTATAGTCCCTTGACTCTTTACAGAAAAATTGCAGCACAAATTTCTTAACCAGAGAAACCAACCCATGCTTCTAAGGAAATTCTTCCTATCAAGTGGGAAATGTGATAAAGGCAATTTCTCCCTCCCCAGCTTTGTAAAAGTAAGATTTGTTCAAGACCTGATTCTGTAGAATGCACACAACTGATAAGCCAGTCAGGCAGTCCTGCAGTGCTACCACTGAGCTACTCATTAAATGCTTCATGGGACACTGGATGAGCTAAAATCCACAAAACTTTGCTAAGGGTTCATTGCAGGGTACATGTTTCTAGTTAATTTTGTTTCGATTGGCTCAGCTCATAATGGCAACCCTTCTGCTTTATGCAAATAAAAAACTGTGGCCTGTGTTAAAATTGTGGGCGGTGCTTCTTGCTGTCCATTTAATCGGGCGTTATCATGAAGCTCTAAAGTCCACATTCCCTCAACTCCTAGGTCAGGTCAGTAAGTTCTATACCCCATGTGAAGAAAACCAGATTCACGCGATATCACGTGTTGACTAGAGTCATGTGATAGATTGTTGTACAGAGAAAGGGCAATTTGGTTGTGTCTCTGAGGTAGGGTTGCCAACTCTGGTTGGAGGTAATTCAGGAGGTTTCATCACATGACCTTCCGCCTCCAACCACCCCGCCACTGGGTGCCCGACACATCCATCCTCGCAGTGCATCACCTTCCCACGCCAATTGGAAAGTGGACACATTCTTTGTTACCCGATTGGATGAATCTGGACTGGTCAAACAGACTTTTGCCCTCCATCTCCAATATTTGTATAACTAATAAACAAATGTTTGCAAAGAAAATGAAAAATCACATTTATTTTAATGTTCCTATAATTTTTCTCCTGGGTCGTTTACAGCAATGTCCTGAAGATTAATCTTTAATTCCTGGTGACTCCAGGAGAATCCTGGAGGGTTGGCAACCCTACTCTGAGGTTTGGGGTGTCTTAAAAGCTCATTTGTATATTCATAATATTTGTACAGTTTTAAGGTTTTACACTGTATTTGTCCATGTTTACAATTTTGGTTTCCTTGCTTCTTTCAACATCGTGTGCAGTATTGCTGAACCATTATATGATAGGACATGCAAGAGAAAAACAATGAAATAGATTTTGCTTTTTACAGGTAGACATTGCAAATTCCAAGTCAAAAATAGAACTATGAACTAGAAATTACAGTTGGCAATATTAGCAAAACAGTCCTTAAAGCAGTGACTGTGTTCCTCTGTCTGCTATTTTAATGAGGTGGAGATGCCGTCTGCTATTTTAATGGAAGTGTTAACCAAATTATTTGAAATATGCTAATCTCTCCATTAAAATAGCAGACAGAGCAATGCCATATGAATGCATAACACAGTAATTTCTAGTTTAGTATCACAGATGTTATTGTAGTGACATAGCATTCCACATTCTGATAACTCTTTGCAGAGAAAAAGTTTCTTCCAACTCCTACTTTAAGTATCTACTGCTAATCTTAAGGCGATGACCTCTTGTCTTCCTTTCAGCACCTCTCTATTCATACCACTTTCCCATTTATATCATGTGCCCCAATTTTCTGAGCCAATTTCTTGTATGGAATTTATCAAATGCTTTTGGAAGTCCCTCATCTATACTTTGTTAGTCTCTCCAAAAAATCTATCAGGGTAATCAGACATGACCAATCCTTCACAAATCAATGCTGACTATTTCTTGTATTCATTTATCTTATCTCAAATTATGGTTTCTAATAATTTTCCAACTACTAACACAAGGCTAACTGGCTGATGGTGCCTATCTTATCACATTCCCCTTTTCAAAATGAAGTGTGTGGCGGATCACCACCTAAACGGGCATTATCCACTCTTCCGTCCGTGGACAAATATCCAGCACCTTCCCTTTAAGGCACCTTCCCTTTAAGGCAGGAGTGGGCGGGGCCTCAGTGTTTACCCAGAGAATTCTGGGAGCTTTTCTGTTCAGCCATTTTGTGCCATGCAATGATTAAAAAGTCTCTTGTTTAACACACATGGATTCAGCCTTAATTCGTGTTTCGCGGCAGCCTCAACATTGGTGACCCCGACGCTCAGAACGTATTCCGAGCACTGCAATGGCGGACACGAACGCAGTTTCCGTGAAACTGCCGGAGTTTTGGGAAAACCAGCCCGAAGCCTGGTTTCTCCAAGCTGAATCGCGCTTCCGGCTGCAACGCATCACCACAGATGGGACGAAGTACGACTATCTCGTCACATCACTTGGTAGCGCCGCAGTTTTCAAGGTTTGGACAACGCTGCAGAACCCACCAGAGGAAGGCAAGTACGCACATCTCAAGACAGCGCTCCTTAAAAAATTTACGGCCTCGGCATATCAGCGAAACTGCCACCTCCTCGACCTTCCAGGCCTCGGTGATGCCTCACCGTCAGACCTCCTCTCCCACATGCTCTCCCTCACCGACGAGAGCCCACCCGGATCCCTCTTCCGCACGCTGTTCATCCGCCAGCTCCCTCTCAGCATCCGCCCAGCGATCGTGGCGTCCGGCCTCACGAACCTGGAAGCCCTGGCCGATGAGGCCGACGAGGCCGACAAGCTGCTGTCCGCTCACTCCAGCCGCGACATCACTCCGGACCTGGCAGCCAATGCCTGGGCGCGCCCCTCACCGGCCACCACGCGGCCACAAGGGCCTGCCACCAGGCCCACGGGGCCTTCACACCCCACTGTTACTACCACGCACGGTTCGGCGCCAGGGCACAACGGTGCACACCTCCCTGCTCTTTCAAGTCCGCCCCCGTACCAGCCCCCGCGATGGCCGTGGGCCACGCGGGCTCCCTGCTGTTCGTCACGGATGACAAAACCGGCCGCCGGTTCCTGTGCGACACTGGGGCTCAGCACAGCATCATCCCGGCCTCCTCCCTCGACATCCAAAAGGGCGAACGAGGACCGGCGCTAGCTGCTGCTAACAGCTCGGAAATCCGGACGTATGGCACCCGGACAGTCACCCTCGACCTCGCTGGTCACCGCTACCGATGGGAGTTCATCACTGCCAAGGTGCTCTCCCCTCTCATCGGCGCAGATTTCCTGTGCGCCCACAGCCTACTGGTAGACATCCCTCGTCACCGCCTCGTGGACATGAACACCATGTCCCCCATCCTGGGCGCCATGGCCCCCCGTCAACCCACCGACATGGCGTCACAGTGCCACGCCCGGGCCACGGATGACTACTCGGCACTCCTGGCCGAATTCCCGGCCCTTACCAATCCGACCTTCTCCGCGGAGGCCGCCAAACACGGGGTGGAACACTTCATCCCCACCACAGGCCCCCCAGTGTACGCCCACGCCCGCAGGCTGGACCCAGCCAAACTGGCGATCGCGCGGACCGAGTTTGCCACCATGGAACAGCTCGGCATCATCCGCCGCTCCAACAGTCCCTGGGCCTCCCCACTCCACATCGCCCCCAAACCAGGCGGAGGTTGGCGCCCCTGCGGGGATTACCGCCGCCTCAACGACGCCACCACCCCTGATCGGTACCCCGTGCTGCACATTCAGGACTTCTTGGCTAGACTGGCCGGCCGCTCAGTCTTTTCCAAGGTTGACCTGGTGAGCGGCTACCACCAAGTCCCCGTCCACCCGCGGACGTCCCCAAGACGGCCGTAATCACCCACTTCGGCCTGTTCGAGTTCCTGCGGATGCCCTTCGGCCTCAAAAGCGTGGCCCAGGCATTCCAACGGCTCATGGACTCGGTCCTTCGGGACCTGAAGTTCCTGTTCGTCTACCTGGACGACATCCTGGTAGCCAGTTCCTCCAAGCAGAAACATCTCGAACACCTTCGCATCCTGTTCGGGTGCCTCAGCGACCACGGGCTCATCCTCAGCCCAGCCAAATGCCAGTTCGGCCTGGACAAGATCGACTTCCTCGGCCACCACATCACCCATGCTGGGACCATTCCCCTGCCCACCAAGGTGCAGGCCGTCCAACAATTTCCCCGCCCCACCACCATCAAAGGCCGCCAGGAGTTCCTCGGATGGTAAATTTCTATAACCGCTTCATCCCCAAAGCGGCGTTCTTCATGAGGCCCCTGTATGAAGCCCTCCGGGGCAGGAGCGGCAAGATGGTGGTCAAATGGACGGCAGACGCGTCCGCCGCCTTCGATTCCACCAAGACCGCGCTCGCCAACGCCACCCTGCTCGCGCACCCATGGCCCAATGCCAGGGTAGCGCTCACCATGGACGCCTCCGACCACGCGGTCGGCGCCGTGTATGAGCAGTGGGTCGACGGCGCCTGGCAACCACTTGCCTTCTTCAGCCGCCAACTACGCCCCCCGGAGGTCAAGTACAGCACCTTCGACTGCGAGCTCCTCGCGCTGTTCCTGGCGGTCCGCCATTTCCGGGTTTTGCTTGAGGGCCACCCCTTCACTGCGTTTGTCGACCACAAGCCCCTGACACTCGCAATGGCAAAGACAACGGACCCCTGGTCCGCCAGGCAGCAGCGCCAGCTCGCGGCAGTGTCCGAGTTCACCACGGACATCCAACATGTCTCCGGCCGAGACAATGTGGTAGCCGACTGCCTCTCCCGCCCCGCCATCCACGCCGCACACCTAGCAGTCGACTACGCTCAACTCGCAGCAGACCAGATCACCGACCCTGATCTGCTCTCCGCACCCACCAACCTACCAGGGCTACGCCTGACTAACGTCGCCTGTGGCCCGACCGCAGTCACGGTCAAGTGCGACATATCCCTATGTCAACCTCGGCCCGTCGTCCCAGCGCCGCCGGGTATTCGACATTCTCCACAACCTCTCCCACCCCAGCGCCTGCGCATCCATCAAATTGGTAGCCAACCGCTTTGTCTGGCGCGGCCTTCGCAAGGATGTGCGTACTTGGGCCAACTCCTGCCTAGCCTGCCAACGGGCCAAGGTACAGCAACACACGAAAGCACCCCTCGAGGAGTTTACCGTCCCCTCGCGGAGATTCGACCACATCCACGTGGACATCGTCGGGCCCCTGCTGCTGTCGCAAGGCCACACGCACTTGCTGACCATCGTTGACCGCACCACACGCTGGCCTGAGGCAATTCCACTGATCTCTACCACCACCGCCGACATTGCCAGAGCCTTCGTCAGCACCTGGGTCACACGGTTCGGCATCCCCTCCGACATGACGTCGGACAGAGGTCCGCAATTTACCTCTGAACTCTGGACTGCCGTCGCACGCAATCTCGGGGTGACCATTCACCGCACCACAGCGTACCACCCCCAAGCCAACGGACTGTGTGAGCGGTTCCACAGATCCTTGAAGGCATCTCTTCGAGCCAGCCTCCAAGACGGCGCCTGGACCGACCGACTTCCGTGGGTCCTCCTCGGCCTGCGCACCGCGGTTAAAGACGACCTCCATGCATCGGCAGCAGAGCTCGTGTACGGTCAGCCGCTGCGCGTACCCGGCGAGTTCCTGCCCACCGCCACGACACCCTGATCAGCCGACCAGCAACGCCACGACTTCGCCTCACCGGCGCTGCAGTTCGCCCCGGTGCCCATTGCTCGACACGGCGAATCCACCTCACACGTCCCACTAAGCCTGCACCAGGCACGGTTTGTTTTCGTCCGGCACGACGCCCACCGCGGACCCCTTCAACCCCCGTACGACGGGCCCTACAAGGTGCTACAGGCTGGGGACAAATTTTTCACCCTGCAAGTGGGCGACAGGACCGAAAAAGTGTCGGTTGACCGACTCAAGCCAGCACACTCGGAGCCCGGTGAGCAGGTCCCTGTAGCTCGTCCACCTCCACGCGGCCGACCTGCCCTCAAGCCGGTTCACCCGGCTGCTCCACGCCCGGCCGTTCCACGTCCACCGGCGTCCTACAAGAGCCGCTCCGGCCGGCCCATCAGACCGCCGCACCGTCTCGTCCACACCTCCTAAGCGGATTCTGGGGGGAGCTGTGTGGCGGATCGCCACCTAAATGGGCATAATCCACTCTTCCGTCCGTGGACAAATATCCAGCACCTTCCCTTTAAGGCACCTTACCTTTAAGGCAGGAGTGGGCGGGGCCTCAGGGTTTACCCAGAGAATTCTGGGAGCTTTTCTGTTCAGCCATTTTGTGCCATGCAGTGATTAAAAAGTCTCTTGTTTAACACACATGGATTCAGCCTTAATTCGTGTTTCGCGGCAGCCTCAACAAGTGCAACATTTCCATCATCAATTTAGAACAAAAATCATGGTTAGTCCCTCCATTACTTCCTCACTAACTGCCTTCAGTATTCTAGGTCCTGTATATTATCAATTTTAGCACCCTTAGCCCCTTAAGAACAGTTACCTTATAAATACATGTATCTATTGACTTCCCTTCTACTTACAACAAGCCACTGAAGACATTCTTCACTCTCCTCTGTAAATATTAAAATAAAGTATTCATTACCAACTCTGCCATTTTCTTTATTCTACCATAGTAATCTCACCTGAGTGGCCCCACCACCTCCTTAATGATACTCTTTTTCCTAAAATGTTTAGAAAAACCTTTGCTATTTCCATTTATATCAGCTGCAAGTTTTTTCGTGTTCTCTCTTGGCTCTCTAACTCTCTTTGCAGATTACGGTATTTCACACAAATCTATTTGAGCCGCCAGCTTTAATTTTGTAACATGCTTCAGTTTTAGACTTTATTTTCAGCCTTTATCCAACAGAACTACTGCCCTGATATAGACCCTTTTTATTCCTCATTGGAATGCTCCTAGACTGCTGTACCAATCTTGCACTTGAATATTTACCATTGTTGCTTCCCTGTTTTACCAGTTATCTTTTCCCTCCAATTTATCCAGACTAAGTTATCTTTCATGCTTCTGTAGTTTGGCCTTCTCCAATCAAACAGCTTTGTTTTTGGCTCTTTTTCCTTCTCTATTTTAACATAAAAGCACTTAAACATTACAACATTTGCTCCCACTATTTGGCCTTTAACAAGACTAAACAAAACTTAAGCACAAAACTATTATTGTATCAGGTAAGAGGAAGTTTTGCAGAAGTGCTAGATGCTGCAGTAGTGAGAGGTCGGAAAAAATCTTCAGATTGTGCGTCCAATAAAAGTAATAACCAGGAGGACTTTCTAGTCCCAAGTATTGACAAATTATCCCAGACAAAACCGTACTAAGGAAATCAGTTGCCATACACTTTCAGTTTTATAGGGGGCAGGGAGAGAAAGGGAACATGGACTGAAATATAAAGTCATCTTTCTCTGTCCCATAATGCACAAAGATGAGAATTTGATAACTCTCAAGCACGTGATTTGTATGGCCTACTCCTGCTCCTACTTCTTATGTTCTCTCTGCAAGATTCTGAACCCAGTCTGATGAACAACCGCAACAATAGAAGACAGCAAATGAAATCTTAATATTTATGAAAGCGAGTGTGACGTAAAGCTGGAAATGAAAGACCCGTTAGCTGGCTAAAATTGAGCAGGACCTCCACACATACTTGTTTCTGCCAATCTGTGTCTAAGTTAATTGGACTTAGGTAAGGGGGCGCTACAGGGAGAGTTTGTGCACTCCATATCAGGCAACCGGAACTCTACTTGTGTGGATTTCCAAGTAGCTTGGTTTGGAGATACTTCAACATGGTGATGGCTTTCCACGCATGGCAAGACACCTGGTTGACCCCAAAATATAGAGGGGCAATGTTCGGCAACATTTAGATGAGCTACTAGTGCTCATCTCAGGGGTATAGGGTGTAGTTGACATGGATTTAGAATAATTACATTTTGCTCAGTAGTCTGCTGGAATTCTCTGAGGTGAGGGCATATTATATTATTTGGATTTTTTAGAAATCATTTAAGACATTCTACATGAGACTTATAAAGATTATTATAGATAGCGCACAGTGCGGGTAAAAGCAGTTTCTAAAGCCACTGCATTGCTAGAAAAGGAGGGGGTAGAGAAGAGAGACAAAGACCCTGTTGCATGGAGAAGAAAGGAAGGCAAGTCCGTTACGAAGAGGGATGTGATTTTTCCCATCTAACGTTGTAAATTGTAGTACAGGAAACTCTTTATTAACCGGCACCCAAATATCCGGAAATCTCTCTTAACCGGCAAAATTCTTGAGTAGGTAACCGGGGTTTTCCTTCATCTCTCCTTTAAAAATAACTTTAAAAAAAACCCCCGAGGCGTTTGCCTTGTATCGGAGCGTGTAGATTGGGAGGGGAATGTGCAGCCCGGGTAGGCAGCGGACACAACAGATGGTCAACTGGCGGTCCCCGGGGAGACAGAGCTCCGAATGCAGGCGCATGTCAGTGTGTGTGAGGAGGAGTGTGGCAGGGGTGATTTCCGTCGGTTCGGAGGGAGGATGAGGTGGCTGTGAAAGTGGGAACTGGAACTGGTTGCAGTCTTTGGCAGCACGGAGGTATTCGTCAGTTCTACTCTGGCAGTAGTTTTTTGTGATCGATGATTAACAGGGAGGGATAAACAGCGGCTCTCGTACGTTGGGAGATATAACTCTCCGTTATCCGGACTTTTGGATTAACCGGCACCACGCCGGTCCCGTCGGTGCCGGTTAATAAAGAGTTTCCTGTAATATAGTGACGGAAAAAATAAATTGTTTTCTTCAAAAAGTGATGAGAAAAATATTACAATGATAAAAGTAATATAACCGATTTTTAACATCAGCTAATGCGATCCTGAACATTGTTTCCTTTCTGTTCAAGTTTTACTACTCAATGTCAAACATTTGATGAATTATCATGAATGGCCTAAGCTGCAGGATATTAAAGCTTCATTAATTTTTCAAGCTAATTTTATACTTTGAAAAATAACACCAACCATTTTTGTTTAAATTTCAAATGGCTTCATACAGAATAGAGATGTCTCTCCTGTAGAACAGCAATACAACCTTATGTAGAGCTGGAGCTCAGCAGGGGTCTTCCTGGGACTGAGGCCAAGATCATAGCACTGCCAGCGAGCTGAGCACTGCGGCCAAGGAATAGCAAAGGCATTCTTGGGGCTAAGACCAGGGTAAGCTGCAGGCCTGGCACTAGGGGTAATTAAATGTTTATAACACCTGAAGAACATAAGAAATAGGAGCAGGAGTAGGCCATTTGGCCCTTCAAGCCTGCTCCGCCATTCAATAAGATCATGGCTGATCTTCTACCTCATCTCCACTTTCCTGCACTATCCCCATATCCCTTGATTCCCTTAATATTCAAAAATCTATCGACCTCTGTCTTGAATATACTCAACGACTGAGCCTCCACAACCCTCTGGGGTAGAGAATTCCAAAGATTCACCACCCTCTGAGTGAAGAAATTTCTCCTCATCTCAGTCCTAAATGGCCAACCCCTTATTCTGAGACTGTGACCCCTGGTTCTAGACTCCCCAGCCAGGGGAAACATCCTCCCTGCATCTACCCCGTCAAGCCCTGTAAGAATTTTGTATGTTTCAATGAGATCACCTCTCATTCTTCTAAACTCTAGAGAATATAGGCCTAGTCTACTCAATCTCTCCTCATAGGACAATCCCCCTATCCCAGGAACCAGTCTGGTGAACCTTTGTTGCACTCCCTCTATGGCAAGTATAACCTTCCTTCGGTAAGGAGACCAAAACTGTACATAATACTCCAGGTGTGGTCTCACCAGGGCCCTATATAATTACAGTAAGACGTCTTTACTCTTATACTCAAATCCTCTTGTAATAAAGGCCAACATACCATTTGCTTTCCTAATTGCTTGCTGTACTTGCATGTTAACTTTTAGTGATTAATGTACAAGGACACCCAGGTCCCTCTGAACACCAACATTTCCCAATCTCTCACCATTTCAAAAATACTCTGCTTTTCTATTTTTCCTACCAAAGTGGAAAACTTCACATTTCTCCACATTATATTCAATTTGCCATGTTCTTGCCCACTCGCTCAGCCTGTCTATATCCCCTTGAAGCCTTCTTGCAACCTCCTCACAACTTACATTCCCACCCAGCTTTGTATCATCAGCAAACTTCGATATATTACATTTGGTCTCCTCATCCAAATCATTGATGTAGATTGTGAATAGCTGAGGTCCAAGCACTGATCCTTGCGGTACCCCACTAGTTACAGCCTGCCAACCCAAAAATGACCTGTTTATTCCTACTCTCTGTTTTCTGTCCGTTAACCAATCCTCAATCCATGCTGGCATATTACCCCCAATCCCATGAGCCCTAATTTTGTTTAATAACCTCTTGAGTGGCACCTTATCGAATGCCTTCTGAAAATCCAAATACACCACATCCACTGGTTCCCCCTTATCTATTCTGCTAGTTACAACCTCAAAAAACTAACAGATTCGTCAAACATGATTTCCCTTTCATAAATCCGTGTTGACTCAGCCCAATCCTATTATTATTTTCTAAGTGCCCTGTTATCACGTCCTTAATAATAGATTCTAACATTTTCCCTACTACTACTACACCTTCAAGGAAAGCTGAATATATTACATGGCCAGTCATAACATACATTATCCACCTCCATTGTTACTGGATAAGAAGTGGGTCCCAGACCAAGGAACAGGTGAGTCCATGGATGAAGCACATCTCTTGGAGCCACAATCATTAATCTTACAAAATGTTATGGTTACTCACCGCTGCCTGATCGCCCAGTGCTTGAACAGCCAAGTCCTTATTGGTTGACAGCACTGAAATATCATGACCAATGACAGAAAGTTCACATAGCACTCAAAAAGGATAGACTGTCAGCCATTATCTCAATATAGATCTATTTATAAAAGGAAAAATTCACTCTCCACACCCCTCCTCCCACTCTCAAGGGAAAAGAAGGACGGGGTAAAAGAAAGGAGGGGCCAGCAGGACAGAGAAGGATGGAAGAGGGAGCAGGGGAAGAGAGGGGCTGCAGAGTAGGAGAGAGGGGAGGGAGAGTAGAGGGAAGGCGCAATAGGGGAGGGGGATAGCGAATGGGAATGGAGAGCAAAGGCCTCAATTTTCCGCTAAATGGTCGAGTTCTCTTCCAATAGGCCCTGGGACCTCAATGCTGTCAAACACTGACAATTCATCTGTCAAACAAGCGCGGTGCATATGCCTTTAAGAAAACCGGCAGATGAAGCGTCATCAGCAGCAGGGCGGGCTTAACAAGGCCAATCAGGGCAAAATAGTGTCTGTTCGTCAGACGTCGCTGGGGGCAGGACTAGAACCCGGAAGGCAGCAGTCCCGCCCCCAACTCGTCTCGGTAAGTAAAATCCAGCCCAATGTCTCTAACTGAAAGAGAAATTATGCTTGGATCAAAAAATAACACTTAGCCATTATTTTTGGTTTTGAGAAATTCAGTAGTATACCTTTGAAAAGATAATTATTGCAGAAAGTGATCACAATCTGCACTACTTCACCGGGGTACAGCAGTGCAGTAATCCACTTTCCCTCTCTAGGATGGGCAATAAATGCTGGTCTTGCCAGCAATGCCAATATCGTGAGAATTAAAAAATAATTTTGAAAAAAAGAGTTTTATTAGTATACTTAAAAGGCTTCACAGAATAACGTTACATCTTCAAAAATACCATTCTTGTCGTCAACATCAAATATGCAACATGTTTCTTGCTGATGAGCCAAGCAGAGCTGGTATCTACCTCAGATGACCAGAAGGGTTGACAACGTGGAAGTCATGTCAAGTGATACACATTCGGAAGCAAAAAAAAGAAACTGAAATCATCAATATGCTGCAAGATTTACCCCTATCGGAAGATGGGATGACCAAGATTCAGGAAACTACTGGAGCAGATGAAAATCTTAAATTCTTGAGAATAATAAAAAAAATGGCCTGACACAAGAAAAAGGTGTCACCTCAGATTGCTGTGTATTTTAACGTTAGAGAAGAACCAGGCATACAGGATGGACACATACTCAAGGGACCTCGAGTAATCTACCACTCCATGAGAGAACGGATGAAGTACAAAGATCACTCAAGCCATATCGGAATTTAAGATTCGCTTTAGAGAGCCAAAGAAGTGATTTAATGGCCTCTTATGAATAACGACAGAAACATACATATCATGGTGCAGCAGATACCAGTAACTACAAGCCAAACAGCAAAAGAAGCCATTTATTAGCCACCAAATACAAGAAAAGCTTTGGAAGAAATTAGGGCATGATCAGTTTGAAGCTGATAAAAGAAACTCTCATGTACATAATTACTATTACTCTGATTTGTTTTTAAGTAGACAGACTGATAAAGGAGGGCTAGAAGTTATGGCCAACGTTCCCTCCAAGCTATGCAGCTGTTTGCCGGTCCCGTGCAGCCCGGGACCGGCTTTTCAAATGTGAAATTTTGAATGGGCCGTGCAGCCCCTTAACGGGGTTGCACACCAAAAAAATAATTAGGGGGAACATTGGTTATGGCCCTTGCCATCCATGAGTTTACTGTGAATGGTTGCATCGACATCATGTCCTTGACGGAAACCTGGTTGAGGGATGATGACACCTTTCCCCTTAATGAAGCTTCCCGGCCTAGCTATACCTTCCACACTCGCCCCACCCAAACCGCCACAGTGGCGATGTAGTCCTTATCACCAAATCACACCTTGGTCTGTCCCCCTACTACTCTGGTACTTTCTCCTCCTTTGAGCATCTCACCTTGTTCCACCCATCTCGCCTCTCATTTTAAATTCTCCTTCTCTATCACGCAGCCAAGTACCACGGCAAGTTTGTAACAGAGATATTCTTCACTGCTTTCCTCCCTCAGCTTCTGCACCGAACGACTTCTCATCCTCTGTGGTTTCAACCACCACTTCAACTCATCATGCTCTCTATCCTCTGAGTTCACTCCCCTCCTATCCTCCCCGAAATCTCTACCTCCATATAAACTCCCCTATCCTCAAGGTGTTCGGCGCCTTCCCGGATGCTTCTTCTCCACTTTGTGCGGTCTTGGGCCAGGGACTCCCAGGTGTCGGTGGGGATGTTGCACTTTTTCAAGGAGGCTTTGAGGGTGTCCTTGAAGCGTTTCCTCTGCCCACCTGGGGTTCTCTTGCCGTGTCGGAGCTCTGAGTAGAGCGCTTGCTTTGGGAGTCTCGTATCGGGCATGCGGACAATGTGACCCGTCCATCGGAGCTGATCAAGCGTGGTCAAAGCTTCGATGCTGGGGATGTTGGCCTGAGCGAGAACACAGACGTTGGTGCGCCTATTCTGCCAATGGATTTGCAGGATCTTGCGGAGGCAGCGTTGGTGGTACCTCTCCAGTGCTTTGAGGTGCCTGCTGTACATGGTCCATGTCTCTGAAGCATACAGGAGGGCGGGTATCACTACCG
Source organism: Squalus acanthias (assembly GCA_030390025.1). Lineage (NCBI taxonomy): Eukaryota > Metazoa > Chordata > Chondrichthyes > Squaliformes > Squalidae > Squalus > Squalus acanthias. Next base: position 5,237,017 of record CM059444.1, on the reverse strand, counting down.
CTGTGTAGACCATGAGCTTGGTGCTGGGTTTGAGGTCCTGGTCTTCAAACACTCTGTTCCTCGGGCGACCGAAGGCTGCACTGGCACACTGAAGGCAGTGTTGGACTTCGTCATCGACGTCTGCCCTTGTTGACAGTAGGCTCCCGAGGTATGGAAAGTGGTCCACATTGTCCAAGGCCTCGTCATGGATTTTGATAACTCTGGAGTTGATCAGCTTGTCGCCCGTTGGGACTCGGGACAGGGATTGTTCGAGGCTGGAGTAGAATTCCTCTTTGGTATCGTCTGTGGCTTCCAGTGTTGGGGCGTACGCACTGATGACCGTAGCGCACTGGTTCCAGGCTAGGGTGAGCCGTAGAGTCATGAGGCGTTCGTTTATTCCGCAAGGGGAGTCTCTGAGACGTCAACTAGCTCATTTTTTATGGCGAAGCCTACCCCATGGAGGTGACGTTCTTCTTCAGGTTTGCCTTTCCAGAAGAAGGTGTAACCAATGCCTTGCTCCTTGAGCTGGCCTTCCCCTGCCCACCGGGTCTCGCTTAGGGCGGCGATGTGTATGTCGAAACGTCCGAGCTCCCAGGCAACGATAGCAGTACGGCGTTCCCCATCCTCCTCCACCCTCACCTCCAACAAGTGCGAGGAGCTCATGGGCTTCTTTGATTACTTCCTTGTATCCCTCTCCACCCCCCCCCCTCCCCCCCTCCAAGTAACTTACAACAGCACTTTCAAATTCCTAACTGTCTAGCCTTTGGCCCTTCATTCATCACGACATTTCTACAGCTAGCGATCTGGTCAACACAACTTCACCTCTACCTTTGATGCCCTTGTCCTCATTAAAACCATTACTCTCTATCACCCTGGTCGTTCCCCTGGTATGGCCCTCGTCTCCACTCCCTTAAGTTCAAGTGACGTAGACTTGAACATCTATGGAGGACAATGGGTTTAACTATTCATCGCCCGATCTGGCTGGACCACATAAAGCACCATCGGGTCCTGCTTTCCTCTGCCAAAACTGGTCACTATTCCAGGATCATCTTGGAATGCAAAGATAACCCTTGGCTTTCTCTGCTCCACTACAAACCATCTACTTAAACTGCTCTCCCCTACCTCCTCCACCCTCACCTCCAACAAGCGCGAGGAGCTCATGGGCTTCTTTAGGACAAAGATTGAGACCATCTGTTCAGCTATCTCTGCCGCTTCCTTCCCTTCCCCTAGCCCACCGGGCCAAACTTCCCCTAAGATACTCCCCTGCCCTATCCCTGAACTCATATCTTTTTCTAGTTTCTCTCCCATCTCCCACCATACCCTCTCCAAGCTCAATCTTGTCCATGAAACCCACCTCCTGCTCCCTCGACCCTATTCCCACTAAACTGCTGACCACCCAATTTCCCTTCCTGGCCCCCATGTTAGCTGATATTGTTAATAATTCCTTCTCCTCAGGTACCGTCCCCCCTACCCTTCAAATCTGCCGCCATCAATCCCCTCCTCAATGAAAACACCCTTGTCCCCTGCAAACTACCGCCCCATCTCCAACCTCCCTTTCCTTTCCAAAGTCCTTGAACGTGTTGCCGACTCCCACATCCGTGCCCATCTTTCCCGCAACTCCATGGTTCAATCCCTCCAATCAGGTTCCCACCACCGCCACAGTACTGAAACGACCCTTATCAAAGTCACAAATTACATCCTATGTGACTGTGACCATAGTAAACTATCTCTCCTCATCCATCTCGACCTATCTGCAATCTTTGACACGGTTGAACACGTCATCCTCCTCAAGTGCCTCTCCTCCGTTGTCCAGCTGGGTGGACTGCCCTCGCCTGGTTCCATTCTTATCTATCCAGTCGTAGCCAGAGAATCACCTGCAATGGCTTCTCATCCCGCTCCCGCACTGTTACCTCTGGAGTCCCCCAAGGATCTGTCCTCGGCCCCTCTTATTTCTCATCTACTTGCTGCCCCACGGCGACATCTTCCGAAAACATGTCAGGTTCCACATGTACGCTGACGACACCCAGCTCTACCTCACCATCACCTCTCTCGACCCTTCCACTGTCTCTGATTTGTCACACTGCTTGTCCGACATCCAGTACTGGATAAGCAGAAATTTCTTCCAATATTGGGAAGACCGAAGCCATTATCTTCAGTCCCCGCCACAAACTCTGTTCCTTAATCACTGACTCCATCCCTCTCCCTAGCAACTATCTGAGGCTGAACCAGACTGTTTGCAACCTTGGTGTCGTATTTGTCACCGAGCTGAGCTTCTGACCACATATCTGCTTCATCACCAAGACCGCCTATTTCCAGCTCTGGAACATCGCCCGACTCCGATGTTGCCTCAGCTCATCTGCTGCTAAAAGCATCCACCATGCCTTTGTTACCTTTAGGCTTGATTATTCCAATGCTCTCCTGGTCAGCCTCCCATCTTCCACCCTCCATAAACTTGAGCTCATCCAAAACTCTGCTGCCCAAATCCTAACTCGCACCAAGTCCCGTTCACCCATCACCCCTGTGCTCGCTGACCTACATTGGCTCCCGGTCCGGCAACGTCTCAATTTTAAAATTCTCATCCTTGTTTTCAAATCCCTCCATGGCCTACAAGCTTTCAAGATATCTGTGCTCCTCCAATTCTGGCCTCTTGCACATTCCTGATTTTAATCACTCCACAATTGGTGGCCATGCCTTCAGCTGCCGAGGCCTCAAGCAATGGAATTCCCTCCCTAAAATGCTCCAACTCTCTCTACTCTTTTAAGATGCTCCTTCAAAAACTTACCTCTTTGACCAAGCTTTTGGTCATCAGTCCTAATATCTCATACGATAGCAAAATACTGCGGATGCTGGAAATCCGAAATAACAACAGAAAACGCTGGAAAAACTCAGCAGGCCAGGCAACATCCGTGGAGAGAGAAAGAGAGTTAACGTTTCAGGTCGAAACCCTTCGTCGGAACTGAGAGAGCAAGAAATAAACAGATAAAAATGCAAGGGGGAGGCTGGGGGGAGGAATAAAAGAACAAAAGGGATGGTCTTTAGTGAGTAGAGACATTGAGAGATGCTCAAGGCAAGACGAGATGGTAATGGGACAGGTTGAGAAACAAAAGGTAAGGTGTGAAATGCTGGCAGAATCAGAGACAGCTGCCGTGGGGGGAGAGAGAGAAAAAAAGGTAAAAGGCACGGACCAAAAGAGTGGATAAAATGTATACATATGTGGTAGGGGCCGGGGTTATGATCTGAAATTGTTGAACTCGATATTGAGTCCGGAAGGCTGTAAAGTGCCTAAACGGAAGATGAGGTGCTGTTCCTGGAGCTTACGCTGCGCTTCCGTGGAACAATGCAAGAGGCCGAGGACGGTGAGGTCTGAGTGAGCGTGGAGGGGTGAATTAAAATGACAAGCGACCGGAAGCTCGGGGTCACCCTTACGGACTGAACGGAGGTGTTCCGCAAAGCGGTCACCCAATCTGCGTTTGGTCTCCCCAATGTAGAGGAGACCACATCGTGAGCAGCGAATACAGTATACTAGATTGCAAGAAGTACAAGTAAATCGCTGTTTCACCTGGAAGGGGTGTTTGGGGCCCTGGAGAGTGGGAAGGGGGGGATGTATAAGGGCAGGTGTTGCATCTCCTGCGCTTGCACGGGAAGGTGCCGGGTGAAGGGGAAGGGGTGCTGGGGGTAATAGAGGAGTGGACTAGGGTGTCTCGGAGGGAGCGGTCCCTACGGAATGCTGAAAGGGGAGGTGAGGGGAAGATACGTTTGGTGGTGGGATCACGTTGGAGGTGGCGGAAACGGCGGAGGATGATCCGTTGAATGTGGAGGCTGGTGGGGTGAAAGGTGAGGACAAGGGGAACTCTATCGTGGTTCCGGAGGGAGGGGCCGGGGTGTCCACTCTTTTGGTCCGTGCCTTTTACCTTTTTTTCTCTCTCTCCCCCCACGGCAGCTGTCTCTGATTCTGCCAGCATTTCACACCTTACCTTTTGTTTCTCAACCTGTCCCATTACCATCTCGTCTTGCCTTGAGCATCTCTCAATGTCTCTACTCACTAAAGACCATCCCTTTTGTTCTTTTATTCCTCCCCCCAGCCTCCCCCTTGCATTTTTATCTGTTTATTTCTTGCTCTCTCAGTTCCGACGAAGGGTTTCGACCTGAAACGTTAACTCTCTTTCTCTCTCCACGGATGTTGCCTGGCCTGCTGAGTTTTTCCAGCGTTTTCTGTTGTTATTTCTAATATCTCATATGGCTTGGTGTCAAATTTCATTCCTTGTGAAGTGCCTTGGGACATTTTACTACATTAAAGGAACTGTATAAATGCAAGTTGTTGAAAATGCATGTTGTTGTTTTACCATCACCCCTGTTCACAGCTGAAGTTGTTGAGAGGAAGCCCATCAGGCACTGATTTTCTAAGATACTACAGAAAGGGAAGGCATCCGAATAGATTTCTTTAGATTTACTGCACAATGTATTTCTATTTAGGATGATGTTCTTAGCACATTGGCATCACAGTGTACAACCTCACAAAGATAGTATCATCAGTAGTTTCTCTAATATTTTAAAGCAGGGCATTTGCTTCCAGTGTGGTTCAGTGAGTTGAAAAGCTGCCCAAGATTGGCAGTTGCTTACAAATACTTTAAACTTGCAGTTGAAGCTCTGAGCAACAGGAACTCAAAAAACAGCAGAGCAGCAAGAGAAGTATTTTATTCGCTTTGAGGAATATCATTGATGCTGAATATTGAATGAGATTTGCGAAGATTCTCCGCTTTTAAAATATTCAACTCTTTCAATTTTGCAAAAATAATTTTCTGTATATTTCTTAAGATTAATGTTGTAAAAAGTAACCACAAACATTCACACAACTGCGCCTATGTGAAGCGATCTTGACTTTTTCTGTGTCATCTTCTCATGGCATTGCTGCCTCCCTGGGCTACCTGCTTCAGCTTCATAGCTTCAGGGCAGCACTGCACCAGTTCTTGGGCACAGTTCAATCCAGCACGATACTAGCAGCCACCAGCTTTACACAGCAAGCCCTCTGCCACTCTCATGTCCACACACAGACAAGCAACTCAAAGACTTGGAGCGCAGGAAGTGGAATGTGAGGCCAATGTTTCCTCTCAGATGCAAGACAAGGTAGATAGTAGCCTGGCCAGAAGTAAAAACCAAAGCAGCAACAACACAGAAGTGATGGGCCACTGAGGATTTAAACAGTCCCTGAATCAGCTTCCAGGCTCACATGCAAAGGGACCTGGAAAAACTAATGTCCGCTTCAAAACTATTCATACACAAGACCAAAAAAACAAACTGAATTGTAGAACATGATCCCAAAATGCTAACAAAAATGTTAAATTTCCAATGAAAAGAAGTTAAAACTTAGTAGTCGCATTGAAGCAGTGGACTTGCTTATAGGTTTTTAATCAAGTTTTTCTTTCAGTTGTATGTTCTTTTTTGAGTTTTTAAAGCTGTTCATCAACTTATCCAGGTTTTGTGGGTTGGTGTGCAATAGAAAAATAATGGTCTTAAAATTGCAAAGGCATTATTCGGAAAAAGCATATGATTCTGGCGCAGACCCTCACATTGCTCTTCTGGACTGGTACAATTCAGCAAGTGAGGCATTGGACAGCTCTCCGCTATTGCAAGCCAACTATGTCACCATTCAGCCAACAGACAAAGGGATACACAAGTGCAACAAGTGGATATTCGATTCTACAATATAAATACTGAAGATGAGAAGGTGCTTCAGAGTAACAGGTGATACCTGCGGAAAACCGAGCTATCACTTGCAGAAAAACCATTGCGTCACAAGTTTACCTGAGCAGCAAGTCCACAGAATACAAACCACAGCCACAACAACAGAGTACAGCAGAAGAAATGACCCTGACCGGGAACCAATAAAGCAGTGAACCAACACACCAATTGGAAACTGTGATGTAAAGGGCACGTGACAAGTGTGCTACCCTAATAACAAGGAGTGATACAGTAGCACCCTTAACAACAATTTTATCTCTGTGACAAAAACAGAAAATGCTGAAAACACTCAGCAGGTCAGTCAGCATCTATGTTAATGTTTCAGGCGTCACTTCTGAAGTAGGGTCTATACCTGAAAAAATAACTTCTGTTCTCTCCACATATGTTGACTGACCTGTTGAATGTTTCTGGCATTTCCTGTTTTTCTTTCAAATTACCACCATCTTCATTTTTCTTATCTGTCAGTGACTTTGAACTGTTATTAGTAGAATTACTGGACCTCGTAACTGATATAGATTTATGGTTATTGTGGAAGTGTTATTTAAAAGCTTATTTTCTTTTGAGGAGGAAGGTGCATCAATATAGTCAAGTAGATTAAATTCCTTAATATTCCTCTGACCTGGAGGTTTCTGTATGATTCACAGCTGCACGTAGTTAAGTTGAAATGACTGATCAATAAACAGCACATGTTTTGAATCTTTTATATTTTCTAGTTAGTTACCAACTGACCTTAATATCACAGAATGCATTTCTTTTTCTCTACGGAAAAATTGAAGAGGATTTTCAGTTTTAACTTGGCTGGAAGATGAAATTGATTGTCTGCCGTCCATGTCAAATTCAGGTAAAAATGTTCTCTTCCGAGAAAGACACTGAACCATTTTTGAGGTTTCAAAGTTTTTTTTTTTGCTTTTGTATGCTCTTCTTCGAAAATAGCGTCAGGGGATCCATTACGTTCACCTGAGAGGGCAGACGGGGCCTGAGTTTAACGTCTCATTCAAAAGACGGCACCTTTGACAGTGCAGTACTGGAGTGTCAGCCAAAATTATGTGTTTAAGTCTCTGAAATGGTACTTGAACCCTAAACCTGATGAACCAGAGGCGAGAGTGCTACCACTGAGCCACAGCTGACACAAATTGCTTTGGCTTTAGTTTACTTGACTTCAGCTGTAGAAGTAAGGAAGGTACATTGTATGCACCAAGTCCGCTCGATCAGCAGTCATACAGACCCAGTCCCAGGCTTTTGTGGTTGCCAGTGTCCTTCTTGTGGCTGAATGTCTTGGCCCAATCACTCATAGCACAGATGCCATCAGCCACTCTAACTTGGTCACTATCACCCTTTGTTGTAAGTACACCCTCTAGTCCAAGGCAACAACAGTGCTCTTTTAACACAAGTTAATTAGCCAGCGGTCCAAACTTTCCCAGTGATTTTGCAATTGGAAAGCAAAGGATGCAGCAAGCTATTCATCACTACATGATCAATTGCTGTGCCTCTCTGAAACTCCTGCTGATGCCATGGAATTAGTAAACCCAGAAAAGAATAGGAGAGCATCCCTGCCAGAAATGGCGAGCACCAGCTTCGAAATTCCAAGACGAATGTGTTCCAATCACCTGGAAGGACTAATCTGATTGAGAACACATATTTCCATTTCCCATTTCCAGCCCAGATCTCAATCTAAGACTTTCAGGATAGTTTTGTGTTATGCACTCCATTCATAGTTGAATGGTGGTTGATTTTTTTCAGCATAAAATTACTTAGGATTCTTAATGGAAATCTTCACCTCATGTCTGTATCAGGATTTGATTGCAAACTACCGCCCCATCTCCAACCTCCCTTTCCTCGCCAAAGTCCTTGAACATCTTTTCCGCAACTCCATGTTTGAATCCCTCCATTCAGGTTTCCGCCCTGGCCACAGTACCGAAAAAGCTCTCATCACAGTCACAAATGACTTCCTTTGTGACTGTGACAAAGGTAAACTATCCCTCCTCGTCCTTCTTGACTTGTCTGCAGCCTTTGACACGGTTGACCACTCCATCCTTCTCCAACGCCTCTCCACTGTCATCCAGCTGGGTGGGACTGCACTCGCCTGGTTCCATTCTTATCTATCAAATCGTAGCCAGAGAATCACCTGCAACAGCTTCTCTTCCCACTCCCGCATCGTTACCTCTGGTGTCCCCCAAGGATCCATCCAAGGCCTCCCCTCCTATTTCTCATCTACATGCTGGCCCTTGGCGACATCATCCGAAAACACAGCATCAGTTTCCACATGTTGTAAGGGTAAAATTAATTATAATAATGTAAGAGCAAATCAGTTGTAATGCTTAAAGTTAGTTGAACTGCTTAAAGGACTAGAGTAAAGGTCAAAGTATCTCCTGAAGGCCACAAGCCGATGGAGACAGGGGTATAATTAAATAAAAATCTGCTTGCTTGGTCTGCGGTATAGATAATACAGACACTGCAGAACAAAACGTGAATCATTGTTGTCTATAATAAACTAACCTCGAATGGTGTCCAATCACCAACAGACAACTCAGGTTGACCGAAGCTATGATGGAGCAAGAATAAACCTTGCAGCCCAGATGGCTAACCACCATTAGACAAAAGCAGAACTAGAGAATGGGTTTCGCTAACATTGTAAGATTCTAATCAGGTTGTTTTTAGAGACCCTGACTAAGAGTCACTCATGATGTAATAACTGCTGATGTTTGTACTTTCTGGCTTCTTGAAGTGTATAAAGAAGCTTGGCTGCTACTATTAAATTGAGAAGCTGGTCACTAGACTGCGGGGGCTATGACTCTGCTCCCAAAGCGCTTTGAATAATAAACTGTGATCTTTTGCTTTGAGACAGACTTGAGTGAATTTATTTTTCACCAACACATGTACGCTGACGATACCCAGCTCTACCTCACCACCACTTCTCTTGACCCCTCCACGGTCTCTAAATTGTCAGACTGCTTGTCCGACATCCAGTTCTGGATGACCAGAAATGTTCTCCAATTAAATATTGGGAAGACCGAAGCCATTGGCCCGTAATTTCCGATAGGAGGCATCCTGCGTGCGGATGCCTATGGGGAAAAAATCTATGCCCTTACCCGAGGGCTCCAGAGGTCCAGATTCTTCCACTCCTGGGCCTCTCCTGGTGCGCGCGCGCGCAAAGGCTCGTGTATAGTTTTTTTATTGCCTCTGATTCCCCTCCCTCCACGCCCCCCACCTCCCGCACTTTTCAATTGCTCTGGGAAAGTGGCTAACATACTTTATAGACGCACTGTATATTTAATCATAACATGAAAGTATAAATCTATCCAATCCTTTTTCAAGAAATGTTTGTGATGAGAAAGTTCTGAAATTAAGAGTTAAAAGTCACCAAAATGTCAGAAGCGGGGTGATCAGGCTGAAATCATTGGGTCATTGGTGTTGTCCTCCCTGGTTTTAGCCACTATAACGAAATGGCCAATTGCCACACTTAATTTGACTGCAATTTTCTCTTTTTTCCCCAATATGCTAATTAAATTGGTCCTGAGATGTTGGCAGTTATTTGCTATCACAAGATATAATGTAATAAAACTTTGTCATTGCTAGAATTCTTTGCTGTTTACTTTAATGTTTGCACTCCCACTGACTGGAGTATGTAGCTTCTGTCGGTTTTGACGCTCATGCAGGGACATGGAAATAATATTTTCATACTGGTTCAGTTGGCAAGTGTATCGTTATTCACCTGTAACATTCTTTTACTGCCGGTTGTGGCTTTGTTGTTACTGATGCATGGTACATTTTCTACCTTACCATGCAGGTCAGTGTACAGTGAATGGTAAGAAATGTAAGTTTTAAACCCCAGCAAGCTGTTACCACTTGGTACAAATACTTTGTTCAGTTATATTACATTGTTTCAGTGTATTTCATCACCCATGGTGCTTTCTGATCCAAAAACGAACCCACTACTCTCATGCCAATTAGGAATTGAAATCCTGGAGACGTACATCAGAACATAAGAAAAAGGAGCCGGAGTAGGCCATTCAGCCCTTCGAACCTGCTCCTCCATTCAATAAGATCATGGTTGATCTTCTACCTCATCTCCACCTTCCTGTACTATCCCCAAATTCCTTGGTTCCCTTAGTATCCAAAAATCTATCGATCTTTGTCTTGAATATACTCAACGAGTGAGCTTCCACAACCCTTTGAGTAAAGACATTTCTCCTCATCTCAGTCCTAAATGGCCGACCCCTTATTCGGAGACTGTGACCCCTAGTTCTAGACTCTCCAGCTAGGGGAAACATCCTCCCAGCATCTATCCTGTCAAGCCATTAAGAATTTTATATGTTTCAATGAGCTCACCTCTCATTCTTCTAAACTCTAGAGAATACAGGCCTAGTCTACTTAATCTCTCCTCATAGGACAATTCCCCCGGCCCACCATCCCAGGAATCAATCTAGTGAACCTTCGTTGCACTCCCTCTAAGGCAAGTACAGGAAACTCTTGTTTATCCGGCACCCAAATATCCAGAATTCTCACTTAACCGGCAAAAATCATCCTCCGAAAACTCCTCTCAAATAACCGGCAATGTTGCCGAGTCGCAGTCCGAGTCTCCACGAACGCCGAGTACTCCGAAAACTCCTATCAAATAACCGGCAATGTTGCCGATCCCAAGTCCGAGTCCGAGTCCGCGAACGCCGATTTAGTCAGTAGGGGTAGTTTTCAAAAGTGCCACTACTCGGCCTCCTGGCGCTGTCGGAAGTCCGAAACACTGCAGTAGCAGGAGTTGATTCTCCCGCGCTGCCTGGAGTCTCTTCTGATCAGCCATTTTGCTGTGTGTCTCCCACGATGCTGGTAGTCTCTTCTGATCCACCATTTTGCAGTGTGTCTCCCACGATGCTGGTACTGTAGTCTCTTCTGATACACCATTTTACTGTGTGTCTCCCACGCTGCTGGTACTGTAGTCTCTTCTGATACACCATTTTACTGTGTGTCTCCCACGCTGCTGGTACTGTAGTCTCTTCTGATACACCATTTTACTGTGTGTCTGCCACGCTGCTGGTAGTCTCTTCCTAGCCACCATTGTTCTGTGTGTCTTTCCATCTTCATCGGCAATTATCTCCTCCATCTTGCATTATGGAATTCCCAAAAGCTGGTCCAAGCAAAAGGAAGAGAGTGGTCTTAACTTTAAAACAGAAAATTGAGATATGCCAACGGCTAGAAAGGGGAGAGAAGCGTATCAACATTATGAATGAATTCAAAATCGGTTCGTCAACAATCTACGACATCAAATCGCAGAAGGATAAGCTGCTCAAGTTTTATTCAAGCTCGGAGACATCTAAGAGTGTAGAGAAACGGCGTACGCTTCGTAAGCCTAAGCTTGAAGAGCTGGATACCGTGCTTTATGAATGGTTTTCTCTTAAGCGTTCAGAGGGTGTTCCAATTTCCGGACCCATGCTAATCGAGAAAGCGAAGGATTTCTACGAAAGGATGGAGCTCACTGACAAGTGTGCTTTCTCCGAGGGATGGCTAACGTGCTTCAAGTTACGGCACGGGATACGACGACTTGATATTTCCGGGGAGAAGAAATCAGCTGATCACGACGCCGCAGAAGAATACTGCGATTATTTCAATTGGATTGTGCAGCAACATGATTTGTCGCCAGCACAGATATACAATGCCGATGAAACTGGCTTGTTTTGGAGGTTTTTGCCAGAATCAACGCTTGCTGGGGCTAGTGAGGCTAATGCTTCAGGTGACAAGAAAAATAAAGATCGTGTAACCGTGCTAACATGTGCGAACGCTGCTGGATCACACCGGGTTAAACTTCTTGTTATCGGGAAGTATAAAAATCCCCGTGCATTTAAAAATGTGAGGCACTTACCTGTTGAGTACAAAGCTCAAAGAAATGCTTGGATGGATAAGGAAATCTTCTCCGATTGGTTCCATCATATTTTTGTTCCATCTGTGAGGGAACATTTCCGCAAAATAGGGAAACCTGAAGATAGCAAATGCATTTTATTGCTTGATAATTGCAGAGCCCATCCGCATGAATCCGAGTTGGTTTCGGGAAATATTTTCACCATTTATTTGCCACCAAATGTAACTTCTCTCATCCAACCCATGGACCAGGGCGTTATCCAAAATCTGAAGTGTCATTACAAGAAAGACTTCCTACGTAAACTGATAAGCCAAGATGACAATATTCAAGCATTTCAGAAGGAATACAATATTAAAGATGCCATCTATAATGTTGCATGTTCCTGGAAATTGGTGAAAGGTCACACTCTGAGGCAAGCCTGGCGCAAATTGTGGCCTTCTGTAATGTTTGCTGAAGGTTCTTCTTCAGAGGAGGAATTTCATGGGTTCAGTGTTCGTCCCAAGAAGAGTACAATAATGGAAATGGCTGGCATGGTGAAAAATGCAGGCCCAGCAAACCCTCTACGTCACCTCAGTGAAAGTGATATCGAGCAGTGGGTTGATGCAGATAGAGAAGTTGGTGTTGTGCATATGCTAAGTGATGATGAAATAATTGAGAATGTTTTGAATCCAAAGAAAGAAAAGGAAAGTGAGATGGAAAGTGAAGAGGATGAGATTTCTGAAGAAGAGAAGATTTCTTGGGCTAAAGCTGCAGAAGGATTATCGACATTCCTCAAATTTGCTGAAAGGCAGACTTGCTACTCTGCACAAGAAGTTATGCAACTCCATATTCTGCATTCCACCTTTCTACAGAAAAGGCAAGAGTCCACTAAGCAAACCGACATCCGCAACATGTTTAAGAAAGCTTCCAAAAGAGTCGCAGCAGCGGAAGTGCCTGAAGAATCTGTGGCATCGGTGGAACTGCGTGATCCTGATGACCCAGCTGGCACGGATATTTCTGATGAACCAGATGACTTGGAATAAGTGTACAGTCAACTACAGTACTGTAGACAGTCGTTTATAAGTTTTGTTTTACTGTTAAGTAATTAAAGAGTTATGGATTACCCTCAACTGGCACCATCCATTTAACACAACATTCTGTAGGTGAGTACCCAAATACTGTATACTGCACATTTCTTGATTTTTTTATTTTTCTTTGTTAAAAATAGCCTCGGTAGATATAATTCTCCGTTATCCGGAACTTTCGATCAACCGGCACCACGCTGGTCCCGTCGGTGCCGGATACCAAAGAGTTTCCTGTATATACTTCCTTAGGTAAGGAGACCAAAACTGGACACAGTACTCCAGGTGTGGTCTCACCAAGGCCCTATGTAATTGCAGTAAGACTTCTTTACTGTTATACTCCAATCTTTTTGTAATAAAGGCTAACATTTGCTTTCCTAATTGCTTGCTGTACCTGCATGTCAACTTTCTGTGAATCTGGTACAAGGACACCAAGATCCCGCTGAATACCAACATTTCCTAATCTCTCACCATTTAAAAAAAAATTCTGCTTTTCTATTTTTCCTACCAAAGTGGATAACTTCACATTTCTCCACATTATATTCCATCTGCCATGTTCTTGCCCACTCACTTAGCCTCTTTGCGTCCTCCTCACAACTTACTTTCTCACCTAGCTTTGTCTCATCAGCAAACTCGGATACATTACACTCGGTCCTCTCATCAAAGTCATTGATATAGATTGTAAATAGCTGAGGCCCAAGCACCGATCCTTGCGGTACCACACTGCCAACCCGAAAATGACCTGTTTATTCCTACTCTCTGTTTTCTGTCCATTAACCTATCCTTTATCCATGCTAATATATTACCCCCAACACCATGAGCCCAAATTTTGTGTAATAACCTCTTGTGTGGCACCTTATTGAATGCTTTTTGAAAATCCAAATACACTATATCCACTGGTTGCCCCTTATCTACACTTCTAGTTACAACCTCAAAAATTCTAACAGATTTGTCAAACACGATTTCCCTTTCATAAATCCGTGTTGACTCTGCCCAATCATATTATGGTTTTCTAATTGCCCTGTTACCACGTACCTAATAATCGATTCTAACATTTTCCCTACTACTGATGTCACATTAACTGGTCTGTAGTTCCCTGTTTTCTCGCTCTCCCTCCTTTCTTGAATAGTGGGATTACATTTGCTACCTTCCAATCCATGGGGACCGTTCTAGAATCTATACCAATGCATCCACTATCTCTGTAGCCACTTCTTTTAAAACCCTAGGATGTAGGCCATCAGGTCCAGGGGATTTGTCAGCTTTTAGTCCCATTAATCTGTCCAGTACAATTTCTTTACTAATACTAATTTCTGTATGTTCCTCATTCTCACTTGACCCCTGGTTCCCCACTATTTCCGGAATGCTTTTTTGTGTCTTCTTCCGTGAAGACCGATACAAAGTATTTGTTTAATGTTGCTGCCATTTCCTTATTGCCCATTATAATTTCTCCTGTCTCTGCTTGTAAGGGACAATCTGTATTTATGTCTCTTGCTAGTTTACTCTGATATTCTATTTTCTCAAACTTCATCAATTTCTTGGTCATCCTTTGCGGAATTCTAAAATCCTCCCAATCCTCAGGCTTACTACTCTTTTTGGCAACATTATAAGCCACTTTCTTTAATCTAATACTATCTTTAACTTCTCTTGTTAGCCACGGTTGGACCACTTTTCCAGTGGGGTTTTTATTCCTTAAGGGAATGTATTTTGTTATGCATTATGAATTATTTCTTTAATTGTTTGCCATTGCTTATCTACCATCATATATTTTAATCTAGTTTCTCAATCTACCTTAGCCAACTTGCTCCTTAGACCAATGTACTTTGCTTTGTTCAGATTTAAGACCCTAGTTTCGTATTTAACTAAATCACTCTCAAACTCAATAGAAAACTCTCACGTTATGATCACTTTTCCCAGAGGCTCCTTTACTACAAGGTTATTAATTAACCCTGTCTCATTACACAATACTAGATTAAAATAGCCTGTTCCCTAGTTGGTTCCTCGATAAATTGATCTAGAAAACTATCCTAAATGCATTCCATGAACTCGTCCTCCACACTATTACTGCAAATTTGGTTTGCCCAGTCTATATGAAGATTAAAGACCCCATGATTACCGTATTACCCTCATTACATGCACCTCTAATTTCCTGATTTATACTGTGCCCGACACTATAACTACTTGCAGGGCTACAGACCAAGAGCTGGGAAGTGGGATTAGGCTGGATAGCTCTTTGCTGGCCGGCGCGGACACGATGGGCCGAAATGACCTCCTTCCGTGCTGTAACTTTCTATGATTCTATGACTCAATGTACTGTCAGGGGGCCTATAAACAACTCCCACCAGTGCTTCCTGCCCTTTGTTGTTTCTTAGCTCCACCCAAGATTCTACATCTTGATTTTCCAAGCTAAGATCCTTTCTCTCTACTGTCTTTATCCCATCCTTTATTATCATGGCTACCACCGCTCATTTTCCATTTTGCCTATCTCTTTTAAAAGTCAAGTATCCTGGTATATTTAGTTCCCAATCTTGGTCACTCTGCAACCATGTCTCCGTAATGGCTATTGCATCAAACCCATTTATTTCTACCTGTGCCATTAATTCATCTGTTTTGTTGCGAATGCTTCACGCATTCGGATATAGTGCCTTTAGCATTAACTTTTTTCTATTTTTTCCTGATGTCACCTCAGTCATTAATGCCCTATTACCTTTGTTAAGCCCTCTGTCCCTTCCGGACCCACTCCGCTATTTTTACCCAATCGCTACTCTGCTCTACAGCCTTGACATTTCTCTTCCTGCTTTTGAATTTACCCTTTTCTGAATCCTCCCACCCCTCCCCTCCACTTCATTAATTTAAAGCCCTATCTACCGCTCTAGTTATTTGATTCGCCACGACACTGGTCCCAGCCTGGTTTAACTGGAGCCCGTCCCAACGGATCAGCTCCCTCTTTCCCTAGTAGTGGTGCCAGTGACCCATGAATCGAAATCCCTGCCTCCCACAGCACTCTTTGAGCAACGCAATTAACCTTCTATTTTGTTTGTCCCGATGCCAATGTGTGCGTGGCTCAGGTAACAATCCAGAGATTATTTCCTGTGAGGTTCTGCGTTTTAATTTTGACCCTAGCCCCTCAAACTCTCTCAGCAGAACCTCATTCCTAGTTCTACCTATGTCATTGGTTCCTACATGGACCACAACAACTGAATCCTCCCCCTCCGACTCCAAGTTCTTCTCCAACCACGAAGAGATATCCTTAACCCTGGAACTGGGCAGGCAACACAGCCTTCGGAACTCCCGGTCGCGGCTGCAGAGAACAATATCCATCCCCGACTATACTGTCCCCTACCACTACAACATTCTTTTTCACATACCCCCACTTGAATGCCCTCCTGTACCTCGGTACGATGGTCAGTTTGCTCATCCACCCCGCAGACTTTGCCTCATCCATACAGGCAGCAAGAACCTCGTAACTGTTGGATAAAGGCAAAGGCCGAGGCTCCTCCAGCACTGCTCCTGGGGTTCCCTCATGTCACACCCTCATGTCCCTGACCACTAACCAGACCTGTACCACTACCTAACCTAAGGGGTGTGACTGGCTCCTGGATGAAAGTGTATAGGTAACTCTCCCCCTCCCTGATGCTCCGTAATGTCTGCACCTGGGACTCCAGCTCAAAAACTCTGAGCTGAAGTTCCTCGAGATGCAGACACTTGCTACAGATGGGGTTGTCCAGGATCGTGATGCTCTCTACAAACTCCCACATGCGGCAGTTGCGGCACACCTCCTGCACTTCCATCCCTATCCAACCTTGTTTTATTTATTTAATTATTTAAAGTTTATGTATTTAATCAACCTAGCTTTTTAGTTTCTTTAAACTAATTAACCACTCTGTGTGTCAGCCGATACTGTTGACTTTTATACACCTTTGAGCCACACCCAAGTTAAAAGAGCTTACTCACCTTCCTGCTCTCAGTAATTAGCCCCTATTCAGGCTATCACTTACAGTTGATTGACTGTTAACTGCCACTGACAGGCAGTTTTTGTTAACTGTTGACTATGTTGCAGTTTGTTCTACAGTTTTTGAAGTTCGAAGTTAAATTCAAAATGTTAAACTAAATTTCAGTTTGAGCCTTACTCACTCACTACTTACCAGAGAGTTCCATTCTCACCAAATTCCCAACATTTACACTCTGTTTATGATGCACTCTGTTTCTGACCACTATGTCTGTAAGCCTTTATGGCACAGTCTGAAATCACCACCCACCTCAGCCATTGCCATCTCTGGTACAAAGGCTTATTTAGGCAATATTATTTCAATATTGAATTTCATATTAGACATTTGGTAACAATATCCTTGAAAACTATATGAATAATAAGTGTTCATCATACTGTTTCGCTCTCTTATATTTGTCTCCCCCTCAATATAGCTTGGCACGCTGAGTAAATGTTACAGAACAAGAAATATGCTTAGACATATGGTCATTCATGTATATTAGCTAATGTCCTGTGGCAATGCTCACAGCGAGTTGGACATTTTATAAAAATAGGGGTATTTTGCCAAGTAGTGTTTACAAAAAATAATAAGCGAAGTACATCGGATTACATAGGATATATGACACAGCAACAGGCCATTTGGCCCAACCAGTCCTTGCCGGCGTTTATGCTCCGCTCCAGCCTCCTCCCGTCTTTCCTCATCTAACTCTATCAGCATAACCCTCTATTCCCTTCTTCCTCATATGCTTATCCAGCCTCTCCTTAAATGCATCTATACTATTCGCCTCAACCACTCCCTGTGGTATCGAGTTCCACATTCTCACCACACTCTGGGTAAAGACGTTTCTTCTGAATTCCCTATTTGATTTCTTGGTGACTATCTTATATTGATGGCCTCTAGTTATGCTTTTCCCCACAAGTAGAAACACTCTCTCTATATCTACTCTATCAAAACCTTTCATAATTTTAAAGACCTCAATTAGGTTACCCCTCAGCCTTCTCTTTTCAAGCAAAAGAGACCCAGCCTTTCCTGATAGGTATACCCTCGCATTTCTGGTATCATCCTTGTAAATCTTCTCTGCACCCTCTCCAGTGCCTCTATATCCTTTTTATTATGTGGTGACCCAAATTGTACACAGTACTCCAAGTGTGGTCTAACCAAGGTTTGATACAAGTTTAGCATAATTTCACTACTTTTCAATTCTATCCCTCTAGAAATAAACCCTAGTGCTTGGTTTGCTTTTTTTTATGGCCTTATTAACCTGTGTCGCTACTTTGTGATTTGTGTATTTGTACTCCGAGATCCCTTTGCTCCTCTACCCCACCCAGACGCGCACCCTCCATGTAATAAGTGACCTCCATATTCTTCCTACCAAAATGGAACACCTCACATTTATCTGTGTTGAATTTCATTTGCCAATTATATGCCCATTCTGCAAGTTTATTAATGTCTTCCTGTAATTTGTTGCAGTCCTCCTCAGTATTGACTATCCCCCCCCAATTTGGTGTCATCCGCAAATTTAGAAATTGTGTTTTTGATTCCAAAGTCTAAATCGTTAATACAAATTGTGAACAGTGGTCCCAGCACTGATCTTTGTGGAACACCACTACCCACCTTCTGCCACTGTGAATAGCTACCCTTTACCCCTACTCTCTGCTTTCTGTCTTGAAGCCAGCCAGCAATCCATTCTGCTACTTGTCCCCTGACTCTGCATTCTCTGACCTTATTCACTAGTCTAGTATGTGGTACCTTATCGAAGGTCTTTTGAAAATCTAGATAAATTACATCTATGGCATTACCCTTGTATATTCTCTCTGTTACCTCTTCAAAAAATTCAATGAGTTTGGTCAAGCAAGACTTTCCCTTTTGAAATCCATGCTGATTATTCATTATATTATTTTTGGCTTCTAGATGTTCTTCTATTTTCTCCTTTAGTAGCGATTCCATTATTTTTCCTACCACCAATGTTAAGCTGACTGGTCTATGGATCCCTGGACATGTTCTATCTCCCTTCTTAAATATAAGTATGATGATGTTAGCTATCCTCTGGTACTGCACCTTTTTCTAATGAATTATTAACTCGGTGTAGTAATGCCTCTGCTATCTCTTCCCTAGATTCTTTTAAAATGCGCGGATGTAATCCATCCAAACCAGGGGTTTTATCCTCTTTGAGTTTGATTCGTTTATTTAATATATCTCCTCTTTTTATTTTAAATGCAGTTATTGCATTACTAATTTCATGATCCAATGTCATGTCCATTCTCCCTGCTAAATACTGAAGCAAAGTAATTATTTTATATTTCTGCCATCTCTCTATCACTGCCTGTGGTAATATCCTGTCCATCCCATACTGGCCCTATTCCCATCCCGACCTTCCTTTTTTTAATTGAGGTGCTTGTAAAATATTTTACTATTTTGTTTTATCTTCCTTGATAATTTAATTTCATAGTTCCTCTTTGCCTTCCTAATTGTTTTTTTTAAACTTCTCTCCTAATCTCTTCATATTTTCCCTGCTGTCCATGTACTTAATGGCCCAGAAATTGATCTCGCTCTGTTCCCGCGGGGGTAAGCCTTCCCCGCGATCTCTCACCTCGCTTGTGCTTTTTCAGATCCAGCTCGCACGAACTTGATGTTCCAGACATCAGCCGGGCAGTGCTTGCGTATCCCACCGGCGTAGTGAATTCGTGCGAGCTGTGGGATCACGTGACTCAGTTAGAGCCAATGGCAGCACACCATCTTCCATTCATAAGTTTCACAGCACGGCTGTTAAATCTATGAATCTTACACCCCCCAAAATAACAGCTAAACCTCAATTAATTTTTTAAAAAAACCATCACATTAATAAAATAAGTATAGTTAAATAAATTAACCATTTTAAATAAAAAATAAAATTTTTGAAAAAATTTAAAATCTTTTGAAAAATTATAAAAATAAACTTACCTGTCTTTAAAGTCTTTAAAAAAGATATACCTGTAAAAAAAATTTAAAAAATACTTAATTCACTACTTACCTTGTTAAAAGTGGGTCTTACTCCTCCTTTTTACATTTCTAAAATCTTCAGTACTTACCTGCGCGTCCAAAGCATGAAGTGCACAGCGTGCGCGCAGCCTGTAGCGCGCACGCGATGCACCGAGGAACCGCCCCCTTTTCAAAAGAGCAATTGCCGGTTTTCAGCGCATGCGCAGGGCATGCAGAAAACCGGCAATTGCGTACTCTCGCGCACCGGGATGAATTTTTGGGCCATTATGCATGCCTCTTTCCTTACACTGAATTTTTCCCTTATGGCTAAAGTAGTGCCAATGCTGTAAATCTGAAACAAAATAGAGGATGTTGGAAATACACAACAGGTCAGCTAGCATCAGAACTTGTTCTGAAGAAGTGTACAAGCCCAAAGCATCGCCACAGATGCTCACTGATGTGTTATCAGCTTTTCAATATTATCAGTGACAGAGATTTAAACAGCAATAGGGATAGCACTGAGAAGTGGCCTGGTAGCACTGGGGCTTAGAGCACTGAGAGTGATCTAAGAGTCCTCTGAAGAGGTGATCTGGGAGCGTTAGGGCAGGTCCTGGGTTCACTGGGTGGGGAATCTTGGCATCTGGACTCATGGCGGAGGGTTGGTCCCAGGATTTGGTAGCATTAGGTGGAGGATCCTGGGCTTTTTGCGTATTGGAGGTGGTTCCAGGGCCTGAAGGGGTTTGTAAGCTTTGGTAAGATAGTTAAGTCCCACGGTTTAGGAAGACAGAAAGTAGAGGGATACAGCATCTGGCAGTATTGGGAGGGTGGAATTTGGCAGCTTTTGTGGAGGATAGTGGAGCCCTAATTGCCCTTAGCCCATTTTGGACCTTTGGGTGCCCTCCTTCGTCCTCTGACCCATTTGCATCTCCTTATGGGGGCCCTCGAGTCCGCCACCCTCACCACCCTGCCCCCCCCACCCCCCCCACCACTTTCTGCTTTAAAACACTGTGTTTAATGTGTTTGCTGACTTACCTAGTCTTAAATAATCAGAGATTTCTATAAAAAAAAAACAGAATACCTCGTAAAACACTCAAAACTTTTTCCTTTACAGTTTCCAAGTTTTACACGAAAAGGATGCTTCTTAATGGATGAGTGGTTAGAAATAGAAAAAGAATTGCATTTATATAGCGTGCTTCACGACCTCAGGACATCCCAAAGCGCTTTACTGCAATAACAACAACAACTTGCATTTATTTAGCACCTTTAATGTAGTAAAACATCCCAAGGTGCTTCACAAGAGTATTATCAAACAAAATGTGACACCGAGCCACATAAGGAGATATTAGGACAGATGACCAAAAGTTTGGTCAAAGAGGTAGGTTTTAAAGAGTATCTTAAAAGGAGAAGAGAGAGGTAGAGAGGTGGAGAGATTTATGGAGGGAATTCCAGAGTTTAGGGGCTAGGCAGCTGAAAGCACACCCGCCAATGGTGGAGCGAATAAAATAAGGGATGGGCAAAAGGCCAGTGTTGGAGGAGTGCAGAGATCTCGGAGGGTTGTAGGAGGTTACAGAGATAGGGAGGGGCAAGGCCATGGAGGGATTTGAAAACTTCATTCTGCCAGTGGATTTCACACTTCATTCAGCCTTAATCTGTCACATTAACACCACCTCTTGCCTTGCATATCTCTTAATGTCTCTTAATGTCTCTTCATCTCCACCTTTGTTCTTTATCCCCTCCCCCTTTTCCCAGCTTTACCCTGGCCTTAAATCTATTTGATTTCCGGCTCTTCCCAGTTCTGATGAAAGGTCATCGACCTGAAACGTTAACTCTCTTTCTCTCTCCACGGATGCTGCCTGGCCTGCTGAGTTTTTCCAGCGTTTTCTGTTGTTATTTCGGATTTCCAGCATCCGCAGTATTTTGCTATCGTATTAGTGTTTGGTTCACTGCCACCTCTCTTCTTGGAATGCCTACCTTGAAGAAGTTCTGCTCTTCTCTTCGACGGGATTTCCGTTTGGCTCTTCAACCTTGTTCATCTTCATTGATTTCAGTTTCCCTTCTCGTGTTTGATCAGGTATCTGCCAAGACTCGGTTTCACAGCCACATTACTTTCCTCAGCAACTGTCTCCGGTTCCGACTTATCCCACGTGGATTCCAACTAAACTTCCACCCTTCGTGTTTCGGATCCACCCAGGATTACAAATATCTCCAAGATATTCATCGTTCCTCGAACTACTGCTCTCGCCGCATCTTGAGATCCGCGCTCAACGCCATGCGGCGCCACATGAACACTCTCGACATCTCTCTTCAGCAGCACCGACGCACTCTATCTCAAAGCTGTCCGGGTCCACAGTTCCATTTCATCCTTAGACTCATCCGACGCTTCAACAAAAAACTTTTCTTCTTCCTTTCCGATGTCAAGGATCGCAAGCTTCAACAACTCTTGGACACTAAAGCCCCTCCGGAACCTTCTTCCCCTTCACTTTCCTCTGACCCCCCTTCTCCCAATCTCACCCCCTGCCGCGTTTTCACTATCCCCTCTGACCTTCCCCTCTCTGACTCCGAACGATCAGTCCTCAGCAAAGGCCTGAGCTTCATCCCCTTACGCCCCCATCTCAATGAATTTCGAGCTCGGCACGATGCTGAGCTCTTTTTCCGCCGCCTCCGTCTCCGTGCCCACTTCTCTGGCCAGGAGTCTTCCCCCCGCACGGCTGACCCTTTCTCCCGCTTTCAGAATTCTCGTTCCACCTGGACCCCTCCCTCTGGCCTCTTACCCTCTCTTGATCTTTTCATTGCTAACTGCCGCCGTGACATCGGCCAGCTCAATTTCTCTGCTCCCCTCACTCACTCCAACCTACCTCCCTCTGAACTTGCAGCACTCCATTCTCTCCGATCCAACCCTGACATTGTCATTAAACCTGCTGACAAGGGTGGCGCTGTTGTTGTTTGGCGAACCGACCTCTACCTAGCGGAAGTTGAACGCCAACTCTCTGACACCTCCTCCTACCTCCACCTGGACCATGACCCCACTACCGAACATCAAGCCACCGTGTCCAAGACTGTCACTGACCTCATCTCCTCTGGAGATCTTCCCCCCATGGCCGCCAACCTCATAGTTCCCCAACCCCGCACAGCCCGCTTCTACCTCCTTCCCAAGATCCACAAACAGGACTGCCCCGGTAGACCCATCGTTTCAGCCTGTTCTTGCCCCACGGAACTTATCTCTTCCTATCTCGACTCTATTTTTTCTCCCCTTGTCCAGTCTCTTCCCACCTACATCCGCGACTCTTCCGATGCCCTCCGCCATTTTAACAGTTTCCAGTTTCCCGGCCCCAACCGTCTCCTCTTCACTATGGACGTACAATCCCTCTACACCTCCATTCCCCACCAGGATGGCCTGAGGGCGCTCCGCTTCTTCCTTGAACAGAGGCCCAACCAGTCCCCATCCACCACCACCCTCCTCCGCCTGGCTGAACTTGTTCTCACATTGAACAACTTCTCCTTTGACTCTACCCATTTCCTCCAAATTAAAGGTGTTGCTATGGGTACCCGCATGGGTCCTAGCTATGCCTGCCTTTTCGTGGGATATGTGGAACACTCTTTGTTCCAGTCCTACTCGGGTCCCCTCCCTCACCTCTTTTTCCGGTACATTGATGACTGTATCGGTGCCGTCTCCTGCTCTCGCCCTGAACTAGAACATTTCATTCACTATGCTTCCAATTTCCACCCTTCCCTCACCTTCACATGGTCCATCTCCGACTCTTCCCTTCCCTTCCTCGACTTCTCCATCTCCATCTCTGGGGATAGGTTATTGACTAACATTCACTACAAGCCCACCGACTCCCACAGCTACCTGGACTACACTTCCTCCCACCCCGCCTCCTGTAAGGACTCTATTCCATTCTCCCAGTTTCTCCGTCTCCGCCGCATCTGCTCTGATGATGCCACCTTCCATACCAGTGCTTCCGACATGTCTTCCTTTTTCCTCAACCGAGGATTCCCCTCTACCGTGGTCGACACGGCCCTCGACCGTGTCCGTTCTATCTCCCGCACATCTGCCCTCACCCCTGCCCCTCCCTCCCGGAACCACGATAGGGTTCCCCTTGTCCTCACCTTTCACCCCACCAGCCTCCACATTCAACGGATCATCCTCCGCCATTTCCGCCACCTCCAGCGTGATCCCACCACCAAACACATCTTCCCCTCACCTCCCCTTTCAGCATTCCGTAGGGACCGCTCCCTCCGCGACACCCTAGTCCACTCCTCTACCACCCCCAGCACCCCTTCCCCTTCGCCCGGCACCTTCCCGTGCACGCGCAGGAGATGCAACACATGCCCTTATACCTCCCCTCTTCCCACTGTCCAGGGCCCCAAACACCCCTTCCAGGTGAAACAGCGATTTACTTGTACTTCCTGCAATTTAGTATACTGTATTCGCTGCTCACGATGTGGACTCCTCTACATTGGGGAGACCAAACGCAGATTGGGTGACCGCTTTGCGGAACACCTCCGTTCAGTCCGTAAGGGGGACCCCGAGCTCCCGGTGGCCTGTCACTTTAATTCACCGCTTCACTCCCACTCTGACCTCACCGTCCTCGGCCTATTACACTGTTCCACGGAAGCTCAGCGTAAGCTCGAGGAACAGCACCTCATCTTTCGTTTAGGCACGCTACAGCCCTCTGGACTCAATATCGAGTTCAACAATTTTAGATCATAACCTCAGCTCCAATCACATTTATATTTTATTTTATCCACCCTTTTATTTGTCCCCCCCCACCTTTTTTTTTCCTCCTAGAAGCTGGCAGCTGTCCTTCATTCTGCCAGTGGATTTCACACTTCATTCAGCCTTAATCTGTCACATTAACACCACCTCTAGCCTTGCATATCTCTTAATGTCTCTTAATGTCTCTTCATCTCCACCTTTGTTCCTTTATCCCCTCCCCCTTTTCCCAGCTTTACCCTGGCCTTAAATCTATTTGATTTCCGGCTCTTCCCAGTTCTGATGAAAGGTCATCGACCTGAAACGTTAACTCTCTTTCTCTCTCCACGGATGCTGCCTGGCCTGCTGAGTTTTTCCAGCGTTTTCTGTTGTTATTATGAGAATTTTAAAATTGAGGTATTGCTGGACCAGGAGCCAATGTAGGTCAGCGAGCACAGGGGTGATGGATGAACGGGACTTGGTGTGAGTTAGGATTCGAGCAGCAGAGTTTTGGATGAACGCAAGTTTAAGGAGGGTGGGAGATGGGAGGTTGACCAGGAGAGCATTGGAATAGTCAAGTTTAGAGGTAACAAAGGCATGGACAGCTAACTAAGTACTTTATGAACTGTAGTCACTGTTGTAATGTAGGGAAACATGGCAGACAATCTGCACATAGCAGGGTGTCACAAACAGCAATGAGATAAATGATCAGATAATCTGTTTTGGTGATGTTGGTTGAGGGATAAAATGTTGCCCAGGGCACCATCGAACTCCCCCCTGTTCTTTTTCTAATTATGCCATGGGACCTTTTACTTCCACCTGAGAGGGCAGACAGGGTCTTGGTTTAATGTCTCATTCGAAAAGTGGCACCTCAGACATTGCAGAACTTCCTCAGTACTGTATTCAAGTGTCAGGCTAGATTACATGGTCAAGTCTCTGGAGTGGGGCTCAGTAGAAATCGACTTTGACATTGCTTTCTTTGATTTTTTTTAAGACTTTTAACCAGATGCCTCATGTAGCCTTCAAAGAAGCTGGAAGCTATAACAACTCAGGCCATATCTTGGATTTAATCTGGGTTGCGTACTCCAATCCAAGATCCACATAAGGATAGATGACTCAGTTATTAATCTACCTCTGTTGAAAAAAGAATGCAGCAAGCTTGTCTACCGTCTCCTGTCCTATTTGATGTATTCATCAGTGATGTATTGAATGACATCATAAAGCACCGACTTGGTAAGTCCTTCCATCACAATGATGGCTGTCGTCGTACAGCTGATGACAAAAGTGAAATTTGGGATGATTTCTGTGGTAAGGCATTACCTGAAGGCCAGATATAAGTGCATGCACTTAATTATTTAGGGCTCAGTAATTGCCATGATTGGTTTGAAGAGAGGCAAGAAGCCATCGCTGAAGCTCCACACATTCAACTCGTGGAGCCACTGTTCCATAGTAAAAATGTGGGCTGTAAATTGGTTAGCCCCAGAAAACGGGAGCGGGGATCACAATGGGCGGTTAACCTGTGCCCGTTGAGTGGAATGCAGGCAGCACACCAACTTTGTGCTGCTTGCTAATTACACTGATTTCTGCATGTAGCCAGCGCTTCCCATGCTGTTCATAGGCTCCACGCATCAGCAGGGGGCCAATATCATTCGTAACTTGCTCTTCTTAAAGCTAACCTGCACCACTTGAAGCTAGCCTGCACCTCTTAAATGGAGGTGCAATGTGGCTGCAGCAGGCGCTGGGAGTCATTCTGCAACTGAATTTGACCTGGGAAAGAGAGATCAATGGCTGACCATGGAAGAGAGCGGGCCCCCAGGTTTTCGAATGCACTGGAGATCTTGGTGGAGAAGGTGGAAAGGAGGAGAGATGACCTGTCCTCAGGGGGGCAGGAGGCCCTCCAGACACATGATGAGAAGGCAGTGGAAAGAGACAACCAGCAGTATAGCCCCAAGGACCTGGATGCAGTGCCAGAAAAGTTTAATGATCTCACACGAGTGGTCAAGATCAATGAAAGCATCTTCAAATGCCATATCCTACCAACTGTGCCACTAGCCTCAGCCACTGCTCAATTTACCACGCCCCCATCACTCACCTACCAAAAATCTCCATCAATCAGGATCATACCTAACATTGATATGCTTCACCTCACCTTCACACACTTAGCACTGCTGCAAGCCTCAAACCCACATCTCACAGCTTGCACATACTGGCAGCTGTTCAACCATGACAGTCACATCACCCAAACGGATTGTACGACACTCACTGACAATCTTCCCTCTCTCTTGCAGAAGAAGGTGGCGCAGAACAGGAGGCAACAGGAACCAACCAGAGAGGGAGAGGCATGCCTGAATGGTCTAACCGCCATGGAGGAGAAGGTGCTGGCCATTATCGGAAGGGCCATCGCTGAGGCCATGACCACCGGTGGGGCTGAAGCCATTGAAGATGAGGGTATCTGCATACCTCATCCTCGCATCCCACTTCTCCCTCATCCCACAGTCTCGTCTGACTGAGAAGCTGCTGGTGGTGTAAGCATGCACTTTCTCCTCTCCCCTCACCACAACCCTACTCTTGTCCCTTTTGCCTTTCAGATACCCAAGAACTGCAACCTGCCCAGGCAGTGGAGGAAGAGCAAGAAGACAGTAAAGATAAAGACACACTGTCACTAGATTTCACAGTCGCAGCCGCCAGCTCAGATATTAACACTGCGCATAATTTAGAGGATAGGATCGAGGCAGGATCTGCACGTGGTGAGATACCGGGCTCAAGTGCACTGCAGCCAGGGCAGGGCGAAAGGATTGCGCAGGTGCCAGCTCACCAGAGGGCGAGGTTGCACACTAGTTCTGTTGCAGAGGACTCAGATGATGGAGTATTGTGTGCAGTTTTGGTCTCCTAACTTGAGGAAGGACATTCTTGCTATTGAGGGAGTGCAACGAAGGTTCACTAGATTGATTCCTGGGATGGCCAGACTGACATATCAAGAAAGACTGGATCAACTGAACTTGTATCCTCTGGAGTTCAGAAGAATGAGGGGGTATCTTATAGAGACGTTTAAAATCCTGACTGGTTTAGACAAATTAGATGTGGGCAGAATGTTTCCAATGTTAGGGAAAACTAAAACCAGGGGTCACAGTCTAAGGATAAAGGGGAAGCCATTTAAGACTGAGATGAGGAGGAACTTCTTCACCCAGAGAGTGGTGAATCTGTGGAATTCTCTACCACAGAAGGTTGTTGAGGCCAGTTCGCTAAATATATTCAAAAGGGAGTTAGATATAATACTCACAACTAGGGGGATCAAGAGGTATGGCGAGAAAGCAGGAATGGGGTACTGAGGTAGCATGTTCAGCCATGAACGCATTAAATGGCGGTGCAGGCTCGAAGGACCGAATGGTCTACTCCTGCACCTATTTTCTATGTTTCTATGCTTCGATGGGGCAGGCTGCAGAAGAAGACTGATGGGTATATATACCCAAATGTTTGGTGCACTGGAAAGCCTGCCAGAAAGCCTGTGTTCAATGTCGAGGAGCATGGAGGAGTCCGGCACCAACTTGACACTGGGCTTGGCACAGAACTTGGAACCCATCCTTTCCAACATGGAATGGGTAGCCTGTGGAGCCAACCATGATGCAGTGTCTGATGACTGATATCTCAGCTTCCATTGCAGCACAAGGCAGCAACCACCCAACGTCTGAGTGCTTCAGTGGAAGCTCAGACTGCTGTATTGCAATCTCAGCTTGTTGCCATGGAAGCTCAGACTACTGCCATCATGGCTCTGAATACCAGTGTGCAAAAGGGCTTCCAGGGCGTCACAGCACTCCTGCAATCTGTTCTCAAACAGATTTGCTCCCTAAAGGCCCTCTGCTGATATGGCCTCCTGCTGAGAGCTCTTCTACCCTCCTCCTTCTCCCTTTTCTAGCAGCTTGTCCTGCTATGCGTGACCTCTGCTCATTCTCCCAGTCATGCTCAATGACAAGAGGAAGCCCTACTAGGCCACCCATGTCTGGAAGCAACTGAGTTGTGCACAAGCCTTTAAGTCACCACAAAAGTACTTCAGGACCAGCGAGACCACTCCCTGTAGATTATTGAAACTTTAAACAAATATGGAAAAGCACCCAAAACTCGCAGAATTGCAGCAACAACCAGAAGAAATAATCCAGCAACTAACCTGTAAGTAGTTGATGATCCCTTTAAGTAGCACTGGTGCGGTATCCTTCATGTCGTTGAATGTGGGAGATTAAGAGAGGGCGCAGGCTGGAGCATGGAGCTCTAAAATGGCAGTGCTGGCGTCAAATCAGCGTTGCACGCTGATTGATGTCATGATCTGCCTGCTCTCTATACTTCCGGCAGACATTAGGTGCGCACGCGCTAACCCCTTCACCAATAAACCGTCAAGTGCACTTCACGTCATAAGTGTGCGCGAGCACTGCGGGTGCCATTTTGCAACCTTAAGGGGCCTCTTAGCACCCATAAAACAGGCGCTACCAAGCCCAATTTCACCCCCTATACGTCTATACTGTGCTGAGGAGAAAGGTGGCAGTATACTTACACATTCTAAGGTAAGTATATTTGTGAGAAACTCCTGATACCCGTTGTGAGAAACTCCCGATACCCATTGTCCATCGAGCAAGGGGTCAAATCTGGACTTGTCAGTTATCTAACCACAAGTAACAATCCTTCTCGGCCAGGGGCGAGAGGGAGGTAAGTGATGTCTCTTTGGGGGTCAAGGTAGCTCCAAGATAACATGTTTGCTGATAGAAGTTAAGAAGTAAGGGAATGGCAGCATAGTGGTTATGTTAATGGACAAGTAACCCAGAGGCCTGGACTAATAATCCGGAGACATGAGTTTACCACGGCAGCTGTGCAATTTAAATTCAGTTAATTAAATAAATCTGGAATAAAAAGCTAGTATCAGTAATGGTGACTGGATTGTCGTAAAAACCCATCGGGTACACTAATGTCCTTTTAGGGAAGGAAATCTGCCGTCCTTACCTGGTCTGGCCTATATGTGACTCCAGACCCACAGTAATGTGGTTGACTCTTAACTGCCCTCTGAAATGGCCCAGCAAGCCACTCAGTTGTAAAAAACAATAATAAGAATAAAACCAGACGGACCACCCAGCATCGACCTCGGCATCGGCTTCGGAAATGACAATAACACAACCAGCCCAGTCGACCCTGCAAAGTCCTCCTCACTAACATATGGAGACTTGTGCCTAAATTGGGAGCGCTGTCCCACAGACTAGTCAAGCAACAGCCTGACATAGTCATACTCACAGAATCATACCTTTCAGCCAATGTCCCAAACGCCTCCATCACCATCCCTGGGTATGTCCTTTCCCACCAACAGGACAGACCCACCAGAGGTAGCGGCACAGTGGTATACAGTTGGGAGGGAGTGGCCCTGGGAGTCCTCAATATTGACTCCGGACCCCATGATGATTCATGGCATCAGGTCAAACATGGGCAAGGGAACCTCCTGTTGATTACCACCTACCGGCCTCCTTCAGCTGATGAATCAGTACTCCTCCATGTTGAACACCACTTGGAAGAAGCACAGAGGGTAGCAAGGGCACAGAAAGGCTCGGTAGCACCACTACTAACTGAGCTGGCCGAGTCCTGAAGGACACAGCTGCCAGACTGGGCCTGCAGCAGGTGGTGAGAGAACCAACACCTCATCCTCACCAATCTACCTGTCGCAGCTGCATCTGTCCATGACAGTATGGGTAGCAGTGACCACCGCACAGTCTTTGTGGAGACGAAGTCCCGTCTTCACACTGTGGACACCCTCTATCGTGTTGTGTGGCACTACCACCGTGCTAAATGTGATAGATCCAGAACCAATCCAGCAGCTCAAAGCTGGGCATCCATGAGGCACCACAATCTGTAACCTCATGGCCCAGCATATCCCTCACATTACCATTAACCTCAAGCCAGGCAACCAACCCTGGTTCAATGAGTGTAGAAGAACATGCTAGGAGCAGCACCAGGCGTAGCTAAAAATTAGGCGCCAACCTGGGGTAGCTGCAACACAGTACCACATGCATGCTAAACAAAATAAACAGCATGCTATAGACAGAGCTAAGCGATCCCACAACCAACAGATCAGATCAAAGCTCTGCAGTCCTGCCACATCCAGTCGTGAATGGTGGTGGACAATTAAATAACTGACGGGAGGAGGAGGCTCCATGGACATCCCTATCCTCAATAATGGTGGAGCCCAGCACGTGAGTGGAAAAGACAAGGCTGAAGCGTTTGCAGCCATCTTCAGCCAGAAGTGCCGTGTGGATGACCTATCTCGGCCTCCTCCTTATTACAGAAGCCAGTCTTCAGCCAGTTCGATTCACTCCATGTGCTATCAAGAAACGGCTGAGCGCACTGGATACAGCAAAGGCTATGGGCCCCGACAACATCCCAGCTGTCGTGCTGAAGACTTGTGCTCCAGAACTAGCCGCGCCTCTAGCTAAGCTGTTCCAGTACAGCTACAACACTGGCATCTACCAGACAATGTGGAAAACTGCCCAGGTATGTCCTGTCCACAAAAGGCAGGACAAATCCAATCTGGCCAATTACCACCCCATCAGTCTACTCTCAATTATCAGCAAAGGGATGGAAGGTGTTGTCGACGGTGCTATACAGCGGCACTTACTCACCAATAACCTGCTCACTGATGCTCAGTTTGGGTTCCGCCATGACCACTTGGCTCCACTTCATTACAGCCTTGGTCCAAACATGGACAAAAGAGCTGAATTCCAGAGGTGAGGAGAGAGTGACTGCCCTTGACATCAAGGCAGCATTTGACCAAGTGTGGCATCAAGGAACCCTAGTAAAATTGAAGTCAATGGGAATCAGGGGAGTCACACCGAGCACAAAGGAAGATGGTTGTGGTTGTTGGAGGCCAATCATCTCAGCCCCAGGACATCACTGCAGGAGTTCCTCAGTGTAGTGTCCTGGGCCTAACCATCTTCAGCTGCTTCATCAATGGCCTTCCCTCCATCATAAGGTCAGAAGTGGGGATGTTCGTTGATGGTTGCAGAGTGTTAAGTTCCATTCACATCTCCTCAGATAATGAAACAGTCCATGCCTGCATGCAGCAAGACCTGGACGACATTCAGGCTTGGGCTGATACGTGACAAGTAACATTCGCGCCACTCAAGTGCCAGGCAATGACTATCTCCAACAAGATAGTGTGCCTAACCACCGCCCCTTGACATTCAACGGCATTACCATCGCCGAATTCCCCAACATCAACATCCTGGGGGTCACCATTGACCAGAAACCTAACTGGACCAGCCACATAAATACTGTGGCTACGAGAGCAGGTCAGAGGCTGGGTATTCTGCAGCGAGTGTCTCAGCACCTGACTCCCGAGAGCCTTTCCATCATCTACAAGGTACAAGTCAGGAGTGTAATGGAATACTCTCCACTTGCCTGGATGAGTGTAGCTCCAACAACACTCAAGAAGCTCGACACCATCCAGGACAAAGCAGCCCTCTTGATTGGCACTCCATCCACCACTGGCGCACCGTGGCTGCAGTGTGTACCATCTACAAGATGCACTGCAGCAACTCGCCACGGTTTCTTCAACAGCACCTCTCAAACCCATGACTTCTACCACCTAGAAGGACAAGGGCTGCAGGCACATAGAAACACCATCCTGACTTGGAAATATATCGCCGTTCCTTCATAGTCGCTGGGACAAAATCCTGGAATTCCCTCCCTAATAGCACTATGAGAGTACCTTCACCAAGCGGACTGCAGTGGTTCAAGAAGGCGGCTCACCACCACCTTCTCAAGGGCAATTAGGGATGAGCAATAAATGCTGGCCTTACCAGCGACGCCCACATCTCAGGAACGAATAAAAAAAATTAAGTCAAATTTATGGCAGACTCGGTAACTGGCTATCTGAACCAGGCACGTCTACGGTGCTCCAGGGCACTGTTGTTGACTGACCAGCCAGTTTGGCTCAGTAATGGAAGCCTGGAAGGGTAAACCTGCCACTGGGGATGTGGATTCTTTCCACTCAGCTCCAGATAACCCTGATGGCTAATGTGCGAATAAGTACAGTGGTCCTAGCTGGACAAATAACAGGAATGTTACCAGTGCTTTGTACCAGTAAGTTGCATGGCTTAAACAGTCTGGACTTAAGTGTGTATCTCTGTATTGGGAAGGCATATGTACCATGTATCAAGCAAACAGAGATTCTATACGTCTAGATTCTCAGTAGTCTGATTCAGAGACTTTGCAACATGATGATGGGTTTCCATGTGTGTCAGTTATCCAGTTGACCAAAACAAAATAATCGAACTGTAAGTGGTGAGGTGAGAGTGACTGCCAAGGCAGCATTTGACATACTGTGGCACCAAGGAGCCCTAGTAAAACTGAAATCAACAGGGATCTGGCGTAAACTCTATGGTAGCTGGAGTCATACCTAGTAGAAAGGAAGATGGTTGTGGTCAAAGTTCCCTCTAAATTTTTTTTGCACTGAGTGGGCCACAAGCTCCTTTGAGCACAACCTTTTTTGTCTGTGGGCATATTTAACAACAACTTTTACAACAACAGCAACCAATTAAAAGCATATATACAGTAATGCCATATTGCCATCCCACTGTCTCAAATCATGAGACAATCAGACAAACTCATAAAATCATGAAATCAGTTGCTTTTTTTGGTTTATAAACATTAGTGGCTTTATTTAATCTCTAACAGGTCACAGTTCTTACGAAAACTATATTACACATGTCGTGTGTTAGAATTTGCTCTGTCAGGTGTCCCATCAAAGTTAATCATAACATCTCAGGGTCATTGTCCAATTAGGATATGCTAATATTGGAGATTAGTTGGGACACTGGTGGAGTAGGATGAAACAGACGGGTCAGGACTCATCCCATGTGAGGTGTTAATAGCAGATTGGCCAGAACAATAGAGGCACCAAAGATAACACATTAGCAACTATTAACTATCTAAGATTGTCCAGGTCCTCTCCTGTTCCTTTGTAAATTCAGACAGGAAACATCAGGTTAAATTGATTAGCAGGTAAAAGAAAGACTTGCATTTATATAGCGCCTTTCACGACCACCGGACGTCTCAAAGCGCTTTACAGCCAATGAAGTACTTTTGGAGTGCAGTCACTGTTGTAATGTGGGCTATGTGGCAGCCAATTTGCGCACAGCAAGCTCCTACAAACAGCAATGTGATAATGACCAGATGATCTGTTAAATCAAAGATGGCCACTATTTCAAGGTCTAGAGGTTTGGAGAGGAGGCCCCTCACTTCAGTATACATTCTGGGCAATGTCTCACACGTCCCATGCTAGGGGAAAAATAGAGTACGAGAGTAAACTTGCAAGGAACATAAAAGCGGACTGTAAAAGCTTCTACAAGTATGTAAAAAGAAAAAGATTAGTGAAGACAAATGTAGGTCCCTTACAGTCAGAAATGGGAGAATTTATAATGGGGAACAAGGAAGTGGCAGAGCAATTAAACAAATACTTTGGTTCTGTCTTCACGGAAGAGGACACAAATAACTTCCCAGAAATGCTAAGGAACCAAGGGTCTAGTGAGAAGGAGGAATTAAAGGAAATTAGTATTAGTAAAAAAAAGTGCTGGAGAAATTAATGGGACTGAAAGCCAATAAATCCCCAGGGCCTGATAATCTGCATCACAGAGTACTAAAAGAGGTAGCCATGGAAATAGTGGATGCATTGGTTGTCATCTTCCAAAATTCTATAGATTATGGAACAGTTCCTGCAGATTGGAGGGTGGCAAATGTAACCCCACTATTTAAAAAAGGAGGGAGAGAAGACAGGGAACTACAGACCGGTTAGCCTAACATCAGTAGCAGGGAAAATGCTAGAGTCTATTATAAAGGATGTGATAACAGGACACTTAGAAAATATCAACAGGATTAGACAAAGTCAACATGGATTTATGAAAGGGAAATCATGTTTGACAAACCTACTGGAGTTTTTTGAGGATGTAACTGGTAGAATAGATAAGGGAGAACCAGTGGATGTGGTGCATTTGGATTTTCAGAAGGCCTTTGATAAAGTCCCACATAACAGGTTAGTGTGCAAAATTAAAGCACATGGGATTGGGGGTAATATACTGGCATGGATTGAAAATTGGTCAACAGACAGGAAACAGAGAGTAGGAATAAATGGGTCTTTTTCGGGGTGGCAGGCGGTGACTAGTGGGGTACCACAGGGATCAGTGCTTGGGCCCCAGCTATTCACAATATGTATCAATGACTTGGATGAGGGAACCAAATGTAATATTTCCAAGTTTGCTGACGACACGAAACTAGGTGGGATTGAGAGTTGCGAGGAGGATGCAAAGAGGCTTCAAGGCGATTTAGACAAGTTGAGTGAGTGGGCAAATACATGGCAGATGCAGTATAACGTGGATAAATGTGAAGTTATCCACTTCGGTAGGAAAAACCGAAAGGTAGAGTATTATTTAAATGGTGCTAGATTGGGAAATGTTGATGTACAAAGGGATCTGGGTGTCCTTGTACACCAGTCACTGAAAGCAAACATGCAGGTGCAGCAAGCAGTTCGGAAGGCAAATGGTATGTTGGCTTTCATTGCAAGAGGATTTGAGTACAGGAGCAAGGATGTCTTACTACAGTTATACAGGGCCTTGGTGAGACCACACCTGCAGTACTGTGTGCAATTTTGGTCTCTTTACCTAAGAAAGGATATACTTGCCATAGAGGGAGTGCAGCGAAGGTTCACCAGACTGATTCTTGGGATGGCAGGACTGTCATATGAGGAGAGATTGGGTCGACTAGGCCTGTATTCACTAGAGTTTAGAAGAATGAGAGGGGTCTCATTGAAACTTATAAAATTCTGACAGGCTAGACAGACTGGATGCAGGGAGGATGTTTCCCCTGGCTGGGGGCTCTAGAACGAGGGGTCACAGTCTCAGGATACGGGGTAGGACATTTAGGACTGAGATGAGGAGAAATTTCTTCACTCAGAGGGTGGTGAACCTGTGGAATTCTCTACCACAGAAGGCTGTGGAGGCCAAGTCACTGAATATATTTAAGAAGGAGATAGATAGATTTTTAGACGCAAAAGGCATCAAGGGGTATGGGGAGAGAGCGGGAATATGGTATTGAGATAGAGGATCAGCCATGATCATATTGAATGGCGGAGCAGGCTCGAAGGGCCTACTCCTGCTCCTATTTTTCTGTGTTTCTATGCTACCTCATTCAGGTTAGTCATACACGATTTGTCTTTAACAATCTGTGCTGGCTGTCCCTTATTAATCCATCTGAACCACAGGAGCAGATTTAACGTCTCACCCCAAAAACAAATAAACTGGACATTGTTGGCAGCAGGAAAACACTTGATGAACCAAATGACTTGTTCTGTTAAGTTTTCTTATTATTACACCAGACATTTGCAATAATTTTGTTTCCAACATTTGTTGGGAGGTGGTGAGAAACTAAAGCTGGAGTTAATGTGCACTCAGTGCAAACATAAATCCATACGAGACTCATGCCTCACGCCTTTAGTACCCTCAATTATCTCTTAGGTTATATCATCACTTTTTAATTGAAGTGCACCCAAAACCACTTTCCATGGGAGCAAAAGTGCTTGTGGAACTGCAGCCTAATTTAAGATTAAGAAGTGCTTCCCTTTGCCTCCCTCTCCCGCCTTGGTATTGTTCAGCTTTAATCAGACACTTATTCACATTAACATTTCCAGTTCAGGACCGTCTTCTTGGGTTACACATCCACAGCTTACCTTTGTCTGCATTACACTGCATGAACTGAAACATAAAACTCAGTTTTGCCTGAAGAGGTTCACCAAAACACTCACTGTCTAGAGATCGGGATAATTTATTTTTTTAAAGAAAAAGTTAACCTAAAAATAAATATATTCCAAATATAAGATAATAAAAATATAACTATTCACTTTCCTGCCCGCCGCGTACATTGAGGTCCTCAACTTTCTCCAATCGGCTCCCGCGGTGTGTTGTTCCAAAGTGCGGCCGAAGACTGGCATCCTGCGCGGAGCATGTGAGGAGCGGGTCCAGGAAACTGAGCAGGGGCGATCGCAGCGCAGGCTTCAGCAACACCCAGTGCGCGTTTCAGGCCCCGAATCAGAGTCGTCGGGCCCAGCGGATGTGCAGCGAGGGCCCCGGCAACTTTAAAACGCAGCTCCAGCACCTCCCCCCATCTTACATAACGCTTCCACCCATTTCCACTGAGTCCGACTCTTGAGAATACACTGTGGCCCTAGGGAGCATGCGCATGCTCAGCGGGGAAATTAGCGCGGTGGATAGAGCTGTTGCTGGGGCGCAGAGAATTGTGGGTCCTGTGGCCGCCATTCGTCAACGGCTGTCCGAGACAACACTCACCGGGTTGAAGGGCTCCGTATCTTACCAAACACCGTTCCAATTCGGCCTGGCTCTGTGAGGTCCCTAACAACTCTTCCTGTGAGAATTCTGGGCCATTCTCTCAGCGCTATGACTTTGTCCCCGCTCATTGAGTATTGAGCCCCTCCCCTGCTCCAGCTGTCTAGCTCACTGCGCGCCTGTGACTTTAAGTGCACAGGACTTTGCAGATTGGAGCACGGCTGCGCACCTTGAAGGGAACATAGGTTGTGGTCGTTGGAGGTCAATCGTCTTAGCCCCAGGAGTTTCTCAGCATCCTAGGCCCAATTATCTTTAGCTGCTTCATCAATGACCTTCCCTCCATCATAAGGTCAGAAGTAGGGCTGTTCATTGATGATTGCACAGTGTTCAGCTTCATTCGCAATTGTTCAGATAATGAAGCAGTCCGTGCTCACATGCAGCAAGACCTGGACAACATTCAGGCTTGGGCTGATAAGTGACATGTAACATTCGCACCACACATGTGCCAGGCAATGACCATATCCAACAAGAGAGCATAACCACCTCCCCATGATATTCAATGGTATTACCATCACCGAGTCCCCCACTATCAACATCCTGGGGGGTCACCATTGACCAGAAATTGAACGGGAAAAGCCACATCAATGCCGTGGCTGCTAGAGCAGGTCAGAGGCTGGGCATTCTGCGGTGAGTGGCTCACCTTCCAACTCCCCAGAGCCTCTCTACTACCTACAAGACACAAGTGAGGAGTTCAACACTATCCAGGACAAAGAAGTCTGCTTGTTTGGCACCCTTGACTGGCTTAAACACCCATTTCCTCCACCATTGACGTACTATTGCTGCAGTGTGTACTTCCTACAGGAAGCACTGCAGCAACTTGCCAAGGTTCTTCAGCAGCACCTCCCAAACCCACAACACCACCCAGAAGGACAAGGGCAGCAGATGCATGGGAATACCAAAACCTCCAAGTTCCCCTCCAAGTCACATACCATCTTGACTTGGACTTATACCACCGTGCCTTCATTGTCGCTGGGCCAGAATCCTGGAACACCCTACCAAACAGCATTGTTGGACCACTTTCACCACATGGACTGCAGCTGTTCATGAATAAGGCTCGCCACCACCTTCTCAAGGGCAGCTAGATAAATGCAATAAATGCTGGCCTTACCAGCGACACCCACATCCAGAGAATGAATAAAACAAATTAGCACCTATTTGGGAATCACATTTAGAAGGCGCTGCAAGTAAAATATTACTGGCGTTATAGGCACCTTAATATGTAAAAGACCTAAATGAAGATTGTCAGCATAATGTAGAGGGAGATTTACACTTTGTCTATGTGCTACCGCTGGCCTTGAAGTGTTTGATGTGGTTAGTGGGTGGAAAGTGGAAAAATGGTCTATTTTCTGTCACTGTCATCCTTTACCTTAGTCTGTAAAATTCAGTCACTCAGTTAAACATTCACACACATTAATCACTTATGACCCTAAATTTCTCATGGTCAGGTAGTAGTCCCATTGTTTAGAGGATATTGAGGTGGGGTGGGGGGGGAGATGATGATTTGAACTGAACTTATTAGTTTCATCTAGTATGGTTTGAGACATGCAAAGTAAACTGCCTGAAATTTTAAAAATAGAAATCTATCGACATCTTGCAATGAGAAAGGATTAATTAGCAATCTTGTTGTGCGAGAACCCTTGGGTCGGAGCGATTATAATATGATAGAATTCTTCATTAGGATGGAGAGTGAAGTAGTTGACTCAGAGACTAGGGTCCTGAATTTAAATAAAGGAAACTACGATGGTATGAGGCGCGAGTTGGGTAGGATTGATTGGGGAATGTCACTCAAAGGGTTGACGGTGGATAGGCAATGGCAAACATTCAAAGACCGCATGGACGAACTACAGAATTTGTTCATCCCAGTTTGGCATAAGAATAAAACAAAAAGGGTGACTCAACTGTGGCTAACAAGGGAAATTAGGGATAGCATAAGATCCAAGCAGAGGGCATATAAATTGGCCAGAAAAAGCAGCAACCCTGTGGATTGGGAGCAGTTTAAGATTCAACAAAGGGATTAATTAAGAAGGGGAAAATAGAATACGAGAGTAAGCTTGCAGGGAACATAAAAACTGACTGTAAAAGCTTTTATAGATATGTGAAGAGAAAAAGATTAGTGAAATCAAGCATAGGTTCCTTGCAGTCAGAATCAGGGGAACTTACAATGGGGAACAAAGAAATGTCAGATCAATTAAATATATATTTTGGTTCTGTCTTCACAAAGGAGGACACAAATAACCTCCCAGAGATGTTGGGGAACATAGGATCTGATGAAAGGGAGGAACTGAAAGAAATCAGTATTTGTAGGGAAATGGTGTTAGGGAAATTGAAGGGATTGAAGGCCGATAAAGCCGATAGAGAACTGGTTGGCAGACAGAAAGCAAAGAGTTGCAATAAACAGGTCTTTTTCCGAGTGGCAGGCAGTGACTAGTGGGGTAGCGCAGGGATCGGTCCTTGGACCCCAGCTATTCACAATATATATTAATGATCTAGACAAGGGAACTAGATGTAATATCTCCAAGTTTGCAGATGACACAAAACTGGGTGGGCGTGTGTGCTGCGAGGAGGATGCCGAGAAACTCCAGGATGATTTGGACAGGTTGGGTGATTGGGCAGAAGCGTGACAGATGCAATATAACGTGGATAAATGCGAGGTTATCCACTTTGGTGTCAAAAACAGAAAGGCAGATTATTATCTGAATGGTAATAGATTGGGAGAAGGGGAAGTGCAACGAGACCTGGGTGTCCTTGTGCACCAGTCGCTGAAGGTAAACATGCAGGTGCAGCAGGCGGTTAAGAAGGCAAATGGTATGTTGGCCTTCATAGTGAGAGGGTTTGAGTACAGGAACAAGGATGTCTTGCTGCAGTTGTACAGGGCCTTGGTGAGACCACACCTTGAGTACTGTGTACAGTTTTGGTCGCCTTATCTGAGGAAGGATGTTCTTGCCATGGAAGGAGTTCAGCGAAGATTCACAAGGCTGATACCTGGGATGGCAGGAATGACGTATGAAGAGAGATTGGGTCGATTGGGCTTATACTCGCTGGAGTTTAGAAGAATGAGAGGGGATCGCATTGAAACTTATAAAATTCTGACAGGACAGGACAAACTAGAAGCAGGAAAGATGTTCCCGATGGTCGGGGAGTCCAGAACCAGGGGTCACAGTCTAAGGATAAGGGGTAAGCCATTTAGGACAGAAATGAGGAGGAATTTCTTCACCCAGAGAGTGGTGAACCTGTGGAATTCTCTGCCACAGAAGGCAGTAGAGGCCAATTCATTAAATAGATTCAAGAAGGAGTTGGATATATTTCTTAAGGTTAAAGGGATCAAGGGATATGGGGAGAAAGCAGGGACAGGGTACTGAAATTGGATGATCAGCCATGATCGCATTGAATGGCGGAGCAGGCTAGAGGGGCCGAATGGCCTACTCCTGCTCCTATCTTCTATGATTCTATGCTCGTGTTTCTTTCTAGCCTTCGAGATCAATGTGGCTTGATGATGACACCTACTTTTATACTATTGAATTTAACTCCGATAGCCAGTTCTAACAAAATGATAATATTTATCTTACTGTGCATGTAAATCCACAAAGACTTCTTAATGGAGACAGTCTCCTTAATTAAGTCACATGCACAGTATTCTGAGAAGTAAAACACATTTTAAGCATTAAGTATACATAGCCCTCATGTTCATGTTGAAACTCCTACAATAATATACAGAGAGGTGATGCAGCACAATTTGATTTGCCATACCGCTCAGTTGTTGATCTTAGGAGAACTATTATGGGGAGGCACACAGTGGATGCTCCACATCTCCACATGGGTAAATCTGAATGTACGGTGTTCCCTGGGTCACACTGCGCACCTCTGAGCAGGCAGACAACAACAGTACTGACAGTGTCTTGGCAGTAGGATATGTGTGGCTCACTCATGGTGAGCTAGGAAGTAATAGTCAGGGATAAAACTGGGAGGGTGGGGCAAGAAGGCAATATACCTTCAAGATTAAAAAAAACCACCACCATGCTGGGTCAATGCTGCATTTTGTGAAGGCTAATATTTCAATAACATTGTCGAATATAGCACCTTTCATGCCATCGGAACATCCCAAAGACCTTCACAGTCAATAAACTACTTTTGAAGTGTTGGCACAGTTGTTATTTAAACAAACTAAGCAGCCATTTTGTACACATCAAGGTTCCACTAACAGCAATGACATAAAATGACCAGTTAGTCTATTTTGATGGTGTTGGTTGAGGGATAAATATTGGCAAGGACACTGGGAGAACTCCCCTGCCCTTCCTTGAATAGCCTTCGCAGCCTTCAACATGTCATCGATGACGACAAACACCTCGCTAAGGCCATCCCCACGCCTCCACTACTTGCCTTCAAACAGCCGCCTAACCTCAGAAGTACCATCGTTCGCAGCAAATTACCCAGCTTTCAGGATAACAGCGACCACGACACCACACAACCCTGCCAAGGCAAACTCTGCAAGACATGCCAGATCATCAACACAGATACCACCATCACACGTGAGGACACTAACCACCAGGTACATGGTACATACTCATGTGACTCGGCCAACGTTGTCTACCTCATATGTTGCAGGAAAGAATGCACCGCGGCATGGTACATCGGCGAGACCATGCAGACACTGAGACAACGTATGAACGAGCACCGCGCAACAATCGCCAGGCAGGATTGTTACCTCCCAGTCGGGGAACACTTCAGCAGTCAAGGACATTCAGCCTCGGATCTGCGGGTAAGCGTTCTCCAAGACAACCTTAGAAACACACGACAACGCAAAATCATCGAGCAGAAACTGATAGCCAAGTTCCGCACTCATGAAGACGGTCTCAACCGGGATCTTGGGTTTATGTCACGATACATGACGTGATCCGGACTCGAGTCGTCGTTGGCTTGTTCACAGATGTGATTCCCAGTAAAAAAGTAAACATTTTCCCAGTAAAAAAGTAAAAATTTTAAAGCTTTTCGTTTTACATACAGACGGCAGCTTTTGACACGTTAGAACCCCTGCGACTACACCTCATTGTCTCAGTTGTATCTTGCTATGTCTTTGATGTGGTACCTTCCTGGCTGACTTGATTAAACTTTATCACACCTCGGCAGATAGTCAGGATGATTTAATTTAGTGGTCTGCAATTGTAAGGTACACATGCTTTGTTCTCTATCTATATATGCTTTGGCGATTCTGTATCTAATTTACTTCACCTGAGGAAGGGGCAATCGATAGCTCCGAAAGCTTGTGATTTCAAATAAAACTGTTGGACTATAACCTGGTGTTGTGCGACCTCTCAATTTCTTCCTTGAATAGTGCAGGGATCTTTTATATCCACTTAAGCAAGCAGATGGAGCCTTGGTTTAACACTTCAACCGAAAGATAGCACCTCTGACAATGCAATGCTCCCTCAGTACTGCACTAAAGTGTCAGCCTAGGTTATGTGCTCAAGTCCTAGAGTCAGCTCTGGTAGCTGACATTTACTTGGTGACATGGGTGGAAAAGTGTTAATATGTAAACTGCCAACATCAGTAGTTTAAGGAACAGTAGAAGTAGAACAGCAGAGAATATCATGCATTTGCTTTCTTTGCTGAAATACTAGAGTGGGTCTCACCAAGGGAGATAACACCTGCATGCTTATCATGCTCCTTACCCTGAGAGAAACCATCACTAGAAGACGTAAATAAACTACGGCCTGGTGACATTGTGAAGGGGAGACAAAGGGCCGAGAATGTGAAAAAACAGAATGATGGAAAGTGAGGTCATCTTTACCCATTTCAATCAACAGAAATATCATAAATAACTGTAGAATTCGCAAATTGTCGCGATTTAAAAATAATGAGAAAGAGACATACAGTTTCGTAAACACAGCTTTATTTCAGCAAAATGCTGTCAGGTTTCCAAACGGACACAAGCAGCCTGTAAAATGGCCGCCACGCCTCGTGGCAGAAGGTTCTAGACTTTCAGCAGGCAGACAAGATGGCGTTTCAATAAACATTTCAGCAAGATCGGACAGGACTCAGCATATTGAGATAAGACAAGACGAGATCGTTTTGCATTTTAACACCCAAGCAAGGAATATAAGTGCTGGAATCGGGTTTTCCATGCACAAACGAGGGCTATTGTACTGGGCAATTAGGGGCCCATCCAAAAGACATTGATACGCAAATTCCTCACGGCTCTACGATGAGAGCGCCGTTCGCGGGTACTCACAAGAAGAATCGGAGGCCCCCAAAACCCCTCCAGGGAGACTCCTAGCCGGTTCCACAATGGGAGAAATATTAACGGGTACTCAGACAGTTACAAGTATCACCGATACCCATTAATGACAAGTACCACCCCATACAAGAAGTTTGAGTGCCAAAACATGACAAAAGATGAACATTAAGATTGGGCGGGAGATAAGGAATTACAGTACTATAACTTTAGTGTCCAAACGTCCATCTTTCTCTTATTCGCTCGACTCTTATTCCTTTGACTCGCTTCTCTGATCCGTTGATTTTCCGGGAGTCAACCTCGTGGCTTGCCGCGAAGATCTGTGGAGAGCTGGTCTGCGAAGGCCGGTAAGCGGGCGCACCATCCCGAGAAGTTGGTAAACGGTGTTGGAACCGAAGGCCCGAGAGGAGATGAGATGAGATGAGAAGAGAAGAAGACGACTACACGTGCCGCCGCGGTCAGTAAACCGCGCCCGAAAATCGATTAACCACTTCTTCGAATTCTATCGGCTACTCCACAACTGGCCCTGGAAGACTTTTCTTCGAGTTCTACCGACAACTGGTGTCGGTCCAGAAAGACTCTTCTTTGAATTTTACCGGCTAACTGGTGTCGAGCACAGGAAGACTCTTCTTTGAGTTTTATCAGAGTTCTGAGGTCAACACAGATCTTCATGACAGCAGACGGTCCAGCCTGCTAGCCGGAGCAAAGCGAGTAAACAAGTGGGGTACAGAGACCCCTGATCAACACGTGAATTGTCAGGTGCTGTGGTGAAAACATCCGAGCAGCGTTTCGGAATACTCCGAGTTATCACGAGTGGTGAGCATGAGTCTCGATCCTACAGATCTAGATTAGGACAGGTATTGATAGGGGAGGGTTTCTGTTTTAAGGATAATTATAATGTGTGTCCCCTTTTACGATGTGTCATGCGCTCCTCGTTTCCCTAAACCTAGTTGCATAAATGTATGTAAGTTTGTACTGTCATTAATCTGTGCTTATGACATGTATTTCGTAATCTTGAATAATATGCAATAAAGATTTTCCATTTCGCACTATTCAACCGGGTCTACCTGAGTTTTCTCTGCATTATTGCTCTCGCACCTAAGTCCAGTGTCAGAACCGTAAGGGCGAGTGGGTCGAACCACTCACAGGTGTCTAGTGCTACCAGGCTGGCTGGAGACCAGAACAGGCAACAAGGCCCAACCCCGCACTAGCACCCAGGCTAAGCACAGAGCCACGCGAACCCCTTATATAACCCAATGGTCTCTGTAGTTTAGAGATGTAAAGTTGTGAATACAGGATGACCAGGTCATATTGAGCCTGCCATATATGGACATTTTGATAAACTTTTATATACTTTAGCTGTTAAGATAGCTCTTTTGTAACAGGAATTTGGATTCAACCCAGGAAGATTGAGCTCAAGAACTGTAAACTCAATAGACATAGTTTCACCCAGCTAAATTTGCTTGATTGTAACTACTTTACTTTTTTTGAGGTGTTAATGCTTTAAAATAAATGAAACTTTGCTTGTGAGCACACTGGCTTACTGTCATTGACTGAACTTGCGTAAATAAAACTAGCTAGTTAACATATTAATGAGCCAAAGCTTTCTTCAATTTAACATTACTCAGCTTGAAGCCATCCTGTTCGGTTCCTGTCAGAAAATCCATAACATAGTCTCCAATTCCACTCTCACTCCCAGATGCTTACCTAGTTTGAATCGAACAGCACTCCACTTTGATTTCTTGTTCCATTGTGAGCTGAATTTGAAACTCCACATCCCGTCCCTCACCAAGGACAGTTATTCCCAGCTCTGTGTTACCCACCTCCGTCCCTAACTCACTCACTGCCGAAATTCTATTCTAAGCCTTTATCACCCGCAGTCTCAGCTTCTCCAAAGTGCTGCTCGCCAGCCTCCTGAGCTCCAACCTATGCAAACTCCACCATCAAG
The DNA here is from genome assembly GCA_030390025.1 of Squalus acanthias. NCBI lineage: Eukaryota > Metazoa > Chordata > Chondrichthyes > Squaliformes > Squalidae > Squalus > Squalus acanthias. Next base: position 5,192,154 of record CM059444.1, on the reverse strand, counting down.
AACTCATACGAAATCACACTCACCTATCAACCCTGCTCTCGCTGACCTTCATCGGCTCCCCATTTTGAAAGTTTGAAAGTTATTCCCCTCCCAAACTCATGCCATCTTTCTTGCAACTCCCTGCTTGAATCCCTCCAATCAGTTTTCCACCCTTGCCACAGCATTAAAACAGCCATAACCAATGTCACAAATAATATCCATTATGATTGCGATTCTGGTGCATTAACCCTCTTCATCATCCTTAATCTCTCTATAGCCTTAGGCACGGCCGACCACACCAACCTCCTCCTCCAACAGCACTCATGTGTTGTCGAGTTCAGTGGGAATGCCCTTGCTTGGTTCCACTCTTACATAGCCGATTGCAGCCACAGCATCTCCAGGAATGCCTTATCTTCCCATCTCTGCAATATTACCTCTAGAGTCTCCCAAGAATCTATCCTTGGCTCCCTCCTCTTCCATATCGAGATGCTGCCCATTGGCAACATCATCTGGAGACACAAGTTCAGCTTCCACATATACGCTGATGACACCCAGCTCTCGAGCCCTCCATTGCATCTGTGTTGTCAGACTACTTATCCATTCTTGGATGAGCCACAATTTTTTCCAGCTAAATATTGATAAGACCGAAGCCATCGCACCTTTGACCCTCTGCCACTGATTCCAAACCCCTCCCCTGCTCAGGCTGAACCAGAATTTTTCAAAATATCTGCATTCCATTTGACCTCATGCTGAACTTCTGACCCCATATCCTCCATCCCAAAGATTGTCTACTTCCACCTCCATACATCACCTGCCTCCATCTCTGCCTCAGCCCACTTGCTACTGAAATTTATCGTCACATCCAGACTAGACTGTTCCAGCCGGCCTCCGATTCTCCAAAACTCACCCAAAACTCAGCTGCCTGTATCCAAACCCACACCAATTCTGGCTCACCCATCACTCCTGCGTTCACTGACCTACGTTGGCGCCTGGCACCCCAAGTGCCTCCAATTTAAAATTCGCATCCCCGTGTTCAAAATCTTTTATGGCCTCGCCCTTCTCTATAACCTCTTCCAGTCCTACAAACCGCACCCCCCCCCCCCCCCCCCCCCCACCCCTCCGAACTCTCTGTTCTTCTGCCTCTGGCATTTCCCGCCTTTGCCCCTCCACTGATGGCTGTGCCTTCAACCACTTAGGCCCCACATGCTGGAATTTCCTTCCTAAACACCTCCACTTTTCCCCCTCCATCTCCTGCTTTAAGACCCTCCTTAAAACCACCTCCTGTGACCAAGCTTTTGGTCAGCCCTCCTAAAAGCTCCTTCTTTGGCTTGACATGCATTTTAAAAAATATGCCTTTACAAAGCTCGTTGGGACATTTTTCTATATTAAAGATGCTATACAAATGCAAGTTACTGTTGTTGTTGAAGAGTTGTTATACAAATAGCAGATGTATAAAACAGAGCAGCTGACCAATTATTTCATTAACTTTGGGGGCGTTACCATTCGCAACAGAAAGGAGCCAGGACAGCAAAAGAACATGGGACAAAAGTTGGATCGTTAGAAACCCAAATTCTGAGGATATGACTGCCAACTAGTGCCAAGGCAGGTATTTATCAACATCTGATGTCGTTCGCCCGCAGCTGACTGCAAAATCCAGGCCATTATCTTAAGGTCCCTGTGTTGAGAGGTCACGTAGGCACTTGTCAATGCTGCTTTATATATGACCCTTATGCATTATATAAGAGCAGGTTTAGTTAACCTCACTGTCTGATCTTCTCTCCCATTCACTTTGGAGTCATCAAATGGTGAATGAGATACCTGACAGTAAAATATACTTAGCTTTGAATCTGGGCAAGACAGATGTAAGATTTTCAGGCTTGATGTCAGGTTGAATTGAGTGCACAGAAGTGGGCGTTGAAATTACTTACCAGAGATATATCTTCCTTATTTTTTGAATGAAGACCAATCTTCACATACAAATAGATTCATCAGGTAACCCATAGGGGAAAATTCATGAATGGAGGATGTATAACTGTTATATACAAGGCATCATTCTGGAGATAGCTCCCTTGGCACTTAGACCAGAACAGGCAGCATGAGAACCCCAAATTACACACAGAATACTGAAATACACACAGTAAATCAACAGCTCCATCAAGGTCAGAAAGAGGTAGAATGTTGCTCCTTTTTAGAACAAAGTTTAGGCGAGTTCCTTATTAATACTTAGGGGTAGAGTTTCTGCTTTGGGTGCGGTCGGGAAATGCAGCTGAAATTGCTGGTTACACTTCAAGTTTGCTTTAAAATTAATTTACATAATCACAAATGTAAAATCTTCCATGAACCAAACGCAATCGTGCAGCGTAATAGAACAAAATAGTTCTTTTTTTTTCTTTCCATGAGAAATTGCTTGATGTATTTAAGAATGGCAACCTGGTGCAGCTTTATTAATACAGCTGAAAATAGGTTCATCATCAAAAATAAGTATTTTTAATAAGGGTGTCCATCCTCCACGTGAGTAACCTGATTTAAAAGCACTGAAAATGACTTAAAAAACTATACTGAACCATTTAATAGTTTAATTGGTGCACACTGGTCAGTTTCTTAGTTAATTAAACATTTCGACCCAGGGGCATGGCCAGTTTTGTGGGTGGGGACTGATTCGGGCAAATTGAATCTTGAACCAGTAACTCACCCAAGTTTAAAACTCCCCAATCTTTTGTGCAGGTGCGGCCGATTCCACCAGGATTGCACTGATATAACTAGGGGAAGCAAGCAGAAACTCAACCCAAATATTCCTTATCTGACATGGAGTTCGATGAGTGCATCCAAAGAATTGCATTGACCCTTTAGGCTGAGTTTGAAGCAGGTTTCATGCCTTACAAAGTCATGCAATAACAAAATCTGGTAAAGATGGGTACTCTGTTCCTTGGAGGATTCATGACATTTCTTACAGATTTTAGACCAAGAGCTGGAACTGACCAAAGGTCAAAGAGGTATTTAATTAAGATAGCTGGGAATGGTACAAAACTCTTAAAGGGCAGTGTTCACTGGTGACTTTTGTCTTCCCCCCTATCATGGTATGGCAGATTATATATTTATATATGAGGTTAAAGAAATGGGGTTGTTTCTTTTTAGTAGAGTGAAATAGTGCATTAAAACAAAATTGGTAAACATGCAACTTTTTTGTCATTTGTTTGGTTATTTTTTGCATATGTATACTGCATTTAACAGTGGAACATCCTAAGGTGCATCACACAGGAGAAAACGGATGTCAAGCAGTGATAGGAGAGAAGTTAGGGGCGGTGACCAAATAAGTAGGTTTTGACGAGGCTTTTGAAGAAGGGGAGAGGTAGCAAGACAGAAGAATTAAGCAAGAGAGTTCCAGAGTGAGGGATCACTGAAGTTGGAGGGGAGGGGAGGAGAGATACAAAGGAGAATGGAGTTAGAAAATTGGAGGACGCATGCTTGCAATGGAGAGCTGGAGGAGGGTGGGAAATACAGGGAAAATTTGGCCCTCGGCAGCTCTCTTTCCATCTCCTCCCTCAATCAATCATACTTCTCCCCCACCTCCTCATTCTTGTGGGTCCTACACCTCCACCTTCCCACTACCTATTCCTTTTCCTACCATCCCCTCACCTCTTTCGCTTTGAACTACCCATTTAACTCCTGATTTCATTCTTGAATGGCATAGCTCTAATTTTAAGATTATGCCCCCTTGTTCTTGATTCACCCATCAGAGGCAATAGTTTATCTGTATCTACCCTATCAAATCCTTAAAGGTAAGAATGGGACTAAGGGAGAGTAGCCCCACTGAGCTGGACAACAGAGAAGAGGCGTTGGAGGAGGATGGTGCAGCCAGTTGTAGATATTGAACAGGAAAAGCAGGAATATTTCAACCTGTCCTCATAATTTAATCCTTTTAGCCCTGGTATCATTCTGGCGAATCTGCGCTGCACCCCCTCCAAGGCCAATATATCCTTCCTGAACAGCGGTGCCCAAAACTGAATGCAGCACTCCAGATGCGGTCCAACCAGCTTTATACAACTGTAGTATAACTTCCACCTATTTGATGGAGCACTGAAAATCTTGCTCATTTTCAAATCTTTAAAGCCATTTCTTTCATGTTGATCATAAATCCAACCAACAGAGCTGCAAACACGCATTCTGCATCCCCCATAATTTATAGCTTTAAAAAACGCTTGTGCTTTACATTTAAAGTCCAAAAATGTGCGGGTTAGGTTGATTTGGCTATGATAAATTGACCCTTAGTGTTAGGGGGGGATTAAATATGTGGGGTTATGGGGATAGGATGGGATATGTTAGGGGGAATTAAATACGTGGGGTTGCGGGGGTAGGGTGGGATATGTGTACTGTGGGGATTAAAGCAGGGATAGGGTACTGGATTTGGATGATCAGCCATGATCGTATTGAATGGTGGAGCAGGCTTGACGGGCCGAATGGCCTACTCCTGCTCCTAGATTCTATGTTTCTATGTTTAAACATAGCTTTGTATCTTTTAATTTCCAACATGAAGCACGAATATTAAAAAAACTTCCACAAAGTGCAGAACCCGTAAGTAAATCATGAATATTTGCAATTATCGCTTATCTTTGATGGCTCCACCTTTAGTACTACTTAGTCTATTCACATTTGTGATCTTGCTACCTCCTCAGTCATCAAATGGTGCACTCACATATCCTCCATGGCTAAATCTGCTCAATTTTCTCTTTTGGGGCCAATGCTTCCTTCCTTTAACAACTCTTAACTCTCTATCATGTCCATCCATGACTAGAATACTAATTGAGAGGTCGCACAACACCAGGTTATAGTCCAACAGTTTTATTTGAAATCACAAGCTTTCGGAGCTATCGATCGCCCCTTCCTCAGGTGAAGTAAAGAAATACAGACTCGACAAAGCATATATAGATAGAGAACAATGCATGTGTACCTTACAATTGCAGACAACTAAATTAAATCATCCTGACTATCTGCCGAGGTGTGATAAAGTTAATCAGGTCAGCCAGGAAGGTACCACATCAAAGACATAGCAAGATACAACTGAGACAATGAGGTGGAGTCGCAGGGGGTCTAACGTGTCAAAAGCTGCCGTCTGTATGTAAAACGATAAGCTGTAAAATTTTTACTTTTTTACTGGGAAAATTTTTACTTTTTTACTGGGAATCACATCTGTGAACAAGCCAACGACGACTCGAGTCCGGATCACGTCATGTATCGTGACATAAACCCAAGATCCTAATGCCATACCTAGGGATTCTTCTAGCACCACAAGAAAAAGCTTGTCTTCTAAGAAATGAGCATCGATTTTCTGATCCCAGCAAATGGTTTCCACTGGAGGGTTGGTAACCAGAGGACACAGATTTCAGATAATTGGCAAAAGAACCAGGTCAGAGATGAGGAGAAATGTTTTATTCAGCAAGTTATGATCTGGAATGTACTGCCTGAAAAGGTGGTGGAAGCAGATTTGATAGTAACTTTCAAAAGGGAATTGGATATATACTTGAAAAGGAAAATTTGCAGGGCTATGGGGAAAGAACAGGAGAGTGGGACTAATTGGTTAGCTCTTTCAAAGAACCAGCACAGGCATGATGGGCCAAATGGTCTCCTTCTGTGCTGTATGATTCTATGAGCATGTTCTAAGCCCCAAAGGATGGCTCATCCTCATCTCTTTATAAGGTGAGGTCAAAGCCAGCAGCAACCAAAAATAATGAAGCAAAGTATTGGTGGGGGTAAAAAACAAACAAATAGAAGTCTACCAAGAAAAACCAATCAATGCGCAGTGTAAAATGCCGCAAAGGGTACAGGAAAAGAAAAAAACGACAGAAGTTGCAAAAACCTATCTCTGGCCTTTAAGAAGGCTGCTTCAGCAGGGCAGGCCCTGGTAATCTAATGCATCCAATTTTTTTTTATGGGTGAGGCTTGTGGTGTGAGAATAATCTCTCCGAAATATGGAAAATTCAGTTGTCCCAACTTTAAAAGGGGATTTTAATATTTAAACAAGGCCGTGCATGCATGCGGTAGCACAACCCCATTTTTGCCTCCAAAATTGGAAAATTATACACCCATGAATTGGTCGTGAAAGGCTGGGTACCCGATCTTTTGACTCTCAATCACTGTGTAAAAGGCCCCACTGGCAGTGCAGGACTTTGCAAAATTTGCTCCATTTTTTTTTTCTCACCTCATGTCTAACCGTCTTCTCCATCCAATGCAACATTTTACATCTCTATTTCATTGATACTATAATGTACATTGTTCTTCTTAAGCTGCAAATTTATTCTTCCTCCGTACTGTGTTGAAATCAAGAGTCATCACATGATGATCTATTTCAACTTATTTTTGCTGAGGACTTTAGAAGTGTGAACTCCTTACTCCACTCAAGTTTCTCTTCCTCTTACAATTTATAAGTTTTTAAGACCCAAGCTTGGCATCACTTAATCAATGTTCTTGATTTATCTTGTTTTCTCTGCCTTTTCTTGCCAATTTCCTCCTCAGTCCTTCTGCTGAAGGTGTTGACTCCTTTCTGAGGTACAGTTCCAGAGGCACCAGGTGCCCTCTGATACTTTGCTGAATAGGCCATGTGAATGTCACCAGGCGAATCAGAAGACAGGGCATCACAAACAAGCCTAATTCTGTCCTCATCTAATGTTCTCATACCAGTTCCAGTAGGGATCGTTGGGTAGCAATTAGGAATGGAACCCCTGTCCAGTTCTCCTCCACCTATCCCACAGGGGACTGAGGCCAATTGTACTAACTCTATAGTGACCCAGCTAACATCAGCTTAATTGGGACGGACCAGGAATCAAACTAAGACCTTTCCAGTTTATTTGATTCAACTACTCACAAGCTGAACTATTGGAGGAGGACTCTCTTATCTCTTTGAACCATAATAGTGTTCTGCACAAGGTTTCACACTTAAAAAAAAAGTGCATGAGCAACCTGAAGTAACTATTCCTACTACTTTTCCTCTTTTCTTGCAAGAAGGGCCCATGTACAGTTAAGATCAGGAACCCAACATGTAGAACACTGAAGGTACAAAACCACATTCTACCATCCATTCCAACTTTTAGTGCACCGTGCTGGCATAGTACAGAAAAAGTACTTAGCTCTGTAATGACTGTGATATCTTTTCCCTTTCCCCATGCTTTATAACTGCACGATGATAGCCAAGTAGTTCCAGTGCATGGAAATGAAAATAAAATAACCTCAAAAGGGAGGTAAACACCTTGTGTAAGTTGAGCTCTTAAGTATTTTGAATGTTAGAAATATTACAATTCTTCATTTCTATAATCTTTTGTCAATAAATTACCCACTAAAGATTAGGACAAAAAATTGCCAGTGCATTGATCCAACTCTGCGTCATCAGGACCAAGCATCGCCACGGAAACGAAACACTATGTTTGAGAGTGTATGTTCCAGGCATCTTTCTGCTTACTGAACAGCCTCCAATTTCTAAAATCAGTATTCAGAAATAAAGACACTTTCTAAAGGTATATATATGTGAATGTAGAAACTCATGGTGAAATTAATTAGTCAATCAAGACATATTCAAAAGTCTCACAAACTTTGAAATCAAACCTTCAACACTTTTATTTTATATCTACTTCTATAGATGTATAAAGTTATTTATGTTAAAGCATGGACATCAATGGAGATCTGCTGAGCCAAACAGCGTCAGAAGGTAAATGAACATCAGTAAATACAGTTGTTAATTTAGGGGCTGCGGTGATTGTCATTATAATTGTATTTGTTAATTCAGCTCCCTTCAGCAGCAACTACTCCAGTACCTGAGGACATTAGCACCTAATCATTAAACATCAAGATGGGTTTGAAGCCAATTTGGAGCCTTTTTTAAAAAAAAAGTTTGCACACAATCCTAAAGTGTAAATTGGGATCCAAGAAGAAGAAAGAAGGTAAGTAAAGAATGTGAAGGTTTGGAAAACATAGATTAGGCAGAAAAAAAGTAAAATTAAAATAAAAAATGAACAGGCAATGGTTAAAGAAGGGAACAGGGATATATAAAGGTGTGCAAAATTGAAGTGTTTAAATGTTTTGAATTATGTATAAGATCACTTTATTTCTGGTGTTTAGGGTTAATATTAATGGCATAAAGCTACTTGTCATTTGAGTATATTACTATATTAGTGTTTGTTTCAGTATCATAATGGGTAAGCTGAAAAGTTACTGAACCAGTTGTCTCATAAGGAGATTGTCAATTCCCTGGACCTTCCAGAATCCAAGAATTAAAATCTCAACAGAAGTAGACAGAAAAACACAAAGAATGTAAAAGACTGAATTCTCTGTCACAGTTTGATTTTTACAATGTGTCAAATAGCTCCCTCTGAGAAATACTGCATGCAATGTTAGCAGATTTTTCCCTTTAAGGGTATAATAAATTTTAATTATTTATTGGCATCAATATAACTGTCCACTCATCAATGAGTACTCACCCTCGGTTACTGACCACAGCCGCCTTCAGGTGGATATAGCTTGCAGGAAAGAGACCCTGCAAAGAAAAACAAGTTTTCTTTTCTTTAATAAAGTCTAATAATGCAGGACAAACACACTTACAATCAGATAAAGTACATCAAATAAATGGAAAAATACAGTGACCAGATAAGAGTCTGACCATTGTGACTCCCTTTTAACAATATACATAGTTATAGCAATTGTACAGAATTAGGATATACCCGAACCAATGTTTGTTTGTATTTTAAAAAAAAATAATGTTTAAAAACTGACTCCTTGTGGCATTATTGGAGCTACTGTCTTGGAAGATTTAGTGATGCTGATAATGTCAGCAATGGACTGAGTATCAGTTAGCAATGAAGATCAGATGCATCTATATAGTTCTTTATCACCTCTCTCAGGAAACACTTCATCACCACTAGCAGAATATTTTAGCTTCAATGTGTGCATATTAATTCAGTTCCGTTATATCACAGGGCTCAGTAGCGCCATCAAACCATTTCCTATACCTACCTAAGCCTATGCCATCAACAACCACATTTAAAATGGGGAAAGAAAGAAATATCAAAATTGATCCTGTTTAACTCATTTATTTCGAAAAAGCTATTTCAATGATGAGATCCCCTCTTTAAAATGGCCATACAAAAATGTGACCAAGTGGTCAACAGGACATCAAACTGTTGCAAAGTGGCTTTAACAACCAAAGCAGTGACATCAATGTTTTCGCTGTTTTACTTTTAATCAGCGAAACAAGTCACTGGTAAATTAATGACCTGCTCAACTCTTAAGAAAAAACAAATTGAATTTGTGCATAATTTTTGAGTCACCACTTACAATGGCAAGGAAGATCTTAAATCAATAAGTCAGTATTTTGGAATAGCAAAATCCCATGTCAACCTTTTATAATGGGAAAAACATCAACATTTCACCATTACACTTTGCTGAGGAACCAATCAACTCAATGCTTTTGAAAAAAAAGACTGCTTTTTTTCCCTCAGTAACTGAAATTCCCATTTAAAGTAAGGTTTTAAACAAAATTAAAAATTCAAGTAATTATACATGTCACAATAATATGATTATATTTATTTACTGATTTGTCTTTTAATACTTTCCTTAAGGTTTTTGCTTTAAGACTTCAAATTAGCTCAAAAGCCTGTGCTTTGATGAGTTTTTTTTAAAACCTCAGAATAATTGGAGAGTTTCAAACCACAATTGTGCATTCCGAGCACGTGTAGTTTTCAGAATTTCCCAGCAGCTTTCTGAATTGAAGTAATTACTATGTATCCTGATCCTATCAGGACTTGGAGTTTCTTTTCTGGGTTACAAAAAACTTTTGAAACAATCTGAATATTAAATTCTCAGGGTTAGGCAAGTCTGATTAAAATTTTAGCAACTGCTCCTTTTCGATATGAACTGCTCACTTAGAAAATGCCCATGATTAGGAGTACCTGTTGTTTCTTTGTTGACAGTTACAAAGAAAATCAAAGAGCGCGTTATTGAAAAAGTGCTTCTTAATCTCAGTCAATAAGTTGAAAATTCAGTTAGAAATCTCTTTCTGAACAATTTTTAGGGCTTAATGATATATTTTACACATGAACTGGGAAACTGTTGCATAGTAACCTTAACCAACAAATCGGGTATCTCAATGTTTGCAATGTTTTCCACTATAAAAAATCTCAAGAGTTTTTACTTTCAATCAACAATACAAGTCACTGGTATGCAAATCATAGAATCTTACAGCACAGAGTGGATAGGAAGGATCCATTTCCCCTAGCAGCGCGGTCAATAACCAGGAGGCATAGATTTAAAGTAGTTGATAGAAAGATCAGAGAGGAGTTGAGGAGAACTTTTTTCACCCAGAGGGTGGTGGGGGGATCTGGAACTCACTGTCTGAGAGGGTGGTAAGAGTCAGAAACCCTCATCGCATTTAAAAAGTACTTGGATATGCACTTGAAGTGCCATAACCTACAAGGCCACGGACCAAGAGCTGGAACGTGGTATTCGGCTGGATAGCTCTTTTTTTGGCCAGTACAGACACGATGGGTCGAATGGCCTCCTTCTGTGCCGTAAATTTCTACGCTTCTATGAGAAGGAGGCCATCCGGCCTGACGTGCCTGTGCTGGCTGTTTGAAAGAGCTATCCAATTTAATCCCACTCCCAGCTTTTTCCTCATAACCCTGCAAATTAGTTCTCTTCAACCAGCTCAACTCTTAATGGTGAACCTTTGAGTATTTTAACCTTTATTTGTTTTTTTGAAATTTACGTTTATCCAAGATTATATAAGTCATCAAAATCACTAATAGTGCAGTAAATGCTTTAAGGCAGGAACCGGCTAACAACAGGAAATGCAGTTGGGGGGAGTACCTGACAGTGCAAGAAGGGTTATGGACGAGTGGGGGAGGAGGCTGACAGGAGGGAAGGTGTTGGTGGAGTGGTTGGATGGATGGCACCTGGTCACGGTAGGGCTGCCGACTCTGGTTGGAGGCATTCCTGGAGATTGGATCACGTGACGTTCTGAGCACAGGATGTTTGCAAATGTTACACATTTACCTTATAACTGTGTGTTCCCCTGTAGTTCAGTAGCTTTGCTCATGCTATTTGCGCCAGCAGCTGTTGTGCACGAAGTTCCGAGAACAATGAGGCTACCCACGGGCAGGCAAAGAAGGGAAACTGAGGATGGGGAAGAGGGGAAACCGAAGGTGGAGTACGAATTTGCAGGGGGAATTCTGAGGTGGGAGGAACTATGATTCTACTAGTAACTCACTCAAATTGCACTGACAGCTAATATTAAAACTTTTAACTCAGATTCCCCTCATAAACAATAGTAACACAATAACTTAGATAGTCTATATGTATCTGGTAGTAATAGGAATGTTCCTTCTCCCTTCCCCCTTGGTTCTTCCAGTGAGAAGCCTCAGTCTCCATCCCCTTGCTCCCCATGACACCAAACTTGGGGGTGTGGAAAACCGTGATGATGATACCAATCAACTGCAACAGGACATAGAAAGGCTAGCAGAATGGGCAGACAAGTGGCAGATGGAATTTAATACAGAGAAGTGTGAAGTGATGCATTTTGGCAGAAGGAACAGGGAGAAGCAATATACACTTAATGGCACAGTTTTAAAGAGTGTGCAGGGACAGAGGGACCTGGGAGTTAATGTGCATAGGTCTCTGAAGGTGGCAGGACATATTGAGAGAGTGGTTAACAAAGCATATGGGATCTTGGGCTTCATAAATAGAGGTATTGAGTACAAAAGTAGAGAAGTTATGCTGAACCTTTATAAAGCGCTGGTTAGGCCACAACTGGAGTATTGCGTCCAGTTCTGGTCACCACACTTTAGGAAGGATGTGAAGACCCTTGAGAGGGTACAGAGGAGATTTACCAGAATGGTTCCGGGGATGGGGGATCTTAGCTACAAGGACAGGTTGGAGAAGCTGGATTTGTTTTCATTACAGCAAAGGAGGTTGAGGGGTGATTTGATAGAGGTGTACAAGATTATGACGGGTTTGGATAAGCTAGACGGGGAAAGGCTGTTCCCACTTGCTGATGGTACAAGGTACAAGGGGACACAGATTTAAGGCTTTGGGCAAGAGATACAGGGGGGATGTGAGGAAAAACTTTTTTACGCAGCGAGTGGTGAGGACCTGGAACTCGCTGCCGATGGAAGTGGTGGAAGCGGAGACACTCAATGTTTTCAAGGAGAGACTGGATAGGCACTCGAGGGAAATAAACTTGTAGGACTACGGGGATAGACCGGGGGAATGGGACTGACTGGATTGCGCTACAGAAGCCGGCACAGACTCGATGGGCCAAATGGCCTCCTTCTGTGCCGTTATGACTATGAGGTGTAATGCCCCAATATCATTTCTGTAACTAGTTGTAATCCTATAACCCACTCATACTTACCCTACAACTACAGACAGAATCCCCCCGCACTGTACAAGGTGTGGTCAGGCTCCCAAGTCGATGCTATTTCTAACAGGCTCCATTCACTCTCCCCATCTCCTTGGACTCTGGTTCTGTGTGGTGAGAAGTCTGAACTAGGAACCTCAGTCAGAGCTGATTGGTACTTCGGCTTCATACATCAAAACCGGGCCACATAGACCAACCTGAACCAAACTGAGAGATCGCACAAAGGGCAGCGGGCTCGGTGTTTGGGGCAGTTCTTACCAGGGCACATCATCTTAAACTTAGCTCAGCACCAACATTTTGAATCCACTCCTGGATAAAGGAGGGTTTTCATAGAATGATATATATTACAGCATAGGAGAAGGCCATATGACCCCCCCAGTGCCTGTGCTGGCGCTCTCTCCTGCAACACCATTCCCCCCAGAACTTTTTATATTCCTGCTTTTAAAATACTTATCCCATTCCATTTTAAATTATGTTTCAGTCTCTGTCTCAATAGCTTCACTTGTAGTGAAGCGTCCCATAGTCTAATAGAACTCAGTGCAAAAACGTTCCTTCTCCCTTCCCCCTTGGTCCTTCCGGTGAGAAGCCTCGGTCTCCGCCCCCTTGCTCCCCATTCACCCACTAGTGGAAACAATTGTTCACTATTTATCCACAGCAAAGTCCCCAGGTTACACTCTCCCCTTTACGATCGTGTCTACTTGCAACACCAGATTTCTGATTGGCCCGCTTGGAGGACAAGACACACCCACAGTTTATCTGGAATCTGTAATTTGATCCCGCCTGCTGTAGACAACCCTGCAATGTGTAATTTGATCCAGTCTTGCTTGCCAGACTACAGCATGTGGAAGTCTAGTCAGCTTTGTGAAGATCCTCTGTTAATAGTATTGTGCAATTGTAATTATAGTTATCCTTGGCTGGTAAAACAAAAGATTTTATACTCTAGTTATTGGGTTGGTTAATTCTTTGGAGTTTTATGTTTTTTTCCCTTCTGGAAGTGATAAAAATTCTTTAATTCTGAATGAAGGGACCATGTGTAGGCTCCGTGTGTGTGGTGTGTGGGTGTTTTTCTCATAAGTGCTGTGCCTAAGTTTCCCTGGAGTTTGTAGTCTTCCCCCCCCCATTTAACGGAATCTTGTGTGGGAGCCAAGTGTGGTGCAGCCAGAGCGGAGAGCTGGTGCGCTTGCGAACACACGGTTGCTAATGGCGGCGCCTAGGAGCCATGCGTGAACCTCGCGCTGGGCCGGAGAGCGCGAGAGGTGGCAGAACGAGCAGGGCCCCAGAGACAACCAAACCCCAGGATTTGGGATTTAAACATCGCGGCCTGGACCGGGTTTCCACCCTCGGCTGATTCTTCCGAAGCGGTCACCTTTAGCTGGTGAACAGGCCTCCCGAAGCTGCCACCCTTTAGCTGGGGATGCGGAAGCCCTCCGGTTTCCCCCAACCAATTGACCCTCCTTCATCTCCTGACACAGCCCAGCATCTTGAAGCCTCGGCCCCACGGCTGCAGAGCCCGAGTCTGGTCCCCATACCCAAACTCCCACCGAGACCCCACAGAGCGCTAGCGATGGGCCCTCCGGTGCACAGCCGCAACATCGGTGCGCGGTTCTGGGGGGGGGGGGGGGGGGGGGTGGGGGGGGGTGGAGACGGTGTTAATCACAGTGCCTCTTTACTGGTTGCTTTTTTCTCGGTGGCGCTCCAACTCACCACGTTGCTGTTTCCCCCGGTTCTGCAGGAAATGCTGGGCAGTTCGGGTACCATTCTCCTGAGCCCCACTCTCCAGAAGGATGCTGGATCCTATCTTCCAAACTGCCAGATCCCAGAAACCCTGCCAATACTGCCAGATTCTGGACTCCACTATGTTCCCAACTCGCCTCCAAGTACCACTGGAGCTGGGACCTCCCTCCCAGATTATGGAAGCCCTTCTCAGCGCTCACAAACCAACAGACCATTCCCTCTGCGCCCACACTCTGGGATCTCCCTCACCAGCGCTTCTAGATTCGAAGACCTCTCTCCCACTTATCCCAGAACCTACTGTAATGTTCTCAGCACTCCTTTCTGCAACGCCTCCCAGTGCTCTCAAACCCAGGAACCCCTCAAAGTAATGTTAGACAGTGGGACCCCAATTTAGTACTGCCAGACCCAGGCTTCCTAGCCAGTGCTCCCAGATCCACACTGATAATCAGCGTTCCTGATGGTACTACTTAGCATAATTCTCCTGTTCTTATAAAATCTCCAACTCATCATTAGCAATGCTACAGAAGATCTGATGGTGAAGTCTTACATATAGTGTGGACCTCCTACATTACATACATTTTAGAACAATTTGACTGTCCCACTCAACATCTATTAGTAGTATATTAACAGTCTTGCGTGTAGCACATACTTGCTGCAAGTGTTACACTTAGTTCCTGCAATACTTCCCTCATCACAGTTTGTTAATATCAACCCTAATATAAAATAAGTGTATTCTCTAACTCATGAGCAACGTCGAGGAGGTTTGCTAGTATATATATTTATTTCTTGAGAAGTGATTTATACGGACAGATTTGTGTGTGCACCTGGTGGTTCAGAACAATATTTCCTGAACATTTTCCAATGTAAGAGTTTAATGAGAGGCGAGAAAAATCTTATTGCTCCTCTGCTTAGCATAACTGTAGTAGCTTGCCAGACAATGCAATATGTCTTTACATCTGTCCAGTGACCTACTCTCTTTGACTAGATTTGGCCCATTTCTACAGTGATTGCATGTACAGCATTTTCAAGTAGCAAACATTACAGTTTATCCTACCCTACAGCACTAATCACAGCAGTCACTGCGTTAATCAATCGGAATTGTTAGGGAAAGGTTAATGCTTAATTTAATGAATTAGCAGCCTGGCCAGAAGCTCTGTTATATTATGTTAACGATGACTTTTGGGTGTATTTTGATGGAGGACATATTATTACATAAAACAGTGATTGATTTGTTCTCTCCAACCAAAAACCTATATTCTATAACAAGTTATGACATCTGAAAAAAAATCATCAAAATTTGTGTCTATTATTCAAGTGTAAGACTGGATAGTTGTAACAATAATGCCTGAAATTTGCTAATCTGTTTAAAGTAGTGTAAAGATGTCAGGAGATATAATGCTGTTTAATGATCTTTAAGTAAAAGAACCCATTACATCTCATGGCTAGGCGACCCAAACTTACCCCTTTTCTACTACTATGGCCACAACTTAAAATGCAAATCTTGGAATAATTCCCTTAAGGTGAAAAAACTGGCACCTCCCATGTATATGAAAAATGGTTTCCTTAAATAAAATTCTGAATATCAGGTCAGAACGGTGTGCCCATGTCAACATTAATATGGTTGATGATCTAGTATGATTTCAATGTTTTGAAGAGTTAGTTACCTCCCCCTAGGGGGAGAGAGAGAGAGAGAGAAAGAATGAACGAACGAACTTGCATTTATATAGGCTCTTTCATGACCTCAGGGCGTCTCAAAGCTGTTTACAGCTAATGAAGGACTTTTGAAGTGTAGTCACTGTTGTAATGTAGTATGCAAAGGTATGTGTCTTGGAGATGGAGCAATCCTCAAACACACAAATTAAAAATTATTATAGTACTCCTGAAGGGGAGTGTATGGCTCAGCAAGCATATTTAGCGAACAGAGTAGGAAGGTCCGATGCTTGATTCTTACTGACTGCTACATTAGCTATTCAAAGCCAGGGCAAATGTAGGGCTGCTACAATTCAATTCAGCAGTGCTGGATCAGAGAGAGCAAAATCATTCAGGACTCCTGTTTCTAATCATTATCCAGTGACCCATGCTAGAAATGTACGTGTACAAGTTGGGCGAGGACCAGACTTGACCATAATACTCTGACAGTCAAATAGCCTGCTGTCACTCGCTCACACCTGATTAATGGGCACTAGGGCAAGGTGCTTGGTGCTCATAGTACTGTACCTCAGCAAGGCGAGGGTGCCAGGGGAAAAGAAAAAATGAACTTGGGAACATAGGAACAGAAATAGGCCATTTAGCCCCTCGAGCCTGTTCGCCATTCAATGAGATCATGGATGATCTGTGACCTAACACCATACACCCGCCTTTGCTCCATATCCCTTAATACCTTTGGTTAACAAAAATCTATCAATCCCAGATTTAAAATTAACAATTGACCTTGCATCAATTGCTGTTTGCGGAAGAGAGTTCCAAACATCTACCACCCCGTGTGTGTAGAAGTGTTTTCTAACTACCTAAGGCTCTAATTTTTAGACTATGCACCTCCAGTCCTAGACTCAGCAAACCAGCGGAGTTTCTCTCTATCTACCCTCTCAGTTCCCCTTAATATCTTGAAAACTCTAGATATAAAGGCCAGCATTCCATTAGCCTTTTTTATTATTTTCTTTACCTTTCCATGACATTTTAATGAACTATGGACATGGACCCCCAAGTCGCTTAGGACCTCCACTGTTTCTAGCTTTTCACCATTTAGAAAGTACTCTGTTCTATCCTTTTTAGATCCATAGTGGATAATCTCACATTTGCCTACATTGAGATCCATTTGCCACAGTTTTGTCCATTCGCTTAATCTATTAATATCTCTTTGTAATTTTATGTTTTCATCTACACTGCTTACAATGCCACCTATCTTTGTGTCATTGGCAAACTTGGATATGTAGCTTTTGATCCCATCATCTAAGTTGTTAATAAATAGGTGAATAGTTGTGGCCCCAACACAGATCCCTGCGGGGCACCACTAGTCACATCCTGCCAATTATCCCTACTCTCTGTCTCCTGCCGCTGAGCCAATTTCCAAACCAAGTCAATAATTTGCTTTCAATTCCGAGCTTCAACTTTAGCCAACAATCTCTTACGAGGGACTTTATCAAATGCCTTCTGGAAGTCCATATAAATAACATCCATAGACATTGCCCTGTCCACTACTTTAGTCAACTCTTCAAAAAATTCAATCAGGTTCATCAGGCATGACCTACCCCTTTACAAATCCATGCTGGTTCACTCTGATCAGCAGAAAACTTGGAATTTATATAGCAACTTTCATGTCCTCAGCACGTCCCAAAATCCTTCACAACAAATGCAGTACTTTATGAACTGTAGTCACTGTTACTAAGGGAGACCGGGATCAGTGACCGAGAGCGGCGGGAGTAAAAGGAGCGGGAGAGGAGGCCCCAGAGCACAGCGAGAGCGTGACCAGTGACTGAGAGCAGTGGGGAGAAAAGGAATGGGAGCAGAGGTCCCAGAGCACTGAGAGAGGGAGAGCAAAAAATAATCAAGGAGTGACGCCACAGGACAGCAGGTAGGTGATTAGTTGGTGAATATTACCCTTTTTTTGCTCTTTAAGCTAGGGCAGTGGTTTAAACTAAGAGCTGGGAAACTATAGGGCTAGAAATTCGTGTGGTTAGCGCCACAAGATGGTGCTAAAACACTGTTCAGAGCTCTACCACCTGCTGATGGCGGTTCCAGCGTCGCACGCCGTATCTGTCTTGCTGGTCGCGCTGCCGATAAACTCTATCGACAGGGATATTGCAGTCATGGAGATCATGACATCAGTGAGTGTGCAATGCTCACTTGACGCCCGATCACCCAACTTCGTTTTGGCCATTGAACTTACCGGCTGGAGAAAGCAAGCAGGTTGAGGTGGTGTGCAGCAGCAGGAAGCCGGCTCCAGCGATGCTATTTAAAGGGATCCTCCCCAATCACTCGGACCCGACAGGTTTTTGAAGTTTAAGTGGCTGTGTACGACTCCCTGCTACTGGAAGAATTTTCTTTATTCATTTTAAGGTTCTTTGGAATCAGGGAGTGTTGTGGCAAGTACAAAATTCCATAATTATTTCTGAAAAGCTCCAACCTACAACACTTGCTAAAAGTCATGGGGACTGTACTGGCAGTGGACCTCACCCTCCAGGATCTACGGCGGAGGGAGCGGAGGCAGCGAGACAATCAGCCTTCTGGACAGGCTGTCCGTGACCTGCTCATCAGACTCCGATTCGCATGAATGAAACCCCAGATCCCCGTAGCTCACCACATCCCCATCATACAATCCCTGTCTCAGGCCATATCACAGGGTCCTCCTGGGCGCAAAAGTGAAATGAGAGATCACACAATATTCCAAACACAATTAATAACTTTATCTATAAATATATCACACATAGCACATGAATTCTAATAACTAATGACCCTTGTGCCTGTCATAGTTGAATAGCTGTCATTGTGCGCAAGGTGCAAGATATGGGTGTGAGTGTTGCTAGGTAGAGATTGTTGGTGGGTGAGGGCTGGGGGTGTGGTGCATTGAGCAGTGGTGGTATGTAGCATTTGTTGAAGCCTTCACTCACCCTGACCACCTGTGTGAGCTCGTTAAACTTCTTCCTGCACTGTGTGTGGGTCCTGGGGACCACAGTGCTGCCCGTGACGTGGTGTACCACCTCCCTCCACATAGTCCAGCAGACTTGTGGTGAGGGCCTCCTGCCAGTTGGCGGGTACAGGACCGTCCGCCTTCTCTCCACCGCTAAAACCAATGCCTCCAAAGCTTCATCGGAAAACCTCCGGGCTCGCTTCCTGGGGCAGCAATCTGCCATCAGGATTTGTTAGCAACTGATCCTTCTCCTTGTCCTTCTTCTTAGGATTGTTGGGGCAGCTGCACACCCAACAATGCTGAGAATGAGGTGCTGCAGCATCAATGAACCTCCCCTTTAAGTAGTGAAAAAAGCCTGTGGCAATCATGACTTGCAATTAGACTGCCCCAGATATTGGTCCAGCTTTTCAGTGCAACACCAATGAGCTTGGATTTTTAGACGAGAATCATGACTGCAATCAGTTTAATGAGGAGTGAGGACGAATTTTGCATGCAGCCTAAACGATTTTCAACTGGTGCTACTTAACCATTTTTCAACTGGCGCTACTTAGCCATTTTTGGTCTAAACACTGCCCATTTCTTGGCTATATAGAATTTCTAGGCTTATAAAAACTATTACTTTATTAAATCAATAATTTAAGCTAGATAAACTAATTAGTTAATAAAACTAAAAATATTGAGTGAATAAAAACCGTAACTACTTAAATATATAAACAAGGTTCAATAGGGATGGCAGGGCAGGTGGTGTGTCGTAACTGCAGCATGTGGGAGTTGGTGGAGACCAGTGAGATCCCGAACAACCACATCGCTGTAAGTGTCTGCAGCTCGAGGAACTTCAGCTCAGAGTTGTTGAGCTGGTGTCTGAGCTGCAGACATTGCAGGAGGCAGTCACACCCCTCAGGTTAGGTAGTAGTTTAGATTTGGTCAGTGGTCAGGGACAGGAGGACGTGACTGCAAGTCAGGCAGGTATGGGGACCCAGATTGCAGTGATGGAGGAGCCTCAGCCTTTTTCCTTGTCCAACAGGAAGGAGGTACTTGCAACCTGTATGGATGAGAACAAAGACTGCAGGGAGGATGGGCAATTTGACCACGGCACTGTGGTACAGGAGGCCATTGAAGTGGGGGCGTAGTAAAAAGGAAGGTAGCGGATAGTATAGTCAGGGGGATAGAACTGTTCTCTGCAGTCGAGACTGGGGTTAAGGATGTCTCCTGGAGAAGAACTTGGAGTGGGAGGGGAAGGATCCAGTTGTCGTAGTCCACATAGGAACCAATGACATAAGTAGAACTAGGAATGAGGTTCTGCTGAGGGAGTTTGAGGAGCTAGGGTCCAAATTAAGAAGAAGAACTTGAAAGGTAATAATCTCTGGATTACTACCTGAGCCAATCTCAAATTGGCATAGGATCAAACAGATCAGAGCGTTGAATGCGTGGCTTAAAAAGTGGTGTGGGAGACGGGGGTTTTGATTCATGGGGCATTGGCACCAGTACCGGGGAAAGAGGGAACTGTTCTGTTGTAGCGGGCTCCACTTAAACTGGTCTGGGACCAGTGTCCTGGTGAATCGAATAACTAAGGCTGTAGAGAGGGCTTTAAACTAAAAAGGGGAGCACAGGGGAAAGGTTCAGGTGAGGGGAAATTTATAAATCTAAGGAGAAAAGTCAAGGCCATAGAGCAGTGTATGACAGGAAGGGACAGAGAGTTTAATGGTAATAATGCATCAAGTGAATGAGGTCAAACCAGGGGAAA
Source organism: Squalus acanthias (assembly GCA_030390025.1). Classification (NCBI taxonomy): domain Eukaryota; kingdom Metazoa; phylum Chordata; class Chondrichthyes; order Squaliformes; family Squalidae; genus Squalus; species Squalus acanthias. Next base: position 5,171,673 of record CM059444.1, on the reverse strand, counting down.
ATGGTAAAAAGTTAAAATTGAAGGTGCTTTATCTGAATACACGAAGCATTCGTAACAAATAGACAAATTAATGGCACAAATAGGAATAAATGGGTTTGATCTAATAGCTATTACAGAGGCGTGGTTGCATGGTGACCAAGGTTGGGAACTAAACATTCCCGAGTACTTGATGTTTCAAAAAGACAGACTAAATGGAAAAGGGGCGGGGAGGGGGGGTGTAGCCCTGATAATAAAGCATGACAGAAGGACAGTAGTGAGGAAGTAACTTGGCTCGGAAGATCAGGTAGTAGAATCAATATGGGTGAAGATAAGAAGTAACAAGGGGCAGGAAACACTGGTGGGAGCAGATTCTAGGCCCCCTAACAGTAGCTATACTGTTGGACAGAGTATTAATCAATAAATAAGAGGAGTTTGTAACAAAGGTAGTGCAGTAATTGTGAGGGACTTTAATCTTCATATAGAGTGGACAAATGAAATTGGCAAAAGTAGTTTGGAGGACGAGTTCCTAGAACAGTATGTCGTGGAACCAACCAGCAAACAGGCTATTTTAGATCTTGTCTTTTGTGTAATGAGATAGGGTTAATTAGTAATCTAATAGTAAGGGATCCTCTGGGGAAGAGTGATCATAATATGATAGAATTTCACATAAAATTTGAGAGTGATGTCCTTAAGTCTGAGTCTAGAGTCAGAAACTTAAATAAGGCCAATTACATAGGTATCAGGGGCGAGTTTGCCAAGGTAGATTGGGAAATTAGATTAAAATGTATGATGGTAGATAAGCAATGGTGAACATTTAAAGAAACATTTCATAATTCTCAACGAATATACATTCCATTCAGAAATAAAAACTCCACGGGAAAAGTGATCCATCAATGGCTAACTAAAGAAGTTAAGGATAGTATTAGATTTTAAAAAGCAGCTTATAATGTTGCCAAGAATAGTATGCCTGAGGATTGGGAGAGAGTTTTAGAAACCAGCAAAGGATGACCAAAACATTGATAAAGAGGGAGAAAATAGAATACGAAAGTTAACTAGCAAGAAATATAAACATAGCTAAGAGCTTCTACAAGTATATAAAAAGGAAGTGAGCTGCAAAAGTAAATGTGGGTCTCTTAGAGGCTGAGACAGGGGAAATTATAATGATGAATAAGAAAATGGCAGAGACGTTAAACAAATATTTTGTATGTCTTCACAGTAGAAGACACAAAAACATACCAGAAATAGTGGGCAACCAAGGGTATAATGAGAGTAAGGAACTTAAAGTAAAAGTACTAGAGAAATTAATAAAACTAAAAGCTGACAAATCCCCTGGATGGGATAGTCTACATCCTAGGATTCTAAAAGATGTGGCTACAGAGATAGTACATGCATTGGTTGTGATCTTCCAAAATTCCCTAGATTCTGGAATGGTCCCAGTAGACTGGAAGGTAGCCAATGTAACAACGTTATTCAAGAAAGGAGGGAGAGAAAGCAGCGAACTACAGGCCAGTTAGCCTGACATCAGTCATCAGGAAAATGCTGAAATCCATTGTTAAGAAAGTGGTAACAGAGCACTTAGAAAATCATAATACGATTAGGCAGAGTCAGCATGGTTTTATGAAAAGAAAATTGTGTTTAACAAATTTAGGAGAGTTTTTGAGGATGTAACTAGCAGGGTAGATAAAGGGGAACCAGTGGATGCAGTATATTTGGATTTTCAAAAGGCATTCAATAAGGTGCCACATGAATGGTTGTTACACAAGGTAAGGGCTCATGGGGTTGGGGGTAATATAGTAGCATGGATACAGGATTGGTTAACGGACAGAAAACAGAGAGTAGGGATAAACGGATCTTTTTCAGGTTGGCAGGCTGTAACTAGTGGGATGCCGCAAGGATCAGTGTTGGGGCCTCAGCTATTTACAATCTATATTAATAACCTAGATGAAGGGACCGAGTGTAATGTATCCAAGTTTGCTGATGATACAAAACTAGGTGGGACAGTAAGCTGTGAGGAGAACAGAAAGAGTCTGCAAAGGGATATAGATAGACTAAGTGAGTGGGCAGTAAGGTGGCAGATGGAGTATAATGTAGGGAATGTGAGGTTATTCACTTTGGTAGGAAGAATAGAAAAGCAGAATATTTTTTAAATGGTGAGAAACTTTCAAATGTTGGTGTTCAGAGAGATTTGCGTATCCTTGTGCAAGAAACACAGAAAGCTAGCATGCAGGTACAGCAAGTAATAAGGAAGGCAAATGGCATGTTGGCCTTTGTTGCAAGGGGGTTGGAGTGTAAGAGTAAGGACATCTTGCTACAATTGTTCAGGGCCTTGATGAGACCACACCTGGAGTACTGTGCACAGTTTTGGTCTCCTTATCTAAGGAAGGATATACTTGCCTTGGAGGCGATTCAGTGAAGGTTCACTAGATTGATTCCTGGGATGAGAGGCCTGTCCTATCATGAGTGATTGTGTAGAATGGGCCTATACTCTCTGGAGTTTAGAAGAATGAAAGGTGATCTCATTGAAACATACAAGATTCTGAAGGGGATTGACAGGGTAGATGCTGAGAGGTTGTTTCCCCTGGCTGGAGTGTCTAGAACTAGGGGGCATAGTCTCAGGATAAGGGGTAGGCCATTTAAGACTGAGATGAGGAGGAATTTCTTCACTCAGAGGGTTGTGAATTTTTGGAATTCTCTGCCCCAGAGGGCTGTGAATGCTGAGTCTTTGAGTATATTCAAGGCTGAGATAGATTTTTGGACTCAAGGGATATGGAGATCGGGCAGGAAAGTGGAGTTGAGGTCGATGATCAGCCATGATCTTATTGAATGGCGGAGCAGGCTCAAGGGGCCGTATGGCCTACTCCTGCTCTTATTTCTTAAATGTAGAAGGATCCCTTTACAAGTACAAAGCATATCCAGAACAGAGAGTAAGAGGCCATAGAATTCAGATTGCATGGGGTTTCCCAATTACTTACAGGCAGAGAAAAGTGTGCCACTTAAATGTGTAAATTTACATGAGATCTGGGAAGGTGAGATTAAGCCAACTAGTTCGGATACCAGCTCTGTAACCAATGCGTAAGGTGGACATAAAATGGGTAGTAAACCCCAGACGGTTCCTTAATGAAGAGTTAAGATGGAGAGGGTTAAAAATTTGTCTTATCTTATCTGTGACATATATTTGTTGGAATACTGAGCCCAGAGTTCTTGCATTATTTTCCATAGTACAGGTGATAAACAATGTTTTTCCTTTTGATTATTTTAATGTATACCTAGTAAGATGCGGGTTTGGTAGTGTAATGGTTATGCTACTGGACTAGTAATCCAGAGAATGCCAATTCAAATCCCACCATGGCAGTTTGAGAACTTGAATTGAGTTAAATGAATAAATCCAAAAATAAAAAGTGAAGCTGTCGGACTGTCATGAAAACCCAACTGGTTCATTAATGCCCTTCAGGGAAAGAAACTGCCGTCCTTTAGAAATTCAGAGAGAAAGGAGAAGGTAACAGTGCAGGGTAGCAATAGGAGTAATGATAACCAGAGTGTGACAGAGACAGAATGTACAAACATAAGGGTGCACCAGCAAATAGAGTCAGAGTAGGGAAAAATGGTAAAAACACAAAATTAAAGGCTCCTTATCTGAATACACACAGCATTCGTAACAAGATAGACGAGTTGATAGCACGAATAGAAATAAATGGGTATGATCTGATAGACATTACAGAGACGTGGTTGCAAGGTGACCAAGGCTGAGAACTGAATATTCAGAGGGTATTTGACATTTCGGAAGGATAGGCCGAAAGGAAAAGGAGGTGGGGTAGCTCTGTTAATAAAGGATGAGATCAGAGCAGTGGTGAGAAATTATATTGGCTCAGAAGATCAAGATGTAGAATCAGTTTGGGTGGAGATAAGAAATAGTAAGGGAAGTCACTGGTGGGAGTAGTCTATAGGCCCCCTAACAGTAGCTACACTGTAGGACAGAGTATTAATCAAGAAATAATAGGGGCTTGTAAGAAAGGTACTTTTTGTTTTATTTGTTTATGGGATATGGGCATCGCTGGCAAGGCCAGCATTTATTGCCCATCCCTAATTGCCCTTGAGAAGGTGCTGGTGAGCCGCCTTCTTGAACCGCTGCAGTCCTTGTGGTGAAGGTACTCCCACAGTGCTGTTAGGTAGGGATTTCCAGGATTTTGACCCAGCGATGATGAAGGATCGGCGATATACTTCTAAGTCAGGATGGTATGTGACTTGGAGGGGAACTTGGAGGTGGCGGTGTTCCCATGCGCCGGCTGCCCTTGTCCTTCCAGGTGGAAGAGGTCACGGGTTTGGGAGGTGCTGCCGAAGAAGCCTTGGCGAGTTGCTGCAGTGCATCTTGTAGATGGTACACACTGCAGCCACAGTACGCCGGTGCTGGAGGGAGTGAATGTTTAAGGTGATGGATGGGGTACCAGCAAGCGAGTTTGCTTTGTCCTGGATGGTGTCGAGCTTCTTGAGTGTTGTTGGAGCTGCACTCATCCAGGCAAGTGGAGAGTATTCCATCACACTCCTGACTTGTGCCTTGTAGATGGTGGAAAGGCTTAGAAGCATAGAAGCTAGGAGCAGGAGTAGGCCATTCGGCCCCTCGAGCCTGCTCCGCCATTTAATGAGATCATGGCTGATCATCCAAATTCAGTACCCTGTCCCTGCTTTCTCCCTATATCCCTTGATCCCTTTAGCCTTAAGAAATATATCTATCTCCTTCTTGAATATATTTAATGAATTGGCCTCAACTGCCTTCTGTGGTAGAGAATTTCACAGGTTCACCACTCTCTGGGTGAAGAAATTCCTCCTCATCTCAGTCCTAAATGGCCTACCCCTTATCCTTAGACTGTGACCTCTGGTTCTGGACTCCCCCGCCATCGGGAACATCCTTCCTGCATCTAGTCTGTCTAGTCCTGTTAGAATTTTATAAGTTTCAATGAGTTCCCCTCACATTCTTCTAAACTCGAGCGAATATAAGCCTAATCGACCCAATCTCTCTTCATACGTCATTCCTGCCATCCCAGGTATCAGTCAGGACCATGTTTGGACCAAGGCTGTATTGAGGTCGGGAGCCAAGTGGTCTTGGCGGAACCCAAACTGGGCATCAGTGAGCAGGTTATTGGTGAGTAAGTGCCGCTTGATAGCACTGTCGATGACACCTTCCATCACTTTGCTGATGATTGAGAGTAGACTGATGGGGCGGTAATTGGCTGGGTTGGATTTGTCCTGCTTTTTGTGGACAGGACATACCTGGGCAGTTTTCCACATTGTCGGATAGATGCCAGTGTTGTAGCTCCACTGGAACAGCTTGGCTAGAGGCGCGGCTAGTTCTGGAGCGCAAGTCTTCAGCACGATAGCCGGGATGTTGTTGGGGCCCACAGCATTTGCTGTATCCAGTGCGCTCAGCCGTTTCTTGATATCACGTGCAGTGAATCGAATTGGCTGAAGACTGGCATCTGTGATGGTGGGGACCTCACGAGCAGGCCGATATGGATCAACCACTCGGTACTTCTGGCTGAAGATGGTTGCAAACGTTTCAGCCTTGTCTTTTGCACTCACGTGCTGGGCTCCACCATCATTGAGGATGGGGATATTCATGGAGCCTCCTCCTTCCATTAGTTGTTTAATGGTCCACCATTCACGACTGGATGTGGCAGGACTGCAGAGCTTTGATCTGATCCGTTGATTGTGGGATCGCTTAGCCCTGTCTATGGCATGTTGCTTCCACTTTTTAGCATGCATGTAGCCCTGTGTTGCAGCTTCCCCGATAATCATGAATGATTTTAATGTTCATATAGATTGGACAAATGAAATTGGCAAGAGTAGCCTTGAGGTCGAGTTCACAGAATATATTCGGGATATGGTAATGTGTAATGAGACAGGATTAATTAATGATCTCATAGTAAAGGATCCTCTTGGGAAGAGTGATTATAGCATGATAGAATTTCAAATTCAGTTTGAGGGTGAGAAACTTGGGTCTGAAACTAGTGTCCTAAACTTAAATAAAGGCAATTACAAAGGTATGAAGACAGGGTTGGTTCAAGTGGACTGGGAAATAGATTGAAGGGCAAGACAGTAGATAAGCAGTGGCAGAAATTTAAGGAGATATTTCATAACTCTCAGGAAAGGTTTATTTCAGTGAGAAAGAAAGACTCTACGAAAAGGATGAACCATCCATGGCTAATTAAGGAAGTTAAGGATGGTATCAAATTGAAAGAAAAGGCATACAATGTTGCGAAGATTCGTGGTAGGCCAGAGGATTGGGAAATTTTTAGAAAACAGCAAAGGTTGACTGAAAAAATAAAGAGGGAGAAGATAGATTAGGAAAGTAAACTAGTGAAAAATATAAAAACAGACAGTAAGAGCTTCTACAGGTATATAAAAAGGAAGCGAGTAGCTAAAGTAAACATTGGTCCCTTAAAGGATGAGAATGGGGAATTAAAAATGGCTAACAGGGAAATGGCAGAGACTTTGAACAAATATTTTGTATCGGTCTTCACGGTAGAAGACGCTAAAAGCATCCCAATAATAATTGATAATCAAGGGACTATAGGGAAAGAGGAACTTAAAACAATGACTATCACTAGAGAAAAAGTACTAGCCAATCTAATGGGACAAAAGGCTGACAAGTCCCCTGGACCTGCTGGACTGCATTCTAGGGTCTTAAAAGAAGTGGCTGCAGAGATAGTTGGTTGTAATCTACCAAAATTCCCTGGATTCTGGAGAGCTCCCAGCGGATTGGAAAACCGCAAATGTAACGTCCCTATTCAAGAAAGGAGGGAGGCAGAAAGCAGGAAACTATAGGCCAGTTAACCTAACATCTGTCATTGGGAAAATGCTGGAATCCATCATTAAGGAAGTAATAGCAGGACATTTAGAAAATCATCATACAATCAATCAGAGTCAACATGGTTTCATGAAAGGGAAATCGTGTTTGCCAAATCTACTAGAGTTCTTTGAGGATGTAACAAGCAGGGTGGATAAAGGGGAACCAGTAGATGTAGTGTATTTGAAATTCCAAAAGGCATTCAATAAGGTGCCACATAAAAGGTTACTGCACAAGATAAGAGCTCACGGGGTCGGGGGTAATATATTAGCATGGATAGAGGATTGGCTAACTAACAGAAAACAAAGAGTTGGGATAACTGGGTCATTTTCCGGTTGGCAAACTGTAACTAGTGGGGTGCCACAGGGATCAGTGCTGGGGCCTCAACTATTTACAATCTATATTAATGACTTGGATGAAGGGACCGAGTGTACTGTAGCCAAATTTGCTGACGATACAAAGATAGGTGGAAAAGCAAGTTGTGAGGAGGACATAAAGGGCTGGATTTTACTTACCGAGATGAGTTGGGGGCGGGACTGCTGCCTTCCGGGTTTTAGTCCCGGCCCCAGCGACGTCCGATGCACAGACGCTATTTTCCCGATTGGCCTGGTTAAGCCCACCCAGCGGGCTTGCTGGCCAATTAAGGGAAAGCCAGTGTCAGATGACGTCAGTTGATAATGCTTCATCTGCCGGTTTTCTTAATGGGACATGAACCAGTTATTTTTGACAGATGATTTGACAGTGTTTGACAGCACTGAGGGGCTGTCAAACACTGACAATCACTGTACAAAGGTGAGCCCTTGCACCCAGACTCTCCAATGACTCTCTCCTTAGGATAAAACAGATGGCAGCTGCAGGTGAGGGTACAGAAGCGATATCACTTCTTCCAATGAGGTGACGCAATACAAACAGCTCATCACCTACAGAAAAATCTAAACACATTAAAAATGACTTTCCCAACATTTCCTCACCTCTGATACTCACCAGTGTCCCATTGCATCCTTCACACCACTTCTGCAGCTGTCATCTATACACAAACATTACAACAGACCCACAGCACGCCTCACTTACCTGGCGGGGTTCTCCAATGTCGCGAAGCCCGCAGCAGAAGTCTCAAAATGGGAAAAAGCCTCTTAACTGCTTGTTAACTACCTGTTAACAGGCAGTTAAGTGGCTATAATCATCTTCCCGCCGCTAGGAGTCGAGTCCCTGCGCAAATCGGGGACCCGACTCCCGGGAAGATTGGTTGGAGGCGGGTTCAGGACCCGCTCCCATTCTTTGATTTTCCCAGCAGTCCCGCCTCCAAACCCGCCTCCTCAAGGCTGGTAAAATCCAGCCCAAAGAGTCTGTAAAGTGATATAGATAGGTTAAGTGAGTGGGCAAAAATTTGGCAGATGGAGTATAATGTGGGAAAATGTGAGGTTATCCACTTTGTAGGAAGAATAAAAAAAGCAAATTATTTAAATGGAGAGAGACTACAAAATGCTGCGGTACAGAGGGCTCTGGGGGTCCTTGGACATGAAACACAAAAAGTTAGCATGCAGGTACAGCAAGTAATTAGGAAGGCAAATAGAATGTTGGTCTTTATTGCAACTGTACAGGGCTCTGGTGAGACCACACCTGGAGTACTGCGTGCAGTTTTGGTCTCCTTCTTTAACGAGGGACATACTTGCTTTGGAGACAGTTCAGAGAAGGCTCACTAGGTTAATTCCCGAGGGGTTGTCTTATGAAGAAAGGTTGAACAGGTTGGGCCTATACTCATTGGAATTTAGAAGAATGAAAGGTAATCTTATTGAAACATCTAAGATTCTGAGGGGGCTTGACAGGGAGGATGTTTCCCCTCGCGGGGGAATCTAGAACTAGGGGGCATAGTTTCAAAATAAGGGGTCACCCATTTAAAACGGAGATGAGGAGGAATTTCTTCTCTCAGAGGGTCGTGAATCTTTGGAATTCTCTACCACAGAGAGCTGTGGAGGCGGAGTCCGGAGATAGACAGATATTTGAGCTACAGGGAGTCAAGGGTTATGGGGAGCGGGCGGGAAAGTGGAGTTGAGGCCAAGATCAGATCAGCCATGATCTTATTCAATGGCGGAGCAGGCTCGAGGGACCAAATGGCCAACTCCTGCTCCTATTTCTTATGTTCTTATGTCCTTACCCAGTATCAGGAACTAGGGAGGAAGCTGAAGAGTAGGACCTCAAAAGGTAGAGATCACTGGATTACTCCCAGTGCCGCGTGCTAGTGAGTATAGGAACAATTGATAAAGCAGGTTACTGCGTGAGTGGAGAAATGGTGCAGGAGGGAGGGCTTTTGATTCCTGAGGCATTAGGACTAGTTGTGGGGCAGGAGGATGGACGAGACAAGATGGACGGGTTGCATCGCAACAGGGCAGGGACCAATGTCTTCACAGGGAGGTTAACTAGTGCTGTGGGGGAAAGTTTATACTAATTTGGCAGGGGTACCGGCACCAGGATGAAGCATCAGAGAGGAGATAGAAAGTGCACAGAGGTTTGAGAGAGACAAACAGCATTAGAATAAAGAGTAGTTCAGAAATAGGAGGCATCGGACCGGGGGCAAATGCAAACAGTCTAAGACGGGTTTGGAGTGCATGTGCATAAATGCACGGAGTGCAGCAAATAAGGTTGATGAGCTGCAGGTACAAGTTGCCACCTGGGATTATGATATAGTGGCAATAAGGGGGACCTGGCTCAAACAAGGGGAAGAATGGAAACTTAATAATTTCAGGCTACAATGTATTCAGGAAAAATAGGGGTAAAAAAAGTATACATCAAAGGTACTGTTCGAGCCCTGGAAAGGGATGATGTGCTTGAGGCTGCAAAGACAAAATCTACTTAAGTAGAGTTAAGGGACAGAAGAGCTGTTATGCTGCTGGGTGTATACTATAGGCCATCAAATAGTGGGAAGGAGATAGAGGAGCAAATTTCAGAAAGATGCAAGAAGACTAGTGTAGTAGTAATGGGGACTTCAATTATCCTAATATAGACTGGTAAAATAACAGTGTAAAAGGCAGAGAGGGGGAGATTTCCTGAAATATGTACAAGAGAACTATCTTAATCGGTTTGTTTCCAGCCCAACAGTGTTGGATCTAGTTCTGGGGCATGCAGTGGGGCAAGTGAAGCATGTTTTAGTGGGAGAACATTTGGGAAACAGTGATCATAATATTTGGATTAGAGTAGTTATGGAAAAGGACAAGGAACAATGAAATATAAAAATACTCAACTGGAGGAGGGCTAATTTCAGTAAGTTGAAAAGGGATCTGGCTTACATACGATTTAAAGCACAGAAACAGGCCATTCGGCCCAACCAGTCCATGCTCCACTCGAGCCTTCTCCTGTCTTTCCTCATCTAACTCTATCAGCATAACCCTCTATTCCCTTCTCCCTCATATGCTTGTCTAGCCTCCCCTTAAATGCATCTATACCATTTGCCTCAAACATTCCCTGTGGTAGCGAGTTCCACATTCTCACCACACTCTGGGTAAAGACGTTTCTTCTGAATTCCCTATTTGATTTCTTGGTGACTATCTTATATTGATGGCCTCTAGTTATGCTCTTCGCCACAAGTGGAAACACCCTTTCTCTGTCTACGCTATCAAAACCTTTCATAATTTTAAAGACCTCTATTAGGTCACCCCTCAGCCTTCTCTTTTCAAGAGAAAAGAGACCCAGCCTGTTCATCCTTTCCTGATAGGTATACCCTCGCATTTCTGGTATTATCCTGGTAACTCTTTCTTGCACCCTCTCCAGTGCCTCTATATTCTTTTTGTCAAATGGCGACCAGAACTTTACACAGTACTCCAAGTGTGGTCTAACCAAGATTCAATACAAGTTTAGCATAACTTCACTACTTTTCAATTCTCTCCCTCTAGAAATAAGCCCTAGTGCTTGGTTTGCTTTTTTTTAAATGGACTTATTAACCTGCGTCGCTACTTTTAGTGATTTGTGTATTTGTACTCTGAGATCCTTTTGCTCTTCTACACCATTTAGATTCTGATTTTCCAAGTAATCTGAGACCTCCTTATTTTTCTTACCAAAATGGAATGCCTCACATTTATCTGTGTTGAAATTCATTTGCCAATTATATGCCCATTCTGCAAGTTTATGAATGTCTTCTTCTAATTTGTTGCAGTTCTCCTCAATATTGACTATCCAACCACCAACCCCCCCCCCCCCCCCCCCAAATTTGGTGTCATCGGCAAATTTAGAAATTGTGTTTTTGATTCCAAAGTCTAAATCGTTAATATAAATTGTGAACAACATTGGTCCCAGTATGGGACCTCACTTTCCACCTTCTGCCACTGTGAATAGCTACCCTTTACCCCTACTCTCTGCTTTCTGTCTTGAAGCCAGCCAGCTATCCATTCTGCTACTTGTCCCTCGACTCCGCATTCTCTAACCTTATTCATTAGTCTATTGTGTGGTACCTCATCGAAGGCCTTTTGGAAATGTAGATAAATTACATCTACTGCATTACCCTTGTCTACTCTCTCTGTTACCTCCTCAAAGTATTCAATAAGGTTGGTCAAGCAAGACTTTCAGTTTCGAAATCCAGGTTGACTATTCATATTATATTTTTGGTTTCTAGATGTTTTTCTATTTTCTCCTTTAGTAGGGATTCCATTATTTTTCCTGCCACCGATGTTAACCTGACTGGTCTATAGTTCTCTGGACATGTTCAATCTCCCTTCTTAAATATAGGTGTTACATTAGCTATCTACCAGTCCTCTGGCACTACACCTTTTTCTAACAAATTATTAAATGTATGTAATAGTGCCTCTGCTATCTCTTCCCTAGATTTAAAAAAAATACATGGATGTAATCTGTCCGGACCAGGGATTTTATCCTCTTTGAGTTTGATTATAGAGTCATAGGGGGAGAAATTCAGTATCGCCCCATTTGGGGCGCAATTGTCGGCCGGGCGCAAAGATTAGCGCCTGGCGCTAATTATCGCCACCGACTGCAAACTTGACTTTTATCGCCCCTGGAGGTGTTTGGAGCGCTAAATCAGGCGCTTCACACCTGTCTTAAGGCGCAAAGGCCGAGGAGCAAGGCGCTACCTCAGAGCGCTGGCGAAGCTCATGTGATGTCAGTCAGCAATGGAACACACACACAATGGCGCGGGCCAGTTCTTAAAGGGGAGGATTGATCTTGCTTTCCATCTACATCCTGCTCATTGCAGCCTTGAATCTCGGCCTGGAGAGAGCTGCACATCAAATCTGCTGGAAAGAACAATGGAGAGGCCCAGGGAAAGAGCTCAGAGTGCAGCCCCCACAGTCTCTTCTAAATCGATACAAGGAAGGGCAAATCAAAATGAACCTGCAAAGTGCTGCTCAGTACCCAAAACTCCTTCACACAGCGTTGAATCTCTCCAGAAGTCTCTCTCTCTCTCTCTCTCTCTCAGAATGCGTGGTTCAAAAATGTCACCAACAATAAAAGGCAGGAAGCGGTCGCCTTTAAATAGCGCTCCCCCAGTCCCTTCCTGACTGCAAAACGTTCACCTCAACCTGTCGTTGCTAGCGGCAGGCGGTAAGGCAGGGGGCGCCACTCAATATCCGCTCCGGGGCGATACCGGGGCGTTGCGTACTCGACTTACATTACAATCTGCCGGCGCAGGAGATCGTGGCGGTAGTGTTTAGCGCCGCCGCAAAATATCTAGTTAATTTCGCGAGCGCCGCAACCATCGCCGCGCCCGGGCGCTAGATGCTTTGCGCCCCATTAGCGCCCTCTTAAGGCGCTAACGGGAGGCGCAACCAACTGAATTTTTCTCCCATAGAGTCATAACGGCACAGAAGGAGGCCATTCGGCCCATCGAGTCCATGCCGGCTCTCTGTAGAGCAATCCAGTCAGTCCCTTTCCCCCCTCTATCCCCGTAGCCCTGCAAGTTTATTTCCCTCAAGTGCCTATCCATGCTCCCTTTGAAAACATTGAATGTCTCTGTTTCCACCACTTCCATCGGCAGCAAGTTCCAGGTCATCCCACCACTCGCTGCGTAAAAAAGTTCTCTCTCGCAACCTCCCTGTATCTCTTGCCCAAAACCTTAAATCTGTGTCCCCTAGTCCTTGTACCATCAACTAGTGTATACAGCCTTTCCCCGTCTAGCCTATCCAAACCCGTCATAATCTTGTACACCTCTATCAAATCACCCCTCAACCTCCTTTGCTCTAATGAAAACAAATCCGGCTTCTCCAACCTGTCCTTGTAGCTAAGATCCCCCATCCCATTAGTTTATTTAATATTTCTCCTCTTTTTATTTTAAATGTGGTTGTACCATTTCTAATCTCATCTTCCAATGTCATGTCCACCTGATCTGGCTCCCTGGTAAATACTGAAGCAAAGTAATGATTTAATATTTCTGCCATTTTGCTATCGCGGCCTGTGATTTTATCCTGATCTTCCCTATTCCCATCCCGACCTTCCTTTTTTTATTTATGTGTCTGTAGAATATTTTACTATTTTGTTTTATGGTCCTTGATAATTTAATTTCATAGTTCCTCTTTGCCTTCCTAATTGTTTTTTTGGCTTCTCTCCCAATCTCTTTGTATTCTCCCTTGTCATACTCTCCCCTGCTGTCCATGTACTTAGTGTATGCCTCTTTCCTTATCTTTAATTTTGCCCTTATGTCTTTATTCATCCATGGTGTCTCATTAGTGTTTAACTTGTTCTTGATTTTTAGCAGAATATATTTTTTCTGGACTCTGTTGAACACGGTTTTAAATGTTTTCCATTGCTGTTCTACATCATTGTTTGCCAATACTGTTGTTCATTTTATTTTCCCAAGTTCTAATCTCTTAGGTGGACTGGAATCGAAGATTGTCAAATAAAACAGTAAATGTGCAATGGGAGGCCTTCAATGAGGAGCTAGTTCGAATACAGACTAGACACATTCTCACAAGGGGAAAAGGAAGGACATCCAAAGCTAGAGCTCCCTGGATGAATAATGGTATAGAGATTAAAATGAAACAGAAAAAGGAGGCTTATGATAAATGATAAATGTTAAATGATAAATTAGGACCACTGCTATTTTTGATATATATTAATGACCTGGACTTGGGTATACATGGCATAATTTCAAAGTTTGCAGATAACACAAAACTCAGAAAAGTATAAACAGTGAGGACGATAGTAGCAGACTTCAGGAGGACATAAACAGACTGATTAAATGGGCAGAAACCTGGGCCTAGAAATTGGGCCACTTACCTCCACCCGTTTGCGCCGCTGTCCTGGTAAAAAATTGCGGCCGCCACTCTAGTGCCCTTCTCTGGCGCAGGACTCGGTGGCCGCCATTTTGGTCAGGGCCTCAGCGCTGCCGATAGCAGCGTTGGCCCTGGACATGTAAATGAAGAGTGGGTGACGTGCACGCCGACTTAATGTCACCTCAGCGAACTTCGATCTTAGCGCTGAGTTCAGCGCTGGATCCTAAGCTCACTCTGAAAACTGAGCGTTCAGCAGACTGACAGAAGTTCTGTCAGCACCTCTTAAAGGGACACACACATCTTTCAGGTAAGTTTGCAGTTAAGCTTTTCAACTAGATTTTTTAGATTTTGTTGAAGCCGTGACTTGGTGCAATACATGTTAAAAGTTTTTTTTTTAAGTGTGCAGGGAGTGCTGCTGGACGCTTGCAAGGTCATGGATGGTAAAGGAAGGTCTCTGAGAAGACAAAATTGCTGGAAATACTCAGCAGATCAGGCAGCATCCATGGAGAGAGAAACAGAGTTCATGTCTCAGATCGAGATGCTGCCTAACCTGCTGAGTATTTCCAGCATTTTATGCTTTCGTTTCTGATTTACAACATCTGCTTGCAGAGGGAAGAGGAAAACGCAGAAGAGGAGGAAGCAGAAGGAAGGATGCAACCCAGACAGCCCCTTTCTGTCTTGTGTGTGCCTTTGCCTATCCTACTGATGTCACGCAGTGCTACCCCAGTGGCTGCAGCATGGTTGGTGGAAGGCTGCTGACTTTCAGTGGGGGACACTGCAAATGGCCTTGCTGGTCGACCTTGAGGAGCTGATGGTTGGGAGTGTGAAATCGAGTGACGGTGTTTCTTCTTCTTCACTCTTTTCTCCCTCTTCTTGGCCAACCACTGACTGGCAGGCTGCATTTCTTGGGTGTGTGAAATAAGGAAAGCACAAGGGTGGAGTTGTGGTGAGCGGGGGGGGGGGGGGGGGGGGGGGAGGGAAAGCAACAGGTGCATGCGAGAAGGAGGATAATGTATGAGGATACCAGCATCTTGTATCCTTTCAGCCCCACCGCTGGCCAAGGGCTCAGCCATGCCCTTGCCAAGAATGGCCAGCACCATCTCCTCCAAGGGGGTGAGGTAAAGCTAGGATGGGAGGTGTGCTTCATGTTTAGTGCAGATTGTTGGCAGGTTAGTGATTGGGGCTGGAGGGGGGAGTCGTGCATTGAGAAGTGTGTGAGGCTAGTGGTGCAGTTGGTAGGAGACGGCTTTTGAAGTCTAACCTTGACCACTGGTCTGAGGTCATGAAGCTTCTTTGGGCATTGGAGCCAGGTCATGGGGGTAACACTGCTGGCAGTGACGGCCTCGGTGATGCAGTCCCACATCGTTCTTTCTGGAGGGTCTCCTGGCCCCTGTGGGTAGAGGACCTCTCTTGCAGTGTTGACCCACTGTATAAAGCTGGAGTGCTGCATGTGAGACCCTGGGTGCCCCATCCCTTGCTTGCTGAGCCATTTGTATTAGTGCTGAAGCACTTTTCCCTTTTTTTTAAGGTGTGGAAGAGAATTCAGCTTTAAGAGCTGAAGACTCCCATTTGGGAATTATTTTTATTGTTAATTTTTTTTTCAGAAGGTAGTTGAGCTGTAAGGGCTAAAAACTGTCTATTTTTACATCATTTTAATTTTTTTAATTTCAGAAGGCAGTTCCCCTTTAATAGAATGAACTGCTTTCTGAGATGACAGCCTCGCTTTCAGAGCAGGCTGTTCTAGCTGCAATGACGCTTCGGCCACCCTCCATTGGGGACTCCTGCCGGGACGAATGCCACCAGGACAGCATTGCAGAGTGAGTTTAGCACTGGGCTAATGTTAATCAGTTCCCAGTGCTCATTTTTCAGTCCTGCCAGCGCCACCATTTTTGGCAGCCATTAACACCTGCCCGCAGTGGCACTGGCAGTTTTTGTGGCGTTCACGAATTTCTAGACCATGGCAGATGAAATTTAACACAGAAGTGTGAAATGATGCATTTTGGAAGGAAGATTGAGGAGAGCCAATATAAACTAAATGGTGCAATTTTAAAGGGGATGCAGGAGCAGAGAAAACTGGGGGTTTACATACAGAAATCTTTGAAGGTGGCAGGACAAGTTGAGAAGGCTGTTAAAAAGGCATACAGGATCCTTGGCTTTATAAATAGAGGCATAGAGTACAAAAGTAGGGAAGTTATGCTAAACGTTTATAAATCACTGGTTTGGCCTCAGCTGCAGCATTGTGTCCATGTCCGGGCACCACACTTTAGGAAGGATGTCAAGGCTTTGGCGAGGGTGCAGAGGAGATTTACTTGAATGGTGCCGGGGATGCGGGACTTCAGTTATATGGAGAGACTTGAGAAGCTAGGATTGTTCTCCTTACAGCAGAGAAGGTTAAGGGGAAATATAATAGAGGAGTTCAAAATCATGAAGGGTTTTGAAGGAGAAACTATTTCCACTGGCACAAGGGTCAGTAAGCAGAGGACACAGATTTAAGGTAATTGGCAAATTAATCTCAGGTGAGATGTAAAGAATTTATTTTACGCTGCAAGATATTATGATCTGGAATGCACTGCATGAAAGAGTGGTGGAAGCAGATTCAATAGCAGCTTTCAAAAGGGAATTGGATAAATACTTGAAGGGGAGAAAATTGCAGGGCGTTGGGGAAAGAGCAGGGGAGTGGGACTAATTGAATAGCTCTTTCAAAGAGCCAGCACAGACACAATGGACCGAATGGTCTCCTTCTGTGCTGTAAGATTCTATGATTTTGGCCCATACGTGACTACAGTCCCACACCAGCGTGGTTGACCCTTAACTGCCCCCTAAAATGGTCTAGCAAGCCATTCAGCTATATCAAACCGCTACAAAGAATAAGTATAAAACTGGACAGACCACTCAGCTGCAACCTAGGCATCAAATTAGGACACGACATAGGCCTGCCCAGCCTACTGATCCTGTAAAGTCCTCCTCATTAACATCTGGGAATTGCTGCCAAAGTTGGGAGAGCTATCCCACATACTAGCCTGACATAGTCATACTCAAAGAATCATACCCATCAGTCAACATCCCAGACTCCTTCATCACCATTCCTGGCCCACTGGCAGAACAGACCCACCGGAGGTGGCGGCACAGTGGTATACAGTCGAATGGGAGTGGCTCTGCAAGTCCTCAACATTGACTCTGGATCCCATGAAGTCTCATGGCTTCAGGACAAACATAGGCAAGGAAACCTCCTGCTGATTACCACTTACCGCCCTCCCTCAGCTGATGAATCAGTACTCCTCCATGTTGAACACCACTTGGATGAAGCACTGAGGGTAGCAAGGGCACAGAATGTATTCTGGGTGGGGGACTTCAATGTCCATCACTAAGTTTGGTTCAGCAGTACCACTACTAACCAAGCTGGCCAAATCTTGAAGGACATAGCTGCCAGACTGGGTCTGCAACAGATGGAGAGAAAACCAACACAAGGGAATAACCTACTTTACTTTGTCCTCACAAATCTACCTGTTGCCCATGATGTTATTGGTAGGAGTGACCATCGTACAGTTTTTTGTGTAGGCCAAGTCCCGCCTTCAAACTGAAGATACCCTCCATCATCTCTGTGGTACTACCACTGTGCTAGCCGGGATAGATTAACAATAGATCTAACAGCTCAAAACTGGACATCCATGAGGCTCTGTGAGCCATCAGCAGCAGCAAAATTGTACAGCCATGAAAGATTTGGAGTTTCCTGGTAAAATTTCTCGTCAAGGATTGATATGTTGCTTGAGCAAGCTGGAGCAAAGGTATGTATAAAAATATAAAAACAAAATAGCTTCAGGATTTTACTTCAACAAAATTAAGGGTGTCCAGCCCAGCCCCTCGCAAAATGCTCTGGCCATATATGCTTGTTCCCCTCTGACACTTCTGGTCTGTTCCCAATTGACAATAATCATTTAGAGCTTTCACAACTGGAAATAAGCTTTCATTTTTAAATAATAAAAACCTACAAAATGTACAAGGAAATGATTAAACATCCTTAGACAATAATATTTAGTATGTTTAAAATGTGTCCAATGTTTTCAATGTAATTGCATTACTGAATAGCCCTAGTAATGTTGCCATTTACTTCTTAGCTGAAACACTAGTTACAATGCAATAAAATCATTTTTACCAGAACACAAGCTTGCTATCTGCCCCAAAGGGATAGTCTCTCTGCCATGCCTTCCTCCCCAAATCAAAGCCCCTGAACCACTAATAAGCTTTACTTGTTTCAAGTATTCTCAATAAAAGTGAGTATCCAAGACAAAACTAACCCAGTTCAGTATTGCTTCAGTGAATGCACCCTGAATTTTTCATGGTGAAAAGGCACCTACATGGTCCAGGGTTTATTATAGTTCTGAATTATGAAGTGTGACAGAAGTTCTGTCGCTACTGACCTCAGGATGTGCAAAAGCTGGGATCTCAAAAGCATCTTCATTTGCTATTATATTGTATGTTCAGAAATCCAACAAGCGGGAGTCTAACCACTGCCCCTTGCCATTCAACGGCATTACCATCGCCGAATCCCCCACCATCAACTTCCTGAGGGTTACCATTGGCCAGAAACTTAACTGGACCAACCATGTACATACTGTGGCCACAAGAGCAGGTCAGAGGCTGGGTATTCTGTGGCGAGTGTCTCACCTCCTGACTCCCCAAAGCCTTTCCACCATCTACAAGGCACAAGTCAGGAGTGTGATGGAATACTCTCCACTTGCCTGGATGAGTGCAGCTCCAACAACACTCAAGAAACTCGACACTATCCAGGACAAAGCAGCCCGCTTGATTGGTACCCCATCTATCACCTTAAACATTCACTCCCTTCACCACCGGCACACTGTGGTTGCAGTGTGTACCATCTACAAGATGCACTGCTGCAACTCGCCAAGGGTTCTTCGACAGCACCTCCCAAACCCATGACCTCTACCAATTAGAAGGACAAGGGTAGCAGGCGCATAGGAACACCATCACCTCCAAGTTCCCCTCCAAGTTACACACCATCCTGACTTGGAAATATATCGCCACTCCATCATCGTCGCTGGGTTAAAATCCTGGAACTTCCTCCCTAACAGCACTGTGGGAGTACCTTCACCACAAGGACTGCAGCGGTTCAAGAAGGTAGCTCACCACCACCTTCTCGAGGGCAATTAGGGGTGGGCAATAAATGATGGTCTTGCCAGCGACACCCACATCCCAGGAACGAATAAAAAAAGAGAAATATGAATGGAAATTAGTTACAATGTCAAGTTTTTTTTTGAGAAGCCCCCTTTCATAGTTAATTACTGTGGTAACTGTCCATGTAATTTATGGTGCTGAGTGATTAACCTAAATTTGCATTTTTAGACATCACTCATAAATAAGCTGGTAGGGAGGGGAGATTGTTCTGTGTAGATAAAAGTGAAGGAGAGGAGAGCATAATTTGGAATTTTTGGTGAATTATTAATGCTTAGGTCTTACAAAGAAGGGACTGTAGTTGGATAAATGAAGTCTGCTGAAACAATTAGGAACTGTTTGGTAAACTAGATCTTGTAAAGCTAGTCCCAATGGTGCAAGTATGGTAGCTGAGCAATCCTGAAATAGACTGAGATTAGGTACAGCAATGCTTTCAAGTTTACTCGTTTGATTCATAGACAACACTGTTCAGTGCTATGGAGTTAAATGGGGAGTAGAACTAGGATCATTTCATGAGGACACTGATTCTACTAGTACTATTTCTATCCATAAACAAGGTTGGGAGAGATAAACAGTGAGGAGGATAATAACAGATTCAGGAGGACATTGACAGTTTGATGAAACGGGGAGAGGCATGGCAGATGAAATTTAATGCAGAGAAGTGTGAAGTGATTCATTTTGGTAGGATGAATAAGGAGAGGCAATAAACTAAATGGTACAATTTTAAAGGGGTTGCAGGAACAGAGAGACGTTGCAGTGTACATACACAAGTACACAAAAGGCATACAGGATCCATGGCTTTATAAATAGAGGCATCGAGTAGAAAAGCAAAGAAGTTATGCTAAACCTTTATAAAACGCTGGTTTGGCCCCAGTTGGAGTACTGTGGCCAGTTCTGGGCACCACACTTTAGGAAGAATGTCAAGGCCTTAGAGAGGGTGCAGATTTACTGGAATGGTACCAGGGATGAAAGACTTCAGTTACGTGGAGAGACTGGAGTTGTTCTCCTTAGAGCAGAAAAGGTTAAGGGGAGATTCGATAGAGGTGTTCAAAATCATGAAGTGTTTTGATAGAGTAAATAAGGAGAAACTGTTTCCAGTGGCAAAGGGTCAGTAACCAGAAGGCACAGATTTAAGGTGATTGGCAAAAGAACCAGAGGCGACATGGGGAAAAAAATATTTATGCAGCTATTTGTTATTATCCGGAATGCACTGCCTAAAAGGGTGGTGGAAGCAGATTCAATAATAACTTTCAAAAGGATATTGGATAAATACTTGAAGGGGAAAATTTGCAGAGCTATGCGAAAGAGCTGGTCAGTGGAACTAATTGTATAACTCCTTCCAAGAGCCGGCACAGGCACGATAGGCCAAATGGCCTCCTTCTGTGTTGTATGATTCTATGATCCTCCTAATCAAAAATTCAACATTTTATTAACAGGAGATTTGTGGTAGGATTTTGACACCCAAGCACTTGTTAAATAGCTGAGAGAGAGAAATTGTGTGTTTATTAAAACCCAAAAGAAATAGATTAGATTTTTCAACAACAATAGATCCAAGCAGTAAAGCAAGGTCTTAATCTGATCCATGATTAAGGGGAGAGATGATTGGGTCCTTTAACTCAACTTTGGCAAACACGTGCATGCACAGAAAACCCTGATGGCTTTGATGGGTATCTGAAGTAGTTTCGGCACATGCCCACTGAGCAGGCCATTATCATTTCCTAATATGCCCAAGTGTCCAATCCAGTGTGCCCCGGAACATTATTCGTTCTTGTTGCGAGAAAGATTCAGAGAATACTACTCACAGGTGGGACTATCCCAGCCATCCTTATGTTCTAAAATTGGCCTGTCCTTCACAGTGGCAATAGATTTATTCCCGAATGTGATGGTTACCGCAGCTTTGCAACAGCATTCGCTGAAACATTCTCTTGTTGCAAGAATAAATGAGAGCAGTGCATGTGGGTCCATCATATTGCTGTGTTTTTCTCGCCACACAGCAGGAAAATTCACTAACTTGCTGATATTGTAGCCCATTATATATGGCCCTCCTCCTCTCTGCTCTTTTAGGCTACACTTCTGTATGCTAACAAAACCCGTCATTTCAGTTAGAGTATCTGTTATAGTTCTTGGCGTTATTCAGCTACCAGTGAATTCACACTACTTATCAGAACAATAGCAATGATAGTTTAATAAGTTGCACACATTAGCTATTCAATCCAGGTTTTAAATTGTATGAGTAGGTTTAGGTTATTGTGATCTGACTGGCTGGCCAGCTGGCACTAATCCCCAAAGGGTCCCATATTCTAAAAATTCTATTTAAATTTAAGTAATTCTGCAAGTGAACCCACAGTCAGAACAATGTTCTATGATATTCAATTTCAGCTGTCAATCCACCAAACGTTACCATACTGCTGCGTCATTGGCATTATTCCTTCCTTCACACAACCAGAAGTCCAATTTTCTTTTACTTGACCATTATTAGCTAACATGGAAGTAGATCGTAACATTATGAAACTTAACTAATTCATCAAATCAGAACAGCCCCACACTCCCCGCTTCCACCATCACCACCCCACCACCACCCGCCCCCCCCCCCGCCCATTACTGAATCTAGTTGTTTTTTGCCTCCACTACTCTATTTAGAAGTCCATTCCAAGTGTAGATCATTGTGTGTGAAGAACAACTTCCTGATATCAATCCTAAAGTCACCTTTTACGAGTTTGGAACCCTTTGTCCCACTCCCACAATTTAATTTATACTATTCTGAATTAACCTTTTTTATACCATTTACTATCTTATATACCCCAGTAAGATAATCCCATGGATGCCTCATTTAGAGGCCGAAAAACCCGTTCCTCCCGTCTTTCTTAATAACTCAAACCTCTAAAACTAGTGATCAGCCTCGTGGCTCTCCTCTGCACTCTTCTCTTCGCTCCAACACTTAAATGTGTCCCTTGTTTCTCGGAGACCAGAACTGGGCAGAATACTCAAGGTGCGGTCTGAACAGAGCATTGTACAGTTTGATCACGAGTTCCTGTGACTTGCACTCTACTGTTTTGGCTATGTAGTTGAATATTCTATTGGCTTTACAATAGCAAAATACTGCAGATGCTGGAAATCTGAAACAACAACAGAAAACGCTGGAAACACTTAGCAGGTCAGGCAGCATCAAGGAGGGAGAAACAGAGTCAACGTTTCGCGTCGGGGACCCTTATTCTGACGAAGGGTCCCCGACTCGAAATGTTGACTCTGTTTTTCTCTCCTCGATGCTGCCTGACCTGCTGAGTGTTTCCAGCATTTTCTGTTGTTATTCTATTGGCTTTGTTGATTATTGCTCTGCATTTGTTCGACATGTTGAGCGTTGCATCTACTAAGACTCCTATGTCTCTTAACTTCATCCTGAGCTATTTCATCATCCAGTTATGAAGTATGTAAGACAGAATATGTAATTCCAGAATTTTCTGGTTTTGTTTCAGATTTGCAGCATTTTTCTTTTTATTTGTGCCTTCCATTTTATATTTTTTCTTCAAAGTGAGCTCCTTTGTGGATAACATATAATCTACTATCCCTATATCATATGACAAGAGGTGGGGCCACGTTGGATTTGGTACTGGGTAATGAACCGGGCCAAGTGTTTGATTTGTATGTGGGAGAGCACTTTGGAGATAGTGACCACAATTCGGTAACTTTCACTATTGCAATGGAGAGGGATAGGGCCATACGGCAGGGCAGGGTTTATAATTGGGGGAGGGGTAATTATGATGCGATTAGGCAAGAATTAGGGAGTATAAGATGGGAACAGAAACTATCAGGGAAAGGCACAAACGAAAAGTGGAGCTTTTTCATGGAGCAATTACTGCGTGTCCTTGATAGGTATGTCCCTGTCAGGCAGGGAGGAAATGGCCGAGTGAGAGAACCATGGTTCACAAAAGAGGTTGAATGTCTAGTCAAGAGGAAAAAGGAAGCGTATGTAAGGATGAGAAAACAAGGTTCAGTTGGGTCGATTGAGGGGTACAAGGTAGCAAGGAATGAGCTAAAAAAAGAGCTTAGGAGAGCTAGGAGGGGGCATGAGAAGTCCTTGGCGGGTCGGATCAAGAAAAACCCCAAGGCTTTTTACTCTTATGTGAGAAATAAAATAATGACCAGGGTGAGGGTAGGGCCGGTCAAGGACAGTAGTGGGAACTTGTGCATGGAGTCAGAAGAGATAGGAGAGGTGATGAATGAATACTTTTCGTCAGTGTTCACCGAGGAGAGGGGCCATGTTCTTGAGGATGAGAGTGTGATAAAGGTGGATAGGCTGGAGGTGGTAGATGTTCTGAGGGAAGATGTTTTAGCAATTTTGAAGAACCTGAGGGTCGATAAGTTCCCTGGGCCAGATGGGATATATCCTAGGATTCTTTGGGAGGCAAGAGAGGAGATTGCAGAGCCTCTGGCTTTGATCTTTGGGTCCTCACTGTCCACGGGGATGGTGCCAGAGGACTGGAGAGTGGCGAATGTTGTTCCTCTCTTCAAGAAAGGAAATAGGAATGACCCTGGTAATTATAGGCCGGTTAGTCTTACTTCGGTGGTTGGTAAGATAATGGAAAAGGTCCTGAGGGATAGGATTTATGACCATTTGGAAAGGGGCAACTTAATCAGGGATAGTCAACACGGATTCGTGAAGGGTAAGTCTTGCCTAACAAATTTGATTGAATTCTTTGAGGAGGTAACTAAGTGTGTAGATGAAGGTAGAGCAGTTGATGTCGTATACATGGATTTTAGTAAGGCGTTTGATAAGGTTCCCCATGGTCGTCTCATGAAGAAAGTAAGAAGTTGTGGGATAGAGGGAAATTTGGCCGATTGGATAAGTAACTGGCTATCTCATAGAAGGCAGAGGGTGGTGGTGGATGGAACATTTTCGGACTGGAGACCAGTTACCAGCGGTGTGCCACAGGGGTCGGTGCTGGGTCCTCTGCTGTTTGTGATTTTTATCAATGACTTGGAGGAGGGGACTGAAGGGTGGATCAGTAAATTTGCTGATGACACCAAGATTGGTGGAGTAGTGGATGAGGTGGAGGGCAGTTGTAGGCTGCAAAGAAACATTGATAGGATGCAGAGCTGGGCCGAAAAATGGCAGATGGAATTTAACCCTGATAAGTGCGAGGTGATTCATTTTGGTAGGGCAAATTTGAATAAGGATTACAGGGTCAACGGCAGGGTTCTGAGGAACGTGGAGGAGCAGAGGGATCTGGGGGTTCATATCCACAGATCTCTGAAGGTTGTCACTCAAGTGGATAGAGCAGTAAAGAAGGCCTATGGTGTGTTGGCGTTTATTAACAGAGGGTTTGAGTTTAAGAACCGTGAGGTTATGCTGCAACTGTACAGGACCTTGGTGAGACCACATTTGGAATAGTGTGTGCAGTTCTGGTCACCTCACTATAGGAAGGACGTGGAAGCATTGGAAAGAGTGCAAAGGAGATTTACCACGATGCTGCCTGGTTTGGGGGGGAGGTCTTATGAGGAAAGATTGAGGGAGTTGGGGCTTTTCTCTTTAGAGCGGAGGAGGATGAGAGGCGACTTAATAGAGGTTTATAAGATGATGAGGGGGATAGATAGAGTGGATGTTCAGAGACTATTTCCTCGGGTAGAGGCAGCTGTTACAAGGGGGCATAACTATAAGGTGCATGGGGGGAGATATAGAAGGGATGTCCGAGGTAGATTCTTTACTCAGAGAGTGGTTGGGGTGTGGAATGGACTGCCTGCTGTGATAGTGGAGTCGGACACTTTAGGAACTTTCAAGCGGTTATTGGATAAGCACATGGAGCACACCAGAGTGATAGGGAGTGTGATAGCTTGATCTTGGTCTCGGACAATGCTCGGCACAACATCGAGGGCCGAAGGGCCTGTACTGTGCTGTACTGTTCTATGTTCTATGTTCTAAATATTAGCTGAAGTCAGTTTCCTTTTCAACCTGCTGCTGAAAAGGTAATAAAACGGTTTCTCCTGATAGTTTTGTTCGGTTAGTGCACCACTTAGCAGGGAGTTGAGTCATACAAATCAGGAACTTATTTCAGTACAACATCAGAGCATTTTAATGCAATAACTGTGTATTCAACACACATGCTCTGTTCAGCGGATGGCAAAACATGTTTCTTCGATGATTTACCACTGATACAGTAGGTAGGGCATCAGGACTCAGGCTGCAGGCAAGCTGGAGTTTCATTTCAATATAGCCAGCGTACTACACCTCTGATAAGTCTATTCTTTCAGTACTGTAAAGAATTTCATAGCTCATTCACAAAAGCAGCTGAAATATTCTGTCCCATGCTGAAACAATACACTATTAGAGTCACAGTGCCATTAATCTGGCCAATACAACTGAATCCCACTAATTATTATAAATGAATGCAACCATACAGATTCATATGGATTGTAGATCAATTACTATAAGTTAATGATCACTAAAAAGTGATTAACTGTGTAATAAAATACAGGCAAAAAAAACCAAATTAAAGTGAACTGATGTGAAATGTAGAATGTTCCTCATCACAAACAGACATTACCCAGCTTCTGAAAAAAATGGCACAACTGATAGAAAATTAATGCAATTCGTGACTCTAGCAAGGACCCACCACCAGGTTTCAATTTGGTTCATGTAACAATTCTCACTCTTGAAATGGAAAGCTATGTATTGCTTACCTTGACTGTAGGCTTTTTGGTTGCAAACCCTCTGAACCATCCTGAAAAACAAACAAAAACAGGCTGTCAGTCAAGAAAAAATATCCAGGTGTGTCATCTCAGTGGATCTCTACCTGGGCAAATTGTAGTCAGTCAATATTATTTTAAGTGTGAAGACTGCATTGACTTCTAAAGAAACTGACTTAGAATTTTGGAAAACATGGTGGAGGGGGTGGAAAAAACACAATGAAGTCCTGATGAAGGGTTTTACCTCAAATATTATAACATAACCGTAGATATCATTTAGCTCCAATATCCAGATGTTATCAGTAGTATAAACCCCTCTTTCCCTTTCATACTGCCCTGCTCCGCCCCCATACATCTCATTTTGAATTTGCTCCTTTTTACTTTACAGGCGCGAGAGTGGATCAGAACGGAAGCACATAAATAATAAAACTTAAAATGAGATTGAGATGAAAGTTTAAACCAAGAAGCTCAAAAAATATGAAAAAAGTGATACAAGTGAGGTACAAAGCAAAACGAATACAAGGTGTCTGAGGTGGAACCTAAAATTCAACCACTTTAAAGGCACAGGAAAAGTTCATGAATAGCTGTCACATAGTTTGGAATTCCTCTGATTTGCAAGGAACCTAAGTGTTGCAGAATTCATCAGCTCTGTGAACAAAGGGTACAGAATGTTAAAACCTTTCGATACAATTGTTATTTAATGACTGGGTCCCCAATGACATACATTAATGTGCAGACTTCTGGGCCACTGGAGCCTGCTTTATCTTTCTAGTTCTCATGCTTCCCTTTCTACCTATCCCCTTTTAGATATTCACATACTCTGTGTCTTGTGTATGTTTTTTATTCCACTCATTATGTTTCCTTTTGCCTCCTGCTAATATCACGTATTCCTCCTCCGAAGCACTTCACACCATACCATTTGTTTATATATACACACAATAAACAGGTACTATAATATTAAAACGTAATACAAATATATCAGAGAGAAATAAATGCAAGTTGAATAAGCAGTCTCCAAAATGGATGAACAGAGAAATTAAAATGGACATAAGGAAGAAAAACAGATTACATATATCCTACGGGGAAAAGGGAGGGAACGAAGGAATATAAGAAAATGTTAAGAAGGATTAAAAATGTAGTAGGGATGGATGGAGGGCACGAGAGGAATATAGCAGAGAAGCCCAGCAAAGTAATGATGCTTTTTTCAGCATCATATAATAGCAAGAGATGGTTAAGATAAAAGTTAGATCTTTAAAAGGAGAAAAGCAGTGAATAATTGAACATGCCAGAAAATAGTTGAATTACGGAATAGTTACTGTTTTTTTTAAAAAAGTGTTCAGTGAGGAGGAAGATCCTGGTCTCCTATCTAATAACTGAGATACGATGATTATCACAGAATTCAGTAAAGAGGAGTGACATGATCAGTTAGAAGAAATGAAGACTAACAAATCTACTGGGCCAATGACATATAACTCAAGATGCTAAAAGAGGGCAGGGAGGAAACTTGTGGGCAATGGGTAATGTAATGAGTACTAGAGAGGTCTTTCAGAATTGGAAGCCTAGAAAGTGCCTATTTGTAAAAAATGAGAAGTCGCACAACACCAGGTTATAGTCCAACAGATTTATTTAATTTTACAAGCTTTCGAAGCAGTTTGCTCCTTCGTCAGGTAAGTTAGCAATGAGAGAATCTCCCAGAATTCACAATTTAAACCCAGACAAAATCTATTCACATTATTCCCTACAACAAAGAGCACAGCCAAGACAATGAGATGTGTCCCAGGGGGTCCAACGTGTCAAACCACCTGCTGGCTGCATATCCTGTCAATTTGTGTTCTTGTGTTAAGTCTTTTAAAAAAAAAACCCCTGGGAAGACCGGCCATGATGTCAAGTCACGTTCTGTATCGTGACATGAACCCGATATCGTGATTGAGGCCATCCTCATGAGTGCGGAACTTCATGACCTCTATTTGTAAAAAGAGTAAATATAAAATTGGCTCCTCATAATTCGGCTCATTAGCCTTACATTGGGCCAGAAATTCGGCTGTTGTCGGGTAAGTACGCGCTGTGTACTCACCCGTAAGGCCATCTGAAGTGCCGGTTTCCTGCATGCACTGCGCATGCGCAGGAAACCGGAACTTCCATTCCCCTGAAGGGAGGTGTTCAGAAGTCGAACGCGTGCGCGGGAGAGGCTGCGCGCACGCAGCGAACTTTGATTTTTTTTTCAGGTTTCTCCGGGAAGGTAAGTATGAAGAAGCTGCACTTTTAAAAAGGAGGCGCAAGGCCTGTTTTTTATAAAGTAAGTGGTTAATTAATTACAATTTAAAAATTTTTTCAACAGGTTTATCTTTTTTAGATACTTTAAAGAAAGGTAAGTTTATTTTTAGCACCGTTACAAAGTATAATTAATTTTTTCAAAAATTTAAATTTTTGTTTAATGTCGTTAATTTATTTAACTTAGTTATTTTAAAAAGGTGATTAAAACATTTTTTTTATTTGAAGTTTAAGTGTAGTTTTGGGGCCGATCTCTATTCATAGATTTGACAGGTCTTCCTGTCAAATCTATGAATGAAAATGCCCTGCTAGGATTGGCTCTCCATGGCCCACGTGATCCCAGGGGACGCTTCGAACTAACTGCGCCCCTGGGATACACAAGCACTGCGCGCCGGCAGCTGGAGGAGGCCCAGGACCCGAAGTCCTCGTGGGCCCAAAGCACAACTGCAGGCGCGGTAGGCAAGTACGCGCGCAATGCTTGCACCCGCAGGAAGCCTGAAAGCTTAATTTCTGGACCATTATCTTAATCAGTAGCAGTCGGCATAAATTTAGGAAGGGAGGATGCTGCTCACAAAAACTCCTCAACTTCTTTGTAGATATTGGAGTCTCTATTAAATAACTTATTTGGAATTGCTGAGCTTGCTTTATTCCTCCGCTGGCTCCTGGCTGGACCCCACCCCTGGTTTTCTCAGCTTAACAATGCTTTCACTTCTTTCCTGGATCAAGTTCTAATTTTCCACTGGCTACTGGACTGACACCTGTTCCCCTGCTTACTTTTGGAGTGAACTCTGCTGGATCCAGGTCCATAATCTACTCCTTTGATGGCTCTTAGATCATACTGGTTCTTGACTTGGCCTTCATTGCTTGTTGGCTTTGAGCTAAACTTCCACTTTCCTACTGTCTCCTGCCCTAAAGTTTCTCCATGAAGACAGGCCCTCAAGATATTGGATGGTTATCTCCAATCCTAATAATCTCTCTCACCATGCCTCGAGCTCTGCTACTAGACCATGCTATCAAAGTCTCTTTATGTGTCTACTCGCTTGCGCGAATTGGCTGTCATTCCAGAGTCTCCTATCCTTTTTTTTTTACCCCAGTCACTTCCTGGCCCTGCTCTGCTCTCTTTCTCCCTTTTCTCTCCAGCCATGCACCCTTTCAGCTCCCTATCTCCAGCACCATTCCCTCTTCGATCCCTCTCCCCACTTGCCATTAGTCCCCAAGCTATTTTCTCTCCTGCCACTATCCCAGGCTAGAGTCTGAACAAGCCTACGGTCTTCCTCTGCTTCTCTCTTAGTATTCTCCACCACATCCATTGCTGTATCTACCATTTGTTCTCCCAGAGCAGCAACCCTAAATTGTCCTCCATTTCCAGAAACCATCCATTCAGCTCACTTCTCGGGCATTTGTTTTTGCTAACCACCTCACTCCTTTTGTCTCATTCACCGCCAGCCAACCCAACTGGTGGCTCAACCACTACCCCGCTCTGTACCACCCTCCAAAATACATGCTCCCTTGCGAATAAGGATGTTACTATTCATAAGCTCATTATGAATGAATCTACTGGTATCCTGCCCTAGCAGAAATCTAGCTTATGGGCAATGTTCCCTGTAGGCTGCACTATGTTCTGCACGGCTTGTTCCTTTCAATGCGCGGTCCTTTTAAATTTCTACTCATGTACGGTATTTCCAATGTAAAAGCTTGTGAGCGGCTTGCGCGGGACCTTGCAGATTACTACGCGGCTGCGCACGCGCACAGCTTAGAGGGAACATTGTTTATGGGTGGAGACTCCTTCCCCACACTGAGGCTATACATTTCATCATCATAGTTCTCATCAGGTCCCACCTTGACCTCTCTCCTTACTCCTCTGGCAATTTTCTGTTCTTTTTAGCACCTCACTCTCTTCCGGCATCAGATTGTCATTAAAGCCGTATTGGCTGACTTTAGGGAAAGAAAGCTGTCATCCTTACCTGGTCTGAACTATATGTGACTCCAATCCCACACCAATATGGCTGACTCTTAAATGCCCTCTAAAGTGGTCTAGCAAGCCATTCAGTTGTATCAAACCACTACAAAAGAATAACAAGTGCAGCGGTTCAAGGTGGCGGCCCACCACCACCTTCTCAGGTAAACTAGGGATGGACAATAAATGTCAGCCTTGCCAGCAATGCCCAAATCACAAGAATGAATAAAACAAAAAATCTTCCATTGCAATCAGTGCATCTCCTTCAATCGGGTTCTCTTCGCACCCACACACAGTTATCTTTGCTCCCCTCTTGTTCTTCATCTGCCCCTTGGTGACTTTATTCACAGGCACAACGCCAGCTTCCATATGGTTTCTGGTGACACCCAACTCTATCTCTCAACCACTTCCCTTGGTAACCTCTATGTGGTCAGATTGGCTGTGTGGGACCTAGTCATAGATGATTCAAAACTTCCTCTAGCTCAACAGTGAAAATACTGAATTTGTTGTTTTTGGCTCCTTCCATAATTACCACTGATTCCATTCCCCTCCCTGACCACTCACCCAGGCTGAATCAGGTTTGCAAAACCTCAGCATTATGTTAAACTGAGAGCTGAGTTTCAAATCCTACATCCTATCCAAGACTACTCATTTTCACCTCCACAACATCGACTGCCCTGATCCCTACCGCACTTTTGATCAAGTTTTTGATCACCTCTCCTAACTCACCATAGCTTGGTGTCCATTCTTTTTTTCCACCCTCCCTAAAGCACCTTGGGACATATTTCTATGTTAAAGGTGCTATATAAATTCAAGTAGTTGTACTACCAAAAGGCCTTTGACAGCATATCACATGAAAGACACATGAATTCTGTGGCTACAAGAGGTCAGAGGCTGGGTATTCTGCGGCGAGTGTCTCACCTCCTGACTCCCCAAAGCCTTTCCACCATCTAGAAGTCAGAAGTGTGATGGAATACTCTCCACTTTCCTGAGTGGAAAACTGCAGAGTTCCTCAGGGCAGTGTCCTAGGCCCAACCATCTTCAGCTGCTTCATCAATGACCTTCCCTCCAACATAAGGTCAGAAATGGGGATGTTTGCTGATGACTGCAGTGTTCAGCGCCATTCACAACTCCTCAGATAATGAAGCAGTCCATGCACGCATGCAACAAGACCTGGACGACGTTCAGGCTTGGGCTGATAAGTGGCAGGTAACATTCGCGCCAAAGTGCCAGGCAATGACTATCTCCAACAAGCGAGAGTCTAACCACCGCCCCTTGACATTCAATGGCATTACCATCGCCGAATCCCCCACCATCAACATCCTGGGGGGGTCACCATTGACCAGAAACTTAACTGGACCAGCCACATAAATACTGTGGCAACAAGAGCAGGTCAGAGGCTAGGTATTCTGCGGCAAGTGTCTCACCTCCTGACTCCTCAAAACCTTTCTACCATCTACAAGGCACAAGTAAGGAGTGTGATGGAATACTCTCCACTTGCCTGGATGAGTGCAGCTCCAACAACACTCAAGAAGCTTGACATCTTTCAGGACAAAGCAGCCCACTTGATTGGCACCCCATCTACCACCTTAAACATTCACTCCCTCCACCACCGGCGCACCGTGGCTGCAGTGTGTACCACCTACAAGATGCACTGCAACTCGCCAAGGCTTCTTCGGCAGCACCCGCCAAATCCGCGACCTCTTCCACCTAGAAGGACAAGGGCAGCAAGCGCATGGGAACACCACCACCTCCAAGTTCCCCTCCAAGTCACACACCATCCTGACTTAGAACTATATCGCCGTTTCTTCATCGTCACTGGGTCAAAATCCTGGAACTCCCTACCTAACAGCACTGTGGGAGTACCTTCACCATGAGGACAGCAGCGGTTCAAGAAGGCGGCTCACCAAGACCTTATCAAGGGGTGGGCAATAAATGCTGGCCTTGCCAGCGACGTCCACATCCCATAAACGAATAAAAAAAAACATTTGTTGTTTCTTCTCTACATATATGATCTGGATGGAGAAACTAATTGAAGTTTGTTAACTTGAAGAATTTAAGGAGAGGAGGAAGAATGGATAATCCAATTACTGTTTTGCAGAAGGATTAGATCAGTTATGTGACTGGGCAAACAAATGTGCAAATGAAATTAATACTGACAAATGCAAGTATTGCATACTAAAAAAATGAGCAGAATAGCAGAGTATAAACAAAGTGTATAGAACTATCACAGCAAAACTCCGAAAGAGGCCTGGCAATGACAGTAGACTCCTTGCTTTCAAGACATATGTAGAAGAGTATTTAAGTAACCATATAGAATGCTGGGATACAAATTCAGAAAATCCAGAAGAGCGTGAAATATATAATGAGACGTTGTACTGAAACTTTATAATGCCTGCTCAGTTGTCATAGAATCATAGAAAGTTACAGCACGGAAGGAGGCCATTTCGGCCCATCGTGTCCGCACCGCTTGTCACTTGGTATACTGTGCACAATTCTAATTGTCACACTTTAAAAGGGATAAAGATGTTTTGAAGAGGGTGAGAGAAAAGCAACAAGACTGATCCCAAGTCTGAAAGGGATGACCCATGAGAAAACATTAAATTCTACAGTCTATAGCGAAAAGGTGGTTAAAAGGGGAACTCACTGAGATACATCAAGTATTAAATGACATAGATAAGGTGAACCCAGAATATTAATTAAGTAGAGTCAGGCCAATAGAATAAACAAACATCAATTTAAATCAATGAAAAGTAAATTTAAAATACATCAAAGGGTGATAATTTTTTTTAAGTGATCTACCAGGCAAGGTAGTGGATTCAAAGATGCAAGAAGAGTTCAAGATTCAATTGGATGCTGGACAGGGTGAGCTGAAATGAGAGAAGGATGAGCTCGAAGATGCATAAGCCCTTATCTCGTCACTGACTTTCCTAATGTTCTAATATCAGACTGTATTATATCACCTGTAAAAAGTAAGATGTGCATTTTAGAACAGGTCTTTTATATGGCTTCTCCTTTAACCAAACATAAAAAATATGCTTTGAAGATTACAGATTCATAGAAAGGTTACAGCACAGAAGGAGGCCATTCGGCCCGTCGAGTCCGTGCCGGCTCTCTGCAAAAGCACTTCAGCTAGTCCCACTCCCCCGCCCTCTCCCCGTAGCCCTGCAAAATCTTTTCCTTCAGGTACTTATCCAATTCCCTTTTGAAAGCCACAATTGAATCTGCCTCCACCACCCTCAGGCAGTGCATTTCAGATCATAACCACTCGCTGCGTGAAAAAGTTTTCCTCATGTCACCTTTGGTTCTTCTGCCAATTATCTTAAATCTGTGTCCTCTGGTTCTTGGTCCTTCCACCAATGGGAACAATTTCTCTCTATCTACTCTGTCTAGACCCCTCATGATTTTGAACACCTCTATCAAATCTCCTCTCATCCTTCTCTGCTCTAAGGATAACATCCCCAGCTTCTCCAGTCTATCCACGTAACTGAAGTCCCTCATCCCTGGTATCAGTCTAGTAAATCTCCTCTGCAAACTTTCTAAGGCCTTCACATCCTTCCTGAAGTGCGGTGCCCAGAATTGGACACAATACTCTAGTTAAGGTCAGACCAGTGTTTTATAAAGGTTCATCATAACTTCCTGGCTTTTGTACTCTATGCCTCTATTTATGTCACGATACATGACGTGATCCGGACTCGAGTCGTCGTTGGCTTGTTCACAGATGTGATTCCCAGTAAAAAAGTAAAAATTTTAAAGCTTATCGTTTTACATACAGACGGCAGCTTTTGACACGTTAGACCCCCTGCGACTCCACCTCATTGTCTCAGTTGTATCTTGCTATGTCTTTGATGTGGTACCTTCCTGGCTGACCTGATTAACTTTATCACACCTCGGCAGATAAACAGTCAGGATGATTTAATTTAGTTGTCTGCAATTGTAAGGTACACATGCATTGTTCTCTATCTATATATGCTTTGGCGATTCTGTATCTTTTTACTTCACCCGACGAAGGAGTAGTAAGCTCCGAAAGCTTGTGATTTCAAATAAAACTGTTGGACTATAACCTGGTGTTGTGCGACCTCTCAATTCTATTTATGAAGCCCAGGATCCTGCATGCTTTTTTAACTGTTTTCCCAACCTGCCCTGCCACCTTCAACAATTTGTGCACATATACCCCCAGTTCCCTCTGTTCATGCACCCCCTTTAGAATTATACCCTTTAGTTTATATTGCCTCCCCTCGTTCTTCCTACCAAAATGTACCACTTCACACTTTTCTGCACTAAATTTCAACTGCCACGTTTCCACCCAATCCACCAGCCTGTCTATGTCCTCTTGAAGTCTATCACTATCCTCCTCACTGTTCACTATACTTCAAGTTTCGTGTCATCTGCAATTTTGAAATTGTGCCCTGTACACCAAAGTCCAAGTCATTAATATATATCAAGAAAACCAGTGGTCCTAGTACTGACCCCTGTGTACCTTCCTCCAGTCCAAAAAACAACCGTTCACCACTACTCTGTCACTTAGCCAATTTCGTATCCATGCTGCCACAGTCCCTTTTATTCCATGGGCTTCAACTTTGTTGGCAAGCCTATTATATGGCACTCTATCAAACGCCTTTTGAAAGTCCATGTACACAACAACCACATTGTCCTCATCAACCCTCTGTTACCTCATCAAAAACTCAATCAAGTTAGATAAACACGATTTGCCTTTAACAAACCCATGCTGGCTTTCCTTAATTAATCCACACTTGTCCAAGTGACTGTTAATTTTGTCCCAGATTATCGTTTCTAAAAAAGCTTCCCTACTACCGAGGTTAAACTGACTGGCCTGCAGTTGCTGGGTTTGTCCTTGTACCCTTTTTTGAACAAGGGTGTAACATTTGCAATTCTCCAGTCCTCTGGCACCACCCCTGTATCTAAGGAGGATTGGAAGATTATGGCCAGTACCTCTGCAATTTCCACCCTTACCTCCCTCAGCATCCCATCCGGTCCTGGTGACGTATCTACTTTAAGTACAGCCAGCCTTTCTAGTACCTCTTTTTCAATTTTTATCCCATCCATTATCTCAACTACCTCCTCTTTCACTAGACTTTGCAGCATCTTCTTCCTTGGTAAAGACAGATGCAAAGTACTCATTTAGTACCTCAGCCATGCCCTCTGCCTCCATGCATAGGTCTCCTTTTTGGTCCCTAATCGGCCTCACCCCTCCTCTTACTACCCATTTACTATTTATATGCCTATAGAAGACTTTTGGATTCCCTTTTATGTTAGCTGCCAATCTATTCTCATATTCTCTCTTTGCCCCTTTTTCACTTCCCCTCTGAATTTTCTATATTCAGCCTGGTTCTCACTTGTATTCTCAACCTGACATCTGTCATACGCCCCCTTTTTCTGTTTCATCTTACTCTTTCATCATCCAGGGAGCTGTGACTTTGGTTGCCCTACCTTTCTCCCTCGTGGGAATGTACCTCTACTGTACCCGAACCATCTCTTCTTTAAAGGCAGCCCATTGTTCATTGCAGTTTTGCCTGCCAATTTTTGATTCCAATTTACCCAGGCCAGATCCATTCTCAACCCCTGAAATTGGCCTTCCTCCAATTAAGTATTTTTACTCTAGATTGCTCCCTGTCCTTTTCCATAGATAATATAAACCTTATGATAAAATGATCACTGTTCCCTAAATGTTCACCTACTGACACTTGTTCCACTTGACCCACCTCCTTCCACAGAACCAGATCCCACAACGCCTCCTTCCTCGTTGGGCCGGAAACGTACTGATCAAGAAAGTTCTCTTGACTACACTTCAGAAATTCTTCCCCCTCTCTGCCCATTACACTATTACTATCCCAGTCTATATTGGGATAGTTGAAGTCCCCCATTATCATCACTCCATAGTTCTTGCACCTTTCTGTAATTTCCCTGCAAATTTGCTCCTCTATATCCTTCCCACTAGTTAGTAGCCGATAGAATATAGTGTAATGGCACCTCCATTGTTTCTTAACTCTAACCAAATAGATTCTGTCCTTCACCCCCTCCAGGACATCCTCTCTCTCCAGCACTAATATTCTCCTTAATCAATATTGCTACCTCACCTCCTTCCTTTCCTTCCCTATCTTTCCTGAACACCTTATATCCAGGAATATTTAGCACCCAATCCTGCCCTTTTTTGAGCCAGGTCTCCATTATATTTAGACAGGACTATGATCTTCTGCTAGGCAACTGCATCGGTGGAAATGCAAGGTGAGTTGAACTTGCACTCACGCCATGCGTACTCCACTGAGCCCAGCCCATTTACCAGAGTCTTTAGTTTAAACAATGGTATGTGGGCTCCCGCAGGAGCCACACTTGGGACTCGCACTTTGCGCTGGGGAGAGTGGCAGAAACCCTTATGGTCAATACAGAAAACATCAGAAAAGAGGACCATGAAGAACAGAATGGCAGCAAAGGCCCTCCAGCACACTGTGCTGCCAACTTTCCAATGAGTTGGCAGTGCTTTTAAAAGGGAATAAGCAGAGTAAACACGGCCTGTTTGGTATCCAGGGTAGGACATCCTCAAGATCAGTGGCTGCAGCACAGAGGAAGGAAATAGCATTGGCCAATGCAGAAGGAAATTCAATTACCTCACGCGGCAAGGTAACCAAGCACCCACATTTCCCACAGGTTGCCAGAGTACACTGTATATACATGTAACCTTTCCTCACCATTGACCATCCTGGTTTTCTTCAACAGAGCAAAATAGCGTGTGCCAATGTCACAACCTTACGTCACAACTTTACCTGCATTCTCCCCTTCAAGTGCACATTTGGGGCGTCTCAGTTTGTCTGTAGCTACTGTCATTGGCCATTCAAACCTGCATAGAATCATACAGCACAGAAGGAGGCTATTTGGCCCAGCGTATCTGTGCCGGTTCTTTGAAAGAGGTATCCAATTAGTCCCACTCCCCTGCTCTTTCACGATAGCCCTATAAATTTTTCCCCTTCAAGAGTAGCTTCACTAGTCTCTCCACATAAGCGAAGTCCCTCATCCCTGGTACCATTCTAGTAAATCTCCTCTGCATCCTTTCCAAGGCCTTAACATCCTTCCTAAAGAGTGGCGCCCAGAATTGGACACAATACTCTAGCTGAGGTCTAAACACTGATTTATAAAGGTTTACCATAACTTTCTTGCTTTTGTACTCTATGCCTTTATTTATAAAGTCAAAGATAATGTATGCTTTAACAGCCTTCTCAACTTTTCCTGCTAAGTTCAAGGATTTCTGTATGTGAACCCCCAGGTCTCTTTGATCAATACTACCACCGTCATAGGGATGGCACCAAGGGGAGACACAATGTTGCCAGGAAATTATTTCATTACAGGCTGGAAGGGTAAGGATTAAATTATTGGTTTGATTAGAAGTTGATGTTGAGACAGTTTGCACTGTTTGGAAGTTGGTGTTTGCAGACTTGAGGAATGGGAGCAGTTTGTTCTGAGCTAAATGCAAAAGACAGTTATGGCAGATTGTGAGGGAGAGGAAATGGACAGTCTGACATGGAGCACTAGTTCAGGGCTTTCAGAGAGTGCTCATGAGAAGGTGTCCATAATGAGGCTACTTTGAATGGTCCTGGCTGCAAAGCAGATGCTTCTCCGCAGCAGTCTCTTCTATTTCTTGCTACTGATGACCTTCTACACCCTTTTATCTTCCATTTCCTTCCTCCTCTGACTTCTGCAAGAAGGAAACTCTGTCAACAGTATAAGGACCATTATCCTGGACACTCCTGCAGGAGGGTATTGCAGTGCCCCACAGCACCCATCCAGGTATCTAAAGTGTAAATTGAGCATTGCAATACTCTGCTTTATTGACATGCTGGTGGTAGATCTGACCTGGTTATATCTTTCATTTGCTGGGGTCCTGAGGAACCGCACAGATGTCAATAGCCAATGCTGAAGCGCAGCAACATACATAATTATAGGCTGATGGTTGCACACTTGCTGCACATTCATGGTGTGGAACTCTTTTCTGTTAGTGTAGAAGACTGCACCAATATAGGGAGCTTATATAGTTACGTGGGCACCATCAATGGTTTGTTGAACTCTAAGGAAAAGTGTGAGTGAACAAAGCATCTGTAACCTCTCTGCTCGGCAGGCTGAGACAGATTGCATATATCTCACCATCGCAGCTCAAAGCATAAAAATTGAGTGCCGTGGTCAATTTGACAGTTACTGGTGGTGGAGTTATTTTAGAGATCATTTTCAAATATCTAACGAAACGTCATCGACCTGAAATGTTAACTCTGTTTCTCTCTTGGCACTCTTTGGAAATAAAGTCTCCTTATCACTGCTCATGTATGAGGTTCAAACTGGTATGTTCCCTCTGGTAGATGGGTAACCCTGGGTGGGATGCAAATACCTTTTGTGCAGTGAGACCCATGTGTTCTTCCTCTGCTGCTCTTCTTCTTCCTCCATGGCCACCAAGTATAAACACATTCCTGGTGGAATGCCATGAGCAAAGGGTGCTATGGGCACAAATCCCAAAATTTGGAAGGAAGGCAGCTATACAGAAGAACCCAAACCTTCAGCAGGCTGAAATAATCAGAGAACTATATAAACAAAACCTGAAATGCAGTCTCCACCATTAATACCACCCACTCTTATGGCAGGCAACCGTATACACCGGGCAATTAACGATAACCGTTTTTCATCACCATAGAAATTACCTGCCACTTATAATAGTGCCAGCTATTTCGGGCCATTCAGTAACGGCAATTACCTTAATTACTTAATCCTCTCTACTTACCATTTTAAAAACTCGGCTAATTACAGACAAATTGAAGTGTTTATTAAATTGCTTTCTGTTTGTAATGTTAACTATTCACCTGGTATGTAGGAGCTGAGTGCCTCAGTACTGCAGTGTAGTCAGACATTGCCGCTGTTTGCATCGGAAGCGTGGTGAAATAGTGGGTGAGTGACAGTATTACATCCATTTACTCAGTTTATTCAATCAAACCATGCAAGAGCTGGGCATTGCTCAGTCTGTAAGATTCTATTGTCCTTTTTTTCATCATCTGTCAAAGTACTGCATCCCTCTCCTCTTTAGAATGTTGATGAATCCTACCAGAACAAGGTCGAGCTGGAAGCTCAACGGGA
Source organism: Squalus acanthias (assembly GCA_030390025.1). Lineage (NCBI taxonomy): Eukaryota > Metazoa > Chordata > Chondrichthyes > Squaliformes > Squalidae > Squalus > Squalus acanthias. The sequence continues at coordinate 5,132,411 of CM059444.1, read as the reverse complement.
AAGCCTCACCGATGAAATCAACTTCCAGAGAACAATCTTGGTTTTACCGTCCACTGCTTTTAGCGAGAAAATCGCGTCAACACCAAAGTACCCGCTATAAGTGGTGGGGACTGTAGGTCCACAGCAGAGATTTTCCAGCGCTTTGTAAAGCCATCCACTGTGACAATATGAACTCAGATCAGTCTTTACCTCAGCTCCATGGCAACAAGAAACACCTGCTTTATACAGGCATTCTTTATGTCACGCACAAACTGATTAACAACAATGGAAATTGTGATTCATGATATTATAGCATCATTATGCATTAATGTAAATATTTATGACGGCAAGTGGGTGGGCACTGCTAGTGCACAATGTTACTTCCAATGGAAAATTGAAATGATGCCAAAATAGACGGGAAGGCAACAAAGCATGTCCCCAAACCATTTCCCGTCTGCTCGAGGGAGGATGAAAAATCTACTAAAGGGTGTTCTAAAAGGCTTTGCCATCAGCGAGGAAACCATAAACACTGTGCATTACATTTGGTTGCCTTATCATTGTATTGTAGCTGTGGCTTACATTCACTGGCTCAACACCACCGAAAATAAATAATCAATAAAATACAATCTAAGAAAAATGAAAAAATTGCAATCATGTTAATGTGGTATGGAAACATTCGAAAAGACCTAGAAAGTCAAGTTACAAAGAAAACTGGTTCTTCATCATCTACCTGATTGGGTGGCATGCATCTGTACAGCCACAGCTGTAACTGAGGCTCTTTATGCAATGGAACGGAGGAGATTGAGAAAGGACAGCTGTTTTGTGATGCTCAGAAAAAAGTGCTTCAGCAAAAAGATGAATGACTGAATGCCAGCACTCTCAGTTAGCATCAATTGCATTCTATTGCTTTCAAACTGATGGCTGAGCTAACTGACCCAAGGCTGGGAAATAACAGTATTCCGATTGACATAACAGTATTCTTGGACATCCGTTATTCCTAAAGTGTTTCTGGAGCTAGATTAAGATATAAGGACTCCATGAGAATGCAATTTCTAAAAATCTGAAGCATGAACTTTAAAAAGGCAGCAGCTAAGTGCAAATCCACCAACAAACAAATAATATTAAAAGACCATTATGCAAAACAAACATCCTCTCTAAAATAAAGAGTGAATTAAGATTGGGTAAATCATTTCTCTTCATAGAAGAACCACACGAAACAAGTGCTGGCTGTGTTTTGTGTAGTTCTGAAACCAAAGCAAAAACCAAACCTGCAGTATTATACCTAATTTGAGACATGCACATCCAAAGAGGATTACATAACATTTCATACCAAAGCATTTATAATAACCAGGTTAATCATACATAAAATCTTTCTTGTTTAGACTCAAGAGGTGGAATTTTAACTCCTGGGTAGTCAGTCAGCTTCATGCACAGGTAGACCGCCGCGAGTTGCAGCGGGGAGCCCAGTCCATTTTAATGGTCGGGCCTCATTTAGATGGAGCCCGCAAGCTGCCTGCCTCACAGTAGGTCGTTAAAATGGCTTTGGGTTCTACATACATAATAAGATCCCGATTAACATAAATTTACTGAGGCTCCCATGCGAGTGCCTCAGCCACCCAGCTTTAAAATAATCACGGGGTGGAAAAAGGACGGTAAGTAGACCGCTTCGAATTTAACTCCCGTACAACGCAGTTTCCACCGTTGCAGGAAGTTAAAAATCCCCCTTATCTTTCTCTTTGGAATGTGTGGAAAGTGGTGTTGCCAGTAGTAAGAATAAAGACTGAAAACATGACAGTTTTAATAGGTGCACATAATGCATCGAATAATCTAGAAGTAACAGTAAGATTCACAACCTGTCAAATATTTTTGCAGCCTGCACCCAGTAAAATGATAATGAGATGCAATTAAGCATTTATGCTGAGAATTATTCTCCTAAAGTAAATCCAGTAGACCTCAATTACAGCGTTCTACTTCCGAGTTAATTTGGAGGGGGAGTGGTACTTTCAGCGCAAAGAAAACTGTAGCTTCCAATTGTAACTCTCGCGGCAGAATACCTAGCCTCTGACCTGCTCTTGTTGCCACAGTATTTGTGTGGCTGGTCCAGTTAAGTTTCTGGTCAATGGTGACCCCCAGGATGTTGATGGTGGGGGATTCGGCGATGGTAATGCCATTGAATGTCAAGGGGCAGTGGTTCGACTCTCGCTTGTTGGAGATAGTCATTGCCTGGCACTTCTGTGGCGCGAATGTTACTTGCTACTTATCAGCCCAAGCCAGGTCTTGTTGTATGCAGGCACGGACTGCTTCATTATCTGAGGAGTTGTGAACGGCACTGAACACTGTGCAGTCATCAGCGAACATCCCCATTTCTGACCTTATGTTGGAGGGAAGGTCATTGATGAAGCAGCTGAAGATGGTTGGGCCTAGGACACTGCCCTGAGGAACTCCTGCAGCGATGTCCTGGGGTTGTGATGATTGACCTTCAATCACCACAATCATCTTCCTTTGTGCTAGGCATGACTCCAGCCAGTGGAGCGTTTTCCCCCCCGATTCCCATTGACTTCAGTTTTACTAGGGCTCCTTCATGCCACACTCGGTCAAATGCTGCCTTGATGTCAAGGGCAGTCACTCTCACCTCACCTCTGGAATTCAGCTCCTTTGTCCATGTTTGGACCAAGGCTGTAATGAGATCGGGAGCAGAGTGGTCTTGGCGGAACCCAAACTGGGCGTCAGTGAGCAGGTTATTGGTGAATAAGTGCCGCTTGATAACACTGTTGATGACACCTTCCATCACTTTGCTGATGATTGAGAGTAGACCGATGGGCCGGTAATTGGCCAGATTGGATTTGTCCTGCTTTTTGTGGACAGGACATACCTGGGCAGTTTTCCACATTGTCGGATAGATGCCAGTGTTGTAGCTGTACTGGAACAGCTTGGCTAGAGGCACAGCTAGTTCTGGAGCACAAGTCTTCAACACGATAGCCGGGATGTTGTCAGGGCCCATAGCCTTTGCTGTATCCACCAGTGCACTGAGCCGTTTCTTGATATCACGTGGAGTGAATCGAATTGGCTGAAGACTGGCTTCTGTGATGGTGGAGCCCTCAGGAGTAGGCCGATATGGATCATCCACTCGGCACTTCTGGCTGAAGATGGTTGCAAACGCTTCAGCCTTGTCTTTTGCACTCACGTGCTGGGCTCCACCATCATTGAGGATGGGGATATTCATGGAGCCTCCTCCTCCCGTTAGTTTTAAAAATAAAAGTTCTTACTTTTAAAGGAATGTCATTTTGATTTTTTTCGAATACAATATACGATAGGCCACCAATTTAGATTCAATCTTACCTTCACATTTTTCCAAAATCTGAACAGTTTCTCCAATTTCCAGCACAAGCCCTTGAGGCACTGAACCACGGAAGCTGCATATCACTGGAAAAAAAAACCAGAAAGTGACATTTAGGATTTTCTATGTCATGAACAGAGGATCATATTGTTATTTCAATCACAGGGAACAGCTACCGCCCCACCCACACCACATAAACATTGCAGACTTCTATGTTTTTTTGGGGGAGGAGGTTCTTTCCTCCCCCTAAGCAAAGTCTTTCCAAATCAAGGTACTTTCTTAGTTGCAACAGCCAGCTAGGGTCACTGCAGCTGGTGTTGGATGTTGAACAGCACTCTCCCTCCTGGAGAGAAAGCAGTTGGTTCTTTGTTGGCTTACCCAAATCACGAATGAGGCCAGAAACACTCAACATAGGGAATTGTGGGAACGAACCGAACTGTGCCATTCCACAATGCAGCTTGTTAACTGAGCCAAACAAGCATTTCAAACTTAGTGGTTCTGCACAAAAGTGAGCACTATATTCAAAGAGGGAGCTAGCATGTTCTGCATTTCCCATGGTTTTCTTTTTCTATTACATATACAGATACATCATTAAGTTGTTATTTCCTCCTTCTCAGTACTTTGTTTTTTCTTTCTGGTTATTCTAGTCTTTTAATATTTTGCTTCCAGCTAACCTTGCTTTATAACACTTGTGTATACAGATAAAGTGCGACAATATATGGTTTATCTTGTTCGAAAACTATTACAAACACCACTTATGTTACCCACAAAACATCGAGTGCACTTCAAAAAATGTAATTCAGTGTGAAGCATCATATTATCCAGATCCATGTGATAAGGTGCTGCATAAATGCAAGCTCTTTCTTTAAGAGCATAATTAACATCGCTAAACCATCAAGCACTTACACTTTTACCCTTCTCGAAACATTAGCAATAATCTCTAATAAATCAACAATAAAAAGAGACAATATCAAATTCGATGAACCAACTAAAACTTAGATGACAATCATAGAAGCATAATTATTTTACAAAACAAATGTGCAACATGGTTATCTTAAACGAAAAAAGGCTACGTACAGCACAAAATCATGTTTATATCACCAATGTAGGTAAACAAATTGTGAAACAAGGAAAGATCTCCATAAACACTGGGTTTAATTCTGCACCTGTGCAATTGCTAAAATATTAAATGACAGCATTCACATACCCCTTCAGGGACAGTGGAAGGCCGTTTCTCCCCCCTTCCCCCATCACCAGTCTGCAAGGACATCATCAATTCAATCAAAAAATAACGTTAAATATTCAGAAGAGCCAGAAGAGTTGAAGCTGTGTTGGTCATGTGTGTTCAGAAACACCTTCTTTGGAATGGCAAAGTTCTCATGATGAACAACATTGCATTCTCTTTTAGGTCAGGTCTTCGACACAGATTTACTCTGGCTGGAAGAGCTGGTCTGAAAGATGTACCCCAAAGAAATACTATATATTATGTAACAGAAGAAAACCTGAAGGTTGAGAATGGCGAGACTAAAATGAAAATAAATATTACAGTATACAAGTTTGAGAAGAGCAACAGCGGTAGGCACTTCCAGGACGACCAATGACCTGACCTGCATCTGCTTCTGTAAGACAATGAAGGAAGATTTCCTCTGTGCACTAGGTAGAATGAAATCATGAATGCTTTTATCAAGAACAGGTTTCGAATTTCACTACACTGAGGAAATCTTCACCCTATGTAGCTGGCCTATAGGTTTTGCAAAGAAGGATCTGTAGGAGCTAAACCAGCTATTCCTCCAGTTGACTTGATCCTTGTTGCCTGGTTGCCACAATTTAGCAGCTGACAAGTGAGATATGACCTCCATAATTCACTTAGAGTCTTTGTTTAAGATATGCCAATCTAACTCAGCTCTTTAATGAGACACAAAAAATACACTTGAGGACAAATGCTTTGTATTGCCTAGATGAAAACAAATAGCCTTGCAAATATCCAACAAATATATCTTATGCCCCAGATTAGAAATATCAGAGGAATTAATATTGAGAACTAAAAAAATGGTTTAGATGAAACTTGAGAAAGCTACAGAGATAGATTAATTTAGGATTAGGGTGAAGAAAGACTTGCATTTCTATAGCGCCTTTCATGACCACCGGACGTCTTAAAGCGCTTTACAGCCAATGAAGTACTTTTGAAGTGGAGTCACTGTTGTAATGAAAGATAGCTCTTTTGGCCTGTATCTGCACCGATTGATAAAACATGGAATGTGCGGAACAGGTCACACTGTTTTGAATTGCAAAAACTTATGCAACAAGCCCACTCAGTTTGAATTGGCGTAACCTAAGTGACAATATTAAACTCAAAACGCCTGCTAGAAGAATGAACTTTAATCTTGAAATGAACATCAAGGAGCTCGGTATTCAAATCCTGAAGACATGCAGATCAATGGAGCTACTATTTAGTGTGATCTGGTCCAGGATCTATTCTGTATTTGCTCACTTATTGGTAAAGTATATACGCTAGGGCCTAGGAAAGTAATAGATCAGTTACATCTTTTGATCACACAGCTGTGGAAAGCTTCGGACATGTTACCAAACTTGATATCACTCAAAAATAAGGACTAATAATGACTGGAATAGTATAATCTTATCATAGAAATTTATGGCACAGAAGGAGGCCATTCAGCCCATTGTGCCTGTGCCAGCCAAAAAAGAGCCGAATCCCACTTTCCAGCACTTGGTCCATAGCCCTGTAGGTTATGGCACTTCAAGGGCATATCCAAGTACTTTTTAAAATGTGATGAGGGCTTCTGATTCTACCACCCTTTCAGGCAGTGAGTTCCAGATCTCCACCACCCTCTGGATGAAAAAAGTTCTCAACTCCCCTCTAATTCTTCTACCAATTACTTTAAATCTATGCCCCCTAGTTATTGACCTCTCTGCTGAGGGAAATAGGTCCTTCCTATCCACTCCATCTAGGCCCCTCATAATTTTATGCACCTCAATCAAGTCTCCCCTCAGCCTCCTCTGTTCCAAAGAAAACAACCCCAGCCTATCCAATCTTTCCTCTCAGCTAAAATTCTTCAGTCCTGGCAACATCCTCGTAAATCTCCTCTGTACCCTCTAGTGCAATCACAGCTTTCCTGTAATGTGGTGACTAGACCTGTACACAGTACTCTAGCTGTGGCCTAACTAGTGTTTTATACAGTTCTAGCATAACCTCCCAACTCTTATATTCTATGCCTCGGCTAATAAAGGAAAGTAACCCATATGCTTTTTTAACCACTCTATCTACCTGTCCTGCTACCTTCAGGGATCTGTGGACATGCACTCCAAGGTACCTCTGTTCCTCTACACTTCTCAGTATCTTACATTTATTGTGTATTCCCTTGCCTTGTTAGCCCTCCCCAAATGCATTACCTCACACTACTCCAGATTGAATTCCATTTGCCACTTTTCTGCCCACCTGACCAGTCCTATGATATCTTCCTGCAGTCTACAGCTTTCTTCCTCACTATCAACCACATGGCCAATTTTTGTATCATCTGCAAACTTCTTAATCATGCCCCCTATATTGAAGTCTAAATCACTGATGTATACCACAAAAAGCAAGGGACCTAGTACTGAGCCCTGCGGAACTCCACTGGAAACAGCCTTCCAGTCACAAAAACATCCGTCGACCATTACCCTTTGTTTCCTGTCACTGAGCCAATTTTGGATCCAACTTGCCACTTTCCCTTGGATCCCATGGGCTTCTACTTTTCTGACCAGTCTGCCATGTGGGACCTTCTCAAAAAATTCAATCAAGTTAGTCAGACACAACCTTCCCTCAACAAATCCATGCTGACTGTCCTTGATTAATCCGTGCCTTTCTAAATGGTGATTAATACTGTCCCTCAGAATTTTTTCCAACAATCTGCCCACCACCGAGGTTTGGCTGACTGGCTTGTTATTACTCGGTCTATCCCTATCTCCCTTTTTAAACAACTGTTCTTGCAAACAGTTTTTAGGAGCCAGGAGTCTAAAGCTAAAGAGATCCATGCTCAATGCCATGCGCCGCAACATGTGCGCTCTCAACCTCCCTTCAGCAACACCGACCCACTCTATATCTCAGCATTGTCCTGGTCCGCAGTTCCATTTCATGCTTCGCCTCATCCGGCGCTTTAACAAAAAACTTGTTTTCTTCTTTTCAGGTGTCAAGGACAGCAAGCTTCAACAACTCTTGGATACCAGCGTCCCTCTGAATCCTTCTTCCCCTTCACTTTCCTCTGACCCCATCCCTCCTTCAAATCTCACCCTTTGCCGTGTTTTCACTATCCCCTCTGACCTTCCCCTCTCTGGTGCCAAACGATAAGTCCTCAGCTTCATCCCCTTACGCAGTCACCTCAATGAATTTTGAGCTCGGCAAGATGCTGAACTCTTCTTCCATTGCCTTCACCTCCGTGCCCACTTCTTTTGCCAAGAGTCTTCCACCCTTTCTCCCATCTTCAGAATTCTCATTCCACCTGGACCCCTCCCTCTGTCCTCTTACTGGCTCTGGCTCTTTTCATTGGGAACTGCTGGCGTGACATTGCCCATCTCAATTTCTCTGCTTCCCTCACTCACTCTAACCTACCTCTCTCTGAACTGGCAGCACGACGTTCGCTCAGATCCAACCCGGACATTGTCATTAAACCTGCTGATAAGGGCGGCGAGGTTGTTGTTTGGTGAACAGACTTCTACCTTGCTGAGGCTGAACGCCAACTCTCCGATATATCTTTCTACCTCCCCCTGAACCATGACCCCACCACCGAACATCAAGCCATCGTTTTCCAGACCGTCACTGACTTCATCGCCCCTGGAGATCTCCCTCCCACCCCCAGCCTCCAATCTCATAATCCGCCAACATGGCACAGCCCGCTTCTATCTCCTTACCAAGATCCACAAACAGGACTGCTCTGGTAGACCCATCGTTTCAGCATGTTTTTGCCCCACAAAACTTATTGCTTCCTATCTAGACTCTATTTTTTCTCCCCTTGTCCAGTCTCTTCCGACCTACATCCGCAAAACTTCTGATGCCCTCTGCCACTTTAACAGTTTCTGGTTTCCTGGCCCTAACCATCTCTTTTTCACCATGGACACCCAGCCCCCACCTGGAAGGCTTACAGGCCCTTCGCTTCTTCCTTGAACGGAGGCCCAACCTATCCACATCCACCATCACCCTCATCCACCTGGCTGAACTTGTTCTTAAATTGAACAACTTCTCTTTTGACTCCTCTCACTTCCTCCAAATAAAAGGTGTTGCTATGGGAACCCGTATGGGTCCTGGCTATGCCTGCCTTTTCGTAGGATATTTGGAACATTCTTTGTTCCAGCGCTACTCGGGTCCCCTTCCTCACCTCTTTTTCCGGTACATTGATGACTGTATCGGTGCCACTTCATGCTCTCATCCTGAACTGGAAAATTTCACCAAATTTGCTTCAAATTTCCACCCCTCCCTTGCATGGTCCATCTCCGACTCTTCACTTCTCTTCCTCAACTTCTCTATCTCCATTTTTGGGCATATGCTGTCAACCAATATCTACTATAAGCCCACCGACTCCCACAGCTACGTTGATTACACTTTCTCCCACCCCACTTCCTGTAAGGACTCTATTCCATTCTCCCAGTTCCTCCGTCTCCGCCACATCTGTTCTGACAATGTCACCCTCCACACCAGTGCTTCCGATAGGTCTTCCTTTTTCCTCAACCGAGGATTCCCCTCCACTGTGGTTGACAGGGCCTTTCAACGTGTCGGTCCCATTTCTGCACTTCTGCCCTCACCTCTTCCCCTCCCTCCCAGAACCACGATAGGGTTCCTCTTGTCCTCACCTTCCACCCCACCAGCCTCCACATTCAACGGATCATCCTCCACCATTTCTTCCACCTCCAGCGTGATGCCACCACCAAACCCATCTTCGCCTCCCCTACCCGTTCCCTCTGGACATCCTGGTCCATTCTTCCATCACCCCCAACACCCGCTCCGCTTCCGACGGCACCTTCCCATACAAGCACAGGAGATGCAGCACCTGCCCTTTCACCTCCTCCTTTCCCACCGTCCAGGGCCCCAAACACTTCTTCCAGGTGAAACAGCGATTTACTTGTACTTTTTTCAATTTAGTATACTGCATTCGCTGTTCATGATGTGGTCACGATGGAGAGACCAAACACAGATTGGGTGACCGCTTTGCGGAACACCTCTGTTCAGTCCATGTGACCCTAAGCTTCCAGTCGCTTGCCATTTTAATTCTCTGCCCCACTCCCACTCTGACCTCTGCCTCCTGAACTGTTCCAATGAAGTTCAACGGAAGCTCGAGGAATAGCACCTCATCTTTCGATTAGGCACTTTACAACCTTTCAGAATCAACACGGAGTTCAACAATTTCAGATCATAACCACTGCTCCCATTTTTTCAGACAGCGGGTGCTGGTAATAATTCTGCTGTTTCTATTTATAGCTCCTCTAGATCCATCTTTTGTTTCTTTACTTGTCACATTACCATCCCCTTTTGCATCATCATCCCTTTTGTCATTTAATCACTCCTGCCTTCCCACCCTATCTTCCCATTTGTTCTTTCCTCCACTTGCCCCTTTCCCTGCCTCTGTACTTGCTTAAAACCTGTTACATCTGTAATATTTTCCAGGTCAATGAAAGGTTAAATCTGTTTCTCTCTCCACAGATGCTGCCTGACCTGCTGAGTATTTCTAGCGTTTTCTGTTTATACAGTCTAAAGCTGCTGTTCCTTTTTTGAGTACAACAAAGATATTCACCTCCCTACTTCATAACCTTAGTTGGTGAAAGCAACTATGAACATAGGTATTGTGTAATGAGACAGGGTTAATTAGTATCTTATTAGTATCTTATCGTAAAGGATCCTCTGGGGAAGAGTGATCATTATATGATAGAATTTCATAAGAGTTTGAGAGTGATGTGGTTCAGTGCAAAACTAGGGTCTTATATTTAAACAAAGCCAATTACTTAGGTATGAGGGGGTGAGTTGGCTAAGGTAAATTGGCAAATTAGATTAAAAGATATGATGGTAGATAAGCAATGGCAAACATTTAAAGAAATAATTCATAATTCTCAACAAATATACAGTTCCTTGAGGAATAAAATCTCCACTGGAAAAGTGGTCCAACTGTGGCTAACTAGAGAAGTTAAGGAAGGTATCAGATTAAAAGAGGCTTATAATATTGACAAAAAGAATAGTAAGCTTGAGGACTGGGAGAGTTTTTAAAAAATCAGCAAAGGATGACCAATAAATTGATAAAGAGGGAGAAAACAGAATGAGAGTAAACTAGCAAGAAATATAAAAAATCAGATTGTAAGAGCTTCTACAAGTATGTAAAAAGAGATAAGCAAAAGTAAATTTGGGTCCCTTAGAGGCAGAGACAGGAGAGATTATGTTGAGGAAATGGCAGAGACAGAGACGTTAAACAAATATTTTGCATCTGTCTTCACAGTAGAAGACACAAAACATATCAGAAATAGTGGTGAACCAAGGGTCTAGAGAGTGAGGAAATTAAAGTAATTATTAGTAAAGAAAAAGTACTGGAGAAATTAATGGGACTAAAAGCCAACAAATCCCCTGGACCTGATGGCCTACATCCTAGGGTTTTAAAAGAGGTGGCTGCAGAGATAGTGGATGCATTGGTTTTGATCTTCCTGAATACCCCAGATTCTAGAATGGTTCCCGTGGATTGGAAGGTAGCAAATGTAACCCCACTGTTCAAGAAAGGAGGGAGAGAAAGCAGGCCAGTTAGACTGACATCAGTAGTAGGGAAAATGCTAGAATCTATTATTAGGGCAAAAATCATTGTATCATTAGGCAGAGTCAACATGGTTTTATGAAAGGGAAATCGTGTTTGACAAATTTATTAGAGTTTTTTAAGGGTGTAACTGACAGGGTAGATAAGGGGAACCAGTGGATGTAACATATTAGGATTTTCAGAAGGGATTCGATAAGGTGTCACTTAAAAGGTTGTTACACAAGATAAGGGCTCATGGGGTTGGGGGGTGGGGGTAATATATTAGCATGGATTGAGGATTGGTTAACGGACAGAAAACAGAGAGTAGGAATAAATGGGTCATTTTCGGCTTGGCAGGGTGTAACTAGTGGAGTGCCGCAAGGATCAGTGCCTGGGCCTCAGCTATTTACAATCTATATCAATGACTTCGATGAGCGGACCAAATGTGACATATCCAAGTTTGCTGACGATACAAAGCTAGGTGGGAAAGTAAGCTGCGAGGAGGATGCAAAGAGGCTGCAAAGGGATATAGACCTAAGTGATTGGGCAAGAAGGTGGCAGGTGGAGCATGTGGGGAAATGTGAAATTATCCACTTTGGTAGGAAGAATAGAAAAGCAGAATGATGGATTAGTAAATGTTGGTATGTTGGGCATTCTTGTACATTAATCACAGAAAGTTAACATGCAGGTACAGCAAGCAATTAGGAAGGAGAATGGTATGTTAGCCTTTATTGCAAAGGGGTTGGAATATAAGAGTAAGGAAGTCTTGCTGCAATTATATAGGGCTTTGGTGAAACCACACCTGGAGTACTGTGTACAGTTTTGGTCTGCTTACCTAAGGAAGGGTAAACTTGCCTTAGAGGGGGTACAACAAAGGTTCACTAGATTGATTCCTGGGACGAGAGAGATTGAGTAGAATGGGCCTATATTCTCTGGATTTTAGAAGAATGAGAGGTGATCTCATTGAAATGTATAAAATCCTTATGAGGGCTTGACAAGGTAGATGCTGAGAGGCTGTTTCCCCTGGCTGGAGAGTCTACAACTAGAGGGCATAGTCTCAGGATAAGGGGTCAGCCATTTAGGACTGAGATGAGGAGAAATTTCTTCACTCAGAGGGTTGTGAATCTTTGGAATTCTTTACCCCAGAGGCATGTGGATGCTCAGTCGTTGAGTATATTCGAGGGCCATTCTACATCTTTCCCAGCAGTGCTTTGAGCAGCTTTCTAACCAGATTTTGCACAGAACATGATTCAGATTGATTGGAGCAGGGCTGTAAGTTTCTGTCTAGATTCATAGCAGCTTGCCAATTTCACAGAGGCATGGTGCTTCCATCAGGGAGACACTTCTTCAGTCACCATGGCTGTTTCTTTTTGACGGATAACAAAAGAACGAGATTATCGATCGCTTTCCTGCATCCAGCGGTGATAATATTTACTCTGATCAAAAGTTAAGGGAAATAACTTTAACCCTTCTGAAGCGGATATTTACTGCAGATAAGTTGTGTATATTGAACAAATGTTGATGGACAGGTGCACTGAAATTCAAACGGGCTTTGGTTGGTTAAAGAAATTTATTGGAAGAAACTCCATGCTGTGGTCAACAAAATTACTGGTATTTATTGACTACACAAACAGTGAACACCATGAATGCCAGCAAACTAAAAAAAAATTCAACATTTTGCTTTCTGATCAGGGAACTTCACCTAATAAGATACAGAGTGCTGACTATAGCATTCGTACGAATTTTGTAATTTTCTAGGCTACCAAGGGAAGTGATAGAAAATGTCAGGCATTTACAGGTCTGTAAGGAAAAATCTAGTGATTCTTTTCATGAACTTGATTCTGGCAGGTGCATTATGATACAGAATTAGTAGACCACCAGCAATACATATTCCTTCCCTCTCTCATTTCCGTTACTGCTCAGGGCTCTACCAGTGCTTCTTTCAGCCAGCTGTTACATGACAGAGACCGACAACTTTCACTTTCATTCCCTTCCTTCTCCCTGCTTGGCGAGGAACATGTTGGGCCAGAAATTCAGCTCTCCGGCTTCCCGCGGGTGCAAGGATCGCGCGCGTACTTACCTACCGCGCCTGCCGTTGTGCTTCGGGCCCGCGTGGACTTCGGCTCCTGGGCCTCCTGCAGCTGCCGGCGCGCAGTGCTTGCGTATCCCAGGGGCGCAGTTAGTTCGAAGCGTCCCCTGGGATCACGTGGGCCATGGAGAGCCAATCGGAGCAGGGAATCTCCATTCATAGATTTTGACAGGAAGACCTGTCAAATCTATGAATAGAGATCACCCCCCAAAAGCTAACTAAAACTTCAAATAAATTTTTTAAAAACATCACATTTTTAAAATAACTATAAATTACATAAATTAACTACATTAAACAAAAATTTAAATTTTTGAAAAAATTAATTATACTTTTTAACGGTGCTAAAAATAAACTTACCTTTCTTTAAAGTATGTAAAAAAGATAAACCTGTTGAAAAAATGTTTAAATTGTATTTAATACACCACTTACCTTGTTAAAAGTAGGCCTGCGCCTCCTTTTTTCCTGCGCAGCTTCTCCATACTTACCCTCACGGCGAAACCTGAAAAAAAAACCGAAGTTCGCTGCGTGCGCGCTGCCTCTCCGGCGCACGCGGTTGACCCTCGAACCCCTTCTTTCACGAGACCGGAAGTTCTGGTTTCCCGTGCATGCGCGAAACCGGCACTTCTGGTGGCCCTACGGGTGAGTACACAGCGCGCACTCACCCGTGGAGACCCGAATTTCTGCCCCAATGTCTTCGCCATCACACCGCACATAATTTGCATTATTTTTGGAAATGTTCTTTTTTGTTTGGAAAGTAGCACAAAAAAAGCATAATGTAAAGGTAAAAAATCTATATAATGCTGCACTCCCATTGACATAGGCACTTATTTCATGTCAGTCCCAAGTTATGAATTCACAGTCCAGTTTTTATATTTGATATGCTTTAAAGTTGATCCCTGGAGGTCGGTTTCAAGCACTTGCCAAGTGCAGCAGAAGTTTCCTGCACATTAACCAATCCCCTTTCAGATGAGTTGTTTTTCCTGGAATAACAGGATGACTGCTGAACAGTTGAGATATCAGAAACACTAGAGACATTGCAGTAATTGCTTGGTGTGTTGAAAAGCCCCTAGCACCAGGCAGATCTTCGAGGATCTGGACCGCACGTATCTCCCCATTATACTGCAGCTTTCTTTCTAGAAGGACTGTATCTTTGAGCATTCAAAATATACGTAACTAAGTTGTCACCCAAGGTGTTTTATATTCTAATCTGTACACACACTAACTCAATAATAACTTATATTTATATAGTGCCTTTAACGTAGTAAAGGTGCTTCGAGTGTTATAAAGCAAAATTTGACACTGAGCCACATAAGGAGAAATTAGGGCAGGAAGAGGTAGGTTTTAAGGAGCTTCTTAAAGGAGGAAAGAGAGGTAGAGAGACAGAGAGGTTTAGAGATGGAATTCCAGAGCTTAGGGCCTCGGCAGCTGAAGGCACGGCCACCAATGTTTGAGCGATTAAAATCAGGGATACTCAAGAGGCCAGAATTAGAGAAGCACAGATATCTAGGGGGGTTGTGGGGCTGGAGGAGATAGGGAGGGGAGAGGCCATGGAGGGATTTGAAAACAAGGATGAGAATTTTAAAATCGAGGCTTGCTTAACCAGGAGCCAATGTAGGTCAGCGGACACAGGGGTGATAGGTGAACGGGACCTGGTGCGAGTTAGGACACAGGCAGCAGAGTTTTGGATGACCTCAAGTTTACGTAGGGTAGAATGTGGGAGGACAGCCAGGAGGACGTTGGAATAGTCAACTGTAGGAGGTAACAAAGGCATGGATGAGGGTTTCAGCAGCAGATGAGCTGAGGCAGGGGCAGAGACAGACGATGTTATGGAGGTGGAAATAGGCAGTCTTATTTATGGCGCGGATAACGACACCAAGGTTGCGAAGAGTCTGGTTCAGCCTCAGACAGATGCTAGGGAGAGGGTGGAGTCGGTGGCTAAGACAATGGCTTCAATCTTCCCAATCTTTAATTGGAGTGGAGGGGTCAAGAGAAGTGGTGGTGAGGCAGAGCTGGGTGTCGTCAGCATACATGTGGAAAACTGACGCTGTATTTTTGGATGATGTCGCCGAGGGGCAGCATGTAGATGGGAAACAGGAGGGGGCCAAGGATAGATCCTTGGGGGACACCAGAGGTAATGATGCGGGAGCGGGAAGAGAAGCCATTGCAGGTGATTCTCTGGCTACAATTAGATAGATAAGAATAACTAGGCGAGTGCAGTCCCACCCAGCTGGACAATGGTGGAGAGGCATTGGAGGAGGATGGAGTGGTCAACCATGTCAAAGGCTGCAGACAGGTCGAGAAGGACGAGGAGGGATAGTTTACCTTTGTCACTGTTACATAGGATGTCATTTGTGACTTTGATAAGAGCCGTTTCGATACTGTGGCAGGGGCGAAAACCTGATTGGAGGGATTCAAACATGGAGTTCCAGGAAAGATGTGCATGGATTTGGGAGGCGACAACATGTTCAAGGACTTGGGAGAGGAAAGGGAGGTTGGAGATGGGGTGGTAGTTTGCAAGGACAGAGGGGTAAAGGGTTGTTTTTTTGAGGAGAGGGGTGATGACAGGAGATTTGAAGGAGACTGGGGTAGTACCTGAGGAGAGAGAACCGTTAACAATATCAGCTAACATGGGAGCCAGAATAGGAAATTGGGTGGTCAGCAGTTTAGTGGGAATAGGGTTGAGGGAGCAGGAAGTGGGTCTGATGGACAAGATGAGCGTGGAGAGGGCATGACGGGAGATCAGAGAACAACTGGAGAAAGATGCAAGTTCAGGGCTTGCGCAGGGGGGAACCTTAGAAGTTTGGCCTGGTGGGCTAGGGGAAGGAAGGGAAGTGGCAGAGGCAGCTGATCGGATGGTCTCAATCTTAGAGACAAAGAAGTCCATGAGCTCCTCGCACTTGTTGGAGGCGAGGGTGGAGGAGACAAGGGAGAGGGGTTTAAGAAGATGGCTTGCAGTAGAGAAATGAAGCTGGTTTTGCAACTTAAAGGCTAAACTGTTCTTCTGGGGTGTGGAAGACCCACTACCTTGGTGCTCATAATAACTATGCTAATACTTTGGCTCACTTCCTATTCCAGATGCCTTCCAAAAATTCACTTTTGTGTTTTAAAGAATTTGTGGGAGCTACAAAAAGTATCACTCCCCCCAAAAAGTGAAAATGTGCTTTATATTTATGCTGATTGCAGCTATTCTATCATACGGTCAATTTCTTCCATCTGGTCAAATTTTCCTTTGTTATTATAAGCAAAAATGCTAGAGCCATGGTTTACAGGACAGAAATACATTTAATTGCAAAGTATATAAGGCTATTAGGCATTATTTGCAAGGATCAATAGCATGGAGCTATGATTCTCATAGGTCAAAGGAACTGCCTCTGATTTGCTCCAGTTTATGCTGTAACTCAACATTCTCTCATTCCTTTTGATTCTTGGAGTATCTTGGGTGGATAGTACAGAGAAACACTTTTTTCTTGGCAATTCTCTCCCTGTCTCAAGATGTTGACTGGTTGCTGGGGTACAGTTGTGTGTGTCGGGCACCCTCCAGTATCTCTCCTAAGACGTTATTATTTGTGTGTATTTTGACAGGCATGCTAGCTGCTGTATCAACTGCATAGACACCAAATTAGAGCCTGAACAAACCTTCACCCGATGTCCAAAGAACCACTTTCCAGCAGAAATTGCTGGATTGTAACTTGGAACAGAAAGCCTGGGCATTTTTCCCCTCGCTAATCCAGGAGTATTGTGGCTAATTGTAACACCCCTACCACTGCATTAGTTGCGATCAAGTAACTCAGCATAAGCTAGGGATCAAACCTAGGATTATTCTAGTCCGTACAGTTCAGTTACTCACTTTTTATTTGGTAGACCTGACCACTAAGGTTGAAATAACAGGCCCCTTGTTGCCATAGACCAAGTGAGAACCAGGCAAACTCCTGGATACTTCTACAAAATTGAGAGGTCGCACAACACCAGGTTACTTCTACAAAGCCCAACCTACGACCAACCTCTTTCAGCATCATCACTCTTCCTGTGCTGTCGAGGCACAAAAGGCAGTAACCAATCAACACTATCCAGTTCTGTCTCTGGCTTTTGCCTCCAGCTCGGGTAGTTGCAAGTGCACTTCAGCTGCATCCACTGCTATTGTTTCTCTCTCCACATATGCTGAGCCGCTGAGTAGCTTCCAGCATTTTCTCTTTTTATTTCAGATTTGCAGCATCCACAGTATTTTGATTTTGTTCCAGTTATTGCGTTGGGTAGATTCCCTCTTGGTCAACCTCTAGCTGTTTTCCTTCGTGGCTTCCAGTTCCATGTTTGCTTAGAGATCCTCGTGACAAGCATTTCTCAGAATGTGTGCAATGTAGGTTCACCTTATCTTCCGGACTGTTATAGTCAGTGGTGCCATATGTGTTCTCTGAACTACACTTTAATTTGTCATTTTATTACAACCATCTGATGTTCATGAGCCATCATAGGTATCTACACTGAAAGCTGTTGAGCTTCTTTTTGATTACTTTGTTGGACTACTTCGTTTCTGATCCATATAGGAGCACAGCTAGCACATTGATCTTAAAAATTCTCAACTTTGTATTTTTTCCTATTTGATTTCCAGAGTGAAGTGTTTGATAAGCTCCATTAGCTTTTCCGATGCAAACGTTGACATTTGACATGCAATCCCCATCGTCTTGCACCACACTGCCTCACCACCCAGATGGATTTTTTTTGTCAGTCAACAATAATTTTCATGACCTGGCATTTTGCACTGTTTATGTATAACCCAACTTTTATGGCTGTATCTGCAAAATTGTTTGCCTTTCTTTATAAGCTAAACTTCTTCAGTGCCTCCTAAAATTGCTTCCATAAATCCTGTCAAATACCTTCCACACATTCAGTGTGACTGCCACCAAAACTCAGAGGAGCTTACTTTATGAATTAAATGAAAAATGCAGTACATCAACCGTAACAAATTCCTACACAAGCCCAGAAATACCTTTTTAATCGTGAAGCTAGAGCTTTATAAATATCTTACAAGTTTGTGTCTCACAACAATATAGTAGTTACTCCATCCTTTGGACGTATAATCATATTAACCATAAAGGAGGTTTCGGCTGAAGCTTAAGGGTAGTCCTAAAGGAGTACCATCCCACATGTTGTGGAAGCACATTAAAATGGAATGCGAAAGACAATCACACACGAGTGAATCCATCGCCTCCAAGAACTTCACCAATTTTGGCATTCTTAATTGCTGTTTATACCTCAAAGGCTAGACAATCTCTTTCCTCACTGTACCCTAGAGGTGTTGCAGTTCTATTTTATTAAAAGACTATGTTATAAAAAATACTTTAAGTTCTATTCATTCATTTAGCAGTGTAACATGCTGCAATAACCCAGTGTCAAACCACATCATAATGTAAATGACACTATAAAAACTGTTGAGAATAGGCCAAAAGGCATTAGTATACAACGAATTTCCACCACTCCACAGGCTACAAAGAATCTATCAAAGGCTTGCATGATTTCTGTGGTTTGTCATCATGCACTGCCATTCTGTGGCGTCATTATGATCATGTTACTGTACTTTAAAGTGCAGCTCAGTAGCTCAAACAGTTAAGTGCTTAACCTTCAGCGAAGGTAGATTAAATCAAGTCCCAGGCTGGCAGTCACTAAAACACTCTTTGCCAGCAGCTAGTCTAGGTAGGCAAGGATGGAGTGATGGATCAGCAGGGCTTAGTGTGGAACAAGATACAGACAGCTACACTTCGGACAAACTGCAGCTTAATGCAGGGTAAATGAAGGAAGGCCAGCAGGAAGAACATTAAAATATTTGAATCAACGTTCGATAATAAAGGATAAGGATTTCAGTGGTGGACAGGTTAAGAGAGGGACAGAGGTAGGTAATGCTGTAGAGGTGGAAATAAGTGGTCTTGATAATGAAAAGAACACGGGGTTTGAAGGACAACACGGGATTAAGCAGCACGTCAAGATCACTCAATGGTCTTGAATCTGAGCGAGAGGCTAGGAAGGGGATCAAAGACAGATCCTTCCAAGGTGACAATGTGGGGGAGGGGAGAGAAGCCATTGCAATCTTCTTCTTCTTCTTCTTAGGCAGTCCCTCGGAACCGAGGATGACTTGCTTCCACATTAAAAATGAGTTTGCAGGTGACTGATGAGTCCAATGCGGGACCTACAGTCTCTGTCACAGGTGGGGCAGACGGTGGTTGAAGGGGTAGGTGGGTGGGGTGCTTGGGTTGACGTGTGCTCCTTGCGCTGCCTGCGCTTGGCTTCCGCTTGCTCCTGGCGAAGAGACTCAAGGTGTTCGGCGCCTTCCCGGATGCTTCTCCTCCACTTTGTGCGGTCTTGGGCCAGGGATTCCCAGGTGTCGGTGGGGATGTTACACTTTTTCCAAGGAGGCTTTGAGGGTGTCCTTGAAATGTTTCATCTGCCCACCTGGGGCTCTCTTGCTGTGCCGGAGCTCCGAGTAGAGCGCTTGTTTTGGGAGTCTCGTATCGGGCATGCGGACAATGTGACCCGCCCATCGGAGCTGATCAAGCGTGGTCAAAGCTTCGATGCTGGGGATGTTGGCCTGAGCAAGAACAGACGTTGGTGCGCCTATCCTGCCAATGGATTTGCAGGATCTTGCGGCGGCAGCGTTGGTGGTACCTCTCCAGTGCTTTGAGGTGCCTGCTGTACAAGGTCCATGTCTCTGAGGCATACAGCAGGGCGGGTATCACTGCTGTTCTGTAGACCATGAGCTTAGTGCCGGGTTTGAGGTCCTGGGGAGGGGAGAGAAGCCATTGCAATAGATGCATCATCTGTGTCCGAATAAGTAGGCAGGCACTATGCAAAGGAGTGAGACAATAAAGGAGAGAGAGTGGAGGAAGCCAGTGATCAACCACATCAATTGCTGCTCAAAGGTTCCGGTGTTGGACTGGGGTGGACAAAAATGAGAAGTCGCACAACACCAGGTTACAGTCCAACAGTTTTATTTAAAATTATGAGCTTTCGGAGCTGTTGCCCCTTCGTCAGTACTTGTACCTTTACCTGACGAAGGGGCAACAGCTCCGAAAGCTCGTAATTTTAAATAAAACTGTTGGAGTATAACCTGGTGTTGTGCGACTTCTCATTTTTGCTCAAAGGTTGATCGAGGAACAAGGAGGGACAGCCACCAAAGTCATTGTCATAGAAAATGTCATATGTGACTTTGACCAGGGCAATATCCGTGCTTTAACGTGGGCAGAAATCAAACTGGAGGGATTAAAACAGGGAGCTTCTGGAGTGACAGCAACAGAACTGGGAAGTAACTACATGCTCCAAGATCTTAGGGGAAAGGATTAAGAGAAGGAGCATTAATTAGAGATGGGACAGATAGGTCAAGGGTGTAATTTTTAATTAAGGGACTGATGACATTGAAAGGGGAGAGGGATGGTACCTGTGGAAAGGGAACAGTTAACAATGTCAGCTAACTTTGGGGCTAGGAGTGGTTACTCAGTGAACAGGCAATGGGTGTGGAGATCCAGGGAGCAGGAAGCAGATTTGAAAGAAGAGAAAAGTTTAGAGAGGGCAAGCTGGAGAAGAGGATGAAGCTGGAAAGTGATGAATGGTTGGGGTGCTTTTGGTTGAGTCATGTTTGGGATACTGGAAGGAGGTTAGGGATGAAGACGGGGAAGCAGCAGAGCCAGCTGCACAGATGGCCTCAATCTTAGAGACAAAACCTTTCATGAGCTCCTCACATTTTACATTGGATATAAGTGTTCAAGGGACAGAAGAGGGTTTGAGGAGGTGATTGGACATGGACAAGGGGAGCTTAAGGTTGTCCTTGCCCTCACCCTCCAGGATGATTTTGGACTAGTAGGCAGTTCAAGAGGCAGAGTCAAGTTTTATATGATTGAGCCAGATCCAGCAACTAATGACTCGGCCAGTTTTGCGCCAGAAGGGGTGTGGTGTATCAGAACAATAAACAGCAAGGGGACACAGTGATCTTCTGCAGGTAACAAGGGCATCAAATTTGGAGATAATGGATCAATTTAGACGGTTGACAGCAGCAGAGGTGTCACGGCAGGAGGAAGGTGGGAGTTAGAAATAGAAATCATATGGGGCCAAATAGAAAGAAAGACTTGCATTTATATAGCGCCTTTCATGACCACCGGTAGTCTCAAAGCGCTTTACAGCCAATGAAGTATTTTTGGAGTGTAGTCGCTATTGTAATGTAGGAAACGCGGCAGCCAATTTGCGCACAGCAAGTTCCCACAAACGGCAATGTGATAATGACCAGATAATCTATTTTTGTTATGTTGACTGAGGGATAAATATTGGCCAGGACACCAAGGATAACTCCCCTGCTCTTCTTCGAAATAGTGCCATGGGATCTTTTACATCCAAATGAGGGAGCAGACGGGGCCTCGGTTTAATGTCTCATCCGAAAGACGGCACCTCCGACAGCGCAGCACTCCATCAGCACTGCACTGGAGTGTCAGCCGAGATTTTTTGTGCTCAAGTTCCTGGAGTGGGACTTGAACCCACAACCTTCTGACTCAGAGGCTAACGTGCTACCCACTGAGCCACAGCTGACACAAAATGATAAAGGTGATGGTAGGGTAGGGGAAAATAGAATCATAGAAATTTACGGCACAGAAGGAGGCCATTCGGCCCAAATTTTGAGGGAGAAAAGTTAAATGATCAGAGACAGCCTTATTCCTGATCAAAATGTCAGATGTAGAGAGGCCATGAGGGAGAGTGTCAAACAGGTGGCTATTAGGATGAGTAGGTTGAATTCATGTGGAGGGTGAAATTAGGTAAGGAGAAGTAGTCACAGAAGTTGGAAGAGAGGGCTGTGGGAGTCTAGTTGAAATCACAGAGAATAAGGTTGCTTGGTGCAAAGGCAAAGGGAAGACATCATCATGGGACTTGGGAGGGCAGTAAACAATAAAAATTTTGAATGAAAGGTAGGAATGACGAAACAGGTGGTGGTGCCAAGAATAGGGGAAAGGTAAAGGTGATAACTGGTAATTAAGGCTGCCCCACTGCAATAACCATTTGGGTGCAACAAACAATGGAAAATATAATCAGGTGGGAAGGCATCAATGAGGGTAAGGGATCACCACTTGTGAGCCACATCTCTGTTAATACCAGGATGTTGATAGATTCATCCATGAGGTGGTCATGGATGGTGAGGACTTTATTCATAGGGAGCTAATATTTTGGAGGGCATTGCTGAGTGAGACAACGACTGAACAACCTGAATGGGGGAGGGGAGAGAAGATGAAGAGGTCCATGTAATGGAAACGGTTAGAGAGATTAACTCCTTGGGAGCAGGAATTGTGAGATGGTTCCTGGAAATGAAGGGCAAGGCAGTTGGTGTTGCTACTCTGGGATAGCCAATGCAGAGTGCCATGGTGAGCAAGGCTGAAGATGTCAGGGAAAGCAGACGGAAGCCATAGGCTGATTCAGGAGTGGCTCAAGCCTACAGTGATGGCATCAGAGAAAGTAGACTGAGGAATAACAAATGGGAGGGAAAACTGATGGAGGTATGATGCTGTAGAAAGCAGAAGAAAGCAGGGGAATGATTGAATGTGAAAAAGCAAGAGAAGGGCCCAAAAAGGGCAGAAAAGAAGAATGTGGAGATAGGGGACTTGGATAAGAAATGGCAGCCAAAATGTGCTCAAGAGGACATGAATGGAAAATAGATTGTATTGGCTAATGGGAGAAATCTAGGTATGGTGATTAAGAATAGAGGATGAAGACAGAGAAGGTAACCAGTCAAAAGGGGGAAACAAAATTAGGGCCAATAAAAGGCAGAAGGGACCAACAATGAAATTAAACTGTTTGAAGGACAAGGGAGGAGTGAAGGTCCAGCTCAAGGGTCGGCAATAATCAGACTACAAGCCAGAGGAAAAGATGGTGAATCAGGAGTCGAAGGAACAAACAGGGATACAAGTCAG
Source organism: Squalus acanthias (assembly GCA_030390025.1). Classification (NCBI taxonomy): domain Eukaryota; kingdom Metazoa; phylum Chordata; class Chondrichthyes; order Squaliformes; family Squalidae; genus Squalus; species Squalus acanthias. Next base: position 5,109,317 of record CM059444.1, on the reverse strand, counting down.
CTGAATTTGATCTTGAGGCAAATGGAGGGGAGGGGGCTAATCCAGGTGGTACTGGTGGAACAGTGTGAATTAGACTTCACACTTATAAAAGTTACTTTTCAGTGCCAGGGAGGTTGTTTGGCAGTAATTAACAATTATCACATCGTTAAAGGGGTAATTAGACTGAAATGGACAAGTTAACCTTCTGTGGCAAGTTTAGTTCTCCAAAGCCTTCATGCCCTGCCTCAAGTGCGGTACCCAGAATTGGACACAATACCCCAGCTGGGGCCGAACGAGCGTTTTATATAGGTTTAGCATAACCTCCTGGCTTTTGTACTCTATGCCTCTATTTATAAAGCCCAGGATCCCATATGCTTTATTAACCTGTCCTTCCACCCTCAAAGATTTGTGCACAGGCACCCCCACGTTTCGATGTTCTTGCACCTCCTTTAAAATTGTACCATTTAGTAGGTCTCACTTCATTCTTCCGACCAAAATGCATCACCTCACAATTCTCTGCATTAAATTTCATCTGCCACGTGTCTGCCCATTCCACCAACCTGTCTAACATAGAAACATAGAAGATAGGAGCAGGAGTAGGCCATTCGGCCCCTCGAGCCTGTTCTGCCATTTAATGAGATCATGGTTGATCATCCAAATTCAGTACCCTGTCCCTGCTTTCTCCCCATATCCCTTGATCCCTTTAGCCTTAAGAAATATATCCAACTCCTTCTTGAATATATTTAATGAATTGGCCTCAACTGCCTTCTGTGGTAGAGAATTCCACAGGTTCACCACTCTCTGGGTGAAGAAATTCCTCCTCATCTCAGTCCGAAATGGCTTACCCCTTATCCTTAGACTGTGACCTCTGGTTCTGGACTCCCCCGCTATCGGGAACATCCTTCCTGCATCTAGTCTGTCTAGTCCTGTTAGAATTTTATAAGTTTCAATGAGATCCCCTCTCATTCTTCGAAACTCTAGCGAATATAAGCCTAATCGACCCAATCTCTCTTCATAAGTCATTCCTGCCATCCCAGGTATCAGCCTGGTGAATCTTCGCTGCACTCCCTCCATAGCAAGAACATCCTTCCTCAGATAAGGTGACCAAAACTGCACACAATACTCAAGGTGTGGTCTCACCAAGGCCCTGTACAACTGCAGCAAGACATCCTTGCTCCTGTACTCGAATCCTCTCGCTATGAAGGCCAACATACCATTTGCCTTCTTAACTGCCTGCTGCACCTGCATGCTTACCTTCAGCGACTGGTGCACAAGGACACCCAGGTCTCGTTGCACTTTCCCTTTTCCCAATCTATTGCCGTTCAGATAATAATCTGTCTTCCTGTTTTTGCCACCAAAGTGGATAACCTCGCATTTATCCACATTATACTGCATCTGCCATGCATCTGCCCAATCACCCAACCTGTCCAAATCATACTGGAGCTTCTCTGCATCCTCCTCACAGCACACACGCCCACCCAGCTTTGTGTCGTCTGCAAACTTGGAGATATTACATCTACTTCCCTTGTCTAGATCATTAATATATATTGTGAATAGCTGGAGTCCAAGGACCGATCCCTGCAGTACCCCACTAGTCACTGCCTGCCACTCGGAAAAAGACCCGTTTATTCCAACTCTTTGCTTCCTGTCTGCCAACCAGTTCTCTATCCAAGTCAGTACCTTACCCCCAATCCCATGTGCTTTAACTTTGCACGCTAATCTCTTATGCGGGACCTTATCGAAAGCCTTCTGAAAGTCCAAATACACCACATCCACTGGTTCTCCCTTATCTATTCTACCAGTTACATCCTCAAAAAATTCCAGTAGATTAGTCAAGCATGATTTACCTTTTGTAAATCCATGTTGACTTTGTCCAATCCTGTCACTGTTTTCCAAGTGCTCTGCTATTACATCTTTTATAATGGACGCTAGCATTTTCCCCACTACCGATGTCAGGCTTACCGGTCTATAATTCCCCGTTTTCTCTCTACCACCTTTTTTAAAATAGTGGGTTTATATTAGCTAACCTCTAATCCATGGGAACTGTTCCAGAGTCTATAGAATTTTGGAAGATGACCAGCAATGCATCTACTATTTCTAGGGCCACTTCCTTAAGTACCCTAGGATGTAGATTATCAGGCCCTGGGGATTTATCGGCCTTCAATCCCGTCAATTTCCCTAACACCATTTCCCTACAAATAGTGATTTCATTCAATTCCTCCCTCTCATTAGACCCTATGTTCCCCGACATCTCTGGGAGTTTATTTGTGTCCTCCTTTGTGAAGATAGAACCAAAGTATGTATTTAATTCATCAGCCATTTCTTTGTTCCCCATTATAAATTCCCCTGATTCTGACTGCAAGGGACCTACGCTAGACTTCACCAATCTTTTTCTCTTCACATATCTATAGAAGCTTTTACAGTCAGTTTTTATGTTTCCTGAAAGCTTACTCTCATATTCTATTTTCCCCCTCTTAATTAATCCCTTTGTCCTCCTTTGCTGAATCCTAAACTGCTCCCAATCCTCAGGTTTGCTGCTTTTTCTGGCCAATTTATATGTCCTCTCCTTGGATCTTATGCTATCCCTAATTTCCCTTGTTAGCCACGGTTGAGTCACTTTTTTTGTTTTATTTTTATGCCAAACAGGGATGAACAAATTCTGTAGTTCATCCATGCGATCTTTAAATGTTTGCCATTGCCTATCCACCGTCAACCCTTTAAGTAACGCTCCCCAATCCATCCTAGCCAACTTGCGCCTCATACCATCGCAGTTTCCTTTATTTAAATTCAGGACCCTAGTCTCTGAGTCAACTACTTCACTCTCCATCTTAATGAAGAATTCTATCATATTATGATCGCTCCTCCCCAAGGGGCCTCGCACAACAAGATTGCTAATTAATCCTATGTCTGTGTCTTCTTGAAGTCTATTACCATCTTCCTCACTGTTCACTATACTTCCAAGTTTCATGTAATCTGCAAATTTTGAAATTGTGCCCTGTACTCCCAAGTCCAAGTCATTAATGCATACCAAAAACAGTAGTGGTCCTAGTACTGAACCTTGGGGAATGCCACTGTACACCTCCCTCCAGTCGAAAAAACAGCCATTCACCACAACTTTCTTTTTTTTATCCCTTAGCCAATTTTGTCCCATGGACTTCAATTTTGCTAAGAAGCCTATTATGCGGTACTTTATCAAATGCCTTTCAACAGTCCATATACACAACAACTGCACTGCCCTCATCCACCCTCTCTGTTACCTCATCAAAAAACTCAGTCAAGTTCGTCAATCACAAGTTGCCCTTAACAAATTCAAGGCTGGCTCTCCTTTAGTAGTCCATGCTTGTCCAAGTGGCTGTTAATTTTCTCCCGGATTAATGTTCCTAAAAGCTTCCCCACCACCGACATTAAACTGACTAGCCTGTAATTGCCAAGTTTATCCTTCTCCCATTTTTAGAACAAGGGTGTAACATTTGCAATCCTCCAGTCCTTTGGCACCACCCCTGTATCTAAGGAGGATTGGAAGGTTGTGGCCAGCACCTCCACAATTTCTACCCTTACTTCCCTCAGCAACCAAGGATGCATCCCATCCAGACTGGGTGGCTTATCCACTTTAATTACTGCCAGCCTTTCCAGTACCTCCTCTATCTATCGATTTTTATCTCATCCAATATCCCAGCAACCTCCTTGTTTGCCATAGTTTTAGCAAAGTCCTCTTCCTTGGTAAACACCGATGCAAAGTACTCATTTAGTACCTCAGCCATGCCTTCTGCCTCCACCAATCGTTCTTTATTTTGGTCCCTAATCGGTCTCACTGCTCCTCTGACAACTCTAATTGTTAAGATGCCTATAGAAGATTTTTGGAATCCTTTTTATGTTAGTCGCTATTTTACTAAGATTTAGGACACCTTAATAGAATAACTCTACAGAGTAACTCCAGCTTTTTTCTTTTTCCTCATCAGTTCAATCATATATTTTTATAAGTGATTCGTGACAATATTTCAAGTATAACATTACTTAATTTTAATAATATTGGTTGGTGTACTGAGACAATAAACAATCGGTTCTGTATTACATTGTTGCTGTGCTCATGTTTGACAATGGGAGCAACTAGCGGGCAACAGCAATGTTCTAGAAGCTTCTGGTAACCAGATCTGGCCACTACTGAAACAATACACTTTGATGCACTTATTTTCCACTCTCAAAATTAAAATATATATTTTCTGCTAACCTAGATGGAAAGCAGGAGACACAAAATCTTGTTATTAATGATTTCTAAGGATTGGTGTACTGAGACAATAAACAATACGTTCTGTATTACGTTGTTGCTGTGCTCTATGTCTGACAATGGAAGTGACTAGTGGGCAACAGCAATGTTCTGGAAGCTTCTGGTGACCAGATCAAGAGGAGGTACTAGAAAGGCTGGCGGTACTTAAAGTAGATAAGTCACCTGGTCCGGATGGGATGCATCCTGAGGGAACGAAGGGTAGAAATCTTCCAATCCTCCTTCGATACAGATATAAAAGGACTGGAGTATTGCAAATGTCACATCCTTGTTCAAAATAATGCTTTGTACATTATTTTCCCAGGGTCAGTAGAAATTAAATTGTTCTGATTCTTTGTATTATGCCATAGGTCCCATTTCTTTTAGTTAACAAGGCCAAGAAGCAGCAAATCGTCTAGCCATAGATTTTGCATGCCTAAGTGGCAGAATCTTAAAAAATAACAAAATTCCAATTACATAACTCTGTTATTAACTGGATGTTTTTAATGGAATGCCAGTAGAATATCTCATTTGGAGTCTGTTGTGACAGCTGTACTACAGTGGTCAGGTATATATAGGGTTCAGGGACTCAAATCACTGGGTCCTCTCAGCCATGGTTTCTGTTCAGTCTTGTACTTTTCAAATGAATAGGAAAGAACGGTCGCTGAAGTAAATAAGTTATTCATTTGCCATAAACAATACTGATCCTGGACAAATCTACTCTTGTATTCTTAGAAATCATTAAGAGGCTTTTGTGTCTCCTTCTCTTCATCTCGGTTAGCAGAAAATATATATTTTAATTCAGACGCAAGTGGGGAATACAAGTGTATCAAAGTGTACTGTTTTCAGTCGTGGCCAGATCTGGTCACCAGAAGCTTCTAGAACATTGCTGTTGCCCGCTAGTCGCTCCCATTGTCAGACATTGAGCACAGCAACAATGTAATACAGAACCTATTGTTTATAGTCTCAGTATACCAATATTCTCATTTAATGACATAAAATTTATGGGTTTAAAAAAACTTCAGCCTGTCTGTTAACAACCATTTTAGTCCTTGTCAATGTGAGATTTTAGTCCTCGTCAATGTGAGATAACACAATATTTCAAACAGGCTGGAAATAAAATTGTTCTTGTATACCCTAAAGCCATTCATTTTGAGCTCATTGTGGTATTCAGAGAAGCTAACAGATGATAAGTGTAATATAGATTTTTTCCCTTACAAGTGAGAAAGACAACATGATAGAGTTATTTATGCCTCTGAAATAAAAGTCAATATTAATTCAACACCAGTTGCAGGGCTCCCACAGGTTTTACTCATTTCAAGCAGCATATTACAGCCTTTCAAATTAGGGTTAAAACAAAACTGGGTTTCTTAACTTCAGAACTTCAAACAGGTGGTATACTGGAGGTCTTCCCCTATTTTTACCAGTGATAAGTAATATCGAAGTAGATTGAAAAGTGGTCCTGATCTCAGCTAGATGATCTGAGGAAGATAACAAATGGGGCTGACAACATTCCGCAAAGGGGAAATTATCGGAGGAGCAAATTAATCTGAGCCACTAGTGCTCACCCAGCATTTAATTACAGAATGACACTGATGATGGCTGAAGAAGAGGGAAATATTGTCCATTTTCCACTCAAGATGGGAATAATACATGGAAAAGGACAGGGAAAACAGGGAGGGGGTAAATGGAGGTGCAATAGAAGAGAAGCTGATTGAAAAGTTAATAGGAGTGTCAAAATCAATGCCAGGGAAGTGAAAGTGTGCTAGATGGAAATCTTGAATTCTAAACGTGCAAACCTCAAACAAATTAAGAATTTACTGCTCCAAACCTTTGTTACAGTTAATCAAATACTAATTTTGTAAATCTAGGGATCTCTTTCTTTGCTGATGCTTTTAAACTTCAATAAAAAGCCATGAAATCTGATGCAGTCAAGACAAAAATCATGTTTTAAAAAAAATATTAGGTTGCCTACTATAGGTATGTTCGCCGTAATTCTTTGAGAGATGTTCAGCCTTCAGTTACAAACAGGATATTGCCATTATCCTAAAGGGCCATGTTCCTTTAAGAAATTCACACCTTATCCAGGCAGGCAATTGTCCTTTATGCCACTATAGAAGGTATCTTAATTTATGACTAGAGGAGGCAGCACTGAAACTAAAAGCAGCAAGAGCTTTAAACTACGCAAACTCACAAAAGAAATAAGGGTCATGCTGGAAGGAGACCGAACATCTTTTAAAGAATGAAGACCATAACAGGGTAGATAATAAACACTCATTTATTTGTTCAATCACCACGTAAAAAACAAGATCAGGTTGTACAATAACTTGTGGTGGGATTCAGAAGACCTGTATTTTCATGCCAGCTTGGAGCACCGTAGCGTCGTAGCATCTGGTGCCCTGAGCTGTAAAGTTAATATAGTAATGCTCAATAAAAAAAAATGTGCATGCCCAATATGAAATGAGTTTAAGCAGCCTCAGACTAGTTTCCTAGTGGGCATAGTCACATAGCTGCCCCTAATTTTAAGACTAAATTGGCAATCTAATTTTGAAAAATGGTTAAGTGACATTAACAGATCGAGGAATGCTTGAACCTAACATTTGATATCTCAAATGGAAATGTTCCGTTTCCCAACACTAACATTTCTCACTTTGAAGAGCACAAAAATTCACCAGTTGTTCCTGCTCTGGGTCACTGGCTTGCACGTGGGTTCAAGAAGAACTCGCTGCACGTTAATCGCAAAAATAGAAATCTGTTTATTAAAGGTTTTGCCTGTTCCCAAAAGAAACAAGGATTACCCAGATGAACAAATTTTTTTCCCCTCTTTATATAAAAACTACCAGTTTGCACACGTCAATGAAATGGTACTTCCTCTGAATGGAATAAATGGGAGGTGGGTAAAACTTTAGCAATTTATGATAAAAACAATGCATACAGAACCTATGGACTGCTATATGCAGCTACGGTTGCTCAACTACCACAAACACTCACAACTCATTAATCAAGGCAAGGGCAAATTAACTTGAGTGAAAGAATCAGTGCTCCAAAAAGTTTGAAAGGTTTGGATATTAAATTTCAAAAATTAACTTAAATCCTATGCAGGGGAACCCGAGGAACAAAAGTACACACTTTTCAGGAGCAATTCATAAAATGGGACATCATAGGGCGTTCCCCAAATGATATGGACATCAGAAATGGGCATTAGGCAGAAATAGTAGCAACATGGATCCTCAGTGGAAATCAGAATCAGTCCCTAAACTGACAGAATTTGAACATATGGTTAAACTGCGAGTGCATCACATCGTAATAGATTGAGACAGTACTTGCCATGTACAAAATACTTCTCTGCAGAATACAGTGGGCAAGGGCATCATAGTGTCTCATCCTAGAGTATTGCCTCATTTTGTTTTCTTTTTAAAAGAAAAGCTTACTTCACTTTCCTCACTTTCTATCCTCGTTTAGGTTATTTTCTGCCATGCATCATTCACTGTCTAATTGTCTAAGAGATTGGGCAGGCAGCACTTCCCTGGGTCCTCCCAGTGTTGCTCGAAAACCAGGCCCAAGGTGATACCTGAATGAGTGAAAATATCAGAGCTTTTTTTCCTCCCATCCAGGGTTTGACATTAGCTTAATCATCTCCAAGGCAAGTAAATAGTCTGTAAATTCCATAAAAATAAAAGTTACCAATAATCTACTTATTATTCTCCCCCCCCCCCTCCAATTTATTCCCTCTTCTCTGACTCTTACTGGTGTACCATTCTAGAAGCACCAGCACCTCTCTGGTATTTTCGCATGAAGTGCTCATTCTTCATGCACTGGCAAGCTGTTCAACTGTGACGTATATCACAAAGGAAGCTAATCTTGTCCTCACATGCACAGTTTCCAGCAGGAATCACTGGATAACAAGTACAAGTGTGATTCCTGGCCATCAGCCTGGGACATTTCAACCAACTGTGGCACCCCCAACACCCCTTCCCCGGGCACCTTCCCATGCAAGCGCAGGAGATGCAACACATGCCCTTTTACCTCCACCCTTCCCACTGTCCAGGGCCCCAAACACGCCTTCCACGTGAAACAGCGATTTACTTGTACTTCTTGAAATTTACTATACTGTATTCACTGCTCACGATGCGGCCTCCTCTACATTGGGGAGATCAAACGCAGATTGGGTGAGCGCTTTGCGGAACACCTCCGTTCAGTCTGTAAGGGTGACCCCGAGCTTCCGGTTGCCTGTCACTTTAATTCTCTGCTCCACTCCCACTCAGACCTCACTGTCCTTGGCCTCTTACATTGTTCCAATGAAGCTCAACGTAAGCTCGAGGAACAGCACCTCATCTTTCGATTAGGCACTTTACAGCCTTCTGGACTCAACATAGAGTTCAACAATTTCAGACCATGACCTCTGCCCCATTTATTTTATTTTTTTTCTCTCTCCCATATGGCAGCTGTCTTTCATTCGGCCAGTGCCATTTACACTTCATCTAGAGCCATCTTTTGTTTCTTAACTTGTCCCATTACCATCTCCTTTTGCCTTGCACCATCTCTTAATCTCTCAATGTCTCTTAATCTCTCCTGCCTTCCATCCGATCACAGACCTTCCTTTCTGTTCTTTTCTCTTCTCCCCTCCCCCCTTTCCCTGCCCCAACACTTGCTTAAAATCTGTTACATCTCCAGCTTTTTCCAGTTCTGACGAAGGGTCATTGACCTGAAACGTTAACTCTGTTTCTCTCTCCACAGATGCTGCCTGACCTGCTGAGTATCTCCAGCATTTTCTGTTTTTATTTCAGATTTCCAGCATCCGCAGTATTTTGCTTTTGCTGTTGTGGCACCTCTGCTGCTGCTCCTGCTAAACTTCAGCTAACAATATAGATCAGGGATAGAACCATGATCAATAGTTCGCTACCACATTACATACTGCTTTTAAACATTGGGAAAGTCCTTGAAATGTTCTCCTTAGAAGTTGTTGGATGAATCAGATATGAGGAGAGCACATATTGAAATACTTCCTAAAAAAAACTACAGAATACTTCTTTTGGAGTAAATTATGTGAACCAGTTTAAAACCAAACACAGAACCAAGGCACCAATTGTTCACTCATATTCTAGCACTTTAATGAGTGACTTGGGTACTTTCACTGAAATATCAAAAAAGAGATGCAGAAATATATAACTGTGACTCTAAGCACTCTGAAAATCCACCTATCTTAAAAACAGGTCAAAATTTAGAATAACCCCACTCCCACCTAATCCTTCGATTACCACTCCTTTAGAACCCACGATTAGCCGAACTGAGGAATTTGCTGTGTGGGGAACTGTCAAGGAGAATGCATTTGACAGAATGCATTAAGAGCACCAAAAGCAACAAAACCCCCCAAAGAATTAGCACGCAAAAAAATGCTGTCATGATCAATGTGTACAAGGACAACCTTTTGGTAAGTGCAAGAGCAAAAACCATGTACCATGGAACAATGGAAAGCAAAGCATATTTAAGAGAGCATTTGTTTGGAAATGGGTAACAGAAGTGTACTCCTTAGAAGAAATAAATATAAATATCACAATAGAGCAATTTAATTTGATATTAATTATGCAACCTTGAATCGGAAATAACCAAATGGTTGCATTTTTTAAATAATCCAACAAAAAATGTTTCAAATAAAATTTCAAATGATCGTTTTCTTTTCAGTTCATTCCATACTGTTCAATTACATTAGCACTGCGGGAATTCACTTATTTACTAGGAATCTATAATTATAATTCATGTAATGGCATAACCTTTACAATTGCTGCTTCTTAGAATGTCTTTTATAGATGGTTGTCAAGGATACGAACACCAATGTAAGACACAGCTGGATCACAAAACTGCAGTTCGCGTTTCACAAAGCCACAATTACTGTTTAATTAACATGGGCATTTATTGCATCTTAAAAAACTGACGCAACCTGACAGTTCAACTAAAAGAAACTAGTTGGAATTATTTCATTTTATAGAGGGTACCTGTCACTTAATAATTTAAGTTTTCTGTAAAATGCACATGAAAAAGTGATTAGGATGCACGAAAAAAACATTTTATTACTGACACTTAGTGACACATAATTAGTTAGAAAACATTCTACAGAGTATCTGTAAATTCTGCATCCAATTGTTCTGGAAATTCCCTCTTACTAATAAGACATAATTTATGGCAATCTTTATCAAGTGATGAATTATCAAAATTATCGTAAGTTAACAGATTTTACCACTTTTAATTAATTTAATTATAATTATACGTGGTCAGAAATCTCAGTTTTTGCTAAATGGGATAACAAATGCCAGCTAAAACAACTGGATGTTACTGGGAGTTCACACACTGCTCTTTCACCTCTGGGACCTGGATACACTTCCGGCCAAGACTGACGGCATGAAAGTCGGCTTTCTCTGCTGAATGCAATAACCCTATTTGAAACAAGTTGGCACAATTTCAGTCCAATTCCTATTCAGCATGGACCTACATTATAAAACTGTGGTGAATTGGCAGTCACACTCAAAGGCAAGGCTGGCAGATGTCGAAAATGGAGATACAAGGGTAAATTAAGCACTCACAGAGGGGAGTCATGTTTGAAGGAGATAGGGGTACAAATTAGCGCAGATTCTTAGACCCATGCTCATTTCAAGTGTGGCTACCCACTGGGAGCAGTGAATTTGCTCTCTAATCACTTTAATTATTGGTTACTTTATCCCCAGATGGAGATCTGCCATTCTTCTTGCACTAGTGAGGCATTTGCATGATGCAAGCAAGCCACAGAGGAATTCAGAAATCCATACTTGCAACTGGGGCAGGGGATAACTGTCTAGAAGTATTCAGCTCAGGAAAAGTCAATACTGACTAGATACCGAGCCTGAAGGTACTGGATAGACAAAAATGAGAAGTCGCACAACACCAGGTTATAGTCCAACAGATTTATTTAAAATTACAAGCTTTCGGAGCTGTCGCCCCTTCTTCAGGTAGGGTAGCTGTGAGAGAATCTCCCAGAATTCACAATATAAACACAGAAAAAATGTATTCAAATCTTTCCCTACATCAAAGACACACTAAGAGCACAGCCAAGACAATGAGATGTGTCCCAGGGGGTCCAACGTGTCAAAACACCTGCTGGCAGCATATCCTCTCCATTTGGGTTTTAAAAAAAAACCTGGAAAGACCGGCCATGATGTCAAGTCACGTTCTGTATCGTGACATGAACCCGATATCGCGATTGAGGCCATCCTCATGAGTGCGGAACTTGGCTATCAGTTTCTGCTCTATGATTTTGCGCTGTCGTGTATCCCGAAGGCCGCCTTGGAGAACGCTTACCCGTAGATCCGAGGCTGAATGCCCCTGACTGCTGAAGTGTTCCCCGACTGGGAGGCAACCCTCCTGCCTGGCGATTGTTGCGCGGTGTCCGTTCATACGTTGTCTCAGTGTCTGCATGGTCTCGCCGATGTACCATGCTCTGGGGCATTCAGCCTCGGATCTACGGGTAAGCGTGCTCCAAGGCGGCCTTCGGGATACACGACAGCGCAAAATCATAGAGCAGAAACTGATAGCCAAGTTCCGCACTCATGAGGATGGCCTCAATCGCGATATCGGGTTCATGTCACGATACAGAACGTGACTTGACATCATGGCCGGTCTTTCCAGGTTTTATTTTAAACCCAAATGGAGAGGATATGCAGCCAGCAGGTGTTTTGACACGTTGGACCCCCTGGGACACATCTCATTGTCTTGGCTGTGCTCTTAGTGTGTCTTTGATGTAGGGAAAGATTTGAATACATTTTTTCTGTGTTTATATTGTGAATTCTGGGAGATTCTCTCACAGCTACCCTACCTGAAGAAGGGGCGACAGCTCCGAAAGCTTGTAATTTTAAATAAATCTGTTGGACTATAACCTGGTGTTGTGCGACTTCTCATTTTTGTCCACCCCAGTCCAACGCCGGCATCTCCACATCATGACCTGTACTGGATAGATGCAGCTTAAAAGAAAAGACAGATGTTCATTCTCATGTTGGCCCAGTCATAAGTATCAATACTCAGACAGGAAAATATAACTTACCTGTTTATTATTTAAAAAAATCTAGTTGCTTATTTTTGGTGAAAGACAAAAGGTGTGATTCTACAATGCTGTTCCAGCTTGCCTTCCATTCTCCATGCACTTCAGCTCATCAAGAACTGTGCTACCCGTTCCTTATCCTGCACAAAGTCCCACTCATCCATCACCCCCCGTCATCGCTGACCTGCATTGGCAACTGGTTCCTGAACCCTTTAAATTTAAACAACTTCTGCTTAAATCACTCTGTAGCTTCACCCCCTCCCTACGTATTTAACCTCTTTCAGCCCAACAAGCGCTACCCATCCCCCCCACCCAACCACCCTGACCCCCAAACTCTCCATTTCTCTGACTCTGGTCCCTTGGGCATGCTCCCTCCTTTCACCTCACCACTGGCAGCCATGCCTTCAGCTGACCCCCTCCCTCTCCCTCTTCCCCCTTAAGACTCTCCTTAAAACTCAGCCCTTTAACCAAGCTTTTGGTCACCCTCCCTAATCTTTCTTCGCTCGGTGTCTGGTTTTCTTTATGCCTCTGTGCCTCGCAGTGATTTTCTACTTTAAAGACAGCAAGTTGTGATTAGGGGAGGGTGTTTTCCCAATTCAGAAAATCAGCACTAACCTTTAGCTTGAAGCTACAGAGGAGGACTGATAAGTGAGAGATTCTTCTACAATTAATGTGCATGTGAAGTAATTAAGCAGAACTTGATTCTTGCAGGATTTTTATACTCGCAGGAGTTCAGGATAACACGATCCATATTTTTACATCAAAATTAGATACAGATTTGATGTGTGTGAAGTGCGATATGTGGGCCATCAAAAATCTTTATAATTCATCTAGGACAGCACATTTGCTCCATGCAAAATTGTGTCTGGGGCAGAGAATCTTGTGTTCGGGGAGCAATCGATAACAAAAAGCTTCTTGATTATTCTCATCAGAATATGGTCACTCAAGTGCTAGACAGCTGAGGGCAAAGAGCTGCCCCTCGGCGACATCATCAGAAAACACAATGCGAGATTCCACATGTATGCGGACGACACCTATCTCTACCTCACCACTGCCTTTCATGACTCCTCCACTGCATCTGATTTGTCTCTATGCTTGTCAGACATCCAGTATTGGATGAGCCTTAATTTCCTCTAATAAATAATGGGAAGACCAAAGGCATTGTCTTCGGAACCCGCCACAAACTCCATTCCCTAACCACCGATTTCATCCCCCTCCCTGGCCACTGCCTGCAGCTGAACCAGCAACCTTGGGTCCTATTTGACCGAGCTGAACTTCCAACCCCATAGCCTCACCATCACAAAGACCACCTACTTCCACCTTTGTAACATTGCCCATCTCCACCACTGCCTCAGCCCATCTGCTGTTGAAACACTCATCCATGCTTTTGTTGCCTCCAGACTCAACTATTCCAATGCTCTCGTGGCCAGCCACCCATCTTCCACCCTCTGTAAACTTCAATTCATCCAAAACTCTGCTGCTCGTATGCTAACTTGCACCAAGCCCAGTTCACCCATCACCCCTGTGCTCGCTGACCTACATTGGCTCCCAGTCCAGCAACACCTCAGCCTTGTGTTCAAATCCCTCTATGGCTTCTCTCTCTACCTCTGTTACCTCCTCCAGCTGTACAACACATTTAGATCTCTGTGCTCCTCCAATTCTGGCCTCTTGTGCATCGCTGATTTCCAACGCCCCATCGACGGCAGTGTCTTCAGCTGCCTAGGCCCTAAGCTCTGGAATTCCCTTCCTAAACCTCTCCATCTCTCTCTGTCCCCCTGTAAGACGCTCCTTCAATCTCATCTCTTTGATCAAGCTTTTGGTCACCTGTACGGATATCTCCAGATGTAGCTCGGTGTCAAATTTAGTGCTGTTAGGGAGGGAGTTCCAGGATTTTGACCCAGCGGCAATGAAGGAACAGCAATATATTTCCAAGTCAGGATGGTGTGTGACTCTCTCTTCTTCTTTCTTTCGTATGGTAGTAGCAAAACAAATCAAATGTCAATATCTAAGTCAGATATCCAGGCCAAAGCTTCTGGATATCTTGTAGGCTGCCTGCGAATTTCCTCTGAGGGCAGTGCTCAATAATGTGCTGCAGGGTCTGATTAGGAGCTCACAGTCACATGATGAGGATGCTTTAATCTTCCATCTATGGAGAAGGTGGCAGCATCTACCACGACCAGTTCTGAGGTTCTGATGGTTGTCCACTGTTTGCGAGGAAAGTCTGATCCTTCAGGTTGTACTGTAGGGTCATCTATAAGGAATCTATTCCGTATGTCACAGTTCTTGCAAGCATTTTCCAATCGGCCATCAAGGCTGAGGGGAGATCGCTGAAGGGCTTCGGTCCAAAATGGCCCTCTAGATTTGAGGCGGGTCGGTGGTAGGTTGTTCAAGTCGGCCTGGATCGGCATGTCTTTGCTGGTGTATTCTCTGGAGACGGCATATTCACGGCATAGTGTGGTGGTGCGATGTTTGCAAGCACGGGCGGCCAAGGTGTTGTTGTCGATAAAAGCGTACCAGTGTTAATTCTCATAGTAGAATTCAGCTGGAAATCAACGGATTTGACATGCAGACTTGGTAGAGATGTCGGAGAGTAGTACTCCACTGTAGTGTACACCAGGGCGAGTGCTGCCGTTCGGAGGGTTTGAGCGCTGCTCCCCATGTGGATCTAGCGAGTTTCAAGTTGACCCTGCTCTTTAGTTTCGTCCCAAGGTTCTGGAGATGCTGTCTATACGACAGGGTGCGATCGAGCGTGACCCCTAAATAGGAGGGTTTTTTGGCATGGTTTACCTCTGCACTGCAAGAGACGACTTTCAAAGTTTGGTTTGCTTGATAGTTGTGGAGGTGGAATGTCGAGGTGACGGTCTTTTGCGGGTTTGGCCGAAGTCGCCATCGGCGAAAGTAGGCCTCCATCCTCTGTAAATCACTGGTCAGGGTCTCCTCGGTGATGGACTGATTCATGTTTTGCGTGGCCAAGGCAATGTCATCAGCATACACGAACTTGCTGGATTCTGTTTCGGGCACGTCACTGGTGTAAACATTGAATAACATGGGTGCCAGGACAGAACCCTGTGGGAGTCCGTTGTTCAATGTGTGTGACTTGGAGGGGAACTTGGAGGTGATGATATTCCCATGCGCCTGCTGCCCGTGTCCTTCTTGGTGGTAGAGGTCGTGGGTTTGGGAGGTGCAGTCGAAGAAGCCTTGGCGAGTTACTGCAGTGCATCTTGTAGATACACACTGTAGCCACAGTGTGCCGGTAGTGGAGGGAGTGAATGTTTATGGTGGTGGATGAGGTACCAATCAAGCGGACTGCTTTGTCCTAGATGGTATCGCGCTTCTTGAGTGTTGTTGGAGCTGCACTCGTCCAGGCAAGTGGAGAGTATTCCATCACACTCCTTACTTGTGCCTTGTAGATGGTGGAAAGGCTTTGGGGAGTCAGGAGGTGAGACACTCGCTGCAGAATACCTAGCCTCTGACCTGCTCTTGTTGCCACAGTATTTATGTGGCTGGTCCAGTTAAGTTTCTGGTCACTGGTGACCCCCAGGATGTTGATGGTCGGGGATTCGGCAATGGTAATGCCGTTGAATGTCAAGGGGCGATGGTTAGACTCTCACTTGTTGGAGATCGTCATTGCCTGGCACTTCTGTGGCGCGAATGTTACCTGCCACTTATCAGCCCAAGCCTGAACGTCGTCCAGGTCTTGTTGCATACAGGCATGGACTGCTTCATTATCTGAGGAGTTGTGAATGGCGCTGAACACTGCGCAATCATCAGCGAACATCCCCATTTCTGACCTTATGTTGGAGGGAAGGTCATTGATGAAGCAGCTGAAGATGGTTGGGCCTAGGACACTGCCCTGAGGAACTCCTGCAGCGATGTCCTGGGGCTGAGATGATTGACCTTCAACCACCACAACCATCTTCCTTTGCATTTAGCATTGTGTACTTTCTTTTTTTGTCTTTTTGAGGATGTGATTCGATTTGGAGACCTATGCAACTTTCTTTTACTTTAAGAATTGTTGGCAGCATTTAATTTTTGGTTTTTCCCCCCTCCCCCCAAGTGATTTATATGAAAGACTGTATACTTCAATTGCAGCTTCAGATCAGGCCATTATTTTTCTATAAAAATTGAAAATGAACTTCCTCCAGCAACAGAAAGGTAAAATACAGCTCAGCCATAAAAGCATGCCTTAGAATTGTAATCATCAAGTGAAGTTTCAGCAAATGGGAATATTTGTGGGATGGCATATACCACCACCACCTTGTATATAGCGCCTTTAACATAGTAAAACGTCCCAAGGTGCTTCACAAGAGTATTATAAGACAAAAATTGACACCGAGCCACATAAGGAGAAATTAGGGTAGGTGACCAAAAGCTTGGTCAAAGAGGTGCGTTTTAAGGAGCATCTTAAAGGAGGAAAGAGTGGTAGAGAGGCGGAGAGGTTTAGGGAGGGAATGCCAGAGCTTAGGGCCTAGGCAACAGAAGGCACGGCCACCAATGGTTGAGTGATTATAATCAGGGATGCTCAGGAGGGCAGAATTAGATATATGACAAAAATTAAGCATTTGCCAATAGTTGATTATGTTATTGGCTTCTTTGGTATATGCAAGATTATTACATTTACTTACAGAAATGGCCCAGCCTGGCTAATGGATACACAAAAGGGAAGGGCTGAGATGAAGTGCAATTCAGGATGGCTACGTAGTTCTTGGATGGGGATATATTTCACAGGTTGCCCTAAGTGTTTAGGAAAAGATTAATCTGAGATCCAGAAGGGGGGAGGAGGGGCGGGGAGTGTCCTGTGGATCTTTTATAGCTCTTATTGAGTCTGAGACACACATTTTTAATTCCCTTTCTTCCAGTATATCTTCAAAAGATTTAGAATATCTGAGGCTGACTACCTTCCAGACAGCAATCAGTTTAAAGCTGTTAGAGATAAGGGCATGCCAGAGACTCTGTGGTAGCAAACCATCACGCAAGACTATTCAGGGATCACGTTTTGCGATTCAGTTTTATATGTAGTGCTAGAGCAGGAAAAGCGACTTTGTTGTTTTCCATATCTCAAGGGGTTATAGTTAAGAATATATTTACAGTGAATCTACTCTTTATTCTTGCTACCATTCATTTATCCATTTACTGTTAATACATCTGACGAGTAGTCTAAAGCCCAAGCCACAGTCCGATAGTGAGTTTATTCTTTTGTCTACCGTAGACAAGGAAACCACGTAGCAGTGTGTGAACTATCCAATTAAACTGAAATATACAAGGGTTCTTCATTAGATCTCTGGGCTCGTAATTTTTACATAGACACTGAGCAAGTAAAGGCACACTCTGGATCATAGGCAACGAACTAAGGCTTACTTGTTAAGAGTTGTCTGTAACACTGAACTCTAGGAAAACACCAAGTATAAAAACCCAAAAACTTCATCTCAAGAAATTTAATACATTAATACTTCATTTTTAAATTCAGGAAAATTAAATCCTTTTATTTCAGTTCTACTGCATGCTTATTACACAGCAAGCACAACTTCAATCTGTTCTGTACTATTGCATGACTATCAATTGAAATTATTTTTAAAGAACTAGTCCTACAGTTTACTGTATAATTTGAGCATAAACTACATTGAGAAAAAAAACAACAATCATCAGTGTTGGATGCCACTACCACTTACTGCAAATGAAATAAAAGAAGACTTGAATTTATATAGTGCCTTCCATCACCTTAGGACATCCTAAAGCACTTTACATCCAATGAAGAAAAAACTAAAGTCAAACAGTTTTGAAACAAGTGCTGGACATGTGGCCAGCTCTACTGTTAGGTCATGTATCCCAGAACTGCAATAAGAACATAAGAAATAGGAGCAGGAGTAGGCCATTCGGCCCTTCGAGCCTGCTCCGCCATTCAATGAGATCATGACTGATCTTCTGCCTCAATTCCATTCACCAGCCTTATTGCCATATCCCTTGATGCCCTTACTAGTCAGAAATCTATCGACCTGTTTTGAATATACCCAATGACTGAGCCTCCACAGCCCTCTAGGGTAGAGAATTCCAAAGATTCACCACCCTCTGTGTGAAGAAATGTCTTCTCATCTCAGTCCTGAATGGCCTACCCTTTATCCTCAGGCTGTGGCCCCTGGTTCTAGACTCCCCAGCCAAGGGAAACATTCTCCCAGCATCCACCCTATCAAGCCCTGTAATAATTTTGTATGCTTCAATGAGATCCCCTCTCATTCTTCTGAATTCAAGAGAATACAGGCCTAGTTTACTCAATCTCTTCTCATACGACAGTCCCGCCATCCAGGAATCAATCTCGTGAACCTTCGTTGCACTCCCTCTATGGCAAGTATATCCTTCCTTAGGTAAGGAGACCAAAATTGTACACAGTACTCCAGGTGTGGTCTCACCAAGGCCCTATATAATTGGAGTAAGACTTCTTTACTCCTGTACTCAAATCCTCTTGTAATGAAGGCCAGCATACCATTTGCCTTCCTAATGGCTTGCTGCACCTGCACATTCACTTTCAGTGACTCATGTACAAGGACACCCAGGTCCCTTTGAGCATCTGCATTCCCCAATCTTTCACCATTTAGGAAATACTCTGCCTTTCTGTTTTTTCTACCAAAGTGGATAACTTCACATTTATCCACATTATACTCCATCTGCCATGTTCTCGCCCACTCACTGAGCCTGTCGAGATCCCCTTGAAGCCTCTTCACATCCTCTTCGCAACTGACACTGCCACCTAGCTTTGTGTCATCAGCAAATTTGGAAATGTTACATTTAATCCCCTCATCCAAATCATTGATATAGATTGTGAATAGCTGAGGCCCAAGCACCGATCCTTGCGGTACCCCATTAGTCACAGCCTGCCATCCTGAAAAAGACCCGTTTATCCCTACTTTTTGTTTTCTGTCTGTTAACCAATTCTCAATCCATGCTAGTATATTACCCCCAATTCCATGTGCCCTAATTTTGCTCACCAACCTCTTGTGTGGGAACTTATCGAAGGCCTTCTGAAAATCCAGATACACCACATCTACCGGTTCCCCTTTGTCTACTCCACTAGTTACATCCTCAAAGAACTCCAATAGGTTTGTCAAACAGGACTTTCCTTTCATAAATCCATGTTGACTCTGCCCAATCTTACTATTAGTTTCTAAGTGCCCAGTTATTGCATCCTTTATAATAGAATCCAGCATTTTCCCAATTACTGATGTGAGGCTAACAGGTCTGTAGTTCCCCGTTTTCTCTCTCCCTCCTTTCTTAAATAGCGGGATTACATTTGCTATCCTCCAATCTGCAGGAACCGTTCCAGAATCTATAGAATTTTGGAAGATGACAACCAATGCGTCCACTATCCCAATGGCCACCTCTTTCAAAACCCCAGGATGTAGGTCATCCGGTCCTTGAGATTTATCGACTTTTAGTCCCATTAATTTTGCTAGTACTGTTTTTTTTTACTAATAATAGGACTTATCTGCAAACTTTTAGAAAGTTACCAAATGATGATTGCAATTTTCTTTTACAAATATGCACTAATGTCCACTCATCATTTCAACTGAAGATACAGAGCAGAGCCAGTCATCTCTGGACTCCACAGCGTCAGGTGATGTATGTTTATGCTAGCAGACTGCTTACACCAGAATCTGCTGTACAGCTGCTGCATGATCAGAAAATCTAAATTGCTGCAGTCTACGAGCATCAAAACTCTGAACTCGCTGAAATGCAACACCAAAGGCATCCTCAGTAATGCAATAATGGCAAACCACTTTGTACAAGTGAAGACATCAACTTTAACAAAAATATAATAGCGATAAGTATCTCATGAAAGAGTATGTTTATTTTTAGTTACAGTATAATCCAATTGAAATAATAAAAGCACATTATTTGATTCACGTAAGCAGCATGCAGAGCCCAAAACATGTATCCATGATTTTAGTCACCTACAACTGATTTTAGTGAGAATCTCCAAAAACTTTGTAAAAGCACCTTGTTGGTTACCATACACTAACCAACACTAGATTTTTCATTCGAGGGCAGGCATCAGAGGCATCGATTGTGACTATCCAAAGCCCTAAATACTTGGCTAAATTTAAAATAGTGTTTGAATTCTAGTGAATGACCTGCTAGTTTCAGTTAATTTTTGGAAGAAAGTAACAAAAAGGTACTCCTCCCTTCCCTCCACCCCCACCAATGAACTAATGGGTCACTGGGGAAGCCAGCACGGAAGTCATACAGAACAGAAGGTACCAGGTTGGATTACTGATCTGTGTTGATTTAGCAGATCACACCTGGGCCAATAGTTGAGGTGTGACAATTGGCCACTATGCCCCCAGGCAAGGAAGGGGAAAAAGCAGCCAGGATTTCCCCTTCTGATCACTACCTAGAAAGAAAGAACTTGCATTTATAGAGTGCTTTTTGCGACCTCAGGATGTTCCAAAGTACTTTACAGCAAATGAAATACTTTTAAAGTATAGTCAATGCTGTAATGTAGGAAGTGTGGCAGCCAATTTGTGCACAGCAAAGTCTCACAAACAGGAATGTGATAATGGGATCAGTCAGCCCCAGTAGAAGATCTTGCACCAGACATCCAATGCCATTTTTTTGACTTGCTCCTTACGGCATTAATAGTTAAAAGGGTTTGACATCCTTGTTGTCATTGAGCTACTGAAGATAATGAAACATGAGGCAACAAGATTAAAATTAAACCGTGTAGTCACTGTTGCAATGTAGGAAACGTGGCAGCCAATTTGCACACAGCAAGGTCCCACAAACAGCAATGAGATAAATCACCAAATAATCTGTTTTAGTATAGTTGGTTGAGGCATAAATATTAGCCAGAACACCAGAGAGAAGTACCTTGCTCTTCTTCAAAAAGTGCGTACTTTTGTGTCCACCTGAGGGGGCAGTCGGGGTCTCGGTTTAATGCTTCATCCGAAAGACAGCACCTCAGACAGTGCAGCACTCCCTCAGTACTGGACTGGGAGTTTCAGCCTGGATTATATGCTCAAGTCTCTGGAGTAGGAATTGAACCCACAATCTTCTGACTCGGAGGCAAGAGTGCTACCACTGAGCCACAGCTGACACCTACCTAGTGACTACTGTGGACATTGGATGAGGACAGAATCAGGCTTGCGGTGATGCTGATGCTCTGCAGAGTCAAATAAGCCCGTCAACACAGATTATCCAGTTTTACATCTGAAGAACATCCTCGAGTGAGATAGCATATGACAGTCAACGGAACCATATGCTAGCTAGAGGCTAGCACTTTCAGGAGAAAGGAAAAAAACTGGGAGAACAGAAACAAACCACAAAGAAAGAGGATAATTAAAAAATAAATATACAATGTGCAGAGGAACAGTTTTCAAATGGAGGGAATAAAGAACTTCTTTAAGTAGGAAAGTACCCCTATACTATGCAGATATGAAGTGTCATGCACACGAAGCCAGATGAGTCCTGAAGCTGAGCCTCTATGACGGCAGAACATCTTAAAAGGAGTTCATTCCCAGTGAAAAAATGGTACTGGCTCAGTCTACTCTTGTGGTATATGGGGGGTTCCAGGAATGAAGAATTGGTTTCCAACTAGCTCAGTAATGTTACTTGTGCAGCAAATGGCACCTGACGCAACCACATACTTTTAAGCTACCTTAATTTCCATTGTGTATTATTAAAGGGACAAAAAAAGCAGAAAATGTAGACTATAAGCTAGGAATACAGGAAAAAAATTGTTTGCCCTTTATTATACATTATTAATTCACTGAAGAAAAATAATTCAGAGGCTAAAGGAAGACTCCTGTTTTATACAGATAAACTCAGCGGAAGGTCTGATCTGTACCACAGCACCCTTTACCCGTTTTTACTCGTTATCCTTGGATACACTTACCTAACAAAAATCTATTGATCTCAGTCTTGAAAGTTTCAACTCACCCTGGATTCACAGCCTTTTAGGGGAGAGTTCCAAATTTCCACTACCCTTTGTGTGAAGAAGTGCTTCTTGATTTCACTCCTGAAAGGCCTGGCTCTAATTTTAAGATTGGCCCGGATTTTGCAGTTGTAATGACAGCAAAACTGTCAGCGTTTGCTGTCATTACTCTGTGAAACTGACTGCAACTTCTGGCGTCTGCACATGCGCAGTTAAACGCGGAAATCCAAAAGTTGCTGTCAGTGATTCTCTGCTTCTGCACAGGGTGCGCTGTTGAAGTCCCCGCAGACGGTTATCTTTAGATATCCCCTTGTCCTCACCTTCCACATTCAACGGGTCAGTCTTCACCATTTCCGCCATTGCAGCGTGATCCCACCACCAAACATCTTCCCCTCCCCTTTCAGCATTTCGAAGGGACCGTTCCCTCTGCGACAACCTGGTCCACTCCTCAATCACCCCCAACACCCGCACCCCTTCCCACTGCACCTTCCCATGCAAGCGTAGGAGATGCAACATCTGCCCTTTTACCTCCTCCTTTCCCACCATCCAGGGCCTCCAACACTCCTTTCCAGGTGAAGCAGCGATTTACTTGTACTTCTTTCAATTTAGTCTACTGCATTTGCTGCTCACGATGCGGTCTCCTCTACATTGGGGAGACCAAACACAGATTGGGTGACCGCTTTGCGGAACACCTCCATTCAGTCCGTAAGGGGGACCCCAAGCTTCCGGTCGCCTGTCACTTTAACTCTCCGCTCCACTCCTCCAGATGAAGACCAACATTCCATTAGTCTTTGATTGCTTTTCGGACCTGTCCATTAGCTTTTAGTGATTTATGTACGTGGACACCCAAATCTCTTTGCTCCTCCACAGTACCTAGTTTCTCACCATTAAGAAAATAAGAGTTGCCTTTCTTGGATCCAAAGTGGATGACCTCACAGTTATCCACATTGAACTCCATTTGCCACTGTTTTGCCCACTCATTTAATCTGTCCATGTCCCTTTATTATTTCCTGCTCCCATCTGTACTGCTTACTGTGCCTCCCAACTTAGTGTCATCTGCAAACTTGGATATACAACCCTCTATTCCTTTATCCAAGTCATTAATATATATAGTGAAAAGTTGAGGCCTCAGTACAGATCCCTGTGGAACACCCCTTGTCACATCTCATCAATCAGAGTACGTACTCTTTATCCCTACTCTTGGTCTCCGATCTCCCAACCCATGTTGCAAGGTTGTTTCCAGTTCTGTGTGCATTCATTTTCGCTAATAATCTCTTGTACGGAACCTTTCAAATGTCTTTTGGAAGTCCATATAGTTAACACACAGACACTCTCTTACCCACCATGTTAGTGACCTCCTCAAAAAATTCAACTAGATGAGTCAGATGATTATCCTTAACAAATCCATGCTGACTCTCTCTGATCAGCTCATATTTCTCCAAGTGCTCAGTCACTCTGTCCATAATGACAGATTCCAGTAGCTTTCTCACAACTGATGTTGGACCGACAGGTCTGTAGTTATCTGGTTTCTTTCTCCCACCCTTCTTAAATATTGGAATGGCATTTGCAATTTTCCGATCCAACAGCACAATTCCCAAATCGAGAGCACTTTGGAAGATTATGACGAACGCATCTGCAATTTCCTCACCTACTTCTTTTAATACCCTAGGGTGAAAATCATTACCTCCTGGAAATTTGTCTATTTTAAGTCCCATGATTTTCTCCATTACCATTTTGTAACTTATATTAAATCCAAAATGTTCCTCTCCTTGGCTTATCTTTAGGTTTCCTTGTACCGCTGATATTTTGTCCTCTTCCTTTATTGTAAAGACAGATACAAAGTACTCATTTAACAAGTTTACCATTTCCTTATTGGCGATTACAGTATCACCTGCATCTGGGCCCATCAGAATCCCTTCGTGAGTCAGGCTACATGCTATCACGATAAATTAAATTCATTGGATAAAGTCTGCAATTTGCACAATCAGGATTAGGATAATTAAAAATGCACAGAACTAAAACTGAAGCTGGAAAATATGATGTAAGCACAACAAATAATACCATAATTCCAAATTTGACGTTCAAAATAACATCTTGTATTCTTGTGGACACAATATGTGAAGACAGCAGCAGTTTTCCAGTGTATGATTTGCAATACAAGCTATACAGTGTCACTATATCATCATACAGACCATGTTGGGCTGAGGGTACCACATGGCATTAAAGCTGGAGTTTGAATGTAGGGACTCAATAAGGGACCTAAGTAGTTAGCACGGGTCAAGGAGTATTTGAATTGTAAAAGCTGTAGAACATTCAGAGGGGTTAGATTTTCAGTATGCAATTAAACAACCTGTCTGAAATTGGTGAATGTTATCTCCGACTCATAATTTCAACCACAATCTAAGGCACCTTCACCACTCGCCAGAGGGTCACATTGCACTACCCTCCATGGCAGAACAGGTTAGAGCATTGGAGCAAATATTGCATCTCTGAATGTTTTTCTTCACTAACCGCCTCTAGTTACCACATTTAAAAAAACAAGCAAATCACTTCTATATCCTATGGTAGCAGTATCTCATAAAACAGTGTTAAAATGCATGGCGGCAGTTAATAATTAAAAACAAACAGTCACTTCACAGGTCACCCATTCAGATTGATGATCAAATCAGTAGATACCGGGGCACTTTCCACGAAGGATACAATTTGACAGCTGATGATTTATTTCTGCAATAAGCCTTATAATCGAGCTTGCTAAATTTAAGAAACGCACATTTAAAATTACATACGGCATTGCTACATTAACAATGTATCTACTGAAGCAGAGAATCCCCAAACAAACGTTGAGAATATATAACTGTCACATAATTCAGTGAAGGATTAGATTTGGATGCAGTGATGTACATCACACCAAAGTTTTAGTACAGCAGGATCGCTTCAGACACGCAATGAAATCATACAAAATGACCCTACTATTGCAATGGAGAAACTGCATCAAACTACTGGTTGTGTGAAGATAACATTTTGTTTATATTCCTTGGCCCGGTCCAGTGACAAGTTCACTTCTGGATAAGACATGGCACATATTTCTTGTTGCTTGCTATCCTGTCAGAAAGGTGGATTTGAAAAAATTAAATGCTATTATGATATTAAACATGACCATGTTCTTTTTCACCTTGAAATATCCTAGTTTAAATATAAACTAAGCATTAACCAATAAAAATTTGCTTGCAAAATACTGTTAGCTCATACACCATACTGTACAGTATAAACAGTGTGTGCCTGTGTGGGCGTGTGCGTCTGCGTTAATTGGATTTCAATTTCTGCTGTCCTACCCTTCAATTAACAATCTCCCCAACAAGAATTAACCCACTATTGAATGCTTAGAGTCACATGGGAAAATAGATTTACCAATTGAAAGTCACGTAGAGAGTCTGGAAAATGACTTACTCAAATATTAGCAATACACCCAACATACTCCACAGTATGGGCAAGTTTAAGTTCTAATTTACAGAAAAAGAATCACTTGACTAACAACTGTGAGGTTGAAATTGAATAAATCTAGTAATTTTAAAAAAATGACCATGAAAACTGCTGATTGTCAAGGAATACCACTGGTTTACTAATGCCCTTTTGGAAAGAGAATCTGCCGCCCCTACCTAGTCTGGCAGATTCTGGTGCTGTAAGCTTCTATAGTTCTATGGTCTGCTACCACTCAAAGATCATCTATTCGACGTGCTGAGACCAAGGCTATTGGCTACTTTAAAAGTAAAAAGTTTAAGATCAGATGATCACATATAATTGTGAACAAGACTGAAATCTGCCTCCACCCCATCCTGATATCAAGGATCGAAAAGATCAGATCTTCCAAGCACCCTTCAAGAACTTTGACACACAAGATGATCTAAAGACTTGCTGAAGGATGGCAGACCAAATGGCCGCTAAGTGAACTGTAACTGCAAATAGATTAAGATTCTGATTCAGCAAATGCTGTAGATTAAAAACATTGCTGGTAAATCACAATCAGGCAGACCTCTTTCAGTTCCCACCCGCCCTAGCCCTGAACTCGCATCTTTCTCCAGTCTCTCTCCGATCTCCCCTCATGACCTCTCCGTGCTCATCTTGTCCATGAGACCCACTTCCTGCTCCCTCGACCCTATCCCCACCAAATTGCTGACCACCCAACTTCCTTTTCTGGCTCCCATGTTAGCTGACATCGTTAACGGTTCTCTCTCCTCAGGTACTGTCACCTCCCTCAAATCTGCCATCATGTAGCCAGTCCTGCAGCAAGAACACACTTAACTTAAAGTAAACCGACATTAAAGGGTTAAGCGGCTGTACTGTACAGGCAATTTTGTAAACTGACCAAACTTCGTATCCCAGCATGCCTCGGGGAACCAACAGGACTTAGTTATAGAGTCATAACGGCACAGAAGGAGGCCATTCGGCCAATCGAGTCCGTGCCAGCTCTCTGTAGAGCAATCCAGTCAGTCCTATTCCCCCATAGCCCTGCAAGTTTATCTCCCTCGTCCTTGTACCATCAACTAGTGGGAACAGCCTTTCCCCGTCTAGCCTATCCAAACCCGTCATAATCTTGTACACCTCTATCAAATCACCCCTCAACCTCCTTTGCTTGAATGAAAATAAATCCAGCTTCTCCAACCTGCCCTTGTAGCTAAGATCCCCCATCCCCGGAACCATTCTGGTAAATCTCCTCTGCACCCTCTCAAGGGTCTTCACATCCTTCCTAAAGTGTGGTGACCAGAACTGGACGCAATACTCCAGTTGTGGCCTAACCAGCGCTTTATAAAGGTTCAGCATAACTTCTCTACTTTTGTACTCAATACCTCTATTTATGAAAATGAGAAGTCGCACAACACCAGGTTATAGTCCAACAGATTTATTTAATTTTACAAGCTTTCGGAGCAGTTCGCTCCTTCGTCAGGTAAGTTTAGCAGTGAGAGAATCTCCCAGAATTCACAATTTAAACACAGACAAAATATATTCAAATCTTTCCCTATCTTGTCTGTGTTTAAATTGTGAATTCTGGGAGATTCTCTCACTGCTAAACTTACCTGACGAAGGAGCGAACTGCTCCGAAAGCTTGTAAAATTAAATAAATCTGTTGGACTATAACCTGGTGTTGTGCGACTTCTCATTTTTGTCCACCCCAGTCCAACGCCGGCATCTCCACATCATGACCTCTATTTATGAAGCCCAAGATCCCATATGCTTTGTTAACCACTCTCTCAATATGTCCTGCCAATTTCAGAGACCTATGCACATTAACTCCCAGGTCCCTCTGTCCCTGCACACTCTTTAAAACTGTGCCATTAAGTGTATATTGCCTCTCCCTGTTCCTTCTGGTAAAAGGCATTTTATATATGAAATTTAAAAAGAACGGAATGCAGGAGGAAATTATTCACACAGAGACAGACATGATTGATTGACTTTGAATATGCTAACCAAGGAAGTAGCTGGAGTAATCAGGCCACACTATGACATGTGATTGTTTAAATTTAACTGACTGTCCTGTCCATTGAACTCCTGTGGTCAGGCTGTTAACAAGACTTACAAATCAACACGACCGGTAACGACCATGGTTCCACCGAATCTGGATCGGTTCCCTCATCCTTTGGAGATGTTAATATCAAAATTGTTGCTGGAGTAAAATCTATTCGCCAACCTTTCAGAATGCTGATAAGCCCAGAACTTTTCCCCATCAAAACACCTTTGTGTGATAAGGGACTATTCACTGACCCAGGATGGAGAAGTGATCACATCAAGCACTCTATAGATTTGCAGAAACAGACAAGATGGCACAATCAAAGGGAGGGGGGTTTGCATCAATCAATTGTCACGGGTATGATCTTTATTATCAAAAGGGTGCGTTTAGGGACAAACTTCAGCAACTTGCAAGGGAACTGCAGACGGATTTGATCACCCGTACAGATGGAAACATACTCCTCCGAGTGATTGCCAGGGTGAGTGGTGTTTGAAATTAAAGAGTGTTAAAGGGAACAGTGCATTGATGTTTGTATGTTATCCGTAGTACTATAAACAGTTAAAAGAATACTGAGTTGTACTGAGTTGTGAGCCTTGACCATTTTACCCCACCTGGACAGGTTCAGGTCGGATTCTGGAATTAGAGTGTAAGAGGGAAGGTGCGGGTTCACCTACCTAAAGTCATCACCCCTCTCCTGAAAAAAACAACCCTTGACCCTTCTGTCCTTGCAAACTACTGCTCCATCTCCAACCTCACTTTCCTCTCTAAAGTCCTTAAACATGGTGTCGCCTCCCAAATCTGTGCTCATCTTTCCCGCAAATCCATGTTTGAATCCCTCCAATCAGGATTCCGCCCCACCACAGTACCGAAATGGCTCTCATCAAAGTCACAAATGACATCCTTTGTGACTGTGACAAAGGTAAATTATCCCTCCTCGTCCTTCTGGACTTGTCTGCAGCCTTTGACACGGTTGACCACTCCATCCTTCTCAAACGCCTCTCCACCGTCATCCAGCTGGGTGGGACTGCACTCGCCTGGTTCCATTCTTATCTATCTAATTGTAGCCAGAGAATCACCTGCAAAGGCTTCTCTTCCCGCATCGTTCCCTCTGGTATCCTTGGCGCCTTTCTATTTCTCATCTACATGCTGCCCCTTGGCGACATCATCCGAAAAATACAGCATCGGTTTTCACATATACGCTGACGATACCCAGCTCTACCTCATCACCACTTCTCTCAACCCCTCCACGGTCTCTAAATTGTCAGACTGCTTGTCCGACATCCAGTTCTGGATGAGCAAATATTTTCTCCAATTAAATATTGTGAAGATCAAATTCATTGTTTTCGGTCCACACCACAAACTCCATTCCCTAGCCACTGACTCCATCCCTCTCCCTAACATCTGTTTGAGGCTGAACCACACTCTTCGCAACCTTGGTGTCATATTTGACCCTGAAATGAGCTTCCGACCACATATCCACGGCATAACTAAGACTGCCTACTTCCACCTCCATAACATCGCCTGTCTCCGCCCTTGCCTCAGCTCATCCGCTGCTGAAACCCTCATCCATGCCTTTGTTACCTCTAGACTTGACTATTTCAATGCACTCCTGGCTGGCCTCCCACATTCTACCCTACATAAACTTGTCATCCAAAACTCGGTTGCCCGTGTCCTAACCCGCACCAAGTCCCGTTCGCCCATCACCCCTGTGTTCGCTGACCTACATTGGCTCCCAGTTAAGCAACACCTCAATTTCTAAATTCTCATCCTTGTTTTCAAATCCCTCCATGGTCTCGCCCCTCCCTATCTCTGTAATCTCCTCCAGCCCCACAACCACCACCCCCCCTGCGCCCCCGCCCCCC
Organism: Squalus acanthias; assembly: GCA_030390025.1. NCBI lineage: Eukaryota > Metazoa > Chordata > Chondrichthyes > Squaliformes > Squalidae > Squalus > Squalus acanthias. The sequence continues at coordinate 5,079,725 of CM059444.1, read as the reverse complement.
CCCCCCCCCCCGCACCGAGATATCTGCGCTCTTTTAATTTTGCCCTCTTGAGCATCCCTGATTATAATCGCTCAACCATTGGTGGCCGTGCCTTCTGTTGCCTGGGCCCTAAGCTCTGGAATTCCCTGCCTAAACCTCTCCGCTTCTCTACATCTCTTTCCTCCTTTAAAACGCTCCTTAAAACCTACTTCTTTGACCAACTGCCCTAATTTCTCCTTATGTGGCTCTGTGTCAAATTTTTTGTCTTATAAACAGGACTGTGAAATGCCTTGGGATATTTTACTATATTAAAGGTGCTATATAAATACAAGTTGTTGTTGTTGCAGTATCCAGCTTTAAAGCAGGCAGATTTTCAAGATATCAATATACTATTTATGGCAACCCATTCTTTCAGAAAACTAGGTTGTTAATTAGTGGCTCTGAGAAACATTGCAACTCGCAACCCCCATAGTTATGCAACGTTATTAACAATTAGCAAATGCAAGAAAATATATTGCAATGCCTGAGCAGTTCCTCAACCAGACCACTAAAAAGGCTCTTTACCATCAAAGGGTATCTGTAATAGTTTAGTTTGCTCACAAGGGAAAACAGAGCTGCATTGCCAAATTCTAACAGCAGAGCAGTAACCTCCATGTGACAGATTTTGCTAATAGAATGAAGGTGTCCATTGTATCAGGTGAAATGAAAAACATTATCCAAAGCAGCAGGGTGGATTCCCTGACAGAGCTCCTAGGCAGCCCTACCACAGCAGAAGCTGGGATGCTTATTCATGTTAAAGTGCAGTGGCTTGCTAGTCTCACTTGGGCCATTCCATGGGTAAACTCCGCTTTCTCGCATACCCAATTGTTTGGACTCATCACCTTGCTGTACAGAATTCAAGTCCCGGGCAGATAACTTAAGCACTTGATACTACTAAATCAGTAACAGGAAATGCATACACAAATTTGGGCAAAGCACTGTGGGCATGTAACTCACGAGGACAGCTTTCACACTTTCCCCTTAGTCACTGCAGTGAGAAGTAATGAAAGAAACTTCCAAAGTCCAATCCAGATGATCTCAATGAAATTTAGAGCAATAATCATATTCAGATGCTCAGTCACCCTGTTACTGAATGTGCTAAACATCCTGAACAAGATAGGATTCTGCAGAGGGGCTGTAATGCCGTCCCATGTTCCTCCTCTTGATTCTACCTAAATTCACCCACCATGGCTTCAGTGTTTAAGGGGAAACCATATCAGGTATGACTACCAGAGAGTACTTGAGTGATCTGCACACAAATGAGAAATGTAATACAAATGTTACTGGGCATTACCTGAACAGCAGCATTGAATGATGCTGATGATTTAAAAGAAGTCAAGACAGCTAGCTGATACTAATAAGTAACAAAAATCTATTTAGTAAAACTTCAACAACTCACAAATAACAAACTATGGTTGCAGAGGACCTTTTTCCCGATGCAGAAAAACAAACTGCTGCTCTGATGTATGCTGCAACCTTGCATGCAGCACTGGAGTGGCGTGTCAGGTGACTAGGCATTACCCATCACCCAATATATTGCGCTTCAAAAACTTTGCCAGTGGTCATCACCCACCACATTCCTCTGCACATCAGCTGCTTTAAATACGTTATTGGTTTATATAAAAGCTATAATTGTGTATTTTATTGCAGATTATTAAAAATAATCTGAAGAATCAATAGATCTGTAATTGTAAGTTATAAATGCATTGTGGTTTGATAAATCCATTATGGATGAGGTTCATGTAGTTGAAGTGTATGGTAATAGGAAATTCAGTAATAATTACTGTGATCTTCAGGAATGCGCTCCACATTTGATTTACAAACATTATACTTTGGCTGGTGGGTAAAACTATTGCTGCTGGTGAAGAGGAATGGACCTAGACTGTACCCGAACCATCTCCTCTTTAAAGGCCGCCCGCCCATTGCTTCTTTACATCTGCCTGCCAGTATTTGACTCCAATTTAACCGGGCCAGATCCCTCCCCAGTTCGTTGAAATTAGCTCTCATGTCACTCTTAATATCCTTGCTCTGTATCGCGTACGCAAATATCCCACCAAGTTTATCACCGAGATATCTTGTCTGCTTTCCTCCCCCTGCCTCTGCATCAAGTGACTTACCATCCTTGGTGATTTCAACCTCCACCTCAACTCTTCATATTCTCTCTCCCAAGTTCACTGCCCTGCTTGCCTCCTCAAATCTCTCCCTCCATATAAACTCTCCTACCCATATATACCCACCCCCGGATCTCGTCATCTCGTGGCGTCGCTACCCGCACCGTAACTACCACTGATAAGGCACTCTCTGATCATTTCCTTATATCGCTCTCTACCCATATTCCCCGTCCCCCTCCCAACCCCACTTCTTTCTGTGTCCGCCCCTGGAAAAAACTCTTTCAAGTCCCTTACCACTGCATTTTCAAAATCCCAACTATTTAGCCTTTGGCCTACAATTCTTCATGACATTTCTGCAGCTACTGATTTGCTAAATTACACCCTATCCACCACCTTTGATGCCCTTGCCCCCATTAAAACCATTACACTCTCTCACCCTAGTCATTCCCTCTTAGTTCTCCGCTCCCTTTAGTCCAAGGGACGCAGATGTGAATGTTTTTGACAGACAACTGGTTTAACAATCCATCACCAGATATGGCTGGATTACATAAAGCATTATTGGGTGCTGCTCTCCATCGCTAAAACTGCCCACTATTCTAAGATCATCCAGGAAGGCATAGATATCATCATGCTGCCCTTCACCACCACTAACCATCTTCTCAAACCACCCTACACTGCCTCCTCTTCCCTCGCCTCAAACAATAAATCCAAGGAGCTCATGGACTTTGTTACAAAGATCAAGAACATCCGTTGAGCTGCCTCTTCTACTTCCCTTCCCTCCCCTCCCCCACTAGGCCGAACTTCCTGAGGTTCCCCCCCACCCCACACCACCCGCCCGCCACCCCCGAAACCTGAATTTGCATATTTCTCTAGTTTCTCTCCTATCTCCTCCATGCCCTCTCAAAGCTCACCTTGTCGATGAGACCCACCCCCGCTCTCTCGACCCGAATCCCACTTAACTGACCAACTACCCAATTTCCCTTCCTGTCTCCCATGTTAGCTGATATTGTTAACGGTTCTTTCTCCCCAGGTAATGTCCCCCACTCCTTTAAATCTGCCGTCAACACCCCTCTCCTAAAAAAAACCCCCCCCACCTTTGACCCCTCCGACCTTGCAAACTATCACCCCATCGCCAACCTCCCTTGTCTCTCCAAAGTCCTTGAATGTGTTGTCACCTCACAAATCCATGCCCAGCTTTCCCAGAACTTCTTGTTTGAATCCCTCCAATCAGGTTTCTGCACCCGCCACAGTACTGAAACAGCTCTCACCAAAGTCACAAATGGCATCCTGCTTGACTGTGACAAAGGTAAACTATCCCCCCTCGTCCTTCTCAACCTGTCTGCAGCCTTTGACATGGCTGACCACACAATTCTGCTCCACTGCCTCCCAGCTGGGTGGGACTGCACTCGCCTGGTTTCATTCTTATCTATCTAATCGTAGTCAGAGAATCACCTGCGATGGCTTCTCTTCCCGCTCTCGCAACGTTACCTCTGGTGTCCCCCAAGGATCTATCCTTGGCCCCCTTCTATTTCTCATCTGCGTACTACCCCTCGGTGACATAATCCAACGACACAGCATCAGTTTCCACATGTACGCTGATGATAGCCAGCTCTACCTCACCTCCACCTCTCTCGACCCCACCACCTCTCTCGACCCCACCACTGTCTCTAAACTGTCACCATTGACCAGAAACTTAACTGGACCAGCCACATAAATACTGTGGCAACAAGAGCAGGTCAGAGGCTGGGTATTCTGCGGCGAGTGTCTCACCTCCTGACTCCCCAAAGTCTTTCCACCATCTACAAGGCACAAGTAAGGAGTGTGATGGAATATTCTCCACTTGCCTGGATGAGTGCAGCTCCAACAACACTCAAGAAGCTCGACACCATCCAGGACAAAGCAGCCCGCTTGATTGGCACCCCATCCACCACCTTAAACATTCACTCCCTCCACCACCGGCGTACCGTGGCTGCAGTGTGTACCATCTACAAGATGCACTGCAGCAACTCGCCAAGGCTTCATCGGCAGCAGCTCCCAAACCCGCGACCTCTTCCACCTAGAAGGACAAGGGCAGCAGGCGCATGGGAACACCACCACCTCCAAGTCACACACCATCCTGACTTAGAAGTATATCGCCGATCCTTCATCGTTGTTGGGTCAAAATCCTGGAACTCCCTCCTTAACAGCACTGTGGGAGTACCTTCACCACATGGACTGCAGTGGTTCAAGGCGGCGGCTCACCACCACCTTCTCAAGGGCAATTCGGGATGGGCAATAAATGCTTTGCCAGCAACGTCCACATCCCATAAACAAATAAAAAGAAAGATTGTTTGTCCAACAACCAGTACTGGATGAGCAGAAAGCCCGCGCACCTTAGGAGAAATGTTGCTTGGGACGTTTTACTGCGTTAAAGGCGGTATATAAATTCAAGTTGTTATTGTTGTTGTTTTTAATTCTAGTTTTCCTTGTCCTTCTCCATAACTAATCTAAACCTTATGATACTATGATCACTATTCCCGAGATGCTCTCCAACTGTGAGATTCTCCACTTGACCCATTTCATTCCCTATGACTAGATCTAGCAATGCTTCCTTCCTATGATATATATTTAGTGACACCTGTTTTATAGACGTTAGCTGAGGGATAAATAGTGACCAGGACACTGGGTAGAACTCCCCCGCACTTCTTCAAATAGCGTGATGGGATCTTTTACATCCACCTGAAATGGCAGACGGGGTCTCTGTTTAACATCTCATCTGAAAGCCTGAAACACTCCCTCAGTACTGCACTGGAGTGTCAGACTAGATTATGTTTTCAAGTTTCAAGTGGGATGAACCTAAAACCTTCTGACTCAGAGACGAGGTAGCTGCCATTGAGCTAAGGCTGATGCCTTAATCATTAACTTCTCACCACAGCAACCCCACTTAAACAGTGCTCTAGGTAAAGCTTTTATGAATTTTAGATCCAAATTCAGAAGTTCGGCTGGTAAGACATTATGTTACTCTGTGATTAACCATAAATTACAGGTCTTAGCCACCAGCAAAAAGTAATGCTTGTTCAGGGTTAACATCTGTCAGCTTATTGATGTAAATCAGTAAAATCAGATCAACTCCTGGTTACTACCTTGGAGCCTCTAATGCACCGTATGAGAAATCCATCTGTCATTATCCTGACAGTCTGCCTTCTCAGTATTTTAGCAGATCCATTGTAAGGTTTAACTGAATCCATTATTTTGTTATCTTGAGACACAATTGCCATATCTCATTAATGGTACCACTAATTTAACACAGCTGGCCTGATGAGAGAACACAAATCAACTCCAAACCACTTAATGTGGTGACATGAACAAATCACGCGTTTAAATTTGTTTTGACGAGAAATTAAGAGCAGATTTTAAAGGTCAGCTCTACCATAAGATCATTCACCCCTATAGCTCATATTGTTTTAAGCTTTGGCGACAGTTGGGTGAATCTACTAAACGCAGTAGCTTGCTAAATGGAGTGACGATGGGAATTTGGAGAGAGTGGGAATTCGGTGTAGAGGGGGAAGGAGGTGCTAAGTAATTTAAACCAAAGGGCAACAGTAAATAAATAAATATAAGTAAATAATCAAACTAATTAATTAGATCTAAGGAGATAAAATTAAAATTAATTAAATAGAGGATACCAACATAAAAGGGATCTGAATTGCATTAAATAAAAATCTGGTATACATAAATAGGAGTTAGGAGTTATGGGGATACTAAAATAAAGAAGTTAATAAACAAAAAGCAACACTAATTAGTTACAAATTAATCTGAAATTAAGCTAAATCCATCTACTAAATATAATCTAGATCTCAAGTAATTCTATTATATCTGGAATTAAATTCTAAATACTACGAACAAGTAAATAAATAAAAACTAGAAATGGCAGTGTGCTGGCTATGTGCCGGGACTGTGATATGTGGGAGTTTGTGGGCAACGAGACTATCCCAGATTGCCACATCTGCAGGAAATGTCTCTGCCTTGAGACACTCCAGCTCAGATTCCTTGAGCTGGAGTGCAACGTAAGATGTAGGAGCAAGAGTAGGTCATTTGGCCCCTCGAGCCTGCTCCGCCATTCAATAAGATCATGGCTGATCTGATCTTGGCCTCAGCTCCACTTCCCTGCCTGTTCCCCATAACCCTCGACTCCCTTACCATTCAAAAATCTGTCTGTCTCCACCTTAAATATATTCAATGGCCCAGCCTCCACAGCTCTCTGGGGAAGAGAATTCCAAAGATTCACGACCCTCAGAGAAGAACTTCCTCCTCATTTCAGTTTTAAATGGGTGGCCCCTTATTCTAAAATTATGCCCCCTAGTTCTAGATTCCCCCACGAGGGGAAACATCCTCTCTGCATCTACCCTGTCAAGCCCCTTCAGAATCTTATATGTTTCAATAAGATCCCCTCTCATTCTTCTAAACTCCAATGAGTATAGGCCCAACCTGCTCAACCTTTCTTCATAAGACAACCCTTTCATCTCCAGAATCAACCTCGTGAACCTTCTCTGAACTGCCTCCAATGCAAGTATATCCTTCCTTAAATAAGGAGACCAAAACTGTACGCAGTACTCCAGGTGTGGTCTCATCAACGCCCTGTATAGTTTTAACAGGACTTCCCTACTTTTATACTCCATTCCCTTTGCAATAAAGGCTAACACTCCATTTGCCTCCCGAACTACTTGCTGTACCTGATTGCTAACTTTTTGTGATTCATGTACAAGGACGCCCAGATCCCTCTGTTCCTCAGCATTTTGTAATCTCTCCCCATTTAAATAATAATTTGCTTTTTTATTTTTCCTACCAAAGTGGATAACCTCGCATTTTCCCACATTATACTCCATCTGCCAGATTCCTGCCCACTCACTTAGCCTATCTATATCCCTTTGGAGATTCTTTGCATCCTCCACACAATTTGCTTTCCCACCTATCTTTGTATCATCAGCAAATTTGGCTACATTACACTTAGTCCCTTCATCCAAGTCATTAATATAGATTGTAAATAGTTGCGGCCCCAGCACTGATCCCTGCGGTACCCCACTAGTTACAGTTTGCCATCCTGAAAATGACCCATTTATCCCGACTCTCTGTTTTCTGTTAGTTAGCCAATCCTCTATCCATGCTAATATATTACCCCCAACCCCCGTGAGATCTTATCTTGTGTAGTAACCTTTTATGTGGCACCTTATCGAATGCCTTTTGGAAATCCAAATACACGACATTCGGCAAGTTAGAGACACTGCAACATACAAGGGAGGGGGAGAAATTTCTGAACAGTTTTCTCCAGAGTACAGTCAGGAAGGGAAGAGTGTTCCTGTCAGTCAGCAGGGTAGGGGGAACCGATACAGGAGGAGATCCCACAGACACTGATCCTATCCAACAGGTACAATGTACTTGATACCTGTAAGGATAAGGAAAAGACTGCGTGGAGGACAGCCACAATGCTGACCTCGGCACCGTGGAGCAGAGGGCTGTCCAAAGGGGGCAAGGGGCAGACTAGAAATGTAGTAGGTATAGGGGTTGAATAATTAGGGGAATAGATAGCAGCCTCTGCAGCCACGACCAAGAGTCCTGAAGGATGTGCTGCCTATCTGGCAGGTGTTGATGATGCGGAGATGCCGGTGTTGGACTGGGGTGGACAAAATTGAGAGGTCGCACAACACCAGGTTATAGTCCAACAGTTTTATTTGAAATCACAAGCTTTCGGAACTATCGCTCCTTCCTCAGGTGAAGGTGCCAGGGTAATGGGTATCTCGATGTGGCTGGAAAGGAATTTGAAGGGGATGGGGGAAGATGCAATTGTCCTGAACCATGTCGGGACCAATGACATCGGGAAGAAAAGGGAGGAGGTCCTGCAGAGGGAGTATCAGGAGTTAGGAGCGAAAATAAAATGCAGGATCTCAAGGGTGGTTATCTCAGGATTATTACCTGAGCCGTGTGCTAACTGGCATAGGGATAAACAGATCAGGAAAGTGAACATGTGGCTAAAGTAGTGGCCTGGGAAGGAGAGGCTCCATTTCATGGATACTGGCACCAAAAGTGGGACAGGAGGGAGCTGTACTGTTGGGACAGGCTGTACCTGATCCTCGCAGGTCCTCGCAGAAAGGATAAATAGGCTGGTAAAACAACTTTAAACTAATAAATGGGGCTGACGGTGCAGGGCGGAAGTGGTCAGCCAGAAAAGATAGTAAAAATGATAGTTTAAAGATAAAAAAGGCTTAAGAGCAGACTAAAGGTCAAAAACAGTGATATACCTACTTCAGGAGAAGGGAATACTAAAATAACAAAAGTAGTTACAGCAGGAGTGACAAATAAGAAATATGTTACATTAAACAGTGTGAGAAAGTCAGCATCAGGGCAGAAAAACATAACATAAGATATAGGAGCAGGAGTAGACCTTACGGCCCCTCGAGTCTGCTCCACCATTCAATAAGGATCTTCGACCTCAACTCCACTTTTCCGCCCATCCCCATATCCCTCAGAATTCAAAAATCTATCTCTGTCAGCCTTGAATATACTCAACGACTGAGCATCCACAGCCCTCTGGGGTAGAGAATTCCAAAGATTCACAACCCTCTGCGTGAAGAAATTTCTCATCTTAGTCCTAAATGGCCGACCCCTTATCCTGAGACTATGACCCCTAGTTCTAGACTCTCCAGCCAGGGGAAACAGCCTCTCAAGCATCTACCCTGTCAAGCCCTCTCAGAATCTTATATGTTTCAATGAGACCACCTCTCATTCTTCTAAACTCCAGAGTATAGGCCCATTCTATTCAATCTCCTCTCATAGGACAACCCGCTCATCCCAGGAATCAATCTAGTGAACCTTCATTACACCCCCTCTAAGGCAAGTATATCCTTCCTTAGGTATGGATGCCAAAACTGTAGCACAGGTTAGGGCCTCTTGCCTAAATAAGAGTTTTACATACTAATGCACAAGAAATAAATTGAGTGAATTAGAGGCTCAAATACAGCTTAGAGGGTATGACATGGTGGGCACTGAGACACTTGGACATGACTGGGAGTTAAATATTCCAGGTTATAAGGTCTTTAGAAACGATAGGGAAACTGGAAGAGGAGGAGGGGTAACCTTATTGATCAAAGATACTATTACAACATTAATAAGAGAGGATATGGGTTACAGAAAGCAATCAGCAGAGACTCTATGGTTAGAATTGAGGAATAAGAGAGGACTTAAAACTGTAATGGAGTTGTCTACAGGCCTCCTGATAGCAGCAGTGAAGTGGCAGAATGTATTACTTCAGAGATTAGAGAAAATTGTAGCAAAAGCAGAATTGTTTTAATGGGAGACTTTAATTTTCGTATAGATTGGGAAGAGCAGGGTAGCTCAAGTCAGAAAGGTAGTGAATGTCTTCAGTCCATTCAAGATAGTTTCTGGAACAATATGTTCTAGAACCAGCAAGACGGCAGGCCATACTAGATTTAGTAATGAGTAATGAGCTAGACTTAGTTAATAATCTAACAGTAAGGGAATATTTATCTAACAGTGATCATAATATGATCAAATTCAATGTTAGGTTTGAAAAGGAGAAACTTAACACAGTTACTAAGATTCTAGATTTTGGTACGGCTAACTTTAACAGGATGAGACAGAGACCGACGACAGCAAACTGGCCAAAACCGTTATCAGGTAATGCTACAGATGAACAAAGGGGTAAAAGCTCTACTTACCAAATAAAACAGTATTGCTCGATAAAAGAGGCGAGAGATAACATAAAACTAAAGGAAAGAGCATATAAAAGTTCAAAGAATAGTGTAGATCCAGGGGACTGGGATAGATATAAAGAAGAGGAAAGGAAGACAAAAAAGATAGTAAAAGCTGCAAAAAGGGAATATGAAAAGAAATTTGCAAGGGATATCAAGATTAACAAAAAGTTTTTACAATTATGTTAGAAGAAACAGGGTAGTCAAGGGTAATGTGGATCCTTTAAAATTGCAAATGAAAATAAGGAAATGGCAAACTTGTTGAATAATTACTTTGCGTCAGTCTTCACAGTAGAGGAAGAGGATAATAAACCTAACATTTCAGAGAAACTAATAATCAAGGACTGGAACTCACTAAAGTTAACGTAAGCAAGAAAGCAGTATTAGAAAAAATAATGGTACTGAAGACTGACAAATCCCCAAGACCTGATGGTTTCCACCCCAGGGTTTTAAAAGGAAGTAAGTGAGAAAAATGTAGATGCTTTAGTCGTAATTTTCCAAAGCTTTCACAATTCAGGAATTGTCCCATTAGATTGGAAAATTGCACATGTAGCTCCATTATTAAGAAAGGTGCGAGAGAGAAACCAGGAAATTATAGACCTGTTCGTCGAACATCTGATGTGGGGACATTATTGGAATCTATAATTAAGGACAGAATGACTGAGCACTTAAGAGAAATTTGAGCCGATTAGAAAGCACCAACGTGGATTTCTAACGAACATGGTCATAGCTAACAAATCTAATTGAATTTTTTGAGGAAGTAACTAAAGTAGACGACAAGGGAATGTCTATGGATGTAGTTTATATGGACATCCAGAAGGCATTCAATAAGGTTCCACATAAGAGACTGTTAGCTAAAATTAAAACTCATGGAATTGAAGACAAATTATTGACCCTCGTTAGGAGATTGGTTAGCTGGTAGAAGACCAGGAATTATGGGTATGTACTCTAATTGGAAGGAAGGGATCTGTGCTGGGGCCTCAACTATTCACTATATTTGTTAATGACTTAGATAACGCAATTACAAAGTATTTACAACACAGAAACAGGCCATTCAGCCCAACAGGTCCATGCCGGCAATAGAGAGCCATATATCCAAGTTTGCTGATGACACAAAGATTTGTGCCATTATAAGTAATGTAGACGAGAGCATAAAATTACAAAGAGACACTGATAGATTAAGTGAGTGGGGAAAAACTGTGGCAGATGGAATTCAACACAGGTAAGTGTGAGGTCATCCATTCTGAACCAAAAAAGGGTATAACCAAGTATTTTTTAAATGGTGAAAAACTAGGAACAGTGGAGGTCGAAACAGATTATGGGGTCCGTGTACACAGATCACTAAAATGTAGTGGTCAGGTACAAAAAATAATCAAAAAGGCTAATGGAATGTTAGCCTTTATAACTAAAGAGCTAGAATATAAAAGGGAGGAAGTTTTGCTATACAAAGCCCTGGTTAGACCACATTTGGAGTACTGTGTACAGTTCTGGACAACGCACCTTGGAAAGGATATATTGGCATTGGAAGAAAAGCAGAAAAATTCACCATAATGTCATCAGGGCTCCAAAGGTACAATTATGAGGCGAGATTACATAAACTCGGCTTCTATTCCCTGAAATATAGAAGGTTAAGGGGAGATTTTATTGAGGTTTTTAAGATTTTGAAAGGAAATGAAGGGGTAGATAGAGAGAAACTTTTGCCGCTGGTGGGGAAGTCTAGGACAAGGGGACATAACCTTAAAATCAGAGCCAGGACATTCAGGAGAGAAGTTAGGAAACACATTTACATGCAAAGGGTAGTAGAAGTGCAGACACTCTCCCATAAAAAGCAGTAGATGCTAGCTCAATTATTAATTTTAAAACTGAGATCGATAGATCTTTGCTAACAAAGGGTATTAAGGGATATGGAGCCAAGGCAGGTTGATGGAGTGAGGATACAGATCAACCATGATCTCATTGAATGGTGGCGGATCAGGCGCGAGTGGGTTGAATGGCCTACTCCCTGTTCCTATGGGCCTATGTTTGCATGCAGCTGAAAAAAGCTGTCAACGTCAGAAACTGTAGATGGTTCACCTGAATTTTTTGAAGACTGGAGTGCACCATTGGTGCCGTGTCTTCACCTGCCTAGGGCCTAAGCTCTGGCATTTCCTCCCTAAGCCTCTCCCTCCTCCTTAAAACCTACCTCTAATGCCAAGCCTTGTCCTAATATCGTCTTATGTGGCTCAGTGTCGAATTTTTGGCACCCTGGGACATTTTACTTTGTTAAAGATGCTATATAAAGACAAGTTGTTGTTTTTGTTGTGTAATCCTTTACCTGATGTAGTTGAGGAGGGGTTACCTCATGAGTTATTTTATGCTGATGACAGCACTCTCAAAGCACACATAAAGGAAGAGCTCAAACTTAGCAGTACTAAAAGAGTCAGACTCATGAAAACCAAGTTATGCACCAACAAGCCTTTTGAAGTAGTATAGACTAATTAGCTTAACGTTGGTGGTAGGAAAGATAATGGAATCCTTAATCAAAGATGTAATCGAAAAACTTCTAGAAACTGAAAATACAATAAAGAGCAGTCAGCACAGATTCCAAAAGGTCAAGTCATGCTTGACCAACCTTATTGAATTCTTTGAAGAAGTAACAGGAAGGGTAGATAAGGGTATTGCAGTAGACGTAATATATTTGCATTTCCAAAAAGCCTTCGATAAAGTACCGCATAGCAGACTCATAACTAAGGTCAGAACGTGTGGAATCAGGGGCAAGTGGAAGAATGGATAGCAAACTGGCTACAAAACAGAAAACAGAGAGTAGGAGTTAAAGGTAGTTACTCTGATTTTCAAATGGTATGAAGTGATGTTCCACAAGAATCGGTGCTGGGACCACTGTTGTTCACCATTTACATCACAACTTGGACTCGGGAATCAAAAGTACAATTTCAAAAATTTGAGAATGACACCAAATTGGGCAGGGTATAGTTAATACAGAGGAGGACTGTGACAAAATACAGGAAGACATTAATAAACTTGCAGAATGGGCGTGTAATTGGCAAATAAACTTCAATATAGATAAGTGTGAGGTAATACATTTTGGTAGGAAGATTAAGGAGGCCACATATTCCTTGGAAAATAAGTGTCTAAATGGGGTAGAGGAACAGAGGGATCTGGGGGTATAGATACACAGATCATAAAAAGTAGCGACGCAGGTTAATAAGGCCATAAAAAAAGCAGACAAACCACTGGGGTTCATTTCTAGAGGGACCGAATTGCAAAGCAGAGAAGTTATGTTAAACTTGTACAGAACCTTGGTTAGATCACACAGAGCACTGTGAACAGTTCCGGTCTCCATATTATAAAAGGGATATAGAGGCACTGGAGAAGATGCAAAACAGATTTACTTGAATGATGATACCAGACATCAGACAGAGGTTATACCTGTCAGGAAAGACTGAACAGGCTAGGTCTCTTTACTCTAGAAAAAAGACTGAGGGGTGACTTGATTGAGGTCTTCAAGATTATGAAAGGGTTTGATGGGGTAGATGTGGAGAAGACGTTTCCACTTGCGGGGGAGACCAGAACTAGGGGCCATAAATATAAGACAGTCACTAATAAATCCAATAGGGAATTCAGGAGAAACTTCTTTACCCAGAGAGTGGTTAGAATATGGAACTCGCTACCACAGGAATTAGTTGAGGCGAATAGCATAGATGCATTCAAGGGGAAGCTAGATAAGCACGAGGGAGAAAGGAATAGAAGGGTATATTGATGGGGTTATATGTGAGAGGAGGCTCGTGTGGAGCATAAACACTGGCATGGACCTGTTGGGCCGAATGGCCTGCTTCTGTGCTGTAAATACTTTGTAAAACTTTGTAATGTTCCACCGATAGTTATTAATAGAACACAGTTGAACATGTTCAAGCAGTTTTGGTACTGCACAGCCTCATCTTCAATAATGGCACAATCAGCCAAGAGGTTGCCAGCTGCCTCATGAAAGTGAATGCACTCTTTGGGCATCACAGAAAGTAGATGTTTGATCAGCATGGAATAAAGATGCAGACCCAGCTCAAAATCTAACAAGGAGCCTCATCTCCACTCTATTCTATGGCTGTAAGTCTTAGACCTGCTACAAAAAGCATATTGAAGAACTCAACAAGTTCATCATGTGGCAGGATATAGAACTCAACACTATAGTTCAGTAATGCTGGTTAAGTGCACAGATATGCTGGCGAGAATGGATAAGAATCAGCTCCCAAAACAAAATCTTTTCAAGGCAGGCAGCACAAATGATTAAGGACATCTTCAAATAAAATATAACTATGACATTCTAGAAGACCGAGAATGCGTGAAATTCCAAAATTTGTAAAGAAGTAGCATACTTTGAAAGAACAAAGACTGACAATTGTGCAACAGAAAAGAGGTGATAAAAAAGAAAAATGAGAAGTCGCACAACACCAGGTTATAGTCCAACAGTTTTATTTGAAATTACGAGCTTTCGGAGCTCTGCTCCTTCGTCAGGTACAGTGAGAGAATACAAATCGGTTACAAAGTATATATAGACAGAGAACAATGTGTCTGCAGAGATACAATCCGTCAGGGAGGCATTACATCAAAGACACAGCAGAGTACAGCTAAGACAATGAGGTGGGGCCACAGGGGGTCCAACGTGTCAAATGCTGCAGTCTGCAGTTAAGCTTTTTACTTTTTTAAAAAAACTGGAAATCACATCTGTGAACCAGACAATGACGTCGAGTCACGTCCTGTAGCGTGACATGAAACCGAGATCCCGGTTGAGGCCGTCCTCATGGGTGCGGAACTTGGCTATCAGTTTCTGCTCGATGATTTTGCGTTGTCGTGTGTCTCGAAGGCCGCCTTGGAGAACGCTAACCCGCAGATCCGAGGCTGAATGTCCTTGACTGCTGAAGTGTTCTCCGACTGGGAGGTAACAATCCTGCCTGGCGATTGTTGCGCAGTGTCCGTTCATACGTTGTCTCAGTGTCTGCATGGTCTCACCGATGTACCATGACAACGTATGAACGGACACCGCGCAACAATCGCCAGGCAGGATTGTTACCTCCCAGTCGGGGAACACTTCAGCAGTCAAGGACATTTAGCCTCAGATCTGCGGGTTAGCGTTCTCCAAGGCGGCCTTCGAGACACACGACAACGCAAAATCATCGAGCAGAAACTGATAGCCAAGTTCCGCACTCATGAGGACGACCTCAACCGGGATCTCGGTTTCATGTCACACTACAGGACGTGACTCGACGTCATTGTCTGGTTCACAGATGTGATTTCCAGTTTTAAAAAAAAAGTAAAAAGCTTAACTGCAGACTGCAGCATTTGACACGTTGGACCCCCTGTGGCCCCACCTCATTGTCTTAGCTGTACTCTGCTGTGTCTTTAATGTAATGCCTCCCTGACGGATTGTATCTCTGCAGACACATTGTTCTCTGTCTATATATACTTTGTAACCGATTTGTATTCCCTCACTGTACCTGACGAAGGAGCAGAGCTCCGAAAGCTCGTAATTTCAAATAAAACTGTTGGACTATAACCTGGTGTTGTGCGACTTCTCATTTTTGTCCACCCCAGTCCAACACCGGCATCTCCGCATCATAAAAAAGAAAGGAAGACTTCCATTTATACAGCACCTTACACGACCTCAGGACATCCGAAAGCACTTTACAGCCAACGAAGTACTTTTGAAGTGTAGTCATTTCAATTGTAATGTAGGAAATGTGGCAGCAAATAGAAATGAGATAATAACCAGACAAAAATTACAGACATATCCGAGAGCTACCATATCTACCTATGAAAAGACAGGAAGTGTCTACCACCAAAGCATTCCGATCACTAGCCTTTCATGCATAAACAGGAGCCAACAGCTAGAGTTTTAAGTGCAAGAAACTCATAGGCTCAAATGGTTCCGATCCGAAAGAGGATTTCATCGGCAACTGAAAATTTATTTTTCAAGCACTTTTTATAAATCCAGATGTTGCAAGATGGTTCCAATTTTCACTTCCACCAAAGATGAGTGATTAGCACCAACAGCAGCAACATGAACTTTCAAGTAGCTCAGGGAAAGTACTCTTGCTCCAGCACCATCCACAACTACGGCAACATTTTCAAAATAACTTTCATACGCCTATACATAGAACTATTAACAAAACCACATTGAAAAAAGACTGAAGAACAGTAATACTCTTCTGATGTATATAGAAAAGTCGATCTCTACAAGAGTATGAGGAATACCACTACAAATAGAAAGTAAAAGCGCTATGGTTAGAATGAGAACTGTTGAACAAATGGAGCTGTGTGCCCAATAATTCTGTAGGATAAGGGCATCTCTGCCAGGCAGTTAGATTGCTTGTTGAAACAACTTGGAGAATTGCTCCCATGCCCTAATCTCCCTTTGGCAAACTGTGAACTATTGGTAAGGTTCCCCTTCCAGATAATAAGGAATTTGGGAAATTATCCATGTGTCAATTCTCCTCACCCTTTCCTTATATACTGACATCTAATTGGCTTATTATACGAACATATGAAAAATTACAGACAGGAAAAGAAACCAATGGTCTATCCAGCCTCTCCCATACATCACAATACAGAAACTTCCCCACCCACCCGGTATTTCCTGGAAGAGGCAAAAAAAGTTAAAAACCCAGACCAATTGGGCCGGGGGGGGGGGGTGAAACTCTGACCCCCTTAAGGGATCGAAAACTAGTCCAGGAAACCACTCTGGCCACGAATAACATTACCAGGCAATGTTTCCTTTAAGCTGTGCAGTGCTCCAGGGAACCCGCGCAGCCGGCTTTTCAATGTAAAAGCCGCGCTTGCGTGGTATTTTGAATGGCCCGGGCAGCCCCTTAAAAGGGATGCAGTGGGCCAAACAAAACTACAGGGAACATTGTTACCAGGTACCAACTCCTGCATGAGGATAATATTGCCCCAGCCAGAAACAGGTCCAACTGTCACTTGAAAAAATTAAACGAATCAGCGTCCACCGCACGAGCCAGCAACCTATTCTCTGGGAAAAGAACCTCCTAACATCTAATCTAGTTCTGCCCTTTCATAACTTGGGGATATGACCCCTAGTCCTCCCTAACCTATTTAATTAAAATAATTTGTCTGCACAAACACAATCTAATCCCTTCATCATCTTATAAACCTTGATCAAATCACCCCTAAGTCTACGTTCAGAGGTCCAGCTCTTTGAGCCTATCTAGTAACTATCTGAGTGTCAGCTGCATCTCAGTGGGTAGCACTCTCACCTCCGAGTCAGAAGGTTGTGGGTTCAAGTTCCACTCCAGAGACTTGAACACAAGAATCTAGGCTGACACTCCAGTGCAGTACTGAGGGAGTGCTGCACTGTCGGAGGTGCCGTCTTTCGGATGAGACATTAAACTGAGGCCCCGTCTGCTCTCTCAGGTGGACGTAAAAGATCCCATGGCATTATTTCGAAGAAGAGCAGGTGAGTTATCCCTGGTGTCCTGGCCAATATTTAACCCTCAATCAACATCACAAAAAAAAAAATTATCTGCTCATTATCACATTGCTGTTTGTGGGAGCTTACTGTGCGCAAATTTGCTGCCGCGTTTCCTACGTTACAACAGTAACTACACTTCAAAAAGTACTTCATTGGCTATAAAGCGCTTTGGGACGTCCGGTGGTCATGAAAGACACTATTATAAATGCAAGTCTTTCTTTTTTCTTTAAAATGCTGGGAATTAATTTTGTGGCCCTCCTCTAAACCTTTTCCAAAGTATCAATATCCCCCACCATTAGGGTAGCCAACTCTAGTTGGAGGCATTCCTCGATGGTCTGACCACGTGACGTCTACAAATGTTATTGCATTTACCTTATAAAGGTTGGGTCCCCTGTAGTTGAGTATTTTTGCTCATCGTTTTGCGCCAGCAGCTATTGTGCGAGAAGTTCATCAAACCAGGATGTCGTCCATGAGCAGATGAAGAGGGGAATCCGAGGGCAGGGGAGAGGGAAAACCAAAAGGGATTTATAAAGGAGAAATCAGAGGTGGCAGGAACTTTTGATTCACCAATAACTAATGGTAACTCACTGAAATTGCACTGATAACTAAGTAATACTGGTAACACTCCGATTCCCCTCATAACCAACTCACTGATACTCTATATGTAACTGGTACTAGTAGGTGTAATCCCAAATATCCCAGCTGTAACTCGTAGTAAACCTACCCGCAGATATGTACCCTGAAACCATTACCAGAAAACGCCTGCACTGCACAAGGTGGTTAATGCCACTATCAATAGGCTCGATTTCTCTCCCTATCTCCTTGGACTATGGTTGTGTGTGAAGGTGACAACTCTGAACTGGTAACCTCAGTAAGAGCTGATCTGCACTTGGACTTCACGCGAAAAAAAAGGGGGGAATAGACTGACCTGAACCAAACCAAGAGATTGCACGAAGGGCAGTGGGCTCAGCTAACAGGGCATGTCGTTCTAAAGTCATCTCAGCACCAACATTTCTATACCACTCCCCAGGCTCAGTCTCAATAAAAGAGAGTATTCATAGAATTATTGAAATTACAGCACAGAAGGAGGCCATTCAGCCCCCGGTTTTGGCACTCTCTCCTCCAATCCCATTCCCCCATCCGCCCCAGATCCTTTTATATTCCTCCTTTTGAATAGTTATCCCCTTCCCTTTTAAATTAAGTTTTAGTCTCTACCTCAATAGTCACATGTGGTCTAATAACCTTCAGTTCAAGAACCTTCCTCCTCCCTTCTGCCTTAGTTCTTCCAGTGAGAATCCTTGGTGTGTTACCTTGTTCCCCATTTGCCCACCAATGGCAAAAGTCTCTCACTACTTACCCACAGTAAGGTCCCCAGCTTCCACTCACCCCTTTACTGCTACTCGCAATCACCACGTTGCTGCTACTCCCAGCTCTGTAGGAAATGATGTTTCCCATGTCTAAACCCACCTCGCTTGAGCCCCAAACCCCCAACCCACAGTCCCTTTCTCTTCTCCAGCCTCCCATCCACTGATCTCCATCGTTTCACGAGCCTCCATTCCCCAGTCTCCATCTCTCCCCAAGCCCCCAGTCGCCTTGAGCCCCCATTCCCCAGTCTCCATCACTCCCCAAGCCCCCAGTCGCCTTGAGCCCCCATTCCCCAGTCTCCATCACTCCCCAAGCCCCCAGTCGCCTTGAGCCCCCATTCCCCAGTCTCCATCTCTCCCCAAGCCCCCAGTCGCCTTGAGCCCCCATTCCCCAGTCTCCATCACTCCCCAAGACCGGAGTCTCCTCAAGCCCTCCCCGGGCCTCCAATCCCCTGACTCCATCTCTCCCCGGGCCCCCATTCCTCCATCTTCATTTCTCCCCGGGTCCCCATTCCCCATCTCTCTCTCCCCACCCCCCCGGACATCCATTCCCCATCTCTCTCCCCACCGGGTCTCCATTCCCCATCTCTCTCCCCACCGGGTCTCCTTTCCCCATCTCTCTCCCCCCCCCAACCCTCCCGGGCCTCCTTTCCCCATCTCTCTCCCCACCGGGCCTCCTTTCCCCATCTCTCTCCCCCCCCCCAACCCTCCCGGGCCTCCTTTCCCCATCTCTCTCCCCACCGGGCCTCCTTTCCCCATCTCTCTCCCCCCCCCCCAACCCTCCCGGGCCTCCTTTCCCCATCTCTCTCCCCACCAGGGTCTCCGTTCCCCATCTCTCTCCCCCCCAACCCTCCCGGGCCTCCTTTCCCCATCTCTCCCCCCGGGCCTCCTTTCCCCATCTCTCTCCCCCCGGGCCCCCTTTCCCCATCTCTCTCCCCAAGCCCCCATTCTCCA
The DNA here is from genome assembly GCA_030390025.1 of Squalus acanthias. Taxonomy (NCBI): domain Eukaryota; kingdom Metazoa; phylum Chordata; class Chondrichthyes; order Squaliformes; family Squalidae; genus Squalus; species Squalus acanthias. The sequence goes on along the minus strand of CM059444.1, from coordinate 5,060,056 downwards.
ATGCTGCTGGGCCAATGATTAATTTTTCGCCTTTGTATTCATACCACACCATGAAGCGCCTTTTCCATCCTCAGTTATCGGCTGGATGGTAATGTCTTTAAGGCGATATTTATCGGGTTTTCACCCCTCTCCAGTCTGCCTGAGCCCCAAGGGCATGAAGTTGCACTTTTCTTCAGGGTTTCGAGCAGCAGTGCCCAGGAGAGCAATATTCAATTCCAGAAGGCTCCCGACAATCCGGGAGAGTTGGCAATCTTAGATGCCATAAATTTACATATTCTTCTTTGGATTAGTATTAAGTTCCAAACCTTGTTCATCTGGTCCCCAATATGATTTACATCCCCTACCTGTCATATCAAACACCAGCTTTACAGCAAAATAAATAGGGATGAAATATAAATAATTCTGTTTCAGCGCCGACTGTGTGCAATGGCACTTAAGTCACGATGACAGTTGAAATTTAAATCTAAACAATTGAGATTCAAAGTGCAACCGATCAATCGAGTGTAAACACTCCCCTTACGCTAGTAGCTTGTACTAGATCCTCAGTTTTACAAATTCAAAAGAAATTTGCTCTTTTTCTAAATAGGAAAAAATTCTGTACCCCTATTTAATGTGCAAAACCAACATTAAAGAGATTTTACAGTTGAAATATACAGAGATAAATCTAAGAAAGTAGCCTTGACGTGACAAAAGATATATAGATATATTGTACTTCCTGGACTCCTCAATTCGAATGAGAAGACAATTTTCTGTCTGCTTCACTTTGTGAGTCAAAAGATCACCTGTTTCGATCTCGTCAGTAGAGAGTGCTGGGCTCTCTATCTCTTCCCAACAAGGTTGAGTGGAGACTCGCTTGAGGTGTATAAAATTGAGGGGCCTAGATAGAGTGGATGGGAAGGACCTATTTCCTTTAGCAGAGAGGTCAATAAGCAGGGGGCATAGATTTAGTGATTGGTAGAAGGATGAGATACCTCAGCCACACCCTCTGCCTCCACCAATAGTTCGGTATTTTGGTCCCAAATTGGCCCCACCACTCCTCTCACAACCCTTTTACTGTCAATATGCCTATCGAAGACCTTTGGATTCCCTTTTATATTAGCCACCAATCTATTCTCGTACTGTCTCTTTGCCCCTCTTATTTCCTTTTTCACTTCTCCTCTATACTATTATATTCAGCCTGATTCTCCCTTGTATTATTAATATGGCATCTGTCATACGCCCCCTTTTACTACTTCATCCTACTCTCCAACTCCTTCGTCATCCGGGGAGCTCTGACTTTGGTTGCCCTCCCTTTTCCCCTGTAGGAATGGACCTAGACTATACCCGAACCATATCCTCTTTAAAGGCCGCCCGCCCATTGCTTCATTACATTTCTGCCTGCCAGTATTTGACTCCAACTTAACCGGGCCAGATCCCTCCCCAGTTCGTTGAAATTAGCTCTCCTCATGTCACTCTTAATATCCTTGTTCTGTATCGCGTACGCAAATATCCCACCAAGTTTATCACTGAGATATCTTGTCTGCTTTCCTCCCCCTGCCTCTGCCTCAAGTGACTTACCATCCTTGGTGATTTCAACCTCCACCTCAACTCTTCATATTCTCTCTCCCAAGTTCACTGCCCTGCTTGCCTCCTCAAATCTCTCCCTCCATATAAACTCTCCTACCCATATATACCCACCCCCGGATCTTGTCATCTCGTGGCGTCGCTACCCGCACCGTAACTACCACTGATAAGGCACTCTCTGATCATTTCCTTATATCGCTCTCTACCCATATTCCCCGTCCCCCTCCCAACCCCACTTCTTTCTGTGTCCGCCCCTGGAAAAAACTCTTTCAAGTCCCTTACCACTGCATTTTCAAAATCCCAACTATTTAGCCTTTGGCCTACAATTCTTCATGACATTTCTGCAGCTACTGATTTGCTAAATTACACCCTATCCACCACCTTTGATGCCCTTGCCCCCATTAAAGCCATTACACTCTCTCACCCTAGTCATTCCCTCTTAGTTCTCCGCTCCCTTTAGTCCAAGGGATGCAGATGTGAATGTTTTTGACAGACAACTGGTTTAACAATCCATCACCAGATATGGCTGGATCACATAAAGCATTATTGGGTGCTGCTCTCCATCGCTAAAACTGCCCACTATTCTAAGATCATCCAGGAAGGCATAGATATCATCATGCTGCCCTTCACCACCACTAACCATCTTCTCAAACCACCCTACACTGCCTCCTCTTCCCTCGCCTCAAACAATAAATCCAAGGAGCTCATGGACTTTTTTGTTACAAAGATCAAGAACATCCGTTGAGCTGCCTCTTCCACTTCCCTCCCCTCCCCTAGCCCACTAGGCCGAACTTCCTGAGGTTTCCCCCCCACCCCCCACCCGAAACCTAAATTTGCATATTTCTCTAGTTTCTCTCCTATCTCCTCCATGCCTTCTCAAAGCTCACCTTGTCGATGAGACCCACCCCCGCTCTCTCGACCCGAATCCCACTAAACTGACCAACTACCCTTCCTGTCTCCCATGTTAGCTGATATTGTTAACGGTTCTTTCCCCCCAGGTAATGTCCCCCACTCCTTCAAATCTGCTGTCAACACCCCTCTCCTTAAAAAAAAACAACCTTTGACCCCTCTGACCTTGCAAACTATCACCCCATCGCCAACCTCCCTTGTCTCTCCAAAGTCCTTGAATGTGTTGTCACCTCACAAATCCATGCCCAGCTTTCCCAGTACTTCTTGTTTGAATCCCTCCAATCAGGTTTCTGCACCCGCCACAGTACTGAAACAGCTCTCACCAAAGTCACAAATGGCATCCTGCTTGACTGTGACAAAGGTAAACTATCCCCCCTCGTCCTTCTCAACCTGTCTGCTGCCTTTGACATGGCTGACCACACAATTCTGCTCCGCTGCCTCCCAGCTGGGTGGGACTGCACTCGCCTGGTTTCATTCTTATCTATCTAATTGTAGCCAGAGAATCACCTGCGATGGCTTCTCTTCCTGCTCTCGCAACATTACCTCTGGTGTCCCCCAAGGATCTATCCTTGGCCCCCTTCTATTTCTCATCTGCGTGCTACCCCTCGGTGACATAATCCAACGACAAAGCATCAGGTTCCACATGTACGCTGATGATAGCCAGCTCTACCTCACCTCCACCTCTCTCGACTCCACCACTGTCTCTAAAATGTCACCATTGACCAGAAACTTAACTGGACCAGCCACATAAATACTGTGGCAACAAGAGCAGGTCAGAGGCTGAGTATTCTGCGGCGAGTGTCTCACCTCCTGACTCCCCAAAGCCTTTCCACCATCTACAAGGCAGAAGTAAGGAGTGTGATGGAATATTCTCCATTTGCCTGGATGAGTGCAGCTCCAACAACACTCAAGAAGCTCGACACCATCCAGGACAAAGCAGCCCGCTTGATTGGCACCCCATCCACCACCTTAAACATTCACTCCCTCCACCACCGGCGTACCGTGGCTGCAATGTGTACCATCTACAAGATGCCCTGCAGCAACTCGCCAAGGCTTCATCGGCAGCACCTCCCAAACCCGCGACCTCTTCCACTTAGAAGGACAAGGGCAGCAGGTGCATGGGAACACCACCACCTCCAAGTTCTCCTCCAAGTCACACACCATCCTGACTTAGAAGTATATCGCTGATCCTTCATCGTTGTTGGGTCAAAATCCTGGAACTCCCTCCTTAACAGCACTGTGGGAGTACCTTCACTACATGGACTGCAGCGGTTCAAGGCGGCAGCTCACCACCACCTTCTCAAGGGCAATTCGGGATGGGCAATAAATGCTTTGCCAGCGACGTCCACATCCCAAAAACGAATTAAAAAAAAGACTGTTTGTCCAACAACCAGTACTGGATGAGCAGAAAGCCCGCGCACCTTCGGAGAAATGTTGCTTGGGACGTTTTACTCCGGTAAAGGCGCTATATAAATTCAAGTTGTTATTGTTGTTGTTTTTATTCTAGGTTGCTCCTTGTCCTTCTCCATAACTAATCTAAACCTTACGATACTATGATCACTATTCCCGAGATGCTCTCCAACTGTGACATTCTCCACTTGACCCATTTCATTCCCCATGACTAGATCTAGCAATGCTTCCTTCCTATGATATATATTTAGTGACACCCAAAGCTGATTTGAATAGACTACACTGGGGCAGGCATTGGTTATAAAGTGAAGCTCAAATAGTTTCTAACCATCCTCTGATCCTCGAGATGAGATTACTGCCTTGAAATCACTTCTGTATATCATGTTTTTTTTCTGCTTTGAGGATGTGGATGGAATAGCTTTACTCTTTTTTTCCCCCTAAAGATACGTGTCATGACAAACTGTGACTACAATGCTTAGGAGCTACTGCATGAATATAGATATGTTTTCACATTGTTTTTACTACAGAATGAAGACAGAACAGCTACTTTAAGAAATATGGTGAAACAACAAGAGGAGATCAGAAATAACAACAGAAAACGCTGGAAAAACTCAGCAGGCCAGGCAGCATCCGTGGAGAGAGAGAAACAGAGTTAACGTTTCAGGTCGAAGACCTTTCGTCAGAACTGGAAAAAAGCAGGAAATGAATAGGAGGGGATGAAAGAACAAAAGGGAAGGTCAGTGATAGGATAGAAAGCAGGAGAGATTAAGAGACTTTGAGAGACATTAAGAGATATTCAAGGCAAGAGGAGGTGGAAATGGGACAGGTTGAGGAACAAAGGATGGCTCTAAATGAAGTGTGAATTGCGCTGGCAGAATGAAAGACAGGAGATCAGAAATGGTTTGAAGTGTATGCTTGCAGATATTATCTTTGATTACAATGATGCGGAGATGCCGGTGTTGGACTGGGGTGGACAAAAGTGAGAAGTCGCACAACACCAGGTTATAGTCCAACAGTTTTATTTGAAATCACAAGCTTTCGGAGCTGCTGCCCCTTCGTCAGGTGAAGTAAAGGAATACGAATCGACAAAGCTTTGTCGATTCGTATTCCTTTACTTCACCTGACGAAAGGGCAGCAGCTCCGAAAGCTTGTGATTTCAAATAAAACTGTTGGACTATAACCTGGTGTTGTGCGACTTCTCACTTTTGATTACAATGACACTCTTGAGTGAAGTCAGGGCAAGGGGGGGGGGGAGGAAAGAGCGATATGGGGGAGAGCGAGAGATGGGTCTTGTTCGTGACAAAAAATCTACTTGTGCATCTGCAGTATAATCCTGCTGAATTTCTGCAATTCAGGGCAAGAGTGGGACCAGAGAACATAAATTTAAATTAATAAGTAAATTTGAAACAAAGATATTCGGGAGTTCTTCTTTAATCAGTGTTAAATATTTAAAATCTGCCAGGCAAGTTAACAGAAACACAAGCGGTGGAGTGGCCTTACCTCGCCCGTGACTTTTTCCTTTGTTCTTCGATTGTTATTGTTGGAGGAGGGGTTCTTATTTATAATTTACTCCTCAGTCAATAAGGTTCTTAAACACTGAAAATCAGGTGTCATACTTTTATTAAGTATACAGCACATGCAATAGTACTTAAACATAAATTTAAAAAATAGTACTTACAACCAGACCTAATGATGGTTAGTTGGGGATTCGAACGTGTTACAGTTCTGAGCTCATTATCTTAGGCCTTTACGAATCCAAATACTCATTACACCAGCCAATTTTAATACATTTCTCTTACTCCCTCTACGTGACAATCCATACAATTCTGCATTAATTAATTATATAAAAGTTAAAATACAACTCCATATATGGAGAATTTAATTGACATCTCTCATCAATAACTTTAGTTTTCCTTACATAACAATCTCTTTTTACCGTGGACCAGTACAACTCCCTTACTTTGTGTTATTATCGATAGTTTCACTCGTTACATATAATTGCTATTCTACCAAGTGAACCTTTTAATTATAGGTCTGTCATAGATTTAGTACCCTTCCACACCAGCCAATCTGCTGCTTCTACAGAAACCCTAATTCAAAAGGATGATGTATACCTAGATGTTTTCCTTTGCAGAACTCACTGTTTGCAAATGACTCAATGGCAGTCTATAATTAAACCTCTTATTACTGCATCCTGAAACTGACCATTGCTGCAGGATCAGCCCTGACCCAATAGCCCAGTGGTACTTTAAATTGACTTAAACTTCACTGTTTACCAGGCAATGGCTAAACATTAACATTACTACAATACAAAGAGAAATAAATAGTAGTATAACATTAGTAGACTTCAGGATAGTCTGATTGACCCTTCCCTTACACTATTAAAAAGAAAGAAAGAACTTAGACTGCAGCTAAGCATTAGGTGAGCTCAGCATGAAGTGTTACATGAAACAGCATTGGGGAAAATTACCTGACCAAAATTGTAACGCAATTGGTGCAACTTTCATTAAGGGACAGCTTCCCCGCTTCCCCCCGCCCCCCCCATAGGATAACAGCAATTCTTATTTACACCTGAAGGTTGAACAAATGAGGCAAAGTTGATTCTATTCATAAAGACTTAAAAGGATAATTTAACATTTACAAAAAGTACTTGCATTAGTTGCAGCTTTAGCTTAACAGGTAATAGCCAACTTAAGCCACTTAATTTGCATTAAACATCTATTATGTTAATTTAGCACAATTCCTCATTATGAACTGACAGTTTCATCTTCTAATCAGCAGTGCATACCTCACCTACATGCTGTCCACACAAGTGAGAAACCTTTGAAAATAATGGAGGAGAGACTGGATTTTTGCTAAAATTTCACTGTAGAAAGAGTACCCATTTTAAAACATTGATAAACCATACATATACAGTAATTAGTTTATATAGATTCATATGAAGGCATTAGGCCTCGAAGAGTTATTAATGAGATTATAAAAAATTATTCCTTTGGCGCGACCTATAATTGTAATACTATGCAAGAGTAACAGAATTAAAAAAACTAGCCAAAGATGCAACATACTTGAGTACCAAAAACACAGCACCAGAATGATTAAATGAAAGTCTGCATCAATAACTGTGGACAGCAAGTTCCCAATCTCAGCACACTCTTGGTAACTTTGTGGTTGACTAAGTGCTTTCTACAGGGAGAAGGATAAAAATAGTAAATTAGCACCAGTCACTCCAGCCACTCAGTGCACCTTCTGACAGCCAGTTGGAGCAGTAATCCTCCAGCAGCAGATCACATGCCTGCACTTTCTACCAAAGAATGATGTGCTGCATGGAAGGTAAGAGGGGAGAGGAGAGGGGGAGTTATTGAAGAGAGAGAAAGTAAGTGAATGATTAGGAATCTAAAGATTGGACAAATTAACTCAGAATACAGAATCACACAGTAAAGTTGTAGACATTGGTGAGCACAACATGGATTGCACTGTGTGTTGAAAACAGTCATCTGATCTTTGTAACCTTTCAACGCTAATTATTTCATTTATTTATGTCAATAATGCTACCCCACATTAATAAATGATATTTGCAATAGGACAGTCAACAGGATATAGATTTCCGGTGGCTTTCTTGATACTGTCAATTATTTTCGTAACATTGCCATGTAAATGAACATTACTCATTTTCTTTTTCAAGCATTATTTGTAGCTATACTACGTAATTTATATACTAGTTTGCTGCCTAATCAAAATGTGTAATGTGGTCCACCTTCAGGTCATAGGTCACACCGCCTCGAGTCACCAGTTCAACACACCTACCACAACATTATTTGCATTCAAGTTATACATTATTTTAATAGCTATCTAGATGCATTTTATAATCTACTGACTGCTTTAAAAAAATATATTTTAATGGGGAAATAAAGTATGAGGCAGTACTTGTTTTGTTCAAAGTAGTTCCTCATTTTATTATACTGCAAAAGAAACACCACTAAATTGGTAAAAACACACCAAGAACAGAAAGTAAAAGGTAAGAAATAATTTACTGTATTATTAAGACACTCTTGCTCCAAGATGGTAGCATATGCAAGGTTGAGAATGTTAATAAAACACTGATGTTTTCATTTTTGTTGTTTCTGATGTTATGAGAATCCCTCAATAGTTACAGTCTTGTAATACACTCCAGACTATGCATTATCTAACACAATATTTTCAATGTACCTTACTGCTTTGTAACATAGTGAAATAAATCCTGAGGTTGCTTCTGCTGAAACCACATGGTACATATGGGAGCCTAATAAATCCTTACATTTTTACATACATTACAAATAGCACAGCTTGAACAATTTTACACGATTGCGGTACTATTAATTAGCCACTTGAGCTTTGTTCTTGCAGTTCAGGATATCACCTCAGATCTCTTTGATGCTACAAATTAACTCGCAATACTCTACTGGCTTCTGCCTCTAGATTTTAGGTAGGCTTTATATCGTCAAGAATTTATAAAAGTATTGACATGGAAAGGAGGTACTGGAGATGAACATAGAATATTAATATTAAAATAATATAACTGAAGGTGAAGGGAAAATAGTAGATTACTTCATGATTATTTTCTCAAACTATTCACTAGAGAAGAAAATATTGACTCGTTATATAATTATCATAGTACAACAAATATCAAGATTTTGAAATCAATGTGGAGGTGGTACTTGATATGTTCAAGGGGCTGAAAACACAAATTTCTCAGGCTAGATGTGATATCTTAGGTTACTCAGGTAGAGAGAGAGGCAGTTATGAAAGATTCACTGAGTACGGGAGAGGTTCTGCAATATTAAAAGCAAGCAAATGTTGTACTTACATTTACAAAAAAAGAAACACAAATCTGACTCAAATACTTACACACAATTAGCCTTCCATCAAGAGCAGGAAAATAATGAAAAATAAGTTAAGTAGTAAGTTAGGGGAGTATCTATAGAGCACTTGCTTAATAAGAAACTGCCAGTGTGTATTTAGAAGAGAAAGATGCTAATACACAAATCTTCTCAACTCCTTTGAGGATGTTACAAATGAAGTATATAGGGCAAGTCTTTGATACTGTTTGTTTGGACTTTCTGAAAGCTTTTGATGGGATCCCACATGAAATAAAAATACATAAACTAATAACCATGGTAATTCAAGGCAAAACTTGGGACAGGATAAATTATATTAAAAAAATGAAACAGAGGAGCACTAGAGAGAGGTGGAGAGCATGGCTGTACAATGGAATATTGCAGTGATCAGTACTTGGACCTCTGCTGTTTCTCATCTGCATAACTATTTGCATTTATATAGCGTCTTTAACAAAGAAAACTGTCCCATAAACGATCTCGGTGCAGAAATCAATTGTAAGTTTATTAAATTTATAAACAAAACTCGCGAGAGCAGCATAGAGAGAGGATGCAATTAATATTCAGTAAGGCAACTGGGGCCAAAAAGCAAATGAAAATTAAATCTGACAAAACAAAATATTATATTGGGCAAAACATGAGCAACGTGAATATACAATATAAGGTACAGAATTAGCACAGGGAGACTGAAAAAGAAACTTAGAAGCGGCAGAAGACTCTTCAATTTCAATACTGAGAAAATGTGGAGAAACTAAAAATGTAAACAGAATGTTGGGATACATAACAGTTACATGTCTAAAGAAGTTATACAGAAGCTTTATAATACACTCATCAAACAACACCTGGAATACTGTGTACAATTTGGTTCATCACACTTCTAAAGAGACACACTTACATTAGAGAGTCCATAGAAGAACAAAAAGAACTATTCAAAGTATAAAGGGGATGGGCTCGGGGGAAAGATGAACAGAAGTTTAAACCGCACCATCAATAGACCAGACATTTAAAAAAGGGGGCTTTCATTGATGTATCGCTATATTACAATAAAAAATCTCGTGTATGCTGCACACTACCAAACCTTACTTCCTGTGTCATCATTTCGAGTCACATTTTAATGTCAACATTTAAGATTGCAAATCACTGCGTATAATCACTATTTAAAATAGGAAAATGCTATCTAAAGATGTAAACATTTTATATCTAAATGCATCACCATCATGGCTTGTTGGTGAACCAACTGAATCACTCAAAATGTTTTTTTTTAATATTTACACTGGACATCATTTGCTCCATCACTGATATTTCTACTGTCCAAAATAAGAATTTAAACAAAATAAAAAAGACAATTACATATTTCACAATAACATGATTAAACTTACCCATTATATTGTCTTTTGGGCCGTATTTTCCGATCAGAGGCTTCCTGTGTGCGGAGGCCTCCAATCTGGAAAAAATCTACGGACTTACCCGAGGGCTCCCGAGGTGCGTATACTTCTGCTCCTGGGCCTCTCCAGCTCGAAATGCGCAGGGTCCACGTATCCGAGGCGCATGCGGTTCGCAAGTGTCCCTGGGATCATACGGGCCATGGGGAGCCAATAGGAGAAGGGAATCTCCCTTCATACACTTGACAGATAGACCTGTCAAATATATGAATGGAGATCACCCCAAAAACACTGTAAACATTAAATAAATTTTTTAAAAATCACATTTTTAAAATGAGTTGAAATTACAATAAATTAAACAAAAACAGCGCATACACACCCGTAGGGATCGGAATATACGGCCCTTTGTGTCTTTTATTACTTTCCTTAAAGTTTTTATTTCAAGGTCTCAGCCTCTCTAAAGCCTGGGCTTTAACTGGACATTTTTACCTCAAAAGTTAGAAAGTGCTTTCAACCACATTTGTGCATTCTGAACATGGGCTACATGCAATCTGTGCAGCAACAAGAGTTGAAGTGTAAAGCGGGTGGTGACCCCTCATCCTGAGGGGATTGGAGTTTTATTTGGTTTTTTCCACAAGATTTTAAAAGAAATTGGAGATTTATTTCTCAAAACTGCATTGATTGCATTTATTAAGAATGTTGCTTCCTGTTATGAACTGCTCAAATATACAATACCTGCAAGAGGTAGTACTTAAGAGTCTTTTGTCACTTCTAGGTTCCTTTCTCAGTCTCCCACCAGTCCCACAGCAACATGGCTGACTCTTAACTGGCCTAGCAAAGCACTCAGTTGTATCAAATTGCTACAAAGAGTAATAAAAAAAACATTTGGCTGCGACCTAGGTATTGAATTAAGACATGACAAAGGCACACCTAGCCCAATCAACTCTGCAAAGTCATCCTCACTAACATCCGAGGACTGGTTCCAAAGTTGGAAGAGCTGTCCCACAGATTCAAGCAGCAGCCTGACATAGTCAAACCCACAAAATCATACCGATAAGCCAATGTCCCAGACTCCTCCACCAGCAGAACAGACTCACCAGAGATGGGGGGCACACTGCTATATAGTCAGGTAGGAGCAGCCCTGGGAGTCCTTAACAGTAACTCCAGACACATGAAATTTCATGGCTTCAGTTCGAACACAGACAAGGAAACCTTCAGCTGATTACCATATACTACCCTCCCTCAGCCATTTAGAGGAAGCACTGAGGGTAGCAAGGGCACAAACTATACTCTGGGTGGGGGACTTCAATGCCTATCACCAAGAGTGACTCGACAGTACCACCACCGACCAAGCTGGCCAAGTCCTGAAGAAGATAGCTGCCAGATTGGGCTTGCAGCAGGTGGCGAGAGAATCAACAACTACTTGGCCTCATCCTCACCAATTTACCTGTTCCAGGTGCGTCTGTCCATGACAGCACTGGTAGTAGTGACCGCCGCAACCACCACCATGTACGTGGGATAGATAAAGAACAGATCTAGCAATTTTAGCCAATTTGATTCACTCCACGTGATATCAAGAAATGGCTGAGTACACTGGACACAGAAGGCTATATGCCCCAATGACTGCCTGACTGTAGTGTTGAAGACCTGTGCTCCAGAAATTGCCATGCCTCTAGCCAACCTGTTGCAGTGCAGCTACATGACTGGCATCTACCCAACAATGTGAAAAATTGCCCAGGTATCAAGCGGCACTTACTTGCCAATAACCTGCTCACCGATGCTCTGTTTAGATTCAGTCAGGACCACTCAGCTCCAGACCTCATTACAGCCTTGGTCCAAACATGGACACAAGAGCTGAATTCAAAAGGTTGAAGTCAATGTGGATTAGGGGGAAAATTCTCCAGTGGCTGGAGTCATACCTAGCACAAAGGAAGATGGTGGTTGGCATCCAATCATCTCAGCCCCAGGACATTGCTGCAGGAGTTCTTGAGGTCAGCATCCCAGGCCCAACTATCTTCAGTTGCTTCATCAATGACCTTCCCTTCATCACAGGGTCAGAAGTGGGTCTGTTCGCTCACAGCAGTCAGCTCCATTCGCAATTCCTCAGATAATGAAGCAGTCCATGCCTGCATACAGCAAGATCTGCACAACATCCAGGCTTGGACTGATAAGTGGCAAGTAACATTCACACCACACAAGTGCCAGCCAGTGACCATGTCCAACAAGAGAGTGTCTAACCACCTACCCTCGACATTCAGTGACATTACCATCGCCAAATCCCCCATCATTAACATCCTAGAGGTGACAATTGACCAGAAACTCATCTGGATCAGCCACATAAATGCCAAGACTATTAAAGCAGGTCAGAGGCTGAGTATTCTGCAACGAGTGGCTCACTGTCTGACTCCCCAAAGCTTTTCCACCGCCTACAACGCACAAGTCAGGAGTGTGATGGAATACTCTCCACTTGCCTGGATGGGTGAAGCTACAACAACACAAGAAGCTGGACACCATCCAGTACAAAACAGTCCGCTTAATCGGCCAGCTTAAACACCAACTCCCTACACCACCGGCGGACCGTGGTTACAGTGTGTACTATCTACAGGATGCACTGTAGCAACTCACCACGGCTTCTTCGGCAGCACCTCCACTGTGATCTCCACCACTCAGAAGGACAAGGGCAGCAGTTACATGGGAACACCATGACCTCCAAATCACATGCCATCCCAACTTGCGCATGCTGTTGAACTTAACTATAACAAACCCCCTCGGGACCGGCAGAAAAAAATCGTTACATCAGGGTGTTCACTATAGTAGGGTTTGACGATTCATTGCATCAGATAAATGAAGAAACTCATTTCAATTGAACATCATTTTATTCAGTTAGGAAAAAGATTAAAAAGAACTTGCATTTATATAGTGCCTTTCCGAAGCTCAGGAGGTCCCAAAGCGCCTTACAGCCAATGAAGTACTTCTGAAGTGTAGTCACTATTGTAATATAGGAAAATGTTTAAAAAAACTATACAGCATAGATTGCTTCCTATTATTCATGCTTTTCTCAATGCACGCTGTTTGTACCTTGTTAACCTGTCCAAGGAGATCCACGGTTCCAGGTAATGACTGTTAAGTTTTGCACAGTTGTGATTGCCTTTCTGAACTCATGCAGTGAAGATAAAACTGGTTCTGTACCTTCCACGTCCTTGTCACCAGAAGTTTCCTCACTTTCTCCCCAACTCTGTCACTGATTCAATAATGTCCTCATTGCTCATAGATGCTCATGTAGGGGTTGGTTTTCTTCAAATTCAATTTCATGTAATTCTGTTCCTTCATCGTCACGTGGTCCAAATCCTGAAATTCCCTACCTAACAGAATTGTGGGAGTACCTTGATCACATAGACTGCAGCGGTTCAAGAATGCTGACACCTTCCCTGAAATGCAGCATAAGGTAGCATTTTTGGAAGCATGCCAAAACATTGTTAGTGCTTTTTCAAGCCATCCAATGAAGTCATCAAAAATAAACTACCTGGTGAAGGGAATGTAGAAAGTTTTGCCTGAAATCTGCAACTTTTAGAACGTCAAGGAATATGGCTTAATCCAGGGAAACAAAGAAATTAGTGCCCTCTAACCTCCAAGAGTGCTATATGGTCCATTCCTCCTTTGAATAGTACTAGGATGTGACTCGACAATTGGGTGCTGGAGCTGCATCTAGGCTGAAAGGGACAGCTGAGGATCAAGTATCTGTGGAACCTGCAGCCAAGATGGAAAATCTTTCATTGATTGATACCGAGTGTTTCTTTACAAATCTAAAATTTTGATGGACACTATTCACTGGTCAATAATTGCTTTTCTTCAAAAGTAAGATGGTTCAGTGGCTCATCAACTACACTTGGTGCCATTGATTTCTTGTCTGCGTCAGCAGGAATGAAGGATTTCGCAGTAACACTGTTCAACGCCAAGTCAAAGAATTTAATCAGTGCATTAATGTAAAATTTCAGGCCAACAAAATCATGAATACAGCTTCCTCCCTAAAACAGAAGGCAGCTCGTCACCGAGGTTTGCCAGCCCAAACTTCAATTCCATGAATATCTGCCAGAACACAGCATCTCCACTGGCATAAAAGTGCAAAAATGCACGAAATTAAAAATAAGGAAGCTGCTCTTCAGAGTGATGGTGATGCTTTTGGAATATTGAAGCATCAGGAAACAATTTTTACATCAATTATCAAGTCACCAAGTGTGAGCAATGATTATTACATCAACAACTGCAAGTGTTAACAATTCTGCTTAGTGAAATGCAATTACAGCTGCTGTAAGTAATGCAAATTATGTATAGGTAACGCTGGTATACCATTAACTCAGGCTGACAGAAGGTGAACTACCATCAATGCAATGTCTGAATCTAAAAGGAGGGAAAGGAACACTATTTTTGTATGAAACCATTGAGGGAGTGGCAGGGCTACAGTGACCTTCATTGCTCTGCTTCCATTAAGGGACTTTAATCTTCATACAGACTGGGCAAACCAAATTTGCAGTAATATTGTGGAGGACGAATTCATGGAATGTATGCAAGATAGTTTTCTCGATCAGTATGTTGAAGAACCAACTAGGGAACAGGCTATTTTAGATCTAGTATTGTGCAATGAGAAAGGGTTAATTAATAACCTTGTAGTAAAGGGGCCTTTAGGGAAGAGTGACCATAATATGAGAATTTTATATTGAGTTTGAAAGTGATATAGTTAAATCCGAAACTAGGGTCTTAAATCTAAACAAAGCAAACCACGTAGATATGAGGGGCGAGTTGGCTAAGGTAGATTGGGAAACTACATTAAAAGGTATGACAGTGGACGAGCAATGGCTAGCATTTAAAGAATTAATACATAATTTACAACAAATATACATTCCTTTAAGGCACAAAAACCCCACAGGAAAAGTGGTCCAACCGTGGCTAACAAGAGAAGTTAAAGATATTATTAGATCAAAGGAAGAGGCTTACAATGCTGCCAAAAAGAGTAGTAAGCCTGAGGATTGGGAGGATTTTAGAATTCAGCAAAGGAGGACCAAGAAATTGATAAAGAAAGGGAAAATAGAATATCAGAGTAAACTAGCAAGAGACATAAAAACAGACTGTAAAAACTTCTATAGGTATGTAAAAAGGAAAAGATTAGGGAAAGTAAGTGTGGGTCCCTTACAGGCGGAGACAGGAGAAATGGGGAATAAGGAAATGGCAGAGAAATTAAACAAATACTGTGTGTCTGTCTTCACGGAAGAAGACGCAAAAAACTTCCCGGAAATAGTGGACAACCAAGGGTCTAGCGAGAATGAGGAACTGAAAGAAATTAGTATTAGTAAAAAAGTAGTACTGGAGAAATTAATGGGACTGAAAGCCAATAAATCCCCTGGACCTGATGGCCTATATCCTAGGGTTTTGAAAGAGATGGCTATAGAGATAGTGGATGCATTGGTTGTCATTTTCCAAAATTCCATAGATTCTAGAATGGTTTCCGCAGATTGGAAGGTAGCAAACGTAACCCCACTATTTAAGAAAGGAGGGAGAGAGAAAACGGGGAACTACAGACCAGTTAGCCTGACATCAGTAGTAGGGAAAATGCTAGTATCTATTTTTAAGGATGTGGTAACAGGGCACTTAGAAAATAATAATAGGATTGCGCAGAGTCAACACGGATTTATGAAAGGGAAATAGTGTTTGACAAATCTGTTAGAATTTTTGAGGTTGTAACTAGCAGAACGGTAGCATAGTGGTAATGTCACTGGGCTAGTAATCCAGAGGCCTGGACTAATGATCCAGAGACGTGAGTTCAAATCCACGGCAGCTGGGGAATTTAAATTCAATTAAATAAATCTGGAATAAAAGGCTAGTATCAGTAATGGTAACCATGAATCTATCGGATTGTCGTAAAAACCCATCTGGTTCACTAATGCCCTTTAGGGAAAGAAATCTGCCGTCCTTATCTGGTCAAGCCAAAATGTGACTCCAGACCCACAGCAATGTGGTTGACTCTCTGAAATGTTGTAACAAACTGCTATGAAACACATTAATAAGAATGAAACTGGACAGACCACCCGGCATCGACCTCGGCACCGGCTACAGACACGGCAACGGGGGACATCTGGAGGACTTGTGCCGCAATTGGGAGAGCGGTCCCACAGATTAGTCAAGCAACAGCCTGACTTAGTCATACTCACAGAATCATACCTTTCAGCCAATGTCCCAAACTCCTCCATCAACAACCCTGGGTATATCCTGTCCACCAGGGGTGGCGGCACAGTGGTATACAGCCGGGAAGGACTGTAGAAGACACTAACAATATCCCAATAATGGATAATCAAGGGGCCACAGGGAGTGGGGAACTAAAGACAATCACTAAGGAAATAGTACTCGGTAAAATAATAGGACTAAAAGACGACAAGACGACAAGTCCCCTGGACCAGATGGCCTGCATCCCAGGGTCTTAAAAGAAGTGTCTGCAGAGATAGTGGATGCATTGGTTGCAATATACCAAAATTCCCTGGACTCTGGAGAGGTCCCAGCGGATTGGAAAACTGCTAATGTAACACCCCTATTTAAGAAAGGAGGGAGACAGAAAGCAGGAAACTATAGACCAGTTAGCCTAACATCTGTCATTGGGAAAATGCTAGAGTCCTTCATTAAGGAAGCAGTAGCAGGGCATTTAGAAAAACATACTGCAGTCAAACAGAGTCAGCATGGTTTTAGGAAATGGAAATCATGTTTAACAAACTTGCTGGAGTTCTTTGAGGTGGTAACGAGCAGGGTGGATAAAGGTGAGCCAGTGGATGTGGTGTATTTGGATTTCCAGAAGGCATTCGATAAGGTGCCACATAAAAGGTTACTGCATAAGATAAGAGCTCACGGAGTTGGGGGTAATATATTAGCATGGATAGAGAATTGGCTAACTAACAGAAAGTCGGGATAAATGGGTCATTTTCTGGTTGGCAAACGGTAACTAGTAGAGTGCCACAAGGATCGGTGCTGGGGCCCCAACTATTTACAATCTACATTAATGACTTGGATGAAGGGATCCAGTGTACTGTAGCCAAGTTTGCGGATGATACAAAGATGGGTGGGAAAGCAAGTTGTGCAGAGGACTCAAAGAATCTCCGAAGGGAATTAGACAGGCTAGGTGAGTGGGCAAACATTTGGCAGATGGAGTATAATGTGGGAAAGTGCGAGGTTATCCACTTTGGCAGGAAAAATAAAAAAGCAAACTATTATTTAAATGGAGAGAGATTACAAAATGCTACAGTTCAGAGGGACCTGGGGGTCCTTGTGCATGAAACACAAAAAGTTAACATGCAGGTACAGCAAGTAATCAGGAAGGCAAATGGAATATTGGCCTTTATTTCAAGGGGGTTGGAGTATAAAAGGAGGCAAGTCCTGCTACAACTGTACAAGGTATTGGTGAGACCACACCTTCAATACTGCGTACAGTTTTGGTCTCCTTATTTAAGGAAGGATATACTTGCATTGAAGGCAGTTCAGAGACGATTCACTAGGTTAATTCCAGAGATGAGGGGGCTGACTTATGAGGAAAGGTTGAGCAGGCTGGGCCTATACTCATTGGAATTTAGAAGAATGAGAGGTGATCTTATCGAAACATAAGATACTGAGGGGGCTCGACAGGGTAGATGCAGAGAGGATGTTTCCCCTCATGGGGAAATCTAGAACTCGGGGGCACAGTCTCAGAATAAAGGGTCGCCCTTTTAGAACGGAGATGAGGAGGAACTTCTTCTCTCAGAGGGTCGTAAATTTGTGGAATTCTCTGCCCCAGAGAGCTGTGGAGGCTGGGTCATTAATACATTTAAAGTGGAGATAGACAAATTTTTTGCAAGATAAGGGAGTGAAGGGTTATGGGGAGCAGGCTGGGAAGTGGCTTTGAGCCCTAGATCAGCCATGATCTTATTGAATGGCGGAGCAGGCTCGAGGGGCCAAGTGGCCTATTCCTGCTCCTATTTCTTATGTTCTTATGTACCACCTACAGCCCTCCCTCAGCTGATGAATCCGTACTCCTCCATGTTGAACACCACTTGGAAGAAGCACTGAGAGTAGCAAGGGCACAGAATGTACTCTGGATGGTGGTGCGACAGGTGGTGAGAGAACCAACACGAGGGGAAAAACCTACTTGGTCTCGTCCTCACCAATCTACCTGTCGCAGATGCATCTGTCCCGTCTTCACACTGAGGACACCCTCCATCATAGTGTGTGGCACTACCACGGTGCTAAATGGGATAGATTCAGAACAAATCTAGCAGCTCAAAACTGGGCATCCATGAGGCGCTGTGGGCCATCAGCAGCAGCAGAATTGTATTCCACCACAATCTGTAACCTCATGGCCCGGCATAGCCCTCACTCTACCATTATCATCAACCAACCCTGGTTCAATAAGGAGTGTAGAAGAGCATGCCAGGAGCAGCACCAGGCGTACCTAAAAATGAGGTGCCAACCTGGGGAAGCTGCAACACAGGACTACATGCATGCTAAAAAGCGGAAGCAGCATGCTATAGACAGGGCTAAGCGATCCCACAATCAACGGATCAGATCAAAGCTCTGCAGTCCTGCCACATCCAGTCGTGAATGTTGGCGGACCATTAAACAACTAACGGAAGGAGGAGGCTCCATGAATATCCCCATCCTCAATGATGGTGGAGCCCAGCACGAGTGCAAAAGACAAGGCTGAAGCGTTTGCAACTATCTTCAGCCAGAAGTGCCCACTGGATGATCCATATCGGCCTACTCCTGAGATCCCACCATCACAGAAGCCAGTCTTCAGCCAATTCGATTCACTCCACGTGATATCAAGAAACGGCTAAGCGCACTGGATACAGTAAAGGCTATGGGCCCCGACAACATCCTGGCTGTCGTGCTGAAGACTTATGCTCCAGAACTAGCCACGCCTCTAGCCAAGCTGTTCCAGTACAGCTACAACACTGGCATCTATCCGACAATGTGGAAAACTGCCCAGGTATGACCTGTCCACAAAAAGCAGGACAAATCCAACCCGGCCAATTACCGCCCAATCAGTCGACTCTCAATCATCAGCAAAGTGATCAAAGGTGTCATAGACAGTGCTATCAAGCGGCACTTACTCACCAATAACCTGCTCACTGACGCCCAGTTTGGGTTCCGCCAAGACCACTCAGCTCTCGACCTCATTACAGCCTTGGTCCAAACATGGAAAAAGGAGCTGAATTCCAGAGGTGAGGTGAGAGTGACTGCCCTTGACATCAAGGCAGCATTTGACCGAGTGTGGCATCAAGGAGCCCGAGTAAAACTGAAGTCAATGGGAATCGGGGGGAAACACTCCACTGGATGGAGTCATACCTAGCACAAAGGAAGATGGCTGTGGTGGTTGAAGGTCAATAATCACAGCCCCAGGACATCGCTGCAGGAGTTCCTCAGGGCAGTGACCTAGGCCCAACCTACTTCAGCTGCTTCATCAATGACCTTCCCTCCAACATAAGGTCAGAAATGGGGATGTTCGCTGATGATTGCACAGTGTTTAGCACCATTCAGAACTCCTCAGATAATGAAGCAATCCATGCCCGCATGCAACACGACCTGGTCGACGTTCAGGCTTGGGCTGATAAGTGGCAGGTAACATTCGTGCCACAGAAGTGGCAGGCAATGACTATCTCCAACAAGCGGGAGTCTAACCACCTCCCCTTGACATTCAACGGCATTACCATTGCCGAATCCCCCACCATCAATATCTTGGGGGTCACCATTGACCAGAAACTTAACGACCAGCCACAGAGTATAGGAACAGGGATGTCCTGCTGCAGTTGTACAGGGCCTTGGTGAGACCACACCTTGAGTACTGTGTGCAATTTTGGTCGCCTTATCTGAGGAAGGAGTTCAGCGAAGATTCACAAGGCTGATACCTGGGATGGCAGGAATGACATATGAGGAGAGATTGTGTCGATTGGGCTTATACTCGCTGGAGTATAGAAGATTGAGAGGGGATCTCATCGAAACATATAAAATTCTGACAGGTTTGGACAAACTAGATGCAGGAAGAATGTTCCCGATGGTCGGACAGTCCAGAACCAGGGGTCATAATCTAAGGATAAGGGGTAAGCCATTTAGGACAGAAATGAGGAAGAATTTCTTCACCCAGAGAGTGGTGAACCTGTGGAATTCTCTACCACAGAAGGTAGTTGAGGCCAAGTCATTAAATATATTCAAGAATGAGTTAGATATATATCTTAAAGCTAAAGGTATCAAGGGATATGGGGAGAAGGCAGGTACAGGGTACTGAGTTTGGATAATCAGCCATGATCTCATCGAATGGCGGAGCAGGCTCGAGGGGCCGAATGGTCTACTCCTGCTCCTATCTTCTATGTTTCTATATTTCTATAAATACTGTGGCAACAAGAGGTCAGAGGCTGGTATTCTGCGGTGACTGTCTCACCTCCTGACTCCCCAAAGCCTTTCCACCATCTCCAAGGCACAAGTAAGGAGTGTGATGGAATACTCTGCACTTGCCGAGATGAGTGCAGCTCCAACAACACTCAAGAAGTTCGACACCATCTGGGACAAAGCAGTCCACTTGACTGGTACCTCATCCAGCACCTTAAACATTCACTCCCTCCACCACCGGCGTACCGTGGCTGCAGTGTACACCATCTACAAGATGCATTGCAGCAACTCGCCAAGGCTTCTTCGGCAGCACCTCCCAAACCCTCGACCTCTTCCACCTAGAAGGACAAGGGCAGCAGGCACATGGGAACAACATCACCTCCAAGTTCAGCTCCAAGTCACACACCATCCTGACTTAGAAGTATATCGCCGATCCTTCATCATTGCTGGGTCAAAATCCTGGAACTCCCTACCTAACAGCACTGTGGGAGTACCTTCACCACACGGACTGCAGCGGTTCAAGGCGGCGGCTCACCACCACCTTCTCAAGGGCAATTAGGGATGGGCAATAAATGCTGGCCTTGCCAGCGATGCCCAGATCCCATAAACTAATTTTTAAAAATAGAATGGAGGGGAACCAGTGGATGTGGTGTATTTGGATTTTCAGAAGGCATTCGATAAGGTGCCACACAAGTTATTAAACAAAATTAGGGCTCATGGGATTGGCAGTAATATACTAGCATGGATTGAGGATTGGTTAACGGACAGAAAACAAAGTAGGAATAAACGGGTCATTTTCGGGTTGGCAGGCTGTAACTAGTGGGGTACCGCAAGGATCAGTGCATTTGCCTCAGCTATTCACAATCTACATCAATGATATGGATGAGGGGACCAAATGTAATATATCCAAGTTTGCTGATGATACAAAGCTGGGTGGGAATGTAAGTTGTGAGGAGGACGCAAGGAGGCTTCAAGGGGATATAGACAGGCTGAATGAGTGGGCAAGAACATGGCAAATGGAATATAATGTGGAGAAATGTGAAGTTATCCACTTTGGTAGGAAAAATAGAAACGCAGAGTATTTTTGAAATGGTGAGAGATTGGGAAAGGTCGGTGTTCAGAGGGACCTGGGTGTCCTTGTACACGAATCACTGAAAGTTAACATGCAAGCAATTAGGAAAGCAAAATGGTATGTTAGCCTTTTTACGAGGATTTGAGTATAAGAGTAAAGACGTCTTACTGCAATTATATCAAGCCCTGGTAAGACCACACCTGGAATATTGCGTACAGTTTTGGTCTCCTTACCTAAGGAAGGATATACTTGTCATAGAGGGAGTGCAACGAAGGTTCACCAGACTGGTTCCTGAGATGGGGGGATTGTCCTATGAGGAGAGATTGAGCAGACTAGGCCTATATTCTCTAGCGTTTAGAAGAATGAGAGGTGATCTCATTGAAACATACAAAATTCTTACAGGACTTTACAGGATAGATGCAGGGAGGATGTTTCCCCTGGCTGGGGCGTCTAGAACCAGGGGTCACAGTCTCAGAATAAGGGTCGGCCATTTAGGACTGAGATGAGGAGAAATTTCTTCACTCAGAGGGTGGTGAATCTTTGGTAGTCTCTACCCTAGAGGGCTGTGAAGGGCCAAATGGCCTACTCCTGCTCCTATTTCTTATGTTCTTACTTGAACTTCACAATACCATATTATAATGGACAATACGAGTCATACAAAGCATACAGGGAAAAGGGATAAAAATGGTGGGAAGAATGGAAGAATTTTCTAAAACAAACAATATATCACAGGTTCAGAAAGGGCCCAGGAAATTAGTATAGCAAAAGATGGTGATCACACATTAAAACATTCTTCTAATAGCATAGAGTAGGTAGAAAGGTAGAACTCAAAAATTTAAAAATAGGTAATGAAGTTAAAGAAAGAAGTTAAAACCGTTTTAAAAACAACATGGAAATTCACACACAAATGCAGAAGCCAACTTCCTTACAAGAAGGGCCCACAAACAGCAATGAGATAAATGACCAATAAATGATACTGGTTGAGCGACAAATGTTGTCCAGGGCACTGAAAGAACTCACCTACTGTTCTTCTAATAGTGCCACGGGATCTTTTCTATCCACCTCAGAGGGAAGATGGTTTAACGTCTCAGTTTAATGTCTCACCCAAAAGACAGCACACCTCGGACAATGCAGCACTCCCTCAGGTGAACAGAAAAATAATGGGAATAAAGTGCCTTTAACAGCCAGCATGCAGGGCAAATATCCTCGACCTACTTGGTGACATCACAGATGAAATAGATAAAACAACTTGCATTTATATAGCACCTTTAAAGTAGTAAAACGCCCCAGGGTGCTTCACAGGAGCAATATCAAACAAAATTTGACACCGAGCCAGATAAGGAGATATAGGACAGGTGACCAAAAGCTTGGTCAAATAGATAGGCTTTAAGGAGTGTCTTAAAGGAGGAGAGAGGCTTAGGGAGGGAATTCCAGAGCCTAGAGCCCAGGCAGCTGAAGGCACAACCACCAATAGTGGAGTGATTAAAATCAGGGATGTGCAAGAGGCCAGAATTGGAGGAGCGCAGAGATCTCGGAGGGTTGTAGGAGGTTACAGAGATAGGGAGGGGCAAGGCCATGGAGGGATTTGAAAACAAGGATGAGAATTTTAAGATCAATGCATTGCCGGACTGGGTGTCAATGTAGATCAGCGAGCACAGAGGTGATGAGTGAACGGGACTTGGTGCAAGTTAGGATAAGAGTAGCAGAGTTTTGGATAAGTTAAAGTTTATAGAGGGTGGAAGATGGGAGGCCGGCCAGGAAAGCATTGGAATAGTCAAGTCTAGAGGTAACAACGGCATGGATGAGGATTTCAACAGCAGATGAGCTGAGGTAGGGGCGGAGATGGGCGATGTTATGGAGGTGGAAATAGGCTGATACTGGAACACCCTATAATATAGTTGATTTGGACTTTCAGAAAGCTTTTGATAAATTTCCACACGGAAGATATATCAAACTAAAAGCCACAGGAACAGAGGAAGAAGTTGGTTTAAAAATGAGCACACAGCATGCATTAGCAAGATTACTGGAAAATTGCAGACAATTGTGGTAAAAATTGAAGGGATCTTCCCTCATTCCTTGCAGAGATTACAGTCTATAATAGATATGTATTTGTATTCTCTCGCTTCTGAAAATAATAAATTAGTTATTATACTATGCTCTCTTCCCATTTAATAGGGAGAACTACTCTTCTCCCTCCCTGCTCTCACCTCCTCTCATTCGTGATGTTTATGTTCTTAGGCAATTATGTAGTTTACTATCAGGATGCTATAGTCCCAGCCATTTCTATGATGTGTTTGAAGAGTGCATTACTGACAGTACAGTAAGTGCACTGATAGTGTTTAGTTTGGTGTAATGTTCTAAATGCCACAAATGGATTAATGTATTGATGGAAAATGGAACAACGTATATTTAACAATACAACATCTCAATTAAGGACTTGAGACACCTTCACTTAGCCTGGTGATGAAAATTACCACTTAAATTAAGGATACAGAGAAAACAAACTGAATTGCCATTAAATTTGCAGTGAGCAAAAAAAAGCAACTGGATGAAAGTTACTGCTTGTGGAAAACATGCTAATGCCAAAAGTTAAATCCAACCTGTGCATTAAATTACTCACATACATACACTGATCTGCCTAATCAACACATTTCTAACAGATTCTTTTTAGAAGTATTATTTATGCCACTAATTAGTATAATGTGCCATGCCTATTTTTTCTGCAGTTTGTTACTGCTGCTATGTCACTTAACCACAGCCTTTAGAGCAAACAAAAGAGGAAATCGTTTGAGTTTTCAGAGAGAAGCGAACCTGGAAGTACTCCGTGTGATTTTCTTGTTTTGCTCTCAATTTTCTTCTTATTTCCTCCTTCCTGAATGGTGCGTGGGCCCTGGCTGCCATCCACTACCTTGTCCAATTGTCCATTCTTTATGTGTAAGCCTGGACAATGCCAGTGGGGGTTATCACAGCCGAGCCCAATCACATACCACCCCAATTGTATTTTTTGGTACAAATATAAATAACTATTAAGAGCTGGACTACTGGACATTTTTTTCTCCTTCCACAGTTCACTAGCACTATGGGTAATTGTTATGCTCCTACTGTAACTGTGACTTTGATCAGCTGACTCAACACAAACTAGGGACTGAGCCTGGGACCTTCTCGGTATGTGTGGCTCAGGACCACAGTGGATCAAGCATCTGAGCCATCAGTAGAGCTTTGTCATTTTCATCAATGAGGACATAACATGCATCACAGATGTTGTGACATATCAATAACGCCACTAGAAAATTATAACTTTCCAACTGCATCTTCCCTCTTTAATATACTCTCAAAATCTCCAATCTTTGTAAGAAGCTTCTTCAAATCCCAGATATGTTAATTAAAATGCCTCTTTTGTCTATTTAACAACAGTGACTACACTTCAAAATAAAATTATTGGTAGTGAAAGAAAGACTTGCATTTCTATAGTGCCTTTCATGACCTCAGGACGTCCCAAAGCACTTTACAGCCAATGAAGTATTTTGGGATGTCCTGAGAATGTGAAAGGTGCTTTCTAAATGCAAATTTTTCCTTCACTCAGCTAAGCCAGTGGTTGTTAAAGGTTATAGACTAAAAATATTCAAGGCTCTACAAACACATTTTTTTTATGCAAAGAGCATTTAATAGTGTTCTCCCACTTACTATTTTTCCATCAGAATATTTCCACTTACATCAACTTTAAACCAGAGAGATTCAAACTCTCTAAAAAGACTTGTATTTATATAACACCTTTTATGACCGCTGGAGGATCCAAAGCACTTTGCAGCCAATGAAGTATGTTTTTGAAGTGTAGTCACTGTTGTAATGTAGGAAACGCAGCAGCCAATTTGCGCACAACAAGCTCCCACAAACAGCAATGTGTTAATGACCAGATAATCTGTTTTAGTGATGGGATAAATATTGTCCAGGACACCAGGGATAACTCCCCTGCTCTTCTTCGAAATAGTGTCATAGGATCTTTTACGTCCACTTGAGGGGGCAGACGGGGCCTCGGTTTAACGTCTCATCCAAAAGACGGCAACTCCAACTGTGCAGCACTCCCTCAGTACTGCCCTGGAGTGTCAGCCTAGATTTTTGTGTTCAAGTTTCTTGAGTGGGTCTTGAACCCACAACCTTCTGACTCAGAGGTGAATGTGCAACCCACTTCTTTAAACCACTACTGGTAGCAGCTTGATGCACATTGGTGTGGGACTGTTGTCACGTGTAGCCCAGACTGGGTAAGGATGGCAGTAAGTGTAAAGTGATGATTTTTTCAGTACTTATACTCCGAATGGAAGTATACTTGGTGCTGTGAGAGAGCAGAGGGATGTGTAAGTACAGGTTCACAGGACATTAAAGGCAGCACCTCGTGGTAGATAAGACTGCTTAAAAAAAAAACTAATGGAATTCTAGGTGTTAGCGCAAGAGTTTTGAATATAATGGCCAAGATTAAATGATGAGCCTCAATGTTCCCTTTAATTTTTTTGGGGTGCGCGACCCCTTTAAGGGGCTACGTGGCCCATTCAAAATTTCCTATTTAAAAGCTAGTGAGCTGACTGTGCGGGAGCTCCAGAGCGCTACGTGGCCGCGCAGCTTAAAGGGAACATTGATGAGCCTATATAAAACCTTAATATGACCTCAGTTAGAGTACTGTGTGCAGTATCGGGCTCCACACTGTAGGAAGGATATTGGGGCTTTAGAGAAGTTACAATGCAGATTCACTAGGACGCTTCCTAGTATGAAGAAATAAAATATGAAGGAAGACTTGAAAAATTGGATCTTTTCTTTTGGAACATTGCAGATTATGGGATAATATGATAGAAGCGTTCCAAATAACCGAAGGATGGAACAGGGTAGATAGTAGTAGATTGTTTCCGTAGCTGAAGGGTATAGAACGAGGGGCCAACAATACTATGCTACACTTCTCAGTACTACACTAGAATACGAGCTCTAAACCAGCTATGGGGCACAAACCTACAACCTTCTGAGTCAGAGGCTAAAGTGCTACTACCTGGGCTAGAGCAACATATGTATTTTGCTAATTTGATAGAGGAGTTCTTCGCCGTTTGCTGCTGTAGCTAACTGTGCTACTGCAGAAATAAATACCACTTAACCATCATCTACACAGCTTGTTTTTCCTTTCGAACAGTAGTTCCTCTGCAGCAATGATCAGCCAATTTGAATACCTGAGAACATATATAGGATTCACTATCCTTCTTGAGGTGTGGTGCCCAAAACTGAATTCAGTATTCCAGATGGGGTCTGAACAGGGTTCTGTACAACTGAGGCATCACTTCTTCACTTCTGTAGTCCAATGCCTTTGCGATAAAGACCAACATTCCATTAGCCATTTTGATTACTTTGTGTACCTGACCACTAGCTTTTAGTGATTTGTGTACATAGACACCCAAATTCCTTTGCTCCTCCACACTCCTGTTCTCTCACCATGAAGAAAATATTCTGATTTGTCTTTCCTGGATTCAAAGTGGATGACCTCACATTTTCCCCATATTAAACTCCATCTGTCACAGTTTTGCCCACTCATTTAATCTGTCTATGTCCCTTTGTAACTTCCTGCTCCCACCTATACAACTTACTGTGCTTCCTAATTTAGTCCAATTTGCAAACTTGGATATACAACTTTATTCCTTCATCCAAGTCATTAATATGCATGGTAAAAAGCTGAGGCCCCAGTACAGATCCCTGTGGAACACCACTTGTCACAGTCTGCCCAAGAAGGTTTCCTTTATCCCTACTCTCGGTCTCCTACCTTCTAACCAATTGCTAACCCATGTCCCAAGTTACCTCCAATTCCATGCACTTTCATTTTTGCTAATAACTTGTGTGCAGGTTTATCAACTGCCTTCTGAAAGTCCATATAGACAATATCCATATACACTGCCTTATACACCATGCCAGTGACCTGCTTAAAAAATTCAACGACATTGGTCAGACATGACCTACCACAAATCCATGCTGACTCTCTTTGATAGCTCATACTTGTCCAAGTGCTCAGTCACTCTGCCCCTGATAATAGATTCCAGTAACCTCCCCACATCTGATGTTAAACTGACAGGTCTGTAGTTTCCTGGTTTTTCCCTCCCTCCTTAAATAATAGAGCAACATTTGCAATTTTCTCATCCATAGTCACAATTTCTGAATCTAGAGAGCTTTGGAAAATTATGAGTAACGCATCTACAATTACTTCCCCTATTTCTTTTAATACTCTGGGGTGGAAACCAGCAGGTCCTGGTGATTTGTCCATGTTAATCCCATTATTTTCTCCATTACGATTTTCTTACTTATATTAAACCCACTAAGTTCCTCCCCTTGACTTATTTTAGGTTCCCTTGTACCACTGCTATTTTGTCCTTTCTCTACTATCAAAACAGATACAAAGTATTCATTTAACAAGTCTGCCATTTCCTTACTGTCCATTGTAGTCTTGCCTACATCTGTCTTTAATGGGCTCACATTCTCCTTTACCACTCTTTCTCTTAATATATTTATAAAAACTTTTGCTGTTAGCTTTGATATCACGGACACTTTTTTTTCCAAATTCCTTTTTGCACATCTTATTACTTATTCTTTATCTCTTTGTTGTTTATGTATCCCAGTCTGCTGGATTTCTACTCTACCTTGCATTTATGCAAGCCTTTTCTTTCAGCTTGATACTGTTTTTACCTTGTTTATGTGGTATGTACTAGTTTTGTATCATACCAAATACTACTTTGAATATTTCCCACTGTTTGCCTGCAAATTTATCTATTAACAGTTCAGCCCAGTTTACTGTGGTTAATTTACTTCTCATCCCTTTGAAGTTTGCCGTACTTAAATTTAAGATCTTTGTTTGTGACTCTCTCTTCTCCCCCTCAAACCCAATGTCAAATTCAATCATATTATGGTCACTATTCCCAAGATGTTCCCTAACTGTCAGATTGTTTACTAATTCTGGTTCCTTACTCATCAGTAAATTCCTTGTGGGTTCTAAAACATATTGTTCCAGAATACCATCCTGAATACCGTCCTGAATACATTTAAGAAACTCATTGCCTTTACGACTTGCGCTGTTCTGCTTCTCTCAGTCTGTGTTCAAATTAAGATCTCTAATTATAACCAACCACATTGTTTTTGCTGCATGCTTCCCTGATCGTATTTATACATCCCCCACAACATCATTACTATCAGGAGTCTATAGACTACTCACATCAGAGTCTTGCATCCTTTGCTTTCCCTTATTTCCACTATTCCACTGTTTGATCACCCTTACTGAAATCCTTTCTTTCTCTTGCTGTAATTGTGCTGTTTATCAATATTCCTACTCCTCCTTTCACAGTTTCCTTGCCTTTTCGATTTAGGCCCGAAATCTGCCCAGCTTGTAGTCCGGTCTCTGTAATGGCTACTACATAATACCCTTTGAGCTGAATTTGTGTTTCTAACTTACATTTTATTTCTTATGCTACGTGTATTTGTGCATAGAATTCTTATTTGGGTAATTGTCTCCACTCTTCCAATATGTCCTGCCGGTCTTTTTCTCACACTTTTTGACTTAAGGTGTGGATTTTCCCCTCCCACCCCTTAAATAGTTCATACAAGCAATCCTAAAATGATAAAATATTCCTATTTCATCCAAGCAATAAATTAAACTCAATGCAAAATTTACAAAGTTAATCCTTAGACTTCTTGCCAAATAAGATCATCTTTAAAAATGTTATGTTCAGACAGCCTACCTGGATCTATTCCAAGTCAAAATTAGTCCAGGTCCCACCACTTGCAAATTGCTGACACTGTTCAGACTTGAGTCAGCAGTAAGAGGGCCAGGCCACACCACTGAGAATTTCACAACACAGACATGAATAACTTCCACATTAGAGCTCAAAATAATAAAAGTCTACCACACCAGCATGGTGTTCATGTGCTATAACATTACTGTATTATCTTGTACTCTTTAAGGGCTCAAACATAACATCTTTCTGACAAGCAAAATGGCGGTTGAATTTAATTTTTTTTCCAACTTTCCAATAATTAGAAATGCTTTACCAGCAATCACACAAACAATGTTGTGTCTAAACTCATGTACTAACTTTTGGTAAACAGCTGGAGTTGTAAGTCCCCATGAATAACAATTTTATGCACAAAATGATCCAGAAAACGCTCTTGAATTGAAATAGAAATACAAGACTGAAACAGGGGACAATCTTCCCACAGGCAAATTTACATAGGATTAACGGCACAGAAACAAGCCATTCGGGCCAACCAGTCCATGCCGGCGTTTATACTCCACTCCAGCCTCCTCCCGTCTTTCCTCTTCTAATTCTATCAGCATAACCCTCTATTCCCTTCTCCCTCATATGCTTGTCAAGCCTCCCCTTAAATGCATCTATACTACTTGCTTCAACCACTCCCTGTGGTAGCGAGTTCCATATTCCTACCACTCTCTGGGTAAAGTAGTTTCTTCTGATTCCCTATTTGATTTCTTGGTGACTATCTTATATTGATGGCCTCTAGTTATTCTCTTCCCCACAAGTGAAAACATTCTCTCTGTATCCACTCTATCAAAACATTTCATAATTTTAAAGACCTCTATTAGGTCACCCCTCAGCCTTCTCTTTTCAAGCGAAAAGAGACCCAGCCTGTTCATCCTTTCCTGATAGGTATATCCTCACATTTCTGGTATCATCTTTGTAAATCTTCTCTGCACCCTCTCCAGTGCCTCTATCTCCTTTCTATATGGCGACCAGAATTGTACGCAGTACTCCAAGTGTGGTCTAACCAAGGTTCTATACAAGTTTTGCATAACTTCACTACTTTTCAATTCTATCCCTCTAGAAATAAACCCTAGTGCTTGGTTTGCTTTTTTTTTTTAAATGGCCCTGTGTCACAACTTTCAGTGATTTGTGTATTTGCTCCTCTACCCCACCCAGACTCACCCCTCCTAGTAATAAGTGACCTCCCTATTCTTCCTACCAAAATGGAATACCTCACATTTATCTGTGTTGAAATTCATTTGCCAATTATATGCCCATTCTACAAGTTTATTAATGTCCTCCTGTAATTTGTTGCAGTCCTCCTCAGTATTGACTATCCCCCCCAATTTGGTGTCATCCACAAATTTAGAAATTGTGTTTTTGATTCCAAAGTCTAAATCATTAATATAAATTGTGAACAGCAGTGGTCCCAGCACTGATCCTTGTGGAACACCACTACCCACCTTCTGCCACTGTGAATAGCTACCCTTTACCCCTACTCTCTGCTTTCTGTCTTGAAGCCAGTTAGCTATCCAATCTACTACTTGTCCAGACTCCACATTCTCTGACCTTACTCATTAGTCCAGAGATTTGTATCCCAGATTATTAAAAATAAGGTGTTTTATAGATCACTAGACAAGTGATTTTTTTAGAAGCATATCGTGGAAGCACTGATGCAAGTGAAATATTAGCATTTTTAAAAATTCTACTGAACACCTGATGTATGTTAGGAATACAGGAACAGGAGTGGGCCAATCAGCTCCTCGAGCCTGTTCCGCCATTCAATTAGATCATGCCACATCTGTACCTTAACTCCATTTGCTCGCCTTTGATCCATATCCCTTGATACCCTTACCTGCCAAAGATCTACCGATCTCGCGTTGAAAATTTCAGTTGATCCAGCATCCACAGCCTTTTTGGGGGGGGGAAAGAAAGAATGTTCCTGATTTCCACTACCCTTTGCAGGATTTCACTCTTGAATGGCCTTGCTCTAATTGTAAGATTGTTCCCCCCTTGTTCTACACCCTAATTATTGACATATATGGTGGAAAACTGAGGCCCCAGTACAGATCCCTGGGGAACACAATGCGTCACATCCTGCCAATCAGACGACATACCCTTTTATTCCTACATTCGGTCTCCTATCTCCCAACCAATTACTAACCCATTGCTTTGATTGTAAGATTACCTCCAAATTTGTGCGTTTGCATTTCTACTAATAATCTCTTATGCGGTACTTCATCTAATGCCTTCTGGAAGTCCATATAGACAACATTCATTGGCATTCCCCTGCCTACTATGTTAGTGACCTTCACAACAAATAGCCCTTCACAAATCCATGCTGCCTCTCTCTGATCAGCTCGTATTTGCTCAAATGCTCAATCACTCTGTCCCTGATGATAGATTCCAGTAACATCCCAACAACTCATTTTAAATTGACAGGTCTGTAGTTTCCTGGTCTCTCCCTCCCTTCTGTCTTGAATAATGGAATGACATTTGCAATTTTCCAATCCAAAGGCACTATTCCAAAATCTACAGAGCTTTGGAAAATGCATCTGCAATTTCCCCACCTGGATCTTTTAATATCCTAGGATGGAAACCATCTGGTCCTGGAAATTTGTCTGTCTTGAATCCCATTATTTTCTCTATTACCATTTTTTGTTTACTCATATTAAATCGAATAGGTTCCTTGCCTTGACTTACTTTTTGGTTTCCTTGCACCAATGGTATTTTGTCCTTCCATACTGTGAAAATGAATACAATGTTTTAATTTAACATCTCTGACTTTTCCATTATAGTATTGTCTGCAAATGCCCACATTCCCCTTTATCACTCTTTCTCTTAATATATTTACAAAAACTTTTATGGTTAGCTCTGATAACTTTTTTTTGTATCCCTTTGGTTTTTTTTGTATCCCTTTGGGGTTTTTTAAATAACTCTCCCAGTCTGCTGAATTCCACTTTACTTTGCATTTGTTTAAGTCTTTTCTTTTCGCTCAATACTGTCTCTTACCTAGTTTGTTGACCATGGTTGCATAACTGCACAAGTGGATCTTTTGCCTTTTGGAGGGGGGGGGGGGGGGGGGGGGGGGAGAGAGAAAGGGGGGGGGGGGCGAGGGAAGACGAGAGAAGGGGGCGAGAAGGGAGGAGGAAGGGGGAAGAGAGAAAGAGAAAGGGAGAGAGAGAGAGAGAGAGAGAGAGCAAGAGAGAAAGGGGGGAGAGAAAGAGAGCGCGCGCGCGAGAGAGAGAGAGAGAGAGAGAGAGAGCGCGCGCGCGAGAGCGAGAGCTTGTTAGGTCCAAACTATTTTTTGGAAGCCGTGTTGTGAATTTCTAATAGTCCCTTCCCTTTCCCAGTCATCATAAAGGATATCTCTTACGATTCCTTCTAGAATTTTACCAATAATGGATGTCAAGCTGATAGGCCTGCAGTTCCCTGGCTCTGATTTGTCCCCCAATGGGAACTTCATGAGCTAGCTTCCAGTCTAAGGGAACTATCCCTGACTCTGTTGAACTGTTGAAGATATTGGCAAGGGGCTCACACAGCACCTGTCCCATCTCTTTAATCACCCTTCGATGGATATTATCCAGACCTAGAGCCCTATCAATTTTGAGCTTTCCTAATCTATCCAAGATGACATTACTTTCTATTTTAATATTAATAATGCTATTTAATACAGAGCACGCCCCATCTGGAACCCAAGCATCATCTACAGGAGTATAGACTGATGTGAAATAGTTATTTAGCAGCTCTGCCATAACCTGAGAATCAGTTTGAATCTGCCCTACAGCATCCTTTAGTGGGCATATATGGTCCTTAATGGTCTTCTGACATAGTTGAAAAAGCTTTTGCTATTACTGCCACAATTATGCACCATATTCTTGAGATCTCTTGGCTACTCTTCTGGCTGTTTGTGTCTCCCTTAATTGAATGCAATACTTTTCCCTATTCTCCTGTGAGTTAAATAACTTAAGTATGTAGAATGCCTTCTGTTTCAATTGAATTGGTCTCTGCACATTCCTGGTCAACCATAATGGTTTTGTTTTGCCATGTGCCCTTCTTTTAACCATTGAGACATACATGGCTTCATTCTGTTTGAGAATAGCTTGAAATGGATCCCATTTGTCCTCAGTACTTGATTGCCTATCTAGTAGGGTTGCCCTGTCAACTTTTGCCAGATCCTCAGCCAATTTTGTAAAGTTAGCCCTCTTAAAATCTGGGACTAGCATGAGATTGGCTGCAGCCTTAGATTGGCCAATAAGATTAATCCCAATTGTATTATGATCAGAACTGGCCAGGTGTTCCCCCACATGGCGATAGAGAGAGGGAGAATTAATTGATAGGCCTACTAGCAAATCACTGAACAGGGAGAAAGTCAGCATAACAGCCCTTCCCTTGACTGGGAACAGAGAAAAGGTCAAAGGGCACATCAGCAGAAGTTAGGTTTTAATGGAGAGACTACCACGGGTAGGCTAGGGACCTGGAATTGCAACACAGGAGTTCAGTTTTTGCAATTAGAAGTCATCTGGAAAGGAAGATGTTGCCAAAAACAAGTCAGCCCAGGAAAGAGACAAGGCACGATAGCAAAATACTGCGGATGCTGGAAATCTGAAATAACAACAGAAAACGCTGGAAAAACTCAGCAGGCCAGGCAGCATCCGTGGAGAGAGAAAGAGAGTTAACGTTTCAGGTCGATGACCTTTCGTCAGAACAGTTGGTTTATTTTTCCTAAATAAAAACAGAAAATGCTGGAGATACTCAGCAGGTCAGGCAGCATCTGTGAAGAGAGAAACAGAGTTAACGTTTCACGTCGATGACCTTTCGTCAGTACTGGAAAAAAGCAGGAAACGGAACAGATTTTTAAGCAAGTGTAGGGGCTGGGAAAGCGGGTAGGGGATGAAAGAACAAAAGGGAAGGTCTGTGATAGGATAGAAGGCAGGAGAGGTTGACATTAAGAGATATTCAAGGCAAAAGGAGATGGTAATGGGACAGGTTAAGAAACAAAGGATGGCTCTCGATGAAATGTAAATTGCGCTGGCAGAATGAAAGACAGCTGCCATGTGGGAGAGAAGAAAAGACACAAACAAAAAGTATGGATAAACAATATATAATAGGGGCTGAGGTTATGATCTGAAATTGTTGAACTCTATGTTGAGTCCAGAAGGCTATAAAGTGCCTAATCGAAAGATGAGGTGCTGTTCCTCGAGCTTACGCTGAGCTTCAGTGGAACAATGCAAGAGGCCGAGGACGGTGAGGTCTGAGTGGGAGTGGAGCGGAGAATTAAAGTGACAGGCGACCGGAAGCTCGGGGTCCCCCTTACGGACTGAATGGAGGTGTTCCGCAAAGCGGTCACCCAATCTGCGTTTGGTCTCCCCAATGTAGAGGAGACCACATCGTGAGCAGCGAATACAGTATACTAAATTGCAAGAAGTACAAGTAAATCGCTGTTTCGCCTGGAAGGGGTGTTTGGGGCCCTGGAGTTCAACAATTTCAGATCATAACCTCGGCCCCTATCATATATATATTTTTTATCCACGTTTTTGTTTGTGCCTTCTGTTCTTCTCTCCCACATGGCACCTGTCTTTCATTCTGCCAGCGCAATTTACACTTCATCTAGAGCCATCCTTTGTTTCTTAACCTGTCCCATTACCATCTCATTTTGCCTTGAATATCTCTTAATGTCTCTTAACTTCTCCTGCCTTCTATCCTATCACAGACCTTCCCTTTTGTTCTTTCATCCCCTCCCCCATTTCCCAGCCCCTACACTTGCTTAAAAATCTGTTCCATTTCCTGCTTTCTTCCAGTTCTGACAAAAGGTCATCGACCTGAAACGTTAACTCTGTTTCTCTCTTCACAGATGCTGCCTGACCTGCTGAGTATCTCCAGCATTTTCTGTTTCTATTTTTATTTCAGATTTCCAGCATCTGCAGTATTTTCTATTTTCTTTTTGTATTGGTTTATTTTTCCCCCCATTTGTCAAGGAGAGAAGAAACTTGAATTTGCTTTGACTGTTACTCTATATATTCACTTGCTCAACATGAAATAAAGCAACTTAAGAATTCATATCTGGCCTCGTCTCAACAAGGTATTTTCTCCGTCTGTCTTCAAAACGATTGGAGAAGCATACGAGAGCACGTGAAAGACATATCCAGTTCAGACCACAAGGGGGTCCTATTGTTACACCCCCGGGATATGCTATTGTATAATTAGGTAATTGGGCAGAATGGGCACATACCTACCTGAAGGCAAGTCACTCGGACCACTAACAGAGGCACAAGCACTGGCATATCCGGGAGAATATTTAAGGTAGACTTAAAACTTAATAGTCTTACTGCACTTCAGCCACAGCAGAGAATGTTTCAATCTGAGGTCGCCACATGGCTAACTGAGTTCATTTATCACCTTTCGGTAAATTAATTTTGAGGTTCGTTAGTTGGCTTCCTTCTGGAGGCCTGTGATGCGTCACCGTCTCCCTGGTTTGTTATCTTCGCTTTGTGGCTCAGCCACCCAGCAAATGCTGTCTGATTCAGTGGTGCTGTGCTTCAGCTTCCAACCTTGCTCAGAAACCAGAGAATAAATACTGTGGCAATACACTTTGCAAGTTTACTTCAACCAGTTGAATATGGAACCTCTTTTGGCCTTACAAATTCAGCTCTTAAGTTATTTTAAGCTTACCTATCTGACTTGAATTAATTCTGCCCGCCTGAACTTGGACTGTTTCAGCTTTGTTTGCCTAACTGGCGAGATTAATGGCGAGAGCCTTGTTGACTTCTGCTGACAACTCTGCCCAGTTGACTGTCTTGGGGACAAAGGATAGCCCTTTTTCTATCAAAAAGAAAAAAGAATTAAATGGGTTACACGAGTCCCTTCCAATGTGCCAATCAATTTTTATAGTCTGGTTAGAAACAATGATGAATGGTTAATTGTTGACATGTTCTTATGCGATCAGAGCATCTTGGCATTGTTTATATTTCTTAACATCCATTGTAAGATAAGCACAGCTAGGGCAATAAAACCAGCTTTCATATCCTGGTAAAGGCCATCTCTGTGGGCTCACTTGACTAGTTTCACAAAGTGGCCCACGCTGACCAAGAGAACAGTTTTACAATACTTGTAGTGATGCGGCTCCCAGCCATTTTATAGGTAATTGTCAGAAATATTTGCGGCTTTGCTTGCTCATAGAGATACTTTACCAAGACTCAGGTTTCTAGATTTTCACAACTGGCTTAAGAAGCCCACTATACTACAGCTTCCCAGAATTAATTACTGTGGTTTGGGAAGCCCAGTATGCTACAATATGATGTACATTAAAAAAAGAGAATTATAGACTCCAGAAGTAGCTAAAAGATTTGTATTTAGAGTTGATGTGATATGTGGCCTCAATTAGCTTCATAAGAGTACATATATATTTAATTTACACACGTCAGACTAGGCTCTTTGTATCAGAAGGTTGTGGGTTCACACCCCACTGCAGTGACTAGTGCACATAATGTAAGCTGTACTGCAGGAGTGCTGCAATGTCAGATATGTCATCTTTCAGATGAGACGGTAAATCGAGGCGCATACACAAAAACGTCAATCTCCCCTGGAGTCGAGTCCAAATGTATTCAAGTGAAGTGGGGTTAGAGGGTGAGGGAATAATTGGACCAGGTTGCATAAATGTAATTCAGTTGACATTTTAAATTCATACATTCTTCTTTACTTTTCATATAAAACTTTGATTTGATATTATTTCAGGTTACAAAGCAAAACGTATGACAATTTTGGAAGCAGAGAAAGTAGAATTGGTTGGAACACAAGAGTTTCTCTGCAGTAAAGACTGAGGAGCTGGGAGATGCAAAACAAGTGCTATGGTGCCACCCCTGGTGGAAAGATAAGTTTACATAGGCTGTATCCATTCTAAATGTGTACACAAATTTATAATGGAAAAATGTACACAAAGACATACACACACAAAAAAAATGCTTGGCCCTAACAACTTGCACTTATATAATACTTTTAAAGTCATAAAATGTTCCGCCATGCTTCACAGAGGTGAAAATAATAGCAGTGGTGGGGGAATGATTCGGAGACAATGACTTAAGGCAAGATCGAAGAGGTAGGTTTTAAAGAGGTAATTGAAGAGGGATAAATAGAAAGACGGTGGGTTGAGGGAGAATGATCCAAGCTGTGGAAGTAATTTCTGTATGTAATGGGAGCTGCTATCTACAGAGGGGAGTGAAGACACATTTCTGCTTCTCATACCAAGTTATTAAGTACTCCCAGATCAAAATGCAGTACAGGAAAGTTATAAAGAAACATTGCCTTTATTCTGCATTAATAATGTGCCTTTACTGCAATTTCAGAACAGTATGTTAGCAACCATCCTTGCACCTTTGAACAAGACTGTCAATTTGAGCCAAATTATGGGCAGTTTTGTCCAGTGGATTTGCACTTATTGAATTTATTTCACAGAAGGTCCTTACAGCGGACAGAAAAAGACTTCCAGCCCATCAAGCATTCCTGGATGTGAACTTACTAAAGGACAATGCTAACAAATGCCACTACACAACCTGCCTACAATTAAAATTATAATACCTAGTTCACAGTTGTGTTTTGTCATAATGCCAAGTTAAAACTGCTGCATGATTTTTTTTTAAGTAGAAAAAAAATCGATCTGATTACTGGAAGTCATCGACAGCGGCTTTAGAGAAATCAAAGTACAAAAGCATCACCATTCAATTCAAAAGCTTTGTCCAAAGTACAATGGCAAAAAAGCTTTCATGCTCCATTTTCCTGATCAGTTTCCCTCTGATCAAAAGTGCCAGAGGACGTAAACACACCTGCACCACTAGCAGCACTGAACCCCACTTCATGAGGCAGTTTCACTTTGTGCCTAATGACAAAAGTGTTTCCAACAGCAAAGATAAATGTCTGCTGCCTCCAGCACTTGCATTAGGTGAACCACTTGTACTGTGGCTGTGGGTAGTTGAGTTCAGGCCAGCAATGCACTACCTGCATAGATCTTCCCCAGACTGAATAACAAAGCCATAAGCGCGACTTTGCATGCACAGGTATTCAATTAAGAAGTGGTTCAGTAATATAAAGGATGCATCAAACCCTGGCCTTTATTGTAACCAACATGTACAGTACTACGTCAATTTTTTCCAGCTATTGTGGACATGGAGGAAGTCCGTCCCTGTGGGATTAAATGAGAAAAAAAATCAAGTTCAACTGCAAGTGTAAAAAGGTGACCAGCATAAGAAATGGAGGAATCACACTGATGCACTACTTAAGGTCAGGAATAATGCATTCATTCAAAATGCAGTTTGCAATACCTCACGGCTGCTTGTGCTCTGGTGTCTGATCCTTTTACATTTGGAGGCTGATTCCACAGCCCCAGAGTAATGAAGAAACAATTTTGAAGTTACAGATCACAACTTTAGGCACTTACCTTGCCTCAATAGGTCCTGGGAGGGCAGGACTCAGCCGTTCTCGGTTTTCTTTACCTGATACTATTACTCCATTCAAGCTCTGTAGAAAGCCAAAGATTCGCTATTGTCATGACTAAAAGGGAGGGAAACTGACACCAAGGTTTTAAATTTAAGTGGATGCCCAGCAGCAGCTCACAACACCTACAGAAATGTGGGTCTCCAGAGTACCCTCATTTTATATTAAATAATAAGTGAAAAGTATTCAGTCCCAGAAGTGTAATTAAATGTCACTCATGGAAAAGAGGTAAAATAAAACTGCCTGCAGTACAAATGAAAACCACGAGGAACATCAGCATTCAAGGGATTCGTTTTGTTGATAATTCCAGAATTTTGTTCACAAGATCCAGAACAAAGGCTACACCACAGAGAATGCAGTACTGGAAACTAAGAAGTGTGCTCATCGGGGCCCCCCCCGCCATTATTGTAGGAAGTATATAAATATATATACTTCTACACACAAATATCAGGAGCCAGATTTGTAACTGGCCAGATTTGTAACTGGCTTGCACAAGAATTAAGTAAATGTTATCTAATAAATACACATTGTTACTAGAACAGATTTTCATTGGTCCATCGGGCATGTCAAACTCTCTGTTACTTATCCATTGTAAATTTCATTCATCGCGGTCTAATGGACTACTGCCAGTTTCAGTTCTGCTTAAGTTAAATACTAGAGAAAAATAGGTTTGTAATAAAATGGCAATCCTTAAATTTGCAAACAGTTGAAAGCTATGCAATGTGACTATGCAAAAGGCAAAGTCCAAAGTATTTATAACACACCAGCCTTCATACCACACCATCTTTCCACTTCACATCAAAATTTGAACAGGGTTTCCAACACAACAACAACTTACATTTATATAGCGCCTTTAACATAGTAAAATGTCCCCAGGCGCTTCACAGAAGCATTATCAAACAAAACTTGACACCAACATAAGACGACATTCGGACAGGTGACCAAAAGCTTGGTCAAAGAGGTAGGTTTTAAGGAGCATCTTAAAGCAAGAGAGGCAGAAAGGCTTAGGGAGGGAGTTCCGAGCTTAGGGCCCAGGCAGTTGAAGGCACGGCTGCCAATGGTGGAGCGATTAAAATCAGGGATGTGCAGGAGGCCAGAATTGGAGGAGCGCAGAGATCTTGGAGGGTTGTAAGGCTAGAGGAGGTTATAGAGATAGAGAGGGGCAAGGCTATGGAGGGATTTGAAAACAAGGATGAGAGTTTTAAAATTGAGTCATTGCCAGTGTAGGTCAGCGAGCACAGGGGTGATGGGTGAGCGGGAGTTGGTGTGAGTAAGGATACAGGCAACCGAGCTTTGGATGCGCTCAAGTGTATGGAGGGTGGAAGAGGCGAAGCCGGCTAGGAGAGCATTGGAATAGTCAAGTCTAGAGGTAACAAAGGCATGGATGAGGGTTTCAGCAGCAGATGATCTGCGGCAGGGCGGAGACGGGCAATGTTATGGAGGT
Source organism: Squalus acanthias (assembly GCA_030390025.1). Classification (NCBI taxonomy): domain Eukaryota; kingdom Metazoa; phylum Chordata; class Chondrichthyes; order Squaliformes; family Squalidae; genus Squalus; species Squalus acanthias. Next base: position 5,019,755 of record CM059444.1, on the reverse strand, counting down.
CTTGGTGATGCAGCAGATATGTGGTCAGAAGCTCATCTCTGGGTCAGATAGGACGACAAGGTTGCGAACAGTCTGGTTCAACCTCAGACAGTGACCAGGGAGAGGGATGGAGTCGATGACTAGGAAACGGAGTTTGTGGCGGGGACTGAAATGGTTTTGGTCTTCCCAATATTTAATTGGAGGAAATTTCTGCTGTCGGACAAGCAGCGTGACAAATCAGAGACTGTAGAGGGGTTGAGAGAGGTGGTGGTGAGGTAGAGCTGGGTGTCGTCAGTGTACATGGTGCTGTGTTTTCGGATGATGTCACCAAGGGGCAGCACGTAAATGAGAAATCTCAGGGGGCCAATGATAGATGCTTGGGGTGTGGGGGGGGCTCCAGAGGTAATGGTACGGGAGCAGGAAGAGAAGCCATTGCAGGTGATTCTCTGGCTATGATTGGATAGATAAGAATGTGACCAGGTGAGGGGAATCCCATGTAGCTGGACGATGGAGGAGAAGCATTGGAGAAGGATGGTGTGGTCAACCACGTCAAAGGCTGCAGACAGGTCGAGAAGGACAAGGAGGGATAATTTACCATGGCACATAAGATGTAATTTATGACTTTAATAAGGGCCATTTCAGTGCTGTGGCAGGGACGGAAACCTGATTGGTGGGGTTCAAACATGGAGTTGCGGGAAAGATGGGAAAGGATTTGTGATGCAACAATACGCTCAAGGAATCTGGAGAGGAAAGGGAGGTCGGAGATGGGTCGGTAGTTTGCAAGGACAAAGTGTAGGTTTTTTAAGGAGAGGTTGATGACGGCAGATTTGTAGGGGAGGGGGGACAGTACCTGAGGAAAGGGAACCGTTAACAATATCAGCTAACATGGGGGCCAGGAAGGGAAGTTGGGTGGTCAACAGTTTGGTGGGAATAGGATCGAGGGAGCAGAGGGTGGGTCTCATGGACAATATGAACTCGGAGGGGGCATGAGGGGAGATAGGAGAGAAACAAGAAAAGATGCGAGTTTAGGTCTAGAGCAGGGGGGAATCTTAGGGGAAGTTTGGTATGTTGGGCTAGGGGAAGGGAGAGAAGCAGCAAATGCAGCTGAACGGATGGTCTCAATCTTTGTGACAAAGGAGTCCATGAGCTATGCGCACTAATACAACAGCAAAATACTGTGGATGCTGGAAATCTGAAATAACAACAGAAAATGCTGGAAACACTCAGCAGGTCAGGCAGCATTGAGGAGAGAGAAACAGAGTCAACGTTTCGGGTCGAGGACCTTTCATCAGAACTGGAAAAGTTAAAGAGAAGAGAGATTTTTAAGCACGTGCAGGGGCAGGGACAGGGAGGAGGGGAGGAAATAACAAAGTGAGGGACTGTGATAAGCTGGAAGGCAGGAGAGATTGACTGACAAAAGGGATGATGGTGCAAGGCAAAAAGAGAAGGTAATGGGACAAGTTAAGAAACAAAAGATGACTCTAGATGAGGTGTAAATGGCGATTGCAGAATCATCAACAGCTACCATGTGAGAAAAAAAAGGGGAAAAAAAATATAGGGGCCGAGGTTATAGTGTGAAATTGTTGAACTCGATGTTAAGTACAGAAAGCTGTAAAGTGCCTAATCGAAAGATGAGGTGCTGTTCCTCGAGCTTACGTTGAGCTTCATTGGAACAGTGTAATAGGCCGAGGACAGAGAGATCAGAGTGGGAGTGGAGCGGAGAATTAAAGTGACAGGCGACCGGAAGCTCGGAGTCACGCTTATGGACTGAACGGAGGTGTTCCTCAAAGCGGTCACCCAATCTGCGTTTGGTCTCCCCAATGTAGAGGAGACCACATTGTGAGCAGCGAATACAGTATACAAAATTGTTAGTACTACAAGTAAATCACTGTTTCACCTGGAAGGAGTGTTTGGGGCCCTGGACAGTGGGAAGGGAGGAGGTAAAAGGGCAGGTGTTGCCTCTCCTGCACTTGCACGGGAAGGTGCCGGGTGAAGGGGAAGAAGTGTTGGGGGTGATAGAGGAGTGGACCAGGGTGTCGCGGAGGGAGCAGTCCCTTCGGAATGCTGAAAGGGGGGGGGGGGGGTGGGGGAGAGAGATGTGTTTGGTGGTGGGATCACGCTGGAGGTGGCTGAAATGGCGCAGGATGATCCGTTGAATGTGGTGGCTGGTGGGGTGAAAGGTGAGGACAAGGGGAACCCTATCGTGATTCTGGGAGGGAGGGGAAGGGGTGAGAGTAGAAGTGCGGGAAATGGAATGGACACGGTCGAGGGTCGTGTCAACCACGAGGGGAATCCTCGGTTGAGGAAAGAGGAAGACATATCGGAAGCACTAGTATGGAAGGTGGCATCATCAGAACAGATGCAGCAGAGACGGAGAAACTGGGAGAATGGAATTGAGTCCTTACAGGAAGCGGGGTGGGAGGAAGTGTAGTCCAGGTAACTGTGGGAGTCAGTGGGCTTATAGTGGATGTTTGTCAATAGCCTCTCCCCAGAAATGGAGACAGAGAAGTTGAGGAAGGGAAGAGTCAGAGATGGACCATGTGAAGGTGAGGGAAAGGTGGAAATTGGAAGCAAAGTGAATGAAATTTTCTAGTTCAGGGCGAGAGCACGAAACGGCACAAATACAGTCATCAATGTACCAGAAAGAGGTGAGGGAGGGGACATGAGTAGGACTGGAACAAAGAATGTTCCACATATCCCTTCACCTGACGATGGGGCAGCAGCTCCAAAAGCTTGTCATTTCAAATAAAACTGTTGGACTATAACCTGGTGTTGTGCGACTTCTCACGAAAAGGCAGGCATAGTTAGGGCCCGTGCGGGTTCCCATAGCAACACCTTTAATTTGAAGGAAGTGACTGGAGTCAAAGGAGAAGTTGTTCAATGTCAGAACAAGTTCAGCCAGGCGGAGGAGGGTGGTGGTGGATGGGGACTGGTTGGGCCTCTGTTCAAGGAAGAAGTGGAGCGCCCTCAGGCCGTCCTGGTGGGGGATGGAGGTGTAGAGGGATTGGACGTCCATAGTGAAGAGGAGACGGTTGGGGCCAAGGAACTGGAAACTGTTAAAGTGGCAGAGGGAGTCGGAAGAGTCGCGAATGTAGGTGGGAAGAGACTGGACAAGGGGAGAAAAAATATAGAGTCAAGATAGGAAGAAATCAGTTCCGTGGGGCAAGAACAGGCTGAAATGATGGGTCACCTAGGGCAGTCCTGTTTGTGGATCTTGGGAAGGAGGTAGCAGCGGGCTGTGCGAGGTTGGCAGCCATGGAGGGAAGATCTCCAGAGCTTTGCGCACTTGTTATTTGAGGTGAGGGTGGAGGAGGCAGAGGAGAGGGGTTTAAGATGACGGTTTGTAGTGAAGAGAAGAGAAGCCGGGGATTATCTTTGCATTCCAGGATGATCCTGGAATAGTGAGTAGCTTTGGCAGAGGCGAGCAGGACCCAATAGTGCTGTGTGTGGTCCAGCCAGATCTGGCGATTAATGGCTAAACCAGTTGTCTGCCGTAAACTTTCAAGTCTGCATCCCTTGGACTTAAGGGAGCGGAGATGAGGGCGTAGCAGGAGGAACAACCAGGGTGAGTGTGTGTAATAGTTTTAGACTAAATTAGAGGAATAAAACTTCCTAAATAAAATACATTATAAACCCGCAATCTGACAAGTTGGAGACATTCAAACTGATATTCATATATTTAGAACCATAGAAGTTTACAGCACAGAAGGAAGCCATTCAGCCCATTTTGTCTGTGCCAGATCTTTGCTGGAGCAATCCAAAACCAATCCCACTGCTTTGCTCTCTCCCCACTGTTCTGGATCTTGTATAAATATTTGAAACAATTTTCCCTTAAAAGATACAATGGTCCCTGCTTCGACTACTAACTTACTTTTGTGTCATCAACAAATTGAGATTGTGTTCTATATACCCGTCCAAATCATCTTCAGACAGAGAACACAAGCAGACCCAGCACTGTCTCCATCCAAACCTTCTGCAATCCGAGTAATTTACTCTAACTCTGTTTTGTGTCATCAGCCAAATTTCTAACTAGCAGCAACGTTCCCTCTTATACCATACAACTGAATTTTTCTAACAAGTCTCTTGTAAGATGCCTCATTGAACAATCCATATCACTACACCTACTGCATTCCCTTTATCTATCCAATTGGTTGCTTCTTCAAAAAACCATCTAACAATCTATGGTTCAACTCCTCCTTAACTCTGCAATGTTCCTGCTTGCACCTTCCATTCTTCCCACTCTGGTCGAAGTGCTTCCTCCCTCCTATGCCCTGACATCAGTATCAGGGTCTTCAGCATCTTGCCCAAAAACACTCTCCGAAACCTCTGGGTTGCTTCAATATTTCCAATTTCAAAAGCTTTCTTAAAAACCTACTTTTTTAACCGTACTTCGGTCACCTTTCCCAATTTCCCCTTTTCTCCCCTAATTGTGAAGTGCCGTGGATTTTTTTGATATACGAAAGGTACTACATAAAATCCAATTGTTATTGTCATCTCTGGTGAGATCTCATGAACTCCTCTTGAAGTTCTCTCACTGAAGACGTACACCCTTCCCATATTTGCACATTATAAAACCTCCTTTAAACAATGTAGCCTCTCACTTACTGTGAGCAATGCCATGAGAGATTTGTGAGCAATATAGTCAAAATTATAGATGCATGTATTTCCTGCTCGGCATTTCACAATTATAGGAAAATATATTCTAGCCAAATTCCTTGTATCGGATGCAAGTTTCTTCCGACAAATGTAAAGCCTGTGATTTGGAATGTACAAAACTCCTTCCAAAACAACAAATACTCAACAGAGAAGCAAATGACTTAGAAAAATACTTCAGCAATCACACTTCAAAAGAGGGAAACAAAGCCAGTCATTTAACCTTGGGTTCTGACTTGCTGCCTGACAATTAAACTCTGACCTCATCCTGCACCAAACAAACAATTAAACTTGGATTGATCGCAGTCTCTGTTTAACTACTGATTAGACTTTGTGGCCTTAAAGAGACACAATCCACACAGCAGCAGAATATATCGTATTGCAAAGTATTACACGCTTCTCCAAATAAAACAGCAAATCATCTGGGTGACAGTGACCATTGTCACAGGAGAGCCTCTAGTAATGTACTAAAAATACAACATTAAAATGCACAGATATCACACTTTTTAGAGATGCAAAACAAATCTTATTTTGGAGCTGCAATCTAAAACTAGCATTCAGGTTCCAATCTGCAATTTCCCGAGTAACCAATTAAAAAAACCTCAGAGTTTATGTATAGCAATTAGGCTTTCTGGCCTTAAAGGGACCGGCGGGCACAAACTTAGCTCCACTTTAGCAGAAGAATAAAATATTGTGCGTTGTATGGTACTGGCCATTATAAAATAGCACATTATCCAAGTCACAATGAATAGCGCTGCTAAAATATAATTTTTTTCTTGTTCCTATGGGGAAAAAATACCATTATAGCATACCTATAGAGGATGCTGAGACAGGAATTTTCAATGTTAAGGATGTCATATTTTGCCTGTCACAGCCTATGAAACACAAGGGTGTGCTCAACAATCACTCATTAGACTCACTAAATAAGGTAAAAAGTCGTAATGCTGATTGCTGGGGGGAGAATCAATGGCAGCAATTCTCTGCCAAAAACTCTCAGTTGCTGATTCTCGTACTTGCTTCAACTGTCCATCTCTTTAACCCATTCTCCCACTCTACCTACTCCCGCATCATTTCCAACCCCTCTTCCCCTATCCTGCCTCTCCCTTTCTCCTACCAATCTCCTTTACTCCCACTGTCTTCTTCCCTCATCCCCCTCTTCTACTTCCCACCCTTTCCCCTACCCTTCTCCTCTCATCCCCCTCACACACTTTCCCCCTCTGCCTTCGCTCCACACACTTTCCCCTCCACTCAACCTCTGCCTTCTTCCCTCCTCTTCTCCACCTCTCTTTCTCCTCCCCCATCATTGTCTGTCTTCTCCCATCATCCCCCTTTCATGTATATGGATTTTCTGAAGGCATTCCATAAAGTGGTCTCACAATAGGCTTGTTAAAAAAACTTCAGGCATATGGTGTAAAAAGAAATACAGCAGCGTAGATAGAAAGTTGGGTGATTGGCAGGAAACTAAGATTTAGGGTAAAAAGGTGTTGCTCAAACTGGAGAAGGGTTGGAAGTAGTGTTCTCTGGAGTCAGCACTGGGTCCACTTTTGTTCTCTGTACAGTATATAGATGATTTGGACTTGGGTTTCAGTAGCACAATCTTAAAACCAGCTGATGACACAAAAGTTGGGGGTTTAGCAAACAGTGAGGGGTACCGTAAAAGACTTAAGACAGACGTAGCATAATGGTCAGATAGGTAGCAGATGCAATTTAATGTCAATAAGTGCAAGATAATATATTTTGGGAGGAAAAAACAGATTGAAAGTATACACTTAATGGAAAGACACTGAAGGGTATGGATGAACAGAGGGATCTAATTCCCTGAAAGTAAAAGTGAAGGTAGCAGATGAAGCTATAAATAGTTGGGTTTTATAACTGGGGCAAAGATTACAAGAAAAAAGAAAACATTGATTAGACCACAGTTATAGTCTTGTATTCAGTTCTGGGCAACCCATTTAAGAAAAGGATATTGAAGTCATAGTGTGTTCAACATAAATTCATCAGAATGAAGGCAGGGATGGGAAACTACAGTTATGATAAGATACGTCAGAAATTGGGATTATTTCCCTGGAGCACAGAAGGCTAAAAGATTTAATAGAGGTTTTTAAAATTATGAAGCATTTTGAGAGTGAATAGGGACAGACTATTTTCTCTGACTGGGGATTCAGTGACAAGGGGACATCAATTGAAAATCCCAAAGAGAACGAGAAGAACAAATGGAAGAAATTTTTTTACCCAGAGGGTTGCTGGATCATACAACACTTTACCACAGAGAGTGATTGAAGCAGAGACCATTACTTCTTTTAGGAAGAATTGGCTAAATATTTGAAGCAGAGAAAGGTACAAGGCTATGGAGAGAGCATGGAGCAGTGGGATTAGTTTTGAATTGCTCTAGCAAAGAGCTGCAGAGATACAATGGGACAAATGACCTTTTTCTGTTCTGTAAACATCTATGGTAAGTGAGCCACTCATCACAGAGTATACAACAAATGTTACCTGCCAATTGTAAGCCCAAGCTTGGATGTTGTCCAGATGCTGTTGTAGGTTAGCATGGGCTGCTTCATTATTGGAAAAGTTGTGAATGGAGCTGAGCAGTCAGTGAGCAAGCCCACTCCTAACATTGTAATGGAGGGAGGTACATTGATGAAGCAGCTGAAAATAATTGGACCGAGGACAATGCCCTGAGGAACTCCTACAGCAATGCATAGATCACGACAGTGACGAGATGTGGAGCCGAGTAGTTCTGGCAGATTTTGAACTGAATGTTGACGAGCAGGTATTGGTGAGTAGGTGCGACTTGATGGATAATTCTTTCCCTCAATGCAAGCATCATAGCTGCACTGGAACAGCTTGACTAGGGGGTTAGCTGGTTCAGGTGCGCAGGTTTTCAGTACTACAGCTGGGACGCTGTCAGTGCCCACAGCTTTTGCACCCAGTCACTTCTCAATGGAGTAGGCACGTGGAATGAACTGAATTGGCATCTATGCTGGTGAGGACCTTGAGAGGATGCCAAGTTGGATTGCCCACTTGGCCCTTTGGCTGAAGACACATTAGACTCATCTCTTGCACTCAAATGTTGGACTCTGCCATAGCTCTACCTCCTCATTGAACCAGGTTTGGTCTTCCGGCATAATGATGATGGACATTTGAGGGATGCATTGGGCCAAGAAGTTACAGATTATGGTAGCATACAACTCTGACTGCTTGTGGCCCAAAGTGCCGAATGGATGCGGCAGTTTTGGGCTGCTAGATCGGTCCTTAGTCTATCCCACTTAGTACAGTGGTAGTGCCACACAACATAATGGAGGGTGTCCTCATAGCGATGATGGAACTTTGTCGTCAAAGTTTTGTTGACGTTTGACAACATATCTATGTTGTGTTTGGGGATGTACAATTTTAGTAATTAGGATGTGTACAGAGACTCTAACAGAGGTGAACCTCCAACCTAATTGGTTATAGTCAGGGCCCGACTAATCAACAATTCAGCAGCTGTGAAATTCAGTGGCCTCGGCAGAATTTTTTCCCCATTGTTTACTTTCCCCAAGCAGTTTTCCCCACAGTAACAGTGCCGGAACGAATACCTGTTGTTCTGATTTTGAATGGTATCAGGTGACACAAACCTGCTAATCCCAAATTATATGTAGCTCATTATTTCCCATGCATGTCACACCTTGCACACTTCGATTGCATTTGGAGGGTTATATTATTGGAGTGATTATTTGCACCGCATTTTTGGCGCCTCTGCGCATGCACGCCCGTTTGGTACTGTGCATGCGCACTCGATCCTGCCCGCATGCTCAGTACCCAACAGTGCCGCGGCTGTAGCCTGCACCACCACACATTCCTCGGCTCCGTGCGGAGAAGGTCAGGGGATCCATTGGTGGCCTTGGGGGGGAGGAAATCGAAGGGTGAGAGAAGGAGGATTGGAAGGGGCGGGGGGGGGGTAGAGAGAGGATATGCAAGGGGGGAGGGAGGAGAGGGGAGCGAAGGGGAGGGAGGAGAGGGGAGCAGGGGGGGGGCGCGCGAAGAGAGAGAAGAGATCGGTCTGGAACTTGGTTTTTTTTTTGGGGGGGGGGGGGGGGGGAGTGGTGGGGGAGAAGGTCAGGAACCCAGGGTGGGGGAAAGTCAGGAACTTGTTAGGGGGGGGGGGGGGCGCGGTCAGGAACTCGGGGGCGGGGGGTGATGGTCAGGAACTGGCTGGGGGGCGGAAGGTGGTCAGGTGCTCAGTGGGGGTGGGGAGAAGGTCAGGAACCCGGGGGACATTGGAACAGGAGTCGGCCATTCAGCCCCTCGAGCCTGCTCCGCCATTCAATGAGATCATGGCTGATCTGCGACCTAACTCCATATACCTGCCTTTGGCCCATAGCCCTCAACACCTTTGGTTAACAGAAAGCTATCAATCTCCGATTTAAAATGAATTGAACTAGCATCAACTGCCATTTATGGAAGAGAGTTCCAAACTTCTACCACCCTTTATGTGTAGAAGTGTTTCCTAATTTCACTCCTGAAAGGTCTGGCTCTAATTTTTAGACTATGCCCCCTAGTCCTAGAATCCCCAACCAGTGGAAATAGTTTCTCTATCACAATCCCCACAGTGCAGATGGAGGCCATTTCGGCCCATCGAGCCTGCACCGACACATATCCCACCCTATCCCCATAACCCCACGTATTTAATCCCCCTAACACTAAGGGTCAATTTATCATAGCCAAATCAACCTAACCCGCACATCTTTGGACTATCTACCCTATCTGTTCCCCTTAATATCTTGAAAACTTCGATCAGATCACCCCTTAACCTTATAAATTCTAGGGAATACAACCCAGTTTGTGTAATCTCTCCTCGTAACGTAACCCTTGAAGTCCGCGTATCATTCTGGTAAACTTACCACTCCCTCCAAGGCCAATATATCCTTCCTAAGGTGCCCAGAACTGCTCACAGTGCTCCAGGTGTGGTCTAACCAGGGTTTTGTATAGCTGCAGCATAACTTCGACCCCCTTGTATTCTAGTCCTCTAGATATAAAGGCCAGCATCCCATTAGCCTTTCTGATTATTTTCTGTACCTGTTCATGACATTTTAATGATCTATGTACCTGGACCCCTAAGTCTCTTTGGACCTCCACTGTTTTTTGCCTTGCACCATTTAGCAAGTACCCTGTTCTATCCTTTTTAGGTCCAAAGTGGATGACCTCACATTTGCCTACATTTTAATCTATTTGCCATAGTTTTGCCCATTCACTTAATCTGTCGATATCCCTTTGTAATTTTATGCTTCAATGTACACTGCCTACAATTCCACCTACCATTGTGTCATCAGCAAATATGGATATATGACTTTCTATGCCATCATCTAAGTCATTAATAAATACTGTGAATAGTTGAGGCCCCAACACAGATCCCTGCGGGACATCACTAGTCACCTTCTGCCAATTTGAGTACCTACCCAGTATCCCCACTGCCTGTCTCCTGCTGCTCAGCCAATTTCCTAACCAGGTCAATAATTTGTCCTCAATTCCGTGGGCTTCTACCTTAGTTAACAGTCTCTTATGTGGGACTTTATCAAATGCCTTCTGGAAGTACATATAAATAACATCCACAACTTCAGTCACCTCTTCAAAAATTTCAATCAGATGTGTTAGGCATGACCTACCTTTCACAAATCCATGCTGGCTCTCTCTGATCAACTGAAAATTTGAGGTGTTCAGTCACCCTATCATTAATTATAGACTCTAGTAATTTCCCAAAAACAGATGTTAGGCTAACTGGTCCATAATTCCCTGGTTTGCCCCTCTCATCATTTTTAAATAGCGGAGCGACATGTGCAATTTTCCAATCTAAAGGAACGGTTCCTGAATCGAGAGAACTTTGGAAGATTATAGTTAGGACATCTGCAATGTGCTCACCCCTACTTCCTTTAAAACCCTGGGATGGTAACCATCTGGTCCTGGGGATTGGTCACTCTTTAGTGCCATTATTTTCTTCATTACTGTTAGTTTACTTACATTAATTTTATTGAGTCCCTGATTTAGTTTCCTTGGCATTTCTGGCATGCTATCCTCTTTCTCTGCTGTAAATACTGACGCAAAAGTAATTATTCAACATGTCCGCCATTTCCTTATTGTCATTGATAATATCACCGCTTTCAGTTTTTAGGGGGCCAACATTGCTCCCGAGTACCCTCTTTTTCCTAATGTAATTGTAAAAAAATTGTGTTGCTATCCCTTTCAAGTTTCCTTTCATGCTCCCTTTTTGTAGCTCTTACTGTTTTGTGACCCTTTGCTGTTCTTTGTATCTTTCCCATTTGCCAGGCTCTGTGCTATTTTTTGCATTTTTGTGTGCTTTTTCTTTTAGTTTTATGCTGTCCCTTACCTCTTTCGTCCTCCATGGCTGTTTTTTTTTAGCAAGTAGAGCTCTTGCCCCTCAGGGGCATAAACTGGTTCCGTATCACCTTAAATTCTTTCTGGAACATCTCCCACTGATCTTGTCATTTTACCCATTAACAGATTTGCCCAGTTTACTGTGGGCAGTCTCTGCCTCATCCCTTTGAAATCAGCATTACCCAAATCTAGAATCTTAGTAGCTGTTTCGCGTTTCTCCCTTTCAAACGCTACATTGAACTTGATCATGTTATGATCGCTTTTGCATAAATGTTCACGCACAGTTAGACTGTTAACTAAATCTGGCTCATTACTCATTACTAAATCTAATATGGCATGCCCCCTTGTTGCCTCTAGGACATATTGTTGTAGAAAACAATCCCAGACACACTCAAGAAATTCACTACCTTTCTGACAGGTGCTAATCTGCTTATCCCAATCTATATGAAAGTTAAAATCCCCCATTAAAACCACTCTGCCTTTGCTACACACTTGTCTAATCTCTGCATTTATACAATCCAGCACTTCACAGCTGCTACCAGAGGGCCTATACACAACTCCCACTAGTCTTAAATCCTCTCCTATTTCTTAATTCTACCCATACAGTCTCCACTGCCTGCTTATCTCTCGTTATATCCTCTCTTATCATTGAAGTGATTTCATCCTTAATCACCAAGGCTACTCCTCCCCCTCTGCCATTTTCTCTATCTTTCCTGTAGACCTTATAACCTGGTATATTTAGTTCCCAGTCCTGACCGTCTTGCAGTCATGTCTCAGTAATGGCTACCATGTCATACCCTCCAATTTGAATTTATGCCTGCAGTTCTTTCAATTCATTCCTTATACTCCATGCGTTTGTATAAAGAACATTGATTTGGGCCACACACCCTAGCCTGTCCTTCGGCTCGAATGTTTTTCTCACTTGTTTCTTATTTCTCTCACCTGGTTTAATCACTTTACATCTTTTAGTTTTCCCTCTACATGTAGTGCCTAAAGCACAATTTCTGACTGTTATTCTACTTTCTTCCAGTGTGTTTGTTTTTACTACAATTTCCACCTGAGCCCTCCCCCCCATTTACTAGTTTAAAGTCCTTGTGACCGCTCTATTTATCCTTTCTGCTGGGGGGGGGGGGGGGGAGGAAGGTGGTCAGGAACTTGTTGGGAGGGAAAAGGTCAGGAACTTGTTGGGGGCGGGGGAGAGAAGGTCCTAACCCACGAGGGTGAGTCTTGTCTGTTCTCTGAAAGCAGTACCATGAGCTCTGGAGCCTGGCAGTCAGAATGAATCGATCAAAAGAAAGACTTAAAAAGACTTACATTTATACAGCACCTTTCACGACCACCGGACATCTCAAAGCGCTTCACAGCCAATGAAGTACTTTTTTTGGAGTGTAGTCACTGTTGTAATGTGGGAAACTCGGCAGCCAATTTGCACACAGCAAGCTCCCACAAACAGCAATGTGATAATGGCCAGATAATCTGTTTCTGTTATGTTGATTGAGGGATAAATATTGGCCAGGACGCCCTTGCTCTTCTTCGAAATAGTGCCATGGGATCTTTTACATCCACCTGAGAGAGCAGACGGGGCCTAGGTTTAACGTCTCATCTGAAAGACGGCACCTCCAACAGTGCAGCAATCCCTCAGCACTGCACTGGAGTGTCAGCCTAGCTTTATGTGCTCAAGTCCCTGGAGTGGCAAGTATTACTGCCAACAGCTAAACAACACAGGATAACTTAGAGGTTAAGTACGGTAAATGGCATCAAATTACACATTGCAAAGTACTTGATTACTCAGGCAAGCAGGATCTAATTACACATTCCAGACACACTGCTGGGTGCATCTTAGCCTCCAAGGGGACTAATCAGAAATCTGGTCTTGTCATCCAAGGGGGCCAATCAGAACTTTGGTGTTGCAAATACACACTGCCTTATGTTACCCACTGATGTCAACTGGTTTTGCGGAAACTGAGTCCAGTTTTGTATATACACATGTGGAAGGTGTGAATGAATGAGCTGGAAATCAATGAGAATTTGAAAACTGTCAAGCAACGCCATTCAGAACATCAATTATTGTCTTAATAGCCAATTAACACTTGGCTGTCTCACCAAACCAGTGTTAAGTGGCAGGTATTACTGCCAACAGCTAAATAACACAGGATAACTCAGAGGTTAAGTATGTTAAATGGCATTTAAAATGCACAATTATTTAAAACAACCACCAGTTTAATGCTGTTTTTATACTGCTCTTCAAAAATATTTATTATACAGAAACTGATACGTCCCCAAGCTCTGACAGATCTGCTGCAGAGTCTAAATTCTCCTGCCACTAAATATGGTTGGGGCTGGTACAGAAAATGGCCTCGAGGTGATGTAGAATCCTAGGGGGCTTGATTATAGTTTGATCGTCAGCAGTTTATAGTCCTAGTAGTTCTAACCTGGTTGACTAACTGCACAGAAGATACCAAATGGAACAAAGTTAAATGACTGGACAGAATTCAAGACTGTTTAAAGCTTGGTTTAAAATCAAATTTTAAGAAATTTGAGGACATTGTAGTTTAAATTACAAATGGACAAAACTTTATCAAACTAAATCAGCATTTATGCAACTGACAAATGACAAACAAGGGAAAGATTTCAGCGAACGGTGCAAAATACCAATATTCGGGCAGCAAAATTTTGTGCCAGCGTGATGGGTTACTTCCTTGATTTCCTCCATGTTGTTCAGTTGCCAGTCACAGCCATATTGCTTTGAATGTTTATACTGAGTGGAGTCAGCCACTTCTTTACAGGGAAGGTGGGGAAAAGAAGTGGGCCACTCTTCTGCATCATCCGGCAGCCAGATTACAGCTGTATGTGAGCCTGGGGCCAGTCTCCTGCCTACTCTCTTCAGCACAGCTGGTATCCCACCCAGACTGACTGCAAGTGTTTTTGCCTATTATGGTTACTACTGCATTACAGTGATGCACCTCAGAAAGCCAAAGTTTGGCCTACCTTTGACAGATATTTGCATTCTGGTTTGCCCAAGAATATTAATTTCATTGACATCAGCCATCATCTGTGTAAAAATCAGAGTGGAGAGCTTCAACTGGTCCTGGACAGAAGAGGGAGGGTATCTCTTCCTGCACCTTCTGGCTAATTAATGCATAAGCAACCTCTGTTTGTGCGTGTTGGACTGAATAAAAGTGTGCAGTCACCCAGAAGCAACTGTAATTAGGTTGTTTCATAGAATTGGCCTTTGTGGTCACTGGGAGCACGTGATTAATTGGGGAAATTATAAAATGGCAATGGCAAGTCACAGATTTCCCATTGTCTAATGCATGCTCGACAACATTGGTTCAGCGAGTAAACTTATGAATATTTGATCAAAGGTAAACTTGAAACAGTGACACTGTTAGTGTTTCTGCCTGTAAAGCTCTAAGTGAAGCTTTGCTACTGTTGTGTTGACTTGATACAAAATGTTGAGGTTCAACAGCTTGGATGCCTGGCGTAAATATGGAGGTCACACTCGAGCATTGCAGGAACTCTGGTGGTGTTGCTCCAGTTACATCGGGCCTGAAATTGCGGTCTCTGTGACGGCATACTCTCAAAGTATGCCGTTGTAATCCATTTGAAAGGCCCTCGGAAGTTTGGGATTTCTGCATGCGCTTGCACATGCGCGAAATCCGGAACTTACGATCTGTAAAGGTACGCCTTGACAGATCATCCGAACCGCATGGAAACTCAGTATTGCTGGCGCAGAGTTGGGCTATTTGCCCTACAACTGCCCAGCAATTGCCCATGCAACTCTTACGGCTGGTAAAAGCAGACGTAGGGCCTGCTTTCATCAGCGTAAGGGTATATATAAGGCTTAAATAAAATATTTAAAAATCCCAAATTATGCACACACACTTTAAACGAGTCTATGCAAATATTGGCCCGGATCAAGAATTTTAAAATTATCAAAAAATTAAATTTTTATTGAGGTTGGTACAATGAGGGGACTTATGAATAAAACTGCAATTCAGTACATTCATAATTATTTGAATTCTGTGAATTGTATAATTATTTGGGGATTCCATTGCATATCATTAGGGGATTCCCTTCGTAAATGATTGCAATGGAATCCTCCTTTGTGATTGGAGGACCGGGCCCACGTGATCCGAGGGATCCGTGGGCCTTTACGCTGCCATACGCCTGGAGGCCCGAGACCGCAACTCTATGCCGCCTGGGCACCTGGAGGTAGGTTCGTAAATGTTTCGCGGGTCGGAGGCATTCTCCGGAATACGCCTCTGACCACAATTTCTAGCCCATCATCTTGTGGATCACAAACAGTTTGGTCCCATCTGACTGACGCTATTTAAGCAAGAAAAACTTGCATTTATAAAGCACCTTTCATGACCTCAGGACATTCCAGAGCACTTTACAACAATGACTACACTTCAAAAGTACTTAATTGTTGTAATGTAGGAAACACAACAAATTTGCACACAGCAATGTTCCACAAACAGCAATGTGATAATGACCAGATAATCCTTGGTTGAGGGATAAATATTGGCCAGGACATCAGGGAGAATTCCTCTGCTCTTCTTCAACATAGTGCCATGGGATCTTTTATGTTCAGCCGAGAGAGCAGACAGGGCCTTGGTTTAACATCGCATCTGACGGCACCTCCTACAGTGCAGCACTCCTTCAGTACTGCACTGGAGTGTCAGCCTAGATTTTGTGCTAAGTTTCAAGGACTTTGGTATAAAGTATGTTATCCTCACTAAGATGGTTGACCTACATGGCTTTGTAGTGCACTGAGTCCAGCACTAACAGATTTTAGACTCCTATAGAGATCTACAATATGATACAAGTTTTAGACAATAATGAAGTTGTCAATGGTGACAAATGAGGCCAAGCTTTCTAACATGTCCCTGAAGATGTTCACGGCCTGGATTTTTTTTTGCCCTTTTGTTCAAGACCATGCGTTATACACACTGGGAGCTAATTTAATATTTAACTCATTAAAGTGACAAGCAATTATCATGAATAGAATTAAATAAAAATCTCTTGCTTTTTCAGCATGGGTAGAGAAGATTTTTTTCTAAAACAAAATGAAAGAAATGTCAACCCATATACTACTTTGCATATTGCTCTGTATATACATTATAAAACAAATTGGCTACTGTGTTTGCCTATATAACAAATGATTACACATCAAAAGTAACTCATTAGCTGTGAAGTTTTTTGAGACATTCTGAAGACAGCGAAAGGCGCTGTATGAATGCATGTTCTTTCTTAGGTGGACATGACATTATTGTGAAAATCTGTTGTTGCAGTATGAGTTTACAGCATGAATAAAAGATGAGGAACATAAGGCATGTTTCCAGTAAAACACAGCAATTTTTCAAATAACTGACATTATGCAAACATTGACTCGTTACTGAAACTATCTGAAGATCTGATTTTTGTGTACGATAATTTAGTTTAAAAAAAACTTGCAAATGTGAGAAAGAGACAAATCAATTTTTTCTCTTTTTTTTCATGACTTGGCAAATAGCAGGAATCTTTGAGATCTCAGTCCACCAATCAGTCTAATCACGTGGAACGACCGACAACAGCAAATACATCTAATTTAACCAAATGAATCACATATGGAATTGTAATGCCCACTATTTTGATCCTTAAGCAGTAATCATTGCAGGAATTAACTGACTGTGCTCCAACTATGGTAATAACATTTTACAGGCAATGTTAAACTTGACAACATTGTTTTAATACTGCAGCTCATTTGAAACTAGAAGGTAAACCCAGAGATCACATTCCTCAAATTGCAGGCATGAGCTCAAGAAAGCCCATTAGACCAGCAAGCCTTCTAGTAGCAACAGCAACAGGTGGAAAATGGCTAAATTTAAGTATTTCCTGATAAGATTGCTAAATTCTCCCTGATGATTTGGAAAACAAATTATCCCATTATGACTCATCTGCTAAGCATTAATGTGCAGCAAATAATCCTCATTGTGCTTTGTAAATTACACTAGCACCTTAATGGGCAGACTCAGACGAGGTAATTAGAATCAGCAAGGATGATAAAATATAATTACCAACAGCAGATTAATACAGCTCCTTTTACAATGGCTGCTTATTAAGTCTTGGTACATGGGCTTTGAAAGGTCAGGTCTACATACTCTTCCAGGCTTTGTATCATACAGTAAAGTCACCAATCCCACACCCTGAGCTAGGAGCCATGCTATAAGTCAGATAGGGATACAGTACAACATAACTGCTGATTTTCCAACCCTCATTCCCTTCCAGCCTGACTCCTTACTGAATTGTTGAATTTACCCTAATGTGCCAAAAGTACATCATTTCAATATTGCTGAATTCAATTAGTCTTAAAACAACATTTCTAAATTTAAGATTATGTTTTATTAGGTTTTGTGGGGGTGCAGGGAAGACAGGCAATGGAGTTTGTGGCATTTTATCAGTATTTGTCAATACATTCTGTATTTATGCCAATTTCCAGATGTGAAAGATGTCAAGGCAGAGAATTGGACCAGATTCCATATTACTAATTCCCAAACTTCACAATGCTTTGCCTGTTTAGAGACTGCATCAGCCAGTAATGGATTCCGCTCATCACTCTTAGAAAATACTGGATTGCCGTGATGCTTGGAGCTCCTTCAAGCTGGTTTGTCAGTTCTTCAGTGGCTGAACCCATTTTTGTGAGAGGCTTGTGTGTCATCATGTTACGAGATAGTAACAGGGTCTGAAAATAATCCACATCTCTCCTGCGACCACCAGGTCTAAGCAGTTGCCAATACTTGGCCAGTTAGAGTGGTGTGCACTTCTGAGACTGCTGAGCTGTAACAGCCTCACAGAAGGTACCAGCGGTTTTAGCGGGCTTAAAAGTGGATAAATCCCCAGGCCCAGACGAGATGTATCCCAGGCTGCTGTGTGAGGCAAGGGAGGAGATTGCAGGGGCTCTGACACAAATTTTCAGAACCTCTCTGGCCACAGGGGAGGTGCCAGAGGACTGGAGGACAGCTAACGTAGTACCATTATTCAAGAAGTGTAGTAGGGATAAACTAGGGAATTACAGGCCAGTGAGCCTAACATCAGTGGTAGGGAAATTATTGGAAAAAATTCTAAGAGACAGAATTAGTCTCCACTTGGAGAGGCAAGGATTAATCAAGGATAGTCAGCATGGCTTTGTCAGGGGGAGATCATGTCTAACCAATTTGATTGAATTTTTCGAGGGGGTGACTAGGTGTGTGGATGAGGGTGGTGCAGTTGATGTAGTCTACATGGACTTCAGTAAGGCTTTTGACAAAGTCCCGCATGGGAGACTGGTCAAGAAGGTAAGAGCCCATGGGATCCAGGGCAATTTGGCACATTGGATCCAAAATTGGCTTCGTGGCAGGAGGCAGAGGGTGATGGTCGAAGGTTGTTTTTGTGACTGGAAGCCTGTGTCCAGTGGTGTACCGCAGGGATCGGTGCTGGGTCCCTTGCTGTTTGTAGTATACATTAATGATTTAGATATGAATGTAGGAGGTATGATTAGTAAGTTCGAAAATGACACGAAAATTGGTGGAGTGGTAAATAGCGAGGAGGGAAGCCTCAGGCTACAGGACGATATAGACGGGTTGGTCAGATGGGCAGAACAGTGGCAAATGGAATTTAACCCTGAAAAGTGTGAGGTGATGCATTTTCGGAGGACTAACAAGGCAAGGGAATACACAATGAATGGTAGGACCCTAGGAAGGACAGAGGATCCTTGGTGTGCATGTACATAGATCCCTGAAGGCAGCAGGACAGGTAGATAAGGTGGTTAAGAAGGCATATGGGATAGAAGCATAGAAGCATAGAAGATAGGAGCAGGAGTAGGCCATTCGACCCCTCGAGCCTGCTCCGCCATTTAATGAGATCATGGCTGATCATCCAAATTCAGTACCCTGTCCCTGCTTTCTCCCCATATCCCTTCAGCCTTAAGAAATACAGGAAACTCTTTATTAACCGGCACCAACGGGACCGGCGTAGTGCCGGTTGATCAAAAAGTCCGGATTACAGAGAGGTATACTTACCAAGGTACGAGAGCCCTGTACACGGCCACAGGTGCAGGAGCCCCGGTAACATGGCCACAGATCCAGGAGTCCCTGGTGCACGGCCACAGGTGCAGGAACCCCGGTTACATGGCCACAGATCCAGGAGTCCCTGGTGCACGGCCACAGGTGCAGGAACCCCGGTTACATGGCCACAGATCCAGGAGTCCCTGGTGCACGGCCACAGGTGCAGGAACCCCGGTTACATGGCCACAGATCCAGGAGTCCCTGGTGCACGGCCACAGGTGCAGGAACCCCGGTTACATGGCTACAGATCCAGGAGTCCCTGGTGCACAGCCACAGGTGCAGGAACCCCGGTTACACGGCCACTAATATATAGTAAAACTTACCTGAACCTACTCCTGAATTTTGCTGGTTAAGAGAGATTTCCGGATATTTAGGTGCCGGTTAAAAGAGAGTTTCCTGTATATCTAATTCCTTCTTGAATATATTTAATGAATTGGCCTCAACTGCCTTCCGTGGTAGAGAATTCCACAGGTTCACCACTCTCTGGGTGAAGAAATTCCTCTTCATCTCAGTCCTTCCAAAATTCTATAGACTCTGGAACAGTTCCCATGGATTGGAGGGTAGCTAATGTTACCCCACTGTTCAAAAAAGGTGAATTATAGACTGGTAAGCCGGACATTGGTTGTGGGGAAAATACTAGAGTCCATTATAAGAGATGTAATAGCAGAGCACTTGGAAAACAGTGACAGGATCGGACAAAGTCAACATGGATTTACAAAAGGTAAATCATGCTTGACTAATCTACTGGAATTTTTTGAGGATGTAACTGGTAGAATAGATAAGGGAGAAACAGAGGATGTGGTGTATTTGGACTTTCAGAAGGCTTTCGATAAGGTCCCGGATAAGAGATTAGCGTGCAAAGTTAAAGCACATGGGATTGGGGGTAAGGTACTGACTTGGATAGAGAACTGGTTGGCAGACAGGAAGCAAAGAGTTGGAATAAACGGGTCTTTTTCCGAGTGGCAGGCAGTGACTAGTGGGGTACCGCAGGGATCGGTGCTAGGACCCCAGTTATTCACAATGGCCCAGAAATTGATCTCGCTCTGTTCCCGCGGGGGTAAGCCTTCCCCGCGATGTCTCACCTCGCTTATGCTTTTTCTGATCCAGCTCGCACGAACTTGATGTTCCAGACATCAGCTGTGCTGGGCTTGCGTATCCCAGCGGCGCAGTTAATTCGTGCGAGCTGTGGGATCACGTGACTCAGTTAGAGCCAATGGCAGCACACCATCTTCCATTCATAAGTCTCACAGCATGGCTGTGAGACTTATGAATCTTACACCCCCCCAAAATAACAGCTAAACCTCAATTAAATTAAAAAAAAAAACCATCACATTAATAAAATAAGTATATTTAATTAAATTAACCATTTTAAATAAAAAATTAAATTTTTGAAAAAATTTAAAATCTTTTAAAAAGTTATAAAAATAAACTTACCTGTCTTTAAAGTCTATAAAAAAGATATACCTGTAAAAAAAAATTCAAAAAAATACTTAATTCACTACTTACCTTCTTAAAAGCGGGTCTTACTCCTCCTTTTTACATTTCCAAAATCTTCCCTACTTACCTGCGCGTCCAAAGCATGAAGTGCACAGCGTGCGCGCAGCCTGTAGCGCGCACGCGATGCACTCAGGCCCCGCCCCCTTTTCGGAAGAGCAATTGCCGGTTTTCAGCGCATGCGCAGGGCATGCAGAAAACCGGCAATTGGAGTGGGAAATTCCCCTGATTCTGACTGCAAGGGACCTACGCTTGACTTCACCAATCTTTTTCTCTTCACATATCTATAGAAGCTTTTACAGTCAGTTTTTATGTTCCCTGAAAGCTTCCTCTCATATTCTATTTTCCCCCTCTTAATTAATCCCTTTGTCCTCCTTTGCTGAATCCTAAACTGCTCCCAATCCTCAGGTTTGCTGCTTTTTCTGGCCAATTTATATGTCCTCTCCTTGGATCTTATGCTATCCCTAATATCCCTTGTTAGCCACGGTTGAGTCACCTTTTTTGTTTTATTTTTATGCCAAACAGGGATGAACAAATTCTGTAGTTCATCCATGCGATCTTTAAATGTTTGCCATTGCCTATCCACCGTCAACCCTTTAAGTAACGCTCCCCAATCCATCCTAGCCAACTCGCGCCTCATACCATTGTAGTTTCCTTTATTTAAATTCAGGACCCTAGTCTCTGAGTCAACTACTTCACTCTCCATCTTAATGAAGAATTCTATCATATTATGATCGCTCCTCCCCAAGGAGCCTCGCACAACAAGATTGCTAATTAATCCTTTCTCATTACATAGTACCCAGTCTAAGATGGCCTGATCTCTAGTTGGTTCCTCGACATATTGGTCCAGGAAACCATCCCGTATACACTCTAGAAATTCCTCCTCCACAGTATTGTTACTAATTTGGTTCACCCAATCTATATGTAGATTAAAGTCACCCATGATAACTGCTGTGCCCTTATTGCACGCATCTCTAATTTTCCATTTAATGCCATCCCCAACCTCAGCATTACTGTTTGGGGGTCTGTATACAACTCCCACTAACGTTTTCTGCCCCTTGATATTTCTCAGCTCTACCCATACAGATTCCACATCATCAGAGCTAATATCCTTCCTTACTATTGTGTTAATCTCCTCTTTAACCAGCAATGCTACCCCACCTCCTTTTCTTTTTTGTCTGTCCTTCCTGAATATTGAATACCCCTGGATGTTGAATTCCCAGCCTTGGTCACTCTGGAGCCATGTCTCCGTAATCCCAATTATATCATATCCGTTTACATCTATTTGCGCAGCTAATTCATCCACCTTATTACGAATGCTTCTCGCATTTAGACACAAAGCCTTCAGGCTTGTTTTTTTAACACTCTTAGTCCTTTTAGAATTATTATTTACTGTAGCCCTATTTGATTTACACCCTTGCTTTCGCTGCCTTCCACTTTTGCTTTTCTCCTTCCTGTCTTTTGCTTCTATCCTTGCTTCCCTTTCCTCTGTTTCCCTGCACAGGTTCCCAACCCCCTGCCATTTTAGTTTAAACCCTCCCCAACAGCACTAGCAAACACTCCCCCTCGGACATCGGTCCCGGTCCTGCCAAGGTGCAAACCGTCCAGTTTGTACTGGTCCCACCTCCCCCAGAACCGGATACTTGCCTTCATTAGCCGAGGCATAGAATATAAGAGCAGGGAGGTTATGATGGAGCTGTACAAAACACTAGTTAGGCCACAGCTGGAATACTGTGTGCAGTTCTGGTCGCCACTCTATAGGAAGGATGTGATTGCATTGGAGGGAGTGCAGAGGAGATTCACCAGGATGTTACCTGGGCTGGAGCATTTCAGCTATGAAGAGAGACTGGACAGGCTGGGGTTGTTTTCCTTAGAGCAGAGAAGGCTAAGGGGGGACCTGATTGAGGTGTACAAAATTATGAGGGGCATAGATAGGGTAGATAGAAAGGAACTTTTCCCCTTAGTAGAGGGGCCAATAACCAGGGGGCATAGTTTCAAGGTAAGGGGCAGGAGGTTTAGAGGGGATTTGAGGAAAAACTTTTTCACCCAGAGGGTGGTTGGAATCTGGAACTCACTGCCTGAAAGGGTGGTAGAGGCAGGAACCCTCACAACATTCAAGAAGCATTTAGATGAGCACTTGAAATGCCATGGCATACAAGGCTATGGACCAAGTGCTGGAAAATGGGATTAGGATAGGGCTTGATGGCCGGCGCAGACACGATGGGCCGAAGGGCCTCTTTCTGTGCTGTATAACTCTATGACTCTAGAAAGTCTCGTGTCCAGAACCATAATATGCATGCTGTCATCAGTGCCAGAACAGAAGTACATCATGTTAAAATCTTATACCCTACAGCCATGGTAGAGCCTTCAAGCTCAATGGATTTGAAATGGTCTGTAGCTATTGAGTATAACCATAAGAATGTTCAAAACCTATAAAAGGTCAAGTCCTACTAATGATCCACTTAAGTTGTGTTTAGATTAATGGTGAATCTCAGCCTCAGTAAGCAAAGTTAGGAGTTACTGAATCACATTCTTCCTAATACAGTATACTGAAATAGTAGTGAAATGAACCAGATATCCAGATAAGGACAGTAGTTGAAGGAAAGCACCTTCTACTGACTTTGTGAATATTCTGGTGGATGAAGTCAAACCAAAAGAAGCAATGGCGTTGAAATGACACTGCAAAGATCATTTATGCATTTGTATAAAACTAATTTATCTATTAGGAGGTGTTAACCTCGGTATATTTGTCAATTCTGTACCTGACCTATAGCACTTGTGCTTCTTCTTAAGATGTGTTCTGTTCCCAGTGTGTGGAATGTGTATTGAGCAAAGACATCCTGGTCAGGATAATCTTCCAATGTTCAAGACATTTACATCATGTCCTTTGTAGGGATTGGAGCAGTTTTTGTAAGCCAAATATAAACGCAATGGCAGCATGCATTAACACTATATGTCGCTAGACATCACGGCTGCATTTATTTGCACCACAAGTGGGTTGGACCAGATTTCTGATGTGTCTTGTCCTCCAAGGGGACCAATAGTTTGTATGGAATGTGTAATTTGATCCTGCCTGCTGGAGAGTAATTCAAAGTCTCTGCAATGTGTAATTTGATCCAATCATTATCACAGGCAGGCAGCTCCAGTGAAGCTGCTCCAGTACAGCCATGAGAAGTCGCACAACACCAGGTTATAGTCCAACAGTTTTATTTGAAATTACGAGCTTTCGGAGTGCTGCTCCTTCGTCAGGTAAAGTCATTTTACCTGACGAAGGAACAGCACTCCAAAAGCTTGTAATTTCAAATAAAACTGTTGGACTATAACCTGGTGTTGTGCGACTTCTCATTTTTGTCCACCCCAGTCCAACACCGGCATCTCCGCATCACAGTACAGCCATGACAGTGGCATCTAATGTGGAGGGTCACCTAGAAAAGCAAGATAACTCTCACATGGCCACGTACGGCCTGCCCTGTCGACCTCCTCTGAATCATCAGTTGAGTAATACAACATAAAATGCTGGAAATACTCAGCAAGTCAGGCAGCATCTGTGGAGAGTGAAGCAGAGTTAACGTTTCAGGTCGATGACCTTTCATCAGAACGTGAAACATTAACTGTTTCTCTTTCCGTAAATGCTGCCTGATTTGTTGAGTGAAATCCACAGCAGTGACTATTTTACATAATTTGAGCTGCAAGGTTGGTTTAGTGAGGTGCATTTCATTCAACAAGAACAGGTGAGGGTGATGACATTGCAAGTGACATCACTAGCAGAACCGTAGATTTTTGGCAGCAACAGCTACCAACGAAGTTGAAGTAGCTGCACATGCACAGTCTCAGTGTTTTTTTTAGTTAGAACATAAGAAATAAGAGGTGTAGGCCATACGTCCCCTCAAGCCTGCTCCACCATTCAATGGCTGATCATCGACCTCAACTCCACTTTCCCACCCGATCTCCATATCCCTTGATTCCCCTAGAGTCCAAAAATCTATCTATCTCAGCCTTGAATATACTCAAAGACTCAGCATGCACAGCCCTCTGGGGAAGAGAATTCCAAAGATTCACAACCCTCAGTGAAGAAATT
Organism: Squalus acanthias; assembly: GCA_030390025.1. Taxonomy (NCBI): domain Eukaryota; kingdom Metazoa; phylum Chordata; class Chondrichthyes; order Squaliformes; family Squalidae; genus Squalus; species Squalus acanthias. The sequence continues at coordinate 4,995,092 of CM059444.1, read as the reverse complement.
CCCCCTCATCTCAGTCTTAGTTGTTTGCTAACTGAAAAGAAATGTGGCAGATAATTTGCAGAAGCTCCAAGAAAGTTTTTATGGTTCCAAGCGAAAAAAAACTGTTGGGTGAAACTATGCTGTGAAGCCATTTGCAGCGACTGTTAAATACATCTGTTCGTTGCTCTGTGAAGAGGCCGTCACAGTCATATCGGAAGTGCTTATTTTGTATAGGTTTTGTTTACTTTTTAAATCAGGATGAAACTTTATAAAATAACATGGACACCATGTTGTCTGGAGAAAGTTTGGAGGCTCTGTTTGAAAAAATCAAAATTCATGTTAAAGGATCCCAAGTACGAAGTGAATAGTGAATGTTTGCTGGTAAGTGTGAAGATTAATGATGAATTTAATGCATTTCTGCTGAACAGAGCCGAGTCAGGAAAAGAAAATCTATGCCAGCAAACTCCAAACAAATAAATCTCCACAATCCTCCCCCTGCAAAATTATTATACATTAATACTTAAACCAACCCATGAAATGATTATACATTAATACTTAAACCCACAGATTTATGCGCAGAACGCTTCTGCGCAGCTTCCGGTCATTGGCAGCAGCTTCTGGTTCGTTGGCAGCAGTCACTCTGTTAGATTTTCAGAATGCGCTGAGAATGACATAATTGAGTGTCCCGGCTCATGCGCAGGATGACATCATGGGTCAACCAAAAACCGGAAGTACCCACACTGTCGCTAATCACTCAGTCAAACTAAACACTCTGGGTGAGAGCTGTGGTGACTAATGGGGCATTGTATGTGGGTCAAGGACTGTTAACAGGTTTATTGGATATGAATCGAATAGTGACAGGGTCAAGACCTCCGGATTTCATCCAGTCCAATGATGTTACTTGCCACATACGCTCTGGACTTTCCGAGAAATCAACTCACTGCCGTTCATGGTCGAGAGTGTGATCCAGATCTAGGGGCGAAGAGAGGGAAAACGTGGTGCGGGTGTAAAGGAGGTAGAGGTGGGTTTGGAAGACCGTGATCCACATCTAACAGAGGGGGGGGGCGGGGGGTGGAGAACGTGATCCGTCTTCCAATCTAGATCACATTCTCGCTCTCATCTTCCCCACCCCCCCCCCCCCCTTTGGACATGAATCACGTTCTTTCCCCATCCCACTCTCTCCGTGCTCTCTCCCCTCCGAGTTCCTGAACTTCTCCCACCTCCCCACCCCACCAGGTTCCTGACCTTCTCCCCCCGCCCCGCAGTCCCTGACCTTCTTCCCCTCACACCCCCCAAGAGTTCCTGACCTTCTCCCTCCTCCCTCCCTCCAAGCTCCTGACCTCCTCTCCCTGCAACCCTCCGAGCTCCTGCCCTCCTCTCCCTGCAACCCTCCGAGCTCCTGATCTCCTCCCCTCCCCCGCCGAGCTCCTGACCTCCATCCCGCTCCCCCGCCGAGCTTCTGATCTCCTCCCCCCCCACTAAGCTCCTGACCTCCTCTCCTCTCAGCCCTCCGAGCTCCTGACCTCCTCTCAGCCCTCGAGCTCCTGACCTCCTCTCCTCTCAGCCCTCGAGCTCCTGACCTCCTCTCAGCCCTCGAGCTCCTGACCTCCTCTCCTCTCAGCCCTCCGAGCTCCTGACCTCCTCTCCTCTCAGCCCTCGAGCTCCTGACCTCCTCTCCTCTCAGCCCTCGAGCTCCTGACCTCCTCTCCTCCCTCCGAGCTCCTGACCTCCTCCTCTCAGCCCTCTGAGCTCCTGACTTCTCCTCTCAGCCCTCCGAGCTCCTGACCTCCTCTCCTCTCAGCCCTCCGAGCTCCTGACCTCCTCTCCTCTCAGCCCTCCGATTTCCTGACCTCTCCTCTCCGAGCTCCGAGCTCCTGACCTCCTCTCCTCTCCGCCCTCGAGCTCCTGACCTCCTCTCCTCCCTCCGAGTTCCTGACCTCCTCTCCGCCCTCCGAGTTCCTGACCTCCTCTCCTCCCTCCGAGTTCCTGACCTCCTCTCCTCCCTCCGAGTTCCTGACCTCCTCTCCTCCCTCCGAGTTCCTGACCTCCTCTCCTCCCTCCGAGTTCCTGACCTCCTCTCCGCCCTCCGAGTTCCTGACCTCCTCTCCGCCCTCCGAGTTCCTGACCTCCTCTCCTCTCAGCCCTCCTCCCTCCTGATCTCCTCTCCTCCCTCCGAGTTCCTCTCCCCTCCCCCCTCCAATCCCCTGTCCTCTTCTCTTCACCCCCCTTCCGATCCTGTATCCCCCTTCTCCCCTCAGAGCCCCTGATCTTCTCCACATGGAGGAAACGTGGTTGAGGCTGCAGGCCACAGCCCTGCGGTTAGGTGCATGCACAGTTGGAACCTCAGGTGCGCATGGGCGGCTCCGGTGGGAGGGGGGCTGGACAGTGTTTAGGCTCAGCCCCCCATACAGTGTGCATGCGTAGAACAGTTCGTGCAAATAATCACTCCGAGACATCACTGACAAGAATACTAAAAGAACGCCAACCCTAAAAGAGCATTAATGAGATAAAATCTCAAAGACAACCCATTGTGTAAAAACAAAAACACAAAATGGTTTAGCACCAGAGATAATTACACATTTCTCCTGAAGGTGGTAATCTATGTCAGTAACCTAAGCCAGTTCTGAAGAAGGGTCATCGACCCGAAATGTTAACTCTGTTTCTCACTCCGCAGATGCTGCCTGACCTGCTGAGTATTTCCAGCATTTTCTGTTTTTATTTCAGATTTCCAGCATCCGCAGTATTTTGCTTTTGTACCTTTGTCAGGATATGGTTTCATGGCCCAAGACCCTAGACAGTGAGTATTGGTAGATGATACATCCAGCGAGGCCAGGCAGATGATATACATCCAACAAGGCCAGGCAGATGATACATTCAACGAGGACACACACACCCCTGCCCCCCACAAAAATCAGTAGAAAAACCCTTGCTGATTTTTTATATTTAGGCCATATGGCAAAGCCCATCCGCCAACTATCCTGGCTGAGATCAGTTAACTCACCACAGATCAAAGGATCATATAAGGCAAATCAGCCATTGGTCTTTATTCTCTCCACTGTGTTATGGCTGTCAAAATGACACTAGTGCTTACCCATGTGCCTCACAATAGAAGCTCCTTTATAATCATACAGTTCAATTAAAGAGTTTTTTTTTAACCTTATCACTGCCTTTTATTTTCTGATCTGAATTTACAAGCCCACTTTCACTCTATTTTTTTGGGGTAAGGTGCATTTAAGCACATTTTACAATTGCTTAGTTTGAAACACAAACAGCAGAAACTTAAAAAGTTACATCAATTATGATGCGAATCAAAATTCAATAGATTATCTGTACTGTGAAAAATGTATCACTAGAAATATAGCATAACTTCTCTACTATTACATAAGTTTTTTAGAAAAAAAAAGGAACAGTGTACTTGGAAAAAATACTTCTCTTACATGGTGGAACATTTAACATTGTAACTGACACAAAGTAGGAAAATTAAAAAAAAAAGAACAGAATGCCAACAAGGCAGCCGATATGCACTGCAAGTGAAGAAAATATAGCTCTGGTCCCAAATTAATTAAAAGGAACTAAGGTCTCAGATTTTCATAGCTCTATAACCATTTGTTAAGTAAAACTGAAGAGTAACTAATCAAAATAGTTTCAGAGAGAAAGTTTCAGGCACTATTTATGTTAGAGAAAATAACTGATCAGATTATAATAAAATATATGTGTGGCTCGTGCATGATACCTGTACATGAAACTGGTGAAAGGAGCACTGGTTCCGTGTGCCGGGGGCATGCATGGGCCATGTAGTGCGAGATGGGAGTGAAGAATGAATCACTTGCTTTGTGTAAATGCAGTGGTACCAAGGATAGAAAATTTACTCTCATAGAAGGAATGCCACAAGAATCAAAGTCTTATTAGAATCCAGAGAGTGCAAGATCTGACAGAGATAGCTAACGTGTTGATAGGGTGAGATGAAGTAAAGAGTGGGAGGAGGCTTGTGTGGAGCGTAAACAATGGCATAGACTGGTGGGGCCAAATGCTTGCTTCTGTGCTGTAAATTCTATTTAATGCTATGTAACATAAACTTGATGTCAGTCATAAATCTAGAATTTCCTCTTTGATAGGGATGCTGCCAGAACTGGAGTTACCTAGAATACTTCTAGTGTCCATCAGTGATATGGCATTATTTGTGCAAAATATGATTTGATAATTAACAAGTACTTGAATATGTCCATAAATATTTGGGTGGAAATATTCAAAGGCCACCAAGACTTCCAGCAGAAAATCCCAGTGGCAGTGACTGGTGGGAAGCCAACAAAACAATTTGCTGCCCACCTGGCTGAAATCAAGCAGTACCAGAAATTAGGTCATAGAGCCAGAGAGAAACAGCAAGCCAGCAAGAAGAGTTAGGTACTGAACCATCGTGTTGGAAGAGAGACAGTTTTGAGGTACAGCTTTGGGACATAACCGGAAGGGGAGGAAGACCGCTGTTAGCACTTCTACCTTATAAAAGAAAGAAAAAGCAAGACTTGCATTCATATAGTGCCTTTCATGTTAAAACATTGAAGGTAGAAAGAAGGTTCGAGTGAGTTAGTCTAGCAACAGGTGATTGAATCAATTGCGGTACAAAGACAGAAATTTGCTCCTGATGAAAGGCAAGTCCAAGTGTGAAGGAAAATTACTGAAGGGGAAGCATCATATGAGCTCATGTGTCAAAAAGAAGCCAATAGGGGAGAACAAGGAACTCATTAATATGTAAATAGGCTGCGATGTTTAGTTTTTAGTAGTACAATACCTGAAGAGGTGCATGGTGTAATACCTGAAGGGAATCCGAATCTGAAGAGCGCATGACTACGCTTGACTGTACTCTGCTTGTCGAACTTCTCTTCACACCGAGCTTAATAAAGGCGATACAAGAAAACTCTGGCATCTAAGGTTCACACTTAATTCAACTTCGTAAGTAACGAATAATTCAAGAAGCAGTACCAGGGATTAAACAAATTAGGTCGTGGAGCTAAAGAGAAACAGCGAGCCAGCAAGAAGAGTCAGGAACTGAACCATTGTGTTGGAAGAGGAACAGTTTTGAGGGACACCTTCAGGACGTAACCAGAAGGAACAACTGCTGGAAAGGGAGGAACACTTCTATTAGCAGTTCTATCTTATAAAAGAGAGAAAAAGAAAGACTTGCATGCATATAGTGCCTTTCACGACCTCAGGATGTCCCAAAGCGCTTTACAGTCAATTAAGTTCTTTTGAAGTGTAGTCACTGTTGTAATGTTATCCTATAAGTTATGTCTAGAAGATCTAATTGTGCACTTAGAGTTATAAGCAGACATAAAGTTGGCTCAGGATGCCTTAATACTGAATCTAGTTCACCCATAGAATATTTTTAAACAAAAAAGGTTGCCAACCCCCACGTTTTCTTGAAAGCAATCAACATCACCAAGATTACAAAGTTCCTTCTATTGAACCCTATAATGCACCACATCACAGCATCCAACTACCTCTTGAATAGTTCGAGGATTTGTCTCCACTACCTTGCCCAGAAAATACTATTTTAGGTATTAATCATTTATTGTGTGAAGAATTGCTTTCTCACAACAGTCTTGAGCTTGCCTGGGGTTGGGGGTAATATATTTCCATGGATAGAGGATTGGTTAACGGACAGAAAATAGAGAGTAGGGATAAATGGGTCATTTTCTGGTTGGCAGGCTGTAACTAGTGGGATGCCACAAGGATCAGTGCTTGGGCCTCACCTATTTACAATCTATATTAATGAAGGGACCGAGTGTAATGTATCCAAGTTTGCTGCTGATATAAAGCTAGGTGGGAAAGTAAGCTGTGAGGAGGACAAAGAGCCTGCAAAGGGATATAGAGAGGTTAAGTGAGTGGGCTATAAAGTGGCAGATGGAGGATAATATGGGGAAATGTGAGGTTATTCACTTTGGTCGGAAGAATAGAAAAACAGAATATTTTTTAAATGGTGAGAAACTATTAAATGTTGGTGTTCAGAGAGATTTAGGTGTCCTCGTACAGGAAACACAGAAAGTTAACATGTAGGTACAACAAGCAATTAGGAGGGCAAATGGCATGTTGGCCTCTATTGCTAGGGGGTTGGAGTACAAGAGTAAGGAAGTCTTACGACAATTGTACAGGGCTTTGATGAGACCACACCTGGAGTACTGTGCACAGTTTTGGTCTCCTTATCTGAGAAATTACATACATGCCTTAGAGGTGGTGCAACAAAGGTTCACTAGATTGATCCCTGGGGATGAGAGGGTTGTCTTATGGAAGAAAGATTGAGTAGTTTGGGCCTATACCCTTTGGAGTTTAGAAGAATGAGGTGTGATCTCATTGAAACATAAGATTCTGATGGGGATTGACAGGGTAGATGCTGAGAGGCTGTTTCCCCTGGCTAGAGAGTCTAGAACTAGGGGCATAGTCTCAAGATAAGGGGTCGACCATTTAAGACTGAGATGAGGAGGAATTTCTTCACTCAGAGGGTTGTGAATCTTGAATTCTCTACCCGAAAGGGCTGTGGATGCTCAGTCGTTGAGTATATTCAAGGCTGAGATAAAATTTTGGACTCATGGGGAATCAAGGGATATGGGGATCGGGCGGGAAAGTGGAGTTGAGGTCGAAGATCAGCCATGATCTATTGAATGGCAGAGCAGGCTCGAAGGGCCGTATGGCCTACTCCTGCTCCTAATTCTTATGTTATAATTGGAAAAGCTTTTCAGTTAGGTGAAGAGTCAGAACTGTCAAAGACTGTATTGGGCCACTGAATTATGTTCAAGGACAGGTTACAGAGGACTCACTGGTTATGGCAGAAATATTAAATGAGTACTTTGCATAGGTCTATGCTTGACTATTAGAATTGAATGATTTTAATAATAAAACTAGTAATAGTAAAATAGATAAACATTTTTTTTTAGATAAAATTAAGAACTTATAAATAGATAGAGCAGCCGAGCCAGGTGATATCGACCCAAGGGTCCTCAGGGAGATGGGACATACGCTGTGTGAGCCCCTAGCCCGTATTTTTAAATAGATCACTGTACTCTGGGATGATTTCCGTAGTTTGGAAGGAAGCTAATGCAGTCCCCATCTTTAAAAAAGGCAACAAGATGGACCCGGGTAACTATAGGCCCATTAGTTTGACATCAATAATAGAAAAGTGCTTGAGGGAATTGTAAGGGATGCAATATATGAATGCTTGGCTAGAAAGGGACACATTAGGGACACCCAACATGGCTTCATATAAAGGAGGTCATGTCTTACAAATCTGATTGTATTTTTTGAAGAAGTCACCAAGATGGTGGATGAGGGAAGCCCAGTAGACACTGTCTACTTAGACTTCCAAAAAGTTTTTGATCAGGTACTGCACAAGAGGCTTCTCTACAAGGTTGAAGCCTCTGGTATTAGTGGTAATATATTGAGCAGGATTGCGAACTGGCTGGAAGGATGTAGGCAAAAAGTCGAGAGAGATGGATTTGGAGCTGTTTGGAGACAGGTCACCAGTGGTGTCCCCCAGGAATCAGTGTTGGGGCTATTGCTCTTTACTACTTTTATTAATGATCTAGATGTAGGTGTTGGGGGCATGATCTGCAAATTTGCAGATGATAGTAAGATCAGTGAGAGTATTAGGACTATAGACGATGCTCGATGCGGTCAGGCAGATGTTGATGTGTTGAGAGATTGAGCTTATGACTGGCAAATTATGTTTAATTTGGTAAAGTGCATGTAGAGAGCAGGGCGAATGCTCAACATACATACACCCTTCAGGGAAAGGCATTAAAGAGGGTGGAGAAAGAAAGATCTGGGCATTCTAGTGCATACATCTCTAAAAGGTACATGAGCAATGCCGTGAAGCGATAGCTAGAGCGAATAGGGTGTTGTGGTGCATTCATAGGACAATTCATTATAAGACAAGGCATACTATTTTGTCCTTGTACAAGTCCTTGGTCAGGCCTCACTTGGAATATTGCGTCCACACGGTGGTTAATATTGAGGCTTGGAAAGGGTGCAGAGCAGGGCCACAAGATTAATTCCCAGTATAAAGCATCTTAGTTATCAAGATAGGCTAAAAGAGTTGGAACTCTACACTTTAGAGAAGCATGACTTAGGGGTGATCTGATTGAGGTTTATAAGATAATGAAGGGAATAGATTGTGTTCGAGTTGACAGTTTGTTCCAATTAATTAGATTAAGGAGGACCAGGGGGTCACAAATTTAAGTTGTATAAGGGCAAGTTGTATTAAGGAGAGCCAACATGGATTTGTAAAAGGCAGATCATGTTTGACTAATCTAATTGAATTTTTTGATGAAGTAACAGAGAGGATTGTTGAAGGGAATGCAATGGATGTTGTCTGCATGGATTTTCGGAAGGCGTTTGACAAAGTACCACACAGAAGGCTGGTTAACAAAATTGAGGCTCATGGAATAGGTGGGTCAGTGGCCGTATCCTGCTCCTAAGAAGAGAAGGATAAGGAATTGGCTTAAGGACAGAAAACAGCGAGTTGTGGTAAATGACCGTTTTTCAGACTGGAGGATGGTAGACAGTGGTGTTCCCCAAGGGTCAAGACCACTGCTTTTTATGATATATATGACCTGGATATTGGAATAGAGTAGAATTTCTAAATTTGCCGATAACACCAAGCTTGGGGGTGTGGCAAACAGTGATGATGATACCAATCGACTGCAACAGGACATAGAAAGGCTAGCAGAATGGGCAGATGGAATTTAATACAGAGAAGTGTGAGGTGATGCATTTTGGCAGAAGGAACAGGGAGAGGCAATATACACTTAATGGCACAGTTTTAAAGAGTGTGCAGGGACAGAGGGACCTGGGAGTTAACTCTGCCTGCAGGACCTCATCCCTCTTTCTGCCTATGTCATTGGTACCGATTTGGATGACGACCTCTGGCTGTTCACCCTCCCCCCTCAGTGTCCTGCAGCCGCTCAGTGACATCCTTGACCCTGGCACCAGGGAGGCAACATACCATCCTGGAATCCCGTCTACGGCCGCAGAAATGCCTGTCTGTTCCCCTAACTATCGAATCCCCTGCCACTATTGCTCTTCCACTCTTTATCCTCCCCCCCTGTGCAGCTGAGCCACCCGTGGTGCCCTGGACTTGACTCTGGCTGCACTCCCCAGAGGAACTATCGCCGTCACCAGTACTCAGAACAGAATACTGGTTGGAGAGCACGATGCACTCCGGGTACTCCTGCACTACCTGCCTGGCGGTCACCCATTCCCTCTCTGCCTGCATACTCTTAAGCTGCAGGGTGACCACCTCTAGAAACGTGCTATCCACGTAACTCTCAGCCTCGCGGATGCACCGCAGTGACTCCAGCCGCCGTTCAAGCTCCGAAACCCGGAGCACGAGTTGCTGTAGCTGGTGACACTTCCCACACGTGGTCGTCCAGGATACGCGAAGCGTCCAGGACTTCCCACATGGCACAGGATGTGCACTCCACGGGACTGAGCTGCCCTGCCATGCCTCTATTTAATAGACTAAAGAACTAACCCAGCAGAAATAAATTTAAAACTTAATGAAAAACACTCCCCACAGCTACTCACCAATCAGCTCTTTCCCTCTATTTAATAGGCTATTAACTAACTTAGCAGTAATAAACTTATAAACTTAAAAAATACACTCACCAGCTACTCACCAATCAGCTCCTTCCCTTGTGCCGATGTCACTTTTTTTACTCTGACATCACTTTTTCCAAAAACTGCCTCTGTTGAGTTGCTGCCGCTCCTTTTAACTGGTCCGCTCTCAGTACTCCCTCCAGGTCCGCTCCTTCCAGTCTCAGGCTCCTGCTACTCGGGACTGCTCTGCTCTCGCTGTGCCCCCTCCAGGTCCACTCCTTCCGGTCTCCGGAATGTGGTACAGAAGGGACTGAACAACATAGAGAGTGATCAAATCCATTTGTTTATTCATGAAGAACTGAGAAAATAGGTCAAAGGAACCACAACATAGACTATAATATGATGCGCCAGATGGGAATAGCATTTTTGGCCCTCCGAAATGAGGGCAGGGATGACGAAATCATACCGCTGGTATTGGCACTACTGTTGTCAGCAAAGAATGGGAGTCAACCTTGGGAAGTGTACTGGATAGTAGAGTCTATTGAAGTGAGTAAAGACTCTAGAATAGGCCCAATACATAAACGATATGAAGAATACCCAAGCCATCTGATAAAGAATGCCAGAACTTGGATAGCACCGGACAGAGTGCTGTACCCTAAACGGGACCACTTGAGTTTTTAGGCATGATGTGGTACGAAGACATACCACTTCAGCCTGCGGGTTCATAATTGATGAGAAATCATCCAATTGTAAGTTGAGTCAAAGACTCTGGGAAGAGGGACGGACAAATATAGCCTACAAAGGCAAAGAAAGATACTGTGTGACCACCACAGTTGCTTTTATGACTGTTGGATTAACAAGATGACCCACACTGATTCTGTTTTCAGCTGGGAAAAATCCAAATCGGTAATAAAACGTTGGTGCCGGCACACCATCATAACGTGACCCACCTACAACTGAGGAGGTTTTGGAGAATGAGACGATTCAAGCAACCTCACACAATGAACATTATATACCCCCTCTAGCCCTCAATTTGAAATCCATAATCTACAGAACGAGAACCTCGCATATGCTGCAAAATAATAAACAAATAGAATAGGCAATTAAGAAACTAGGAAATCATGAATGGTGTGGAATTACACCCATGGATTAGGTTATTTCAGATGGGATTGGTGATAGCCCAGATAATAGCATTAGGGATCCTGGCCATTGCATTATGTCGTGTGAGGAAATCGATGAGGAACATAGAAAATATGAGGAAAGGTAAGGAGATAGCAAGGGTACCAAGAGGAAGCCAGGATTATTAAAGACAAAAGAGGATATAAAACACTTTGCTAAGAGGTAACGTAACCCATAGTAAAAATTTAAAAAGTAGGACATGTTGGCATATGGAACTCGGTTAATTCAGCTTCTGAAAGGTGACAGAGACACACACAGATTTCACTTAGCAACAGCCGGTGTTTGCCACCAACCAGCCTTGAATATTTTAACCACAGCAAGGCCACCATGTTTTTATGTGCTTCTAACGTTGTTGATGTATGTTGAAGAAAATGCAGACGTGTGTCTCTGGACTATGCAGTAGCCAGAGACTACCATATTAGGTAATGCCTGCTCCAGTTTGATAAGAAAACAGTGCAGAAATGTAAGCTTTTTCCTTTGTTCAAGCAGCACAAAAAAAACCATGCCTAGGTTTGGACAGAAGAGGTAGGTAAAGAGGATAAGGGAATGGAGTTCCTACAATGTGTACAGGACTCCTTTCTAACCCAATATGTAAAAAGCCCAAAGGGAGGATTCGCTATTGGATCTAGTAATGGGGAATGAACCAGAGCAGATAAGAGAAGTAAAAGTAGGGGAACATATATTATGGTCACTATTGCCTATAATACGCTTTAAGATAATAATTGAGAAGGACATAAGTATGACGAAAACCAGGGTAATAGATTGGAGAAAAGCTGATTTTGAGGGGCTGAGAATAGAACTCGGTGGGGGGGGGGATAAAATGGGCAACAATATTGGCAAACAACGATGTAGAACAGCAATGGGAAACATTTAAAACGGTGTTCAACAAAGTGCAGGAAAAATATATTCCGCTGAAAGGAAAGAACAAACTAAACAATAATGAAATAATGAGACCCCATGGATGAATAAAGCCATAAGGGAACAATAGAGGGTAAGGAAAGAGGCATACATTAAGTGCATAGACAGCAGGGGAGTGCATGATAAGCGAGAATACGAAAAGATTAGGAGAGAAGTCAAAAAACAATTAGGGAGGCAAAGAGGAACTATGAAAGTAAATTATCAAGGAACATAAAACAAAATAGTAAAATATTTTATAGGCACATTAATAAAAAAAGGTTGGGATGGGAATAGGGCCATTAAGGGATAAACAGGATAATAATACCACAGGTAACGATAGAGAGATGGCAGAAATATTAAATAATTATTTTGCTTCAGTATTTACCAGGGAGATAGAAAAAGTGGACATGACATTGGATGATGTTGAGATTAGTAATGAGATAAGTACATTTAAAATGAAAAAAGGGGATATATTAAATAAACTAATCAAACTCAAAGAGGATAAAATCCCTGGTCCAGATGGAATGCATCCACGCATTGTAAAAGAATCTAGGGACGAGATAGCAGAGGCATTACTATGCATATTTAATAATTCATTAGAAAAAGGTGTAGTGCCAGAGGACTGGTGGATAGCTAACGCAATACCGATATTTAAGAAGGGGAATAGGACATGTTCAGGGAGTTATAGACCAGTCAGCTTAACATCAGTGGTAGGAAAAATAATGGAATCCCTACTAAAGGAGAAAATAGAAGAACATCTAGAAACCAAAAATATAATAATGAATAGTCAGCATGGATTTCAAAAGGGAAAGTCTTGCTTGACCAACCTTATTGAATTTTTTGAAGAGGTGCCAGAGAGAGTAGACAATGATAATGCAGATGATGTAATTTATCTGGATTTTCAAAAGGCCTTCGATAAGGTACCCCATAATAGACTGATGAACAAGGCCAGAGAATGAGGAGTCAGGGGACAAGTAGCAGAATGAATTGCTGGCTGGCTTCAGGACAGAAAGCAGAGAGTAGGAGTAAAGGGTAGCTATTCATAGTGGCAGAAGGTAGGTAGTGGTGTTCCACAAGGATCAGTGCTGGGACCACTGTTGTTCACAATTTATATTAACGATTTAGACTTTGGAATCAAAACCACAATTTCTAAATTTGCGGATGATACTAAATTGGGGGGGGGGGGGGGGGAGATAGTCAATACTGAGGAGGACTGCAACAAATTACAGGAAGACATTAATAAACTTGCAGAATGGGCATATAATTGGCAAATGAATTTCAACACAGATAAATGTGAGGTATTACATTTTGATAAGAAGAATAGGGAGGTCACTTATTACTTGGAGGGTGCGAGTCTAGGTGGGGTAGAGGAACAAAGGGATCTCCGAGTACAAATACACAAATCACTAAAAGTTGCGACACAGGTTAGCAAGGCCATAAAAAAGCAAAACAAGCACTAGGGTTTATTTCTAGAGGTATAGAATTAAAAAGTAGGGAAGTTATACTAAACCTGTATCGAACCTTGGTTAGACCACACTTAGAGTACTGTAGTCACCATATTATAAAAAGGATATAGAGGCACTGGAGAGGGTGCAGAGAAGATTTACAAGGATGATACCAGAAATGCGAGGGTACACCTATCGTGAAAGGATGAACAGGCTGGGTCTCTTTTCTCTTGAAAAAAGGCCGAGGGGTGACCTAATAGAGGTCTTTAAAATTATGAAAGGTTTTGATAGAGTGGATACAGAGAGAATGTTTCCACTTGTGGGGAAGAGTAAAACTAGAGGCCATCAATATAAGATAGTCACCAATAGGGAATTCCAATAAGGAATTCAGAAGAAACTTCTTTACCCAAAGAGTGATGAGAATGTGGAATTCGCTACCACAGGGAGTGTTTGAAGCGGACAGTATAGATGCATTTAAGGGGAAGCTAGACAAGCATACAAGGGAAAAGGGAATAGAGAGTTATGCTGATAGATTTAGATGTCGCGATGAGGCTCGTGTGGAGCATAAATGCCGGCATGGACTGGTTGGGCCGAATGGCCTGTTTTTGTGCCGTATATCCTATGTAATCCTATGACATTCCAGGGGAGTGCTGCACTGTCGGAGGTGCCATCTTTCGGATGAGACATTAAACCAAGTCTGCTCTCTCAGGTAGACATAAAAGATCACATGGCACTATTTTGAAAAAGAGCAAGGGAGTTATCCCCAGTGTCCTGGCCAATATTTATCCCTCAATCAACATAACAAAAACAGATTATCTGGTCAGTATCACATTGCCTTATCTCTGTAATCTCCTCCAGCCCTATAATCGCCCTAGACCTCTGCACTCTACCTATTCTGGACCTTCAGCTGCCTAGGTCCTAAGCTCTAGAATTCCCTCCCTAAATCTCTTTGCCTCTCTATTTCTCTTTCCTCCTTTAAGACTCTCCTTAAAACCTACCTCTTTGACCAAGCTTTTGGTCATCTGTCCCAACATCTCCTTATATGGCTCGGTGGCAAATTTTGTTTTTTTTGGTAACGCTCCTGTGAAGCGCCTTGGGACGTTTTATTACGTTAAAGGCGCTATATAAATATAAGTTGCTGTTGTTGTTAAAGTACTGCCTGCCTTTCTAGTACCTCCTCTTTATCTATTTTAACTCATCCAGTATCCCGACAACCTCCTCGTTTACTGTAGCTTTGGCAAAGTCCTCTTCCTTGGTAAATACAGATGCAAAGTACTCATTTAGTAACTCAGCTATGCCTTCTGCCTCCACCAATAAATCTCCATTTTGGTCCCAAATCAGCCCCATTGCTCCTCTGACAACCATTTTACTGTTAATATGCCTATAGAAGACCTTTGGATTCTCTTTTATGTTAGCCGCTAATCTATTCTCGTACTGTCTCTTTGCCCCTCTTATTTCCTTTTTCACTTCTCCTCTGTGTTGTGTTTTGAGATTGCTTTTGACCCAGTCCCCCAGCCATACAGGGAGGGAGGGGCTGGAGCCAGAGGCGGGAGTTCAGCAGATCTGGGTCCCCTACCTCATGGAGAGAGGTTTGGCTGTCTGTTACAGTTCTTAATGTAATGTCCTATTTACAGTGTTTTAATAAATAGTAAAAAGACATCCTGTCTCCTTGACTAATGAATGTTAGATCAAGATGTAAAGCTGGCAACGAGGCGGTTGTCGAACTCTCTAGAAGGACGGAGATAGACGCGAACCTACGAATCTGATATTGGATATTGCGACGAGCGGGCCACCCAGCTAATAACATCCAGGCAACTAACGTGAGTTTAGCTATTGTAACTCTGACCACGTGGATCTTAAAGGGACAGCGCACATTAACACGATGACGGCCTTGGGACGTATTGAAGAGTTCTCTGGGGATGAGGACAGTTCATGGGAGGAATACGCAGAAAGACTGGGGTGTTTCTTGGAGGCCAATGATATTGACAAAGAAGAGAAGAAGCGCTCAGTGTTGCTCAGTGTATGCGGAGCGGCTACTTACTCTGTCCTGCGTTCATTGGTGGTTCCTCGTAAACCTAGTGAGGTGGATTATGAGCACGTGATAGAAATACTGCAGCAACATTTCAATCCAAAACCCTCAGAAATTGTGCAGCGTTTCCATTTTCACAATTGTAAACAACAGCCTGGACAATCTGTTTCAAGGTACATTGCTGAGTTGAGGAAACGCTCGGTACATTGTAATTTTGGTGACCATTTAGACAATATGCTCCGTGATCGGATTGTGTGTGGAGTGCTGGACTCGGCATTGCAGAAACAGCTGTTAGCGGACAAGGCCCTGACGTTCCGACTGGCCGAGGAGAAGGCTTTAGCAGCAGAGGCTGCGTCGATGAACACAGGTATGCTACGTATAGAAGCAGCGCCACCTCGGGCCGCCGAGGGTGTGCACAAGACCACACACGCAGCTGATGCTGCGAGTGACAGGGAGGCAACTAAACAGACAGGAAGAAAATGTTTCCGCTGTGGGGCTCTCCATGGTGCCACTACATGCAAATTTGTGTCAGCGGTATGTCATTTCTGTAAGAAAAGAGGACACATAGCTCGTGTCTGCATGAAGAAAGCTCAGGCTGCTGCAGCAGAGCCAACACAAGCATCGCAGACACACACCCTGACACGGGAGGACAACGATGAGTATACAGTGTATACCACGGAAGCTGAGCAGCGACACCACAGACGGTGGGGATACACAGCAAATGTGATCGTGAATGGGGCACCACTCGGCATGGAGGTGGATTCAGGCTCAGCGTGTTCGTTGATAAGTGAAGAGACTTACAATAGGCTGTGGCCAAGTGAACCCCCGGTGATGGCTCAGGTCAGTGGCGTGCTACGGCAGTGGTCCCAAGCCCAACTCCAAGTGCTGGGTATGATTCATGTGAAAGTTAAGTATCGGGCAGTCAAGGACACACTTCCGCTTTATGTGGTGGCGGGGCAGGGCACAAGCCTGCTGGGCAGAGATTGGTTTGAGCCCCTTGGTATTGGAGTGACAGGAGTACACACGGTACAGCGACAGCCCATAATGCCTATGTTGGAGAACTATGAAGAGGTTTTTGGTGAGCTCGGGGCCTGTCGGGGACCGCCAGTCTCAATCGAAGTGGACCCAGGGGTAGCGCCTAAGTTCTTCAAGGCGCGACCAGTTCCTTTTGCGTTGCGCAAGAAGGTGGATGAGACCCTGGATAAGCTGGTGAACCAAGGGGTTCTTATACCAGTGAAGAACTCCCGTTGGGCCACCCCTATCGTGCCCATTGCAAAGAAGGATGGGGGCCTGTGAATCTGTGGAGATTACAGATGTACGGTTAATACTGCTGTGCTACCAGATGTGTATCCCTTACCAACAGTTACAGAGCTGTTTTCAACACTGGCTGGAGGCACCCTGTTCACCAAGCTGGATCTCAAGCAAGCATACCAGCAACTGGTCCTGGATGAAAAGTCAGCCGAGCTATTGACAATCAACACCCACAGAGGACTTTTCCGAGCCGCAAGGCTGCAGTTTGGGGTGTCGACGGCTGTGGCAATCTTTCAGAGGTTCATGGACACCCTGTTGGCTGGTGTTCCGGGAGTTCAGCCTTACCTGGATGACATACTGATTACAGGCAAGACACAGGAAGCCCATGATGAGCGGCTGCAGGAAGTACTACGCCGGCTGGCTGAGGTAGGACTACGCCTTCAGAAGGAGAAATGTGTGTTCGCTGCCAATGGGGTGGAGTTCTTGGGATTCCGAGTGGACAAAGACGGTGTGCATCCGACTACGGAGAAGGTGGAGGCTATCAGGAGCGCTCCCAACCCCAAGAACAAGACCGAACTGCAGGCATTCCTCGGACTGTTAAACTTCTACAGTTGTTTTCTCAAGGGCAAAGCCACAATCTTAGAGCCACTGCACAGGCTGTTAGACCAAGCAACAGTGTGGAACTGGACCTCAGATCATGAAACAGCCTATAGACAGGCAAAGGAACTGCTACAAGCAGATAAGGTTCTGGCACACTATGATGAAAACAAACCATTGGTGTTGGTGTGTGATGCCTCACCATACGGGCTGGGAGCTCTATTGGGTCACATAGAGCCAGATGACCGGGAGGCGCCTATCAGTTTTGCCTCAAGAACACTCTCAACAACAGAACGTAACTACGCCCAGATTGACAAGGAGGCCTTAGCCATCATATTTGGGGTAAAGAAGTTCAGCCAGTACCTGTTAGGGAGACAGTTCGTCATCTACACGGACCACAAGCCACTCTTGGGGCTCCTGCATCACTCCAAGCCCATGCCCCTGATCATATCACCGCGTATGCTTCGGTGGAGTCTGATGTTGGGGGCCTACAGTTATGAACTTTGCTACAGGCCTGGCGAGATGCTGGCTAATGCTGATGCTCTGAGTCGCTTGCCTTTGAACCGGCCGATGGCTGAGACGCCACCACCCCTGGAGGTGCTGCTACTGGAGCAGGTCCCGGAGGCCCCACTCCATGCCCAGCGGATTGGCAGCCTCACACAGAAGGATCCAGTCTTATCACGGGTGCTACGCTGGCTGCTGCACGGCTGGCCCTCCGAGGTCCAGGAGGAGCGTTTCAAGCCCTTCGTTCAGAGGCACCATGAAATGTCTGCACACAGGAACTGCGTGCTCTGGGGAAGCCGTGTGGTGGTTCCTGCCGCCGCAAGAGAGGAGGTGCTGAAAATGCTGCATGACTCACACCCTGGGATTGTGCACATGAAGGCGTTGGCGAGAAGCTACGTCTGGTGGCCGGGGTTGGACCAAGACGTGGAGGAGGTGGTAAAGAGCTGTGAGACATGTCAGCTGACCCGCCATAGCCCACCCAAGGCTCCCCTTCACCCCTGGGAGTGGACCACTCGTAAATGGTCAAGACTCCACGTTGACTTTGCAGGGCCTTTTCAGGGGAAGGTCTTTTTAATAGTGGTTGATTCGCATTCGAAATGGCTGGAGGTGGCTATTATGAACTCCATGACATCCAGGGCAGTGATCAACACGTTGCGTTTGCTGTTTGCCACACATGGGGTCCCCGACGTGCTGGTTTCAGACAATGGAGCAGCCTTCACGTCAGCGGAGTTCAAGGCTTTTGCAAGCAGAAACGGGATCCGCCATGTGACCACAGCGCCCTATCACCCCTCCTCTAATGGGCAGGCAGAGAGGATGGTGCAAACCACAAAAGAGGCACTGGTGAGGATATCGGTGGGGGACTGGCAAACCAGATTGGCCAGGTTCCTGTTATCACAGCATACCACACCAAACTCAACAACGGGGAAGAGTCCTGCTGAGATGCTGATGGGTCGCCGGCTGGCGACTGCACTGGACCGGCTACACCCGGACTACAAGGACGAGATGCACACAAAACAAGAGGTGCTGGCTAAGAAGCACCAGGGCACCGCCAGGCAGTTCGAGCCGTCAGAGACTGTGTTTGCCCGTTGCTATACAGGAGGAGACAAATGGATGCCTGCCGTGGTGGAGCAGGCCACGGGTCCCCTGTCGTACAGCGTCCGTACACCTGATGGCCAGCATGGATTTGTGAAAGGGAAATCATGCTCGACAAATCTTCTGGAATTTTTTGAGGATGTTTCCAATAGGGTGGAACCAGTAGATGTGGTGTATTTGGACTTTCAGAAGGCCTTCGACAAGGTCCCACACAAGAGATTGGTGAGCAAAGTTAAAGCACATGGGATTGGGGGTAATGTGTTGACGTGGATTGAGAACTGGTTGGCACACAGGAAACAAAGAGTAGGAGTAAATGGGTACTTTTCAGAATGGCAGGCAGTGACCAGCGGGGTACCGCAGGGTTCGGTGCTGGGACCCCAGCTGTTTACATTATATATTAATGATTTGGACGAAGGGATTAAATGTAATATCTCCAAATTTGCGGATGACACTAAATTGGGAGGCAGTGTGAACAATGAGGAGGATGCTAGGAGGCTACAGAGTGACTTGGACAGGTTGGGTGAATGGGCAAATGTATGGCAGATGAAGTACAATGTGGATAAATGTGAGGTTATCCACTTTGGTGGTAAAAATAGAGAGGCGGACTATTACCTGAATGGTGGCAGATTAGGGAAAGGGGACGTGCAACGAGACCTGGGCGTCATGGTACATCAGTCACTGAAGGTGGGAATGCAAGTGCAGCAGGCAGTCAAGAAAGCAAACGGAATGATGGCCTTCATAGCAAGGGGATTTGAGTACAGGAGTAGGGAGGTGATGCTACAGTTGTACAGGGCCTTGGTGAGGCCACACCTGGAGTATTGTGCGCAGTTTTGGTCTCCTAACTTAAGGAAGGACATTCTTGCTATTGAGGGAGTGCAGCGAAGGTTCACTAGATTGATTCCTGGGATGGCCGGACTGACATATCAAGAAAGATTGGGTCAACTGAACTTGTATCCTCTGGAGTTCAGAAGAATGAGGGGGGATCTTATAGAGACATTTAAAATCCTGACTGGTTTAGACAAATTAGATGCGGGCAGAATGTTCCCAATGGTAGGGAAAACTTGAACCAGGGGTCACAGTCTAAGGATTAAGGGGAAGCCATTTAGGACGGAGCTGAGGAGGAACTTCTTCACCCAGAGAGTGGTGAATCTATGGAATTCTCTTCCACAGAAGGTTGTTGAGGCCAGTTCGCTAAATATATTCAAAAGGGAGTTAGATATAACACTCACAACTAGGGGGATCAAGGGGTATGGCGAGAAAGCAGGAATGGGGTACTGAGGTAGCATGTTCAGCCATGAACGCATTGAATGGCGGTGCAGGCTCGAAGGACCGAATGGTCTACTCCTGTACCTATTTTCTATGTTTCTACACAGACGCCACGTAGACCAGCTACGGGGTCGTACTCCAGCGAGAGTAACTGAGACATCAAAGGCTAGACCATTGTCTCCGCCACCTCTGCCAAGCAGTGACGGCCTGCTTCCTGCAACAACGACGGAAGCCACGTCCACAGAGGGTGTCATAGAGTCATCAACCACGGAGGAAGGTTTTCCTGCGGCTAACAGTGACACCCCGAATATGCCTGTCCCGCGGCGCTCAAGTCGAGTTAAATTCCGTCCCAGACGTCTGGAGGACTAAGGGGTTTTATCTGGGGGAAAGGAGTGTTGTGTTTTGAGATTGCTTTTGACCCAGTCCCCCAGCCATACAGGGAGGGAGGGGCTGGAGCCAGAGGCGGGAGTTCAGCAGATCTGGGTCCCCTACCTCATGGAGAGGGGTTTGGCTGTCTGTTACAGTTCTTAATGTAATGTCCTATTTACAGTGTTTTAATAAATAGTAAAAAGACATCCTGTCTCCTTGACTAATGAATGTTAGGTCAAGATGTAAAACTCTGTACTTTTTATATTCAGCCGGATTCTCCCTTGTAGTATCAAGCTGACATTTGTCATACTCGCCCTTTTTCTGCCTCATCCTAATCTCTGATGTGTTTTATTTTTAATGTTCGATTTTCAAGACACCAGTTTAATTTTGAAGTCAACTAATTATCTTACTTCTATTTTGTTGACCGTTTGAAAAGGTCAGTTCTAGTCACCTCTGAGACAGAATTATAATTTCCAACACCTATGAGGCAGAGGGAAATAGTGAGGAAGAGTGAGACCAAAAGACAGTGAAAGATACAAAGAGAGAGAAAGGCAGACAGGCAGTTTCTTTCATCATTCTGACTTGGATTTCTTTTCCTTACAAAACACAAGTTGCATTTTAAAGCAAACAAAGCCTGAGCTAAATAGATATGAAGGGAGGCTAGGTGGAAAACTAGCTGAAGGTAGAGGAAGTGAACGAAGGGTTACGGGCAATGTTCCCTGTACGCTGCACGTTGTTCTGCACGGCCCCTTTAAATTTCCACGCATGTGCGGTATTTATAATGGGGAAGCTGGTGAGCGGTCTGCACGGGACCTTTCCTATTACTATGCGGCCGCGCGGCTTAAAGAGAACATTGGCTATGGGTGAGGTGAGTAACAACAAAACAAGGGGGAAGGAAAGGATAGAGGTAGAATGGGTAGTACAAAGGGGAAGTGGTATAGGTAGTGATGAGACTAAGGGTTACCCCCTTACTTATTACCTTATTAAGGGGAATGGGTAACACTAAGGTGGGGAGGGAAAAGATCTGATGAGAGCAAAAGAGTAAGAGGGAACATGAGTGATTGGGAATGGGCATGGGAAGGGAGCTGCTGACAGCCACATTTTCTCCACAACTCCCACCTCAAATAAAGCAGTTGGCTGTTGGTGGCTCTTTTTCTTGTTATTCCTCTCACCTCCTCCCACACAAAAGGAAAGAATGATGTGGAGATGCCGGCGTTGGACTGGGGTGGACAAAAATGAGAAGTCGCACAACACCAGGTTATAGTCCAACAGATTTATTTAAAATTACAAGCTTTCGGAGTTGTCGCTCCTTCTTCAGGTAGGGTAGCTGTGAGAGAATCTCCCAGAATTCACAATATAAACACAGAAAAAATGTATTCAAATCTTTCCCTACATCAAAGACACACTAAGAGCACAGCCAGGACAATGAGATGTGTCCCAGGGGGTCCAACGTGTCAAAACACCTGCTGGCTGCATATCCTCTCCATTTGGGTTCGGTTCTTGTGTTGGTTTTTTTTTAAAAAAAACCTGGAAAGACCGGCCATGATGTCAAGTCACGTTCTGTATCGTGACATGAACCCGATATCGCGATTGAGGCCATCCTCATGAGTGCGGAACTTGGCTATCAGTTTCTGCTCTATGATTTTGCGCTGTCGTGTATCCCGAAGGCAGCCTTGGAGAACGCTTACCCGCAGATCTGAGGCTGAATGCCCCTGACTGCTGAAGTGTTCCCCGACTGGGAGGCAACCCTCCTGCCTGGCGATTGTTGCGCGGTGTCCGTTCATACGTTGTCTCAGTGTCTGCATGGTCAGAGAGAGGGGGAGAAGCAGTAGATGACAGAATGAAGCAAAATGAGTTATCACGAGATAAGCAGAAGAGAAGGGAGAGAGGAGCAGGCCAAAGCGAGACAAGGAGAAACAGCAACACAAAGGTATCAGAGACAGTTAAGAGAGTGACCATATTTTCTGACTTACCAGGTGCAACATCCAGATGGAGCTAATATACACACATGCAAAATCCAGATCTCCAGTGGCATTGTTCATAGCGAGTCAAAGGATATGCTGTTTTGTAACAATAGCGGTGTTTATACCATATAGGGGTAACATCAGGCCCACGAATTTACAATAACTAAGTAATATTTGAGAAGTCGCACAACACCAGGTTATAGTCCAACAGTTTTATTTGAAATCACAAGCTTTCGGAGCGGCTGCTCCTTCGTCAGGTGAAGTGAAGAAATACAAATCGGCACAACATATATAGACAGAAAACAAGGCCTGTGCAGAGAACAATGTCAGACGACTACAGTTAATCTTTCTGACTGCACCTCCGCATCATAAGTAATATTTAATTCTTATTAAATGGTAGAGATTTTTACTGGTGCTTTAGGCATTGAATTCCACAATAATAACCATTATTCAGTGAGAACGCTATGCCACAGGAGAATGACATGTTTAATCAGCCTTGCAGCATGGTGGAAAGGAAAGCATCTCAAGTTTATGGAACTGATTTGCTTCTTTCTGAGAGACTCCTGCAAACATTAATTTTGGTGTTTTGCATTTGGTTTCTGGAAGTGTATCGCTGCCTCTTTCTTGAAAGTGTTTACTTTTTTAACCAACAAAAAGCAGGTGATTGTTGGAGGCTTTCAGTTTGTTTTAAACATTCGACTCGTGTTTAAAAACTCAACAACTTGTATTTATATAGCACCTTTAACGTAGTAAAACGTCCCAAGGCACTTCACAGGAGCGTTATAAAACAAAAAGCCACATAAAAAGAGAAATTAGAGCAGATGACCAAAAGCTTGGTCAAAGAGGTAGGTTTTAAGGAGCGTCTTAAAGGAGGAAAGTGAGGTAGAGAGGCGAAGAGGTTTAGGGAGGGAATACCAGAGCTTAGGGCCTTGGCAGCTGAAGGCACGGCCACCAATGGTGGAGCGATTGAAATCGGAGATGCTCAAGAGGCCAGAATTAGAGAAGCACAGATATCTCGTAGGGTTGTCGCGCTGGAGGGGCGAGGCTATGGAGAGATTTGAAAACAAAGATGAGAATTTTAAATATCGAGGCATTGTTTAACCGGGAGCCAATGTAGGTCAGCGACCACAGGGGTGATGGGTCAACGGGACTTGGTGCGAGTTGGGACTTGGTGCGAGTTAGGACACGGGCAGCAGAGCAGATGACCTCAAGTTTACAGAGGGTAGAACATGGAAGGCCTGCCAGGAGTGCGTTGGAATAGTCAAGTCTAGAGGTAACAAAGGCATGGATGAGGGTTTCAGCAGCACTTTAGTTGACGCAGGGACGGAGTCGGGCGATGTTCCGGAGGTGGAAATAGGCGGTCTTCGTGATGGCGCTGATATGTGGTCAGAAGCTCATCTCGTGGTCAAATACGACACCAAGGTTGTGAACAGTCTGGCTTAGCCTCAAGACAGATGCCAGGGAGAGGGATGGAGTCGGTGGCTGGGGAACGGAGTTTGTGCTGGGAACCGAAGACAATGACTTTGTTCTTCCCAATATTTAGTTAGAACTCAAATTAGAATGAGGAAAAACATTGGCCCAAAAATTTGTGAGGAAGCCTTCGTGCGAGGGTAAGGCTTCCCCGCGATCTCTCACTGCGCGTTGGCTTTTTCAGTTCCAGCTCGCACGAACTTGACGTTCTGGACAGCTGCTGTGCTGGGCTTGCGTATCCCACAGGCGTAGTTAATTCGTGCGAGCTGTGGGATCACGTGACTCAGTTAGAGCCAATGGCAGCACACCATCTTCCATTCATAACTTTCACATAAGTGCTGTGAAAGCTATGAATCTATACCCCCCCAAAAGAACAGCTAAACCTCAATTAAATTTTAAAAAAAACCATCACATTAATAAAATAAGTATAGTTAAATAAATTAACCATTTTAAATAAAAAATTAAATTTTTGAAAAAATTTAAAATCTTTTAAAAAGTTATAAAAATAAACTTACCTGTCTTTAAAGTCTCTAAAAAAGATATACCTGTTAAAAAAAATTCAAAATAATACTTAATTCACTACTTACCTTGTTAAAAGTGGGTCTTACTCCTCCTTTTTTTGTGTGTAAAATCTTCCGTACTTACCTGCGCGTTGAAACCACTAAGTGCACTGCATGCGCGCAGCCTGTAGCGCGCATGCGGTTCACCTAGGAACCGCCCCCTTTTCCATTCACCAAGTGCCGGTTTTCAGCGCATGCGCAGTGCATGCAGAAAACCGGCAATTGGAGACAGAATACGCGAGAGTACGCAGTGCGTACTCTCGCGTAGCGGCACTAATTTTTGGGCCATTATCTACAGTTGTCTCTCAGCTTAAATATGCTTCCAGGAGTTTATAGAGTATTAAAATTTGAAAACCAACTGAAGGTTTACAACAAATATGTAACCAATACAGTTTGTCATTTTTTCCCCCCCGTTACACTCACACACGTGTAGGGAAAATGCCCTAAAATTAACTCCAGGAAAACAAAAATGTTAACGCTAAATAGAATCAGATACTTATGTGAAACAAAGCATTCCTCACAAGAACTGGAAAGCATAAGCTGTCAAGGCCTCAGCTTAGAGATAGCATGTTAGGAGACAACATATATATCACTTATCTGAAAATGTGTAGTATCTTAGTTTAAAAAGAGAAGTTAGGAGTGATATAAACTAAATGGTATAATTTTAAAAGGAGTGCAGGAAGAGACCCCTGTTATGATGTGGAATGCACTGCCTGAAATGGGGGTGGAAGCAGAGTTACTAACTTTCGAAAGGCAATTGGATAAATACTTGAAGAGGAAAAATTTGCAGGGCTATGGGGAAAGGGCAAGGAAATGGAACTAATTGGATAGCTCTTTCAAAGAGCCAGCACTGGCACAATGGGCTGAATGTGCTGCATCATTCTATGAAATTGCCAATTGACATGGTTGGATTCTGCTGCTTCTTTAACTTGGAGGTCATCTTTGTTACTGAAATGGCTGTTTAAGGTGAGTGATACGTAAAGGGGTGAACTCTTGTAATACATGTGCCACTTGGATTAGTTAATGATAAAATTGAGCAGGTTTATTTCAATCAAGGATGTATAAGATGGCATTTTGACACTGAAAAAATGCTTTATGTGATAATATTATCTAAAAGGTAGTAGCAGTATTATGCTATAGTGTAGACGTTCTCGGTCTAGAAAGGTGTCACTGTAAAGGATACATCTCTGGGCAAAGTTAGCTCGCATTATCCGACAGGGCAGAAGTTACAAAACATAAGAATTTACGGATATACTAGCCAGATATAGGTGTGTCACTTAGATGTTCAGGTTTCCCCAGGATTAAAGGCAATGAGATTTAAGCCAGCTATGCCAAATACAGCTGCCAGTGCACAAGGTGGATTTACCCAGGAACAGAGGATCCAAGAGGGAACGGATATCACTTCTACACACTGAGGTTCATCACTCTGACGTCTCAGGAGGCTAACACCATTATCACAGTGGAAGGAGAGGTAACCAGTGCCACTATGACAACTCATAAGGATGAGGTTATATAATTTCTGGAATCGTTGCTAACTACGAGCATATCAGTAAAAAACTAAACTCATAGACTTTAATCTATCCAACAGACTGGCTGTTTAATGCAGTTAACTTGTTAGCTAAATAAGGAGTCTAATCATAAACTAATCTCATCAAATTTGTCAATCTTAACTATCAAATTATAATGAGCAAGCCAGTTAATGTTGAATTACCATGATACAGCTGAATTGCCGGTTATCTATTCCGTCAATTAACCTTACCTAATAAATCATTTGCATACTCGATGTCTAAAATATAAATGCTGTTAACTGTCACCATCCGGTTAACAAATAAATCTTAGTTCATGACTTTATGGTCCGGCTTCTTCTTTGATGATTTGACGCAATTAATTAATTAATTCAAGTCAGTAACTTGTATCTCAATGGGATGTTGATAGCGCAAATGCTAACATAAGCCAAGCTGATTGATGCAAGATGGTTCAGCATGCCAAATTTAGGTTTCATTCTCTCCTAGGCGTAGACTGCGCAGTAAATCCAAGATGGTTCCTTGATGAGTTAGGTTGATGGGGGGGTTAATGATTTGTCTGCTGCTCTGATAAATATTCCCATTTTGGGTAACGGTCCTAGTGTTCTCACACACACAGCCTTTGCTTTTTTTTTTAAAAAAAACGATAAATATAAATCCAAGTACAGCCATTGAAATTTATCTTCTAGCTTTTCATCAAGCCCAACCTTAACCTCAACCTGAGGCAGAGGCAGAGGATTTCATGAAGGTAGTAAAAAGGCAAAACAATGGAGTAGATAAATGCAAATCATGTTGTAAAATATGCAGTTTTCAGAATTTTTAAAAGTTTGTTTAAAATCTGATTTTGCACATCAGAAATTGAGGGGGAAAAAAATAGAATTTAAAAAGTATTTAATAGATTTTGACTGTTTCGATTGGTTCAACAAACCATGTCAGACAAGTGCTTAAATATGGTTTGCCCCGTTGTAAAATGTGTATATAAATGTTTACATACAAAATCCCATTATAAGTGCTTACATAAGAAGTCGCCATTATAAATATTGACAGAAAATGTTATATGAAGCAATGCTAGTGGACAAGTAAGATTTTTAAAGTGTAGATATATAGATTTATATAGATCTTTAAATATATGAGTTGCATATGACTGTACATATAATTAGTTCAGTACCTTTGGTTGAGAAGGGAGTGGAAGTTTAAAAATTATTTTAGAAATTCCATGAATTATCCTGGAATACTGTAAAGGCCACGAGGGGGTATATGAGCACACACAACACATTTGCAATGACCTCGTTTATTTTTCTTTGCCCCATTACCCAGAAAATGGTGCCTGACCGTGAATGTATTTTGAATATTATTAAACATTGATACAGTGCCTTTTTTTGATTCATGGGGCACTGGCACCAGTACTGGGGAAAGAGGGAGCTGTGCTGTTGGGACGGGCTCCACTTAAACCGGGCTGGGATCAGTATCCTGGCAAATCAAATAGCTAGGCTGTAAATCAAGCTTTAAACTAAAAAAGCGGGGTGGGGGAGTCAGGTGAGGGGAAATTTAGTAATCTAAAGGGAACAGTCAAGGCAATGGAGCAGTGCAGCAAGGTGGATAAAGATAAGCAGAGTGTGACAGGAAGGGACAGAGGGGGAGAAATTCATGTGGTTTGTGCCACCCGTTAGTGCCAACGCTGTTGAGAGCTTTAACGCCACCTGATGCCAATGAACTTACCGGCTGGAGAAAACAATGACAGCTTCAGGTGGCGTGCAACAGCAGGAAGCCAGCTCCAGCGACGCTATTCATCACCAATCACTCGGACCTGACAGGTTTTTGAAGTTTGAGTGGCTGTGTGCTACTTCCTGCTACTGGAAGAGTTTTCTTTATTAATTTCAAGGTTCTTTGGTATCAGGGCAAGTACAAAACTCCATAATTATTTCTGAAAAGCTCCAACCTACAACACTTGCTAAAAGTCATGGGAGCTGTACTGGCAGTGGACCTCGCCCTCCAGGATGTACCACGGAGGGAGCGAGACAATCAGCCTTCCGGACAGGCTTTCCGTGACCGGCTCATCAGACTCCGAATCTTATGAATGAAACCCCAGATCCCCGTAACTCACCACATCCCCATCATACAATCCCTGTCTCACACCATATCACATAGAAACATAGAATCTAGGAGCAGGAGTAGGCCATTCGGCCCGTCGAGCCTGCTCCGCCATTCAATACGATCATGGCTGATCATCCAAATCCAGTACCCTGTCCCTGCTTTAATCCCCACAGTACACATATCCCACCCTACCCCCGTAACCCCACGTATTTAATTCCCCCTAACATATCCCATCCTATCCCCATAACCCCACATATTTAATCCCCCCTAACACTAAGGGTCAATTTATCATAACCAAATCAACCTAACCCACACATTTTTGGACTGTGGGAGGAAACCGGAGCACCCGGAGGAAACCCACGCAGACACGGGGAGAATGTGCAAACTCCACACAGACAGTCACCCGAGGCCAGATTCGAACCCGGGTCTCTGGCGCTGTGAGGCACCAGTGCTAACCACTATGCCAGCGTCCTCCTGGGTGCAAAGGTGAAATGAGAGACCACAAAATATTCCAAACACAATTATAACTGTATCTATAAGCATATCACATGAATTCTAAATACTAATGACCCTTGTGCCTGCCACAGTTGAATAGCTGTCATTGTATGCAAGGTGTGAGATGTGGGTGTGAGTGTTCCTAGGTCGGGATTGTTGGTGGGTGATTGCTGGGGGTGTGGTGCATTGAGCAATGTGTGAAGCTTGTGGTACAGATGGTGGTATGTAGCATTTGTTGAAGCCTTCACTTATCCTGACCACCCGTGTGAGCTCATTAAACTTCTTCCTGCATTGTGTGTGGGTCCGGGGGACCACAGTGCTACCCATGATGTGGTGTGGCACCTCCCTCCACATAGTCCGACAGACTTGTGGCAAGGGCCTCCTGCCAGTTGACGGGTACAGGACCATCCGCCTTCTCTCCACTGCTAAAACCAATGCCTCCAAAGCGTTAAAGCGTCATCGGCAAACCTCCGGGCTCTCCCTGGGGTGTCAATCTGCCATCAGGATTTACAAATAAGTGCTCCTTCTCCTTGTCCTTCTTCTTATGGTTGTTGAGGCAGCTACACACCCAAAAATGCTGAGAATGAGGTGTTGCAGCATCAATGAACCTCCCCTTTAAGCAGTGAAAAAAGCCTGTGGCAATCATTACTTGCATTTAGACTGTCCCCGATATTGGTCCATCTTTTCAGTGTAAGGCCAATGAGCTTGGGTTTTTAAGACGAGAATCATGACAGCAATCATTTTAATGAGGAGTTAGGACGAATTTTGCGCGCAGCCTAGACAATTTTCAACTGGCATTACTTAACTATTTTTAGTCTAAACACTGCCCATTTCTTGGCTATAATGAATTTCTAGCCCAAAGAGTTTAACAGTAATAGTGCATCAGCCAATAAGGTGAAAGCAGGGAATAATGGTAAAAAATTTTAATTATAGACTCTTATCTGAATGAACGAAGCATTCGTAACAAGATAAATGAATTTGTGGCTCAAAGAGATAAATGTGTTTGATCTAATAGCCATTACAGAGACATGGTTGTAAGGTGAGCAAGGTTGGGAACTAAATATTCCAGGGTATTTGACGATTTGAAAAGACAGGCAGAATGGAAAAGGGGGGGTGGGGGGGAGCGGCAGTTAGCCCTGATACTAAAGGATGACATAAGGACAGTAGTGAGAAAGAATCTTGGCTCGGAAGATAAGTAGAATCAGCATGGGTGGCGATAAGAAATAACAAGGGGCAGAAAACACTGATAGGAGTAGTTTATATAGGCCCCCTAACAGTAGTTATACTGTTGGGCAGAGTATTAATCAACAAATAATAGGAGCTAGTAACAAAGGTAATGCAATTATTGTGGAGGACTTAATCTTCATATAGACTGGGCAAATCAAATTGGTAAAGATAGTCATGGAATGCATTCAAGACAGTTTCATGGAACTAACCAGGGAACAAGCTATTATAGATTCTGCATTCTGTAATAAGACAGGGTAATTAGTAATCTCATAGTAAAGGATCCTCTGGGGAAGAGTGATCATGATACAATAGAATTTCACATCGAGTTTGAGAGTGAAATACTTAAATCCAAAACGAGTCTTAAACTTAAATAAAGCCAATTACATAGGTATGAGGGGCAAATTGGCCAAGGTAGATTAGGAAATTAGATTAAAAGGTATGATGGTAGATAAGCAGTGGCAGATAATTAAAGAAATATTCCACAATTCTCAACAAATATACATTCCATTGAGAAATTAAAACTCCATGGAAAAAGTGATCCATCCGTAGCTAACTAAAGAAGTTAAGGATAGTATTAGATTAAAACCTTATAATGTTGCGAAGAATAGTAGTAAGCCCGAGGTTGAGAGCGCTTTAGGAACCAGCAAAGGATGACCACAAAATTGATAAAAAGGGAGAAAATAGAATGAAAGTAAACTAGCAAGAAATATAAAAACAGATTGTAAAAGCTTCTCCAAGTATGTAAAAAGGAAGAGAGTAACAAAAGTAATTTTGGTCCCTTAGAGGCTGAAACAACTGAAATTATATTGGGGAATAAGGAAATGGCAGAGACTTTTAACAAATATTTTGTATCTGTCTTCACAGTAGAAGACACAAAAAGCATACCAAAAATAGTGGGGAACCAAGGGGCTAATAATTACGCTAAGTTCCTCACTCTTAAGATCAGTAAAGAAAAAGTACTTGAGAAACTAATGGGACTAAAAGCCAACAAATCACCTGGACCTGATGACCTACATCCTAGGGTTCTAAAAGAGGTGGCTGCAGAGATAGTGGATGCATTGGTTGTAATCTTCCAAAATTCCCTAGATTCTAGAATGGTCACAGCAGATTGGAAGGTAGTAAATGTAACCCCGCTATTCAAGAAAGGAGGAAGAGATAAAACGGGGAACTGCAGGCCAGTTAGCCTGATATCAGTTGTCGGGAAAATGCTGGAATCCATTATCAAGGAAGTGGTAACAGGGCACTGAGAAAATCATAATATGATTAGGCAGAGTCAACATGGTTTTATGAAATGGAAGTCGTGTTTAACAAATTTGAGAGTTTTTGAGGATGTAACTAGCAGGGTAAATAAAGGGGAACCAGTGGATGCAGTATATTTGGATTTTCAAAAGGCATTCGATAAGGTGCCACATAAAAGGTTGCTACGCAAGATAAGGGCTCATGGGGTTGGGGGTGATATATTAGCATGGATAAAGGATTGGTTAACAGACAGAAAACAGAGTAGGGATAAACGGGTCATTTTCAGTTTGGCAGGCTGCAACTAGGATCAGTGCTTGGGCCTCAGCTATTTACAATCTATATTAATGACTTAGATGAAGGGACTGAGTGTAATGTATCCAAGTTTGCTGACGATACTAAGCTAGGTGGGAAAGTAAGTTGTGAGGAGGACACAAAGAACCTGCAAAGGGAAATAGATTAAGTGAGTGGGCAATAAGGTGGCAGATGGTGTATAATGTGGGGAAATGTGAGGTTATTCACTTTGGTAGGAAGAATAGAAAAACAGAATATTAAATGTTGGTGTTCAGAGAGATTTAGGCGTCCTTGTACAGGAAACACAGAAAGTTAACATGTAGGTACAGCAAGCAATTAGGAAGGCAAATGGCATGTTGGCCTTTATTGCAAGGGGGTTGGAGTACAAGAGTAAGGGAGTCTTGCTCCAATTGTACAGGGCTTTGGTGAGACCACACCTGGAGTACTGTGCACAATTTTGGTCTCATCTGAGGAAGGATATACTTGCCTTAGAGGTCATGCAACAAAGGTTCACTAGATTGATTCCTAGAATGAGAGGGTTGTCCTACGAGGAAAGATTGAGTAGATTGGGCCTATACTCTCTGGAGTTTAGAAGAATGAGAGGTGATCGCATTAAAATATAAGATTCTGAGGGGGACTGACAGGGTAGACGCTGAGAGGTTGTCTCCGCTGGCTCGAGAGTCTAGAACTAGGAGGCATAATCTCAGGATAAAGGGTCGGCTATTTAAGACTGAGAAGGAGGAATTTCTTCAGAGGGTTGTGAATCTTTGGAATTCTGTACCCGAAAGGGATGCTCAGTCATTGAGTATGTTCAAGGCTGAGATCGATAGAATTTTGGACTCTACGGTAATCAAGGGATATGGGGATCGGGCGGGAAAGTGGAGTTGAGATCGAAGATCGGCCATGATATTGAATGGCGGAGCAGGCTTGAGGGGCCGTGTGGTCTACACTTGCTCTTAATTCTTATGCCTTTTCGCTTTCTGTTGAAATCAGTGCCTTGCATTGCGGTGGGAGGGCGTGGTTTAAAAGTCATGAGTCATAATTTTTGGATGTTATTTTCTTGGGTCAAAAAAAAACTAGTGAAATTATCACAAATACCTTGTTTTTTCAGTTCAAAAGTAAAATATTTGTATTCACAGAACATCCATCAGGTTGCAACATCTCAAAATACTTTACAGATGTGTAATTTTTTGAAGTTCAGATGCAGGTAAACATGGCAGAAATGTCTGACTGGCATGAGGCAAATGACCAATCTGTCTTTTTTTTTTATGATGTGGAGATGCCGGTGTTGGACTGGGGTGGACAAATGTGAGAAGTCGCACAACACCAGGTTATAGTCCAACAGCTTTATTTGAAATCACAAGCTTTCGGAGCGCTGCTCCTTCGTCAGGTGAAGTGAAGAGATACATATAGGCACAGCATATATAGTCAGAACACTACCAGATGATTACAGTTAATCTTTCTAACTGCCCTTTATCACACCTCGGCAGAGAGATAATCACGGCAATCACAGGTGTGGATGGTGTCCAAACAGGTCAGTCAGCAAAACATTACATCAAAGACAATGAGGTGGGGTCACAAGGGGTCAAATGTGGCAGATGCTGGGGTCTGTATGGAAAATAAAATTTTTTTTGCTGGAAATCACAGCAGGTCCGGCCGCATCTGTGTAGAGAGAACAAGCCAACGACGACTCGAGTCTGGATGACTCTACGTCAGGTGGGGTTACATGTAGCGTGACATGAACCCAAGATCCCGGTTGAGGCCGTCCTCATGGGTGCGGAACTTGGCTATCAGTTTCTGCTCGACAATTTTGTGTTGTCGTGTGTCTCGAAGGCCGCCTTGGAGAACGCTTACCCGAAGATCGGAGGCTGAATGTCCTTGACTGCTGAAGTGTTCCCCGACTGGGAGGGAACACTCCTGCCTGGCGATTGTTGCGCGGTGTCCGTTCATACATTGTCGCAGTGTCTGCATGGTCTCGTTGATGTACCATGCTCCGGGGCATCCTTTCCTGCAACGTATGAGGTAGACAACGTTGGCCACACACATGAGTATGTACCATGTACCTGGTGGGTGGTGTCCTCACGTGTGATGATGATCTGGCATGTCTTGCAGAGGTTGCCGTGGCAGGGTTGTGTGGTGTCGTGGTCGCTGTTCTCCTGAAAGCTGGGTAATTTGCTGTGAACGATGGTCTGTTTGAGGTTAGGCGGCTGTTTGAAGGCGAGTAGTGGAGGCGTGGGGATGGCCTTAGCGAGGTGTTAGTCGTCATCGATGACATGTTGAAGGCTGCGAAGAACATGGCGTAGTTTCTCCGCTCCGGGGAAGTACTGGACGACGTAGGGTACTCTGTTGGTTGTGTCCCGTGTTTGTCTTCTGAGGTATATGCGATTTTTCGCTGTGGCCCGTCGGAACTATCGATCGACGAGTCGAGCGTCATATCCCATTCTTACGAGGGCATCTTTCAGCGTCTGTAGGTGTCCATTGCGATCCTCCTCGTCTGAGCAGATCCTGTGTATTCGCTGGGCCTGTCCATAGGGGATGGCTTCTTTAACGTGGTTAGGGTGGAAGCTGGAGAAGTGGAGCATCGTGAGGTTGTCCGTGGGCTTGCGGTAGAGTGAAGTGCTGAGGTGTCCGTCTTTGATGGAGATTCGTGTGTCCAAGAATGAAACCGATTCTGAGGAGTAGTCCATGGTGAGTTTGATGGTGGGATGGAACTTGTTGATGTTATCGTGTAGTCTTTTCAGTGATTCTACGCCGTGGGTCCATAGGAAGAAAATGTCGTCGATGTATCTGGTGTATTGCATTGGTTGGAGGTCCTGTGCAGTGACGAAGTCTTGCTCGAACTTGTGCATGAAGATGTTGGCGTATTGAGGTGCGAATTTGGTCCCCATGGCTGTTCCGTGTGTTTGGGTAAAAAACTGGTTGTCGAAGGTGAAGACATTGTGGTCAAGGATGAAGCGGATGAGTTGTAGGATGGCGTCTGGAGATTGGCTGTTGTTGGTGTTGAGTACTGAGGCTGTCGCAGCAATGCCGTCATCGTGGGGGATACTGGTGTAGAGTGCCGAGATGTCCATCTTGGCTTGGAGTGTTCCTGGTTCAACTGGTCCGTGGGTGCTGAGTTTCTGTAAGAAGTCTGTAGTGTCGCGACAGAAGCTGGGGGTTCTCTGTACGATGGGTTTCAGGATGCCCTCGACGTATCCAGAGATACGTCGAGGGCATCCTGAAAAAAGTGGTTCAGTGAGGAATGTTTCCCAAGGCACTAAGACAATTCCCTGCTCTTCTTTGAATAGTGCTATGGCAAAATGGATTTTTACCCATGTTGAATTTTTTCAATTTGTACTCTTATAACGCTAGATTCAGCATCTAAGTTCAATCAGGCTCACTAAACAGTGATTTGGAGTGTTAATCATACAGAGGGGATGATTATTTACAATCTCAGATATCTGATAGCATTGTTAGAGATAGCTTCATTGTCCTCCAACAGTATAATTGCGACACCTGATTATCTAAGATAGAAGTCCATTCAATTTGAACAGTGGTAGGAGCTGGGCAAACTCCTAGAAGACTCCAGACACAAAAAGGGTAGACCTTCTACCCACGGGTAGTAACTTTGATTAGCCGTTGAGAGTTATTTTAAGAAAGGGGTAGACACTTGATTGGCTGGAGACCTACGATTGATAGCTCAGTGGACAGACACTTCATCTCACATACGTAGTTGCCCGAGACACAGGAAGCTAGAGTGCTATGTGAATTGCACAGCCAGCACTGGAAAGCTGTCTATATGTTAAAGCCTGAGCCGGCTTTGTTTCAAAGATTTAAGCTAGTGTAAATGGTCTTCTGCATTAAGACTCATATTTTAAAGATAAAGCAAGTTGTATCTTTATTATTTTCATACATCAAAGAATATAAGGAAATATATAATCTCACTGTAAAACTGTTTATTTAATTCCTTCAAGCGAGAGCTGGACCCGTTTCTGGTCAAGGTGGACATCACCTCTTACAAAAAGTAGATACTGCAGGGAATTCAGGGCCAGAGTGATCTCCTGGACTAGTTTTGATTGTCTAGATGGGTCTGAGAGAAATTTCCCAGATTTTTTCCCCTCAAATTGGCCTGGGTTTTTATCTTTTCTCCCAGGAGATCACATGGTTTCAGGTGGGGTGGAGAGTGAATATTGTGTGATACACAAGGTATCTCAATTGTGTGGGACAGGCTGGATGGACCAGAGGTTCTTTACCTGTCCGTCATTGCTCGCATGTTCATATCTTATGCAAATAAACCACTTATTGGTACAAAG
Organism: Squalus acanthias; assembly: GCA_030390025.1. NCBI lineage: Eukaryota > Metazoa > Chordata > Chondrichthyes > Squaliformes > Squalidae > Squalus > Squalus acanthias. The sequence continues at coordinate 4,959,744 of CM059444.1, read as the reverse complement.
CCTGTGTCTCAACTCAGTAGAGTGCTTATCCAGTCCACTGTCTGTAACAAGAGGAGAAATCACATATATAAGCACAATATATTCCAACGGCCAGAGTAAGTGTTCTATGCGATGACCCCTGTTTATTTAGATATTGGCAGAGAAGGTGCACATTTTCATATGAAATGTAAGGTAAGTGCATAGGTAAATTAGTTACTAATAACGAATGCGAGAAAATATCTAGTATAAAAACCCAAAAGATTGTGACGAGTACATCGGGAGCTTTTAGCATCCACCTGAACATGACCTCCGTTTAATGTCCTTCCAAAGAGGATCTCAAACAATTTGGCACACCCTCAAATTACTCCACTGAGGTGTCAGCCTGGATTATGCACTCAAGTCCTGGTGTAGGCATTGGACCCACAACATTATGGTCCAGAAGTTAGGGTTTTACCTCATCAGTAATTTTGGAAAGGATATAATAGTGAAGTTGTACCTGTACTGACTTTCAACTACTGAGACATGCACGTTTCAAGCAGGGAAGTCTTGGAAGATGGAGTGAAAGAATTAGAACTGATAGATTTGTGGCATCTTCAACACACCATTAAGAAGCCTTTCATTTTATACTTCAGGTCATGAAAGCTAACCACATATCAACTATTTCCTGGCATCTGAGGAACTGTTGAACTCCAGTGCAAATGCATCTGTTGGCAATATTCTCATCACTGTGTCCCAATGGCAGTAGTTTTATCTCTTGGTCTCCTCATTGGAGGACTAAATACTAACCTATTGCAGGTAAAATAATTTGGATGTGTGATTAATACACAAGTGTGCTTTTCCCCCCCAATCAACTTTCTCTCTAAAATTTTCTTCCGTTACCTCAAAAAAGGTATTTATTCCTTGTTGGAGTCTGGTTCATGGATGCCAGGCCATTGTTCATGTATAATCCTGGACAGGGAGTGTCAATTGCAGAGAACATCAGATCCAAGCCCCAACCTGTCCTCACCTCATCTTCACATACACATTTCCAGCATGGGTTACTGGATAGTGATTAGAAAGAGAAAACATGCATTTCTGTAGCACCTTTCATGACCTCAGGATGTCCCAAAATGCTTCACAGCCAATGAACAACAACAAACACAACAAAACAACAACTTGCATTATTATTATGCTTTCGTATGGTAGTAGCAAAGCAAATCAAATGTCAATATCTAAGTCAGATATCCAGGCCAAAGCTTCCGGTGTAACAGCGTGGATATCTTGTAGGCTGCCTATGAATTTCCTCTGAGGAATAGTGCTCAATGATGTGCTCCAGGATCTGATTAGGAGCTCCACAGTCGCATGATGGGGATGCTTTAATCTTCCATCTATGGAGAAGGTGGCAGCATCTACCATGACCGGTTCTGAGGTGGCTGATGATTGTCCACTGTTTGCGAGGAAGGTTTGATCCTTCAGGTTGTACTGTGGGGTCCTCTATAAGGAATCCATTTCACCATCGGTCATCAAGGCTGAGGAGAGATCACTGAAGGGCTTCGGTGATGGTCCAAAATGGCCTTCTAGATTTGAGACGGGTTGGTGGTAGGATGTTCAAGTCAGCCTGGATCGGCATGTCTTTGCTGGTGTAGTGGTTCTATTCTCTGGAGACTGCATATTCACGGCGCAGGTGTGGTGGTGCGATGTTTGCAAGGACGGGCAGCAAAGGTGCTGGTGTTGATAAAAGCGTACTGGTGATCATTTTCATAGTAGAATTCAGCTGGACATCAACGGATTTGACATGCGGACTTGATAGCCATGCTGGCGGGTAGTACTCCACTGTAGAGTACACCAGGGCGAGTGCTGTTCTACGGAGGGTTTGAGCGTCTGCTCCCCATGTGGATCCGGTGAGTTTCTGGATCAAGTTGACCCTACTCTTTAGTTTCTTCCATGGTTCTGGAGATGCTGTCTATACGACAGGGTGCGATCGAGTGTGACTCCTAAATAGGAGGGGTTTTTGGCATGGTTTACTTCTGCGCTGCAAAAAGGAAACTTTCAAAGCTTGGTTTGTTTGATGGGTGCAGAGGTGGAATGTCGAGGTGACAGTCTTTTGCGGGTTTGATGCCTCAGTTGGTTGCACTTTGATCTCTGAATAGTGTCTGGGGGTGAAATTGGTCTTCAGCGATAGTGCAAAACAAATAGTAGCGAATCAGCAACCAGTTTTACACCCTGCCCGATTTTCTTTTCCATTGAATTCACCATAACTTCAGTCGAGGAGCCCCAGAAAAACAGTGTAAACATTGTTTGCGCTGTCTTGCTGGGGTTTCTGTAGCTCTTCCGCTGAACTTATGGCAGATAATTAGGAGAACCCCAACAGAAATTCATCCTCAATTCAACTAACCATCCTATAAACACAGGATGACTATTGGAACGGACGCCATTGTATCCCACTTGATACAAACATCAATGGCTCTGGTGGACAAAGAATTTCGACACCAGGTGAAGCGACAGCTTTCAACAAACTTGATGGCAGCACCAAGATCGTCAACTATGTATGATCTATTCACATTGGTCGAACTAAACGCAGCCCTGTCGACAACCAAATCTGGAAAAGCTGCTGGTCCAGATGGTGTTTACCCAGAATTCTTAAAAGCACTGGGACCCAAAGCGAAGAGATGGTTGACCTTCTTCTCTGAGTTACTGGCAACCGGTAAAATTCCATCTATTTGGAGGGAGATTAAAATAATTGCCCTCCTGAAGCAGGGGAAGAAAGCTTGTGAAGCCTCCAGCTACTGCCCGATCTCTTTACTTTGCACTTGTTATAAAGTGCTGGAGAGGCTACTACTCCACAGACTAGCCTCCATCATCGAGCCAACCATCCCCAAGGAACAAGCGGGCTTCCGGAGCGGCCGTAACTGCTGCGACCAAGTGGTAACTTTAACAATGCACACTGAAGCAGACTTCCAGCGGCAGCTCAAAACCGCCATAGCACTCGTGGACCTGTCAGTGGCTTATGACACAGTATGGAAGCATGAACCGCTTTTCAAGCTCTCCACCATTTTACCCTGCAGAACAATGATACATCTTCTCAACTTTATGCTTGGCAACCGATGCTGCCGTGTGTACACTGGCACCCAGAAGAGCAGATATAGGACACTGAACAACGGACTTCCACAGGGTTCTGTCCTGGCACCCATGTTGTTCAACGTTTACACCAGTGACCTGCCCGAAACAGAGTCGCACAAGTTTGTATACGCTGATGACAGTGTCTTGGCCACACAAAACATAAATCTGTCCATCACCGAGGAGACCCTGACCTATATTTACAGAGGATGGAAGCCTACTTCCACTGATGACGACTTTGGAACTTGCATTTATATAGCACCTTTAATGTAGTGAAACGTCCCAAGGTGATTCACAGCAGAGTTATCAAACAAAATTTGACACCGAGTCACATAAGGAGATATTAGGACAGCTGACCAAAAGCTTGGATAAAGAGGTAGGATTAAGCGGTGACTTAAAAGGAGGAGAGCGAGAGGTAGAGAGGCAGATGGGTTAGGGAGGGAATTCCAGAGCTTAGGGATGATGGGTGAACGGGACTTGGTGTTGAATGGGACTAGGTTACAGGCAGCAGAGTTTTGGATGACCCCAAGTGGTCCTACTACTGAACCAATGATAACATTCTATTAATCCCAGAATGTGCTTGCGGTTGGACCCCAAATAAGAAGTAATCCTTTCATTGTACTTACCAAAACACTGAAGAGCAGTCTATTGCCCCACACATATTAAAATACATTACAGTAGGAAACAGTCCCTTTTTAAGTCAAAGTCTGAATCAGAATACAGTGCAAAGTTACAAATGCCAGTACAGGAAACTCTTTATTAACCGGCACCGACGGGACCGGCGTGGTGCCAGTTAATCAAAAGTCCGGATAATGGAGAGTTATGTCTCCCAACGTACGAGAGCCCCGTACACACTGACATGCGCCTGCATTCGGAGCTCCGTCTCCCCGGGGACCGCCAGCTGACCATCTGTCGTGTCCGCTGCCTACCCGGGCTGCACATTCCCCTCCCAATCTACATGCTCCGATACAAGGCAAATGCCTCGGGGTTTTTTTTAAAGTTATTTTTAAAGGAGAGATGAAGGAAAACCCCGGTTACCTACTCAAGAATTTTGCCGGTTAAGAGAGATTTCCGGTTATTTGGGTGCCGGTTAAAAGAGAGTTTCCTGTAAATGTATTCTAGCACTTGGAAATGAACGCGTGATCTACATCAGCCTCTTCCAATAGTCACATTCATTTTTCTGTGTTACATAATATGCAGTTGGGATAAGGGGGTGATTATAAACTCAGTTGAAGTCCTGAAAACCTCACATGTACACTCAAACCAATTACAAGGAAATCAAAAATAAAAGCAGAGAATGCTGGAAACACTCAGCAGGTCAGGCAGCATCTGTACAGAGAGGAAGGTAGGATTAACGTTCCAGGTCGATAGCCTTTCATTAGAACAAGGAAATCATCCACTTGGCTGGAATAAACTTAAGGAACATCTTCAAAAAGGAAAAACAATTCACACTATTTTTCCACAGCTGCTAAATTTTGATTCAAGGATATAAAACCTGGAACAAGTCACCTACACATCCTTTAATCTGAAAATAATGCATTTGATTAATTTGTTCACAAATCTACATTATGAAAATACAATTCTCATCCACTTTACAGAATCGGTCTCATTCTTCAAAAAAATTCTCCATATACCACATTAGCAAGTTGAGAATGTCAATAGGGAACATCACAATGGGATTGCCCCTTTTGAATGTTTTTGATGTTAATACCAGTGCACTCCTCGCGTGACTCTACCTCCCTTTGCAATAAGTAGGCACCTCCTGTTCTTTTCCAGAGGCACTATAGGAATAACTTAATAGTTAAAAAGATGCCACAAACTGCAATACAGATGCCCAAATATATTGAAAAATAAATCAGAATTTCTTGGAAATTAAAACAAAAGAGATGGCTGTGATACAGCTTGGTACGGGAAGGATGCCTTGACAGAGGAAGACTCCAAAAGGTAAATAATCTTTTCTTCTCATTCAGCATCCTCCCCACAGAATTCCAAATTCATTTGTAAGTAATGGTGTCCCTATTGGTTGAATGAAATGTCACATTACAAGTCATCTTTTGCTGATAAATGCAAATATTTGAAGTATAATAAAAGTTGCTCCAAGCAGCAGCCCAGTCGATGCTGTTTCAGGTGAGCTGAAGATCTGTCCAAACAGCAGCAGCCATGGTGGTATGACCTTTCCCAAAGCTATCCTGTGTAAAGGAAAAGTGAACTTCAAAAGCACAGGAACGCAGCTACCAAGAGGGTAAAGAACCGAACCAAATCTCCCACTCAGCCATAATACCAGTGAACATACAGCAGGGAAGGACTTCCGCAAGGTTAAGCATCTTAACCATGTCGATATTTCTGGGGTCAGGTTTATTTAAATCATTTTGGCAGGCTCTCCAGCCTCTGCCCTGGAGCACTCAGATAATGGCTACAGCAGGCCCAGCAGGTTTGTTGCAGCATTGTATGATCGGTATGCCTCAGTGCTGCCATTTGAGGAAAAGAAGAAACATGCTAATTTTTAAAAACAGCATCTTAATTGATTATGGAGGTTTTTTTGGCCATTTAAATTGCAAAGGGCGTCTTGGATGTCAAAAACATTGCTGGATACCCAGGGACAAGCAGGCACACCTTGCAAACAATGTTGCTAGGGTGCAAATGATGTATTTTTAACATTTACATGGCATTTAAATACACCTGCCCATATGTGGACACATGTATTCTATGTCCCTCCCCATCAGATCCTGCAGGAAATCTTGTAGTTGGCGAAGACAAGTAGAGAGCAAACAGAGCTTCTCCTGAGAAATTTTATGCTGCATTCCACTCGAGTTACGCCAGCTCCCCAGCGTAATCTAGACCCGTGATGCATCAGCCTAGGAGGAGTCACATATGTGCCGTTCTAGTATTGTCAAAATGTCCTAAATTGGGAATCGCTACTGGAGAGTTATGGAAAGGCTTTAAGCAGGGGTGTCAAACATACCGTGTAAAACATGCCACATCCAGCCCGCGGAATACTGTGCTGAGCCTGCCACTGCTTCTTATAGGATGGGACACCTGTGCCTTAAAATTTTGGGCCACAGTAACTCTCTGCCCTGCTTCATGACATCAGCGCCCCCTCCCACTGGCACAGAGATCGAGCGCCCCTCCCCGCCCCAGGAGTGACTGTAAATGAGACCAGCTTGTGGAGGGGAGAGAGACATGGAGTGTAGAGATACGGGGTTGGGCTGGTCTGAAAGACAGTGAACAGGGACTAGGAGCAGGAGATTTGAGGTGCGGGGGGAGGGAGTCGGGAGATTGGGGCGGGGGATTGAGACAGGGTGCCGCAAGCTGCAGCCCTGCTCCCTTGGCTCTTCCCTCAAGGTAACAAACCCCACAAACAATCCTGGGCCTGACGCCCTGGCCTCATCTGTCAGCTCTTCACTCGGTATCTCGCAGACTTTGCAACCCAATCTCGAACTTCAATCAGCAAGGGGAACAGCTGAATAATGGGATTTGAGAAAGAAACCGGCTGTCCTGGCTATTATTATTTTTGAGTAAAAGAAAGAAGAAAGAATTTGCTTCATATCATGCCCATCATGACCTCAGGATGTCCCAAAGTGTTTTACAGCCAATTAAGTACATTTTAAAGTCACTATTGTGATGTAGGAAATGTGACAGCCACTATGTGCATAGCAAGGTCCCACAAACAGCAGAGATAATGACCAAACATGGAAAACAGAAAATGCTGGAAATACTCAGACGGTCAGACAGCATCTGTAGAGAGAGAAACAGAATTAACGTTTCAGGTCAATGACCTTTTGTCAGAACTGGGCCAGATAATCTCTTTTTTAGTGATGTTGGTAGAGGAACAAATATTGGCCTTCAGTACTGCACTGAAGTTATCTGCTGGAATATGTGCTGAAGTCTCTGGAGTAGGATTTGAACCCACAACCATCTGACTCAGAAGCAAGAGTGCTACTACTGAGTCAAGGCTGACACCTGGCATAAAACATATTTGTAATTATTTTTTTTCGAAGAGCATCTCATTCCTCCATGCATTCTTTTGTTTTAAAATATTTGGAACGATAGTGCGATGGATTGAACATCTTTTTCAAAAATATAATGTGAATGGATTTAGTTTTTATCTCCTGTGTACATCAATCCTGCATAGCCTGCTTATAAAGTCAAATTAGCCTTGGTTCTGGGTTGTCTTGTTGGGACCAGGTGTAAATTATTTTTGGAGTAGGTGATAAAAATCTGAATCCCGCAGTAAAGTAGCAAGGTATTGCACAGTATGTCAGAGTAGCGGCATGCTATTTGATTTGGAGGAGTACGAAAAAGAAATGGTGAGTTTGTAAAGTAAGACCATCAGAACAGTTTGAGCAAAAGTAACTTAGATCCAGTAGCCCAATAAGCTCACTCTTTGAAACAGAATCGAGAGAGAGATATAAGCAGAAACCCATGCTACTGATTCATTTGAGAAAAACAATTACTACCAGTGTATGTACCTTTGTTACAAAAGAAAAACGAGCTTTATTCAAAAGCAAAAATAATTGGGGGGTTTTTAAGCCCTGACAATAGTCTTTGCTGTCACTTTTGTACTCCCCCTCGTAAACTGTGCAGTTTATATCCCAGAACACATTTGGTACCAATTAGGGAAGTTACCAGAACATTCACATGAATTATGATATTCATTTCATATTTTTTGTGGGCGTGAATGGAAAGCTCACATGCCTGATTTGTAAGCAACAGGTAGCTGTGGTGAAAGAATACTATATTGGAAGACCCTGAGAAGCAAACCATGATGAGAAATATAAGTACACAAGAAACTTACATAAAGATAAATTTTCTGAATTAGCACCATCGTTTAAAAAGCAGCAATCAATGTTTGCTAATTCTCACCATGTAAGTGATGCTGCTGTTAATATGTGATATGTGATTCTCCGTGAAGTAGCTATGCCATCGGAACCCTTTTCTGAGGGAGAATTTTTGAAGAAATACATGCTAAAACCTGCAGAAATAGTGGGGTGAAAATTCAAGCGTGCGCCAGAAGCCGGAGCCAGAGGCACACCCGAAATTTGGCTTTAGACTTCATTTTAATAATAGAAGCGAGCTGCGGTGCCTGTTGCAGCTCCAGAGGCAGCTCGGCCAACACTGGGATCAAATTTGGGCCTGCTACATCGCCAGTACATCTTGGGAGGTGGGTGGTGGAAAATACACGAGGGCCATGTGTTGGACTGCAGTGGGCCACAGTAGTGCTGTGGACCCCGGAGGGCAGCTCTTTCCCTACCGTTTCTTTAGCGGCCTCAAGCAATCCCTTTAAGGACCACTATTTAGGCCGCAGTAGAACTGTAAAAATGATAGAATCACAGGAGAATCATAGAATGGTTACAGCACAGAAGGAGGCCATTTGGCCCGTGCCGGCTCTGCAAGAGCACTTCAGCTAGTCCCACTCCCCTGCCCTTTCCGCGTAGCCCTGCAAATTTTTTTCCTTCAGGTAATTATCCAACTCCCTTTTGAAAGCCAAGATTGAGTCTGCCTCCACCACCCTTTCAGACAGTGCATTCCAGATCCTAACCACTCGCTGAGTAAAAAAGTTTTTCCTCATGTCACCTTTGGTTCTTCTGCCAATCACCTTAAATCTGTGTCCACTGGTTCTCGACCCTTCCGCCAATGGGAACAGTTCTCTCCATCTACTCTGTCTGGACCCCTCATGATCGTGAACACCTCTATCAAATCTCCTCTCAACCTTCTCTGCTCCAAGAAGAACAACCCCAGCTTCTCCAGTCTATCCACATAACTGAAGTCCCTCATCCCAGGAACCATTCTTGTAAATCTTTTCTGCACCCACTCTAAGGGCTTCACATCTTTCCTAAAGTGCGGTGCCCAGAATTGGACACAATACTCCAGTTGATGCCGAACCAGTGTTTTACACAGGTTCATCATAACTTCCTTGCTTTTGTACTCTATGCTTCTATTTATGAAGCCCAGAATCCTGTAGGCTTTTTTAACCGCTTTCCCAACCTGCTCTGCCACCTTTAACGATTTGTACACGTATACCCCCAGGGGTCTCTGTTCATGCACCCCCTTTAGAATCGTACCCTTTAGTTTATATTTCCTCTCCTCGTTCTTCCTACCATATTGTATCACTTCGCACTTTTCTGCATTAAATTTCATCTGCCATGTGTCCGCCCATTCCACCAGCCTGTCGATGTCCACTTGAAGTCTATCACTATCCTTCCTCACTGTTCACTATACTTCCAATTTTTTGTCATCTGCAAATTTTGAAATTGTGTCCTGTACACCCAAGTCCAAGTCTTATTTGAATTCAAAAGAATCATTACTAATTCTTTTGAATTCAAATCCCTTAAGTCATACTGAAGCTGTACAGTGTTCTCGTCAGGCCACATTTGTAGTGGCTAAAAGCAATCTCTAATAATCTACTCTGATTTACATATTTACCACAATTGGCTGTGGAACTAATTGAATGATTTAACAAAGGACTAAAGTAAACTTGTACTTTTGTGATTGTGACATGAGGGGTCGCTGAGAACATCGAAGTTGATCTTTGGTGTTGGAGGGGTAAATTTGATAAGCTAATGCTCTTCAGTTTCAAAGAGTCATCTCAGAGGGGATACTGTAGAGGTTTGTAATTAGCATACATATTTAGCATATATAAATAAATCAGATACTGCTGCAATCTGAATTGTATGGTATCCTCATTGACTTAGTCAGTGCAAGCACATTATTTACAGTACAATGCAGACATCTTTTTGAGGGTGGCATGTTCAAGGCAAGAACTATACAATGATTGAGAGATTTTCAAATACATTTTAATTGTGTACAACCTAATTAATACCACAAGTATAAACTCACTTAGTTTGTTTTTAAGATCAATAATTCCAGATCCAACGGTAATATTTAAAGCACAATAGATTATAATTTGCCTTTCAGCCACTAAATATAATTTGGCTCACATGCTCATGGCTTTGCTGGCAGGTCAGTTGTGCCTCTTAATCTATGATGTCATTAAGTGTCTTCAAACAAACAGTCATGATGAAAAGCTATGTTTCATTTCTTACTTCAAAAGTACTTCATTGGCTGTGAAGCACTTTGGAACATCCTGAGGTTGTGAAAGGCACTATATAAAAGCAAGTTCTTTCTGTTACTAGCAACACAGTATGGGAAGATTACCCTGTATACACTTGTATAAGATGACTCCCTTCTTTCCAGCCAAAAACCATGGAATAAAACTATGATCCATACTGAATTAATCACTACAGTTCCCCAGAGAGCAGGAAATCCAGAATACACAGGAAAGCATGACTGGGCTAGCACTAGATGAGTATGCTGTCCAGAGTTAGTGACAGTACTATGCACTCACTCACTTTTAAGATGACCTCCAACTTTCAACCACCGTGATCTAAATTTGTTATAGCCGAGTAGGTACAGAATAAATTTTGCTGCAGTATAATTCACTCCCTCAGCCTGCTAGTTCTGTGAAAATGACAACTCATACCAGAGTACAGCATCACACAGCAGCCACTTGGAAAAGGTAAGAATGTCATTATTCTTCAGCTAAGAGTCTGGACAATTTTCTGCTGGTTACTGAATTGTGGGACCATTGCAGCAAGGATTTGTAGACAATGATTAGGAGTGGGAACCCTAGCTGACTTCCCCTTTCATCTCCCCATTCCCCAACTTTCAACCCGACTAAGAACAATTAATTAGGAGAGAATGGATTCAATCTAACTGACTGAAAACTTGGATAAATGAGTGTTGGAGGAGAGACTGAGGAAAATGAGGCAAACAGAAAGCTAAAAAAAAAAATCGCAAGCAGCAAAAAAATACATCTACAGAAGAAAATAATTGGTGAGTATTTACCAGAGTCCTACTGCTGCTCCCAGGCTTGTGTGCTCCTTACCTCCCTATAATTGTTCTTCAGACCACCTCTCAACTGCAGATTCACATTTCACTCTCTCCCGCTTCCCTGAACTCAACTGCCCTTAGTCCTTGGGTTTCACTTGCACTGCTCCTCTGCAGATATACCAGATCTGCTGGTGCACACTACGCACCTCTGCTGCACCCTTGAATCAACCTCTTCTGGCTCACAGTCGACTCTCCACTCCTCCTATATCCTCCATTTCCACTGGACAACCTCCAGCAATGTGCCCGCTGATGCTCAGCCCTTCAAACAACTCCCTCTCCACAACTGTCTCCAAACCTGGACACTGGTTCGTTGATGCTCCAAGCAGACTCCACTCAGTCTACAAATCAACTTCATCCAACACAGGACATCAGACTTTATCGTTGCACTCTCATATTGGTCTCCTCTCTGGCCTACTGTTACAACCAGGACATGTATCTCCTAATCCCTGCCATGCTTCTGTCAACCTAATTCCCTCCGTGTCTATTCGCATCCGCATTTTGGCTGCCACTCCTGACCCAAGCCCACTACATTCATCGCTTTTTTTTTTCTCTTGGCCCCTTCTCACCTGTCTCCTCCGCTTCCGGTCATGCCACCTTTCGACTCTCCCTTCTAGGGTACTCTGCTCCCCCCAATCCTGACTCCAACCCAACATTACTCCTCTGCCTTGTTACGCTGCTATGGCATCGCAGGCTTGACTCCCACTTCGATAAACGTACAGCTACCCTCTCTGTTTCTCAGCATTCACACTGTAACCATCGCTTCTTCCTTACGAGCAGCAACCTCAATTGCCCTCTTCTACTCTCTCGCCAACATTCCCACCCAGCATGTCCGCTGGGGACCAATCCCGCCATCCTCCTGCCTCTCCTACTCACACCACCCACATTTCCCCCTCACTCTGCCAGTGAATCAACAATCACATGCCCTCTCCAAATTTTCCTCCAGAATGTCTGTATACTCACAAGCAATGCCTTTTCCATCCACGACCTTATCGTGGATGATTTCATTGACATCCGAGCTTTGATTGAAACTTGGCTCACAGGTGCCGACACCGTGCCCCTTATTGAAGCCTCCCTGCCTGCCTATATTTGCTACCACTTGCCGCGGTGGTGGTGGGGACCTCATCACCAAATCACACCTTGGTCTCTCCCCCCTACTGCTGTGGTACCTTTTCCTCCTCCAAGTACCTCACCTTGTTCCACTCCTCTTGCCACTCTTAAAATCTTCACTTTCTATCAGCCATCACAATACCCCAGCCTCAACCCATAAGAACATAAGAAATAGGAGCAGGAGTAGGCCATACGGCCCCTCGAGCCTGCTCCACCATTCATTAAGATCATGGCTGATCATCGACCTCAACTCCACTTTCCCACCCGATCTCCATATCCTTTGATTCCCCTAGAGTCCAAAAATCTATCTATCTCAGCCTTGAATATACTCAAAGACTCAGCATTCACAGCCCTCTGGGGCAGAGAATTCCAAAGATTCACAACCCTCTGAGTGAAGAAATTTCTCCTCATCTCAGTCTTAAATGGCCGACCCCTTATCCTGAGACGATGCCCCCTAGTTCTACACACTCCAGCCAGGGGAAACAACCTCTCAGCATCTACCTTGACAATCCCCTTCAGCATCTTGTATGTTTCAATGAGATCACACCTCATTCTTCTAAATTCCAGAGAATATAGGCCCATTCTACACAATCTATCATAGGACAGCCCTCTCATCCCAAGAATCAATCTAGTGAACCTTTGTTGCACCGCCTCCAAGGCAAGTATATCCTTCCTTAAATAAGGAGACCAAAACTGTGCACAGTACGCCAGGTGTGGTCTCACCAAGGCCCTGTACAATTGTAACAAGACTTCCTTACTCTTATACTCCAATCCTCTTGCAATAAAGGCCAACATGCCATTTGCCTTCCTTATTGCTTGCTGTACCTGCATGCTAGCTTTCTGTGTTTCTTGCACAAGGACACCCAAATCTCTGTCAACACCAACATTTGAAAGTTTCTCACCATTTAAAAAATATTTTGTTTTGCTATTCTTCCTACCAAAGTGAATAACCTCACATTTCCCGACATAGGAGGCCCCAGCGGGTTGGAAAACCTCAAATGTAACACTCCTATTTAAGAAAGGAGGGAGACAGAAAGCAGGAAACTATAGACCAGTTAGCCTAACATCTGTCGTTGGGAAAATGCTGGAGTCCTTCATTAAGGAATAAGTAGCAGGGCATTTGGAAAATCATAATGCAGTCAAGCAGAGTCAGCATGGTTTTATGAAAGGGAAATCATGTTTAACAAACTTGCTGGAGTTCTTTGAGGATGTAATGAGCAGGGTGGATAAGGGTGAGCCAGTGGATGTGGTGTATTTGGATTTCCAGAAGGCATTTGATAAGGTGCCACATAAAAGGTTACTGCATAAGATAAGAGCTCACGGAGTTGGGAGTAATATATTAGCATGGATAGAGAATTGGCTAACTAACAGAAAGCAGAGAGTCGGGATAAATGGGTCATTTTCCGATTGGCAAACGGTAACTAGTGGGGTGCCACAGGGATCGGTGCTGGGGCCTCAACTATTTACAATCTACATTAATGACTTGGATGAAGGGACCGAGTGTAATGTAGCCAAGTTTGCGGATGATACAAAGATGGGTGGGAAAGCAAGTTGTGCAGAGGACTCAAAGAACCTGCAAAGGGATATAGACAGGCTAAGTGAGTGGGCAAACATTTGGCAGATGGAGTATAATGTGGGAAAGTGCGAGGTTATCCACTTTAGCAGGAAAAATTAAAAAGCAAATTATTATTTAAATGGAGAGAGATTACAAAATGCTATAGTTCAGAGGGACCTGGGGGTCCTTGTGCATGAAACACAAAAAGTTAGCATGCAGGTGCAGCAAGTAATCAGGGGTTGGAGTATAAAAGCAGGGAAGTCCTGCTACAACTGTACAGGGTATTGGTGAGACCACACTTTGAGTACTGCGTACAGTTTTGGTCTCCTTATTTAAAGACGGATATACTTGCATTGGAGGCAGTTCAGAGACGATTCACACGGTTGATTCCTGAGATGAGGGGGTTGACTTATGAAGAAAGGTTGAGCAGGTTGGGCCTATTCTCATTGGAATTTAGAAGAATGAGAGGTGATCTTATTGAAACATACAAGATACTGAGGGGGCTCGACAAGGTAGATGCAAAGAGGATATTTCCCCTCGTGGGGAAATCTAGAACTCTGGGGCATAGTTTCAGAATAAAGGGTTGCCCTTTTAGAACTGAGATGAGCAGGAATTTCTTCTCTCAGTGGGTCGTAAATGTGAGAAATTCTCTGCCCCAGAGAGCTGCGGAGGCTGGGTCATTAAATACATTTAAGGTGGAGATAGACAGATTTTTACAAGATAAGGGAGTGAAGGGTTATGGGGAGCGGGCAGGGAAGTGGCTTTGAGCCCAAGATCAGCCATGATCTTATTGAATGGAAGCGCAGGCTCGAGGGGCCAAGTGGCCTATTCCTGCTCCTATTTCTTATGTTCTTATGTTCCCTACATTATACTCCATCTGCCACCTTACTGCCCACTCACTTAGTCTATCTATATCCCTTTGCAGACTCTGTGTTCTCCTCACAGCTTACTGTCCCATCTAGCTTTCTATCAGCAAACTTGGATACATTACACTCGGTCCCTTAATCTAGGTCATTAATATAGATTGTAAATAGTTGAGGCCCCAACACTGATCCTTGTGGCACCCCAGTAGTTACAGCCTGCCAACCTGAAAAAGATCAGTTTATCCCTACTCTCTGTTTTCTGTCCGTTAACCAAGCCTCTATCCATGCTACTATATTAACCCCAACCCCATGAGCCCTAATCTTGTGTAATAACCTTTATGTGGCACCTTATCGAATGCCTTTTGGAATTCCAAATATACTACATCCACTGGTTCCTCTTTATCTACCCTGTTAGTTACATCCTCAAAAAACTCTAATAAATTTGTCAAACACGATTTCCCTTTCATAAAACCATGTTGACTCTGCCTAACCATGTTATGATTTTCTAAGTGGCCTGATACCACTTCCTTAACAATGGATTTCAGCATTTTCCCGACGACTGATGTCAGGCTAACTGGCCTGTAGTTCCCTGTTTTTTCTCCCTTCTTTTTGAATAGCGGGGTTACATTTGCAACCTTCCAATCTGCTGGGACCGTTCTAGAATCTAGGGAATTTTGGAAGATCAAAACCAATGCATCCACTATCTCTTCAGCCACCTCTTTTACAACCCTAGGATGTAGGCCGTCAGGTCCAGGGGATTTGTCAGCTTTTAGTCCCATTAGTTTCTCTAGTACTTTTTCTCTACTTATATTAATTACGTTAAGTTCCTCACCCTCAGTAGACCCTTGGTTCCCCACCATTTTTGGTATGCTTTTTGCGTCTTCTACTGTGAAGACAGATACAAAATATTTGTTTAACATTTCTGCCATTTCCTTATTCCCCATAATAATTTCTCCTGTCTCAGCCTCTAAGGGACCAACGTTTACTTTTGCTACTCTCTTCCTTTTTACATACTTGTCGAAGCTCTTACAATCTGCTTTTATATTTCTTGCTTTATATTCATTTCCTCTTCAGCCTCTGCACTGAGCAACTTCACATCCTTGGTGATTTCATTCTCCATCTCAACTCACCTTGCCCCCTCTGCTCTGATTTCTCTGACCTCCTGTCCTCCCTAAACCTTCCCTCCATATAAACTCTCCTACTCATTTCCACAGCTACCCCCTCGACCTTTCCATCTCATGTGGCCTCTCTGTTCCCAAAGTCCTGATCATAGACAAGGCTATCCTTAACCACTTCCATGTATCTCTCACCATCCACATCTCCCTACCCACTTCTGACTTTACTTCCTTCTGCTATCCTGGAAAAAAACTCTCCCTCAATTCACTTACAATTGCACTTTCAAACTCCCAACTGCCTAGTCTCTGGCTCTCCATTCGCCATATTGCATCTGCAGCTGTCAATCTGCTCAACCATTCCTTCCACTGTCTTTGATGCTCTTGCCCCCAGTGAAACGTTTACTCTCTCCAGTCCTGGTCATTCCCTCTGGTATAGCCCCCATCTTCACCCTGAAGTTCAAGATGCAGTCCTGATCATATCATGATCATAACTGGTTTAACCATGCATCAGCAGATCTGGCTCGACCACATCAAGCATTATTGGGCCTCTATCTCCTCTGCTAAAACAGCCCACGACTCCAGGATCATCCTGGAGACCAAAAATAACCCATGGCTTCTTTTTTCCAATATCAATTGCTTCCTTAAACCCCCCTCCCCTCCAACAAGCATGAGGGGTTCATTGACTTCTTTGTTACTAAGATTGAGACCATCCACTCAGCTGCCTCTGCTGCTTTCTCCCTTCCCTTTTCCCACCAAGCCAAACTTCAGCCAAGGCTTCCCCCTGATCCCGCAACTTTCTGAAGTTTCTCTCCCATTTCCTCCCAAATCATCCTAAGCTCATCTTTTCCACGAGACCCACTATCTGCTTCCTCTAAACTTCCTAATAAACTACTGACCAACCAAATTCTTTTCCTGGTCCCCATGCTAGCTGATATTGTGAATGGCTCCCTCTCCTCGGCTACTTTTCCCTCTCTTTCTAAACCGCAGTAATCACCCACCCACCTTGGAAAAAAGAACCCTGAGCACTCTGTCATTGAAACCTACTGCGCCATCACCAACCTCCCTTCCCTCTCCAAAGTCCTTGAATATGTCGCCTCCCAAATCTGTGCCCATCTTTCCTGCAACTCCATGCTTGAATCTCTCCAATCAGGTTTCCTCCCCTGCCACACCACTGAAATGACCCTAATAAAAGTCACATTCTTTGTGACTATGACTGTGATGCATTTTGCCTCCTCAACTGTTTTGCAGCCTTTTACACTGTTGACATATCATCCTTCAATGCTTTGCCTCCATTGTCCAGCTCAGTGGGACTGCCCTTGCTTGGTTCACTCTTATCTATCCAATCATAGCCAGAATATCTCCAGCAATGGTTTATCATCCCACTGTTACATCATTAACTCCAAGGATCTTCTCCTGGCCCCCATCTATTTGTTGCACCTTGGTGACATTGTCCGAAGACATGGACCCCGATATTTACGGGGAGGGTGCAGGTGAAGCCGAAAACGGCCGAAGAACCCGGCAAGGACATCAGGGTGGGTGGGGGGGGGGGGGGGGGGGGGGGAGGCGGGGGCTGCTGGAAGCACTCCTGCTTCTTCTGGTCCACAAGGAGTACTGAAACCGGAGCCAACAGCTCCCACCTCCATTTCACTGCTGAGTATCCCAACCTCTGGGGAACCCAAAACCCATTGAGCAGCAGTAAATTTCAAATCAGGCTCCAATTGCACTATAGGAGCCAGAGTTAAATATGTTAATAATCATCCCAACTCTTCATGGCGGCACCCTCAGACGCCCCTGTAAAAATGGCGGCAGGTGCATCCCCAGCAGGTTGCGGTCGCGTTCTGCACATCACCCGCCCCCCGCGATTCTCATGGCAGGTTTAATATAGAGGCCATGGAGTCAACTTCCACATGTACACTGATGACCTCTCCGCCACCCTTTCTCAACTGCTTGTCCAATATCCAGTCTTGAATGAGCTGCAATTTCCTGCAGTTCAACGTTAGGAAGACCAAAGTCACTGTCTTTGGCCCCGTCACAAACTATCCTCTTCTCTGACCAAGTTGAACCAGACTGTTTGCAACCTCAGTGTCCTATGCCTCTGCCCCAGCCCAAGCCCATCTGCTGCTGAAACCCTCATCCATGCCTTTGTCATGTCCAGACTCAAGTATTCCGATGCTCTCTTGGCCACCTTCCCATTCTCCATGGTCTGTAAACTTCAGCTCATTAAAAACTCTGCTGTACATATCCTATCTTGCACCAAGTCCTGCTCACAAATCATTTCTATTCTTGCTGACCTACATTGGCTCCCCATCCCTCAATGCTTCCAATTTAAAATTATCTTCAAGTTTAGATTTCTTCATGGCCTTTCCCCTTCCTATCTCAGTAACCTCCACCAGCCCTACTATCCCCACCCCCCCCAGAATTCTCCATTCCTCTAACCCTGCATTACACCATTTTTGTCTATGCTGAAGTGCTATATAAATGAAAGTTGTTGTACAGCTCCTTAAAATCAACCAATTGGAAAAGGATTGAAGTTTGCTCAAAGCTGAAGAGGAAACAGCACTCGCCAGCTTTTAAAGCAGTCAGAGATAAACTGGATAGACTTATGTATGTAGGAGCAATTTTCTAAGATAGGTCATGTGTGAACCTTAAAACAAATTGAGCTTCCAGTGCCTTCTGCTGAATGTCTCTCTGCCACACTTTTCCCTTCAATTTACTCTTTTGTCTCTAATAATTTCCTTGTTCCTTCACCAATCTTCTTCTATTTTCTGTTTTCAGTTTATTTTTTATTTCCACTGCAGTTCCTCTTTAATCTGGTTTCTACAATTCTCTGTCCTTTTTCTATTCCACAATTCTAGCCTCTGCAGAAAATCTGCCCAGTTCCTCAATTTTTCCTTTTAGCTCCACAGGCAACATCTCTCCAAGCTCACAGACAGGAGTACTTAGTTCAAAATGAGCACCTCTATGATTTCTGTATGGTGACTTCTAAATCACAGAAATGTCATTGGTTGCTTCTCTGGGTCAACATCTTTGATTAACAGCAGTAGGGCTGATCAGAAGCATGTGCTCCGGGTGATATTTGCAAGGTGTTTTTTCCCTCTCCACCAACCCCCCACTTTATATACTATGAATCTCGATCTTGTGGTAAATCCACTTTTTTCTTTATTCGTTCATGAGATGTGGGCGTCACTGGCAAGGCCAGCATTTATTGCCCATCCCTTGTTGCCCTTGATAAGGTGGTGGTGGTGAGCCGCCTTCTTGAACCGCTGCAGTCCATATGCTGAAGGTACTCCCACAGTGCTGTTAGAGAGGGAGTTCCAGGATTTTGACCCAGCGACGATGAAGGATCGGCGATATACTTCCAAGTCAGGATGGTGTGTGACTCGGAGGGGAACTTGGAGGTGGTGGTGTTCCCATGTGCCTGCTACCCTTGTCCTTCTAGGTGGTAGAGGTCGTAGGTTTGGGAGGTGCTGCCGAAGAAGCCTTGGCGAGTTGCTGCAGTGCATCGTGTAGATGGTACACACTGCAGCCACGGTACACCGGTGGTGGACTGAGTGAATGTTTAAGGTGGTGGATGGGGTGGCAATCAAGCGGGCTGCTTTGTCCTGGATGTTGTTGGAGCTGCACTCATCCAGGCAAGTGGAGAGTATTCCATCACACTCCTGACTTGTGCTTGTAGATGATGGAAAGGCTTTGGGGAGTCAGGAGGGGAGACACTCGCCGCAGAATACCCAGCCTCTGACCTGCTCTTGTTGCCACAGTATTTGTGTGGCTGGTCCAGTTAAGTTTCTGGTCAATGGTGACCCCCAGGATGTTGATGGTGGGGGATTCGCCGATGGTAATACCATTGAATGTCATGGGGCGGTGGTTAGACACTCACTTGTTGGAGATAGTCATTGCCTGGCACTTGTGTGGCGCAAATGTTACCTGCCACTTATCAGCCCAAACCTGAATGTCGTCCAGGTCTTGCTGCACGCGGACATGGACTGCTTCATTATCTGAGGAGTTCCAAATGGCACTGAACACTGTGCAGCCATCAGCGAACATCCCCACTTCTGACCTTATGATGGAGGGAAGGTCATTGATGAAGCAGCTGAAGATGGTTGGGCCGAGGACACTGCCCTGAGGAACTCCTGCAGTGATGTCCTGGGGCTGTGATGATTGACCTCCAACCACCACAACCATCTTCTTTTGTGCTAGGTATTACTCCAGCCAGTGGAGAGTCCCCCCCCGATTCCCACTGACTTGAGTATTACTCTGGGTCCTTGATGCCACACTCGGTCAAATGCTGCCTTGATGTCAAGGGCAGTCACTCTCACCTCACCTCTGGAATTCAGCACTTTTGTCCATGTTTGGACCAAGGCTGTAATGAGGTCTGCACCCGAGTGATCCTGTTTTTTTGTGGACAGGACATACCTGGGCAGTTTTCCACATTGTCGGATAGATGCCAGTGTTATAGCTGTACTGGAACAGCGCGGCTAGTTCTGGAGCACAAGTCTTCAGCACGACAGCCAGGATGGTGTCGGGCCCACAGCCTTTGCTGTATCCAATGTGCTCAGCTGTTTCTTGATATCACGTGGAGTGAATCGAATTGGCTGAAGACTGGCTTCTGTGATGGTGGGATCTCAGGAGTAGGCCGCTATGGATCATCCACTCGGCACTTCTTGCTGAAGATGGTTGCAAACGCTTCAGCCTTGTCTTTTGCACACACGTGCTGGGCTCCACCATCATTGAGGATGGGGATATTCATGGAGCCTCCTCCTCCCGTTAGTTGTTTAATGGTCCACCACCATTCACAACTGGATGTGGCAGGACTGCAGAGCTTTGATCTGATCCGTTGATTGTGGGATCACTTAGCCCTGTCTATAACATGCTGCTTCCGCTTTTTAACGTGCATGTAGTCCTGTGTTGCAGCTTCCCCAGGTTGGCACCTCATTTTTAGGTACGCCTGGTGCTGCTCCTGGCATGCTCTTCTACACTCCTTATTGAACCAGGGTTGGTCCCCTGGCTTGATGGTAATGGTAGTGAGGGATATGACGGGCCATGAAGTTACAGATTGTGGTGGAATACAATTCTGCTGCTGCTGCTTTGCATACAACTTCCTAAAAAGCAATCAGATTTACTCAGTTATATTAAGAGCAGTGACAGTCCTGATAGACATCAACAAACATCATTACAAAATGATTTTTTTTTCCAGACTGCAGCCAACAGGCTGACATTTCATAAAGCTATGCTTATCCATAGAAGTTGCCCTGTAATAGATACCCTGTATGTAAAATGTAAATACATATGTAAAACTGCAATTTCAACTGGTGGGAAGGTTTGGTTGGGATCTAAATGGGAATTTCCATCAATAACTGTACTAAGTAGCATTTACTTCATATACAGTACTTAAGTGCTGCAGCACGTTTGATGTACTAATGCACTTTGGCTTCAATCTCTCCATTCCTTACACAGTGAATTTATGCGCTCAAGTCTTTCAGGGGAAGGCAGTGGGCACAGAAAAGGGCCCTCCGCAACAGGGAAACAAAAATGGTTTGATTCAAAATAAAATGATGCTGTCAATTGCCAGTTTAAAAAAACCTTAAAGCATGTCACCCATTCCAATTTCAGGCATAGAATGCACAGTGCATTAATAGAACTATAGTCATCTGAATTTATATCTAAAGCTAGATGTTAAAAAGCAAATTATCTGTACACTTAGTGGTACCTCTATTACTTGTTTCAGACTGCTGGTGAGATACAAGCCTCAGAGCAGTTATTTTATGTAGAATCTCATCCTCAGTGACATCAACAACTTCTTGCATTTACATAGCGCCTTTAACGTAGTAAAGTGTCCCGAAGTGCTTCACAGGAGCGTTATCAAACAAAGTTTTTGACACCTGCCCAAATATGGCGATATTAGGACAGGTGACCAAGAGGTAGGTTTTAAGGAGCGACTTGAAGGAGGAGAGAGAGGTAGAGAGGCAGAGAGGCTTAGGGAGGGAATTCCAGAGCTTAGGTCCCAGGCAGCTGAAGGCATGGCTGCTAATGGACGACAACAATCGGGAATGCGCAAGAGGCCAGAATTGGCAGAGTGTAGAGATCGCAAAAGGTTGTAGGACTGGAGGAGGTGACAGAGACAGGGAGGGGTGAGGCCATGGAGAGATTTGAAAACAAGGATGAGAATTTTCTAATCAAAGTGTTGCCGGACCGGGATCCAATGTGGGTCAGCGAGCACAGGGGTGATGGGCCAACGCGACTTGGTGCAAGTTAGGATATGGACAGCAAAGTTTTGGAGGAGTTCAAGTTTATGGAGGATGGAAGATGCGAGGCCGGCCAGGAGAGCATTGAAATAGACAAGTCTAGAGGTAATAAAGGCACGGATGAGAGTTTCAGCAGCAGATGAGCTGAAGGAGGTGCAGAGATGGGCGACTTTATGGAGGTGGAAGTAGGCAGTATTGGTGATGGAGCAGATCAGTCGGGAGCTCATCTCAGGGTAAAATAAGACTTGATGGTTCCAAACAGTCTGGTTCAGCCTCAGACAGTGACCAGGGAGAGGGACGGAGTCAGTTACTAGGGAACGGAGTTCGTGGCGGGGACCAAAGACAATGACAATCTTCCCAATATTTAGCTGGAAGAAATTTCTGTACATCCAGGACTGGATGCCGGACAAACAGCGTGACAAATCAGAGACAGTGAAGGAGTTGAGAGAGATGGTGGTGAGGTAGAGTTTTGGGTATCGTCAGCGTACATGTGGAACCAGATGTATTTTTGGATGATGTCGCTGAGGGGCAGCATGTAGATGAGAAATAGGGGTGGGGCAAAGGATAGATGATTGGGGGACTCCAGAGGTAAAGGTGAGGGATCGGAAAGAGAAGCCATTGCACGTGATTCTCCGCTTACGACTGGATAGATAAGAATGGTGGATGACGGAGGAGAGGCACTGGAGGACGGCGTGGTCAACCATGTGAAAGGCTGCAGACAGGTCGAGAAGGAACAGGAGAGATAGATTACCAGTGTCACAGTAATATAGGATGTCATTTATGACTTTGATAAGGGCCGTTTCAGTGCTGTAGCAGGGGCGGAAAACTGATTGGAGGGGTTCAAACATGCAGTTACGTGAAAGGTGGGCACAGATTCGAAAGTTGACAACATGTTCAAGGATTTGGGAGAGGTAAGGGAGGTAGGAGATGGGGTGGAAGTTTGCAAGGACAGATGGGTCAAGGGTGGTTTTTTTTTTTTTGAAGAGGGGGGTGATGACGGCAGATTTGAAGAGGAGTGGGATAGCACCCGAGAGGGAACCATTAACAATTCAGCTAACATGGGGGCCAGGAAGGGAGGTTGGGTGGTCAGTAACTTGGTGACAATAGGGTGAGGGAGCAGGAGGTGGGTGTCGTGGACAAGATGAGCTTGGAGAGGGCATGAAGGGAACAAGGAGAGAATCTAGAGAAAGATGCAAGTTCAGGGCTAGGGCGGCTAGGGGAAGGGAGAGAACATAAGAACATAAGAAATAGGAGCAGGAGTAGGCCATTTGGCCCCTCGAGCCTGCTCCGCCATTCAATAAGATCATGGCTGATGATCTACCTCAACTCCACTTTCCTCCACTATCCTCCTATCCCTTGATTTCCTTAATATCCAAAAATCTATCGATCTTGAATATACTCAATGACAGAGCCTCCACAGCCATCTGGGGTAGAGAATTCCAAAGATTAACCATCCTCTGAGTGAAGAAATTTCTCCTCATCTCAGTACTAAATGGTCGACCCCTTATTCTGAAACTGTGACCCCTGGTTCTAGACTCCTCAGTCAGGGGAAACATCCTCCCTGCATCTACCCTGTCAAGCCCGGTAAGAAATTTGTATGTTTCAATGAGATCACCTCTCATTCTTCTAAACTCTAGAGAATATATCCTAGTCTACTCAATCTCTCCTCATAGGACAATCCCCCCATCCCAGGAATCAGTCTGGTGAACCTTCGTTGCACTCCCTCTATGGCAAGTATATCCTTGAGACCAAACTGTACACAATACTCCAGGTGTGGCCCACCAGGGCCCTATATAATTGCAGTAAGACGTCTTTACTCTTATACTCAAATCCTCTTGTAATAAAGGCCAACATACCATTTGCTTTCCTAATTGCTTGCTGTACCTGCATGTTAACTTTCAGTGATTCCTGTACAAGGACACCCAGGTCCCTCTGAACACCAACATTTCAAAAATACTCCGCTTTTCTATTTTTCCTACAAAAGTGAATAACTTCACATTTCTCCACATTATATTCCATTTGCCATGTTCTTGCCCACTCACTTAGCCTGTCTATATCCCCTTGAAGCCTCTTTGCATCCTCCTCACAACTTACATTCCCACCCAGCTTTGTATCATCAGCAAACTTGAGGCAGCTGAACGGATCTCAATCTTCGTGACAAAGAAGTCCATGAGCTCCTCGCACTTGTTTGAGGTGAGGGTGGAGGAGGTAGGGGAGAGGGGTTTCAGAAGAAATGCCAGGGGTTATCTTTGCATTCCAGAATGATCCTGGAATAGTGAGCAGTTTTGGCAGAGGAGAACAGGACCGATGGTGCTTTATGCAGGAATGGGCAATTATTTGGGCTGGAAAGCCACTTAACAAGTTTTGGGGAGCCGTTGAGGGCCGCACACCAATGTTCCCCCCCGAGATGTGTGGCCGCACAGTCGTGCGGCAATCACGAGGTCCCGTGCAGGCCACTCACCAGCTCCTGCCGCTGGAAGAGAAACTGCATATGCGCGGCTGCACAGCAAATTTAAAGACATCACGCACGAAAAAAAATTCGAGGGAACATTGCATAAACATAAATTCAAATAGTAGTCATATACTATCTTAAATACACAAAATGTAGTGTAAAATAGTAAAATCTTCAGCTACTAAATGAATTAAATGATTGATCGATTACATGTTGTACTGAACGTCTGCATGGCTCGAGTCTACGGAGCCTCCAACGCGAGAGGTGTTCTCTTTTTAGTGTGCTGAGTACGGGAGCTCGAGGCCTCAAGACCTGAACTACAATCGCATTACCTGGAGTCCTTGTGCTCTGGGATGCACTCCAGTGTTTAAGACGGCGATGAGAACCCCCCTGCCATCGCACTCTGGGTACCAGGAGAGGAAAGGCGCAGCACCGGTCACTTTCTTCAGTAAAAGAGTCATGGAGTGAGCAGCCATGACTCGACTCTAAAATGGATAGGGTATATTCGAATATGCAGTGCATTCTGGGTACGGACACCTGCCACTGGGCCCAGAATTGCGGAACGGATTCTTTTAAGATCGGGCTGGGGAGAATCGCTTTTGCAAATTGATAAATTGGATCAAGTCTTACTGCGCGTTCCCTAGCTGCAGTTCTGGTCTGTCTCTATCCATGAGAAATGAAAGTGAAGTGCAAGACTAATGTGCAGCTCGAGCTTCAGCTCGCATTCCATTTCTGTCCCAGCCAGCAGGCTGCATAGAATAACTTGGAGGGCCGGATATGGCCTGCGGACCGTATTTTGCCCACCACTGGCTTTATGTGATCCAGCCAGTTCTGCCGATGAATGGCTGAATCGGTTGGTCCACCATAAACATTCAAGGGACCTGAGCGGCAGCAAGAGGAGCGGGGGCACAAATAAAGCAGGAGGAAAGGCCAAGGACAGAGCAGACCTGAATGGCAGCAAGAGGAGGAGCAACGGCACAAATAAAGTGGGACAAAATGCTGAGAACAGAGTGGCCCTGAGCGGCAGCAAAAGGAGGAGCAATGGCACAAATAAAGCAGGAGAAAAGGCCGAGGGACAGAGCGGACCTGAGTGGCAGGTCCATTCATATACAGGCAGAAATTGAAAGAGTCACATCAGGGTAAAAGGCACCTAAAGTGATGTCAGCACAAGGATAGGAGCTGATTGGTGAGGAGCTGGTGAGTGGTTTTTTTCTCCAGATAAGATCAGGGACAAGTCTTAAGTTTATTTCTGGTAAGTTTAGATAGTAGTCTAATAAAAAGGCATTTAAATTTATTTCCAGTGTTTTAGTGCTTAGAAAAAGAAAAAAAAACTTACAACTAACTAGAAAGTAGGTATAAATAATCTAGACTAAGATATGGCAGAGCAGGTTGTGTGTCTGGACTGCAGTATGTGGGAGTTTGTGGACAGTGAGACTGTCCCGAGCGAACACATCTGCAGTAGATGTCTCCGTCTTGAATCTCTCTGGCTCAGTCATTGAGCTGGAGTGCAAATTGGAGACACTAACACATAAGGGAGGGGGAGGAGTATCTGGACTTTACTCACACCTCATACAGAGGTGCAGGATCAGAATGGGGTTGGTGTGACCGATAGTGTATAGAGTAAGGGGAACCCGGTGAAATAGAGAACGAGGATCCACAGAAACTGATCCTATTCAACAGGTACAATGTACTTGCTACCTGTGAGAATAAGGATAAAGACTGTCGGAAGGACAGCCAGAATGTGGACCATGGCACTTTGAAGCAGGAGACTGTCCAAAGGGGGGAGGAGGAGGAGGGGAAGCGTAATGTGGTAGTTGTAGGGGGATTCAATAATTAGGGGGACAGATAGCATCCTTTATAAGCAAGATCGAGAGTCCCACATAGAATGTTGCCTACCTGGTGCCAAGGTGAGGAACATCTCGAACAGGCTTGATAGGATACTGGAGAGGAAGGGGGAGGATCCAGTCGTCATGGTCCATGTTGGGACCAACAACACAGAGAAGAGTAGGCAAGAGGTCCTGTTTGGGGAGTACCAGGAACTAGGAGCTAAATTACTCACTTGATGACTATCTCCAACAAGCGAGAGTTTAACCACCTCCCCTTGACATTCAATGGCATTACCATCACCGAATCCCCCACCATCAACATCCTGGGGGTCACCATTAACCAGAAACTTAACTGGACCAGCCACATAAATACTGTGGCAACAAGAGCAGGTCAGAGGCTAGGGTCTCACCTCCTGACTCCCCAAAGCCTTTCCACCATCTACAAGGTACAAGTAAGGAGTGTGATGGAATACTCCCCACTTGCCTGGATGAGTGCAGCTCCAACAACACTCAAGAAGCTCGACACCATCCAGGACAAAGCAGCACGCTTGATTGGCACCCCATCCACCACCTTAAACATTCACTCCCTCCACCACCGGCGTACCGTGGCTGCAGTGTGTACCATCTACAAGATGCACTGCAGCAACTCGCCAAGGCTTCTTAGACAGCACCATCAAAACCAGCGACCTCTACCACCTAGAAGGACAAGGGCAGCAGGCGCATGGGAACACCACCACCTCCAAGTCACACACCATCCTGACTTAGAAGTATATTGCCGATCCTTCATCGTCGCTGGGTCAAAATCCTGGAACTCCCTACCTAACAGCACTGTGGGAGTACCATCACCACACGGACTGCAGCAGTTCAAGAATGTGGCTCACCACCACCTTCTCAAGGGCAACAAATGCTGGCATTGCCAGCGACGACCTGATCCCATAAACGAATTTAAAAAAAATTAAAGTACAGGACCTCAAGGGTTATAATCTCTGGATTATTACCTGAGCCACATGCAAATTGGCGTAGGGATAAGCAGATTAGGGAGGTGAACATGTGGCTGAAGGAGTGGTATGGGAAAGAGGGGTTCCATTTCACGGGGCACTGGCAATGGTACCAGTATTGGACAGGAAAGAACTGTACCGGTCTGGGACAAGGGTCCTAGTGGAAAAGATAAATAGGGCAGTCACAAGGACTTTAAACTAGTAAAGGTGGGGGGGGGGGGGGGCGATGGGGGTGCTCAGGTGGAAATTGTTGTACCAATAGTTCAAACACAAACCAAAGGGAACAGAGTAGAGTAACAGTCAGAAATTGTGCTTTAGGCACTACAGGTAAAAGGAAAACAAAAAGATGTAAAGTGATTAAACCAGGAGAGAAATAAGAAACATGAGAGAAAACATGAGGGCTGAAGGACAGGCTGGGTGTGTGGCCCAAATAAGCGTTCTTTATACAAATGCACGGAGTATAAGAAATAAATTGAATGAACTGCAGGCGCAAATTCAACTTGGAGGGTATGACATGGTAGCCATTACTGAGACATGACTGCAAGACGGTCAGGACTGGGAACTAAATATACCAGGTTATAAGGTCTACAGGAAAGATAGGGAAAATGGCAGAGGGGGAGGAGTAGCCTCAGGGATTAAAGATTAAATCACTTCAATGATAAGAGAGAATATAATGAGAGATAAGCAGGCAGTGGAGACTATGGGTAGAATTAAAAAATAGGAGAGGATTTAAGACTGTAGTGGGAGTTGTGTATAGGCCCTCGGTAGCAGCTGTGAAGTGCTAGATTGTAATAACTGCAGAGATTAGACAAGCATGTAGCAAAGGCGGAATGGTTTTAATGGGGGATTTTAACTTTCATATAGATTGGGATAAGCAGACTAGCACATGCCAGAAAGGGGAATTTCTTGTGTGTACGGGATTGTTTTCTACAATATGTCCTAGAGGCAACAAGGGGGCATGCCATATTAGATTTAGTAATGAGCCAGATTTAGTTAACAGCCTAACTGTGCGTAACATTTATCTAATAGCAATCATAACATGATCAAGTTAGAAGCAATGTTTGAAAGGGAGAAACGCGAAACAGCTACGAAGATTCTAGATTTAGGTAAGGCCGGCTTCAATGGGATGAGACAGAGAGTGTCCACAGTAAACTGGGAAAATCTGTTCATGGGTAAAAAGACAGAAGATCAGTGGGCAGTGTTCAAAAATTAATTTAACAAGATACAGAACCAGTTTATACCCCTGAGGGGCAAGAGCTCTGCTTGCCAAAATAAACCCCACACATGGACGACTAAAGAAGTAAGAGACAACGTAAAACTAAAAGAAAAAGCACACAAAAATGCAAAAAATAGCACAGAGTCTGGCAAATTTGAAACGAAGAACAGCAAAGGGTGACAAAACAGATAGTAAGAGCTACAAAAAGGGAGTTTGAAAAGAAACTTGCAAAGGATATCAAAATCAACACAAAAAACTTTTACAATTATATTAGGAAAAAGAGGGTAGTCAGGAGCAATGTTGGCCCCTTGAAAATTGATTTTGGTGATATTGTCAATGGTAAGGAGGAAATGGCGGACATGTTGAATAATTACTTTGCGTTGGTATTTACAGTGGAGGAAGAGGATAGCATGCTGGAAATCCCAAGGAAATTAGTGTTGAAGAATCAGGGACAGGGACTCAACAAAATTAACATAAGTAAAATAACAGAAATGAAGAAAATAATGGGACTTCACCTGACGAAGGAGCAGCGCTCCGAAAGCTTGTGATTTCAAATAAAACTGTTGGACTATAACCTGGTGTTGTGCGACTTCTCACATTTGTCCACCCCAGTCCAACACCGACATCTCCACATCATGAAGAAAATAATGGCACTAAAGAATGACAAATCCCCAGGACCAGATGGTTTCCATCCCAGGCTTTTAAAGGAAGTAGGTGAGCACACTGCAGATGCCCTAACTATAATCTTCCAAAGTTCTCTCGATTCAGGAACCGTTCCTTTAGATTGGAAAATTGCACGTCACTCCACTATTTAAGAATGGCGAGAGGGGGAAACAGGGAATTATAGACCAGTTAGCCTAACATCTGTTGTCGGGAAATTACTAGAGTCTATAATTAAAGGTAGGGTGACTGAACACCTCAAAAATTTTCAGTTGATCAGAGAGAGCCAGCATGGATTTGTAAAAGGTAGGTCTTGCCTGACAAACCTGATTGAATTTTTTGAAGAGGTGACTGAAGTAGTGGACAGGGGAATGTCTATGGATGTTATTTATATGGACTTCCAGAAGGCATTTAATAAAGTCCCTCATAAGAGACTGTTAACTAAAGTTGAAGCCCATGGATTTGAAGGCAAATTACTGACCTGGTTCGGAAATTGGCTGAGCAGCAGGAGAGAGAGTCGGGATAATGGGCAAGTACGCTAATTGGCAGGATGTGACTATGTTTGTGTCTCGCAGGGATTTGTGATGGGGCCTCAACTATTCACCGTATTTATTAATGACTTAGATGATGGCATAGAAAGCCACATATCCAAATTTGCTGAAGACACAAAGATAGGCGGCATTGTAGGCAGTGTAGATGAAAGCATAAAATTACAAAGGGATATTGGTAGATTAAGTGAATGGGAAAAAATGTGGCAAATGGATTTCAATGTAGGCAAATGTGAAGTCATCCACTTTGGACCTAAAAAGGATAGAACAGGGTACTTTCTAAATGGTGAAAAGCTAAAAAAACAGTGGAGGTCCAAAGCGACTTGGGGGTCCAGGTACATAGATCATTAAAATGTCATGAACAGGTACAGAAAATAATCAAAAAGGCAAATGGAATGCTGGCCTTTATATCCAGAGGACTAGAATACAAGGGGGTAGAAGTTATGCTGCAGCAAAACAAAGCCCTGGTTAGACCACACCTGGAGTACTGAGCGCAGTTCTGGGCACCACACCTTGGGAAGGATATATTGGCCTTGGAGAAAGTGGTAGGTTTACCAGAATGATACCCGGACTCCAAGGATTAAATAACAAGGAGAGACTACACAAATTAGGGTTGTATTTGTTAGATCAAATCACCCCTTAACCTTCTAAATTCTAAGTTTTCAAGATATTAAGGGGAACCGATAGGGTAGATAGAGAGAAACTATTATTGCTAGTTGAGGGGTCTAGGTCTAGGGGGCAAAATCTAAAAATTAGAGCCAGACCTCTCGGGAGTGAAATTAGGAAACACCTTTACATACAAAGGGTGGTAGAAGTTTGGAACTCTCTTCCGCAAACAGCAATTGATGCTACATCAATTGTTAATTTTAAATCTGAGATTGATAGATTTTTGTTAACCAAAGGTATTAAGGGATATGGGGCAGAGGCGGGTATATGGAGTTAGGTTGCAGATCAGCCATGATCTCATTCAATGGCGGAACAGGCTGGAGGGGCTAAATGGCCTCCTCCTGTTCCTATGTTCCCAGGTCTGCATCCCTTGGACTTAAGGGAGCGGAGATGATGGCCGTACCAGGGGGAATAATGGTTTTAGCAGGGACAAGGGTATCACCAAGTAGATGAAGAGAGGTATCATAGATCTAGAATATTTGTTTGAAAAAATAACCAACACAAAATGAAAATATTCATGATTGAATTAAGAGACGACAAAAAATAAAATGTTAAATACCATATATGGGAGGAAAACAGAGCTCCATGCACACATACTTAAGATGAAAGAAAGAACTTGCATTTATGAAGCACTTTTCATGACCCCAAGACATCCCAAAGCACTTTACAGCCAATGAAGTACTTTTGAAGTGTAGGCACTGTTGTGATGTAGGAAACGTGGCAGCTAATTTGTGCACAGCAAGCTCCCACAAACAGCAATGAGGTAACAACCAGATAATCTGTTTTCGTGATGTTGATTAAGGGATAAATATTGGACACCTGGAGAAATCCCGTGCACTGCTTCGAATAGCGCCATGGGATCTTTTATGTTCACGTGAAAGGGCAGTTGGGGCTCAGTTTAACGTCTCATCTGAAAGACTGCACCTCTGACAGTGCAAGACTCCCTCAGTACTGTATTGGAGGGCGCGATCTTGCCAGCCCTGGGGAGGCGGGTTTGGAGTGGGACTGCCGGGAAATTGGCAGAATCTGGGGGCGGGTGCCCATCCCACCCGCAACCCGCCTCCGTGCCATCTTGCCAGGTGGCGGGTAGCCATCCCGTGCCGGGTCCCGTTTCCTGGAGGCCGGAAGGGGATTACAGCCACTTAACTGCCTGTTAACAGGCAGATAAGAGGATTATCCCCATTTTACCCACACAAGTGCAGGCTTCCCAAAGGCTGCGAACCCCGCCAGGGTCACCAAGGCGAGCAGTGGGTCTGCGGGGGTCGGAGGGGTGCAAAAGTGCGCTGTGAAGGTAAGTGATGGGTGCAAGTGTGGAGAGGTAAGTATGTGAGGTGAGTGGAAAGTAATAGAAAATGTTTACTTACCTTTGTTTCTTCCTGCAGGCTTCAGCCGTTGGAGATGCGGAGAGTCTCTCATCTCACCGGCAGAGATGACAGATGGCTGCTGCATTCTCCAATACAACAACCATCTAATTTCTGCTAAAGAAAAAGGTTTGATGAGTCTTGAATAGAAGGACTCATCAAACAACATAGAATGTCAGTGTTTGACAGCTTCCAGAGCTGTCAAACGATGACAGTTCATCTGTCAAAACGTCATACGCTGACGTTCTCTGTAACCGGCTTCCCCTTAATTGGCCTGCTAAGCTCGCTGGGCGGGCTTAACAAGGTCAATCAAGGGAAAATAGCGTGGATTGGCCAGAAGTCGATGGGGGCGGGACTAAAACCCGACAAGTGGGAGTCCCGCCTCCAAAAGCTCCCCATTGGCAAAATCCAGCCCTAAGTGTCAGCCTATATTATGTGCTGCAGTCTCTAGAGTGGGACCCACAACCTTCTGACTCAAAGGCGAGAGTGCTGCCACTGAGCCAAGACAGATACTTAAATGTATGACAGGGTAATGTGTTTCCCATCCAAAGTGCAATTTTCGATGGTTGATGAGAGCTGAAAAGACAGTCTATGTTTTTCAATCAAAAGATCATTGCATAGTGTGGCAAAATTTGTTTTAAAACTTTAAAAGCTTATCAAAATATTTGGACCAGTTACTGTTGCATCAGAGCTGGTGCCCAGCTACCTTTTCCAGTTGGCTTCACTATTAGTGCATCAAATTGCAATTGCTTATGAGTTTAAACTTAGTAATGAAAGGGATGGAGAAAGTGGAGCTCAAGATACCCACGTCCTTTACAATTCAGTGTGAATACAGATCACTGCTTCAACTACAAATTATTCTAACTCCAAACAAAACCAAATAAATTACTAATCATGTCATCACAATATATCTGCTCTCAGATAGCTTCTGACCAAATTTGGAAGCATAAAAACACAAACAGATAATTGAGAGCTGTCATTAAGTGCACAGATAACTTTATAATATTTAGGACTATGTGGTAATAGATAAATGCGTTTTTCTTTTAAAATTGGCATACAGACACTCTTTATAGTGTTTCTACACCATCCACCTCCACAAATTATTTGAGGTAATAACAGACCAGAATGTACCTGATGAGCAGAACTGCCAGAAATGCTATTTTTCTTGTTTTATTTTGCTTTTCTGATTAATAATAAATTCATCCTGGTCAACTTCAGAAAATAGCATAAATCTATTTATAGCGACTGTCCTATTGTCATTTCTCATTTAAGTTCTTTGTACTGGTTTAAAAGCACAAGATGCCACAATGGTTGTGCTAATAGTATGATGTTCTAGTTTCTTTAGTAGGGTAATGGTTAAATACAGGTTAATTATTGGTAGGTTATCATAAATCAAAGCAATAGTTAAAAGTAGCATAAATAATAAATCAAAAGAGCAGAGGTTGAAAAAGTTAGGGCTATTCTCCTTGGAACAGAAAAAGGTTAAGAAGTGGCCTAATAGAGGTTTAAATAGAGTAGAGAGAGAAAAAATATTCCCTCTGGCATCTGGGTCAATAACCAGAGGTCATAGATTTAAAATCCTTGGCAAAAGATCTAGAGGGGAGAGGAGGAGAATTTTTTTCACTCAGAGTTGTCAGGTTCTGGTACGCTCTACCTGAAAAGGTGGTGGAAGCTGATTGCATAAATAATTTTAAAAGGGAGTTGGACGGGTACTTGAGGATGAGGAACTTACAGGGTTACGTACAAAAAGCGGGGATGTGGGACTAAGCACGACTGCTCTTTCAAATGTCACTCCATTTTTAAGACAGAAGAGGGAGAAACCAGGAAACTGTCAGTTTAACATAAGTTGTGGGGATATTACTGGAATTGATCATCATAGACAGAGTAACTGAGCATTTGAAGAGTCAGCATGAATTTGCATACCAACAGCCCACCAAACTATGTGCTTTCAAGAAACAGAGGAAGAAAATTGGGAAATTTTAAACACCTAAAAAAATGACATTTAAAATAAAATAATTAATTCCTATAATTCTGCTCACCTTCCTTGATCTGTCTTTTTAAAACTTAAACATTACATATTTTTCTACCTAATCTAATTAATTATACACATGACTTTTTTTTGTATTTCACTGAAATAGCAACATAATCGAGAATAGGCATCACTTTGAGGAAGATGCTTTAGTGAGGTCTCGACACCACTCTACAACCCACAAATCAACTTGATTCTCATTTAAAGCTAAAATTTATACCCAATATATTTAAATTTTACTTACCTAACTGGTGGTATTAATAGATTACATGATAGGAAGCTATTGGATACAGTCTATATGCAACTTGTGGCAATAACCATAACTCAGTTCATGATCTTTCTGCTTGTAAATAATCAAGTTAGCCCATTCATGGCATATTGTAAGAACAGATTATGTTTGTGTGGTTTTACCATTTTCCATTCTGGCAGAAAAAGGTCACAGTAAACCTATAAATTTTTTACACTTTCAAATAAACTTTCAACTTTCAGATATCAATACTTGCAGTGCTCCAAGCCATAAACATGATAAAAATGAATGCAAAATTGCTAATAATTATCTCCTAGTGTCACTGAGATGAACTGAATATGGTACTGTACACATACAGCAATATATTACTGTAATATAAATTATAGTACTATACTGAAATCAATAGAGATTTAATATCTATCATTTCAAATCCTTTTAGAACAAAATTATGTTCTAGTTGCAGACTGTCTTGGGCTGTGACTATCTATATCAGTGGTTTTATAGTGAGAAAGCGTACATCAATTTCCAGTTTGGAAAGCAGTTGATCATTCAATAGATCCGACAGGTTAACCAGGTGCTACACCTTGCTTGTATATCTGTATGTGAAATTGTCCCTCAACAATGGATTTGAATTGACTGCAAGATCGAGGAGCTACAAATCTTATGTATAACAAGCTGGGGTGAGAACAGTAGCAATGTTGCTTTCACAGAGCAGATACAATTCTGTTCTGTGAATAGTGAAGGCATCAAATAGTGCTAGATCTGGCTGATAGGATTTTTCAGTTATTCACACTTCTTATTAATGTGTAGAATGAAAAGGTCTTTCAAATACTTGTCCACTGTAGAATTATTACTCCAAGCATTCTTTGAGTGCATTGTGTCAATTGTAAGGAAACTCAGTTTGGGGGGGTGGGCAGTACCTGTCTTTCCTACATAGATAAGTTACAATGAGCATGGAGACACACAACAGGGTAGTGGCTTGTCATGTTGTCTCAGCCTATATGTTCAACCCATCTTGTTCCTTCCTTGACCATTGCCCATTGAGAAACTGGAACTTTTTATTTTATAGAAAAAAAAGTCTTTTGATCCCACTTGAAAATTAGCTCACTTTAAATAGCTCCACCACAAGCCATAGCTTCTACTCACTTCAAAAATACGTGCACGCTACCATCAACATTTTCTGGAAGTTTTCGAATAGCTTTTGTATTCTTTTGTAAGCTTGATCAACAAATTTCTCTCCAGTTTTTCTGTACAGATTCACAGACGCCCCCCAAAATATTCTGCAGCAGTCCACGATTTGTGTTTCACAATGCACATAGGAGCAGCAATAACAATCTTGACATTCACAGGAGCTCCAGTGGACTGTAGTGCTTAGATTAATCTTGTGTCTTTGTCAAGTTAATCAGGTAGAAATAGGTCACCCCTTTCCTGAACATTAAGACACCAATGACAATTTGGGCGTCATATTTCTGGTTTCATAGGTTGCTTGTTAATAGCGTATTTTCATAAAACTGATTGTGCTTTCAATGATCTGATACCCAAGTTGTTAAAGTGTTTCACTGCTTTCATGCTCGGAAGCATACTTTACTATGAAGTTCACATTTCA
Organism: Squalus acanthias; assembly: GCA_030390025.1. Lineage (NCBI taxonomy): Eukaryota > Metazoa > Chordata > Chondrichthyes > Squaliformes > Squalidae > Squalus > Squalus acanthias. The sequence goes on along the minus strand of CM059444.1, from coordinate 4,924,288 downwards.
GGACTATAATGCTTGTACTGGGCATATACTTCTATTGAATTTTATGAGGTCTTAAGAAATCAATATACTTGTCTGATTGTACTACAGTCAATATTCAATATAAAAATGTACCATTTTGGTCTGCAACCTTCAGTTTATGACACAGCTTCAAAAATTCTGTACTGCACGTGTACACCACATGGTACTGTGGCAAGATGCACTGTTGTGTGAAAATAAAGCCACGCAATTTAGACCTGAACCCAATCTTATTTACAATAGCTAAATTCTGTGGATGCTGGAAATCTGAAATAACAGAAAATGCTGGAAACACTCAGCAGGTCAGGCAGCGTCGAGGAGAGAGAAACAGAGTCAACGTTTCGGGTCGAAGGGTTCGACCCGAAACGTTGACTCTGTTTCTCTCTCTCCTCGATGCTGCCCAATCTTATTTGGCCCAGCAATAATTACTCATTTTCAGAAGATGCTAAATATTTTCTCCTGCAGGTAAGTATTTCCTTCAACTCTCAAAAGAAAAGTTTCCGGAAATCATGCACAAGTGATGTTGGGACTTGTGAAGAATGCACTAGAATCATAGAGCACAGAAGACGACCATTTGGCCCATTGTGCCTTTGCCGCACTAGAAGAGGCCTTTTAAGCAAATATATGCCTGAGGAGTACAAAGTTCCAGATGACATGTTCGAAAAGTACAGCACTGATGGATTCATGTTTAAAATAGCTAATTTTAATCAGAGAACCTCCAGATTTACATGTGAGCACTCAATTTTAAACAGGCAAAGATGCTTGGTGGTACATCATTCCTTTGTATCGGTATAAAATATCAATTTGCAAAGCACCGGACGCCATCCTTTTAAAACTTCAGTGTCACATAATCCTTCTATTTACCGTAAGTATCCTCCCCTTAGGCGTATACTATAGCATACTTTCATTGTAATAAAGCAAAAGGTATACACTTCAACCCTTGCGTAAAAACACAGACTTGGCTTTGTCAAGGTATTTGTAATTGGAGTAATCAGAAATCAAATGTAAAGGCAGGCTCATCTACAATCAACCTAGACAAGCATGATTAACCATAAAAAAGCATAACTGCATTTTATTTTATCATATACATCATCTGCCAAACTATTTTGCAACATTTTTGGGAGTTTATCATGTTGATGAACATTCACAACATTAGTATTTAATGGTCAGGAAACTTTACCCAGTGGGAACAAATTATAATTGTAAACAAAGTATCAAATTTCCTTCATACAAAGTTACCTAATTGAAATACGAGTTCCAGGAAATAAACAATGTTAATTATACATACACAATACCTACAGTGTTAATCTCCTTCAATGCTTTAACTTTTTTTTAAAGACTCGTCAAAATGAGGGATGCAAGTGTTAATGAATGGAACATTTTTGCCACTTTATCACTTTGCATCAATACAGCACAGTACTACAAATGTAAAGCTGCCTCTACTCTAACTCAAAAATGTACTGGAGTTTCAAATGAGCATTTTCTGCCTCTCATCCTAGACATCCTTATGCTCAAGACTGCCACTTTAAAAAGAGAAAACATTCTTGAGATGTAGGAGTCGCTGGCAAGGCCGGCATTTATTGCCCATCCTTAGTTGCCCTCGAGAAGGTGTTGGGCCTTCTTCTTGAACCGCTACAGTCTGCAAGGTGAAGGTGCTCCCACAATGCTGTTTGGTTGGGAATTCATGGGGAACTTTGAGGTGATAGTGTTCCCATGCACCTGCTGCCCTTGCCCTACTAGGTGGTGGAGGTCACGGGTTTTGGAGGTGCTGCCGAAGAAATCTTAGGAAGTTGCTGAAGTGCATCCTGTAGATAGTACACACTGCAGGCACAGTACGCCAGTGGTGGCTGTTTAGGCTAGTGGATGAAGTGCCAATCAGACTGCTTTGTCCTGGATGGTGTTGAGCTTCTTGAATGTTGTGGCAGCTGCACCCTTCCAGGCAAGTGGAGAGTATTCCATCACACCCCTGACTTGTGCCTTGTAGGTGGTGGAGAGGCTTTGGGAAGTCAGGAGGTGAGCCACTTGCCATAGAATACCCAGCCTCTGACCTGCTCCAATAGCCTTGGCATTTATGTGGCTGGTCCAGTTGAGTTCCTGGTAAAAGGTGACCCCCCAGAATGTTGATGGTGGAGGACTCAGCGATGGTACTGCCATTGATGGTCATGGGGAGGTAATTTAGGCCCTCTCTTGTTGGAGATGGTACTTGCCTGGCACTTTTGTAACGCAAATGGTACTTGCCTGGCACTTGTGTGATGCAAATGTTACTTGCCACTTAACAGCGCAAACCTGGATGTTGGCCAGGCTTGCTGCTTGCGAGCGTGGACTGCTTCATTATCTGGAGCTGAATACTGTGCAATAATCAGCAAACTGCCCCACTTCTGACCTGATGAAGCAGCTGAAACTATCTGGGCCTAGGATGCTGCCCTGAGGAACTCCTGCAGCAATGTCCTGGGGCTGAGATTATTGGCCTCAACTACCATCATCTTCCTTTATGCCAGTTATGATTCCAACCACTGGATAGTTTCCTCCTGATCCCCATTGACTTCAGTTTTACTAGGATTCCTTGCTGCCACACTTGACCGAATACTGCCTTGATGTCAAGTATCAATGTGCAGTAAATTTTATAGAATCATAGAAAGTTACAGCACGGAAAGAGGCCATTTCAGCCCATTGTGTCCGCGCCGGCCAACAAAGAGCTATCCAGCCTAATCCCACTTCCCAGCTCTTGGTCCGTAGCACTGCAGGTTAGAGTATCCCAAGTGCACATCCAAGCACCTTTTAAATGTGTTTAGGGTTCCTGCCTCTATCACCCTTTCAAGCAGTGAGTTCCAGACCCCCACAACCTTCTGGATGAAGAAATTTCCCCTCAAATCCCCTCTAAACCTTCCCCCAATTACTTTAAATCTGTGCCCCCTGGTTTTTGACCCCTCTGCTAACGGAACTAGGTCCTTTCTATGCCCCTCATAATTTTATACACCTCAATAAGGTCTCCCCTCAGCCTCCTCTGTTCCAAGGAAAACAAACCCAGCCTATCCAGTTTTTCCTCATAGCTAAGATTCTCTACTCCCGGCAACATCCTTGTAAATCTCCTCTGTACCCTCTCTAGTGCAATCACATCTTTCCTGTAATGTGGTGACCAGAACTGCACGCAGTACTCTAGCTGAGGCCTAACTAGTGTTTTATACAGTTGAAGCATAACCCCCCTGCTCTTGTATTCTATGCCTCTTTTGCTCTGAGGGGTGACAGCAATTAGAGACCAAGACAATACCATCCAAACTTATCTCACATAAAAGCTTTACAACCAACAGCATGGGGAAACTTTCATTCCAATCTCTTTAAAACCTATTTTAAACCTTGCAAGTATTAAGCAGTAACTCACATACCATGGCAATTCACACGTTTGAAAAGTGAAGCTTACCATGAGAGCACTTAAAAAATCAGCTGCATAGAGTTATGACTGCCTCCAATATCTGTTTTGTGGGCACTTTTTGATTAAGTAAAAATCAATGACATTTCCACTAATGTTAATTCAATTCCAACATAGTCAGACTCAGTAACTCATTCAAGCTGGGCCCCAATGATATCATCAGTGCCTAGCTCAATGAAGAAAGGGGGAAGTATATTCAACTGAATTGTCATCTATAATCTTAATTGTATATACCGATTAGTGTTTCTCAGCTGCCCTCTGGTTACTATGTTTAATCCTTTCCAACTCTTGGTTACATATCCTCTGAGAAATAATGAACATAGGGGGGCCTACGCTGGTAAAAATGTAATTGGCATAACTTGGGCAGGTAGTGAATTATGACGGTAAAGTGTAACCGGCATAACCTGGGCAGGTGAGGGGGGATATTGGGCAGGGAGCTTTTCCACCGGCTCCCCACCACCACTTTCTCTGCATTGGAAATGATGTTGGCATACAATGACCCGAAAATTAAACCTAATGGCCCGAAAATTAAACCTAATACGCGAGAGTACGCACTGTGTACTCTCGTGTATTAGATCCCGAATTGCCGGTTTCCTGCATGCACGGGAAACCGGCACTTCGTGAATTGAAAAGGGGGCGGTTCCTAAGTGAACCGCGTGCGCACTACAGGCTGTGCGCACGCAGTGCACTTCGTTTTTTTTTCAGCTTTGAACGCGCAGGTAAGTGGTGAAGATTTTACACACAAAGAAAGCAGGCATAGGACCCCCTTTTAACAAGCTAAGTAGTTAATTAAGTGTTATTTTAAAAAAATTTCAACAGGTTTATCTTTTTTAGAGACTTTAAAGAAAGGTAAGTTTATTTTTATAACTTTTAAAAAGATTTTAAATTTTTTTAAAAGTTTAAAATCTTTTTAAAAGTTATAAAAATAAACCCCCTCGGGAACCATCCATGTTTAATTTCTGGGCCAATATGCAAGAGTACGCACTGTGTACTCTCGCGTATTAGATCCCGAATTGCCGGTTTCCTGCATGCGCGGGAAACCGGCACTTCGTGTATTGCAAAGGGGGCGGTTCCTAAGTGAACCGCGTGCGCACTACAGGTTGTGCGCACGCAGTGCACTTAGTTTTTTTTTCAGCTTTGAACGCGCAGGTAAGTGGTGAAGATTTTACACACAAAGAAAGCAGGCGTAGGACCCCCTTTTAACAAGGTAAGTAGTTAATTAAGTGTTCTTTTAAATTTTTTTCAACAGGTTTATCTTTTTTAGAGACTTTAAAGAAAGGTAAGTTTATTTTTATAACTTTTAAAAAGATTTTAAAATTTTTCAGAAATTTAATTTTTTGTTTAAAGTGGTTAATTTATTTAACTATACTTATTTTATTAATGTGATGGCTTTTGTTAAATTTAATTGAGGTTTAGCTGTTCTTTTGGGGGTTTGTAGTATTCATAGCTTTGACAGCTCTTGCCGTCAAAACTATGAATGAAAGATGGTGTGCTGCCATTGGCTCTAACTGAATCACGTGATCCCAGAGCTCGCACGAACTAATTGCGCCTCTGGGTCACGCAAGCACTGCACGGTTCCAACAGAGAGAGCCTTTGAAACTAAAGTTCGTGTGGGCCCGGAGCAAAAAGGTAGGCGCGGAGTGCGATATCGCGGGGAATCCTTACCCCCGCGGGAACCATCCATGTTTAATTTCTGGGCCAATATGTCCACCTAAATATGGGCAGGTGCATTACAGTAAGGCACAAATGATGGGATGGAGCCATAATGACATATTTCACATCAATTGTGCCTCGACAACAATGGGCACAAAGAATGTCAATATGCTTCCAGTATCCAACTTTGCTTTCGGCCATGGAGGTGGGGGTCATAATTTAAGTGGCTATTTTGGCTAGTGCAAACATAGTCAAAAGATCAAATTCAAGTTAAGAAGAAAGTATTTCCAATCTTTAACTGGCACTGCTGGCCACACTACACTGCAGCAACCTGCCACAGAAATTTGGCTTCATAAATTCCCCAGTGCCTGATCTACGTAAGTAATTTTCCTCACCACGAGAAATGTGCTGGGGTCAAGGACACTGGCAAGCTCTGCCCCATCAAAGATCCACCACCATTACAGCGAAGAGGGAAATTCAAGCTGGTATTTTCAACTTTGGCAAGATGCAGGTTTGCAATTTCCCCATGTAGGCTCCTGAACTCAACCTTGTAGGCATGAGAAGTTGATAAATAGGGCCCACAAAGTTTTCTTGGGGAGGACTGAGAAAAGTCAAATATTCACTCATTCTGAACCACTCATTCACTTCTTCTACTAACTTGCTATGGGATGACACTGATCAAGGCCTGATGGCAGGTTTCCAGCCTTTTCAACTCAGGTGATGGAGGTCCAACAAGAGAGAAACAAACAGTTCTCTAATACGATAGCAAAATACTGCAGATGCTGGAAATCCGAAATAACAACAGAAAACGCTGGAAAAACTCAGCAGGCGAGGCAGCATCCGTGGAGAGAGAAACAGAGTTAACGTTTCAGGTCGAAGACCTTTCAAAGTCTCACTGGCTATAGGACACTGCCACTGCTACAATTCATGCAACACATTTCCTATACCTCTCTCCTTACAATCAAGAGGAAGCAAGTGAGGCCACACACCATCCATAGCCTAATGTCTATCAAAATTGACTAAAGTCTGATCACGTAGTATAAAGATGGAGAGAGGATGTTACACAATTCCACTATACTGAATATGTAAGCAATAATACCCAAAAAATGGCAGTAAAATTACCCTTAGCAGAACCACCTTAGTAGAACCAGTGGTTTTCTACTAGCAGACAATAATAATAGAGGATAATTCAACTAAGCACCTCGTTAGACTCTGCTGGGTTACAGATTTATCCATTATATTCTTTATGGGCATTAGGAAACAAAATGTTGCTCAGGCTCACAGTAGGATTTTGAAAACAACTTAAAATGCTAAAGTTCGAAGTATGTCAACACAACAAAAAGAATGTTTCACCTGATTTGTGAGGAGGGCAATAAAAAGGGATGATAATTTTCTGATTAAGCTGAAAATGTGATACTACTGCTTGGACAAAGCACTGTCTGTTGGTAAACAGTTGATCTTAATAGCAAATAGGTCTCTCTCACTCAAAGCTGAAAAAGGAGTCTCCCAGGAGAGGAATTTAATCCAACAAGAATAGAGGCTCATAAGGTAGAATTCACTGATTTATTGAAAATATTAAGATCTCATAGGGATCTGAAAGAATTTCCCTAATAAACCGAGACTCGGATGTGTTTGCCAATAGAAGCACTAGAATTAGAGTCAAAGAATACTGCAATTGCTGCTTTATGGAGTGGGGCTTCAGCCACTGATCAACAAGGCATTGTAAATATTCAAAAATGGAAGATACACTACAGGAGAAAGGGCTCAGCTGGTGAGAGGAGCAATCATGGGCAAATTTTTTCTACTTAACATTGTATGTCCTGTTGATGGATTCTTTGAAGATGCCTAATAGTGTCCACAGCTGTGGAAGAATTACTCCAGTCAAAAAAGCCCCTTCTAAAGAGTCAAACTGCCACACTGGATCAAAGCACAGGATCTGTCCAGATATCTGGGACAAAAGCTCCCTCCTGTAGGATTGAGAGATTGTACAAGGGCTGCTCAACTCCAGGATAATCAAGAAGCATATTTTGTAAGCTCAGCATGAGGTTATCAGTGTCGCCTGTGCCACATTTGCTCTTATGTCCTGAGGATACTGGATTTCAAGAAAGGGGGAAAATGTGTGTCGAGACATCTATCTCCAGGAGTGTGCATCTAACTTCCAAGTTGATCTTTAAATCCGTGAGCACAAACAAAGCAATTGGTGATCTTTTGTGATGCTAAGAGATCAGCTCCCAGGTCTGGAAGATATTCTGAACTACTTCTAGATGGATTTTCTAATCATTAGGATGGATGACCAACCTGCTCAGAGTATCACCAGTTGTACTACCCATGCCCACTAAATATTGAACACAAACATCATTGATGATCCATGTACCAATGGTTAAACAGTATGGCATTCTAGAAGGTGGACAGAGAATGGGTTCCACCCTGTTTGCTTACATAGGGGAGTAAGTTGCATTGTCTGTAGAGATACATCCCTATACCAGAATCAGAAAGTGAGCCAGAACCAAACTAATTGTCTGTTTATGAACCAAGTGGACTTCATCACTGGCCGGCTGAAGGGATCTCACAAATAGTCAGACTGAGAACATGCAGCTAGTTATCTGCTGTGATTCCATCCCCTGCCTGCAAGGGACACACTAGTTGCTGAACGACAGCAAAGCAGTGAGAGATGGTGGGGAAGCTTTTGCCCAAGATTATCTGAAAAAGAGCACCATGAATGTCATGACCTGCTTTACCTCCCAATGAGGCTTTTTGCAGCTGACGATGATGATGCTTTGAAATGAGCTGCAATGATGGATAAAGATTTTATGAGTATCCAAGAGACTGAGGATAAACCAAACAGGAGCACTCTGCACCTGTAGCTGCAACCCTGAAAAGTGTGCATTAGATACCCGCAATGAAAATGTCAAATGCCTACTTTCACATAGCCATCCTGCAGGCAGGCTGCAGCCAACCATTTTCCTGGGCAAACTGCTTCAACAGAGGCAGTGTTCCATCTTGAACTTCTCTCACTTTAAAAATCTGTAGACGGACAGAAAGACAACAAGCGAGCTTGCATTTATATAGCGCTTTATCACATTCTCGGGATGTCTCAAAGTGCTTCACATCCAGTGAATTATTTTTGAAGTTCAGTCACTGTTATGTTAGCAAACACAACATCCGATCTGCACACAGCAAGATTCCACAAATGAGATATTCAAAGCTACAGAATCCATCCTTGGACAGAATCCTCCATGTTTTTTAAGGATCCACAAAGTTCTGTCAGTCAAACCTGCCCCTCTTGGTATGGAGGAAATTGATCTCTTACCACAGGTGATAAAAGATGGTCTTATCTTAGTTGCCTGCAGTACCACTGCAAGGAAATGATTGCAGAACAGGATCCTTTAAAATTGAGGGCACACTATCACAAAATGAGAATAGCTTCCTTTGCTGCTAATAGGTGTAGGGACTGCATGCAGCCAGTTGGACATGATGCTTGATGTGTTTATTTTATCTTGAATTATCACCTACACTCTTTGATAGTGATCTCAACAGGAGTGTATAAGCAAAAACCTGAGCAAACTTGACGTTTACCAGTATCATGTTTTGCTGACTGACACTAGAGGCACTAACCATGCTCATCAGCAATTGTACATGTCCTTGATCAAATTTTTGCAGCGTTTATATTTAAACAATTGACATGAGAAGGCAGAAAAACTCAGATATTGTGCTAATGTTAAAACTTTCAAAGAGGACTTTAAAGAATGTTTCTGTGCAAAGCCAACTGAAATATGAAGGTAGAACGTTGAGTCCAGCTGGGGAAAACAAAATGCTGTTTAATGGGTGTGCCACACCAAATATACAAACAAATGAATTGGTGGGGTAGGGATCATATGACTGACATTCCAATATCACAATATGCAAAGTGATGCTTTTTTGAATCCCCTTAAAACACAAACACACACACACACACACACACAATGCTGTTTTTGTTGTGAAAGCCTTTAATTTCAGCTACCAACACCCGAAATCCTAAATTGTCAATCCAAATAAGGAAAAATGTTTGATGTGAATAGTGCTATCCCAATTTCAGATGCTCCTCTTTACAATCTTCTGGTCCAACACTAAGTGAATTATGTAATTTGTCTATAGGTGTCTTGCAAGATACTATATCACCCTATCTATTTTTTCTTCATATAAAAGTTTTGGCAGCATTTGTCAACACTTCAGATGTCACACTTCAAAGTCTCAAAAGTATATAGAAAGAGAAAGGATAGGCAGACATTTCGTGCTGTTTTTTCTCTCCCACCTAGAGTACCTTTACAAGGACTTTCCAATCTGCACACTTCCCTTAAACAGCAATTAAATCTGGTTTGCCCTCAGGCTGTGTTTATTTCCATCAATTAGAACTTTAAAAGGAAACATCGCCACCTTAGTAGCAGAATAATACTTTACATGGTATAACGCTCTTGTCCTTATAAAACCGTAAATCATTTGACCTTCCATGAGCAATGCTATGGGTCACTTATATAGAGAATTGCAAATATGCACTAGAAATTACAAGATAAATAAGACTATATTTTATAATATATGAACTCTTAGAACCGGCAAGCAATCATTTTCAAAAGTCCACCTAAATGTATCTACACTAGTGCAAAAACCAAACAAATATGATAAATATACATCCATAACTGTACACCGCTAGATACCACTTGCCAAGATGATTAAAAAATAAATTCACCAAAGGTTATACTTATTTCTCCACCCTAATGTGAATAGTGTGAAAGTGTCACTTTAATGAGGCCCTGCAGCACACACTTTCCTTAATTCAACTCATTAAAGAAACAGCATCTTGTTTTGCCATCCTATTCTATTAAACAGTACCAGGGAAAAAAATAATTTCCCATAAACTAAACTGCCACATGCACCACCTAATAGCTTTTTAGTAAAGTACTACTCATCAGAAATGTTACTTAGATATACCGAGGGAGAGATTGTAAAACTGTACAGTTAGTATTTAAATTCAGCCTACATTAGATCAGGACAGTCTTCTTCACACAAAGAGTAACCAACAGATAGTATGGTAGAGGCAAAATCCCTGGAATCATTTAAGAAACAGTTGGATCCTGTGATGGAGGATCTGTAGGTTCTTTCTGAATGGATGTGCTAAGATGTGCTGGATGACCTTCCTCATCTGTATCTGCTTTGTGACCTTCGGAATAACTATGGATAGTCTACAGCAGAAGTGTCCAAGCTTTTTGTATTCACAGGCGGCTCAGGGTCTATATAATTGATACATTGGCCACGTATAAAATTTAAACCATTATTCCTAATAATATCTCAAAGAGCAGATAAAAGATCCTAGTGTTCTGGTTTATACGATTTATTCACCAATAAGGCAACAGTGCTAAAAGCAGCCTTTTCCAAACTCATGAAATTCAAGCAGGACAAACCAACAACAAAAAAAGGCAAGTGCAAATAGAATGGAGTTACGTGTGCTTGGTGGGTGCATGGATCAACGACTGGGAATGTTACATGGACCATAATTTGGGCACCTTGCTCAATGCATCTTTTGTGTGTGCAAGGGCACTATTCCCTCTATTTTCTTCCTATGCAATGTATCACTTGCAACCAAAAGGCTAGGTGAGCTACTTGTTCCCAGATTGTCACCTGTGATGTTCTGAACTGGCTATTGGTAGGTGCTTGAAAATTGTTCTGGAATGATTCTACTTCTCATTTTCCACCCATCCCACGGGACACCTAGTCTCTGCTCAACACCTCCCAATGGCTCAATTTGGGGACTCAATGTGAGAATACTGAAGATATAATTTCACATTCTACCACTCTGTGGCACAGGACCTTGGTGCTCCAGTGTGCTTTAAAAAAGAAATGTACACACTGACTGTGGTATTTCACTCTGTGATTCCTGTCGCTGATAGGTAGATTATTTTTTAGAAAGGTAACAGACTCATTTTAATCAATCCATCCTTTGAAAAAATCCATCAAAAAAGCTCCCTTGATGGCTCAGCAGGTTTAGCCAGTGAATCCAGATCCCAGATTTGAGCTCTATTCTGTGCTGACTTACTTGATTTAAGTCAGTGTTAAGGCAATACAATTAGTTAGTAAGTGGAAATTTGGTAAGCATTCCTGCTCCTCATTGCTAAACAGCAACCCCTGCTGGAAGTGCCGTTGTCTGGATACCAGGTAAAGGCAGAATCAGATTTGATTGCAGTGCCAACCAGTGACACTTTCCAGACTCATCACTGAATAATGACCACTTGAAAGAAGTATTAGAGGGCATCTGGCACTTGTGGAACTGGAAGCCAGCAAGGAGAGAAAGGAATGGGAAAATTGTGGAGCAAAAAATGCATCACAAACTGCCTTACAGATGTAAAAGTGTGGCAAATAAACCAATGCACCTCAACATGTCTCACACAAAACACAAGAACAATGCAAGTTTAACCTGGGAAATTAGGGAAAATACTGATTTGAAATCAATAAACCCTGTTTCAAACACCAGTACAAGGGCTGTAGGGAACAGCTTGTAAACAGAAATAATTTTGAAGATGTTTTTATTTAAAAAGGGAACGTGGGTGTCTATGTGGAGGGAAAGTACTTGCACTTGCTTCTGTGGTGCAGGGAGTTAAAGCTGACCGGTGAACAGCTTCCTGTCTTTTGAAGGATAATGGCAGTTGAAAGGCTCCTCTACAAATTACACTTCACTGATGTGAACACACTCCACTGGTGTCAGGAGTGGATCAACAAAGCACATGAATGATAGCCACCATATTCTACCTATGTAACCTATTTAGACAGATGCACTCTACATAGGTAACCAGTAAGCAAAGCAGATCCATTTCAATGAATTGTGAAAGGATCATTTCAACTGCTGATTATTCTGCAAATGTAGGAAATAGTTCACATCTAAAATGCTGTTGTAAACGAGCACCTAATATCATCCTCCACACACAAGCTTGAATGGGCCATCAAATCCCAACCTACACTCATAGAAAATGTATGTTTACCTTTCAGAGCTGTCAGTCAACTAAGCGGGCATTACTAAAATCTATTGGTACCAGCCATTCCCATGCTGTGACTGGCAGCTCTAAAACGTAAATACAACAATGCTGGTATTCAGTAAATAAAACGGTTTTCCCTCGTTACAATTATAAATTATGCCATACCGTAGCTTCAGTTAGATCCCGCTCTGTATTCTAAACTGCATCAACCAAATGATAATGTAAAATCCTATGTACAGAACATATTTAAGCATAGATCCAGTAAGCCACAGCTTTATTATAAACTTCGCTTTAAAACTATTGCAATGGCATATCCTTCGCATAAACGTGATTTTATCAAGTTCCTAACATTTCAACGGTTTAATAAATCACAGCACAATTTGCTACCATGCCTAAAATGGCTGAACGGATGTAGAGCAGATGGCATATGGGCTGTAAGACTTGCTCAACAGTCTCTGTTGACCTGCGTTTTGCTTGCTGCACCACTTATTCCATGCCCTCCATTGCCATTTTAAACCCCCAAACAGGATCCATGTGTGTGCTGCAAGGTGCATTTTGTCAGGACGTAATGACAGCGCCCTCCACCGAAATATGATACTTTTGACTAGCCCGGAACATCATACATAACCAAATCAACAACAGGGGAAAGAGAGAGAGAGAGCGTCCAAAACACAAGCTCCATCAGGAGACAGAATTTATATTTGCAATCTACGCTGCAAAAATTAAAATCCCCAACATGAAAACAGCAATGCCCGCAAAAGCAACGCTAACGATTTAAACAAATTGCACGCAACAGTTTATGTAACGGATGTCTAATACACTTCGCATGGAAGCTCAATTCTGCGATATTTAGACTCAGCTGTCATCGACTTTGAACACTTGCAACCAACTGTCTGTAAACCCCAGTCTCAACGCAGACCATTTAAACCCATCACCGTGGGAAAACTGCCCCATCAAAAGCCATCCTTCCTTTTCACTAAAGTTGCAACCATCTCATCCCATTTAAATGCTCCTTGCAGAAAATCGCGCGAGTAAATGGATCGCAAACATGAAGAAGTGTTTATTCACTGCGTCCTCCGGCAGCCCCCGCCAACAGTCAGCACTCCGCCAACGGTTGGGGCGGCGGGGAAGAGATGACATTAAGAAGGTGCTTATTTTTCCCTTTCTCACTTTTTTCTTTTTTTTTTGTGGTGGGGGGGGGGGGGGGTGCAAAATAAAAACCCAGCAAACACCATCAACACAACTCACCGACGCCAAATTTCTCCTCCTCCGTCGGTGTCCACATCGTCGCACGGTGCCGGAGAGTCGGCCGGTTTGCATGGAATTCTCTCACGGTGTGTGTGCACGCGCGGGGAGGGGAGGGGAGGGACGGGGAGGCGGTAGGGAAGAGGGAGGAGGGACAGTGTTATCGCTCACTGACCCGGCACTAAAGTGTCCTGTTGTCCCTGGCTCTGAGGCAAGCTTTCGCTGCTGCGGCGGTGGTGGTGGTGGGAGGGGTTGGCTGCTAGACTACTTGCTGGCCTCACCCGACCACGGCTCGGCGCTCGCTCATCCCGCCGCAGCGGCCAACACTCAGTCCCGACAGCGACGCCAACCACAGCAGTCACGTTGCACCTCTCCCGCTCGCCTCCCTCCCTCCTCTCCGTGCTGCGGGCGGGCGGGCGCGCGCGTGTAGGCATGCGCTGCCCAACGGCCAAGCTCTCGCGCTACAGCACGCCGAGCGCGCGCCGCCCGCCGGCAGAGGATAGGCCGGGATGGGACGCTTGTTACCATGACGACCGGGCAGACGCTCGCGCGGGTGAGGACCGCAGCTCTTCGCGCGCACGAGGCTCGCGGAGGAGATTCAAAAAAAATAACCCCCGGACCCAGCAAAGTGCGCGTGGAGACTCGACGGGTTTGAGGGGGGAGGGGGGACGAGCGATCCATCCAAATAGTCACTTGCTCAAGTGCTGGTCAACAGAGAGCTTAGTCTGGTTTCCAATCCCATCATTGAGGATGGGGATGTTCACGGAGCCTCCTCCTCCCGTCAGTTGCTTAATTGTTCACCATTCCCCTGCAGATTGGGGTCTAACCAGAGCTCCCTACAGCTGTAACATCACTTCCACCCCTTTGTACTCCAGCCCTCTTGAGATAACGGTCAATATTCCATTAGTCTTTTAAATTATTTTTGTACCTGTCCCGCTAGCTGTTTGTAATTTCTGTTCTTGGTCCAACACCGCCTTCAGTGTGCCAGTGCAGCCTTCGGTCGCCTGAGGAAGAGAGTGTTTGAAGACCAGGATCTCAAACCCGGCGACAAGCTCATGGTCTACAGAGCAGTAGTGATTCCCGCCCTCCTGTATGCTTCAGAGACATGGACCATGTACAGCAGGTACCTCAAAGCACTGGAGAGGTACCACCAACGCTGCCTCCACAAGATCCTGCAAATCCATTGGCAGCATAGGCGCACCAACGTCAGTGTTCTCGCTCAGGCCAACATCCCCAGCATCGAAGCTTTGACCACACGCGATCAGCTCCGATGGACTGGTCACATTGTCTGCATGCCCGATACAAGACTCCCAAAACAAGCGCTCTACTCGGAGCTCCGACACGGCAGGAGTGCCCCAGGTAGGCAGAGGAAACACTTCAAGGACACCCTCAAAGCCTCCTTGAAAAAGTGCAACATCCCCTCCGATACCTGGGAATCCCTGGCCCAAGACCGCTCAAAGTGGAGGAGAAGCATCCGGGAAGGTGCCGAACACCTTGAGTCTCTTTGCCGGGAGCAAGTGGAAGCCAAGCGCAAACAGCGGAAGGAGCGCACATCAATCCAAGCACCCCATCCACCTGCCCCTTCAACCACCATCTGCCCCACCTGTGACAGAGACTGTAGGTCCCGCATTGGACTCATCAGTCACCTGAGAACTCATTTTTAGCATGGAAGCAAGTCATCCCCAGTTCCAAGGGACTGCCCAAGAAGAAGAAGACTTGGATGTCTGCAAATTGTGTTTTTTGATGGAATTCCTGAAGAGGACAGTGTTGCCAACCTGGATGAAAATGCTTATATGTGATGGATTATCTCAGAAATAAACAGTACCACAAAGACAAAAATATATATATTATATATTTTCTTTAATTCATTCTCAGGATATAGGCCTTGCTAGCAAGGCCAGCATTTATTGCCCATCCTTAGTTGCCCTTGAGAAGGCCACCTTAGTGAACCGCTGCAGTCCGTGTAGTGAATGTACTCCCACGGTGCTGTTAGGGAGGGAGTTCCAGGATTTATCTGTCCAAATCAGGATGGCATGTGACGTGGAGGGCAACTTAGATGATGTTCCCATGCACCTGCTGCCCTTGTCCTTCTTGGTGGTAGAGGTCACGGGTTTGGGAGGTGCTGTTGAAGAAGCCATGGCTGCTGTAGATAGTACACATGCAGCCATGGTGTGCTGGTGCTTTTTCCTGGATGGTGTTGAGCTTCTTGAGTGTTGCTGCAGCTGCACCATCCAGTCAAGTGGAGAGTATTCCATCACACTCCTGACTTGTGCCTTGTAGGTGGTGGAGAGACTTTGGGGAGTCAGGAGGTGAGCTACTTACCATAGAATATCCAGCCTCTGACCTGCTGTAATAGCCACAGCATTTATCAGTTGAGTTTCTAGACAATGTTAGTTGCTTAATTGTTCACCATTCCTGACTGGATTTGGCAGGACTGCAGAGCTTTGACAGAAGTGATATGTATATATATTTTGCAAGCACAAGTTTACTGAACTCGAAGATATTAATTGCCAGATTGAAAAAAAGGCATCTTTGCGAAATGGAATCTTAAATCATTACAGGGATTTACAAGGATATTGATAGTTCTGACAGCATGAAATAAGAAATGATGCTGGTGGCTGTTACTAAGGAAAGTGGAAGGTACATCATACTGTATTCTTTATTGGAGTGAAAATTGGAATAGTCATATTGGATAGAGATGTTTAAAATTATGTAAGGATGGGGCAGAGTAGATAGAAACTGACTGTTTCCAGTAGTTGAGATCTCTAGAAGCAGAGGATATAGATATAAAATTAAATGTAAGAGAATTAGGACAGAAAGCAGAGAACCTTTTTTACACAGAGGGTTACGAGGTTGTGGAATACAGTTAGTGATTGAAGTAGAGACCATGTCAACATTGAAGAATATATTAGATGGTTGAAGAAAAGAGGGCTAAAAGGATACGGGATCAGGATGGGCTCATGGGATTGGTATACTGCTCACTTGGAGGATAAACACCACAGGACTGGTTGGGCCAAACAGCCAGGTTCCATATTAGAATTACATAGGAATTACATGTAAGATATGAAAGAATCTAAGATAAGTGGCAGATAGCTATTTTGAACAATTTAATTGGTTTCATGACACATCCCACACAAAATGCAACTAGTCCAATCATTTGACCCATACAAGAATTTGTGCATAGTACAAGGGTCACAGTGTTTCATTAAAAAAATCCCCAAAATACAGCCATGTTCTTGTTTTCCATATTATGAACTGAAGTAATCCAGTCTATCTCTCTCGTTTGGATCATTACCACGGTGTGAGTAATGGCACAGGGGCATTTAGGCAGAACAGGAAATGGAGAGAAGGTGGATAAAGAGTCCCTCCGTGCTTTTTAAACATTTCTTGGTTACACCAGCCACCACGTATAGCGGACAAATTGCATTGACACCAACACACCTGCTATAAACAGTGGGGACTGTACCAGAAAAGATTGAACTTACATCAATGAAGCCCAACACAAGATCAATTCGTCTGTGTTTGATTACACAATTAGGCATGGGAAGGGTCACTATTATAATATTCCATCATAAAGTATTGCATCTTTAATTGCTGGACTATATTTGAGCTCATTAGAAAAAGCCATAACTATTGGAGACATACGCACTGTAACCACTTTAACTACTTAATGATTAATGGGTAGTATATGCTGTAAATGCAAGCTAATAGGCACCCTCTTAAATGTTAATGAGAACATTCCATTAATGGAGCATTTGCTTAGATACTGATCAATGTATTCTACTGGGATTTTGGATAATGGGAATATTTTTGCTCACCACCAAAGTATTTCTCTAAAAGGCTACAATGTTAGCAAGAACCCCCCACACCCCACCCCCGTTGTATTATAAAATGTAGTTTTTAGGTGGGAACAGAAGGGCAAAAAGGAGAACTGAATTACGTTCCCCAGAGGAAGGAAGGTAACATTTCAAAGCACAATCTACATGTGGCATTTTAGTGTACCAAGAGGGTTATCCAGAAAAATGAAAATACAAGGACCAATTTGAAAGCTGTTACGGCCTGAGTTGCTTTTTTTAATTGAAGATCTTAAATAAAAGGCATGGGCCAGTCCAGCCAACAATAAAAGGAACAGGCGAGAAGACATGGCAAATCAAGAAGCAGTGCCTCAGTGATGCCAAATTTGGCTCTTAAGGGCTTGTAGATTTTGGGTGGAAGAAAAGACTGAGACTTGATAAAGACAGCAATGGATAGGAGATGCACCACTGAATAAGAGAGCAGCAGATTAAACATCATGCCTCAGTGCCCAAACCTTCCTAAAAGACCTGTTCCTTTTAAGCTCTTATATCTTCTTGGCCTAAAAATTCAGTTGCTTTGCACCTCCCGTTAGCGCCCTAAGAGCACAAAGCAACTAGCACCTGGGCGCAGCGCCGCCAACGCCTCCCACGAAATTCAGTGGGAGGTTAGCGGCGGCGGTAATCATTAGCGCCCCGCGGCGCTGCGCCGCCGGCATTGACGTCATCGCGTGCGCAGCGCCCTGCTCGCGCCCCGGCCGCGATCTTCGGTAGTGCCCCCTGACTTACCGCCGGACGCTATGTCCGACGGGGTCAGGGGAGCCTACCTGCGGCCGGGGTGGCGCAAATTAAAGGGGAGGTGCCGGACGGCCATTTTTGTTGCTGGCCGCCTGCCAGCACCTGCCCCCTCTGCCTGTCCCCGGCCTCCACTGCAGCCCCCCTGTGGAGTGCCGGCTGCGCACCGTGAGCCCGGCACTTTTCTTGAGTGCCGGGCTCTTTTGCCGGCACTCCGATCCCTGGTGGCCCAGCTGGGCCCCGGGTCGCGCTACGCTAGGTCCCTCCCCGTAGTGCCGCGATATTCACTCGCAGTGCCCCAAGAGAGAGGCGGGGTGCTTCCAGTGGCACCCCGCTTCCCTCTTGGGGCGCTACCGGTGAATTTCGGCCGCGGGGGCGTTAATTTTTTGGCGAAGTTAGCACCCCAAAGGGGGCGCGACTCAATTTTTCCCCTCTTAAGTCTTTTGAAACATACTCCAAACTTTCAAAACCTTCTGGTTTGGATGTCAATAGCTCTTGAATTTTACAAGTAAAACCTCTTTTCATTATTTAGCCAATCAAGATGATCCATTTTATCAGACAGACTCACTTTTAGACTCCCATTTTACTCTTTCCTTGAGCTCTTCAAAATAATGTGCTTTAATGCCTCCAGTGCCGTACTGAGGGAGAGCTGAACTGTCGGAGGTGCCGTCTTTAGGATGAGACCTTAACCGAGGCCCAATCTGCTCTTTCAGGTGGACGTAAAGATCCCATGACACTATTTTGAAGAAGAGCAGGGGAGTTATCTCTGGTGTCCTGGCAAATATTTATCCCTCAATCAACTTCACTAAAACAGATTATCCAGTCATTATCACATTGCTGTTAGTGAGAGTTTGCTGTGCACAAATTGGCTGCCACGTTTCATACATTACAACAGTGACTACACTTCAAAAAGTACTTAATTGGCTTTGGGACACCTGGTGGTTGTGAAAAGCGCTATATAAATGCAAGTCTTTCTTTCATACTGAGGCATTCAATAAACTGACGCAATCAGAATCCTGACAATCAACTGTGAACTACAATAATGAAACATGAAGCAGTCTGAGGAGGCCAAGCCAGCTGTTTATTGCTGAACAATGGGACATTGCAAAGTGCAGGAAGACAGGTTTATTAACTAGGCACTAGAAGTCCTAATGGAAGGAATCAAAAAGAGAAGGGACACACTTTATGGGTCTGATGCACCCCTCCCAAAGCGCCTGGTGCAGCAGACATAAAAGTAGTTGGCAGAAGGGGTAAGCACAGTGTTCAGGAACTCCCAAGAGCTGGAAAACATCAGAAAAAAGATGTCAGACCTCAAGAAATCTGCTACAGTAAGTCACCAATAATGTTCTGCATACAAGAAAGCCCCATCTGCTTACCTTTTAATCCTTTAAGTAGAGTAGTGTTGCCAAAATAGAACCAGGGTAAGGGACCTTTTTTTAATAGGAGCGCTTAGAATATATCCTATAGTTACATATGGCAACCTATGTGTCGAGCAACAATTCTTAGCGGTGCTTTGTTAGCAGTCAACTTCCTTCCTCCTCTGGTTCACAATAACTCATTTCGAGTAAGCACGAGTCACTTCATAGAGTATATGGAACAGACTTTATTGATACACAGTACAGGTGATCAGCCTAACTGTATACAGAGAGTGGCTTTTTGGTTTCTGCATCTTTCGAGCCCTCCAAAGAAATGCTGAAAACCATGCTCCTTTATACACCATATTTTGCCTATATCAAAGGAAAATATCATAGATAAGACTGCATGATGTATCTATTCCCAAATCCTTTGAAGACAGTCTGTTCATGCAAACACTTGTAGTTGTTTACTCCAAAGCTACTTCCCCTAAACAAGACTTCCTGATCTAACAGTTACTAACATCTTTGAAGAACAGGCTTTATCAACCGTTAGCTTTCTATACTATAGCTAATAAATACCTCTACCTGTGTCTTATTACCCTAAAGTTACACTTTAATCACTCATGGCTGATGTCATTACTGTCATGTGTTTCTTTGCACAGGCACTTTTCATATCAGAAGACAAGCTATGCATTCCTCTCACGACACTTCAAAGTCATCCTGTTTATAATGGAAAGCCTGTTGCTCCAAGATACAAAGAAGTTTGACTGTTAACCCTTAACTCCCGAAGATGCCCAATATACATCTCTCCAGGATGTCCAACATGCTTCATTTAAGAAATATGCATCCTTAAATTATTACATGGAGTACGCTCCTGAAGCTATGCAGCTATATGACATTGCCACTGCTTTATGTACTTTCAATATCTCTTACTGTTCTGCAGTGTACAGACCCATACAGAAGGTAGCCCAAAGCAATTCAAGAATTGACTCCTTTTGAAAGGGCCACCATTGAAATCATTGGCAGTAAGAGAATTGGAGGCGATGACAGTATTCTGGAGGCTTTCCTGAATCAGGACTAGTACCATAATGTATATGTCATGGCATGTTGTTCTATTGAGGTGCTGTCACAAAGGTGCACACTCAATTGAAATAACATCATGCAGAGTCATGCAATGGAAGCAATGTTAACGGTGGCTTTTTGAGATACCATCTTTACATTTTTTTAATCTCTTTTGCTTCCTTAGGATTAGTAAAGACTGGTGTAACAGCCATTCCTGGAATAAGCCTACACCTACCTCATAGCCAATATTTCCTATAATTTTTTTTTGGGTGCGTGTGCGGCCCATTCAAAATACCGCGCATGTGCAGTTTTGCGCAGCTTAAAGGGAACATTGCTCACAGCACCCTGCCTCACTATCACCACCTCTGCCAAGCATTGGTATAACTACACACAGTCCAGAGAATGTAGAAAGTGAAATTGAAGAGATAGCAGAGTGAATCGCATTCTCCAGGTGAGCAGGCCCAAGTGATGGGGGCATCTGAAGGCCAGCCACCTGCTGACCAGAAGTCCAGCACGTTCCTGCTTCTGTTGCAGCACCTAGGAATTCAGGCCTTTCGGGGCTTACTTACAAACATTATCTATTTAAGTCACTTGCATTTGTGCAAACTACACTGTAAGGTCTAACGAGGTATATGAAGTAGTCCACTACCTGAACTTACGCAGTCATGGATGAATGGCGGTATGCACTGTAGTCTGCCATGGAGGTCATAGCCACTCCTGTGGCATCTGCAGTGGAGCTCTCAGTGGTGCAGGTTATAGACACAGTGAGACTGGCTTTCATTAATACTGACAATGAATCAAAGCAAACCCACTGTGAAACACTTATTACAGTAAATCAAGTCAAATTTTCACAGGTAATCGGGTGTTTTCTTGGATACCAGATCCAGTAATTCAACTCTGTTCAGGACAAAGCAGAAGTGCAAGTCTCATAAACAGTACCCCTGTTCAGAGACGCATTATGGTTAATGGCCCTTCAAAATTCTGGAAAAATACAAATGCCATAGACTATAAGCATAGGCAGTTGTCAGGCCTCTGATGAGTATTAATTATCGCATGGGCACACATGGCATTTATCAGTATTTGTTAGGTAGTAAGACTGTTGCACAATATGTGCATTTGCTTAAACAATCAAACTATTTTCTCTTGACGGAACTGTTTACAAGCAATCAACATCAATGGGAATGAGTTAATTTCCTTCTGGGAACTGCTGATGGTCTTTGTACATAGCTCCCAAAAACTGCTTTATCAGAGGCAAACATAGAAGACACCTTAAATGTGTTACAATACTGGCAAGTTTTTAATTACCAATAAAAAATATATATGGAGAATTTTTTCAAAACCCCATATCATTGGTGGAACCTCACATAGCCAGTGTACATGGAAAATTGTGGGACCTTCCAAAATGTATTCTATATATTGAATTTTTTATAATGTGAAACAGGCCAACCTCTTTGTCTGTCACAGCGTTACAGGAGAGAGTTATGGAGCGTGCAGCAGGTGACATTTTAGTTGTGAAACCCTGGTGGGTTGGCCTGAAAAGCATGTATCAGTTGAGAAATCTGTAATGCTGCTTCAAGATCCCTTTTGTATGTTCGATAATCATTCTGGTTGTGGCATGAGTTTCATTCTATCTGTGCTTTGTTTCTGCCCATGCTTAGCATAGGAGTGTCATGAACAATACCTGCAGAGGGTAGCGTTGGTCACCCAGGAGCTATCCTTCCACTCTTCCTTCCCCTTCAAATAAGAATTGCACTGGTAAATTGCAGCCTGTGGGCAAGGCATCCTGCGAAGCAGCTATCATCTACATGGTTCAGTGGTGATGGCCGCATTTCATCTGAACATTTGGAAAATAAGATCCATTTTGATTCATTCTTTTTAAATTGGTTAACGTTTCTGGTATGATAGCAGAGGAATATTGTATCAGTTCATTAAGTGTCTGCTCATATTGCCAGCAGTAATTTTCAGGCATTTTGTTCAAAATGAGACTACAGGTGTTCACCTCGGTAGTACACATTACAGATTGAATTCTGTAAAGAGCATCTTTAAATTTTATGAACTCTGATTAAAATAAACGATTCAGATTCTCAGAAACATGGTTGCCTCAAGCTGCTTTCATATTGGCCTTGTTTTTATTCAGATTCTGGGAGACAAGGGTCTGAGCGCTCTCGCGACTTACGCAGCTAAACCTGGCTCACCACAGAATTATTCATGGGTGTATGATTCTGCCACCAAGATAAGGGAGCTGGATTTAGTAGTATAAATGCTGGTAGTCAGTTCACAGATACAGAGTTCCTAGACTCTAAATTGAAACAAGGCAAATATAAAAAACAGATTCTGTTTCTTTGACTGTGTTTTGCACCTTTGTCACCTCCACCACCACCACCGGCACATGATGTTTATACATTAGCAAATGTAAAGTGGCTATGAGGTGGTGTATTTGAATAATTCAAACTAACTGCTGGATATACATTTTACCAGTGGCGATAAGCTAAGCGGCTGTTTATCAGAATTTGCAATGTTGCTGCTTGGGCTGTCAGGGGAGGCAGGTCGTCTGAATTGCTTTAATGCTCACATGTCAGAATATCACCCCATATTTTTAAAAATGCATTATTTATAAAGGTTATTATGTATAACATCAATTTTCACATTCAATAGGAATGTTTGATTAGAAAAGAAAAAAAATCACCATATACTTAAATCGGAGAGATGCATGCTCAAAAGGTATTATCTAATAAATGCAACATTTGAGAAAAATGTAATGATTATCTTGGTTATTTATTAAAAACATATTTTGTTTCACTTGTATTTAAATTAGGTGTTTATACCAATTACACCATTTAGAGTGGTGGGCTGAAAAATTGCTTATGGATAGTACGTCCTCTTAAATTAGGTAAGAGTTGGTGGATGATAACCGGTCTGTCACCTGAAATGCCCTTGTATTACTAACCTGCTGCCATGAATGAGGCATATTAAATATTAAATATTGCCACTTCAGTCACTCTGGCCAGCTCATACAGACTGCACAGAATTGGCCACTTAATAGTGCCTCATGCAGCCCTCATGAAGAAGTTAGAAGGTACGGAAGTACATGGCCAAATCTTGGAATTTATCTGGGATGGGTATTCCAGCTCCAAGAACTACGTAAAGGTGGATGAGAGACTCACCAGGCAGGACTTTCCTCCGTATTTTCTCCGGATAACAGCATTACTGGGGCTAGTGGTGGTGTAAAATCAGGCAGGAACCCATAATGCCAAGTCCTTACCCATTTGTATGGCCGTACTGACCTCCCAGTGTCAATTCCACTGGACACTGGAAATGTCTGCCCAAATATGAGTGGGTGTATTTAAACAAAGGGATAATGACAGTGTGATTTCAGATGTAGCATTTTCTGTCATTACTGCCTTGGCAATGCCTGATGCCCCTGTGCCCCACCATGGCGAGCTCCCAAGTGCAGGCAGGAATGTCACTCGGTGCACGGCCAACATTTTTTTAAAGGACCTGATCTTAGGAAATTCACTTGGTCAGTTGGGCAGGCGGAAGTCCCACCCTGCCACATTTCCATCAGTGATTGTATCATGAGGAAAAGCTAGCCTACTGAAAAGAGGAGTGTGGCGAGATTGCCTACTATAAGGGATGAACATCCAGCCATTTCTAAAAGTACTATGGCACTCCTTTTCATATATGATATTGTGTTGTTTGCGGACAAACCTGGGTATGTAATGCATTTTACCCATCATCCTGAATAAAGGGTTAACCGGAGTGGAAAATACAAATAATAAAAAGACAGATGGGAAAAGACCATTGGTTCATCAAGCCTGTCCTAAACAGTCATGATAAAACTAAGTTACTATTCTACCTTGGGGAGAGGTAGATGATCACTTTGGAGTCAAGGCCAGAATCTTTACCTGAGCGTCGGGGTGGGTGCATGCAGGCTGCGTAGCAGGTCGCCATCCCAAACCTTTCAACAGCGCGTTCTGCACTGCGCGTTTAACTCCGTTACATCAATTGAAACAGTCATGCGGGTTTCCCGGCCCAATTAAATGGAGCGGGTCTGCTGACGTCACCGATGACTCGTTTTCAACGTGGATATTTGAAGCAGCCGTGCACACATCCCAGTTGAAGGTTGTTGTGGGAGAGATAAAGGTCTTTGGGAGAGCCAGAAATTGCTGCATATCACTGATATTTGTGTGGGTCATGGAGTCACACAAACAGAAGGCTGCACCAAGATTCCCTGATACCTCCCTGGAAGTGCTGGTCCAGGGAGTCAGAGCACGCAGGAAGGTCCTCTTCCCTGCAGATGGCCGCAAAAGACCAGCCAGAGACCCCAGGAGGGCATGGTTGGAGATCGCAGAGGAGGTCAGCAGCAGGGATGTCGTGAGGCGGACCTGAATCCAGTGCCACAAAAGATTTAATGATCTAATGAGGCCAAGAAAGGTGAGTGCAATGCCACATCCAACTACATCCTGATGTGCTTGTTACCCCAACCCCATCACTCTGCCTTCCCCAGCCTACTCCTGCACATCACTCCTTACACCAACCTACCTTGCAGGTGCACTCATCCCTCACTCTCTATGCACCTACTCACATCCCCATCTGACTAACCACCACTGACACTCACCCTTATCCTAACATAATCATAGGAAGTAACATCACAGAAGGAGGTCATTTGGCAATGTCACGCCACTCCCTCATAGTCACCCTCTATAGATGTAGCCCATCCATTCCTTACACGCATTCCATCACTCTCACTCAAAGTTCTCTTCTTTCCCTCCTTGCAGGAGAAGAGAGCGCAGAACAACCGGGAGAGGCAGCGAACCGGAGGTGGCCCTCCAATATTCACCAATTTGACTCCAGCAGCGGAGGAGGCACTTCAAATCTCTGGAGTTGCAGAGCTGCTGGCGGTGGGAGATGGAGAGAGGGGGACCTCCCAGCAATCTGCTGACAGAATTAAATTTCATACAGTCACATGGCATACAACAGTCACTCATGGTGACTTGATGTCAGCAGCCAGTGAAATGTCATCATGTGCATAATGGTAATATTGCACATTCCTATCATAAGACTTCTAATTCATCCCTTTACGCTCCCAAGTACGCCGCCCCCGCCACTGTCCAGCCGGAGGAGGAAGACGACTCCTCAGAGGAAGCTTCAGTCTCTGAGGGGGCATCATCACCCGACCCATGCGCACCCAGCACCAGCACAGATACGTGCACCTCGGTGGGTCCAGTGAGATAGAGAGAGAGTAGTGTTGTCACTTGTTGTCTCACAGATCACAAGTAAGCAAGAACAGATGGTGGAGACAGGGACAGCAGTGGAGACTCCTCGCCGGAGGGCGCAGGACACTCCCAGCTCTGCTCAGCTGCATGCAGATGCTGAACCTCTGGGGCCATCAAGAGCGAGGATGATCTTGGCGGGGCAGCAACAAATGCATGAGACTCTGGCAGCTTTTTCATCCGCAATGTGTGCGACTGTATAGAGAATGGAGGAGTCCATCTCCAACATGAGCACCACCATGTCGCAGGCGATGGCGACGATCTGCTGTTCCATGGAAAGGATGGCCACCAGCATGGAGCAGCAAATGCGCCAGTCAAACGAGAACATGCTTGCTGTGGACAACAGATGGCAGACACTCATTGACCTCATCTCGAGAAGGGATATAAATGTAGACTTGGGCGTTCATCGCCCCACTGATGAGCAGCAAGGTGCTCTCCAGCTCCTTGCTAGCAGGGAAGTGCGGGTGGCCCATGAGAGGGATGATGGTGAGAGGGGATATGGAAGTGGGGGCTCTTCTCAAAGCGCTCACACTTCTCCCCCATTGCCTCCCCTTCAGTCGGAGCCCCACATGTTGCCTCGGATCCCAATGGCCGAGTCTGCCCATGCACAGTCGCAGGAGGACCAGACTTTGGCAGGGCCCTCACAGGCTCCAAAACCCGGAGGACATCCACCAAAAGTGTCAAAGCAGTCGCAGCAGGGAAGTGAGCAGCCTGCCTCTACCTCTGCTGAAGCCACAGGGGTTGCACCTCGTCGAAGTACTCGGAAACAAAAAAAGACACAATCAGATATGCACAAGGGCATGCACATGGGTGTTTGACAAAATGTTAATGTTAAGTTTCAGTTCTATTTATGACACACATAAATTTATTTCTTTGCACCACTTTCCCATCTTGTCCATTTTTGCCTGCTACCTGAGAAGTGGCTTTGTCACTTGGAGTGAATGATGAGACATTACTTAACCTCGAGCAATGAGGGTTTAGGTGAGAGGAATGGCTTGGTCATTGTAGGACTGCTCTGTGGTGTTGTTTGGGGGCCGGGGGAAGTTGGTACAGCATCAGGGAGCCGTATGGGTGCACTGGTGCAAGTTAAGTAAATCCGGCTATTATGAGGCCATCCTGGGCCTCCCGGGCAGCAATGTTCACCGCTGCTGGTGCCATCTGCACCTCAGGCTCCTCCTCCTCCTCCTTGTGTTCTCTGTTCCTACTCCTCCAAAGAGGCTGTGTGCTCTGCGCCTTGCTGCTCCTGCAGCTCCAATCCTCGCTGCTGCGCTACGTTGTGCAGTGTGCAGCATACAACGATGATTCTGGAGACCCTGGCTGGTGCATACTGAAGGGCTCCTCCAGATCTGTCAAGGTATCTGAAGCGTATCTTCATCATGTCGATTGCTTGCTCTATCACACATCTGGTGGACATGTGGCTGACATTATAACGCTCCTCGGCCTCATTGCTTGGCCTTCTCAATGGTGTCATCAGCCATGTCTTCAGTGGATAGCCCTCGTCTCTAAGCAGCCAACCGGTAAGTCTGTTTGGAGGTGCGAAGAGCCGAGGAAAGGTGGACTGGCGCAGCACGAAAGAGTCATGACAGCTGCCAGGGAATCTGGCGCACACATGCATAATCATCTTTTTATGGTTGCAGATGAGCTGCACATTGAGGGAGTGGAAGCCCTTGCAGTTCACAAACACTTCTAGGTGATGTGGGGGTGCCTTGATAGCCACATGTGTGCAGTCGATGATGTCCTGCACCTGTGGGAACCCAGCCAGAGCCACAAAGCCGAGCGCCCACTCAGTAACACTGGCTTCATCAGTGACAAAGTTTACATAATTGGCTGACTTGTGAAACATGACATCGGTCACTGGGTGATGCATCTGTGGGCGGCGACTGCGAGATCCTGCAAATGTCTGCTGCAGATCCTGGAAGGAGCCTGAGGCAAGGAAGTTGAGGGTGGTGGTGACTTTGACAGCCACTGGTAGAGTATTTCCACCAGGACCTCTGAGCAGCAGGTTTTGTTCCAGCAAGCTACAAATGTCTGCGACGATAGCTTGAGCCTCATTTGGCACTGCTGTTCAGTCATGTTGAGGAAGCTCATCCTCTGCCTGTATACCCTGTGTTGGGAGGATCGCCTCTGGCATGGTGCAGCCCTGCGCTGACCCCCTCTCTCCTGTGGAGCATCAGGTCAGTGAGGAGAAGGCTGCTGGCATTGTTGCTGCTGCTGTTGCTGCTGCTGCTGGTGTTGTTGGTGGTGGGGCTCATCTTGGTCTGATTCTGAGGTCCAAGGTGAGACAGCATAAGCGACACCCATGCTGATCTAATAGATGGCAGGTAAAGTGGAGATTAGAGGTGCAATCCTCCAATGTAGTGAAACTCTTGAAAGCTAAATCTCTGCACAAAATGGTGTCAGCAAGAGCCTTCCCTTAGGCAAGGAAGCAGGCGTAAGGTGTGAGTATTTATGTGCTTTATCCAGCTGTCACTTAATGAACTCGCACAATGGCCATTGAGCTTCCGCCTCCCCTTCACAGGCAAGGTTCCCGATGTGCGTGAATCCTGTGTGCAACCAGTTAAAGCCCAAACCTGAGGTTAAAAAGGCAGTTAAAGGTCTGTAAACAAGCAGTTAAGTACCTCAATGAGGTCGCCCGCCTCTCCCGAGCAGGTCCGTGGTGCGCCTCGAAACTCGCCCGAGTTAAGTGCGGAAGTCGGCGGGATGACAGCGGGTTCGCGATGCAGTGTCAATATCCGCGCTTTTAACCACCGACCCGCCCCCAAACCCACACGCTATCCAATGGGAAAATTCCAGCCAAGGTGTCTCCAAGATGGCACACCTGATGATGGAAGTTTGGAACCAAGTCACCTTTCTGTGTCAGACTCAGTAATCATATACCTGACCCAGGCAGATCCACAGTACTCCAGGGTACTGGTGATAACTAGCTAGCTAGTTTGACTCACTAATGCAACCTGGAGAGGAGGACCTATAACTGGGGGGGTGGGATTCTTTCCACTTGCCAGATAACCCTGTAAACCAATGTCTTAATGGGGTGGGTGATCCCAGCCGGACAAGCAATGCAAACCTTCCCTGTGATGTGTACTGGGAAGCTGATGTACTGGTTAAACTTCACAAGTACCTCGTACACAATTGGGGTCCCTAAACTTTGGGTCTGTCAACCTACGCCTAAGCTTTGGTAAGTGAGGTATGTCCCTATGGGGAGAGCGTGTGCATTCTGGGTTAATTTTCCCCATTGGAATGCCCCATTAATACTTATTTTTGAGGTATGCTGATGGCGGTGAAGGGGCAGAGACCCACTACACTGGGCCACCAAACCACCCTGTTTGTACATGACGTGCATTCCAGGGGAAAAATGGGAAGAAAAACTGCCTGAGAGAGCTACTGATATTTAAAGTGTATTAAAATTATGCAGAATTAATGTCAAAATGGTTTCAATGTTACTTTCCTCCATTAACACTGGTCTTTAGGAAGATAAGAACACCAATAAAATTTACGTTAGCAGTTGCTAGGCTGCACCTAATGTACAAAAGTCTTTAAAGTGGCAGGCAAGATTAATTATTTTTGTAGCAATTCTTGTATATATTATTGAAAGCCAGCATTTACATTATTTTGGGCAATTGGGTAGCACTGTAAGGAAACAGGATTTAAAAGGCTGTTTTGGGAGCCTTTTCCTCAACTAATACCATTCTCCTTAGCACAATAGGTGATCGCCTCCAGGTCCCATTGTACTTGTATTACTTGGTGGGAGAAAAGTGAGAAGTCGCACAACACCAGGTTATAGTCCAACAGTTGGACTATAACCTGGTGTTGTGCGACTTCTCACTTTTGTCCAACCCAGTCCAACACCGGCATCTCCGCATCTTGGTGGGAGAAGAGGAGGATGAAGAAGAACTTTTGGAAGTGAGGCAACACTGTAGGAGAAGGGCCCTTACCTGTTGTTACCCTGCCAACCGAATATACTAATGCCGCCATCTGAAGCTGAACAATGTCTTCAGATGCTGCGATTCACAAGAGAGGTGGTGTGACATAGTAGTTGGGGGCGGGGGTGAGGGGCTGTTTGGAAATCCAGCCCAACAGGGCATACACAATCAGTAGCAGTGAAAGTGACAACTGCTTGAACCTTTTTGCCTCAGGTTCTTTCCAGGGTGCTACTAGAGACATCAATGTAATATCACAGTCTGCAGTGCATTGCTACATAAAATAAGTGACTGACATCTTGTTTGCAAGAGCAAGCAGGCACATCACTTTCCCCATAGGCAACAAGGAACAGCAGGAGAGACTGTTAGGATTTCATCAAATGACAAGATTCTCAACAATCTAGAGTATTATTGCTGGCATCCATATAGCTCTATCTGCTCCTGCACACAGGCCTGAGTGCCCCACAGATGAATGCAAGGGCTTTCACTCCCACTGTACAGGGTAATGCAGATGAACACCTGACTCCCCAGGAGCAGTCACTCACAATGTATTCATTTTATGTTAATTAATAGGGAAACCATTATTTTCTGATAACCAGCAAAGTAAGGGTTGGATCCTGGCAAACCAAGAATACCCATTGCTGCTTTGCCGCCTGGCCCCTCTGTGGCATCGCCACGACACCAGTGGAACACACCTGCAATAAGGTTTCCTGAATGCTCAGACAACAGATTTGCTGAAGCAGCGATTCAGATGTCTTGACAGATCAGAGGGCCTCCTCAATAATAATCTAGACAAAGTTTTCGGGGTAATCATTGTGTGCTCTACAGCCTGACAATTGAAACAGGCATCCAAATGGCATAGATGCAGCAAGAGCCCTCTGAAGAGCAGGTAGGCAACACCCCTGAGTAGCCTGTGGAACAAGAGGAGGCAGCAGCATCTGCGCCTTTGGCAGGTTGAAGAGCCATTCAGCAGACCCTGATACAGGACATTTTCCCCTGATGTCCTATGGAGCCTTGCATTACTGGTCTTCACCTGCACCTTCGCCATCCCCTGCATTAATTCACAACAAAAAACATTTGCACTGCCACCCTACTTGCCTGCAGGGTAGAACACACCATTTTACTTCATGTCTTTCCCCAGTCACATAAATGAAAATGTAACTCATTCCAGTGCCTCCCACTATACTTCCCTTCTTAGCAGTCTGCGTGTGTAATCTGGTGCTTCTTCTTGATGCAAATCCCATGGCTCGAGCCTGTGCAATGGCTGGCAGCTGTGTCTGTGAAAGGCTTTTGGGTTCAAGGTGGCTCTCAACCCAAGGCGGTTGTGCTTCAGACGCTGAACTTCTGCAAGTTATCCACTCTATTGAGGCCCCTCATAATTTTATACACCTCATTTAAATCTCCCCTCAGCCTCCTTTGTTCCAAAGAAAACAACCCCAGCCTATTCAATCTTTCCTCATAGCTAAAATTCTCCAGTCCTGGCAACATCCTTGTAAATCACCTCTGTACCCTCTAGTGCAATCACATCTTTCCTGTAATGTGATGACCAGAACTGTACGCAGTATTCTAGCTGTGGCCTAACTAGTGTTTTATACAGTTCAAGCATAACCTCCCTGCTCTTACATTCTATGCCTCGGCTAATAAAGGAAATGATCCCTTTTGCCTTCTTAATCACCTTATCTACCTGTCCTGCTACCTTCAGGGATCTGTGGACATGCACTCCAACTTCTCTCTGTTCCTCTACACTTCTCAGTTTCCTATCATTTATTGTGTATTCCCTTGCCTTGTTAGCCCTCCCCAAATGCATTACCTCACATTTCTCCGGATTGAATTCCATTTGCCACTTTTCTGCCCACCTGACCAGTCCATTGATATCTTCCTGCAGTCTACAGCTATCTTCCTCACTTTCAACCACACGGTCAATTTTTGTATCATCTGCAAACTTCTTAATCATGCCCCCTACATTGAAGTCTAAATCATTAATATATATCACAATAAGCAAGGCACCTAGTACTGAGCCCTGTGGAACCCCACTGGAAACAGTCTTCCAGTCACAAAAACACGCGTTGACCATTACCTTTGCTTCCTGCCACTGAGCCAATTTTGGATCCAATTTGCCACTTTCCCTTGGATCCCATGGGCTTTTACTTTTCTGACCAACCTGCAATGTGGGACGTTGTCAAAAGCCTTGCTAAAATCCATATAGACTACATTAAACGCGCTACCCTTATTGACCCTCCTTATTAGCTCCTCAAAAAATTCAATCAAGGTAGTCAGACACGACCTTCCCTTAACAAATCTGTGCTGACCGGCCTTGATTAACCTGTGCCTTTCTAAATGACGATTTATCCTGTCCCTCAGAATTTTTTCCAATAATTTGCCCACCACCAAGGTTAGGCTGATTGGCCTGAAATTACTTGGTCTATCTCTTTTTAAACAATGATACAATGTTAGCAGTCCTCCAGTCCTCTGGCACCATGCCTGCAGCCAGAGAGGATTGGAAAATGATGGCCAGAGCCTTTGCTATTTCCTCCCTTTCTTCTCTTAACAGCCTGGGATACATTTTTTCCAGGCCTGGCGATTTATCTACTTTCAAAGATGCTAAACCCCTTAATATTTCCTCTCTCACTATGTTTATCCCATCTAATATTTCACACTCTTCCTCCTTAACTACAATGTCTGCATTGTCCCTCTCTTTTGTGAAGACAGACGCAAAGTATTCATTAAGAACCATACTTCCACCTCCACACACAGGTTACCTTTTGTGTCTCTAATAGGCCCAACTCTTCCTTTAGTTATCCTCTTGCTCTTAATGTATTTATAAAACATCTTTGGGCTTTCCTTGATTTTACTTGCCAATATTTTTTCATGCCCTCTCTTTGCTTTCCTAATTTCCTTTTTAATTTCACTGCTGCACTTTCTATTGGGCAACACGGTGGCATAGTGGTTAGCACTGGTGCCTCACAGCGCCAGAGACCCGGGTTCGAATCTGACCTCGGGTGACTGTCTGTGTGGAGTTTGCACATTCTCCCCGTGTCTGCGTGGGTTTCCTCCAGGTGCTCCGGTTTCCTCCCACAGTCCAAAAATGTGCGGGTTAGGTTGATTTGGCTATGATAAATTGACCCTTAGTGTTAGAGGGGGATTAAATATGTGGGGTTATGGGGATAGGATGGGATATGTTAGGGGGAATTAAATACGTGGGGTTACGGGGGTAGGGTGGGATATGTGTACTGTGGGGATTAAAGCAGGGACAGGGTACTGGATTTGGATGATCAGCCATGATCGTATTGAATGGTGGAGCAGGCTCGACGGGCCGAACGGCCTACTCCTGCTCCTAGATTCTATGTTTATGTTTCTATGTTTCTATACTCATCCAGGCTTTCTGTAGTATTGAGCTCTCGGTATATGACAAAAGCTTCCCATTTCTTCCTTATCCTCCCCTGTATGCTCCTTGACATCCAGGGGCTCTAAATTTGGGAGTCCCACTCTTTTTCTTGATGGGAACATATTTTCTCTGAACCAAAACTATCTCCTCCTTGAATGCCTCCCACTGCTCTGACACTGATTTGCCTTCAAGTAGCTGTTTCCAGTCCACTTTTGCGAAATCACATCTCAGCTTAGTAAAATTGGCCTTTCCCCGATTGAGAACTTTTACACTTGGTCTATCTTTGTCCTTTTCCATAACTACGCTAAATCTAACTGAATTATGATCACTACCACCAAAATGCTCTCCCACTGATACCCCTTCCACCTGCCCAGCTTCATTCCCTAAAACTAAGTCCAAAACTGCCCCCTCTCTTGTTGGGCTTGCTACATACCGGCTAAAGAAGTTCTCCTTATTGCATTTTAAGAATTCTGCGCCCTCTCTACCTCTTACACTATTTCTATCCCTACTAGGGAATCCCTACTAAAGGAGAAAATAGAAAAACATAATAGACTAATGAATAAGGTCAGAGTATGTGGAGTCAGGGGACAAGTAGTCGAATGGATAGCTAGCTGGCTGCAAGACAGAAAGCAGAGAGTGGGGCAAAGGGTAGCTATTCAGAGTGGCAGAAGGTGGGAAGTGGGGACCCACAGCGATCAGTGCTGGGACCACTGTTGTTCACAATTTATATTAATGATTTCGACTTTGGAATCAAAAACACAATATCTAAATTTGTCAACGACACCAAATTGGGGGGGTTAGTCAATACCGAGGAGGACTGCAACAGACATTACAAGAAGACAGTAATAAACTTGCAGAATGGGCATATAATTGGCAAATGAATTCCAGCATAGACAAGTGTGAGGTATTACACTTTGGTAAGAAAAATAAGGAGGTCAAATATTACGTGGAAAATAAAAATCTAAATGGGTCGAGGAGCAAAGGGATCTGGGAGTACAAATACACAAATCACTAAAAGTAGTGTCAAAGGTTAATAAGACGATAAAAAAACAAACCAAGCACTAGGGTTTTTTCTAAAGGGATAGAATTGAAATGTAGAGAAGTTATGCTAAATTTGTATTGAACCTTGGTTAGACCACACTTGGAGTACTGTGAACAGTTCTGGGCTGCGAAATTCAAGGTTGTGGCGTCGGCCGTTAAGGCTGGTGTTTTTGAAAAAATGGCGGCCACCTCGCTTCCGACGTGGAACACGGTGGCCGACAATTTGGAGAGGTCAGCAGCGCTGTTGTTGCCTGTGCTCGCCCCCCCATGTAAATATGCAGATCATGACGTCAATCGGCGTGCAACGCCTGAATTGACGCACAACTACGATTTTGGATGTTGCCGCTCTCCATGCTGCCCTCTCCTAACCACGCACGGAAGAATGTGCATGCAATAGTTGTACAGAGAAGCTGTTAGTGCTTCTTAAAGGGGCACACACATCTTTCAGGTAAGTTTTGATTTCAGCTTTTGGAATTTTTTTTACATTTTATTGGAGTAGTAGCTGGTGCAATACATTTACAAATTTGTTAAAGTGTGCAGGGAGTGCAGGGAATGCTGCTGGACGCTTGCAAGGCTTTGGATGTTAAAGGAAGGCCTCTGAGAAGACCACTTGCTCACAGTCCTGGGGACTATAGTTGCAGTCCTGCTTGGGCTGCAACATCACATGGAGATGAAGCAGAGGCAGCAAAGGGGACAAGCTGCTCGCAGAGGGAAGAGGAAGAAGCAGAAAAGGAGGAAGCAGAAGAGGAGAAAGCAGAAGAGGAGGAAGCAGAAGAGGAGGAAACAGAAGAGGAGGGAGCAGAAGGAAAGATGCAACCCAGACAGCCCCTTTCTGGCCGGGATAGCCGGGATCGAATCATCTGCCTGTGGTACCAGTGAACACAACCCCAATTCCATTTCAATATTTGTCCCACACCTTCCCTTCCCTCTGTTACTGACCATCACAGTGTCCTCTTGGCCACAATGCTGAAATAAAAGCCACCACAAAGCACACTTTGCAATTGAACTTCATCCATATATGCATCCAATATTACATTAAAAAATCAACTAATACCCTTGTGCATTTCCTTCGTGACTGTCTTGCATGTGCGCTTGCCTATCCTAGTGATGTCACGAAGTGTTAAACCAGTGGCTGCAGCATGGCTGCTGACTTTCAGTGGGAGGCACTGCAGATGGCCTTGCAGGACGACCTCGAGGAGCTGGTGGCTGGGAGTGTGAAATTGAGTGATGGCGTTTCTTCTTCTTCTTCACTTTCCTCTCCCTCTGCTTGGTCAACCACCGGACGGCAGGCTGGATATCTTCGGTGTCTGAAATGAGGAAGGCACAAGGGTACTGTTGTGGCGAGGGGAGGGTGGGGAAACAAGAGGTGCATGCTTACACCATGTGCAGCTTGTACATCGGAAGAGATAGTGGGATGAGGGAGAAGTGGGATGGGAGAAGGAGGATCTTGTATTCTTTCAGCCCTGCCACTGGCCAAGGGCACAGCCATGCCCCTGCCAACAATGGCCAGCACATCTCCTCCAATGGGGTGAGGTGAAGCTAGGAATGTGAGGTGTGCCTCGTGTTTGGTAGAGATTGTTGGTAGGTGAGAGATGGGAGCGGAGGAGGGGGGGCGGGTGGGGGGTCATGCATTGAGCAGTGTGTGAGGCTGGTGGTGCAATAGATAGGAGGCGGCTTTTGACGATGCATTCACTGACCTTGACCACTCGTCTGAGGTCATGAAGCTTATTTGAGCACTGGAGCCAGGTCCTGGGGGTGGGGGGGGGGGGGGGGCGACACTGCTGGCAGTGACGGCCTCGATGATCTGGTCCCACATCCTTATTTCTGGAGGGCCTCCTGGCCCCTGTGGATAAAGGATCACTCTTCCAGTGTTGAGCCCCTGCACAAAGCTCGAGTGCTGCGTCCGAGACCTTGGCTGCCCTTTCCCTGGCCTGTTGAGCAATTTGTGTTTGTGCTGAAACACTTTTACCATTTTTTACATGCAGAAGGCATTTCAGCTTTAAGAATTGAAGACTGCCTAGTTTGGAATGATTTTTAATTTTTTTTTCCCAGAAGGCAGTTGAGCTTTAAGGGCTAGAGACTGCCTATTTCTGAATGATTTTAATTTTTTTTCAGAAGGCAGTTCACCTTTAAGGGCTTGAGACTGCTTTCAAAGCTGACAATGTTGCTTTAAGAAAATGCAGCGTCACTACAGCGATGCGACATTGGGCCTCCTGCTGAGCACACAGACTGAAGCAGAAAGTTCATCGCTGGGCTGTGTGCTAAAATCATTCAAATTAGCAGGCAGCACCAAATTAATGTCATGCTTGCGCTTTCTAAACGGGTGCAAGCAAATCTCGCCCCGCGGTGCCCGTTTTTGGGCCTTATCGAATTTCAGCCCCCTGGTCCATATTATAAACAGGATATAGAGGCACTGGAAAAAATATTCACAGGAATGATACCAGAACTGCAAGGTTATACCTATCAGGAAAGAATGAAAGACTGGGGGGGAAAAATTCAGTTGGTTGCGCCTCCCGTTAGCGCCTTAAGAGGGCGCTAATGGGGCGCAAAGCATCTAGCGCCCAGGTGCGGCGAAGTTTGCGCCACTCGCGAAATTAACTAGACATTTTGCGGCGGCGCTAAACACTACCGCCACGATCTCCTGCGCCGGCAGATCCTGACGTCACTCGAGCAACGCCCCGGTATCGCCCCGGAGCGGATATTGAGTGGTGCCCCCTGCCTTACCGCCTGACGCTAGCAACGACAGTTTGAGTGGAGCATTCTGCAGTCATGAAGGGAAAGGGGGAGCGCTATTTAAAGGTGACCGCTTCCTGCCTTTTATTGTTGGTGCCATTTTTGAACTACGCATTCTGAGAGAGAGAGAGAGAGAGACTTCTGGAGAGTTTCAATGTTGTGTGAAGGAGTTTTGGGTACTGAGCAGCACTTTGCAGGTTCATTTTGATT
This sequence comes from Squalus acanthias, assembly GCA_030390025.1. Classification (NCBI taxonomy): domain Eukaryota; kingdom Metazoa; phylum Chordata; class Chondrichthyes; order Squaliformes; family Squalidae; genus Squalus; species Squalus acanthias. The sequence continues at coordinate 4,887,385 of CM059444.1, read as the reverse complement.
TGCCATTCCTTGTATCGATTTAGAAGAGTCTGTGGGGGCTGCACTCTGAGTTCTTTGCCTGGTACTCTCCATTGTTCTTTCCAGCAGATTTGATGTGCAGGTCTCTCCAGGCCGAGATTCAAGGCTGCAATTAGCAGGATGTGGATGGAAAGTGAGATTAACCATCCCCTTTAAGAACTGGCCCGTGCCATTGTGTGTGTGTTCCATTGCTGACTGACATCACATGAGCTTCGCCAGCGCTCTGAGGTAGCGCCTCGCTCCTCGGCCTTTGCGCCTTAAGACAGGTGTGAAGAGGCTGATTTAGCGCTCCAATCACCTCCAGGGGCGATAAAAGTCAAGTTTGCAGTCGGTGGCAATAATTAGTGCCAGGCGCTAATCTTTGCGCCCGGCCGATAATTGCGCCCCAAATGGGGCGATACTGAATTTCTCCCCCTGGGTCTCTTTTCTCTTGAAAAGAGAAGGCTGAGGGTTGACCGAATAGAGTCTTTAACATTCTGAAAGGTTTTGACATTATTAAATTATTTAGAAAGTGTTTTCCAGGTTGGTTGGAGTTACTCAATTCTGCTTTGAGAGTGTATTCTCTGAGCTCATTCCTACACTACTTTCACCTCATAATTTCAGTGTGCAGCAGGAAGCCTTTTAATAAAGCCTATCAAAACTGATGGAAGTTCTATAGCTCTGATCAAATTTTTAAGTGTACAGCTATTTCATGTGGAGAAATAGAGAAATGGAAGTCAGTTATGAAATAATTTATATAATTTAAGTGCACGCTAATGTAGCCACAAAGAATCTTAACCACATGCCAGGAACTTTATCAGCTTTGACCATTGAGGTGTTCTAAGGAGAAACTAATGCTCTTTAGCTCTGCTCCATCAATGTATCTGTTCTCATGGCAGAACTAATGATTACTAAAATATGCTATGAAAGTGTTCCTAGAGACTGCATGAGTAATGATTGATGTGAAGAATCCATTTTAATACATTTCACTTCTTCATTCTCCCATAATATTTATACCCAATATATACCGTTAACATTCTCGTCTTCACTTTAATCAATTCATCTACTTTTTGCATGTGTGAAAGGTTATTTGCCTACCTCTTGCTGCCATCTACAACCTGACATTTGATTACATTTTCTAATTTGTGGTTATCTGCAACTGATCCATTTAAGATCCCCAGTTATTGCTACTCCCAATTCCCCATGATCTTTTAAAAATAACTCCTCTTATCTCCCAAACTATTTAGCCATTTAGCCATTGTGGCTTTGATCACAACTTGTTCTCCCTTGTCTCAGAGATGCAGTTATTCAAAGCAGTCCCTTGGGGAAATATCTTTCTTCTATTATCCTACTTCCCAATGCTGCCCCCGTCCCCTCTCCAGTTCATCCTCCTTGGAACACTTATCTTAGGCTTTGATGTCCTAAGTACATACACCTCTGTTTTCTTATTTTTTGATCCCAACCTTCTTTATTACATAAAATTTAACTATATAATAATAAGTGGGACCCCAGTTTCACATTATTAATATTTCTGATGAACTGTTAAATAATAATTCTAACCTAGCAGTTGCCCTTGGACCCTATATAATTTTTTATATTAAGAAGCAGTTATTTATGATATCTGTTATATTGCTTGTACTTTCAGTCCTCCATTTCAGTTATTCTGACCTTTCCGGTTGAACTCGGGGATATTGATAGCTGCATGATTATCACATTACCATCCCCTGCATCCTTTCTTATTTCTCTAAATAGCTTGCTATCTACCTGTTGACCTTGAGCTGACAGTCAATAACTGTTGCAATTATTACTTTGCCCCCTATTACTCCTACTTAATTACTGCTTCAAGTGCCTCTGCCATACCTTCTACTGTTATATTCACCCTTTTGATAGCTGTTATGTTATCCTTCACTAACAATGAAACTCCTCACCTAGCTTAATTGGTCTATCTTCACAAAACATTTTCTATCATCTTCGTGCCATCTGTTGTCCCTTTCCTGCTTGAAAGTTACATATGAGGTTCAGGTTCCCATCTGCTGTCTCTCATACTTCACCTAACATACCAACAATTTTTAGTGCAAATGCTCGAGTCGGGTCTGTATTTACTGATGGGAAATGATGTAAGTAGCCTGCAAAAGCTCCTGGTGAGGAGAGAGATTAATTTCAGGTCATGGAATTTCAATGGTTTTCTTTCTACCTGGTAGGTTTGCCAAATTTTTAGACAGGTAGCAGATGGTTGGCATTTTGCATACACTGTTGCACTGCAATGATGTAATTAACCTCCTAGCTTGATTATTGGCAAGAACTGTATAATTTCATTGAGAGTTTAGTGGCATGAGTTGAACAGTTGTACTGAGTTCACATGCAACTCTAGCTAAGTATTCTTGCTTCTGCTTCCTTGCTTGTCTGACTCCATAACATCAAATGATGCATTTTTACAGGTTTGTGAAAATAATTTTTTTGTAACGGTAATACTTTTCTGGGGTTTTTTGTATAATATGAAAGAGTGGTGCGATAAAGGGTAAAAATTCTTTGCATGCTACCTCGCGGAGGGTGTCGAAGATGAACATTTAGATTTGGCCCATGCCTTCTGACATGAATCTTGTCATTCATGTATGAAGTAATACTGGGCGGTCTGCTGGTGGCGCTGTCCAGGGAGAGTATAAATACTCGGGCATGGGCCCAGCTTGCTTAGGACATTCCTCAACAGGAACTAGTGAAGGACACAACTAGATCTCCATGTTGAAAAACAGTTGATTAAAGCATTGTTTAACGCTTAGACCAAGTGCCTAGTAGTTTTCTTACGTCACCTTCTATGGAAGAAGAGTAAGCATGTTATACATAAGTGCACTTAACATTGACCCTTATTCTGATGCCACTGAATTTCTCATATATTTTCCCCCAATTACAATACATTTGTAAGACTGCAGTCAGTCACTTGGTCAGCTCCTCCCATAGAGTATGGACCTCTACTTCAACACAAGGATGGCCTCCAGCTCTTTTGCTGCATCTCCTGCACTACTTTTTGCTGTTGCTCAGTCCTGAATTCTTTTTCTTCTGGTTTGAACATAACAGCCTTGCTCCCAGCTGCTATTTCACTTGCAATAAGCAAAGTAATCAGGATGGAAATTCCTTTAGGGCTTCCAATGTCACTCCAAGCTTTGGAGGAGGAAAATCAGTTCATAAAGGAACAAAAACACCTCCCCTGCTCTTCTCAGACAGTGCTAGTGAATCCTTTACAACCACCTACACAAGCAGACAGGCCCTCAGATAACATCTCATCTGAAAGACGGCATCCCGGACAATGCAGTACTCCCTTCAGTACTGCACTGAAGTGTCAGCCTAGATTATGTGCTCAAATCTCTGGACTAAGGCTTGAACCCACAACATTCTAGCTCAGAGACAAGAATGCTACCAATGGGCCAAACTGTCATTATTTTGATCAAGTGGTAGTCCTAGTCTGTCCCAATGGTAGTCTCTCGGCAGCAATAATATAGGCATTTTGCAGGTAACAGCATGGAAACCCATACACATCTGTTTTAAGTGGAAAAACAGCCCACAGAATGGATCATTGGGAAACTGATCATGGGACATATTAATAGCAATATTAAGCTAAATATTTTTTTGAGTTATAATGAGAGCATGGCCTCAAAAAATCATCAAAATTCTTTCCCCATGGAAATGGGGGTGTGATGCCATCTGTGCTCATGCCTACTTGCCTGATTCAATGTTAGCAAAAGTAAAGCAGAATTTAAATGTGAGATAGTACAATATACAATTTAGATGGTTATGAAGCATGAACCAACTGCTGAGTTAGCTGATATAAGAACATAATAAGAACGTAAGACGTAGGAGCAGGAGTAGGTCATTGTGGCCCCTCGAGCCTGCTCCGCTATTCAGTGAGATCATGGCTGATCTGATCTTGGCCTCGACTCCACGTCCCTGCCCGCTCCCCATAACCCTCGACTCCCTTATCGATCTGAGCCAGGATTGGTCTTTATGTTCCCAAACTAGGAAGGGAAAAATCAGCCTGGTTTCCCACTCCTACTTTCCATCTTGGTGACCTCTGTTGAAAAATGCCCATATATGGATGAATGGTAAGGCCTGGTCGGGTGTAGCTGTGATGCCTTCCAGAGTGAAATAGCCTGCCAACATTCAACATCGACACACACACAAAAAGAATGACCACTTGGTTGAGGCACTGCAGTGTGGCCACTGTGTATGGAATCATGGATGGGACAATAAAGGGGATGTAATTAAGGAATTTTGAGAACAAATAATACATAGGCTTACAAGGTTTACTTGGATTAAATTGCTTGACCGATACAGTTTGGTTTATGAGGGGTGTAATGTACATCTTTATATTAAAAGAAAAGGTCTGGCTGTGTAGTGAGCGTGGCTGTACCCATATATTGCATCAAGTTCAGTGAGCAATAGCGTGTGGACTTTCACCCAGGAACCTCCACAAAGGGAGTCCCCGAGCTTGGCTCAGTCATTGGAAGGAGTAGAAGGAAAAATTTATGACCAAGGTATTTCCTACTCTCCAGTTACAGAGAGCCTGGCAACATTTTGGGAGCAGGTCAAATTGGCCATAGAATAATGCATGGAGAGCAGGAATCTGAAGAAGGAAGAGTATGACTTCACAATGGGGGATAACTAAATACGAGGACCTCAAAAATGTATTATCAACATTAAGCCTTAATCTGAGCAGCAGTTCTGTACGGTTGTGCCAAGCAGAAGCAAGACAATTCCTCACAATGAGGGAGGGTTATCCCGGTGCTGGTTTCCGCAGCTCTTAATAAAAAAATAACCATACTTGCATTTGTATTGCGTCTTATCATGTCAAATAATCTAAACACTTTACACAAATAACTTTCTTTTTTTAAATGCATTCACTGGTGTTATACGGGTAAATGCAGGGCAGGCCTATACAGTTTAGAAGAGTGAGAGGTGATCTGATTGAAACATATAAAATTCTTAAAGGGCTTCACAGGGTAGATGCAGGGAGGATGTTTCCCCTGGCTGGGGAGTCTAGAACCAGGGGTCACAGTCCCAGAATAAGGAGTCGGCCATTTAGGACTGAGATGAGGAGAAATTTCTTCACTCAGAGGGTGGTGAATCTTTGGAATTCTCTACCCCAGAGGGCTGTGGAGGCTCAGTCGTTGAGTATATTCAAGACAGAGATCGATAGATTTTTGGATACTAAGGGAATCAAGGGATATGGGGATAGTGCGGGTAGGTGGAGTGTTGAGGTCGAAGATCAGCCATGATCTTATTCAATGGCAGAACAGGCTCGAAGGGCCGACTCCTGCTCCTATTTCTTATGTTCCTATGTTCTTATAAACAGCAATGAGATGAAAACAGTTCATTTATTCATTTTTTGGTAGTACTCGTTGAGTGAGGAATATTGGTCAAGGTACTGGGCGAACTGCCTGATCTTCTTCAAGTAGTGCTATTTAACATCCACTTGCATCGGTAAACAAGACCTAAGATTAACATCTTATCCAAAAGATAATGGACTTGAAATTCCAGGGGCTTATTCTACTGGTGCCAGTGGAACATCAGCAGCACCTATCCTGATCCATCCATGTAATGCGCAGCAGCTGCCTGAGGCAGATGGAGTTCAATGGGGGGCAGTGTGAGGTCATCCACTCTGGAACTAAGAAAGACAGAAAAGAGTAGTTTCTAAATGGTGAGAAGCTCAGAACTGTGGAGGACCAGAGAGATTTAGGGGTCCATGTACAGAAATCACTAAAAGCTAGTGGACAGATACAAATATAATTAAAAAGGCTAATGGAATGTTGCCTTTATCTCAAGGGAGCTGTAATACAAAGTGGTGGAAGTATGTTACAATTATATAAAGCTCTGGTTAGAGCCCATCACATAGAATATACAGCACAGAAACAGGCCATTCGGCCCAACCAGTCCATGCCGGCGTTTATGCTCCACTCGAGCCTCCTCCCATCCTTCCTCCTCTAACTCTATCAGCATAACCCTCTATTCCCTTCTCCCTCATATGCTTATCAAGCCTCCCCTTAAATGCATCTATACTATTTGCTTCAACCACTCCCTGCGGTAGCGAGTTCCACATTCTCACCACTCTCTGGGGAAAGAAGTTTCTTCTGAATTCCCTATGTGATTTCTTGGTGACTATCTTATATTGATGGCCTCTAGTTTTGCTCTTCCCCACAAGTGGAAACACTCCCACTTAGCTGAAAGTTCGGTTGTGTAGTGCCCATTGTTTGGGTGCTATGGGTGTCGATTTGGCTTGTAAATGGCATCCAAGCAGTGCGTGCACACATCTGGTGCGGACTGCGCTGGACGCCATTTTGGTGAGAGCGTTAACATCGGCGCCAGGAGCGTGCGGCGGAAGTATGCAGAATATGCAGAGTGTGATGTCAATCAGTGTGTAACGCTGATTTGACGCCAGCGCTGTAATTTTTGACCTCAATGCTGGAGCTAACACCCTCTTTTAACTTCGCACAACTGAACATGCATTCAGCAGCAGGAAGGACCCCCCACCAACGCTATTTAAAGGGATCATCACCTACTTTCTGGACTTCTTTAAAGTTGCCTAAAGTACTTGGTACTGATTTGCAAGGTGTCTACTCAGACATGGGTGCAGTAGTTTGTATCCCCCTTGGCCTGCAGCATGACGGGGAGAATGAGCAGAGGCGACACAGAGCAGGACAAGCTGCTAGAAGAGGCAGGAGGACGAGGGGGAGAAGGGCTCTCAGCAGGAGCCCATATCCACCCAGGGTCTTCAGGGAGCAATTCTCCTACCTCAACCTCAGTGAGGAACAGTGTATGTAACATCTCCATTTTACTAAGGAGGTGCTCACTGAAATCTGCCACCTGCTGCAGGCAGACCTGCCGCCTCAGTCCAGGGTGAGGACGGCATTGCCAGTGGCTGTAAAGGTGACCGTGGCCTTGAACGTCTTTGCGTCGGGCTCCTTCCAGGCTGGAGCAGGCGACGTTTTGTAACATCTCCCAGTTCGCCGTCCACTCCTGTATAATGGAGGTGAGTGAGGCTCTGTATGGAAAGAGAGGTGAATGAATTTCATTCTCTCTTGCCGGAGAGAGGTAGGCGGAGCGAGCACGCAGCTTCGCCAGGATAGCAGGCTTCCCCATGGTGCAGGCGCCGCAGCTCAATTCGGAGATGTACCACAACCGGAAGGGATTCCACTCCCTCAATGTCCAGCTGGTGTGCGACCATACTCAGTGCATCATGCAAGACAATGCTCGGTATCCCGGCAGCAGCTCTGATGCCTTCATTTTGCAACTGTCCACTGTACCATCAGCATTTGAGCCACCACGACAAATCAGAGGGTGGCTACTGGGCGACAAGGGCTATCCGCTGACCACCTGGCTCATGACGCCGCTGTGCAGCCACGAACACGTGGGCAGCATGCATATAACGAAAGCCATGCTGCCACACAGAATCTGATCGAGCAGACCATTGGCATCCTTACACAACGCTTCCGCTGCCTGGACTGCACAGAAGGAGTTATACAGTACTCACCTGAGCGCGTCTCAAGATTCATTGTGGTCTGCTGCATGCTCCACAACCTCGCCATCATCAGGCCACAGCCCTTGCCACCAGGCTTATGGCGACCAGCTGAGGAGGAGGAGGAGGAGGAAGAAGAGGAAGAGGAGGATGAGGAAGCAGAAGAGGAGGATGAGGAAGCAGAAGAGGAGGATGAGGAAGCATAACAGGAGGAAGTGGAATGGAGGAGACAGCCACTTTCTGCCTGGGCTGTCTGTGATTGACTCATCTGACTGCAGTACCGTGAACGCAACCCCAATTCCCCTTTCAACAATAGCCCCACACCTTACTTTCCCTCTGTTACTGACCATCACAGCGTCCTCTTGGCCACAATGCTACAATAAAAGCCACCTGCAAAACAAACATTCCAAACCAATTTTATGAATCAAACCATTACAATATTTTATTCAAAAGTCAACTAATCACCCTTGTGCGTTCCCTTAGTGCCTGTCTTCAGTGTGCCTTTGCCTGTCCTAGTGCTTCTACGCAGTGCTACCCCAGTGGCTCCAGCATGGCTGGTGGAAGGCTGCTGACTTTCAGTGGGGGAGACTGCAGATGGCCTTGCAGGACGACCTCAAGCAGCCCTGGGCTTAGTTGGCCTGGCTTTGGACTGCACCACCTCGGCATGAGCGGCAGCAGTCTGGGCTGGCTGGCTGACAGGCAACAGCAAGGGCACTGGTGGAGTGGCAGTGGTGGGAGAACAAATGCTGTCATCCTGAGAGAGGACAGTAGGTTCGTCCTCCATGGAGTTACTGCCACAACCCCGGGGCGGCGCCTCAGCAATCCTAGTAATCTGCTGGAGGACAGATTGCTGCAAGCCCCTTTCAACACTGGTAAACCCAGCCATGAGTTTGAGCTTCCATTGCAGCACTTAGACGTTGGGTGGCTTCTGCTTGTGCTGCATTGAAGCTGAGACATCGACCACCATCAGACGCTGCATCATGGTTGGGTCCACAAGTGCGCTAATTGATCAGCCACACTGAAAAGGATGGGCTCCAAGCTCTGCGCAAAGCCCTGTGCAAGGTTGGTGCTGGACTCCTCAATGCTCCTTGACATTGCACTCAGGCTTCCTCTTCCTCTTGCACCACTGCCTGGCCAGGTTGGATTTCTCTCTGAAGTGAGAAAGGCACAAGCGGTGGGTTGTGGTGAGGTGGTGGCGGGGGTGGGGGGAGGGGTGGGGTGGGGGGAGGTGGGGGGGTGGGGGGAGGTGGTGGTGTGCAAAGCAAGAGGTGCATGCTTACACTATCTGCAGCCTGCAAGTTAGAAGAGACTATGAGATGAGGGGGGATGTGGGATGTGAGAAGGAGGATTAGGTATGAGCATACCGTCATGTTCAATCTTTTCAGCGTCACCACTGGCCACGGCCTCAGTCACAACTACTCCAATTATGCCGAGCACCGTCTCCTTGATCGGGGTCAGGATATGGAGGGGCGTCTGTCCCCCTCTAGTTAGCTGCTGCTGCCTACGGTTGTGTTCCACCTTTTCCTGCAAGAGAGAGGGAAGTGTGTCAGTGAATGTGGTTCAATGTGTTTGGCTGATGTGGCTGTTTAGGTTGAATAGTTGGCAGTGTGTTCAAGCTGTGAGATGTAGGTGTGAGGCTTGCAGCAGTGGTAAGTGTGTGAGGGTGAGGTGGAGCATTTGAATGTCAGGTATGAGTCATGATTGATAGAGATTGTTGGTAGGTGAGTAATGGGGTGTGATGAATTGAGCAGTGTGTGAGGCTAGTGGTGCAGTTTGTGGGATATGGCATTTGAAGATGAATTCACTGACCTTGACCACTCGTGTGAGGTCATTAAACTTTTTCCGGCACTGCATCCAGGTCCTCGGGGCAACACCATTGGCATTGACCTCCGTGGCTATCTGCTCCCACTGCCTTCACAGTGTCTGTCTGGAGGGCCCCCTGGAAACAGGACCTCTCTCCTTCTCTCCACCTCCTGTACTGAGGCCTTCAGTGCTGCGTCCGAGAACCTTGGAGCCCTCTCTCTGGCCAGTTGTGCTATTCCTGTATGTCTCCCAGGTGTAACTCCCTTCTGCAATTACTTCCAGCACCTGGTATCGTCAAACTGCACCTCCCCTTTAAGAGTTGTAAGCTGGCTTTAAGAAGTGCAGGCTAGGTTTAATTGGTGGTAGCTTCGCATGAACTTCGACCCCCTGCTGAGCATGCAGCCACTCAGCAGCGCGTTGAGCGCTAGGCTGCATGCCACTATCATTTAATCTAGCAGGCAACATGAAGTTTGCGTGCTGCCTGCGTTACTTTGAACAGGCGCGGGTTAATCCCCTTGCCGGTTTTCGGGAACTAGCGAATATTTAGCCCGAAATGTATTAAAATGGATTTTCCACATCAGTCGTTACTTATGCAGTCTCTAGGTACACTTTCATAGCATATTTTAGTAATCATTAGTTCTGCCATGAGAACAGATACATTGATGGAGCAGAGCTAAAGGAGCATTAATTTCTCCTTAGAACACCTCAATGGTCAAAGCTGATAAAGTTCCTGGCATGTGGCTAAGATTCTTTGTGGCTACATTAGCGTGCACTTAAATTATATAAATTGTTTCATAACTGACTTCCATTTCTCCACATGAAATAGCTGTACACTTAAAAATTTGATTAGAGCTATAGAACTTCCATCAGTTTTGATAGGCTTTATTAAAAGGCTTCCTGCTGCACACTGAAACTATGAGGTGAAAGTAGTGTAGGAATGAGCTCAGAGAATACACTCTCAAAGCAGAATTGAGTAACTCCAACCAACCTGGAAAACACTTTCTAAATAATTTAATAATGTGTCTGCTCTGTCAAAACCTTTCAGAATTTTAAAGACCTCTATTAGGTCACCCCTCAGCCTTCTCTTTTCAAGAGAAAAGAGACCCAGCCTGTTCATTCTTTCCTGATAGGTATAACCTCACAGTTCTGGTATCATTCCTGTGAATATTTTTTGCACACTCTCCAGTGCCTCTATATCCTGTTTATAATATGGACCAGGGGGTTGAAATTCGATAAGGCCCAAAAACGGGCACCGCGGGGCGAGATTTGCTTCCACCAGTTTAGAAAGCGCAAGCATGACGTTAATTTGGTGCTGCCTGCTAATTTGAATGATTTTAGCGCACAGCCCAGAGACGAACTTTCTGCTTCAGTCTGTGTGCTCAGCAGGAGGCCCAATGTCGCGTCGCTGTAGTGACGCTGCATTTTCTTAAAGCAACATTGTCAGTTTTGAAAGCAGTCTCAAGCCCTTAAAGGTGAACTGCCTTCTGAAAAAAAATTAAAATCATTCAAAAATAGGCAGTCTCTAGCCCTTAAAGCTCAACTGCCTTCTGGAAAAAAAATTAAAAATCATTCCAAACTAGGCAGTCTTCAATTCTTAAAGCTGAAATGCCTTCTGCACATAAAGAATGGTAAAAGTGCTTCAGCACGAACACAAATTGCTCAACAGGCCAGGGAATGGGCAGCCAAGGTCTCGGACGCAGCACTCGAGCTTTGTGCAGGGGCTCAACACTGGAAGAGTGATCCTTTATCCACAGGGGCCAGGAGGCCCTCCAGAAATAAGGATGTGGGACCAGATCATCGAGGCCATCACTGCCAGCAGTGTCGCCCCCCAGGACCTGGCTCCAGTGCCCAAAGAAGCTTCATGACCTCAGACGAGTGGTCAAGGTCAGTGAATGCATCGTCAAAAGCCGTCTCCTATCGATTGCACCACTAGCCTCACACACTGCTGAGTGCACGACCCCCCACCACCCCCCCCCCCCCCCCTGCTCCCAGCACTCACCAAACACGAGGCACACCTCACATTCCTAGCTTCACCTCACCTCATTGGAGGAGATGTGCTGGCCATTGTTGGCAGGGGCATGGCTGTGCCCTTGGCCAGTGGCAGGGCTGAAAGAATACAAGATCCTCCTTCTCCCATCCCACTTCTCCGTCATCCCACTATCTCTTCTGATGTACAAGCTACACATGGCGTAAGTATGCACCTCTTGCTTTCCCACCCTCCCCTCACCACAACAGTACCCTGTGGCTTCCTTATTTCTGAAACCCAAGAAATCCAGCCTGCCCAGCCAATGGTTGACCAAGAAGAGGGAGAGGAAAGTGAAGCAGAGAAGAAGAAATGGCACCAGCACCTCGAGGTCATCCTGCAAGGCCATCTGCAGTGTCCCCCACTGAAAGTCAGCAGCCTTCCACCAGCTATGCTGCAGCCACTGGTTTAGCACTGCATGACATCAGTACGATAGGCAAGGGCACACTCAAGACAGTCACTAAGGGAATGCACAAGGGTGATTAATTGATATTTTGATGTCATAGAAACATAGGGGGAGAAATTCAGTATCGCCCCATTTGGGGCGCAATTATCGGCCGGGCGCAAAGATTAGCGCCTGGCGCTAATTATCGCCACCAACTGCAAACTTGACTTTTATCGCCCCTGGACGTGATTGGAGCGCTAAATCAGGCGCGTAACACCTGTCTTAAGGCGCAAAGGCCGAGGAGCGAGGCGCTACCTCAGAGCACTGGCGAAGCTCATGTGATGTCAGTCAGCAATGGAACACACACACAATGGCGCGGGGCAGTTCTTAAAGGGAAGGGTTGATCTTGCTTTCCATCCACATCCTGCTCATTGCAGCCTTGAATCTCGGCCTGGAGAGACCTGCACATCAAATCTGCTGGAAAGAACAATGGAGAGTACCAGTGAAAGAGCTCAGAGTGCAGCCCCCACAGTTTCTTCTAAATCGATACAAGGAAGGGCAAATCAAAATGAACCTGCAAAGTGCTGCTCAGTACCCAAAACTCCTTCACACAGCGTTGAATCTCTCCAGAAGTCTCTCTCTCTCTCTCTCAGAATGCGTAGTTCAAAAATGTCACCAACAATAAAAGGCAGGAAGCAGTCGCCTTTAAATAGCGCTACCCCAGTCCTTTCCTGACTGCAAAACGCTCCCCTCAACCTGTCGTTGCTAGTGGCAGGCGGTAAGGCAGGGGGCGCCACTCAATATCTGCTCCGGGGCGATACCGGGGCGTTGCACACTCGACTGACGTCACGATCTGCCGGAGCAGGAGATCGTGGCGGTAGTGTTTAGCGCCGCCGCAAAATGTCTTGTTAATTTCGCGAGCGGCAAAAATATCGCTGCGCCCGGGCGCTAGATGCTTTGCGCCCCATTAGCGCCCTCTTAAGGCGCTAACGGGAGGCGCAACCAACTGAATTTTTCCCCCATAGAAACATAGAAGATAGGAGCAGGAGTAGGCCATTCGGCCCCTCTAGCCTGCTCCGCCATTCAATGCGATCATGGCTGATCATCCAAATTCAGAACCCTGTCCCTGCTTTCTCCCCATATCCCTTGATCCCTTTAGCCTTAAGAAATATATCCAACTCCTTCTTGAATATATTTAATGAATTGGCCTCTACTGCCTTCTGTGGTAGAGAATTCCACAGGTTCACCACTCTCTGGGTGAAGAAATTCCTCCTCATTTCTGTCCTAAATGGCTTACCCCTTATCCTTAGACTGTGACCCCTGGTTCTGGACTCCCAGACCATCGGGAACATCCTTCCTGCATCTAGTCTGTCCAGTCCTTTCAGAATTTTATAAGTTTCAATGAGATTCCCTCTCATTCTTCTAAACTCCAGCGAGTATAAGCCCAATCGATCCAATCTCTCTTCATACGTCATTCCTGCCATCCCAGGTATCAGCCTGGTGAACCTTCGCTGAACTCCTTCCATGGCAAGAACCTCCTTCCTCAGATAAGGCGACCAAAACTGCACACAATACTCAAGATGTGGTCTCACCAGGGCCCTGTACAACTGCAGCAAGACATCCTTGTTCCTGTACTCAAACCCTCTCGCTACGAAGGCCAACATACCATTTGCCTTCTTAACCGCCTGCTGCACCTGCATGCTTACCTTCAGCAACTGGTGCACAAGGACACCCAGGTCTCGTTGCACTTCCCCTTCTCCCAATCTATTGCCATACAGATAATAATCTGCCTTCCTGTTTTTGACACCAAAGTGGATAACCTCGCATTTATCCACGTTATATTGCATCTGCCATGCTTCTGCCCAATCGCCCAACCTGTCCAAATCATCCTGGAGTTTCTCGGCATCCTCCTCACAGCACACACGCCCACCCAGCTTTGTGTCGTCTGCAAACTTGGAGATATTACATCTAGTTCCCTTGTCTAGATCATTAATATATATTGTGAACAGCTGGGGTCCAAGGACCGATCCCTGCGGTACCCCACTAGTCACTGCCTGCCACTCGGAAAAAGACCCATTTATTCCAACTCTTTGCTTTCTGTCTGCCAACCAGTTCTCTATCCAAGTCAATACCTTGCCCCCAATCCCATGTGCCTTAACTTTACACGCTAATCTCTTATGCGGGACCTTATCGAAAGCCTTTTGAAAGTCCAAATACACCACATCCACTGGCTCTCCCTTATCTATTTTACCAGTTGCATCCTCAAAAAATTCCAGTAGATTTGTAAATCCATGTTGACTTCGTCCGATCCTGTCACTGTTTTCCAAGTGCTCTGCTATTACATCTTTTATAATAGACTCTAGCATTTTCCCCACTACCGATGTAATTCCCCGTTTTCTCTCTACCACCTTTTTTGAATAGTGGGGTAACATTAGCTACCCTCCAATCCATGGGTATTGTTCCAGATTCCATCGAATGTTGGAAGATGATCAGCAATGCAGCTACTATTTCTAGGGCCACTTCCTTAAGTACCCTAGGATGTAGATTATCAGGCCCTGGGGATTTATCGGCCTTCAATCCCACCAATTTCCCTAACACCATTTCCCTACAAATACTGATTTCTTTCAGTTCCTCCCTTTCATCAGACCCTATGTTCCCCGACATCTCTGGGAGGTTATTTGTGTCCTCCTTTGTGAAGTCAGAACCAAAATATGTATGTAATGTCATATTGGATTCATATATGGATGAAGTTCCATTGGAAAGTTTGCTTTGTGGTGGCTTTTATTTCAGCATTGTGGCCAAGAGGACACTGTGATGGTTAATAACAGAGGGAAGGTAAGGTGTAGGACAAATATTGAAAGGGGAATTGGGGTTGTGTTCCCGGGCGGATGATTCGATCCCGGATATCCCAGACACAAAGGGGCTGTCTGGATTGCATCTTTCCTTCTGCTTCCTCCTCTTCTGCTTCTTCCTCTTCCCTCTGCGAGCAGCTTGTCCCCTTTGCTGCCTCTGCTTCATCTCCATGTGATGTTGCAGCCCAAGGTGGACTGCAACTAGAGCCCCCAGGTCTGGGAGCAAGTGGTCTTCTCAGAGGCATTCCTCTAACATCCAAAGCCTTGCAAGTGACCAGCAGCATTCCCTGCACACCCTCCACACTTTAGCAATTTTTTAAATGTATTGCACCAGCTACTACTGCAATAAAATGTAAAAAAAATTCCAAAAGCTGAAATCAAAACTTACCTGAAAGATGTGTGTGCCCCTTTAAGAAGCGCTAACGGCTTCTCTGTCCAACTATTGCATGCACATTCTTCCGTGCGTGGTTAGGAGAGGGCAGCATGGAGAGCGGCAACATCCAAAATCGTAGTTGTGCATCAATTCAGGCGTTGCACTACACCTTTTTCTGTTGAACTATTAAATCTGTGTAATAGTGCCTCTAAGAGTATATGTGGCCTTGGTAAAGGTTACCAACATTTTTATTAGCTTGATGACCACATCACCCACACCACTTAAATGAAGTTGACCCCACAAAATCAGACAGGATGAATATACTAATGGTTGAGTGGAGGCTACTAACTGGATGACGAACGCCCAGTCAGAAACCTAATTGGAAAAACTATCCCTTGATCTGTACTTGTTAATCGCCCCTCTTTGTTTTGGTGAGCTTAACTATGCCATCTCGAATGAAGGGTCCAACCAGAAACATTACCCTATCTTTCTCTGTCGACCTAATGTGCATTTCTAACATCCTTTTGCTTTAGTTTCTGATTCACTTTTTAAACTTATCAATATCCCATAATATGTTGGAATTAAATTCACCGATATTACACATGTTTTAGCTGGCCCTAACTTGTACAGCTGAGCAAGACAACCTAGAATTAAATACATATACAGTTTCATGCCCAGTAACAACTTGAGTTATTGCTGACTTGTTACAGAAGCTACTTATCTAAGTCTAGTTTCAATACACTTATCTGCAAATTGTCAAACTCAAGGCAATGGATAGCAGTATTAGGAATGCACCAGCCTGCAGCTCTCAGACAGCAGCTGGTTACCAGCACAGATCCCTAATTGGTTTAATTATCTTCAGGACAATGAAGGATTTCTACATTGTTTGAAAATACTTCTAAATAGGCTAACCGTTTATTCCTGCCATTCCTTCATCTACAAATGAATGATTAAAACCATTAGCCCCCCATTTCAGGTATTGAGCTTCTCTATTGTTTGATATAGTGGGCGGAGCGCACAATGTACATAATTTTGGTGGCACCTGTTAATTATAATCACATAAGTATGCAGCCAGCGCTACTCAAAAGAACATAAGAAATAGAAGCAGGAGTAGGCCACACGGCCCCTGGAGCCTGCTCCGCCATTCAATAAGATCATGGCTGATCTTCGACCTCAACTCCACTTTCCTGCCCTATCCCCACATCCCTTGATTCCTCTAGAGTAAAAAATCTATCAATCTCAACCTTGAATATACTCAACGACTGAGCATCCACAGTGAAGAAATTCCTCCTCATCTCAGTCTTAAATGGCCGACCCCCTATCCTGAGACTATGCCCCCTAGTTCTACACACTCCAGCCAGATGAAACAACCTCTCAGCATCTACCATGTCAATCCCCTTCAGAATCTTGTATGTTTCAATGAGATCACCTCTCGTTCTTCTAGATTATAGATTAGATCATTAGATTATAGGCCCAATCTACACACTCTCTCCTCATAGGACAACCCTCTCATCCCAGGAATCAATCTCGTGAACCTTCATTGCACCGCCTCTAAGGCAAGTATATCCTTCCTCAGATAACAACAACAACTTGCATTTATAAAGTGCCTTTAACATAATAAAACATTCCAAGGCGCTTCACAGGAGTGTTATCAAACAAAATTTGACACCGAGCCACATAACGAGATATTAGGGCAGGTGCCCAAAAGCTTGGTCAAAGAGGTAGGTTTTAAGGAGTGTCTTAAAGAAGGAAAGAGCGGTAGAGAGGTAGAGAGGTTTAGGGAAGGAATTCCAGAGCTTACGGTCCAGGCAGCTGAAGGCAAGTGCCAATGGTGGAGCGCTGAAAATCGTGGATGCACAAAAGGCCAGTATTGGAGGAGCTCAGATATCTCGGAGGGTTGTAGCGTAGGGCTGGAGGAGGTTACAGAGATAGTGAGAGTGAGGCCATGGAGGGATTTGAAAACTAGGATGAGAATTTTAAAATCGAGGTGTTGTTGGACCGGGAGCCAATGTAGGTCCGCGAGCACAGGGGTGATGGCTGAATGGGACTTGGTATAAGTTAGGTTATGGGTAGCAGAGTTTTGAATGAGCTCAAGTTTATGGAGGGTGCAAGGTGGGAGGCCGGCCAGGAGAGCATTGGAATACTTCAGTCTAAAGGTAAAAAAGGCAGGGTACCGCAGCAGATGAGCTGAGGCAGGGGTGGAGACAGATGGTGTTACGGAGGTGGAAGCAGGCAGTCTTGGTGATGGAGCGGATATGTGGTTGGAAACTTATCTTAGGGTCAAATAGGATGCCAAAGTTGCGAACGGTCTGGCTTAGCCTCAGACAGTGGCCAGGGAGAGGGATAAATCAAATGTAGTGGAGGGGTCGAGTGATGTGGTGGTGAGTGTTGTCAGCGTAGATGTGGAACCTGACGTTGAGTTTTCGGATGATGTCGCCGAGGAACAGCATGTAGATGAGAAATAGGAGGGGGCCAAGGATAGGATTAGGTATAAAGAAACCCTGAGTGATGTGTCATCAGTGGTCACGGCCCCCACTCTGCCCTTCTCATGATTGCCAGCATGCTCTCTTCAAGAGGGGAGTGGGTGTGCATGCAGCCTCTTCCCCCCTTCAGTGGCAGCCTGTTGCCTGATATATTGTGCAACCATCTCCTGCAAGAAAGGAGCGTGTTAGTAAGAGTCTTGTGAGGTGTTTGGTTAATGTGGCTGTCATGGTAAAATAGCTGATAGTCTGTATGTGAAATGTGAGTTGTGGGTAAGTGACAGTTGTAATAGTGGTGAGTGTGTGAGTATGAGGAGACGTATCTGCTAGGTGCACTGGGCAACCTGCCAGAGAGCTTGCGCATAATGTCGCAGAGCACAGACGAGTCCAGGTCCAACTTGGCTCAAGGCTTTGCGCAGAGCATGAAGACCATTCTGTCCAACATGAATGAGCAGTCAGCTCCATCAGCACTGCAGTAGAACTAACCATGATAGCTTCTGACACCAACAACAGCTTCCATCGCAGCACGAACTGCTGCCATGGAAGCTCATGGGGCTACGATGGCAACTCCCACGGCTGGCATCTTGGCTGTGGAGGCCACTGTTGAAAAGGATTCCAGAGCATCACATCACTCCTGCACTCTGTTCTTGAGCAGATCGCTAGGAGTACTGAGTCGCCGTTCCAGGAGAGTGTCCTTGGCTTCATGGGAGAGGCACCCGTTGTCCTCTTTCAGGATGTCACCTGTTGCAGCCTGAAAGGAGCCCGTGGCATAAAGGTTGAGTGTCACGGTGACTTGAGAAGAGCAATGTCACGGTGACCTTGACAGTCACTGGCACTGCCCGGGTTTGAGGCTGGAGTTGTGGCTGTAGCAGGCGACATAGCTCGGTGATACCCTCCTCGGTGAAGCAAAGGTGCCTCAGACATTGCTACTGAGTAAAGTTGAGGTAGGAGAGGTGGTCCCTGAATATCTGCTGTGGGTGTGGCCTCCTGCGCAGTGCCCTCCTCCTCCTTCACTCTTCTGGCAGCTGCCCCTGCTCTGCGGTGTCTTCCTTGCTGCTCCCCCTAGTTCTCCAGCCCCAATGGCAGCCCTATGGGACTGTCCAATTTGATTGAATTTTTCGAGGGGGTGACTAGGTGTGTGGATGAGGGTAGTGCAGTTGATGTAGTCTACATGGACTTCAGTAAGGCTTTTGACAAAGTCCCGCATGGGAGACTGGTCAAGGAGGTAAGAGCCCATGGGATCCAGGGCAATTTGGCACATTGGAGCCAAAATTAGCTTAGTGGCAGGAGGCAGAGGGTGATGGTCAAAGGTTGTTTTTGTGACTGGAAGCCTGTGTCCAGTGGTGTACCGCAGGGATCGGTGCTGGGTCCTTTGCTGTTTGTAGTGTACATTAATGATTTAGATATGAGTGTAGGAGGTATGATCAGTAAGTTCGCAGATGACACAAAAATTGGTGGAGTGGTAAATAGCGAGGAGGGAAGCCTCAGGCTACGGGACGATATAGACGGTTTGGTCAGATGGGCAGAACAGTGGCAAATGGAATTATAACCCTGAAAAGTGTGAGGTGATGCATTTTGGGAGGGCTAAGAAGGCAAGGGAATACACAATGAATGGTAGGTCCCTAGGGAGGACAGAGGATCAGAGGGACCTTGGTGTGCATGCACATAGATCCCTAAAGGCAACAGGACAGGTAGATAAGGTGGTTAAGAAGGCATATGGGATACTTGCCTTCATTAGCCGAGGCATAGAATATAAGAGCAGGGAGGTTATGATGGGCTAGTTAGGCCACAGCTGGAATACTGTGTACAGTTCTGGTCGCCACACTATAGGAAGGATGTGATTGCATTGGAGAGGGTGCAGAGGAGATTCACCAGGATGTTACCTGGGCTGGAGCGTTTCAGCTATGAAGAGAGACTGGACAGGCTGGGGTTGTTTTCCTTAGAGCAGAGAAGGCTGAGGGGGGACCTGATTGAGGTGTACAAAATTATGAGGGGCATAGATAGGGTAGATAGAAAGGAACTTTTCCCCTTAGTAGAGGGGTCAATAACCAGGGGGCATAGTTTCAAGGTAAGGGGCAGGGGGTTTAGAGGGGATTTGAGGAAAAACCTTTTCACCCAGAGGGTGGTTGGAATCTGGAACTCACTGCCTGAAAGGGTGGTAGAGGCAGGAATCCTCACAACATTCAAGAAGCATTTAGATGAGCACTTGAAACGCCATAGCATACAAGGCTACGGACCAAGTGCTGGAAAATGGGATTAGTATAGATAGGACTTGATGGCCGGTGCGGACACGATGGGCCGAAGGGCCTCTTTCTGTGCTGTATGGGGGAGAAATTCAGTATCGCCCCATTTGGGGCGCAATTATCGGCCGGGTGCAAAGATTAGCGCCTGGCGCTGATTATCGCCACCGACTGCAAACTTGACTTTTATCGCCCCTGGAGGTGATTGCAGCGCTAAATCAGGCGCTTCACACCTGTCTTAAGGCGCAAAGGCCGAGGAGCGAGGCGCTACCTCAGAGCGCTGGCGAAGCTCATGTGATGTCAGTCAGCAATGGAACACACACACAATGGCACCGGCCAGTTCTTAAAGGGGATGGTTGATCTTGCTTTCCATCCACATCCTGCTCATTGCAGCCTTGAATCCCGGCCTGGAGAGACCTGCACGTCAAATCTGCTGGAAAGAACAATGGAGAGTACCAGGGAAAGAGCTTAGAGTGCAGCCCCCACAGTCTCTTCTAAATCGATACAAGGAATGGCAAATCAAAATGAACCTGCAAAGTGCTGCTCAGTACCCAAAACTCCTTCACACAGCGTTGAATCTCTCCAGAAGTCTCTCTCTCTCTCTCTCTCAGAATGCGTGGTTCAAAAATTGCACCAACAATAAAAGGCAGGAAGCGGTCGCCTTTAAATAGCGCTCCCCCAGTCCCTTCATGACTGCAAAACGCTCCCCTCAACCTGTCGTTGCTAGCGTCAGGCGGTAAGGCAGGGGGCGCCAGTCAATATCTGCTCCGGGACGATACCGGGGGCGTTGCGCACTTGACTGACGTCACGATCTGCCGGCGCAGGAGATCGTGGCGGTAGTGTTTAGCGCCGCCGCAAAATGTCTAGTTAATTTCGCGAGCGGCGCAAACATCGCCGCGCCTGGGCGCTAGCTGCTTTGCGCCCCATTAGCGCCCTCTTAAGGCGCTAACGGGAGGCACAACCAACTGAATTTTTCCCCCTATAACTCTATGCCCAAAAGGCGGGCGCTGTGCGGCCAAATTTCTTGACCATGGTGTTGAGATTATAAAAGTCCATATAATTTCATACTCAGCTTTGTCACGCATTTAGTAACTTCCATGGTTCCTGATATCGCAAATAATAATTAGAGTGTCAGTATTTGCGTCAGTGCTCTTGATACTAAAGTTGTTTTTCTCTCTTGTCTCAATTGACTTGGTGTACATATCCTCAGGATGACTTTGGGATCTATTTCACATCAATTCTGGCATCCAGTTTCATCAAAACCTCGCTTCAGGGGAGAGGACTACAGCTCTAGCTAGATTATTCACCGCCACCTTCAGTTCCACAACCTTTCCTGAATGTGGTTCTATCTGTACCGGTGACCTAATTATACTCCTGCATTATCTTTGTTCCTCTAGTTTCTGCCCTTGCTTTTTCTTGGCTGTACTCCAATATGTTTTTCGGGTTGTTTTGATCAATCTCTAATCTATCAGATATTGTTTTCTTCTGCCTTTATCCTTTATGATATCGCCCACTTACTGATTTCATATTTCAAATTGCATTTCTGACTAATCTTGAAAAGGTTCATTTAATATCTGATATGAATTAATTTCTCCTTGTGCTGCATGTCACTACTCAGCATCATTATTCTTGCATCATTTCCTTTCAAATCGAATCCAGTATTTCAGCACACAATAGATGTGAAGTAAAGATGCTTCTAATGCACAGGATCATAATTCTGAATGTATTTTGTAAGACTGGATCCGTATTAGTTATTTTCCAGTTCTCTGGTGACTTTCACAGATCCCAACGATGTTATCAAAATTTCCATTGCTGCACCTCCCACCATTTGTTGGTTGGATTGATGTCATCCTGGTGCCTTATAAACATCCTGGTGCCTTATAAACATCCAAATGCTGCCATTTCTTAAAGGCTAATTATATTCTACTGAATTGGCAAATAATTTAAATCTTTTACAAAGAGAGATGTTTCTCAGTCAAAGGCATTGGCCCAGAAATTCAGCTCCCTGGCTTCCCGCGGGTGCAAGGATCGCGCGCGCACCGACCTACCGTGCCTGCCATTGACCTCTGGGCCCACGGGGACTTCAGCTCCTGGGCCTCCTGCAGCTGCCGGCGCGCAGTGCTTGCGTGTCCCAAGGGCGTAGTTAGTGCGATGCGTCCCCTGGGATCACGTGGGCCATGGAGAGCCAATCCTAGCAGACCATCTTTCATTCATAGATTTGACAGGAAGACCTGTCAAATCTATGAATTAAAATCGGCCCCAAAACAACACCTAAACTTCAAATAATTTTTTTTTTAAAACATCACATTTTTAAAATAACTGTAAGTTAAATAAATGAACTACTTTAAATAAAAATTTTAATTTTTGAAAAAATTAAAATACTTTTTAACAGTGCTAAAAATAAACTTACCTTTCTTTAAAGTATCTAAAAAAGATAAACCTGTTGAAATTTTTTTAAATTGTAATTAATTAACCACTTACCTTGTTGAAAACGGGTCTTGCGCCTCCTTTTTAAAAGCGCAGATTCTTCAATACTTACCCTCCCGGAGAAACCTGAAGAAAAACCTAAGTTTGCTGCATGCGCGCAGCCTCTACCGCGCACGCGGTTCACCTCTGAACTGCTCCCTTCACCAGACCGGAAGTTCCGGTTTCCCGCGCATGCGCAGTGCATGCAGGAAACCGGCACTTCAGGAGGCCTTACGGGTGAGAACACAGTGTGTACTCACTCAACAAGTGCCGAATTTTTGGCCCAATATGTGTAAAATTCCTGCCCGCCCCACCCCCCTCCTCATGTGACATCACAGAATGATTGGAATAGTGGGCTGTGGACAGTGTTCCCTATTTATGAGGTCACTGGAGTAGAACGTCATGGTGTGAAACAGCACATTTTTCACCAAAAGCCCAAAGCCAGACAGAGGGTATGATAGGAACGGGGCAGGAGTGGCATTATGATTGATTGGCGCCCCTGTCTCTGAACTCAATATCTACCCCTTCCATCACTGGCGCACTGTGGCTGCCGTATGTACTAGGTGCAGGTTGCACTCTGTTTACTCTGACAGCACCTCCCTCCCACGATCGCGACCACGGAGAGCATGAGAAGAGCAATGTCACGGGAGCCCCATCGTCTGCAAGTTTGGCTCCAAGTGAAAAACAATCCTGACAGATGTGTACTGCTGGTCCTTTATCATCACAGGGTCAAAGTCCTGGTATTTCCGCTCTAATACCATCATAAGGGCACCATCACCTTCAGGAAAGGAAGAGAATGAACTTTGATTTGTATCGCACCTTTCACAAGCTCAGGATGCCCCAAAGTGCTTTACAGCCAATGAATTACTTTTGAATTGTAGTCACTGTGATAATGTAGAGCAACTGATGATTGCATAGTGTTCAGCGCCATTCACCACTCCTCAGATAATGAAGCAGTCCATGCCCGCATGCAACAAGACCTGGATGACGTTCAGGCTTGGGCTGATAAGTGGCAGGTAACATTCGCGCCACAGAAGTGCCAGGCAATGACTATCTCCAACAAGCGAGAGTCCAACCACCGCCCCTTGACATTCAACGGCATTACCATTGCCGAATCCCCCACCATCAACATCCTGGGGTCACCATTGACCAGAAACTTAACTGGACCAGCCACATCAATACTGTGGCAACAAGAGCAGGTCAGAGGCTGGGTATTTTGCGGCGAGTGTCTCACCTCCTGACTCCCCAAAGCCTTTCCACCATCTACAAGGCACAAGTAAGGAATGTGATGGAATACTCTCCACTTGCCTGGATGAGTGCAGCTGCAACAACACTCAAGAAGCTCGACACCATCCAGGACAAAGCAACCCGTTTGATTGGCACCCCATCCACCACCTTAAACATTCACTCCGTCCACCACCGGCGTACCATGGCTGCAGTGTGTACCATCTACAAGATGCACTGCAGCAACTCGCCAAGGCTTCTTCGGCAGTACCTCCCAAACCCGCAACCTCTTACACCTAGAAGGACAAGGGTAGCAGGCACATGGGAACACCACCACCTCCAAGTTCCCCTCCAAGTCACACACCATCCTGACTTAGAAGTATATTGCCGATCCTTTATCGTCGCTGGGTCAAAATCCTGGAGCTCCCTACCTAACAGCACTGTGGGAGTACCTTCACCACATGGACTGCAGCGGTTCAAGAAGGCGGCTCACCACCACCTTCTCAAGGGCAACTAGGGATGGGCAATAAATGCTGGCTTTGCCAGCGACGCCCAGATCTCATAAGCGAATAAAAAAAACACAGCAGCAAATTTGCATACAGCAAGGTCCCACAAATAGCAATGAGTGGAGCTTGAACCACAACCTCCTGACATAGAGGTGGGAGCGTGACCACTGAGCCAAGACTAACCATACAATCTGCAGCAGTTCAAGGAGAAGGCCTCCCCCACCTTCTCAGAATCTCAGGGCAACTAGGGATGGAAAATAAATGTGGTCTTGCCAGCATTGCCCACATCCCAAAAACAAACAAAAAATAGCCTGTCTCCTCAGATTAAGTAGTTTTACATGATGACACACAATCAAAGGATAACATCATAATTGCTGGGGCAATGTAACATAGCAACAGCAGCTGCAACAAATCAGTCTATTCTTCTGATTTTGGGTGATTCAACAAATCAACTGTAACTTAATAAAACTTTAAATAAAACTTAACAAATTAAATTAAAATTTGATTGGCCGGGGTGATGATGCACTCCAGTCCCCGCGGCGCCCACCGGCTGCGGAAGGCCTCAAGCGTGCCGGCTGACACCGTGTGAACAAATCAGTCGAATACCAACTCCTAATCAGGAGTAATAGAAACTGAGGAGGGAATTTTAACCTCGAATGAACAGGTGGGTTGGAGAGGGAGGAACTAAAAATGATTGATTTTTACAGCGGGAGCGCAACCCGGCTCCAATGCGCCCACTTCTGGGTTTAACGGAGGCGTGTTTGGATGCCAATGAGAAACCTACTCACCGAAGTCGGGAATTTCCTAATTGGATGTGGGCTGGTACTTATTGCCACAATTGACATCCTTTGGAGACGTTAATGAGCTATTTTTAAATTGTTTTTAACTTGGCTCCAAATGTTACTTGAGCAGGACGGGTTTCCCGGAGCTCGGAAAACTGCCCAGGGAAACGGAGGCGAGTTTGATCGGCAGTTCAGGTGGCTATTTAAACTTGTCTTTGTCCCATCTGAATAAAAGCTCACTTATTGCAGCTGTTGTCTCAGCTCCCTCTGGCAAATGTTTGGCAGCGAGTGCTTGTGTGGATAGAGCTTTTTTCAACCTTTGAGGATTTCAAATTGACAAGTTCAGGATGGGAGGCGCGTTGGATGTGTTTGACAGCACATCAGAAGAGGAAGACCATCCCCATCCACGGCAGTGACAGCGTGCTGTGGTGGGATAAGCACGTGTACAGGAGGGAGGCGCATGGGAGAGAGGGGCACAGGAGAGAGGGGCACAGGAGAGAGGTTCACAGGAGAGAGGGACACAGGAGAGAGGGGCACAGGAAAGAGGTGCAAAGGAGGGAGGGGCACAGGAGGGAGGGGCACAGGAGAGAGGGGCACAGGAGAGAGGTTCACAGGAGAGAGGGGCACGGGAGAGAGGTGCACGGGAGAGAGGGGCACAGGAGAGAGGGGCACAGGAGGGAGGTGCACAGGAGAGAGGTGTGCAGGAGGGAGGGGCACAGGAGAGAGGTGTGCAGGAGGGAGGGGCACAGGAGAGAGGTGTGCAGGAGGGGGGGCACAGGAGGGGCACAGGAGAGAGGGGCACAGGAGGGAGGGGCACAGGAGAGAGGGGCACAGGAGGGAGGTGCACAGGAGGGAGGGGCACAGGAGGGAGGGGCACAGGAGGGAGGGGCACAGGAGAGAGGGGCACAGGAGAGAGGGGCACGGGAGGGAGGTGCACAGGAGGGAGGGGCACAGGAGGGAGGGGCACAGGAGGGAGGGGCACAGGAGGGAGGTGCGCGGGAGGGAGGGGCACAGGAGGGAGGTGCACAGGAGAGAGGTGCGCGGGAGGGAGGTGCGCGGGAGGGAGGTGCGCGGGAGGGAGGGGCACAGGAGGGAGGTGCACAGGAGGGAGGGGCACAGGAGAGAGGGGCACAGGAGGGAGGTGCGTGGGAGGAAGGTGAAAAGGAGAGAGGTGCGCAAGAGGGAGGTGCGCAGGGGGGAGGTGCGCAGGAGGGAGTTTCACAGGAGAGAGGTGCGCAGGAGGGAGGTGCGCAGGAGGGAGGGGCACAGGAGGGAGGTGCGCAGGAGGGAGGTGCACAGGAGAGAGGGGCACAGGAGGGAGGTGCAAAGGCGGGAGGGGCACAGGAGAGAGGGGCACAGGAGAGAGGGGCACAGGAGGGAGGGGCACAGGAGAGAGGGGCACAGGAGAGGGGGCATAGGAGAGAGGGGCACAGGAGAGAGGTGCACAGGAGGGAGGTGCAAAGGAGAGAGGGGCACAGGAGAGGGGCACAGGAGAGAGGGGCACAGGAGGGAGGTGCAAAGGAGAGTGGTGCACAGGAGGGAGGTGCACAGGAGGGAGGTGCACAGGAGAGAGGGGCACAGGAGAGAGGTGCAAAGGAGAGTGGTGCACAGGAGAGAGGGGCACAGGAGGGAGGTTCACAGGAGAGAGGGGCACAGGAGGGAGGTGCACAGGAGGGAGGTGCAAAGGAGAGTGGTGCACAGGAGAGAGGGGCACAGGAGGGAGGTTCACAGGAGAGAGGGGCACAGGAGAGAGGGGCACAGGAGAGAGGGGCACAGGAGAGAGGTTCACAGTAGGGAGATGCACAGGAGGGAGGTGCACAGGAGAGAGGTGCACAGGAGAGAGGGGCACAGGAGAGAGGGGCACAGGAGGGAGGGGCACAGGAGAGAGGTGCACAGGAGAGAGGGGCACAGGAGAGAGGTTCACAGGAGGGAGGTTCACAGGAGGGAGGTGCACAGGAGAGAGGGGCACAGGAGAGAGGGGCACAGGAGGGAGGGGCACAGGAGAGAGGGGCACAGGAGGGAGGGGCACAGGAGAGAGGGGCACAGGAGAGAGGGGCACAGGAGAGAGGGGCACAGGAGAGAGGGACACAGGAGAGAGGTTCACTGGAGAGAGGTTCACAGGAGGGAGGGGCACAGGAGAGAGGGGCACAGGAGGGAGGTGCACAGGAGAGAGGGGCACAGGAGAGAGGGGCACAGGACGGAGGGGCACGGGAGAGATGGGCACAGGAGGGAGGTTCGCAGGAGGGAGGTGCGCAGGAGGGAGGTGCACAGCAGAGAGGTGCACAGGAGAGAGGGACACAGGAGAGAGGGACACAGGAGAGAGGTTCACTGGAGAGAGGTTCACAGGAGGGAGGTTCACAGGAGAGAGGTGCACAGGAGAGAGGTTCGCAGGAGAGAGCTTCGCAGGAGAGAGGTTCACAGGAGGGAGGTGCACAGGAGGGAGGTGCACAGGAGGGAGGGGCACAGGAGGGAGGTGCACAGGAGAGAGGTGCACAGGAGGGAGGTGCACAGGAGGGAGGTGCACGGGAGGGAGGTGCACGGGAGGGAGGTGCACAGGAGAGAGGTACGCGGGAGGGAGGTGCACGGGAGGGAGGTGCACAGGAGGGGGGGCACAGGAGGGAGGTGCACAGGAGGGAGGTGCACGGGAGAGAGGTGCATGGGAGGGAGGTGCGCGGGAGGGAGGTGCACGGGAGAGAGGGGCGCGGGAGGGAGGTGCACGGGAGGGAGGTGCGCGGGAGGGAGGTGCACGGGAGGGAGGTGCACAGGAGAGAGGTACGCGGGAGGGAGGTGCACGGGAGGGAGGTGCACAGGAGGGAGGGGCACAGGAGGGAGGTGTGCAGGAGGGAGGTGCGCGGGAGGGAGGTGCACGGGAGAGAGGGGCGCGGGAGGGAGGTGCACGGTAGGGAGGTGCATGGGAGGGAGGTGCGCGGGAGGGAGGTGCACGGGAGGGAGGTGCGCGGGAGGGAGGTGCACGGGAGGGAGGTGCACAGGAGGGAGGTGCGCGGGAGGGAGGTTTACAGCTGGAGGAGGAAGAAGGGGCTCATTATTCATCTTTGGATGAGGAGAACATAGAGAAGGAGGAGGATGAAGATGGGGCACCCATCGCCAGACCAGCTGCTTACATTGTTGCCCGGGATGCCCGGGATGCCCTAATATTGCAACGGTTCCCCTTGTGTGAAACATAACAAATGAAATCCCGCGGTCTGCTCCCACCACCAGCACCAACACCTCCCCCCCGCCACCCACCATCACTGCCTTTGCACTAAGCAGTCCATTAACCACTCATCCACCCATTGCACATCTGCCCAATGGGTCCCGTCATGTATTGACATTGATCATGAAACAAGTGAAAGGACGAGTTGGCCCTCGGGACACAATAATGGGCAGGACCTGGAAGTGATGCTAATCAATAAATTTTATGTGGCATTATAAAAAAAGGAAACTTAACAACATAACATTTTGTCAAACGCCCGTGTGCATACTCTTGGTGAATTACAATTTCTTCAAATTACACTTCCTACCGCTTTACATGGTGCATCCTGTGTGGCTTCAGCAGAGGGAGAGGCAGGCTGCTCAGATCCTGCCCTGACTGCTGAGATGCTTTTGGCCTACGATCTGGGATTTGGAGCCCCTGAGGGTCTCGCTAAAGACTGCTCCACCTGCACCTGTGCAGGGGCAGACTTGGCCATCGGGAGACGGGGCAGCATGCCGGGTCCTGGCTGAGGGGGGGAGCAATGGGTGAGGAGTGGGAGCACTTTGAGTGGAGTTCCCACTTCCATGTCCCCTTTCACCATCATCCCTCTCCTGGGTCAGTGCCACATCACTCCTACCATTCTGCTGCAGACCAGCTTGGTGACGATCAGTGACGCGTTGTAAGGCCACGGATACGGTATCTGTCGTCCTGTTTAAGGCGGGAGACAAATTGCCATCCAAAGTCTGCACGGCCGTAGTCATGGACTCATTTGAGAGCCGTGCTTGAAGCTCCGTGGAGGCGGCCACTCTCTCCATGGCAGACATTCTCACAATTCCCAACGCCACCAATGCACCAGCGATCGAGTTGGTCTCCTCCATCCTCTCCGCTATTGTGGAGATTGTGCGTGACACGTCTGTCAGTACCTGGCTACGTTGCTGATGGACCTCTAGCATTGTCCTTCTCAACGACAGCCCCCAGGGTTCAGCATCTGTGTCCAGCTGAGCAGAGCTTGGAGAGGATTGCACCCCCCGACATGGACTCTCCACAATTGTCCCTGACACCCGTGTCTGCTCGTGCTCTCTTGTGAGGTGTGAATCACCAGGTGAAAACCCACTAACTCTCTAAGTGGACCCACGGAAATGTGAGTATCTGCGCTGGTGCATTGCTGTAGGTCCTGTGGCGGTGCACCCTCAGAAGGAACAAGGTCCTCTGAGGAATCGTCCTCATGGATGTCCTGTGACACTTGCTGTATGTGTGAAGGCCCTGGAAGATAAAAGAAAGGGAGATGAGTTAGTCGTGGCAAAGTCACAATCTTGACAATCACCATACTCAGTCTTCTCATAGTTCAGTCAGAGATATTTGTAATTCTGCCACCAGCTATCTGCGAGCTCCCTGTCTCTCCATCTCCGATTGAGAGGGACGCAGATGTGCCATTTATCTCCAGGGCCTCCTCCTCTACATCTGTGAGCTGGACTATTTGTGGCAGCCCACCTCCAGTCCTCTCTCTCTCCCTTGCGTTTTGCACTCTCTTCTACAACAGGCAAAAAAACAGACCTGTGAGTGAGTTAAGGTGAGGTATTCGCCTGATGGATGCAGTGCATTCGGTGAGCGAGACTATGAGACAGATGCATCACGTTGCATAAGGATTGGGGCGAGTGTCAACAGTGGATGGATAAATGGGGAGGTGATGAAGTGCATAGAAAGTGACAGCTGGGTGCTGCTGGAATTTGAGTTTGTGTGAGGAGTGCTGTGATGGAGAACACTTAACAAGACAGAGTGAAAGGGTATGGGGAGGGTGGGCTTAAAGAACAGGACGTAGGTGAATCGGCAAATGTACTCACTTTTCCTGACCTGGTTAGGTCATTAAACCGCTTTCTACATTGCATCCATGACCTGAGCGAAACGCTCCTGCTGCTCACCTCCCCAGCTACCTCCAACCACACCTTCCTGGTGAGAGCAGCAGGTTCCTCCCTCCCATTGCTGGGGAAAAGTCTGTGGGGGAAAAATTCAGTTGGTTGCGCCTCCCGTTAGCGCCTTAAGAGGGCGCTAATGGTGCGCAAAGCATCTAGCGCCCGGGCGCGGCGATGTTTGCGCCGCTCGCGAAATTAACTAAACATTTTGTGGCGGCGCTAAACACTACCGCCACGATCTCCTGCGCCGGCAGATCGTGACGTCAGTCGAGTGCGCAACGCTCCGGTATCGCCCCGGAGCGGATATTGAGTGGCGCCCCCTGCCTTACCGCCTGACGCTAGCAACGACAGGTTGAGGGGAGCGTTTTGCAGTCATGAAGGGAAAGGGGGAGCGCTATTTAAAGGCGACCGCTTCCTGCCTTTTATTGTTGGTGCCATTTTTGAACCACGCATTCTGAGAGAGAGAGAGAGAGGCTTCTGGAGAGATTCAACGCTGTGTGAAGGAGTTTTTGGTACTGAGCAGCACTTTGCAGGTTCATTTTGATTTGCCATTCCTTGTATCGATTTAGAAGAGATTGTGGGGGCTGCACTCTGAGCTCTTTGCCTGGTACTCTCCATTGTTCTTTCCAGCAGATTTGATGTGCAGGTCTCTCCAGGCCGAGATTCAAAGCTGCAATGAGCAGGATGTGGATGGAAAGCAAGATCAACCATCCCCTTTAAGAACTGGCCTGTGCCATTGTGTGTGTGTTCCATTGCTGACTGACATCACATGAGCTTCGCCAGCGCTCTGAGGTAGCGCCTCGCTCCTCGGCCTTTGCGCCTTAAGACAGGTGTGAAGCGCCTGATTTAGCGCTGCAATCACCTCCAGGGGCGATAAAAGTCAAGTTTGCAGTCGGTGGCGATAATTAGCGCCAGGCGCTAATCTTTGCGCCCGGCCATTAATTGCGCCCCAAATGGGGCGATACTGAATTTCTCCCCCTGTCTCTCCTCCTCCTCCTCCTGACTGCACCCAGCAGGAATTCCAGCGAGGCATCATTGAATCTGGGTGCTGCCCTTGTTAAATGTCCACCATCCACCCTGAACACCTCCAATCTCCATTTGTGGACTGTCCATTTAAATACAGCTGAGTTCGAGTCATGCGGGTGTGCATCACGCCCGCTGCACGGCGCCTCATTGATGCCCAGTTTTGAGCTGCTAGAGCTGTTCTGAATTTATCCCATTTAGCACAGTGGTAGTGCCACACAACACGATGGAGGGTGTCTCCACAATGACTGTGCGGTGGTCACTACTACCAATACTGTCATGGACAGATGCATCTGTGACAGGTAGATTGGTGGGGACGAGGTCAAGTAGGTTTTCCCTCTCTCACCACCTGTCGCAGCCCCAGACTGGCAGCTATGTCCTTCAGGACTCGGCCAGTAGTGGTGCTACCGACCCACTCTTGGCGATGGACATTGAAGTCCCCTACCCAGAGTACATTCTGTGCCCTTGCTACTCTCAGTGCTTCTTGCAAGTGGTGTTCAACATGGAGGAGTACTGATTCATCAGCTGA
Source organism: Squalus acanthias (assembly GCA_030390025.1). NCBI lineage: Eukaryota > Metazoa > Chordata > Chondrichthyes > Squaliformes > Squalidae > Squalus > Squalus acanthias. The sequence goes on along the minus strand of CM059444.1, from coordinate 4,856,095 downwards.
AGGAGGATGGTAATCAGTAGGAGGTTTCCTTGCCCATGCTTGAAACCATGAGACATCATGGGGTGCGGAGTCAATGTTGAGGACTCCCAGGGCCACTCCTTCCCGACTGTATATCACTGTGTCGCCACCCCTGGTGGGTCTGTCTTGCCGGTGGGACAGGACATACTCAGGGATGGTGATGGAGGAGTTTGGGACATTGGCTGAAAGGTATGATTCTGTGAGTATGACTATGTCAGGCTGTTGCTTGACTAGTCTGTGGGACAACAGAGGAGGACTTTGCAGGGTCTGGGTGTGCCATTGCCGTGTCTGATGCCAAGGTCGATGCCGGGTGGTCTGTCCGGTTTCTTTCTTATTATTTTGTTTCGTAGCGGTTTGTTATAACTGAGTGGCTTGCTAGGCCATTTCACAGGGCAGTTAAGGGTCAACCACATTGCGGTGGGTCTGGAGTCATATATAGGCCAGACCAGGTAAGGACATTAGTGAACCAGATGGGTTCTTACAACAATCCAGTAGTTTCATGGTTACCATTACTGATACTAGCAATTATTCCATTTTTATTTAATTAACTGAATTTAAATTCCCCAGCTGCCGTGGTGGGATTTGAACTCACGTCTCTGGATCATTAGTCCAGGCCTCTGGATTACTAGCCCACTACGCTACCGTTCCCTTATAGTCTACTGGGAATAAAAACCCAGTGTACGTCACAGTGGTGTGAACTTTCAACTTCGCCCCTGGGCGGTAACCTGGCAGAGCAGATCGTCCGTTAGCCCAATTTTCATTCCATTGAACTTTTTTGTGCATGTTTACTTCAGGCTGCAAGATGGGGCTTCACTGATAGAGGTCAATATGTTGGCCATTGCTGTCAGGGGACTGAAGCCCTCGTTAACAACGCAGCACTCTTTGTCAGTTTTGGCAAGTCTCTCCAACAACGATATGAGAAGGTTTTATTTTAAATGTTGCAGACTTCCCCAGGGTGCAATGGCCAATAGACGGTACCCATGTTTCCATCTGGGCCATCCTCTGAACTTTCTCAATAGGAAAGGGTATGAAAGAAAGCAAGACTTACTTTTATATAGAGCCTTTCATGACCACCAGACGTCTCAAAGTGCTTTACAGCCAATGAAGTACTTTTGGAGTGTAGTCACTGTTGTAATGTAGGAAACGCAGCAGCCAATGTGCGCACAGCAAGCTCCCACAAGCAGCAATGTGGTAATGACCAGATAAACTGTTTTCATTATGTTGATCGAGGAATAAATATTGGCCAGGACACCAGGAATAACTCCCCTGCTCTTTTTCAGAATAGTGCCATGGGATCGTTTACATCCATCTGAAAGAGAGCAGACAGGGCCTCAGTTTAACGTCTCATCTGAACGACAACACCTTCAACAGTGCAGCACTCCCTCAGTACTGCACTGGAGTGTCAGCCTAGATTTTTGCATTCAAGTCCCTGGAGTGGAACTTGACCCCACAACCTTCTGACTCAGAGGCGAGAGTGCTACCCACTGAGCCACGGCTGACACTGTGTATGGGGAAAGGACAGGGTAATGGCTCTTTCGGAGAGTCAGTCAGCACAGGCACAATGGGAGGCCTCTTTCTGGGCTGTAAAATCCAATGATTGAATGAAAGGGTTGCAGTCCTTAAATGTTCAGGTTGTACGCAAATCTTTGAAGAGGAAAGCGAGGCAGAGGAACAGCAGCAGCTGGGGAAGAGCAGGAGGGAGGCAAATTCAACAGCAGCTGACCAGGAACACCTTTTCCAATCACTAACTAAAGAGAAACACTTCTCTCCTGATCTCACAGTTCATCCAACACCTTGCCCTTTCCCACAGCCATCAACTCCATACAATCCTCCTTCATCACCCCAGCACAGCTGTCTCACTGAAAGACTCTCAGGACACTTCTTTCATGACCCCAACTAGGGAGAGTTTCCATTAGCACCAGACCTTTTATCAAAACAGATTTTTAATGTGCACCAACATGAGAGATGGTGAGATCAGTGGGGGACAGTACAGACCGCAAATAAGCAGGCACAGACCTAGACATTCTTGAAGGCATCCATGTGAGGCAGCATAAAGCCAAAGGTTTCTTTACTCTTCACTTTCCTTCATTTCAAGGGGCTATGCTCACCCATTCATAGCTTATGCCCATTTTTCCTGCAGATCCATCACAGCAACGGGGGACAGACAATGATAAGGAGGAGACGGAGCAGGAGGGAAGAACATTCTTTCTGGCGGATTATGAAGATGAAGATGAAGAGGAGAATGATGAGGACCAGTCCGTACAAGAGTTCCTGCAACAGGACACAGCCCCATATGCCTCTGCCCCAATCTTGATGTCACTTGCTTTCTCACTGTCATGCAGCAGCTCAGATACTTTTACCCGGGGAGGGAAGTAAATAATGTAATAGCAAAATACTGCGGATGCTGGAAATCTGAAATAACAACAGAAAACGCTGGAAAAACTCAGCAGGCCAGGCAGCATCCGTGGAGAGAGAAAGAGAGTTAACGTTTCAGGTCGATGACCTTTCGTCAGAATAATGTAAGTGAGGATGTGACCCCGGGCGATTCACAGACTGCACCATGTCTCCTTAGAGGCCCTAATCAAAGCTGTGGGTACTCACAGGAACGTCATAACTGATGCTATAGCGATCTTGGGCATCAATGTCCATGAATCTGTTCTATTTGGATGCCCTACATTGGGAAATCATCTGGACCGTACTCTCATGTCAGATTCAATGCCCTCATTCCAGCCATGGGGTCTGTTCCTGTAGAGATGCAGGAAATACTGAGGGAAACGCCCAGCAGCAGGGGCATAGTAGGATTAAGCAAGGATGAGGAAGCTGTCTCTCAAGCTGACCCTATATCCATGCCACCCAGCCACCCATTCAAATGACCCATGCAGAGTCCTGCAAAGCATTCAGGTCCAGGAAGTCACCAGAGCAGCAGGCGTGGCCCCAGCAGTTGCAAAGCCATGTTATGATCCTGCAGAGGGAGATGGAAAGCCACCACCTTTCCATCTGGCTGCTGAACGTCTCAGGAATCACTGTGAGGCATTCTGCAGCCAGCCACTTCACTTCCTTCTCCCACGAGGGTAACAACTAGAGGGATAACTAGAATAGGCAATAGGATGCACCTTTCACACACAGTCACAAAGGGAGAGCACTGGCGTAAGAGACACCAAACACTATTGCACTGACAAACCCTTGGAATTGGATTCTGATCTTATGCAGAGTTTGTTTGTCCTGGGGCACATTCCTACAGCAGAAGATGAATCAATGTGCATGGTGGTGTGTGAGATGAAGGACAGGATCATAGTGCATCAGTTCCTTAGGAACATGATACAGAATAATTGTGCTTGGGGGACTTCAAAGTTTAAGCAAGAACATTTTTCCAATAAATGCTGTTGAGTTTTGCTGTTTTTGCTGCGACTGAAATGGAGCAAGTAACTTCTTATTCTCTCTGGAAATACTCAGCAGGTCAGGCAGCATCTGTGGAGAGAGAAACAGAGTTAACGTTTCAGGTTGATGATCTTTTGTCAGAACTGACAAAAACTGTAGTAAACAATGAGAAGGATAGTAACAGACTTCAGGAGAACATAGACAGACTGGTGAAATGGACAGACACATGGCAGATTAAATTTAATGCAGGGATGTGTGAATTGATACATTTTAGTAGGAAGAACAAGGAGAGGCAATATAAACTAAATGGTACAATTTTAAAGGGGGTGCAGGAACAGAGAGACCTGGGGGTGTATGTACACAAATCTTTGAAGGTGGCAGGACAAGTTGAGAAGGCTGTTAAAAAAGCATATGGGATCCTTGGCTTTATTAATAGAGGGATAGAGTACAAAAGCAAGGAAGTTATGCGAAACCTTTATAAAACACTAGTTAGGCCTCAGCTGCAGTATTGTGTTCAATTCTGGACACCACACTTTAGGAAGGATGTCAAGGCCTTAGAGAGGCTGCAGAAGAACTTTACTAGAATGGTAGCAGGGATGAGGGACTTCAGTTATATGGAGAGACTGGAGAAGCTGGGGTTGTTCTCCTTGGAGCAGAGAAGATTAAGAGGAGCTTTGATAGAGGTATTCAAAATCATGAATGGTTTCGATAGAGTAAATAAGGAGAAACTGTTTCCAGTGGCAGAAGGGTTGGTAACCAGAGGACACAGAGTTAAGGTGATTGGAAAAAGAACCTGAGGTGAGATGAGGAAACATTTTTTTTTGCACAGCGAGTTGTTGTGATCTGCCTTCCACCACCCTTTCACTGCCTGAATTAATTGGATCGCTCTACCAAAGAGCGGGCACAGGCACGATGGGCTAAATGGTCTTCTTTAGTGCTGTATCTTTCAGTGATTCCATTGTAAATGAGAGCCTAGAACTTCCAATAAACAAAAGTTCACTCACCAAATAAAGTCATTTTGCACCTGCCTGTTCTTCCCCCACAAAGTCCCTCGCCTTCCAGGACCTCTGCCGCGCTCCTTCATACATTTCCCTGCCATCATCCAACTCCCCAAAGTTGAAAGACTCAGAAATGAACTCAGAACTCAATGTCATCAAGCTGTCTTTTGCTTGAAACAGCAGCACTCACTAGGAGCTGCCAAAAATAACATTTCTCCCTTTCTACTACTACTTCTTAATGCCACGACTACCCTTTGTGCCAGCGAACGTGTGCCAGCTAACTTACTTTCGTTTCTAATCTACTACTCCTACAAAGTGCTCCCTGAGTGGCACAAGGTGGAGTGATGGATGGCTGAGATGGTTTTCCTGGAGCCTTAGAGGTGACTCTCACCGCTGGGTAGCTGCTGTCCCAGAGGGACCTGTCTCCAGTAGCAAGGGACGTCTGGCCATGTTTCGAGCTCTCTCATATAAAGAGATTGGGATGAGGGGGTGGGAGCGCTGAGGGCTGTAGAGCAACGGTGGGATGTTTTTAAAAAAGAGATGGCAAAGGTACAAAATAAGTACATTCCGTTAAAAATAAGGGAAGTACCAGTAGTTTGCACCATTCTTCCATGGGGCCTCCTGCTCTCAGACAGTCCCTCCTGGACCCAATTCCGCCTGCAGCACCTCCATGGATGCATTGATAAATCTGGGGGCCCTGCCATGTTGACACCCCTGAGGCTGCTGTGTCTCTGCCACCTTGCTGCCAAGTGATATTGCCCTTTAACTGGCTGCAGCCTTTTAAAGACGGCACCAGAAGTGTATTTCCCCCCCCCACACCGGTGGTGGTAGGCCAATGAAGGGTGGTTGTCTGACCTCTAATTTGTCTGACAGGCGTAATGAGATTTCTAGGAGGAAATTGCAGCAGGCTAGTAGTGGCTGTTACACTGGTGGGTGAAACAACAAAAATTTCCCTCATTCTCTGTAGCGAACTAAAGGCCCATTAACTCAAAAAGTCCTTTCACCTGGATTAAACAACAAATATAACAGTCTGTCTACACAGACAAGCAGTCCAACATACCACAGAATCTGCCTACTGGGATTAAACATACAATACGGTTAAGAATGTGTACTAGGATCAAATACCCGACATGCAATAATGGCCCATAATTTGCTGTCAAAATAACGATGAGGCTAATGGCATCCCTGTTATTTACCTGCACATGTTGCAGCAACTTCAGGTGAGGGCAGATGCTCGGTTCAACACGGAAATCCTAAAGTTGCTGTCCGAGATGCCCCGCTCTGCCATTAGCTCTGCAAAAACGGCAACTCGCTCTCTGGCTCACCATTGAACTGAAAGAAAGAAAGACTTGGCATTTCTATAACGCCTTTCACCATTTCAGGATGTCCCAATGCGCTTTACAGCCAACAGCCAGTGTAGTCACTGTTGTAATGCAGCAAATGCAGCAGCGAATTTGCGCACATTAAACTTCCACCAACATCTCTGTGATAAAACCAGATAATCTGTTTTAGTGATGTTGATTGAGGGATTAAATATTGTCCAGGACACCAGGGATAACTCCCCTGCTAGGTGTTCTGTGGCGAGTGACTCACTTCCTGACTCCCCAAAGCCTTTGCTTTGAATGACGTGAAGTTGCGGTAGATATGAACTAAACTCGCCACAGAAAGTTAGAGCTTGTCTGAAGTGACACAAAGAGCCTTTTAAGGTCTGCACATATTTAATTTAGCCTGCATTAGCTGTCAGAAATTCTTTTTTTTATTTATTAATTCACGGGATCCATTTATTGCCCTTGAGAAGGTGGTGGTGAGCCGTCTTCTTGAACCGCTGCAGTCCGTGTGGTGAAGGTGTGGTGAAGTGCTGTTCGGGAGGGAGTCCCAGGATTTTGACCCAGCGACGAGGCAGGAATGACAATATACTTTCAAATCAGGATGGTTTGTAACTTGGAGGGGAATTTGGAGGTGGTGGTGTTCCCATGCACCTGCTGCCCTTGTCCTTCTAGATGGTTGAGGTCATGGGTTTGGGAGGTGCTGCCGAAGAAGCCTTGGCGAGTTGCTGAAGTGCATCTTGTAGATGGTACACACTGCAGAAATGGTACGCTGGTGATGAAGGGAGTGAATGTTTAAGGTGGTGGATGGGGTGCCAATCAAGTGGTCTGCTTTGTCCTGGATGGTGTTGAGCTTCTTGAGTGTTGTTGGAGCTGCACTCATCCAGGCAAGTGGAGAGCTATTCCATCACACTCCTGACTTGTGCCTTGTAGATGGTGGAAAGGCTTTGGGGAGTCAGGAGATGAGACACTCGCCGCAGAATTCCCAGCCTCTGACCTGCTCTTGTAGCCACAGTATTTATGTGACTGGTCCAGTTAAGTTTCTGGTCAATGGTAACCCCCAGGATGTTGATGGTGGGGGATTTGACGCTGGTAATGTCATTGAATGGCAAAGGGAGGTGGTTAGATTTTCTCTTGTTGGAGATGGTCATTGCCTGGCACTTGTATGGCGCGAATGTTACTTTGCTCTTGTCAACCCAAGCCTGAATATTGTCCAGGTTTTGCTGCATGCGGGCACGGACTGCTTCAAGATCTGAGGAATTGCAAATGGAACTGAACACTATGCAATCATCAGCGAACATCCCCACTTCTGGCCTTCTGATGGAGGGAAGGTCATTGATGAAGCAGCTGAAGATGGGTGGGCCTAGGACACTGCCCTGAGGAACTCCCGCAGTGATGTCCTGCGGCTGTGCTGATTGACCTCCAACAACCAGAACCATCTTCCTTTGTGCTAGGTATGACTCCAGCCAGTGGAGAGTTTTCCCCGATTCCCATTGACTTCAGTTTTACTAGGGCTCCTTGATGCCACACTTGGTCAAATGCTGCTTTGATGTCAAGGGCAGTCACTCTCACCTCACCTCTGGAATTCAGCTCTTTTGTCCATGTTTGGAGCAAGGCTGTAATGCGGTCTGGAGCCGAGTGGTCCTGACGGAACCCAAACTGAGCATCGGTGAGCAGGTTATTGGTGAGTAAATGCCGCTCAGTAGCACTGTCGATGACACCTTCCAGTACTTTGCTGATGATTGAGAGTAGACTGATGGGGTGGTAATTGGCCGGGTTGGATTTGTCCTGCTTTTTGTGGACAGGACACATCTGGGCAATTTTCCACTTTGTCGGGTAGATGCCAGTGTTGTAGCTGTACTGGAACAGCTTGGCTAGAGGTGCGGCTAATTCTGGAGCACAAGTCTTCGGTACAACAGCCGAAATGTTGTCGGGGCCCATAGCCAGTGCGCTCAGTCGTTTCTTGATATCATGTGGAGTGAATTGAATTGGCTGAAGACTGGCATTTGTGGCGACCTCATTTGGAGGCTGAGATGAATCATCCAGATGGCTGGTTTCCCTCGCTGCGACGTTATCAGCTCGCACTTTCAACAAATTGCAGTGCAAAATATCGTCAAGATTAAACGTGCAAGGACATGTCTAACTAACAGTGGACATCCCTCGTTGCCTTGCTGCAGCAAATTATGGGCCATTATCTATGTTGGTAGCAAACACGTGATACATGATAGAGTTTACCCGCTGGGATAAAATACTCTGATATCCCATTGAATTTGCTGAGATTAATAACCTGATATATCGCAGAGTATGCCTACTGAGTTTAAAAATCCAATTACCACAGAGCAAGTCGGCTCTGATTAGACACCTGGGGGGAGAAATTCAGTATCGCCCCATTTGGGGCTCAACTATTGGCCGGGCGCAAAGTTTAGCGCCTGGCGCTAATTATCGCCTCTGACTGCAAACTTGGCTTCTATCGCCCCTGGAGGTGATTGGAGCGCTAAATCAGGCGCTACACACCTCTCTTAAAGCGCTAATGCCGAGGAGCGAGGCGCTACCTCAGAGCGCTGGCGAAGCTCATGTGATGTCAGTCAGCAGTGGAACTCAGACACAGTGGCGCCGACCAGTTCTTAAAGGGGAGGGTCGATCTTGCTCTCCATCCACACCCTGCTCATTGCAGCCTTGAATCTCGGCCTGGAGAGACCTGTACATCAATTCTGCTGAAAAGAACAATGGAGAGACCAAGGAAAGAGCTCAGAGTGCAGCCCCCAGAGTCTCTTCTAAATCGATGCAATGAAGGTCAAATCAAAATGAACCTGCAAAGTGCTGCTCAGTACCCAAACCTCCTTCACACAGCGTTGAATCTCTCCAGAAGTCTCTCTCTCTCTCTCAGAATGCGTGGTGCAAAAATGTCGCCGACAAAAAAAAGGCAGGAAACGGCCGCCTTTAAATAGCGCTCCCCCAGTCCCTTCCCGACTGCAAAACGCTCCCCTCAACCTGTCATTGCTAGCGGCAGGCGGAAAGGCAGGGGACGCTACTCAATATCTGGTCCGGGGCGCTACCGGGGCGTTGCGCACTCGACTGACGTCACGATCTGCCAGCGCAGGAGATCGTGGTGGTAGTGTTTTGCGCCGCCGCAAAATGTCTGGTCAATTTCGCGAGCGGCGCAAACATCGCCGCGCCCGGGCGCTAGTTGCTTTGCACCCCATTAGCGCCCTCTTAGAGCCAAAAATCCACAGGCCGCGATCCCAACACTTATACTGGTGCTTTCCAGCGCCGACACCATTAAAGTTTGCGAGGTCAGTAGGAGGTGTAAGAACGCTCGGATACCGGAATCAGTAAACTAATATATTCATCCAAAGGAACCCGACGAATAGAAAGAAGAAAGAAAGACTTGCATTTATACAGCGCCTTTCATGACCTCAGGATGTCACAAAGCGGTTTACAGCCAACGAAGTACTTTTGAAGTGTAGTCACTGCTGTAATGTAGGAAACACGGCAGCCAATGTGTGCACAGCAAGATCCCACTCAGACCAATGTGATAATGACCATATAATTTTTTTTTCAAGTGACATTACCACTACGCTACCGTTCCCTTATAGTCTACTGGGAATAAAAACCCAGTGTACGTCACAGTGGTGTGAACTTTCAACTTCGCCCCTGGGCGGTAACCTGGAAGAGCAGATCGTCCGTTAGCCCAATTTTCATTCCATTGAACTTTTTTGTGCATGTTTACTTCAGGCTGCAAGATGGGGCTTCACTGATAGAGGTCAATATGTTGGCCATTGCTGTCAGGGGACTGAAGCCCTCGTTAACAACGCAGCACTCTTCGTCAGTTTTGGCAAGTCTTTCCAACAACGATATGAGAAGACTTTATTTTAAATGTTGCAGACTTCCCCAGGGTGCAATGGCCAATAGACGGTACCCATGTTTCCATCTGGGCCATCCTCTGAACTTTCTCAATAGGAAAGGGTATGAAAGAAAGACTTGCATTTATATAGAGCCTTTCATGACCACCGGATGTCTCAAAGCGCTTTACAGCTAATGAAGTACTTTTGAAGTGTAGTCACTGTTGTAATGTAGGAAACGCAGCAGCCAATGTGTGCACAGCAAGATCCCACTCAGACCAATGTGATAATGACCAGATAATTTTTTTTTTAAAGTGATGTTGATTAAGGGATAAATGTTTTTCAGGACACTGGGGATAACGCCCCTGCTCATCTTCAAAATAGTGCCACAGAATCGTTTACATCCATCTGAGAGGGCAAACGGGGCCTCAGTTTAACATCTCATCTGAATGACGGCAACTCTGACAGTGCAGCACTCCCTCAGCACTTCACTGGTGTGTCAGCCTAGATGTTTCTGCTACAAGTTTCTTGGAGTGGGACTTGAACCCACAACCTTCTGACACAGAAGTAAGAGTGCTACCCACTGAGCCACGGATGACATATCCGCAATCTTTAACCCTTAGCGCCTCATCATGAAACCATCTGGGGTTTACTGCCAGTCTACATCTAGGAAATTAATAGGTGCCTAAATTTAGCTCGCCAAATGGCCTTCTATCAACCAATTTAGATTATATCAACATTTATACCCCCATTAGGATACATATAAGCTACTGAATGAATGAATTTACCCCTTCTTGCCGAATCATCAAAGAGGAAAACAGACCATGAAGTCACAAACTACATTTCTTTATTCACATCTTTGAACACAATTTGCAGCAGGTAGGTATTAAACATTAAAGTATGCAAAATATTTAGTGGGTGGAATTAATAATTGAGGTCACAATGTCAATTGCAGCGTTAACCAGCTTATCCGATTATAATTTGATATTAAGCTCAATGCATGAGATTGACATGAAGTTGGCAAGATTTGTTTATGGTTTATATAGCTGACAAGCTAACAGTTTTAAATAGCAAGTCTTTTGGATACATTAAAAGTCTAATTAGTTCATCTTATTACTGAAATGCTTGGAGCTTTAGCAATGATTCCAGAAGCTTATACAGCCTCGATTTTCTGATATACGACAGATGTAATATACGTGGGTAGAACAAATGAAGGACAGAGACACGATGAGCATGTTCATGCTGAACCATGCGACAAGCCCTGTGACAAACCATGTGATAATACATTACAATGGGCATTAGTCACCTGGGACAGTCAGAGTGATGAACCTCCGGCTGTCGATGTCATATCCATTCCCTCCTGGATCCTCTCTTTCCTGGGTGGATTCACCTTGCACACTGTTAGCTATATTTCGACTAGCTTTGATAAACTAGATTCTCAAATAACCTGCTGGGTTTTATCATTCACCAATCTATGTGGCATGTGTTACAAAAGGACATCCCTTTCGGTGTCAATCACCTTAAACCGACATGTCAGGGGATTGTAATGACCTCAAGTTAACTAAGAAAGCAATAAAGCAGACACGTCAGGTGGCAGGTTTGCTCTCATAACCTCTCAGTCTTCTGTAACAAAGGAATGACACCGTTCCCAATTAAAAGTGACGTTTATTTCTCATTATCCTGACAAGCCAGGGGTGAGTTTCGCGTCTGAGCAGTAACCATGTGGGTGGTGGAGGGGGTTTCAGCGCTGGCTTCCCGGAGAAGTCAGCGGGGAACCTGTGGGAACTTCTGGGTCTCCCCTCATTAACATAAGGTAAGCGCTCGCCAAACAGCTCACCAATGTGGCGGCAGGAAATCAGGCTATGCGGCTGCTTTTCAAGTACCAGCAGCAGCAGTTTAAAGGGGAGGTGCATATGTTGCATGGCGTAGAGAGAAGCAATGCTGTGTCGCAACAGGCGAACTGAGTTTAGAACCTACAGCAGCAACTACAAGAATTTTCAAATCCGTTATGGTGAAAAAAAACACACAACCTACTGCGAAAAAAATTTCTCTAAAAGCTCTATACAGCTTTCACACGAATGTACGAAAATGACGGGCAGGAAAAGACCAGCCTGTCCTGGAGCCTGGAACATCATGACAAGATATTTCCTACCGCAGCCCCCCACCCCACCCCCGTAGCCACGTAATCTTCTGGGAAAGACAAAAAAAAACAGAGAAAAACCCAGGGCCAAGAAAATTCCTCTCCAACATCCTCAGGCAATCAGAACCAGTCCAGGAGATCAGATGGACCAAGTGTTATCTGTAAAGCCACTTGCCTTCTCTCTGATTCAATCTCTGCCCCAGTCAAGAACCGGTCCAGCTCTCACTTGAAGGCGTGCAGAGAGTCAGCACCCACTCTTTGCTTCGGCACCTGAGGAACCTTTTAAATAGGACTCCAAATGGCCACCTCCTGACTTGTGCCACCCACGATTGGTGGGCAGGGGCAGGAGGTGGTGGTAGTCAGGTGGTGACTGCAGGGAGTTGCATCACTTGACTCCTATTTGCATGTATTCATCAGGCTCTCTCCCCTCCTGATTAAGGCAGAAGCTCTGGCCTCCAGGATTCATCTCCTCCCGAAAATTGGGCCACGCATAAAAGCGGACACTTCATCCACAAGCCACTACAGCTCCAGTTTTGAGCTCAATTGGGGGAGTAATGAGATGAAAATCGCCTCCGCTGCCTTTGAGTTGTGACCTTCCATCTATGTCTTTTTACGTTAGCTCGTTCTGCTGCTCAGATTTCAGCCTGGTTGCTGAAATCTCCATTTCGAGGGACTTATTCGGGCGTTTTCACTGCAGCGGGCACCTCACTTGCGTGGGTGGGGCTAGTGGGTGCCTCCTCCAAAAATGGCTGAGTCTCGGCTTGTCCCATGCTGCCGGGAATTCCAGCGCCCTCCAGCTTTTGCGGTGGTCAGGAGACCCCATTCTTTGCCCCCTTTGGGCCCAATTCTACATTTTGTTGTTTAAATGTGCCCATCTTCAGTGCTCCGGGCCACTTGCCAGGCCTGGAACCCCTGGTGGGACCCACTTGCATCCTTCTGGAGGTGGGTACACCTCATCTGAACAGCGTACTGGCTCTCCAGTCTTATGCTGGGTCCCTTATGAACTGAGGGGAAGTGGGAAATCCCACACACACACACAGCCCCACCCCCTCTGAAATGGCTGGCCTTGTACAGGATGGGTCTTTAGAAGATTAAGCAGGAAATCCCAAATGTGGTCAACATTCGACCTGGTGTATCCGGGTCCCGGCCTCGATCTGAGTCGTTCCATGGAGTTACAGTCCAGTGCAATTGCCGAGGAGATTTGACCCCCGTGTGTCTACTATATTTGAAAACCTGAACTACCTCACAGTATACTGCAGAGTCTAACTGCTGAGATTAAATATCCCATGTACCACACACTGTGTCTCCTTGTTATACTGCAATGGGATTAAACATACCACATGTGACAGAGTCCGTCTCCCAGGATTGATCAGTCTGCTGTGATGACGCAGAATCTGGGGGTGATGTCAGAATCATGGGGGCAGTGTAACAAAGCAACAGTAGCAACAACAAATCAGTTGGAGACCAAATTCCTGCTCAGTGGTAATAACAACTAAATAACCAGAATTTGTCGGATGTGTTGTACGACAGTCTGTTTGTGGAACAAAACACCCAAAATACTGGAAAGACGGTCTGTTCGGATTAACTGTCAATATCCCATAGAGTGTGTCCTGGGGATAAAGTACTCCAATTTCTTTTATTTGTTCCTGGGTCGCTGGCAAGGCCAGCATTTATTGCCCATCCCAATTGCCCTTGAGAAGGTGATGGTGAGCCACCTTCTTGAACCGCTGCAATCCGTGTGGTGAAGGTACTCCCACAATGCTGTTAGAGAGGGAGTTCCAGGATTTTGACCCAGCGACAATGAAGGAATGGCGATATATTTCCAAGTTAGGATTGTGTGTGACTTGGAGGGGAACTTGGAGGTGGTGGTGTTCCCATGCGCCTGCTGCCCTTGTCCTTCTAGGTGGAAGAGGTCGCGGGTTTGGGAGGTGCTGCCGAAGAACCCTTGGCGAGTTGCTGCAGTGCATCTTGTAGATGGTACACACTGCAGCCACGGTACGCCGGTGGTGGAGGGACTGAATGTTTAAGGTGGTAGATGGGGCGCCAATCAAGCGGGCTGTTTTGTCTTGGATGGTGTCGAGCTTCCTGAGTGTTGTTGGAGCTGCACTCATCCAGGCAAGTGGAGAGTATTCCATCACACTCCTGACTTGTGCCTTGTAGATGGTAGAAAGGCTTTGGGGAGCCAGGAGGTGAGACACTCGCCGCAGAATACCCAGCCTGTGACCTGCGCTTGTAGCCACAGTATTTATGTGGCTGGTCCAGTTAAGTTTCTACAAACTGTCGAAGTGGGTTAAGTACCCAGTCTACCACAGAGTTACCTGGATTTTCCAATCGAGCGCGAGCAGAGTATGGCAGACATCAGGAGCTCTGCCTCTCTTATACCCTTCAGGGTAAGCCTCGTTATAATATTTTGGCCGAGCTCCAGGCATCAGAAACACACCTCTAATTGGGAGCTTGCCGGTTGAGGGGTGAGGCAGGAACTAATGTGCTGTAGTATTTAAAGGCCAGCAGCAGGTTAAAGGGGCACTTTGTTTTTGCTGCAGCAAGGAAAGTTCAGAGAAGAAGGAATGTCCGGCAGGAGGAAGTGAAGGTGAGGTGGGAGACCCTCTTTGGCACAGAGAGAGCTACAGGGCTCAAAGGAGAACTGCCCTGGGGCAATGGCAAAAGGTAGCCACAACAGTGAATGCCAACTTGACCAATAAATGCTGGCCTTGCCAGCGACCCATGGTTGCCAAGACGAAGAACATTTATCACTTTTCCTTCACTTTTTCAAAATGGTTGGCTTCTCCAAACTGCAAGGCCTCATCAGTCGAAGCCATGTGGCTTGCACTAATGCAATGGCATTGATGAACATGAAAGGATTCCATTCCATCAGTGTCCAGGTTATACGTGACCATCAGAATTACGTAAAGAAAGAAAGACTTGCATTTATATAGCGCCTTTCACAACCTCAGGAGGTGCCAAAGTGCTTTACAGCCAATGAAGTACTTTTTGAGAGTGTAGTCACTCTTGTAATGTGGGAAACGTGGCAGCCAATTTGCGCACAGCAAGCTCCCACAAACAGCAATGTGATAATGACCAGATAATCTGTTATTTTTTTAGGTGTTGGTTGAGGGATAAATATTGATAAGGGCACCGGGAGGACTCCCCTGCCTTTCTTTGAAAAGTGCCATCGGATCTTTTACATCCTTCTGAGAGGGCAGATTTAACATCTCATCCGAAAGACTCCCTCAGCACGGCACTGGAGTTTCAGCCTAGATTTTGTGCTCAAGTCCCTGGAGTGGGACATGAACCCACAACCTTCCGACTCAGAGGCCAGAGCGAGTGCTACTACTGAGCCACAGCTGACACCTAATTCATCATACATAATTCAGGTAGAAGTTGTCATGATGCATTTCTATATGAGTCTACAGCCCAAATATTCTTTCAAGGTTGTTCTGTCCTAGACAGATGGATCCTGGATGACCCTTGACTGGCTCATGACACAAGAACAAAAACCAAGACCTGCGGCAGAAACCAAATACAATAAGGCACATGCCTCTACATGGATACACATTGAGCGTATGATAGGACTGCTGAAACAAAGAGTGCACTGCCTGGATTGGTCTGGAAGATGCTGTTGTACAGTCCTAATAAAGGTGTCCAGAATTATAGTCATGTGCTCTGTGCTGCACAATTATATTGTCAGAAGAGCGTTCACCAATGCAGCAGGGGCAAGGGGGAAGTCAGGAAGGGGGCGAAGAAGTCTGAGACAGTGAGGCCGAGTCTCAGGAGCAATTCTCTTAAGACTTGTAAACCCCTCCAGCATAAGCATTCCTGTATCGCATTCCCAATGAGGAGTCATATATAGCATAACACATGTATGCTGAATGCCTTCTATGAATTAATCAAGCGCTCCTCTCGTAGGAGAAGGGAGTGAAGTGCTGTATGTGCCCGAGGGCTTCCTTGGACAAGGATGGTTTGTGACATCCTTCTGAAGGGTCAGAAGATGTTTTTCAACTGCAAGCGCCCATCTGCTACTGTGGTGGTTGGTTAGCCCTGCTCACCTCTGGCTGTCCATGGGTCATTTCAGTAGGATGGCTGGCTGTGTTACCTTGAGAAACAGCTCCCTTATCCGTGCTCACTCATGCCATGCCCCTACTGCTGGGCACCTCTTCAGCATGTCCTGCCATATGCTTGGAGGCAAACTACAGAGCTGCGATGAGGTTGCTGAAGTCCTGCGTCAGGGTTCTGACAAGGTGATTCCTTGGCATGGTGGATCCAGAGAGAACCAAATCAGGGATATCAGTGCCCCCGGTCTTGATAGCATCAATTATGCCACTCCTGAGAGAACACACAGCTGTGGTTGATTAAGGGGGCTGCCTGCAGTTCTGTGAAGCGATCAAACATCATTGCACAGATTATGGGTCGTGGACTCCTCCATAATAGCCATCATATTTCTCAGGGAAAACACAAAGCAAAAAACTGCAGATGCTGGAAATCTGAAACAAAATCAGAAAATGGTGAAAATTCTCAGCAGGTCAGTCAGCAGCTGTGGAGAACAGAGACAAATTACCGTTTCTGGAGTGGACAAATTCTCAGAGCACCTCTCTCCTCTGCTGTGGGCCTCTTTATCTGGTGAAGAGCTGAATGTTTAATGAAACCTGCCATGGCTATTCAATTGGCCACCACGCTTCCCAAAACAAGAGTGCTAGAACAGGTGATGCTGAGGTGAATGATGGTGGTCTTTAATGGCCCTGCACACCATCAGTTTCCCGAATGTGAAAGATGTATCGTGTCTGAATATGGGTTCCCATTTGTTTTCATTTTAGAGAGACCACAAGGTGCCACAAAGATGAAAAAGCATCCCATGTGACTATGCAGCTGGTTGAGGTGAACGTGTGTGTGTGTGTAAAGAGATAACATCAGCAGATATTTATGATGGCAAACTTCTTGAAAGTATTGAACTTTTTCTTCACCTGGGAGGAAGACCTCTAATGGCTGAAACAGCATTGACCTGCTCCACCATCTCTTCCCATACAGCCCTAACAGATGCCTTTAATTGGGGTGTCTCTCACTGTCAGAAATAGCAACCCTTCTCTGCATCACCTCCCTGAGCATAACTTACAGGTCTCTTTCCAAAAAGGGGGCTGTTTTCCCTTCTCCCATGGAACTTGCAACAGCAACAACAACTTTAATTTATATAGCGCCTTTAACGTAGTAAAAGATCCCAAGGTCAAAGAGGTAGGTTTTAAGAACTCTCTTAAAGGAGGCGAGAGTGGTGTAGAGGCAGAGAGGTTTAAGGAGGGAATTCCAGAGCATAGGGCCTAGACAGCTGCAGGCATGGCTGCCAATGGTGGGCGAAGGAAATCGGGGCTCCTGCATGTGCGGCACATAAGTAAGCAAATTCTTCCAGACTGGAACTGCAGGTGCCTCTCTCAGGAGCTGCATCTACACTATTAAGGCCTTGTGCTGGATTTCCGACTCCCCTGCCTGCCAAGCTCCCAGCACTTACATCTAGGTCAATCCACGCTGGGAGCTCACCAGCCTTATGCAAATCAGGGAGCTTACAAAATCCCAGGAGATTCTCTCTGTGCTGTAATGTAGAATGTGCCTGTGCACTGGAAATTCAGCCTTGCAACTGCTTCTTGCATGCTCCTTTTTTATCATACTCATTGTGGGTTGCTTACTCAAACCTGGCTCCCGATTCTAACTGCGGGCCTGTTATCAGCGTGTGAGCTGCGGAGTGAGTTAGAAACTGCTCCAAAAATGAGGTCCGGGGATTTAACTCTGGGTTTATTGCTTGGGCCTCATTTAAATCCCACTGGCCGACTGCACACCCGTTCCGGCTGGGAATTGGACGGGCAGTGATGGAAAATGGCAGGACCCGGGGCGGGGGGAGGGGGGGCCGCCCACCGGCAGCAGGTTAGTGGCAGTTGCCGGGCCTTCCACTGGTGTACCCACGATCAGGAGGGAGGATGGTGGAGATCGCAGCAGGGGAGGCCTGAGCTTTCCTTGTGTGGCCTGGACTCTTGCTCCTCCTGCTACAGGAATAAAAAAAATCTAAAACTTACTTTTTTGGGCCTCTTCTGGCCGTGATCCACTTCCTCGCTGAGTTGGTCTGGCAGGAAATTCACTGCACTCAGGCCGCCCAGTTAAAATCGCAGTCAGGTCCCAATGCCTGATGCTTTCAGAAAGCCAGAAGGGAATTAAATTTAATTCTCTACTGGACCCCAAAGTGGAATGTCTACTTCAGCTGACCCATCACTCGCTCTCATGAGCATAGGGATGAAGCTAGATCAACTCCTCGCATAAAGGAAAGAGTAATAGCGCTGTCCCAGAGTAAACACAAGAAAATGGTTTGAAGATCATCTCCCCTTCTGACATTAACTCAGTTTTATCATTTCACTTCTAAGCCACTGTAAGGAAGTACCTTGCTGACCTTTCTCGGTTTTAGATGAAGACTCTGTTTTGCAGGATCATCCTGTGACCTTGAAGGAGGTTATTCCAACTAAGGGAGGTTATGCTTGAACTGTATAAAACACTAGTTAGGCCTCAGCTAGAACACTGCGTGCAGTTCTGGTCACCACATTACAGGAAGGATGTGATCGCACTAGAGAGGGTGCAGAGGAGATTTACGAGGATGTTGCCAGGACTGGAGAATTTTAGCTGTGAGGAAAGATTGGATAGGCTGGGGTTGTTTTCTTTAGAACAGAGGAGGCTGAGGGGAGACCTAATTGAGGTGTATGAAATTATGAGGGGCCTAGATGGAGTGGACAGGAAGGACCTATTTCCCTTAGCAGAAGGGTCAATAACCAGGGGGCATAGATTTAAAGTAATTGGTAGAAGATTAGGAGGGGTGTTGAGGAGAAATGTTTTCACCCAGAGGGTGATGAGGGTTTGGAACTCACTGCCTGAAAGGATGGTAGAGGCAGAAACCCTCATCGCATTTAAAAAGTACTTGGATGTGCAGTTGAATTACCGTAACCCACAAGGCTATGGACCAGGAGCTGGACAGTGGGATTAGGTTGGATTAGGCCGGCATTGACATGATGGGCCGAATGCCTTCCTTTGCCGTAATTTCTATGATTCTATGATTCTATGGGGTAAAAATTAGGTCGCGCCCCATTTGGGGCGCAAATATCGTCTGGACGCAAATATTAGCGCCTGGCGCTAATTATCGGCACTGACTGGAAACTTCACTTTTACCGCCCCGGGAGGTGAGTGGAGCGCTAAATCAGGTGCTGCACACCTGTCTTAAGGCGCAAAGGCCAAGGAGTGAGGCGCTAACTCAGAGCGCTGGCGAAGCTCATGTAATGTCAGTCAGCAATGGAACACACACACAATGGCACGGGCCAGTTCTTAAAGGGGATGGTTAATCTTGCTTTCCATCCACATCCTGTTCATTGCAGCCTTGAATCTCGGCCTGGAGAGACTTGCACATCAAATGTGCTGGAAAGAACAATGGAGAGTACCAGGCAAAGAGCTCAGAGTGCAGCTCCCACAGTCTCTGCTAAATCGATACAAGGAATGGCAAATCAAAATGAACCTGCAAAGTGCTGCTCAGTACCCAAAACTCCTTCACACAACGTTGAATCTCTCCAGAAGTCTCTCCCTCTCTCTCTCAGAATGCGTAGTTCAAAAATGCCACCAACAATAAAAGACAGGAAGAGGCCCCCTTTAAATAGCGCCCCCCCCAGCCCCACAGAGATTGATAGCATTCCAGTCTTCTGGTCGTTGCTAGCGTCAGGCGGTAAGGCAGGGGGCGCCACTCAATTTCCGCTCCGGGGCGCCACAAGGGCGTTGCACCATGGAATGACGTCATAATCTGCGCGCGCAGGTGGTCGCAGCGGTAAGTTTTAGCGCCGCCGCACAATGTCTAGTTAAGTTCCCGAGCGGCGCAAACATCGCTGCGCCCGGGCGTTAGCGGCTTTGCGCCCCATTAGCGCCCTCTTAAGGCGCTAACGGGAGGCGCAACCAACTGAATTTTTACCCCTATGACTTACAGTCTAGCAAGACTCCAGGCCCAGAAGACTACCAGCTGACTTCCATAAATAGTTCTTTCCTGAATTGGTTCCCTTTCTACGAAATATGTTCCAGTATATTATTGAGACTGATTTGACCACTGATTTACCCATCTCTCGTTTATTGAAAGACAAGACCCCTTTGAACTGTGCCTCCTATCAACCAATATCACTAATGAATCACAAATATAAAATATAATCTGGTTCACAAGCGGGTCCTCCCTAATCAGACCTATCTATGGGAGGCACTCATAGAACAATGTCCAGTGCCTTCGCAATGTAATTCATCCATGGAGTTCTGTAGGTAAATATAGCTTGGTTCTCTCTTTAAATATTGAGTAAAGGTACAATAGAGTCAAGTGGGCTTAGTGTCTGAGATCTCCTTGCTTCCTACTTAGAGAGGTTTTGACGCAGTGCTTCTGATTATTCACACCGAAATGTTTTACAATTAATTTGAAACCATCACGCAAGACCCATTTTAATGTAACTGGAAGAATGTTTCTAGAGGGTGAATTCTTCTTGTGTTCAGTCTACCTCTCTTCCCTTGTTTTAAGGATGGTTCTCTGCCCTGCTTTGCCACATCCAGAGCCTCTCTGTGCCACCCTAACCCTAACCCAACATCTTTTTGTCTGACCACCCAATCCGGAATCACAGCCTACCTTGCCACCCAAAATCAAGTGGCAAGCCCCATTGTGCCTTGACTGAAAGTCTCCTTATCACCTGTTCCTAGACTTCCTGCCACGAGGGCTGGGGAGCAGTGGCGACTAAAGCAGGCACCAGAGGATTCATTGTCAAGTAAACTGAAATAATTTTATATTTAATTTGAAAACACAAGAGGAAGGTTCGATGGTGTTTGAAAACAAAGTTTTAAACAGAGAAACTCCTTTTTTGGAAATCTGGAATAATTTCTGTGATCAACATGTTAAAAACATTAAATAAAAACAGAAAATGCTGGCGATACTCAGCAGGTCAGGCAGCATCTGTGAAGAGAGAAACAGAGTTAACGTTTCAGGTCGATGACCTTTCGTCAGAACTGGAAAAAAGCAGGAAATGGAACAGATTTTTAAGCAAGTGTGGGAGCTGGGAAATGGGGGAGGGGATGAAAGAACAAAAGGGAAGGTCTGTGATAGGGTAGAAGGCAGGAGAGGTTAAGAGACATTAAGAGATATTCAAGGCAAAAGGAGATGGTAATGGGACAGGTTAAGAAACAAAGGATGGCTCTAGATGAAGTGTAAATTGCGCTGGCAGAATGAAAGACAGCTGCCATGTGGGAGAGAAGAAAAAAAAAAGTGTGGAAAAAATATATATGATAAGGGCTGAGGTTATGATCTGAAATTGTTGAACTCTATGTTGAGTCCAGAAGGCTGTAAAGTGCCTAATCGAAAGATGAGGTGCTATTCCTCGAGCTTACGCTGAGCTTTCGTGGAACAATGCAAGAGGCCGAGGACGGTGAGGTCTGAGTGGGCGTGGAGAGGTGAATTAAAGTGACAGGCGACCGGAAGCTCGGGGTCCCCCTTACGGACTGAACGGAGGTGTTCCGCAAAGCGGTCACCGAATCTGCGTTTGGTCTCCCAATGTAGAGGAGACCGCATCGTGAGCAGCGAATACAGTGTACTAAATTGCAAGAAGTGCAAGTAAATCGCTGTTTCACCTGGAAGGGGTGTTTGGGGCCCTGGACAGTGGGAAGGGAGGAGGTAAAAGGGCAGGTGTTGCATCTCCTGCGCTTGCATGGGAAGGTGCCGGGCGAAGGGGAGGAGCTGTTAGGGGTGATTGAGGAGTGGACTAGGGTGTCGCGGAGGGAGCGGTCCCTGCGGAATGCTGAAAGGGGAGGTGAGGGGAAGATGTGTTTGGTGATGGGATCACGCTGGAGGTGGCGGAAATGGTGGAGGATGATCTGTTGAATGTGGAGGCTGGTGGGGTGAAAGGTGAGGACAAGGGGAACCCTATCGTGGTTCCGGGAGGGAGGGGCAGGGGTGAGGGCAGAAGTGCGGGAGATAGAACGGACACGGTCAAGGCTGTGTCAATCACAGTAGAGGGGAATCCTCGGTTGAGGAAAAAGGAAGACATGTCGGAAGCACTGGTATGGAAGGTGGCATCGTCAGAGCAGATGCGGCGGAGACGGAGAAACTGGGAGAATGGCATAGAGTCCTTACAGGAAGCGGGGTGGGAGGAAGTGTAGTCCAGGTAGCTGTGGGAGTCAGTGGGCTTGTAGTGAATGTTTGTCAATAACCTATCCCCAGAGATGGAGACGGAGAAGTCGAGGAAGGGGAGGGAAGAGTTGGAGATGGACCATGTGAAGGTCAGGGAAGGGTGGAAATTGGAAGCAAAGTGAATGAAATTTCCTAGTTCAGGGCGAGAGCAGGAAACAGCACCGATACAGTCATCAATGTACCAGAAAAAGAGGTGAGGGAGGGGACCTGAGTAGGACTGGAACAAAGAATGTTCCACATATCCCATGAAAAGGCAGCATAGCTGGGACCCATGCGGGTTCCCATAGCAACACCTTTGATTTGGAGGAAGTGAGTGGAGTCAAAGGAGAAGTTGTTCAATGTGAGAACAAGTTCAGCCAGGCGGAGGAGGGTGGTGGTGGATGGGGACTGGTTGGGCCTCTGTTCAAGGAAGAAGCGGAGCGCCCTCAGGCCATCCTGGTGGGGGATGGAGGTGTAGAGGCGATCTTATTGAAACATATAAGATTGTGAAGGGGCTTGATCGGGTGGACGCGGTGAGGATGTTCCCAATTATGGGTGAAACTAGAACTAGGGGACATAATCTTAGAATAAGGGGCTCCTCTTTCAAAACTGAGATGAGGAGAAACTTTTTCACTCAGAGGGTAGTGGGTCTGTGGAATTTGCTATCCCAGGAAGCTGTGGAAGCTACTTCATTAAATAAATTTAAAACAGAAATAGACCGTTTCCTAGAAGTAAAGGGAATCAGGGGTTACGGGGAGCGGGCTGGAAATTCGACATGAGTTTGAGTTCGGATCGGTCAAGGCCCTGTGGGTGGCGGAGCAGGCCCAGGGGCCGAGTGGCCTGGTCCTGCTCCTGCTTCTTGTGTTCTTTAGAGTTGAGGTTGGATCAGATCAGCCATGATCTCATTGAATGGCGGAGCAGGCTCGAGGGGCCGATTGGTCTACTCCTGCTCCTATTTCTTATGTTCTTATGTTCTTATGTACGTCCATAGTGAAAAGGAGGCGGTTGGGGCCAGGAAACTGGAAACTGTTAAAGTGGCAGAGGGCGTCGGAAGAGTCGCGGATGTAGGTGGAAGAGACTGGACAAGGGGAGAAAAAATAGAGTCAAGATAGGAAGAGATAAGTTCCGTGGGGCAAGAACAGGCTGAAACGATGGGTCTACCAGGGCAGTCCTGTTTGTGGATCTTGGGAAGGATGTAGAAGCGGGCTGTGCGGGGTTGGGGGACTATGAGGTTGGCTGCCGTGGGGGGAAGATCTCCAGAGGAGATGAGGTCAGTGACAGTCTTGGAAACGGTGGCTTGATGTTCGGTAGTGGGGTCATGGTCCAGGCAGAGGTAGGAGGAGGTGTCGGAGAGTTGGCGTTCAGCTTCCGCTAGGTAGAGGTCGGTTCGCCAAACAACAACAGCACCACCCTTGTCAGCAGGTTTAATGACAATGTTGGGGTTGGATCTGAGAGAATGGAGTGCTGCAAGTTCAGAGGGAGGTAGGTTGGAGTGAGTGAGGGGAGCGGAGAAATTGAGACGGCCGATGTCACGCCGGAAGTTTGCAATGAAAAGAAATCTAGAGAGGTTAAGAGGCCAGAGGGAGGGGTCCTGGTAGAACTCCCACATGGCAGCTGTCTTTCATTCTGCCAGCGCAATTTACACTTCATCGAGAGCCATCTTTTATTTCTTAACCTGTCCCATTACCATCTCCTTTTGCCTTGAATATCTTTTAATGTCTCTTAATGTCTCTTAACCTCTCCTGCCTTCTATCCTATCACAGACCTTCCCTTTTGTTCTTTCATCCCCTCCCCCCTTTCCCAGCTCCCACACTTGCTTAAAAATCTGTTCCATTTCCTGCTTTTTTCCAGTTCTGACGAAAGGTCATCGACCTGAAACGTTAACTCTGTTTCTCTCTTCACAGATGCTGCCTGACCTGCTGAGTATCTCCAGCATTTTCTGTTTTTATTTCAGATTTCCAGCATCTGCAGTATTTTCTTTTTGTATTAATGTTAAAAACATTAATCGCCAAACAAAGTAATACCTTGATTTCAGAAGTTAACCGCGATTAATTGACAGCCTGAGTTTCCATCACTCCTGTAAAACATATTCAGAGTGTGCAGGGAAGAGGGACTTTTCCTCATATTATGTAATATGTTGTGGATGCATCATGTGAGATTCCAACAGTTATACCTTATGACTCATCGTAAGCAACCCCATGAGAGATCAACTGGTCAACATTAAAAATACACAAACAAAAGCAAAATACTGCGGATGCTGGAAATCTGAAATAAAAACAGAAAATACTGGAAATACTCAGCAGGTCAGTCAGCATCAGTGGAGAGAGAAACAGAGTTAACGTGTCAGGTCGATGACTTTTCATCAGAACTTGCAAAGAATAATACAAAGTTCAGATCAAGAAGCTCGACACCATCCAGGACAAAGCAGCCCACTTGATTGGCACCCCATCCACCACCTTAAACATTCACTCCCTCCACCACCAGCGTACCGTGGCTGCAGTGTGTACCATCTACAAGATGCACTGCAGCAACTCGCCAAGACTTCTTCGGCAGCACCTCCCAAACCCGCGACCTCTACCACCTAGAAGGACGAGGGCAGCAGGTGCATGGGAACACCACCACCTCCAAGTTCCCCTCCAAGTCACACACTATCCCGACTTGGAACTATATCGCCATTCCGTCATCATCGCTGGGTCAAAATCCTGGAACTCCCTCCCTAACAGCGTCACAAGGAAACCTTGGGCCTCCCCTATCCCAGGCTTCCCTTCCCCTTCCCACGACCGCTATCGGGTTAGACACCCCCATCACTAACCTTTCAAAATCCTAAAAATCTCAATAAAATCACCCCGTAAGCGTCTATATGCCAAGGAATTCAAGCCTAGTTTATGTAATCTCTCCTCAAAATCTACTCCTTGGAGCCCTGGTAATGGTCTGGTGAATCTGCACTGCACTCCTTCCAAGGCCAATATATCCTTTCTAAGGTGCGGTGCCCAGACTGGTACACAGTACTCCAGGTGTGGTCTAACCAGGGCTTTATACAGCTGTAGCAAAACATCCACCCCTTTATATTCTAGCTCTCTAGATATAAAGCAAAAAACCCATTGATTTCAGTGCACCCACACTTTTCTGACACACACTGGTGAAATACGAGGTTCTCAGTTGCCGAAACGCACTGGGAAAATTATCCCAGCGCCTTTGCTGATCGATGTGGCTCAGTTCTAATTTGACTACATTTGCCCAGTGAACCGGTGAGAGAGCTTTAATCATACACATCTCTGCTGGCAACTTTGACCGAATAGCTTTGACCTCTGTGTGAGTTTAAACATAAAACTGACACATTTAATTAAATTAATCAGATGTATTATCAGTTAGTGTGATTTACTCAGAACTGATGCCAGACCCGAATTTCAGAGAAAGCCTGCAGATAGGCTTATGATACTTCTGAGATTAAAAGGGATGGAGAATTTTTTTTAAAACAATCAAATTGTAAAGAAAAGTCAACAATTCTTAGCTTAGAAATGAGCAATGGAAGAAGCAAAGAATTAAATGAAATACAGCTGTGCACTTCCTGAGAATACAATTGGTTTAGTAACAATGAAAAACTAGCGACCAATTACAGTGTTACTGGATTAATGATCCTGGAATACCTTCTCAACCAGCTAACCAGACACCTAACTGATATACATGAGGTAAGTTTTAGCTTGGCTCAGTGATAGCACTCTCACCTCTGTGGTTTCAAGCCCTACTCCAGGACTTAAATACCTAATCTAAATTGACACTTCACTGAAGTAGTGAATGGGCGCTGCCTTTTGTACGAGGTGTTAAACTGCTGATTCAGGTGACCATAAAAGATCACATGGCAACGATTCCGAGCCAACATTTATCCCATAACCAACACCAGCAAAACACATTAGCTGGTCATTTAACTCATTATATGCGTGCATTGGCTGCTGCATTGGCCTACATGACAGCAGTGACTGCATTTCAAAAGTAAATCTGTGAGGCGCTTTGGGACGTCCTGAGGACATGAAAGGCGCTATATAAATGCAGGTCTTTCTTTCTAACGTTTGTTGATCTGGCTGTGGAATGCACATCTGGCAAATGGCTCAACAACAAAGAAAGTATCATTTGGTGGTGGTGCGCTGTGAGTTTTTGTGACTCTGTTAATGGAGCATCATTAGTGGGTATGGCTTTCAAAAGGGATTTGGATAAATACATGAAGGGGGAAAATTTACAGGGTTATGAGGAAAGAGCAGGGAAGTGGGATAAAATGGACAGCTCTTTCAAAGAGCCGGCACAGGCACGATGGGCCCAATGGCCTCTTTCTGTGCTGTAAGATTCTATGATTCTATGATTATAGAATATGAGGACATTTTTTTGTGGAGGACGATGAACATATTTTGTTGGGGGAGGACATCCCTCAAGGATGCAAACACAAACATGGGAGTACGTCACCGTAACGGTGAAAGCTGTATTATCGATCAAAGGGTCTTGGACAGAATGGAGAAAAAGGTTACACAGCTTACAGAAGAGCACAGAGATAATGCATGGATATTACTGCAAAGCAGCACCAGATGGTTTTCATGGAAAGCTGTAGATGTATGGGGACGATATGTATCTGCAAAAAATGCTGTACTGATACAGAGAAATATTCACCAGAATGAAATATTGCAAGTGAAAGTATATGTTATGAAAATTACACTGGCCTGGATTTTGCGATGGTAATGATGGCGAAACTGTCAGAGTTTACTGTAATTACTCCTCTAAAAGTGACAGCAACTTCTGGATAAACGCGGAAATCCCGATGTTGCTGTCAGTTAATCCCTGTTCCTCCACATGTGGTGCTGTGGAACTCCTTTGAGCTGGCAATCAATTCAAATCACACTGAAGGACGAAAACTTCCCCTATTACACTGGAATATCGCTATTAAACCCCCACCCCCACCCCTGCCCCCTGAAAAAGTTAAGCCATGTTGAAAGAGGTGTAATTGGGTTTTAAATGGCGTATTGACTGCTGAACAACCGTTCTGACCATGAAAAACTATTTTTATATTTGTGGAACGTCAAATTTTTCCACTACTATGATAAGAATTACATGGTTTTTATAATAATATATATATATTTTTAACTTTGTTTATGATATTTCAGCTTCTACCTTAATCCTATGTGTATGTCCCAATCTTTATTTCGCTCTCTGTAAAATTTATAAAAAGTAAATTAGAATCTGTGCATTTTACTTCCTGGTTTGCTGTCTGTGAGAATTATTAAATGTGATTGGCTGCTTTAGCCTGCTTGATGACATCACTGTTGCTGGGCGCTGGAGATTCGCTTGCTTGGGGGGACCAGATTCAAACTAAATCGTGAGAGCTGGAATTCACACCACAGAGATCGCTCGATTTTTGTGGGCAGCTTTCTTCGAGGTCAGCGGCGAGCAATGTTCCCTCTAATTCATTTTTGGTTGCGCGGCCCCTTTAACGGGCTGTGCGGCCCATTCAAATTTCCGCGCATGCGCAGTTTTTCGATTTAAAAGCAGGTGAGTCGACCTGTGCGGGACCTCCAGACTGGTGTGCTGCCACGTGGCCGCGCTGCTTAACAGGAACATTGGCGGCGAGCGCTGTCACGTCACCGCTGACCACAAATTCCGGGCCATTATATGGGAGAAGTATATTGTAGGAAGAAATTTCCACGGGCCAAACACTGTGCCTCAACTCCCATTGCTCTTATGTTTGAAGGTGAGGCTGGTATGCAATTGGAGGGCTCAGAGTGGAACAGCTGGTGGATTCTGAGACCATAAACCCCTCGTCCATTGTTTAGCTATACAGGAAAGAGAGCTTTGGGGCCCTGGAGCACAGAGGCCAGCACAGAAGTCATGATATGTACAATATTATTCAGATATTCCACGAATCACGTGATATGTTACATGTACATGCCCATATATGCTTATGTGCCCAAGAACATAACAGAGTAAATAATGGTGCTTGGTTCCACTCCCACCCTGTGCCAATGTTGCCATATCGCCTGAGTACCCCAAGCTTCCATCCTTGGCCCCCTCCTTTTCCTCATTTATGTGTTGCCCCCTCAGTGGCATTATTGGCAGGCCTGGCACCAGTTTCCACATGCATGCCGTTGAACACCCTAATCTTCCTCTCCACTACCATCCTCAAATCCACCATCGCTTCTGTATTTTCAGACTGCTTATCTGACATCATCAAAAAGGAGCCATTGAACACTGAGAAAACTCTGGCCATCTTATTTGGCTACCACCAAAAAGTTCCACACCCTTGCCCCTGACCCCATGCCCCTTCACAAGTGCTTGCTCAGACTGAACCAGATGATGTGCCGACCTTGGTGTCCTGTTCAACCCTGAGTTTGTCTTCAAACTCCACATCCCATCCATCACCAAGACCACTTGCATCCACATCCAAAACATTCCCCATAACTGCCCTATCTCACTCCCACTGAAACCCTTATTCAATCTCTCAATATCTCAAAATTCAGCTGGTCCAATGCACTCACCAGCCTCCTTAGCTTCATCCCACACAAAGTGCAGTTCATTCATGCTTCTGCGGCCCATATCCTATCCTGAAAAAAGTTCCACTTACCCTTCGCCCCCGTTCACATTGACCTACATTGCCTTCTGGTCTCACAATGCTTCAATTTAAAATTCTCACTTTGTCTATAAATCCCGATATAGCCTTTCCCTTTTGTATCTCTGTAACCGCCTCACCTGTCCTACAAATCACCCCCCCCCCCGCCCCCACCCCAAACTCCCTCTGATTCCAGCATCTTGTGCATTTCCTCCTCCTTTTGCCCCACCATCGGTAGCCAAACCTTCAGTTGCGAAGGTCCCACTCTCTGGAATTCCCTCCTTAAATTCTTTCACATTTACACCTTTGTATCGTCTTTGAAGACCCTTCTTAAAATCCACCTCTTTGACCAAGCTTTTGGCCATCCCTCTTAATTACTCCTTCAATGACTTAATGCCCATTTTTCCTCATGCGTCTGTGAAGTGCCTTGGAAGATTATTCGACCTTAAAGTTGCTAAATAAATGCAAGGTGTTGTTAATATTTTAGTACCTTGGGTTTATTGTTGAAGAACCAGCACGGGCTCTGTCTTTCCAGCCATGAGTTACCCCCATTCAACAAGCAACGTCTCAGAAATTCATTTGTCAGTGTCATGTGAAATATTTCATCACAATGGTACACAAATGCTTTAAATCACTTCCTTGAAGTAAAGTAAATGATAACTACAGTGTGCCAATCGCCTCTGAGTCAGAAGGTCGTGGGTTCCAGTCCCACTCCAGAGACTCGAGCACAAAATCCAGGCTGACACTCCAGTGCAGTGCTGAGGGAGTGCTGCACTGTCGGAGGTGCCGTCTTGCGGATGAGACGTTAAACCGAGGCCCCGTCTGCTCTCTCAGGTGGATGTAAAAGATCCCATGGCACTATTTCAAAGTAGAGCAGGGGAGTTCTCCCCGGTGTCCTGGCCAATATTTATCCCTCAACCTCAATTTATCACTAAAACAGATTATCTGGTCATTACCATGTTGCTGTTTGTGGGACCGTGCTGCGTGCGAATTGACTGCTACATTTCCTACACTACAATGGTGACTACACTTCAAAAGTACTTCATTGGCTGTATAGCGCTTTGGGATGCCCTGAGGTCGTGAAAGGTGCTATAGAAATACCAGGGGGGAGAAATTCAGTATCGCCCCATTTGGGGCGCAATTATCGAACGGGCGCAAAGATTAGCGCCTGGCGCTAATTATCGCCACCGACTGCAAACTTGACTTTTATCGCCCCTGGAGGTGATTGGAGTGCTAAATCAGGTGCTTCACACCTGTCTTAAGGCGCAAAGGCCGAGGAGCGAGGCGCTACCTCAGAGCGCTGGCGAAGCTCATGTGATGTCAGTCAGCAATGGAACACACACACAATGGCACGGGCCAGTTCTTAAAGGGGATGGTTGATCTTGCTTTCCATCCACATCCTGCTCATTGCAGCCTTGAATCTCGGCCTGGAGAGACCTGCACATCAAATCTGCTGGAAAGAACAATGGAGAGTACCAGGCAAAGAGCTCAGAGTGCAGCCCCCACAGACTCTTCTAAATCGATATAAGGAATGGCAAATCAAAATGAACCTGCAAAGTGCTGCTCAGTACCCAAAACTCCTTCACACAGCATTGAATCTCTCCAGAAGTCTCTCTCTCTCTCTCTCAGAATGGTGGTTCAAAAATGGCACCAACAATAAAAGGCAGGAAGCGGTCGCCTTTAAATAGCGCTCCCCCAGTCCCTTCATGACTGCAAAACACTCCCCTCAACCTGTCGTTGCTAGCGTCAGGCGGTAAGGCAGGGGGTGCCACTCAATATCTGCTCCGGTGTGATACCGGGGCGTTGCGCACTCGACTGACGTCACGATCTGCCGGCGCAGGAGATCGTGGCGGTAGTGTTTAGCGCCGCCGCAAAATGTCTAGTTAATTTCGCGAGCGGCGCAAACATCGCCGCGCCTGGGCGCTAGATGCTTTGCGCCCCATTAGCGCCCTCTTAAGGCGCTAACGGGATGCGCAACCAACTGAATTTTTCCCCCCAGGGGTTTCAATTGGATAGCCCCCAAAAACAGGCGCGACAATCGCAGTGCTCAATTACCCCACGCCCGTTCAGTGTAATGCAGGCAGCATGCCATCTTCGTGCTGCCTGCTCATTATCATGATTTCTGCGTGCAGCCATTGCGAGCCGCACTGTTCATTGGCTGCACGCATCAGCAGGGTGGGCCAATATCTTTACTTGCTAGCACTACTTAAAGCTAGCCTGCACCTCTTAAAGGGAAGGTGCATTGTTGCTGCTGGAGGCGCTGACACCTTTCAACAATAACAAAAACAACTTTCATTTATATAGCGCCTTTAATGTAGCAAAACATCCAAAGGCGCTTCACAGGAGCATTATCAAACAAAATTTGACACCGAGCCACATAAGGAGATATTAGGGGAGATGAGCAAATGCTTGGTCAAAGAGGTAGGTTTTAAGGAGCATCTTAAAGGAGGAGAAAGAGGTAGAGAGACGAAGAGGTTTAGGGAGGGAATTCCAGAGCTTAGGGCCTCGGCAGCTGAGGGTACGGCCACCAATGGTTGAGCGATTATAATCAGGGATGCTCAAGAGGGCAGAATTAGAGGAGCGCAGATATCTTGGGGGGTTGTGGGGCTGGAGGAGATTACAGAGATAAGGAGGGGCGAGGCCATGGAGGGATTTGAAAACAAGGATGAGAATTTAGAAATCAAGGCGATGCTTAACCGGGATCCAATATAAGTCTGCGAGCACAGGGGTGATGGGTAAACAGGACTTGGTGCGAGTTAGGGCACAGGCAGCAGAGTTCTGGATGACCTCAAGTTTACATAGGGTAGAATGTGGGAGGCCAGCCAGGAGTGCATTGGAATAGTCAAGTCTAGAGGTAACAAAGGCATAGATGAGGGTTTCAGCAGCGGATGAGCTGAGGCAGGGGCGGAGTCGGGTGATGTTCCGGAGGTGGAAATAGGCGGTCTTAGTGATGGTGCGGATGTGGTCGGAAGGTCATTTCAGGGTCAAATATGACACTAAGGTTGCAAATAGTCTGGTTCAGCCTCAGACATTTGCCAGGGAGAGGGATGGAGTCGGTGGCTAGGGAACGGAGTTTGTGGCGGGGAGCAAAGACAAAGCTCAGAGTGCAGCTCCCACAGTCTCTGCTAAATCGATACAAGGAATGGCAAATCAAAATGAACCTGCAAAGTGCTGCTCAGTACCCAAAACTCCTTCACACAACGTTGAATCTCTCCAGAAGTCTCTCCCTCTCTCTCTCAGAATGCGTAGTTCAAAAATGCCACCAACAATAAAAGACAGGAAGAGGCCCCCTTTAAATAGCGCCCCCCCCAGCCCCACAGCGATTGATAGCGTTCCAGTCTTCTGGTCGTTGGAAGCGCCAGGCGGTAAGGCAGGGGGCGCCACTCAATTTCCGCTACGGGGCGCCACAAGGGCGTTGCACCATGGAATGACGTCACAATCTGCGCGCGCAGGTGGTCGCAGCGGTAAGTTTTAGCGCCGCCGCACAATCTCAAGTTAAGTTCTCGAGCGGCGCAAACATCGCTGCGCCCGGGCGTTAGCGGCTTTGCGCCCCATTAGCGCCCTCTTAAGGCGCTAACGGGAGGCGCAACCAAGTGAATTTTTACCCCAATGGCTTCGGTCTTCCCAATATTTAGTTGGAGGAAATTTCTGCTCCTCCAGTACTAGATGTCGGAGAAGCAGTCTGACAATTTAGAGACAGTGGAGGGGTCGAGAGAGTTGGTGGTGAGGTAGAGCTGGGTGTCGTCAGCGTACATGTGGAAACTGATACTGTGTTTTTGGATGATGTCACCGGGGGGCAGCATGCAGATGAAAAATAGGAGGGGCCAAGGATAGATCCTTGGGGGACACCAGAGGTAACGATGTGGGAGCGGCAAGAGAAGCCGTTGCAGGTGATTCTCTGGTTACGATTAGATAGATAAGAATGGAACCAGGTGAGTGCAGTCCCACCCAGCTGGACGACGGTGGAGAGACATTGGAGAAGGATGGAGTGGTCAACCGTGTCAAAGGCTGCAGACAAGTCGAGAAGGATGAGGAGGGATAGTTTACCTTTGTCACAGTAACATAGGCTGTCATTTGTGACTTTGATAAGAGCCGTTTCGGTACTGTGGCAAGGGCAGAAACCTGATTGGAGGGATTCAATCATGGAGTTCCAGGAAAGATGGGCACAGATTTGGGAGGCAACAACACGTTCAAGGACTTTGGAGAGGAAAGGGAAATTGGAGATGGGGTGGTAGGAGGAGAGGGGTGATGACAGGAGATTTGAAGGAGAGGGGGACAGTCCCTGAGGAGAGAGAACTGTTAACAATGTCAGCTAACATGGGAGCCAGGAAGGGAAGCTGGGTGGCCAGCATTTTAGTGGGAAGAGGGTCGAGCGAGCCGGAAGCGGGGCTCATGGGCAAGATGAACTCAGAGAGGGGGCATGAGAGGAGATTGGAGAGAAACTGGAGAAAGATGTGAGTTCAGGGCTAGGCCACGGGGGAATTTTAGAGGAAGTTTAGCCCAGTCGGCTGGGGAAGGGAGGGAAGGGGCAGTGGCAGCTGATTGGATGGTCTCAATCTTAGTGACAAAGAAGTCCAAGAGCTCCTTGAAAATGTTGTTGGAGTTGAGGATGGAGGAAAGAGGGGGGAGGGGTTTAAGAAGATTCAGAATAATGCTGTGCAATGAAGAACAATGGCTGACCAAGGGAGAGAGCATGCACCAAGGTTTTCCGACGCTGCATTGGAGGTCTTGGTGGAGAAGGTGGAAAGGAGGAGAGACGTCCTGTATCTGCAGGGGGGCAGGAGGCCCTCCAGACACATGATGAGAAGGCAGTGGGAGCAGGTAGCCACGGAAGTTAATGCCAGGGGTTTAGCCCTGAGGACCTGCGTTCAGTGCCAAGGAGCATGGAGGAGTCCGGCACCAACTTTGCACAGGGCGTTGCGCAGAGCTTGGAGCCCATCCTTTCCAACACGGAACTGGTGGCCAACTCCGTCAACACACTTGTGGATCCAACCATGCTGCAGCATCTGGTGGCTGATGTTGCAGCTTCCACTAAAAGTCTGAGTGCTGTCGTGGAAGCTCAGACTGCTGCCATCATGGCTGTGGATACCAGTGTTCAAAGGGGCTTGCAGGGTGTCACAGCAGTCCAGCACTCTGTCCTCCAACAGATTACTAGGATTGCTGAGGCACCGCCCCGGGGAGTGGGGGTGGGGAAGTGGCAGTGACTTTGTGGAGCACGAACCTGCTGTCCTCTCTCAGGATGACAGCTTTCATGATCCCACCCCTGCCACTGCGCCAGTGCCCTTGCTGTTGCCGGTCAGCCAGCCAGACCAGGCTGCTGCCGCCCATGCCGAAATGGTGCAGTCTGAAGCCAGGCCTTCTAGGCCCAGAGATGTTCGAGGTCGTCCTCCAAGGCCATCTGCAGTCTCCTCACTGAAAGTCAGCAGCCTTCCACCAGCCATGCTGCAGTCACTGGGGTAGCACTGCGTAGGAGCACTAGGACAGGCAAAGGCACACGGAAGACAGGCACTAAGGGAATGCACAAGGGTGATTAGTTTTGGTTCTTATGCCATATGGCATGATTTAATTTATAAATTTGGTTTGCAATGTTTATTTTATGTTGGCTTTTATTTTTGCATTGTGGCCAACAGGACAATGTGATGGTCAGTGACAGAGGGAAGATAAGGTGTGTGAATGAGGTATTTGGGTTGAGGTTACTGGTATCGCACTTGAATTAATTCTTCATGTACAGCCCGGGCAGAAAGGCGCTGTCTAGGTTGCAGCCTCCATTCCTCCTCCCCCTCTTCCTCCTCTTCCTCCTCATCCTCCTCCTCTTCCGCCTCCTCCTCCTCGTGCTCCTGCTCCTCAGCTTCTGGCCTGATAGCTGATGGCAAGGTTGTGCAGCATGCAGCATAGGACCACAAATCTTAAGGCCCACTCAGCCGAGTTCGGCAGGGCTCCTCCAGAGTGGTCCAGGCAGCAGAATCGTTGATTCAGCAAGCCAATGGTCTGCTCTATCACATTTCTTGTGGCAGCATGGCTCTCATTGAATGCATACTGCGCACGTGTGCGTGGGTTGCGAACTGGAGTTATGAGCCAGGTTGCCAGCAGATAGCCCTTGTCGCCCAGTAGCCACCCGTTGGCTTGCTGGCACACCGGACTGCCGCAGAATGAAGGCATTATGACTGCTGCCAGGATACCGGACATTGACCTGCATGATTCGCTGCCTATGGTCGCACACCAGCTGGACGTTGAGGGAGTGGAATCCCTTTCGGTTCCGGTACATGGCAGAGTTGACATGCAGCACCCGCAAAGTGATGTGGGTGCAGTCAATGGCACCCTGCACCATGGGGGAGCCTAAAAACCTTGCAAATCTTCGTGCTTGCTCCACTTGCTTCTCTCCGGCAAGAGGGAATGAAATGAAGTTATCTCTCTTTGAATAGAGAGCCTCAGTGACCTCCCTTATGCAACAGTGGACGGCTAACTGCGAGATGTTGTTAATATCTCCAGCACCGGCCTGGAAGGAGCCAGACACAGAAAAGCTCATCGCCACGGTCAGCTTCCCAGCCACTGGCAATGCGGTCCCTGCCCTGCTCTGAGGTTGCAGTTGTGGCTGCAGCAGGGGGCAGATTTCAGTAACGACCTCCGTAGTGAAGCGCTGACATCTCGAACATTGGTCGTCGCTGAGGTTCAGATAGGAGAATTGCTCCCTGAACACTCTGGGCGGGTATGGCCTCCTGCTGAGAGCCCTTCTCCCCCTCCTCCTCCTCCTCCCTCTTCTAGCAGCTTGTCCTGCTCTGCATGGCCTCTGCTCATTCTCCCAGTCGTGCTCGATCCCAAGAGGGAGGCCTACTAGTGTGTCCACGTCTGGGAACAACTGGTTTGTGCAGATGTCAGCAGAAAATACTTCAACAGCTGCTACACCACTCCCCTTTACACTTTGAAACTTATAGCAAGTTTGGAAAGCACCAAAAAATGTGTAGAATTGTAGCAACAGCGAGAACAAATCAACCAGAAACTAACGTGTAAGTAGTTGACGATCCCTTTAAACAGCGCGGGTGGGGGGTCCTTCATGCTGCTTAACGCATGTTTAGCTGTGTAAGCTTAAGAGAGGGCGCAGGCTGGAGCATGGAGCTCCAAAATGGCAGCGCTGGCATCAAATCAGCGTTGCACACTGATTGACATCATGATCTGTCTGCTCTGCATACGTCTGACGGACTTTAAGTGCGCTCGCGCTAACCCCTTTACCAAGATGGCGTCCGACGTGTTTCTTGTCAAAAGTGCGTGCGCGTGTCGCAGGCGCCATTTTGGAACCCCAAGGGCACTCGTGGCGCCCAGGAAACGGGCACTACCAAGCCCAATTTCGCCCCCAATTTCTTTTAATCTCGCTATGAATTTTCTCCCGGGTTGCTCGCTGCAGTGTCCTGGAGATTAATCTTTAATTTCTGGAGACTCCAGGCAAATCTGGAGGGCTGGCAATTGTACCTACAAATAAACTGAGCTTCATAAAGAAACCAGATGAGAATAGTCCATAGGGAAGGCAATATTTCTCCTCTTCACGGTAATCAATAACATGACTACCCGTCCATAATAAAAATCATATTCCTTGCAGCTCCATTTAAATTGCCTCTCTCTCTAATAGACAAGCTGGACAAGTGCCAGTCTATTGTAAGGACAGTCTATAAACACTTTTATATTTAAGCTGGTTAGGGTCCTGGTAGAGCAGTGCTCCTATGGAGACTTGTGAACTTGGTGTGCTTTTCTCCTCTATTTACTTTTCTTCCTGTGAGGTGTCAGCTGTGGCTCAGTGGTATCACTCTCTCTCACCTTTGAGTCAGAATGTTGTGGGCTCAACACCCACTCCAGCAACTCGAGCACAAAATCCAGCCTGACATTTCAGTGCAGTACTTACTTGAACTTTAACCAGACGGAGGTGCCATCTTTCGGATGAGACGTTAAAGTGAGGAACCGTCTGCCCTCTCAGGTAGACGTAAAAGATCCCGCGATGCTATTCGAAGAAGAGCATGGGCGTCCTGGCCAACATTTATCCCTCAACCAATACTTTAAACAGATTATCTGGACATTTATTTATGTTTGTGGGAGCTTCTTGTGCACAAATTGGCTGCTGGGTTTCCTACATTACAAGAGTGACTACACTTGAAAAGTACTTCATTGGTCATAAAGCACTTTGGGACAGCCTGAGGTTGTGAAAAATGCTATATAAATGCAAGTTAACATAAGAAATAGGAGCAGGAGTAGGCCATTTGGCCATTCGGCCTGCTCCGCCATTCAATGAGAGGCTGATCTTCTGCCTCAATTCCATTCACCGGCCCTAGCGCCATATCCCTTGATGCCATTACTAGTCAGAAATCTATCGACTTCTGTTTTGAATATACCCAATGACTGAGCCTCCACAGCCTTCTGGGGTAGAGAATTCCAAAGATTCACTGTGTGAAGAAATTTCTTCTCATCTCAGTCCTGAATGGCCTAACCTTTATCCTGAGGCTGTGGCCCCTGGTTCTAGACTCCCCAGCCAAGGGAAACATTCTCCCAGCATCCATCCTATCAAGCCCTGTAATAATTTTGTATGCTTCAATGAGATCCCCTCTCTCTCTTTCTTGCACATAATCACTACAAGCCAGTCTAATTAGAAAGCAGAGATTTGCAATTAATACAGCTCCTGCCTTTAGAGGTAGGTGAGACCTTACAGCAGCTTGTGGGATCCACAAAAATATGAGTATCCAATGCTATTGGGACTATGGAGGGCTCTTGCATTACAATAGAATGCCATCAACAGCGAAAGCCAAGGACCTGTGGATCCTGCAGGTCTATGTCTCCTATCAAATGTGATTATGAAACATTGGTCAAAAGCCTGGATCAAACTGGGCTAATACGAGGACGCTTTTCAGTAGACAATACCAGACGACTGTTTGATGTCGCACACGTGCACTTACCCTGGTGCTGTTCCTGGATGTAAAAAAGGTTTTAAGTAGGTAGAGTGGAGCTTCCGACTCTCCAGGGATCAGTAGATGGCCTTTGGAGACATGTTCCAACGATGGATCAAAATCTTTTGCTCCCACCCCCGCATCCTCAGTACATTGTGCCTGCATTCCCTCCAATGAGGGACCAGGTAGGGATGGAAGCAAGCAAGATGGATGAAAACAATTGACGATATCCCTCAATGACTAAAGCGAAATGGGGCACAAGGGTTTAAAAGGCGATGTTACATCAGCAGAGCAGGAGAATTGCCGGCCATTATCTGTCATCAGAAAGTTAATCTGATGATTAACAAAGTAAAATACTGTAAAAATGAATATTAATATGATGAAATTCACTATATAATGAAAGCTTCTGAAGTTTGACTAACATTCAGATGGCTTGTAGAAAATTAAAGCTCTTCCTAATTACATTTTGAGGTGTCGAATAGCATTTTGTTATTACTTGTTTGGTTCTACGAATAATATTCCTGCAAATGCTTGAAATTACGTTGATGGCTGGCTGAATGTTGGATTAGTGAGAATCTAGCAATGTTCAAAAATCAGGCCTGTGAACCGGCACCAAAAGAACCAGTAATAAAAAAATTGAATGCATCTCGTTACTTGATCAGTTTTGAACTTTTCATTCTTCTACTTACTTGAACTTTATCCAGAAAAAAAATACCTCTTAAATCCCTTTGTGGAGGGGAGCTGGATGCCTCATTGGGCCAGTTACTGGCCTAGAAAT
This sequence comes from Squalus acanthias, assembly GCA_030390025.1. NCBI lineage: Eukaryota > Metazoa > Chordata > Chondrichthyes > Squaliformes > Squalidae > Squalus > Squalus acanthias. Next base: position 4,817,914 of record CM059444.1, on the reverse strand, counting down.
TTGATTGCACCTGAAAATGGACGCAAAGGGGGGTGAGGTTCGTGATTCACGCGCCTGTTTGCCTAGTCCCAGCCAGCATGTGAAATTGGTGTTGGGACCTCATTAGAATGTGGCAGGTGTGCAGCCAGCACTATTTATTGGCTGCACTCCTGATTGGAGGGCAAATAAATCAGGCTCGGCTAATCTGATGCCACTTAAAGGCAGCCAGCATCTCTTAAAGGGGAGATGCACTCTGGTTCCAGACAGGGAGCAACATTGCAGAACAAACAGATGGCTGGAAGAAGCACTGACAGAGCACTCGGCTTCTGTGATGCCACCTTGGAGGCCCTGGTGCAGACGGTGGACAGCAGGAGGGAGATACTCTTCCCCCCAGGGGGCAGAAAGCCCTCCAGTCAACAATGGGAATCAGTGGCTGAGTTAGTGAATGCCAGCTTAGCTCCCAGGACATGGCATAAGAACATAACATAAGAACATAAGAAATAGGAGCAGGAGGCGGCCATTTGGCCCTTCGAGCCTGCTCCGCCATTCAATAAGATCATGGCTGATCTTCTACCTCAACTCCACTTTCCCGCACTATCCCCATATCCCTGGATTCCATAATATGGTTTCAATGCAGGATGAAGTTCAATGAGCTGTTCAGAGTTAGCAAGGTAAGAATGCTGCTCTCTTACTCTCTGTTCACACCCCCAGCCTCAGTGCTCAGAATACCACCCTCCCCGCTTCCCTTCACTCTCCTACAATCACTGCACCACACTCCGCAACACTGGTGCCACCTTGGCTTTGGGGGCCAGTGTTGACAGAGGCTTCCAGAGCGTCACATCTCTCCTGCACCCTGTTCTGGTACAGGGCAGGAGGAGTGCTAAGGCACAGTCCTAGAAGAGTGGCCATGGCTCCATGGAAGAAGCACCTGTTGTCCTCTCTCAGGATGACAGCATGCCTGCTCCCCCATCAGCCACTTTGCCAGTGCACTTGTCAGTGCCACTGGCTTTATAGCTGGGGTTCAAAGCCAGTCAGCTTACTGAGGTGAAAGTCTCCTCCGTTTTCTGTCTGTGAGAATATCAATGCATTTTTTAGCGGGTATAGGTCTAGAGTGCAAAACTATGACTAACTTTGCAATCTGACTCATAGAAGCCAAAGGATGGCTGGTGTGGGAAATGGGAAAAAATCTCACAGTGATGGAGCAGCAGGCACTTTGTAGGGGCAAATCCAGCTGTGCTTTACCTGACCTGGGAGTGCCTGAGGCTGACATTGGGAAGAGTTCCATTCTCCAGTACCAACATCACTCACCTTGTTGTGTGCAAACATTATTTTAAAAATTCTTTTGGTAGAAACTAGTCATTGGGTACCGAAGAGCTGAAACAGGTCACAAACAATTAAATGGAGCAGGAAAGACGAGACTGAAACAATGACTGATGGTTTAATCAGCAGATTGGCATTCTTTGCAAGGTTGTGAAATTATGGGGGGAGTTTTAAATCCAACCCCCCCGCCCCCCCAGCCCCTACCCAACGGAAACAGGGCCGAGGAGCAGTTAAAATAAGGGCAGCGACATAACTCCTGGGATCTTGCTGCCTTCCCACTGCATTTGATTTTAACCTGTGTTCAGCAGGCATGCAGGACACATGCCAGAAGACAGCGGGGTCCTGCTTTGAATGTGCAGATCGGGCTCCAATAACGTCATTGGGGCTTGACTGGAATTTCAGCCTGGGGCCTGAGAGAGGGAAAAGTGGTGCCTTCTGTCAGGGTTTTTGCATCCTTTCCCAATATTCGACGTGACTCCAATCTGGTTGGTGGTATTTTATTAGGTATTACACAAAGTTCAGCACTTATATGTAGTTTACAGTACAGAACGAGAATTATATCACCCGTGCCATCCTGGGTAGAGTTGGTGCCCTCTTGATAGGAGTCTTGAAGGAAGCTTCCACCCCACCTGGGGTCTCTTCCACCTCACCCCGCCTGGGGTATCCTCTGTTCATTGGCCCTTGGCTTGGCCTCACCCTGCCTGGGATAACCTCTGTTCATTGGCCCTTGTCTTGGCCTCACCCCGCCTGGGGTATCCTCTGTTCATTGGCCCTTGCCTTGTCCTCACCCCGCCTGGGGTTTCCTCTGTTCATTGGCCCTTGGCTTGTCCTCACCCTGCCTGGGGTATCCTCTGTTCGTTGGCCCTTGCCTTGTCCTCACCCCGCCTGGGGTTTCCTCTGTTCATTGGCCCTTGGCTTGTCCTCACCCTGCCTGGGGTATCCTCTGTTCATTGGCCCTTGCCTTGTCCTCACCCCGCCTGGGGTTTCCTCTGTTCATTGGCCCTTGCCTTGTCCTCACCCCGCCTGGGGTTTCCTCTGTTCATTGGCCCTTGGCTTGTCCTCACCCTGCCTGGGATAACCTCTGTTCATTGGCCCTTGTCTTGTTCTCACCCTGCCTGGGGTATCCTCTGTTCATTGGCCCTTGGCTTGTTCTCACCCTGCCTGGGGTATCCTCTGTTTGAATCCGGATCCTCCTCTCGTGGGCCACTGCTGCCTGGTTCTTTTCCAGGGTCAGCCCTTGCTCCTGGTGCTCTACAGCCTAACTCTCGTAAGTCGTCCCCCTTTTATGCCATTTTTGAGGGCGGTTACAAGGGTCAATACTGACACAGGTATCTACCCTATCGGGGTCTTTCCAAAGGGTGAGGTGGCCCATAGGGCAGACAAAGGAAAGAGTCAGCCCACTCCCCATCCCTACCTTTGATGGACAAGAGGTGCTTGACTGGTCCTCAAGATGTCATACCTTCATGGCTGACCAAACATCGGCCTACAACAAAGGACGAGGGCTGTTCCTCCATCTTATCTGGCTCTTGCTTTTTCTCAAGGTCTTAACCTGTTATCTCCTGTTTTACAGATATTGGCCCAGAAATTAAACAGTGAGTGTTCGCGCGGGGGTAAGGCTTCCCCGCGATATCTCACTCTGCGCCTACCTTTTTCCTCCGGGCCCACACGAACTTTAGTTTCAAGGCCAGTCCCACATGCAGCTGTGCAGTGCTTGCGTGACCCAGAGACGCAATTAGTTCGTGCGAGCTCTGGGTTCACGTGATTCAGTTAGAGCCAATGGCAGCACACCATCTTTCATTCATAGTTTTCACAGCAAGAGCTGTCAAAGCTATGAATCCTACACCCCCCCAAAAGAACAGCTAAACCTCAATTAAATTTAAAAAAAAGCCATCACATTAATAAAATAAGTATAGTTAAATAAATTAACCACTTTAAACAAAAAATTAAATTTTTGAAAAAATTTAAAATCTTTTTAAAAGTTATAAAAATAAACTTACCTTTCTTTAAAGTGTCCAAAAAAGATAAACCTGTTGAAAATTTTTTAAAATAATACTTAATTAACTACTTACCTTGTTAAAAGAGGGTCTTACGCCTGCTTTCTTCATGTGTAAAATCTTCCATGCTTACCTGCGCATTCAAAGCTGCAAAAATAAATAAGTGCACTGCGTGCGCGCAGCCTGTAGCACGCACGCGGTTCACTTAGGAACCGCCCCCTTTTGAATTCACGAAGTGCCGGTTTCCCGCGCATGCGCAGTGCATGCAGGAAACCGGCAATTGGAGACCTAAAACGCGAGAGTACACAGTGCGTACTCTCGCGTATTAGGTCTAATTTTCGGGCCAATGTCTGGTCCCAGGCCTGGTGATTCTAAGACCCTATTGTAAAGACAGTGTCTTATCTAGTCCCAGGACCAGTTGGTTAACAATCTCACGCTGTGTTCATTGCGTGAAGGCAGAATGCTGCTTTTTCTCACAGTTTTGCAAAGCTTGACAGATTCTAGGTTTTAATGACTATTGTATACTTGTTTGATTAATATGAAAAAGGTGATCATGTAAAGAGCTGTACAAGTTACTTATCAAAAATACATGTGGTACAATGAATCAAGGTGGACGTGTGAGGTTATAACAAGTGCCTACAATCTGGGAGTAGTTGGTTAATACAAAGGTGACTTCACAAAATACATATCCAATACAAATTTAACATGCAGTGGAATAGTCTTTCACTTCCAAGCACTGCCAGTGCGAGTGCTAGAAGAGGCCCAGTGAAGTAAGTTGTTTGCATTTTTTAGGTTTCCTTGTGGTAGGAGTGTTCCTCTGGCACCCACAGATAAACCTCTGGCCCCCACAGATAAACCTCTGGCCACCTTTGCCTTGGTTTTTCCACAATCTGCATTGGAACACCCTCAAAAGGACTTACTGAGTGCTGGAAACCTTTCCCTTGGGTCCCTGGCAGCGGCCTCCTGCCACCCAAAATTCTGCCTCCCGACAGCCAGGCAGTTGATCCGACTGGATTCAGGTGGGGGTTCGACAAGCTCCATTTAAATGAGGCCCCTTCGTTGTGGAGAGCTTGTCGCTCAACCCAGCCCCTGACATTATTACCTTTTGCCCTTCTTGGTGATAGAGGTTGCAGGGAGGCGAAGTGTTGTTCAAAGTAACCTTGTTGAGTTGCTACAGTATGTCCTGCAGTTCATACATACTGCAGCCACAGAGCGTGGAGGGGATGGATACTGAAACCAGTGGCAGGGGTGCCAATCAAGAGAACTGCTTGTCCTATATGGTGTCAAGCTTGTTGAGTCCTGTTGCAGCTCAACACATTCAGTGGAGGGGTGAGTATCCCATCACTGACTTGAGAGTTGCAGATGGTGGAGAAGCTTTTTATGGCTGGCAAGTAAGCTACTTATCATAGTGCCCAGCTTCTGCCCTTCTCCTGTAGCTACGACGTTGATATGGTTGATCCAGTGAGCTTCTAATCAGTGGTGACCCCAAGATGTTGTTGGTGAGGGACTCGGCAATGGTGGTACCGTTGGAGGTCGAGGGTGACGGCTGAGCTTTCTTATGTTCGAGATGGTCATTACCTGGCACTTATGTGGTGCAAAAGTTACCTGCCAATTGCTATTTGCTAGTCCAGGCCTTGGTGTTATCCAGGTCCTGCTGTAGGCTGGCGTTATCAGACGAGTTGTAAATGGAGCTGAACACTATGGAATCATCAGCAAACAGTCCTACTCCTGTCCTCAAATGGAGGGAAGGTCATTGCTGAAGCAGTTGAAGATGGTTAGGCCAAGAATGCTTCCCTGAGGAATTATTGCAACGATGTCCTGCGGCTATGATGATTGGCCTCTGACAACATAATCATTTTCCTTTGTGTCTGGTATGACTCCAGCCATCAGTGGGCTTTCGCATTGACCGCCAGTGACCTCCATTTTATCAGAGTTCTTCGGTGGGTCACTTGCTTGAATGCTGCCTTGATGTCGAGGGCAGTTGACAGAGCAGATACCATTGGGACCATTGTGTCCGTGCCAATTCTTTGCCAAAGCAATCTAAACCAATCCCGCTGCACTGCTCCCTCCCCACAACCCCGTACCTTCACCTGTTTCGGAAGGTTATCTATTCTTCCCTTAAAAGATGCAATGGACTTCCCAACCACTCTTTGTAGCAAGCAATCTATGCGCCAGTAGCACTCTGTGCAAGGAGATCTCTCCCAACCTCTCTCCCCTCACGCTCTTAGTGACAATTTTAAATGAATGACCTCTTGTATCTGACTCCCAGCTCCCGGGAATAGTCTGTTGCTATTCATCCTTACAACACGCCTTTGTAAATTAAAAAATCTCTATTAAATCTGCTCTTCACGTTCTCTGTTCTTTTGCTTATTAAATATTTGACAACACAGTTGTCGAGTGCGATAATACTTTTAAACTCAATTCTTTAGCTGCATGAAATTAAATTAAACACCCCCATTTTGATAAAAATAGCCGGACACTGTGGTTCCAACAACATGGCACCAATGAATTGTGTCCTCACATCTTGAACAGAGAGACTCCCAGCAGCTCTCCCTTGCCTCGTTACTGGGCTGAAGCAGCTGATCAGTTTTCCCTTCGGGCCACATATCAGATGGCCCACATGGCAGGATATAAACGCCTGGAACCAAATCATGTCATCTCTGCAGATTCCCAGTTATGGGCATCTCCAAACTCGACTAAAAGGCAATGACCACCTGGTGGGGCCTGTTTGTTGCGTCAGAACAAACAAAAGGTTATTTTAAACCCTCTACCAACTGCTGTTAGGAGCCACGCTTTATTTTATTGCCTTTCCTAATTAGGATCCCCACAGGATTTGATCATTATCCTTTGATAGGTTTGGCGGCGGTGGCATCTCTCCCACAGAAATGCTGGGTTATTATGGTGCATCGGTATGTTTCCCTGCCTATAAATCTTCATCTGGAAACATTTCAAGCTGCCAATGATTCAATGGAGACTCCCCCTATCTGCAGGGGAGGATCCAGCATAAAATACATTTTAATGGGACTATCCTAAAGTATCACTTCAAATGTATTAGGCCCAGTCCTACAATGTGCTATCAGTACACACAGTGCCATCTGAGATCCCTTAACAAATACTACACTCCAAGGAGTTGATCACCATCAAAAGGACTTACTTAATGCTGCAAACCTTTCCCTTCGGTCCCTGGCAGAGGCCTCCTGCCACTCAAAATACTGCCGCCCTACAGCCAGGTATTCGGTCCCACTGGATTCAGGCGGGGGTTCGACAAGCTGCATTTAAATGAGTCCCTTCACTGTGGCGTGCTTGTTGCTCATCCCAGCACCTGCACGCACCAACGCCGCCGCAAGATAAAATCACCCCATATATTGCAGCAGGACAGTAACTCTTCCCAAGCTGGTTGGAATTTTTCAACCCATTAAGGCATTTTTTTGAACTTTGAGCAGTAAAGTCGTTGATTAGATCGTGTCTATTGCTTTGTGTTCATTGTTGGGTTGACTCAGGAACTAGTTCATCCACATTGGTATATTGGTTCATGGACTACATCATCCACATTGGTATATTGGTTCATGGACTACATCATCCACATTGGTATATTGGTTCATGGACTACATCATCCACATTGGTATATTGGTTCATGGACTACATCATCCACATTGGTATATTGGTTCATGGACTACATCATCTACATTGGTATATTGGTTCATGGACTACATCATCTACATTGGTATATTGGTTCATGGACTACATCATCTACATTGGTATATTGGTTCATGGACTACACCATCTACGTTGGTATATTGGTTCATGGACTCCATTTCTGGTAGTGTGCTGTCAAACATTGAAACCTTTATTTTCAGCACTTTGCGTTCTTGGACAGATTTGTGTATACCTTTGGACGTGGCTTAGTGAGTTGTAGTGAATGGTGAGACATACCGTTCCCCCCTACCCCGCCCAATGGTGACAAGTGTGAAAGGAATGGCTTGGACATTGTAGGGATGCTTTATGGTGTTGGTGTGGGGTAGTGCCAACCTGGTGCATCATGTGGCATCCAGGGTGTACAGCATCAAGTGAAGTTAATCTGGCCATGGTGAGGCCATCCCTGGCGTCCTGGGCAGCAATGTGCTCGGGTGCTGATGCCCTCTGTCCTGTGCAGCATCAGCTGATTGTGGAGACGGCTGGTGTTGTTCTTGTTGCTGCTGGTGTGCCCGGTGATGCTGGTGTTGGGGCTGATCTTGGTGGGATTCTGAGGACCAAGGTGAGATATTTTCAAGGGCAACAATGCTGATGTAATAGATGGCAAGTGAAGGTGAGATGACAGAAGCAAATCTGTCAATGCTGAGAGAGGTTGTTCCAATGAGGTGGCACTGGATAGAGAGTTGGCTCCAAACACTTGCAACCTGCATAAAGCTCAATCTGTCTTCTAAATGCAGAAAGCAGCAGTTTCTGAGCTTTGAAAGTGAACAGCTGTGACATGGGATCTTTTATACAACTTTGGTAGCTGTCAGGTCATGAGATAATACAATGCTGAATCCATGTTCAGCGCCGACAGACCCGACACCTGGGAGACTCGCGTGGAGGCGGGTTGACAGGGGGTTCCCTACCCGCTGTCAATCTTTGCTATTTTGACAGCTGACCCGCCTCCGAACTCGCCCTTTGAGCGCCTGGCAAAATTCAGCCCATTAACTCCGTTTCTCTCTCCACGGATGCTGCCTGACCTGCCGAGTGTTTCCAGCATTTTGTATTTCTATCTCAATCTACACTAGTTTAATGACCAACTCCAGCTATAAGTGGTAGACCTGATATAGTTACTCAAACAGCCAGATGGTGTAGACAGATTTTTATTTTTTACTTGTGTAGGAGTTACTTCTGTGGCTTTTTTGAATGTATTTGTCAGCATGAAAAAAAAATTGAAATCCTAAGAAGGTAAGAGGAATCTTTTCAAAAATACTAATGCGATGACACAAGGCCACAAGAACTGAAATGACAATGCTAATTATATTTTTAAAAAACTGGTGTCGGCATTCAAAAAAGCTCCGATCAGGACAGGAGATTCATTTCTTTTAACGAAAACTGAAGAATGTCTATATCTCTATATAATTAACAACGTACAAACTGAGTTGAATAAAAGCACAGCTTTGAAATATGCAATTTAGTTAGCAAGTCATTAATTACAGGAAACATAATTAAGCGTGAGAATGCTCAGATAAAATCGAACAAATTGTATAAAGCTTAATGGGATTTAAGGGGTAATATCTCAACAGTTGTTGGAAATAGTACCTCCTGGTTTAAGTGTTCTTCAGAGTGTAGAAGAGCATGCCAGGAGCAGCACCAGGTGTACCTAAGATGAGGTGCCAACCTGGGGAAGCTGCCACACAGGACTACATGCATGCTGAAAAGCAGAAGCAACATGCTATAGACAGAGCTAAGCGATCCCACAATCAACGATCAGATCAAAGCTCTGCAGTCTTGCCACATCCAGTCGTGAATGGTGGTGGACCATTAAACAACTGACGGGAGGAGGAGGCTCCATGAATATCCCCATCCTCAATGATAGTGGAGCCCAGCACGTGAGTGCAAAAGACAGGGCTGAAGCGTTTGCAACCGTCTTCAGTCAGAAGTGCCGAGTGGGTGATCCATATCAGCCTTCCTCCTGAGGTCCCCACCACCACAGAAGCCAGTCTTCAGCCAATTCGATTCACTCCACGTGATATCAAGAAACTGCTGAGCGCACTGGATACAGCAAAGGCTGTGGGCCCCGACAACATCCCGGCTATCGTGCTGAAGACTTGTGCTCCAGAACTAGCTGTGCCTCTAGCCAAGTTGTTCCAGTACAGCTATAACACTGGCATCTATCCTACAATGTGGAAAACTGCCTAGGTATGTCCTGTCCACAAAAAGCAGGACAAATTCAATCTGGCTAATTACCGCCCCATCAGTCTACTCTCAATCATCAGCAAAGTGATGGAAGGTGTCGTCAACAGTGCTATCAAGCAGCACTTACTCAGCAATAACCTGCTCACTGATGCCCAGTTTGGGTTCCGCCAGCACCACTTGGCTCCAGATCTCATTACAGCCTTGGTCTAAACATGGACAAAAGAGCTGAATTCCAGAGGTGAGGTGAGAGTGACTGCCATTGACATCAAGGCAGCATTTGACCGAGTGGCATCAAGGAGCTCTAGTAAAACTGAAGTCAATGGAAATCGGGGGGGAAAACTCTCCACTGGCTGGAATCATACCTAGCACAGAGGAAGATGTTTGTGATGGTTGGAGGTCAATCATCACAGCCCCAGGACATTGCTGCAGGAGTTCCTCAGGGCAGTGTCCTAGGCCCAACCATCTTCAGCTGCTTCATCAATGACCTTCCCTCCATCATAAGGTCAGAAGTGGGGATGTTCGCTGATGACTGCACGGTGTTCAGCGCCATTCACAACTCCTCAGATAATGAAGCAGTCCATGCCCGCATGCAGCAAGACCTGGACGACATTCAGGCTTGGGCTGATAAGTGGCAGGTAACATTCGCACCACACAAGTGCCAGGCAATGACTATCTTGTAGGATAGGGTGTATCTGTATGATTTAGGAAACATTTTTGTATAACTATAACATGTGAAATTGTATGTTAAAAACCTAGAAGCCTGTATAAAATGGCGAATGGCTGAGAGAAAAGCAGGATGGGAAATTATGCCATCCTGACTGAAACTGCTGTGTTTTCAATTACTGAAGTAATGGAATGAAGTGCTAAGTCTACGGAGACTGTCAGGGACGTGGTATTCGGTAATGTGATGGAAAAGAGATAAGAGTTAGAGAAGAGAGGTAGGAATTGAAGGCACCCCTCAGTGATACTATTATAAAATGGACAGACTGTTGAGACAACATCTTGGGAAATAGTCTTTGAAAAGAGAACATCTAAAGATAAGGGCACTTTGTTATGCACAAAGGGAGACCTAGTGGAATCAACAAGGTCATAAAATGTCATGAGGTGACTGACCAGGAACGGAGGGACATTTACCAGGTGTCAGATAGCTGATTACAGTCACGTAGGCAAAAGAAGAGAAAGTGTATAAAGATACAGAGATTGAACACTGAAAGCAGCGCGCACCAAGAATCAGAGTTGAAGGAGCTTCAGTCAACAGAACACAGCAAGAACCCAGAGAAGCGAGCTTCAGTCAACAGAACAGAGCAAGAGAATAAAGAGACCGTGCCACAGTCACTCGGAAGGAACGCTGAGGCTCAAACGAACAAGACTGTGACTATCTCCTTGTTAAGTATTACTTCTTTGTACTGGATGTTTAATGCTTAATAAACCTGTTTTACTGATACACAATATACCTGTACCCAGAGTGGTTTGTGTAGTCACGAACAAATTATTATAAGAGCTTTTGGAAGCTACAGTTTGGCGCCCAAACAGGGACACGTGACTATTAACTGAAACCAGGTCTATTGTGCATAAAGCAGGCGTTTGGATTTTCGCTTGGATTTTCATCTGATCAACGAGGATCCTCGTGGAAAGTTAGATTTTCTAACAGATAGTGTCTCTTTAACGTACAGCAGAATGTCGAGTGAGAATTTTCTTGTAGACTATAAAGCGAAGTTAATGAAGAAGTGCGATGAGGCACATTTACAGATGTTAGTAGAATGTCTAACAAAGGATGCGAAGGTACTTTTCGAGGACGTTGTGGCGTTCATTGAAAGACAAGTTAAGGAAAAGAAATGGAAGCCGGATAGGGCAGCGCAGCTAATGACCTATGCCGCAGTGTATTGTGTAGAACAAGATAAAGAAACCCTCCTAGAGATGGAAGATGAACAGGATAAATTCGAAAAAGACAAACTGCGGCTTATACAAGAGAATCTAACGGTACAGGGTGAAAAGTCAAAATTAGAACGGCTTATAGAAGAGAATCTAACGTTACAGGGTGAGAAATTAAAATGGGAAAAAGAAGCTGTAGAATTAAACAATAAACAAGAAGACCTTCAAGGACAAATCGGTGCTGCAACAACAATAATACAACAGCAGAGTATTAATGCAGTTCATGCCGGTGCTGCAATACAGAATCTTGAGGATGCTAAAAGCCAAGTAGCCTTCTTAACAAAAGATAATGACCGTCTGATCAGTCAACTAAATGATTCACGAGGGGCCCTGAGATAGGCTCTTCAGCGCCCCCACAGTGAGTTAGACCACAAGCAATGTCAGAATACTATATAACAGTTAGAAAACCAGTTGGGTAAACAACAGGCTGTAATAGCGGCAGTCACGGGAATAGACCCCCCCACGAGTTATGATAAACAATGCGAGGGGTTAAGCGGGGAGCTATATTCTCCCTTGATATTCCCCTCCCGTGAGGCCCCCATCTCATATGCCACCATCGACCTGGCTGAAAGACCACCAGCCTATGCTAATAAAAATATCATCAAGACCTCAGCGGACGAACTTGCGCCCGTTAGAGCTCCAGTTAATGTCCTGACTCGCACCCAAGTGATTCCTAACGCGCCACCAGCTGTTGAGGGGGACCAGCCACAAGTAGGAGCATAACCAGTGGCATCTCCAGGGATACTGTGGGCAGGTACTTATGAAAGGTCCCAGCCCCTAAACTATGCAGAACTACAGGCATGTGTCCAACAATTCGGACGAGTTAACCCACAAACATGCCCTACAGAGCTAAGGCAACGTGTAGTGGCATTCCGGAATTACCATCCTAATTTTGAGGACAATGACATGAAGAATGTGGTACTGTCTGCCTTGACTCCAGACATATGGACTAGTCTCCCCTTCTTGGCCTTTAATGTGGGGAACACCCTGAATGTCTTAATCACATATATACAAACAGCTTTAGGCTTGGATACTATTGATTTGGTCCAGAAATAAAACCAAACCCAACAAGGGCCTCATGAGAGCCCTGCTGCTTTCGGAGATCGGTTGTACACTATTTATGAAATGACGCAAGCATGCCCCAATGCTGATGCATTGAACAGGAAGGATGAAGCGGCATTTAAGAAAATATATTTAAAGAATATTCAGACCTCACTGCGAGCAGCTTTAGGGCACATGGTCAGCCACAACTTGCAATGGACAGCCCTTTTAAGAGACACTACTTCTGCATGGGCCTACGCTAAAACTCAGGTCCAGGCATCAACAACAGAAACGCCAGTAAATGTAGTTGAGGGACCCCAGGCTTCTCTAGTATCAAACCCCCGCAGACCCTCTTGGAGGCTTACGATTGATTACCGTGCCTTAAATAAAGCTTCCCCACGTCAAAGCCCGACTGTTAGTCAAGCCCCTTCGCTACTGACATCCATACCCCCCAAGGCCACCGTCTTCTCCACCTTAGACATAGCGAATGATTTTTGGAGTATTCCAGTTGCTCAGGAGGACCAGTACAAATTTGCTTTCACGTTTGAAGGGCAGGGCTACACATTTACGTGTCTACCGCAAGGGTTTCATAACTCGCCATCGATCTTTCATCAGTTACAACTGCGGCAAGATGGGGCACTTTGGGAAAGATTGCCGAAGTCCTAGACAAACAGGCTCAGGAGGTGGGAGGAATAACAATAATTACCCGCGATATGGTCCGTCCCGTTCACCTCATCCAGTGGATAGCAGGTTGGACGCTATGGACTCACGTATTGAGAGAATGTCATGTATGATGCAGACACTTACAGGAACCCAGATGTTGGGGAGTCCTGTGGCCCCAACTATGAATTTGAATTCAACTCCCCCTATGAGCTCATTATTCCCGCCCCCAACACTGCAACAACCCAATGGCCCCCACTGGCCTGGTCTGAAGTGGGGTTCAGACGAGACGCCGTGGTCGACCAGTTGTCTCAGCTTTGCTGCCTGGGGGCCGACAGCAGACTATGCTAATAGACACTGGGTCATCTGTTACAATCCTGTATTCCCCAGACCCGGAACGCTAACTGGATATAGGCAAAAGTAGCTTCGTCATAACGGGAGTCACCGGGGCACAAGCACCCGTATATCCGGGGGAGGAACTTAATATTTCCCTTGAGGAATTCCCCGTAAAAATTAGCGATCCATTGTACATGTGTATGACAAACAGAATGGGGATACTTGGGAATGATACCCTAAGGGGAATGACAGCCATTATAGATTACAATCAGAATTGTTTGTGGGTTGAGTCTAAACCGCGAGATGTAGTGCAAATCTCAGATGCTCACTCAGTGTTTGCTATAAAGAAGCCTGAGCAGATAGCACTGCCGACACATTCTCTGCCTGCTGTTAACTCCTTAGTGACTAAACATGCAGCAGCCTTCGCTAAATCTAAACACGACTGTGGGAGGATGGAAAGGGAGACGCGAATTAATGGGCCACCCCATCGCGCATGTAAACAATATCTGATTCCCTGAGAAAGTATTCCGTATTTGCGAACAGTCATTGCCTCATTGGAAGAACGGGGAGTACTGCGCAAGGGTTCTTTTACTACCAATTCCCCTGCATGGCCAGTTAGGAAGCCGGATGAATCTTGGAGGCTTACGATTGATTACCGTGCCTTAAATAAAGCTTCCCCACGTCAAAGCCCGACTGTTAGTCAAGCCCCTTCGCTACTGACATCCATACCCCCCAAGGCCACCGTCTTCTCCACCTTAGACATAGCGAATGATTTTTGGAGTATTCCAGTTGCTCAGGAGGACCAGTACAAATTTGCTTTCACGTTTGAAGGGCAGGGCTACACATTTACGTGTCTACCGCAAGGGTTTCATAACTCGCCATCGATCTTTCATCAGTATATGGCACGAGCAGTTAAAGACTTTTCTAAACCTTCAGCCCTTCTACAGTATGTTGACGATCTACTTTTGGCTACTGAAACAATGGACGAACATCTGGAACTCCTAGATGAGCTGATAGGACGAGTACAAAAGGCCCGCCCCCCCCCTCCCCCCCGCCTGACACTTACACAAAGCAGCCCTGCAAACAACCAAGCCTCCCTTTCATAGTCCCCATTGCTCGACGTCAATTCCTGTCTTCCCATTTATCATCACACAACTGAAAAGACCACTTGCCAGCCAGCAAACAAGAAAGGGCAAGATGGGAAAGTGGTGCAGAAGAATAATATTTATGTGGTTCAAATAGACAACAGAATTGTAACAATCTAACAATGCCTACATACCCTGTGCAACTACAAATCTTCACTCTTCCTTTTCCTAGCACTTCTACGTGGAGCAACCCCTGTGGCTTCAGCAGAGGTAGAGGCAGACTGCTCAGATCCCTGCTCTGACAGCTGAGTTGCTCTTGGCCGACGTCCTCTGGGTTTTGGAGCCTCTGAGGGCCCCGCCAAAGACTGCTCCACCAGCACCTGTCAGATCTCTCCCAACCTCTCTCCCCTCACGCTCTTAGTAACAATTTTAAATGAATGACCTCTTGTATCTGACTCCCAGCTCCCGGGAATAGTCTGTTGCTATTCACCCTTACAACATGCCTTTGTAAATTAAAAAATCTCTATTAAATCTGCTCTTCACGTTCTCTGTTCTTTTGCTTATTAAATATCTGACAACACAGTTGTCGAGTGCGATAATACTTTTAAACTCAATTCTTTAGCTGCATGAAATTAAATTAAACACCCCGATTTTGATAACAATAGCCGGACACTGTGGTTCCAACAACACGGCACCAATGAATTGTGTCCTCACATCTTGAACAGAGAGACACCCAGCAGCTCTTCCTTGCCTCGTTACTGGGCTGAAGCAGCTGATCAGTTTTCCTTTCAGGCCACATATCAGATGGCCCACATGGCAGGATATAAACGCCTGGAACCAAATCATGTCATCACTGCAGATTCCCAGTTATGGGCATCTCCAAACTCAACTAAAAGGCAATGATGTCAGGGTTATTGCACCCTTTCCCAATGCTCGACATGACTCCAATCTGGTACAGTGGTATTTTATTAGGTATTACACAAAGATCAGCACCTATATATGCCTTAGCAGTAGGTTACAGTACAAAATGAGAATTATATCACCCGTGCCGTGCCCTCTCGATAGAAGTCTGGGGTATCCTCTGTTCATTGGCCTTTGCCTTGTCCTCACCCCGCCTAGGGTATCCTCTGTTCATTGGCCCTTGCCTTGTTCTCACCCTGCCTGGGATAACCTCTGTTCATTGGCCCTTGCCTTGTCCTCACCCCGCCTGGGGTATCCTCTGTTTGAATCCAAATCCTCCTCTCGTGGGCCACTGCTGCCTGGTTCTTCTCCAGGGTCAGCCCTTGCTCCTGGTGCTCTACAGCCTAACTCTCCTAAGTGGTCCCCCTTTTATGCCACTTTTGAGGGCGGTTATAGGGTTCTATATTGACAGGTATCTACCCTATAAGGTCTTTCTAAAGGGTGGGGTGGCCAATAGGGTGTCGAGTATCTTTCAGACAAAGGAAAGAAGAGTCAGCCCACTCCCCATCCCTACCTTTGATGGACAAGGGGTGCTTGACTGGTCCTTAAGATGTCATACCTCTTTAGCTGACCAATCATTGGCCTACAACACTTAAGAGGGCTGTTTATCTGGCCAAGCTTTTTCTCAAGGCCTTAGTCAGAAACTTTGGGCCAATTATCTCCTGTCTCATATTCCTTGTCTGGTCCCAGGCCTGGTGATTCAAAGACCCTATCTTCCATGAAGACAGTGTCTTATCTAATGCCAGGACCAGTTGGTTAACAATCTCACGCTGTGTTAATTGCGTGAAGGCAGAATGCTGCTTTTTCTCACAGTTTTGCAAAGCTTGACAAATTCTAGGTTTTAATGACTATTGTATACTTGTTTGATTAATATGAAAAAGGTGATCATATAAAGAGCTGTAAAAGTTACTTATCAAAAATACATCTTCGCTCCCTTAAGTCTAAAGGACGCAGACTCGAACGGATATGGCGGACAACTGATTTAGCCATTCACCGCCAGATCTGGCTGGACCACATAAAGCACTATCGGGTCCTCTCTCCTCTGCCAAAATTGCTCACTATTCCAGAATCATTCTGAAATGCAAAGATAAACCCCGGCTCCTATTCTCCACTGCTAACTGTCTTCTTAAGCCCCTCTCCCCTGTCTCCTCCACCCTCATCTCCGATAACAAGTGTGAGGAACTCATGGACTTCTTTGTCTCTAAGATTGAGACCATCCGATCATAGAAACATAGAAACATAGAAGATAGGAGCAGGAGTAGGCCATTCGGCCCCTCGAGCCTGCTCCGCCATTCAATGTGATCATGGCTGATCATCCAAATTCAGTACCCTGTCCCTGCTTTCTCCCCATATCCCTTGATCCCCTTAGTATTAAGAAATATATCTAACTCCTTCTTGAATATATTTAAAGAATTGGACTCAACTGTCTTCTGTGGTAGAGAATTCCACAGGTTCACCACTCTCTGGGTGAAGAAATTCCTCCTCATCTCAGTCCTAAATGGCTTACCCCTTATCCTTAGACTGTGACCCCTGGTTCTGGACTCCCCCACCATCGGGAACATCCTTCCTGCATCTAGTCTGTCTAGTCCTGTTAGAATTTTATAAGTTTCAATGAGATCCCCTCTCATTCTTCTAAACTCTAGCGAATACAAGCCCAATTGACCCAATCTCTCTTCATACGTCATTCCTGCCATCCCAGGTATCAGTCTGGTGAATCTTCGCTGCACTCTCTCCATGGCAAAAACATCCTTCCTCAGATAAGGTGACCAAAACTGCACACAATACTCAAGGTGTGGTCTCACCAAGGCTCTGTACAACTGCAGCAAGACATCCTTGCTCCTGTACTCGAATCCTCTCGCTATGAAGGCCAACATACTATTTGCCTTCTTAACCGCCTGCTGCACCTGCATGCTTACCTTCAGCGACTGGTGCACAAGGACACCCAGGTCTCGTTGCACTTCCCCTTTTCCCAATCTATTGCCGCTCAGATAATAATCTGCCTTCTTGTTTTTGCCACCAAAGTGGATAACCTCGCATTTATCCACATTATACTGCATCTGCCATGCATCTGCCCAATCACCCAACCTGTCCAAATCATACTGGAGTTTCTCTGCATCCTCCTCACAGCACACACGCCCACCCAACTTTGTGTCGTCTGCAAACTTGGAGATATTACATCTAGTTCCATCGTCTAGATCATTAATATATATTGTGAATAACTGGGGTCCTAGCACCGATCCCTGCGGTACCCCACTAGTCACTGCCTGCCACTCGGAAAAAGACCCGTTTATTCCAACTCTTTGCTTCCTGTCTGCCAACCAGGTTTTCTATCCAAGACAGTACCTTACCCCCAATCCCGTGTGCTTTAACTTTACACACGAATCTCTTATGAGGGACCTTATCGATCAGCTGCCTCTGCCACTTCCTTTCCTTCCCCACCGGGCCAAACTTCTTCTACAGGTTTCCCCCTGCCCTAGCCCTGAACTCACATCTTTCTCCAGTTTCTCTCCGATCTCCCCTCATGACCTCTCTGTGCTCATCTTGTCTTTGAGACCACCTCCTGCTCCCTCGACCCTATTCCCAACAAACTGCTGACCACCCAACTTCCTTTTCTGGCTCCCATGTTAGCTGATATTGTTAATGGTTCTCTCTCCTCAGGTACTGTCCTCCTCTCCTTCAAATCTGCCGTCATCACCCCTCTCCTCAAAAATCCAACCCTTGACCCCTCCGTCCTTGCAAACTACTGCCCCATCTCCAACCTCCCTTTCCTCTCCAAAATCCTTGAATGTGTTGTCGCCTCCCAAATCTGTGTCCATCTTTCCCGCAACTCCATGTTTGAATCCCTCCAATCTGGTTTCCTGCCCTTGCCACAGTACCGAAACGGCTCTCATCAAAGTCACAAATGACATCATTTGTGACTGTGACAAAGGTAAACTATCCCTCCTCGTCCTTCTTGACTTGTCTGCAGCCTTTGACACGGTTGACCACTCCATCCTCCTCCAATGTCTCCACCATCGTCCAGCTGGGTGGGACTGCACTCGCCTGGTTCCATTCTTATCTATCTAATCGTAGCCAGAGAATCACCTGCAATGGCTTCTCTTCCCGCTCTCGCATCGTTACCTCTGGTGTCCCCCAAGGATCTATCCTTGGCCCCCCCTCCTATTTCTCATCTACATGCTGCCCCTTGGCGACATCATCTGAAAACACAGTGTCAGTTTCCACATGTACGCTGATGACACCCAGCTCTACCTCACCACCACTTCTCTCAACCCTTCCGCGGTCTCTAAATTGTCAGACTGCTTGTCCGACATACAGTTCTGGATAAGCAAAAATTTAATATTGGGAAAACCGAAGCCATTGTTTTCGGTCCCCGCCACAAACTCCGTTCCCTAGCCACTGACTCCATCCCTCTCCCTAACATCTGTCTGAGGCTGAACCACACTATTCGCAACCTTGGTGTCATATTTGACCCTGAAATGAGCTTCCGACCACATATCTGCAGCATAAAAAAGACTGCCTACTTCCACCTCTGTAACATCGCCCTTGCCTCAGCTCATCCGCTGCTGAAACCCTCATCCATGCCTTTGTTACCTCTAGACTTGACTATTCCAATGCACTCCTGGCTGGCCTCCCACATTCTACCCTACGTAAACTTGAGGTGATCCAAAACTCAGCTGCCCGTGTCCTAACTCGCACCAAGTCCCGTTCGCCCATCTCCCTGTGCTCGCTGACCAACATTGGCTCCCAGTTAAGCAGCGCCTCGATTTCAAAATTCTCATCCTTGTTTTCAAATCCCTCCATGGCCTCGCCCCTCCCTATCTCTAATCTCCTTCAGCCCCACAACTCCCCGAGATATCTGCGCTCCTCTAATTCTGCCCTCTTGAGCATCCCTGATTATAATCGCTCAACCTTTGGTGGCCGTGCCTTCTGTTGCCTAGGCCCTAAGCTCTGGAATTCCCTGCCTAAACCTCTCCGCCTCGCTACCTCTCTTTCCTCCTTTAAGACGCTCCTTAAAACCTACCTCTTTGACCAAGCTTTTGGTCACCTGCCCTAATTTATCCTTATGTGGCTCGGTGTCAAATTTTTTGTCTTAAAATACTCCTGTGCAGCGCCTTGGGACGTTTTACTATGTTAAAGGTGCTATATAAATACAAGTTGTTGTTGTTGTTGTTGTATGTGAAGTGCTTTGACATGTTCAAAAGAGACGCAATAAGCCTTACTTTCTTTTAATCCCACAGTGCAATTGTGAGTCTCTCTCATCATTGAAATTAATATTTTCAAGCAAAGTGGAACAATCAGGAGGCCAGGACAGTATTCCAGAGACCTGAAGTTCCTCTTTTATTCCTCTTACGGCTTTAAGATGCAGTTTAACTTTCAGGCCATTAATTACTGAGAGGGAAACAAGCATTTTCACCAATTGTATTAAGAGGATAACTTCATTCCCCCTTGAGGCCCCAAACGGCCGAGGCGATACCTCCGACAGTCCAGCTCACCTTGTAGACCTAAAGAGCAATAAATTATTTTGCCGAACAAGCCTGGCAGCGGATCAAGCAAACTGGACAGAAAGAGTAAAATGACATGAGTGCATGGAGATATATTGTGGGTCACTCCACCCAATCGTACACTGCAGAGCCAGTGCTGCCCATTTATATTACAGCGCTGTGAAGCTGACTAAGATAGACAGACTGTTACTCGTTGCAGGTTTAGTGGGGTGCTGCTCAAACACTTGAGCTTTTTATCGCTTTGGGACAGATTTGGGCTAGTCGATTGTTACACAAATTTCTTGCCAAGTGTGTCCCATATATATTCTTGCAAATAAAAAATTGCACAACCGTAAGGATTAGCTGTGATGCAATTCTCTCAGCATCTTAAGTAACCTGAGCATGTGTGATATTTTTACACTTCAAGCCATTATGACATCACAACACGTATTTAGCTTAAGCACATACTTAAGGATTTAAAATAAGTAACAATTCTGTACTATATCACATTTTAAAATAGATGAGTTGGTATAAGGCCAGGCACCTACCACATGCGGGATGCAGGAGTAAAGGCCCATGGTAGTGTAGTGGTTATGGAAACGGACCAGTAACCCGCAGGTCCTGTGGTTCATAATCCTCCGTAGCAATTTATGAAATTGAGTCCAGTAGTGCCAGCCTCATCCCACATGTTTAAATAAAATACAATGGGGATGAGTTGCTCTGTGTAGCAACGTTGTAAATTCATGGTTGGCATTTCTGGTGTTCGCTGTGGTTCAGTGGTAGCACTCTTGCCTCTGATTCAGAGGATCATGGGTTCCAGAGACTTGAGCCCCAAATCTAGGCTGACACTCCAGTGCCGTACTGAGGGAGTGCTGCGCTGTCAGAGGTGCCGTCTTTCAGGATGAGATGTTAAACCGAGGCCCCATCTTACTCTCTCAGGTGGCTAACTAAGGAAGTAAAGGATGGTATCAAATTGAAAACAAAAGCATACAATGTTGCGAAGAATAGTGAAAGGCCAGAGGATTGGGAAATATTTAAAAAAACCAGCAAAGGACGACTAAAAAAATGATAGAGAAGATAGTTTATGAGAGTAAGCTAGCAAGAAATATAAAAACAGACAGTAAGAGCTTCTACAGGTATATAAAAAGGAAGAGAGTAGCTAATGTAAACCTTGGTCCCTAGAGGATGAGTCTGGGGAATTAATAATGGGAAACAGGGAAATGGCAGAGACTTTGAACAAATATTTTGTATTGGTCTTCACGGTAGAAGACACTAAAAGCATCCCAATAATGGATAATCAAGGGGCTATGGGGTGGAACTTAAAACAATCACTATCACTAGAGAGAAAGTACTAGGTAAACTAATGGGAATAAAGGTGGACAAGTCTCCTGGACCTGATGGCCTGCATCCTAGAGTCTTAAAAGAGATAGTGGCTGCAGAGATAGTGGATGCATTGGTTGTAATCTACCAAAATTCCCTGGATACTGGAGAGGTCGCAGCGGACTAGAAAACCGCAAATGTAACGCCCCTATTTAAGAAAGGAGGGAGACAGAAAGCAGTCAACTATCGACCAGTTAGCCTAACATTTGTCATTGGGAAAATGCTGGAGTCCATCATTAAGGAAGTGATAGCAGGACATTTAGAAAATCATAATATAGTCAAGCAGAGTCAGCATGGTTTTATGAAAGGGAAATCATGTTTGACAAATTTGCTGGAGTTCTTTGAGGATGTAACGAGTAGGGTGGACAAAGGGGAACCAGTAGATGTCGTGTATTTGGATTTCCAGAAGGCATTCGATAAGGTGCCACATAAAAGGTTATTGCACAAGATAAGAGCTCACGGGGTTGGGGATAATATATTAGCATGGATAGAGGATTGGCTAACTAGCAGAAAACAGAGAGTCGGGATAAATGGGTCATTTTCAGGTTGGCAAACTGTAACTAGTGGGGTGCCGCAGGGATCAGTGCTGGGGCCGCAACTATTTACAATCTATATTAATGACTTGGATGAAGGGACGAAGTGTAATGTAGCCAAATTTGCTGATGATACAAAGATAGGTGGGAAAGCAAATTGTGTGGAGGACGCAAAGGATCTGCAAAGGGATATAGATAGGCTAAGTGAGTGGGAAAAAATCTGGCAGATGGAATTTAATGTGGGAAAATGCGAGGTTATCCACTTTGGTAGGAAAAATAAAAAAGCAAATTATTATTTAAATGGGGAGAGATTACAAAATGCTGAGGTACAGAGGGATCTGGGGGTCCTTGTACATGAATCACAAAAAGTTAGCATGCAGGTACAGCAAGTAATTAGGAAGGCAAATGGAATGTTAGCCTTTATTGCAAAGGGAATGGAGTATAAAAGTAGGGAAGTCCTGTTACAACTGTACAGGGCGTTGGTGAGCCCACACCTGGAGTACTGCGTACAGTTTTGGTCTCCTTATTTAAGGAAGGATATACTTGCATTGGAGGCAGTTCAGAGAAGGTTCACGAGGTTGATTCCGGAGATGAAGGGGTTGTCTTATGAAGAAAGGTTGAGCAGGTTGGGCCTATACTCATTGGAATTTAGAAGAATGAGAGGGGATCTTATTGAAACATATAAGATTCTGAAGGGGCTTGACAGGGTAGATGCAGAGAGGATGTTTCCCCTCGTGGGGGAATCTAGAACTAGGGGGCATAGTTTCAGAATAAGGGGAAACCCTTTTAAATCGGAAATGAGGAGGAATTTTTTCTCTCAGAGGGTCGTGAATCTTTGGAATTCTCTTCCCTAGAGAGCTGTGGAGGCTGGGCCATTGAATATATTTAAGGTGGAGATAGACAGATTTTTTAATGATAAGGGAGTGAAGGGTTATGGGGAGTGGGCAGGGAAGTGGAGTTGAGGCCAAGATGAGATCAGCCATGATCTTACTGAATGGCGGAGCAGGCTCGAGGGGCCAAATGACCTACTCCTGCTCCTATGTTTTATGTTCTTATGTAAAAGATCCCATTTTGAAGAAGAGCAGGGGAGTTCTCCCCGGTATCCTGGCTAATATTTATCTCTCAACCAACGTCACTAAAACAGATTACCATGTTGCTGTTTGAGGGATCTTGCTATGCTCAAATTGGCTGCTGCATTTCCTACACTACAACAGTAACTGCACTTCAAAAGTTCTTGATTGGCTGTAAAGAGCTTTCGGACGACCTGAGGTTGTGAAAGGTGCTATATAAATACAAGTCTTTCTTTTATACTGTGGCTGGGACTCACTCTGCGTTTTGTTTACAGTCACTGTGTGCTGAACAATACAGGTTGACTGCTGTATTTGCCACCTGTACCTGTGACAAGGTTCTGCTGTGATACCATCCGCAGTTGAGAAGCCTTCTGATACTCACATTCCATGCTCACACAACAACAACAATTTGCATTTCTATTGCGCCCTGATCATAGTAAAGCAGCCCAAGGTGGTTCACTGGAGCATAATCAGAAAAGAACTCACACCGAGCCACATAAGGAGACATTAGGACAGGTGACCAGACACTTGGTCAAAGGTGTAGGTTTTAAGCAACGTCTTAAAGGAGAAGAGAGTGGTGCAGAGGTGGAGAGGTTTGGGGAGGGAATTCCAGAGCTTAGGGCCTAGATGGCTGAAGGCACGGCCGCCAATGGTGGGGCAAAGGAAGCAGGGGATGCATAAGGCCAGAATTGGAGGAGAGCAGAGATCTCATGGGTTGCTGGGCTAGATGAGGTTACAGAGATAGGGAGGGGCAAGGCCATGGAGGGATTTGCACAAAAAGATGAGAATTTTAAATTTGAGGTGTTCGGGACTGGGAGCACAGGGATGATGTGTGAACGGGACTTGGTGCGAATTAGGATACAGGCAGAATGGCCACTTGGGAAAGGTAGCAAAGGACTGTGTGTGTGGAACTGAACCCCAGCTTAATTTAGCACTTGATGGAGAGCAGAGGAGAAAATCGGAGGCAAGTATAGCAGAGCATAGAAGCAAGCTTCGAACCAGAGCTGAGATAAATTTTTCCCTTGCGTGAAGTGGAAGATTGCACAACAGGAAGAAATATAATTATGATTTAGATAATGAAATAAACATCACCTGAGGCTGGAAAGAAGCCCTGGAGTGGCTGTCACTGAATTCCTTTTTTTGAACTGAAGGGGAAATATGGCAGAAAGCTGATTTAAAGCAGGCCATTAAATGGCTGGAGTGATGCTTGTAACAGGGAATTTATCCAGTCAAGGAGAGGCTGCTGCTAGAGAATCAAGACGAGCTCAACAGATTCTGTGGCTAATTTCTGAAAGGTTTCCCAATGAACCGAGACGATCGCTAACAAATCTGACCTTTGCTATCCATGTAATCGACACTCAGAACTTCACCTCTACATTTTCTACAGTTGGAGAAATAATATTTCTCTGTGTTATTGTGTGGCCTATCTTATAGTGAAGTGTGAGTTCTGTTGCAGAGGGGTTATTGTGCATAGAAAGAGGTGCGCTATTCAGCTTGGTGAATCAAAACAGTGTAAGATGAGATATAGTGAGAACTATGCTGTGTAATGGATGAGATACAATACGGGAAATTTTAACTCCCCCCTGCCCAGTGGAAACTGGGCGATGGAGGAGGGCGGCTCAAATGTAGCATGTGAATTACCCGCTCCGTTTCCGCTCCACGGGGATTTTACCGCAGAATGAGGTGCTGCCTAAATCAGGGCTCATACATATATGCAAATCGGGGTCCTAATGCGTCATTTGAACCCCAATGTCCTTATAACCACAGTCTGTGTGGGGTCTCCCCACTCAGTGAAAGCTGCTCTGAAGACTGAAGAGGCCACAAAAGGTTAGCGTTAACCTATGCATTGTGGGGCCAGGAGGAGCGGGCGTGCACCACGAGGAAAGTCTCAGCCTCCGCTGCCAGGGACTGCACCCCCCCCCCCACCCACCTTCCAACCCCCCACCCACCCACCTTCTACCCACGACACCCTGCTGAAACCCCCCCTGCCCCCCCCATCCGACTTACCTTCAAGCCAGCAGGCGGCCGACAGGCCGTGTGATTTGAACCGGGAGGTTGCTGGCCCGTTGCCTCTTTCTGTGCTTTTCTGGCGCACAGCTGGCCTGCGGGATGTAAATGAGGCTCGGGAGTTAAAATAGCGGGGGGGGGGGGGGGGGGGGGTGGTGTTGACGATCTCCTCGCGTCCTCCCGCCCTTCCAGCCGGAACCGCTCCCAGTTAAACCCCCCCCCCCCCAATGCGCAGTGTGCTATTGTGCACCATGTTATAATGAAGTGCCAGTTATAAGGGGTATTTTTCGTACTTCGCACTGCCAGTCGGGGCCCTTGCCCATTGAGAGCATGCAGGTGCTTGCTGCGCGGGAATTTCCACCCATCATTTGAAATGGCCGAAAATTGTGGGCAGTCCATGTCCAAATTTCCAGTATGCACTCGTAGTGGGTGAAGACACCCACCAGAATTGGGAATTTGGAAAATTACTGATATAGTCATCATGTATTACAGTAACGTTACAGTATGAGCTTCATGGTTAAAGGAATATAGTGTTATCTGTGGGCATGTTATAATGCAGAGGGTACGTGTGCGTTATAAGAACATAACCATTTTTTAGGAACAAGACAGGACCACCATGCCCAACTTGCCTTTTGATAGAACTCAACACACCTCCCTGCCTTCTCACCAGATCTTTACTTTCTCCAGAAATTCATCCAATTGCCATGCATGCACATAGCATAGCTTTCAACTGTACCTTGTTCCAAGCCTATTACTCTTTGGATGACAGAAACACCAACTTCACTTCTTATTCCTAACTTCCTAATGTTTAACTTCTGCCCCCTGGTATTTCAGGGAGAACAACTTACCTGGAGCAACTTTGCCAATTACTTCATAACGAAAGAATTCGCTGTTATGTGACACCTTTTATGTTCTCAGGACGTCCCAAAATACTTTACAGCCAATGACTTACTTTTGAAGTATGTAGGAGTGTGGTTCGAGCCGCATGTAGTCATCAGGCACCCCGAGACAGCCAAAGGTTATAAAGGGAGGGCTCAGGCCCCTTAGAGTTAGAACAGTTCTCGGGGACGGTCGGAAGTCCACAGCCTACGGAGTCCATAGAAACATAGAAGATAGGAGCAGGAGTAGGCCATTCGGCCCCTCGAGCCTGCTCCGCCATTCAATGCGATCATAGCTGATCATCCAAATTCAGTACCCTGTCCCTGCTTTCTCCCCATATCCCTTGATCCCCTTAGCCTTAAGAAATATATCTAACTCCTAGCCTGATCATGTTGGGTCTGTGGGGAAATCAGGTTGTATAAGTTCTTACTGTATAACCCTAATAGTTGTTCTGCTGTTGGTGTCTGTGTAATAAACTTATGTTCCACAATACACTCGAACTTGAACTGTGAGGAATCATTTGTCTAGAGTCATAGGGGGGCGATTTTGCCGGCCCTGGGGAGGCTGATATGGAGGTGGGTCTTCCGGGAAAATGGCAGAATTTGGGGGTGGGTGCCCAACCCGCCCCCAACCCGCCTCCATGCCATCTTCCCAGGAGGCAGGTAGCCGTCCCGCGCCGGGTCCCGTCTCCTTGGAGGCAGGAAGGGATTACAGCCACTTAACTGCCTGTTGACAGGCAGAAAATAGGATTATCCCCTTTTTGCCCTCACAAGTGCGGGCTTCCCGAAGGCTCCGAAACCCGCCAGGTCACCGAGGCGAGTAGGGGGTCTGCGGGGGTCGGAGGGGTATGAAAGTGTGCTGTGGAGGTGAGTGATGGGTGCAAGTTTGGAGAGGTGAGTATCTGAGGTAAGTGCAAAGTGTTAGAAAAAGTGTACTTACCTTTGTTTCTTCCTGCAGGCTTCAGTCGGTGGGTATGCGGAGAGTCTCGCACCTCCGTGGTAGAGATGACAGATGGCCGCTGCATTCTCCAATGCAACAACCATCTCATTTCTGCAAAAGAAAGAGGTTTGATGAAGTCTTGTATTCAAGACCTCATCAAACTACAGAAAATGTCAGTGTTTGACAGCTTCACAGAGCTGTCAAACGATGACAATTCATCTGACAAAAATTTTTGACAGATGGAACGTCATACGCTGGCGTTCTCTGTAACCGGCTTTCCCTTAATTGGCCTGCTAAATCCGCTGGGTGGGCTTAACAAGGTCAATCAAGGGAAAATAGCGTGGGTTGGCCAGAAGTTGATGGAGGCGGGACTGAAACCCGACAAGTGGGAGTCCCGCCTCCAAAAGCTCCCCATTGGCAAAATCACCTCCCATAGATTCCTTACATTTTGGCGTCCCTGGGTGTGCTTGAGATAAAGTGTTGGAGAGCGAGAGTTGTAATCCTAGGCACAGTTCCGACAGGGTTAGTGTTGACTGGATGGGTAGACGTTTGCGACTAAGTGAAATAAATTAGTGGACGGTCTCTCGGGTTATAAAGATATCTCCCCATGGCGGAAGAAAATAAGGGTTTAGTCAGCACTATACAGGCGTATGTGGATGGGAAACAAGGGGCGTGTAAACCGCTGCTATCTGAGGCAGACAGTTTGGGACAACTGTCAGAATTGCACAGTAATTACACAGTGAAGGAAAAGAACTACGAGGAACCATTTGTCTAAAGTCATAGATTGCTTACAAAGTGCAGTCATTATAATATTGGAAACATAGCAGCCATTTTGTGCACAGCAAGGTCCTACGCACAGCAGTGAGATAAATGATCAGTTAATATGTTTTCGGTGCTGATAGTTGAAGGATAAGTATTGGCCGGGACACCGGGAGAACTCCCCTGCTCTTATTCACATAGGTTTGTGGGATCGTCTACTTACATCCACCTGAGTGGATGGAGAGCTGGCACCCCTGACAATGCACAACTCCCTCAGTATTGCACAGTTGTACTAAATGTCTGCGAGATCATCTGTTTTCCAAAGAAAACAAGAACAAGTTCCTCAACATCTCCTTCAATTCCTGATACCCAGAATCATCATCTGCAGGAGAATAATAACCTTTCTGTGATTAGGTGATCAGGACTGCACCTAGTGCTACTGGTGCTCATCTGATTTTTATTCTATCTGTAAGCTAATGCAACCTCGTACCTTATTTGCCCCTATTCACTTCAGTCAAGCAGTTGACAGTTTAATAGGCTTATACTCAAGAGTGTGGCAGAGTGAGAGTTTTGTTATTACACAGTGAGGAGTTACAGTGTCAATGGGTATTATTGATTGTGGTGAGGCGTGTGTTAAATACAGAGTAATTTATATCGGGGAATATAAACAAAATGCAAAAATCTGCCAAGGTTGGAAATCTGGAACAAAAACAGAAAATGCTGGAAGCGTTCAGCAGGTTAAGCAACAGGTGTGAAGAGAAACAAGAGTGGCGATCAAAACTGGAAGATATTACAGGTGAACAGCATCGAAAAAGGAACAGAAGAAAGGGAAGTGGAAAGGGAAAGGGCTCCTTTCTCTAGAAAAGTGAAGACTGAGGAGTGACCTAACAGAGATCTTTAAGATTATGAAGGGGTTTGATAGGGGGAGACCAAATCTAGGGCCATCAATGTAAGACAGTCACTAATAAATCCAATCGGGAATTCAGGAGAAATGTCTTCACCCAGAGAGTGGTGAGAATGTGGAATTCGCTACCACAGGGAGTAGTTGAGGTGAAGAGTGTAGATGCATTTAAGGGGAAGTGAGATAAGCACGAGGGAGAAGGGAATCGAGGATTTGCTGATAGGGTGAGATGAAGAGGGGTGGGAGGAGGCTCGTGTGGAGCATAAACACTGGCATAGACCAGTTGGACCGAATGGCCTGTTTCTGTGCTGTGGACTTGATGTAATTCTATGTAAAAGAAATTGAATGACCAGTAAATTGCTTAAAGTGGAAAGCAGAAGATGGTTACATGACGGAAGTAATATTAGCATGAGACAATAGGAGGCAAAATGAGACAAGTCAAAGAAATGAAAGACATATACGAGACCCAAAGAATGTGTGAGTAGCTGAAGGAGGTGGGGAATAATGCAGGTAGCAAAGGAACCACAAAAACCTGGCAAAACACTTTCGGATGGGACGTTAAACTGAGGCCCCATCTGTTCTCTCAGGAGGACCTAAAAGATGCCATGGCACTTTTCGACGAAGAGCAGGGGAGTTCTCCCCGATGTCCTGGCCAATATTTGTCCCTCAACATCTGAAAAAACCACAGATTATCTGGTCATTATTTCATTGCTGTTTGTGGGGCCTTGCTGTGCGTACATTAGAATCACCGAGTCATAGAGTTATACAGCACAGAAAGAGGCCCTTCGGCCCATCGTGTCCGTGCCGGCCATCAAGCCCTGTCTATTCTAATCCCATTTTCCAGCACTTGGTCCGTAGCCTTGTATGCTATGGCGTTTCAAGTGCTCATCTAAATGCTTCTTGAATGTTGTGAGGGGTCCTGCCTCTACCACCCTTTCAGGCAGTGAGTTCCAGATTCCAACCACCCACTGGGTGAAAAAATGTTTCCTCAAATCCCCTCTAAACCTCCTGCCCCTTACCTTGAAACTATGCCCCCTGGTTATTGACCCCTCTACTAAGGGGAAAAGTTCCTTTCTATCTACCCTATCTGTGCCCCTCATAATTTTGTACACCTCAATCAGGTCCCCGCTCAGCCTTCTCAGCTCTAAGGAAAACAACCCCAGCATGTCCAGTCTCTCTTCATAGCTGAAGTGCTCCAGCCCAGGTAACATCCTGGTGAATCTCCTCTGCACCCTCTCCAATGCAATCACATCCCTCCTATAGTGTGGTGACCAGAACTGCACACAGTATTCCAGCTGTGGCCTAACTAGCGTTTTGTACAGCTCCATCATAACCTCCCTGCTCTTATATTCTATGATGTGGAGATGCCGGCGTTGGACTGGGGTGGACAAAAATGAGAAGTCGCACAACACCAGGTTATAGTCCAACAGATTTATTTAATTTTACAAGCTTTCGGAGCAGTTCGCTCCTTCGTCAGGTAAGTTAGCAGTGAGAGAATCTCCCAGAATTCACAATTTAAACACAGCGTTCTCCAAGGTGGCCTTCGGGATACACGACAGCGCAAAATCATAGAGCAAAAACTGATAGCCAAGTTCCGCACTCATGAGGATGGCCTCAATCGCGATATCGGGTTCATGTCACGATACAGAACGTGACTTGACATCATGGCCGGTCTTCCCAGGTGTTTTTTTTAAAAAAAAGACTAACACAAGAATCAACACAAATTGACAGGATATGCAGCCAGCAGGTGGTTTGACACGTTGGACCCCCTGGGACACATCTCATTGTCTTGGCTGTGCTCTTAGTGTGTCTTTGATGTAGGGAAAGATTTGAATATATTTTGTCTGTGTTTAAATTGTGAATTCTGGGAGATTCTCTCACTGCTAACTTACCTGACGAAGGAGCGAACTGCTCCGAAAGCTTGTAAAATTAAATAAATCTGTTGGACTATAACCTGGTGTTGTGCGACTTCTCACTTATATTCTATGCCTTGGCTAATGAAGCCAAGTATCCCATATGCCTTTTTAACCACCTTATCTACCTATCCTGCTGCTTTCAGGGATCTATGTACATGCACACCAAGGTCCCTCTGATCCTCTGTCCTTCCTAGGATCCTACCATTCATTGTGTATTCCCTTGCCTTGTTAGTCCTCCCAAAATGCATCACCTCACACTTTTCAGGGTTAAATTCCATTTGCCACTGTTCTGCCCATCTAACCATCCCGTCTATATCGTCCTGTAGCCTGAGGCTTCCCTCCTCGCTATTTACCACTCCACCAATTTTCGTGTCATCTGCGAACTTACTGATCATACCTCCTACATTCATATCTAAATCATTAATGTACACTACAAACTGCAAAGGACCCAGCACCGTTCCCTGCAGTACACCACTGGACACAGGCTTCCAGTCACAAAAACAACCTTCGACCATTACCCTCTGACTCCTGCCACTAAGCCAATTTTGGATCCAATGTGCCAAATTGCCCTGGATCCCATGGGCACTTACCTTCTTGACCAGTTTCCCATGTGGGACTTTGTCAAAAGCCTTACTGAAGTCCATGTAGACTACATCAACTACACTACCCTCATCCACACACCTAGTCACCCCCTCGAAAAATTCAATCAAATTGGTCAGACATGATCTCCCCCTGACAAAGCCATGCTGACTATCCCTGATTAATCCCTGCCTCTCCAAGTGGAGACTAATTCTGTCCCTCTGAATTTTTTCCAATAATTTCCCTACCACTGACGTTAGGCTCACTAGCCTGTAATTCCCTGGTTTATCCCTCTACCCTTCTTGAACAATGGTACTACGTTAGCTGTTCTCCAGTCCTCTGGCAGCTCCCCTGTGGCCAGAGAGGTTCTGAAAATTTGTGTCAGAGGCCCTGCAATCTCCTCCCTTGCCTCACACAGCAGCCTGGGATACATCCCACCAGGGCCTGGGTATTTATCCACTTTTAAGCCCGCTAAAACCGCTAGTACCTCCTCCCTCTCAATACTAATTTGTTGAAGTATATCACAATCCCCCTGCCTGATTTCTATGCCTACATCGTCCTTCTCCATAGAGAACACAGATGCAAAATATTCATTTAAAACCTCACCTACATCTTCTGGCTCTACACACAGATTGCCACTTTGGTCCCTAATGGGCCCTACTCTTTCCCTGGTTATCCTCTTGCCCTTAATATACTTATAAAACACCTTGGGATTTTCCTTTATTTTATTTACATTGGCCGGCGCATTTCCTACATCACAACAGTGACTGCATTTCAAAAGCATTTTATTGGCTGCAAAGTGCTTCAGGACGTCCCGAGGTCATGAAAGGCGCTATAGAAATGCAAGGTATTTCCTTTAATCCTGCAGGGAAATCTCTTCTGTGAAAAACAGCCTGTTTCTTGGCTGTTACTTGAACCAATGCTTAATGGGCTATTGTGCCTTGTCAGTGACTGTGTGTACAGTGAACACTCTGGTCACACAATCATTTAGGTGCCACTATAAGATTTAAATGTCGAGTGTCTTTTTGAATCCTGCATTAGACTGGTGTCATCTAATCGCTGACTCTGATGATCTCAGTCTTCTCTCCTACTCCTTCCAACCTGGGTGATGTGTATGGGCTTTGGTCCTTCACCTAGGTTTCTGAATTTTAAAAAATACAACTTACTCAATTTAAAGCACACAAAATGGAGATGACAGAAATACACAAGTCACACAATATCTGAAGTGAGCAAAATGTCAGCTTTTATCCAGTCTGTACAATATCTTGGGCTGAACAGTTTGACAACAATGCCACAAAGCATGTATTCATTGTTTTTCAAATGTATCCGGAGGCTACACAGCAAGTGATTAATTTTATATACAGAATGTTAGCACTGTTGTCCTCCATCATGCTTGAACTTTACATTTAACATGATTTATTTCTCTCCTGGGAAACGGGTAAATACCTCCTGATGCTTCATTTCAAAGGACCTCTGTGATCCCATTCTCTTTTCATTGAGAAATAATTCATCACAACAAAAGTGAAGGTGCAGAGAAAATGGGAAATCGGGTGACAGTAAGAACGTTTAAGTCTGGTATGCTAATTGGCTAGGCAGTGCCCACATAGAGCAGCAACAGAGGGAGTAGTGAGTATGTGGAACGATAGTGAGCAGAAACACTGCCTGTGTGGAATTACGGGAGCAGCAATAGCGTTCATATAGAATAACCGGAGCAGGAATTGAGTACATATGAAATGATGGGAGCAGGAGTGAAGTACGTTAATAATGATGGGAGCAGGAATGATGTACGTTAATAATGACGAGAGCAGGAATGATGTACGTTAATAATGACGAGAGTAGGAATAATGTACGTTAATAATGATGGGAGCAGGAATGATGTATGTACAGAATGACGAGAGCAGGAATAATGTACGTACAGAATGACGGGAGCAGAAATGATGTATGTACAGAATGACGAGAGCAGGAATAATGTACGTACAGAATGACGAGAGCAGGAATAATGTACGTTAATAATGACGGGAGCAGGAATGATGTACGTTAATAATAACGGGAGCAGGAATGATGTACGTTAATAATGACGAGAGCAGGAATAATGTACGTTAATAATGATGGGAGCAGGAATGATGTACGTTAATAATGACGGGAGCAGGAATGATGTACGTTAATAATAACAGGAGCAGGAATGATGTACGTTAATAATGACGGGAGCAGGAATGATGTACGTTAATAATGACGAGAGCAGGAATAATGTACGTTAATAATGATGGGAGCAGGAATGATGTACTGGAAAAATAAATTAAAGGGTAAGACAGTTGAAATGCAGTGGCAGACATTTAAGGAGATATTTCATAACTCTCAACAAAAATATATTCCAGTGAGAAAGAAAGATTTTAAGAGAAGGGAGCACCATCCGTGGCTAACTAAGGAAGTAAAGGATGGTATCAAATTGAAAACGAAGGCATACAACGTTGCCAAGATTGGTGGGAGACCAGAGGATTGGGAAATTTTTAAAAACCAGCAAAGGATGACTAAAAAAATAATAAAGAGAGAGAAGATGAATTATGAGAGGAAACTGGCAAGAAACATTAAAACAGATAGTAAGAGCTTCCACAGGTATATAAAAAGGAAGAGGGTAGCTAAAGTAAACGTTGGTCCCTTAGAGGATGAGACTGGGGAATTAATAATGGGGAACGGGGAAATGGCAGAGACTCTGAACAAATATTTTGTATCTGTCTTCACGGTAGAAGACACTAACAACATCCCAATAATGGATAATCAAGGGGCCACAGGGAGGAGGGAAATAAAGACAATAACTATCACTAAGGACATAGTACTTGGTAAAATAATGGGACTAAAAGATGACAAGTCTCCTGGACCAGATGGCCTGCATCCCAGGGTCTTAAAAGAAGTGGCTGCAGAGATAGTGGATGCATTGGTTGCAATATACCAAAACTCCCTGGACTCTGGAGAGGTCCCAGCGGATTGGAAAACCGCAAATGTAATACCCCTATTTAAGAAAGGAGGGAGACAGAAAGCAGGAAACTATAGACCAGTTAGCCTAACATCTGTCGTTGGGAAAATGCTGGAGTCCTTCATTAAGGAAGCAGTAACAGGGCATTTGGAAAATCATAATGCAGTCAAGCAGAGTCAGCATGGTTTTAGGAAAGGGAAATCATGTTTAACAAACTTGCTGGAGTTCTTTGAGGATGTAACGAGCAGGGTGGACAAAGGTGAGCCAGTGGATGTGGTGTATTTGGATTTCCAGAAGGCATTCGATAAGGTATCACATAAAAGGTTACTACACAAGATAAGAGCTCACGGGGTTGGGGGTAATATATTAGCATGGATAGAGGATTGGTTAACTAACAGAAAACAGAGAGTCGGGATAAATGGGTCATTTTCAGGTTGGCAAACAGTAACTACTGGGGTGCCGCAGGGATCAGTGCTGGGGCCTTAACTATTTACAATCTATATTAATGACTTGGATGAAGGGACCGAGTGTAATGTAGCCAAGTTTGCGGATGATACAAAGATGGGTGGGAAAGCAAGTTGTGCAGAGGACTCAAAGAACCTGCAAAGGGATATAGACAGGCTAAGTGAGTGGGCAAACATTTGGCAGATGGAGTATAATGTGGGAAAGTGTGAGGTTATACACTTTGGCAGGAAAAATAAAAAAGCAAATTATTATTTAAATGGAGAGAGATTACAAAATGCTACAGTTCAGAGGGACCTGGGGGTCCTTGTGCATGAAACACAAAAAGTTAGCATGCAGGTACAGCAAGTAATCAAAAAGGCAAATGGAATGTTGGCCTTTATTTCAAAGGGGTTGGAGTATAAAAGCAGCGAAGTCCTGCTACGACTGTACAGGGTATTGGTGAGACCACACCTTGAGTACTGCGTACAGTTTTGGTCTCCTTATTTAAGGAAGGATATACTTGCATTGGAGGCAGTTCAGAGACAATTCACTAGGTTAATTCCAGAGATGAGGGGTTTGACTTATGAGGAAAGGTTGAGCAGGCTGGGCCTATACTCATTGGAATTTAGAAGAATGAGAGGTGATCTTATTGAAACATATAAGATACTGAGGGGGCTCGACAGGGTAGATGCAGAGAGGATGTTTCCCCTCGTGGGGAAATCTAGAACGCGGGGGCACAGTTTTAGAATAAAGGGTCGCCCTTTTAGAACTGCGATGAGGAGGAATTTCTTCTCTCACAGGGTCGTAAATCTGTGGAATTCTCTGCCCCAGAGAGCTGTGGAGGCTGGGTCATTAAATACATTTAAGGTGGAGATAGACAAATTTTTGCAAGACAAGGGAGTGAAGGGTTATGGGGAGTGGGCGGGGAAGTGGCTTTGAGCCCAAGATCAGTCATGATCTTATTGAATGGCGGAGCAGGCTCGAGGGGCCAATTGGCCTACTCCTGCTCCTATTTCTTATGTTCTTATGTACGTTAATAATGATGGGAGCAGGAATGATGTACATATAGAATGACGAGAGCAGGAATGATGTACGTTAATAATGACGGGAGCAGGAATGATGTCCGTATAGAGAGACGGAGTGATGTACAGGGCGCCATCGACTGCACGCACGTGGCTTTGCGAGCAATGTATATAAATGCTGAGATGTACCGCAACTGCAAAGGTTACCACTCGCTGAATGTGCAGTTGGTGTGCGACTATGCTCAGCACATCATGATGGTGAACGCCCAGCATCCTGGCAGCAGTCATGATGCTTTTATTCTGCGCCAGTCCGTTGTTCCCTCAGTCTTTGAGTCACCAAGACAAACCAGAGAGTGGCTGCTGGGTGACCGCCAGCTCATGACTCCGCTCCGCAACCCAGCCACACATGGGCAGCCTGCATACAATGGGAGCTATGCTGCCACACGGAGTCTGACAGAGCAGACCATTGGCATCCTTGAACAACTCATCCGCTGCATGGACCACGCTGGAGGAGTCCTGCAGTACTCATCAAAACCGTCTCAAGATTCGTTGTGGTCTGCTGCATGGTCCACAACCTCGCAAATCATGAGGGCCTGGCCCTTGCCACCACGCATACGGTGACCAGCTGAGGAGGAGGAGGAGGAGGAGGAGGAGGAAGAGGAAGAGGAGGAGGAGAAAGTGGTAGAGGAGGCAACCTAGATAGCCCCTTTCTGCCTGGGTTGTCCATGATTGACTCATCCGACTGCGGTACCATGGAACGCAACCCCAATTCTCCATTCAACAATAGTCCCACAGCTTACCTTCCCTCTGTTACTGACCATCACAACGTCCTCTTGGCCACAATGCTGAAATAAAAACCACCACAAAAGATACATTCCAATGCAACTTTATCCATCAATCCATCCAATATAAAATAACGAAGTCAACTAATCACCCTTGTGCATTCCCTTAGTGCCTGTCTTCAGTGTGCCTTTGCCTGTCCTAGTGCTCCTACGCAGTGCTACCCCAGTGGTTGCAGCATGGCTGCTGACTTTCAGTGGGGGAGACTGCAGATGGCCTTGCAGGACGAACTTGAGCATCTCTGGGCTTAAAAGGCCTGGCTGCGGACTGCACCACCTCAGCGTGGGTGGCAGCAGTCTGGGCTGACTGGCTGACAGACAACAACAAGGGCACTGGTGGAGTGGCAGTGTTGGGAGGACGAATGCTGTCATCCTGAGAGAGGACAGTAGGTTCGTCCTCCACGGAGCCACTGCCACTCACCTGGAGAGGTGCCTCAGTCATCAGACGCTGCATGATGGTTGGGTCCACAAGTGCGCAAATGGAACTGCCCACCCCTTCCACTCTGGAAATCATGGGCTCCAAGCTCTGCACAAAGCCTCGTGCAAGATTGGTGCAGGACTCCTCCATGCTCCTTGACATTGCACTCAGGCTCTCTGGCAGTCCTGCCAATGCACCAAACATTTGTTGTGCACACCCATCAGCGTTCTTCTGTAGGCCGACCAATCGAAGTATCTGAGCTGGTGTCTGCGACTGTCAGATTGAGAGACAGTGTTTCAGCAAGCTGTTGGAGGACCGATTGTTGGACTACTGTGACACCCTGCAAGCCCCTTTGAACACTGGTAACTGCAGCCACGATGGCAGCAGTCTAAGCTTGTGTGGCAGCAAGCTGAGCTTGCATGACAGAAGTCTGAGCTTCCACTGCAGCACCAAGACGTTGGGTGGCTTCTGCTTGTGCTGCAATGGAAGCAGAGACATCGACCATCAGACACTGCATCATGGTTGGGTCCACAAGTGTGCTAATGGAGTTGGCCATCACTTCCATGCTGGAAAGGATGGGCTCCAAGCTCTGTGGAAAGCGCTGTGCTAAGTTAGTGCCGAACTCCTCCATGCTCCTTAACATTGAACGCAGGCTTTCTGGCAGGCCTGCCAATGCACCAAACATTTCATTGTGCAAACCCATCTGCGTTCTTCTATAGCCTGCCCCATCAAAGTGCTCATCTGAGTCCTCTGCAGCAGAACTCATGTGTGACCTCACCATCTGGTGAGCTGGCACCTGCGCTACCCTTGCCTACTGGCCTGGCTGCAGGCCACTCATGCCCGGTGTCTCACCACATGCAGAACTTGAGTCTAAGCTATCCTCTAAAGTACACAGAGTGTCTCTATCTGAGCTGGTGGCTGCAATTGTGAAATCGAGTGACGGTGCTGTGTCTTCTTGCTCTTCCAGTTCGTGCTCCTCCACCACTGCCTGGCCAGGTTGCAGTTCTTGGGTGTCTGAAAGGAGAAAGGCACAAGGGTAGGGTTGTGGTGAGGGGAGGGGGGGCAAAGCAAGAGG
This sequence comes from Squalus acanthias, assembly GCA_030390025.1. Classification (NCBI taxonomy): domain Eukaryota; kingdom Metazoa; phylum Chordata; class Chondrichthyes; order Squaliformes; family Squalidae; genus Squalus; species Squalus acanthias. The sequence goes on along the minus strand of CM059444.1, from coordinate 4,780,520 downwards.
TGCATGCTTGTAAATCAGAAGAGATTGTGGGATGAGGGGCAAGTGGGATGTGAGAAGGAGCATAACGCATGAGAATACTGGCATCTTGTTCTCTTTCAGCCACACTGCTGGCTACGGGCTCAGCCGTGTCCTTCCCAAGAGGCCAGCACCGTCTCCTCCATGGGGGTGGGGTGATGCAGACGAGCCTGTCCCCTGCCAGTTCGGTTCTGCTACCTTTCCTGCAAGAGAAAGAGAATTGTGTCAGTGAGTGTGGTGAAATGTGTTTGGGTGATGTGCCTATCATGGCTGAATAGCTGACAGTGTGTTCAAGCTGTGAGATGTGGGTGTGAGGCTTGCAGCAGTGGTAAGTGTGTGAGGGTGAGGTGAAGCTATGAATGTGAGGTGTGAGTCATGTTTGGTAGAGATTGTTGAAGGGTGAGTGAAGGGGGTATGATGAATTGAGCAGTGGCTGAGGCTAATGGTGCAGACGGTGGGATATGGCATTTGAAGATGAATTCACTGACCTTGACCACTCGTGTGAGGTCACTAAGCTTCTTCCTGCACTGTGTCCACGTCCTCGGGACTACACTGCTGGCATTCACCACAGTGGCTATCTGCTCCCACTGCACTTTGCTCTGTTTCTTTGAGGGCCTCCTGGCCCCCTGTGAAAAGAGGACCTCTCTCCTCCTATTGACCTCCTGCACCAAGACCTCCAGTGCTGCATTGGAGAACCTTGGTGCACGCTCTCTCCCCTGTTGTGCCACCATTCATAGTTCCTTTCCGGTGTCTTCCCCAGCCAGTCCTATGATCTGCTGCAGGCAGAATGCACCTCCCCTTTAAGAGGTGCAGACTGCCTTTAAGTAGTGCAGGCTAGCTTTAATTGGTGCTAGCCTCACACGAATTTGGGCCCCCTGCTGTGCGTTCAGCCACTCAGCAGCACATTCAGTGCTGACTGAGCGCCATGGCAATGAGCAGGCAGTACAAAGTTCGCTTGCTGGCTGCAGACCTCCGAACGGACGTGGTTTGTTCGCGCATCACAATCCCTGCACCCGACTTCGGAGGCAAATGAATTTCCAGGCCGGGAACTTCAGAGGTAGGTGGCTGATGCAAACCAGTGCAGATATCCACGATGATGTTGCAGATACAGCTAGTGGATTCCTCCACCTGAGCCACCATCTGACTCACATTCTTGGACAACAGGCTGTGGATGCTGGGGGTCAACTGAAATTTTCAAGATGTGGAGATGCTGGTGTTGGACTGGGGTGGACAAATGTGAGAAGTCGCACAACACCAGGTTATAGTCCAACAGTTTTATTTGAAATCACAAGCTTTCGGAGCGCTGCTCCTTCGTCAGGTGAAGTGAAGAGATGCATAAAGGCACAGCATATATAATCTGACTATATATGCTGTGCCTATATGCATCTCTTCACTTCATCTGACGAAGGGGCTTGTGATTTCAAATAAAGCTGTTGGACTATAACCTGGTGTTGTGCGACTTCTCACATTTGAAATTTTCAAGACTGAGATAGACAGTTTTTTTTTAGGTAAGGGTATCAAGGGATGTGGAACAAAGGCAGGTAAATGGAGTTGAGATACAGATCAGCCATGACTTAATTGAATGGTGGAATAGGCTCGAGGGGCTGAATATCCTTCTCCTGTTCCTATGACACCTTATTGACAGCCTTGACATGGGTTCGTTGCTAGAATCCTGCTTTTAAATAGGATTGGGTCCTGTGACTCCTCCGGCATTTTCCATCCCTCTGGACAACAGCAGATGATTCCTCATCAATAACCTCATCAACCTCCTTGTGCTCTGTGCCCCTCCAAGTACTCAGTGATTCACCCTCGACTAAGCAATCCCCCCACAGTTGGGTGTCACTGGGCTGATGTTTGACAGAGGACAGCAATAATGTCGCAGTTGAGCTAAGTCTGGAGGAATGTGGCCGCTGTTCTTTGTGATGTTGCTAAAGTTCGCCTAGAAGGAAGTAAAAAGAAAGGTTGGCATGCCTGCTGTAAACCAAAAATGTTGAAAGCAACTATCAAACAAGTTGAAAGGTTTAAACCTGCCGAAAGACTGCAATCGAGTGGTAGGAATTGATAAGACCTGATATGAAGACATTCTTGACTAACCCACAGCTGCCACATCCCCTCCTAGTTCCCCATCTGCCTGGCAAGCAACTCCAGGCTTCCTTCTCAAAGGGGTTGAGAGGCCACATGCCACGGGGGTCCTCCCCCAGTGACAATCCTTTGTCTTTAATGGTATGTCGTCTTCTCTTTCAAGAAGAAGGTACAGAGTGTGAATGCACCTTGCCTGCGATTCACTAGGAGCGCACCCCAGCGACAATCCTTCATTGTGGTGACTAGATATGTTGGATTGAATCTGAGACACCAAATGACATCTTCTGCGCACGTGAGCATGCGAATTGAGGAACATTGGCAGGGTTGCCACTGCCTATCTCTGGAACTTCCTCCAGCCCTATAACCCTTCGAGAACTCCATGTTCCTCCAATTCTGACCTTTTGTGCCTCCCCCACTTCCTTCACACCACCATTGGTGGCCGTGCCTTCAGCCATCTGGGCCCTAAGCTCTGAAAGGCCCTCCCTAAACCACTCCACCTCTCTTTCCTTCTTCAAGATGCTACTTAAAACCTACCTCTTTGACCAAGCGTTTAGTCATCTGTCCTAATGTCGTCTTCTTTGGCTCAGTGCCAATTCTTTTGTCTGATTACGCTCCTGTGCAGAGCATTGGGATGTTTTAAGACGTTAAAGATGCAATATAAATGCAAGTTGGTGTTTTTGTTGTTGGATTGGAGAAAAGGTATGAAGGGTTTTGTGAAATTAACTTAGCTATAGCAAATGACAAATGTTATGACCAATACTTTGGATTACCTGGGGAAGTCATTAAATGCGTTTTCTGCATGACTTGCCATGCGAGGGGTCTTGGAAGTGGCACTCACAGCCTCTGCCCCCTCCTCCCACTGAGCCGTGAACTTCCGTCCTGTGTGCCTAACATCAACACCTCGACTGGGGCCTCCGTGACCTTGGGCACCAGTGCTGCAACAGTCAAGCTGCCACATTTTGCTTCTTCACCTGCAACTTTACTTCCCTCAGAATGGATGCTCTGGGACTTCTGCGAATGCAGCCACTTTAATGCTGCAACTACCCAGAGACTAGCTGCCAATAGAAAGTGAAACTAGCAAGGGATTGGAGCCAGGAAAATTGGGCGGGGTCACTCGGACTGGTGCAATGCAGTCCTGGCACTAGTTTAGTGTAAAACCCAGTGCAGAGGAAAATCCAGGCCACACAATTTCATTAGTTTTCACAGTAATTGGGTAAATTTAAAATAAGTAATGTTATGGGGGCAGAATATCATGTTATTAATGAGAAGTGACAAATATTCACAGCATTTCACAACTCACATCCCTACCTAAATTATCACCTCAAAAACAGATTATCTGATCACTTATTTCATTGCTGTTTGTGGGAGCTTGCTGTGCGCAAATTGGCTGCCGCATTTCATGCATTGTAACAGTGACGACACTTCAAAACTACTTCAATGGCCGTAAAGGGCTTTGGAACGTCCTGAGGTCATGAAAAACGTTGTATAAATGCAAGTCTGTCTTTTCTTTCTAGCAATTGCTGATTTGTTTCCAGCTTTCGACCAACGCTGTTCTTGAACTGCCCACTCACAGGTCAGTACATGCAAGATGCCTGGGAGGTGGCAAGAAGCAAAATGAGACCTTTTCTCGCTAATTCTCAAATTGAAAATCTGTTGGTAGTTATTTCAGACATGAACGGTGCCGCAGTCAGCCTCTAGATTGCCTGCTGGGCAGGAACCATTCACTGCTGTCAGCCCATAGTAACCGTAAGAAATGGGCAGCAGGGCAGCTTCCGCTACACTGGAAAATGAATACTGCAACACTAGAATTGAAAGCAGGACATAAAATACCGAAAAGTCTTGCCCTAACAATCTACTGTTATGAATGATGAGACGCACAAGCCCTTAATGGCAAGGACATTTCCAGTAAGAGCTATTTAGAAGCAACTATTCTCTGGATTTATTTTTGAAGTGTTACTAACTTTAGCCCAAGGGCATAATAGCCTGCAAATATTGACTGCATTTTGTTTTATTGAGAAACTGAAGTGAAGGGTGAAGGTCTGTCGTAAAGGATACCATGAAGATTGACAACAGTAGGAGAGAGGACGAGGTAAATCAAGAATTGGTGGTTAGGTAGTGCCTAGTTTAGGTCTTAAAGGGTGTCAGCTGTGGCTTAGTGGTAGCACGCTTGCCTCTAAATCAAAAGGTTTGTGGGTTCAAGTCCCACTCCAGGGACTTAAGCACATAATCCAAGCTGACACTTCAATGCAGTACTGAGGGAGTGCTACACTGTCAGAGGAGCAGTACTGAGGGAGTGCTACACTGTCAGCGGAGCAGTACTGAGGGAGTGCTACACTGTCAGCGGAGCAGTACTGAGGGAGTGCTACACTCTCAGAGGAGCAGTACTGAGGGAGTGCTACACTGTCAGCGGAGCAGTACTGAGGGAGTGCTACACTGTCAGAGGAGCAGTACTGAGGGAGCGCTACACTGTCAGCGGAGCAGTACTGAGGGAGTGCTACACTCTCAGAGGAGCAGTACTGAGGGAGTACTACACTGTCAGCGGAGCAGTACTGAGGGAGCGCTACACTGTCAGCGGAGCAGTACTGAGGGAGTGCTACACTGTCAGAGGAGCAGTACTGAGGGAGTGCTACACTCTCAGAGGAGCAGTACTGAGGGAGTGCTACACTGTCAGCGGAGCAGTACTGAGGGAGTGCTACACTGTCAGAGGAGCAGTACTGAGGGAGCGCTACACTGTCAGCGGAGCAGTACTGAGGGAGTGCTACACTCTCAGAGGAGCAGTACTGAGGGAGTACTACACTGTCAGCGGAGCAGTACTGAGGGAGCGCTACACTGTCAGCGGAGCAGTACTGAGGGAGTGCTACACTGTCAGAGGAGCAGTACTGAGGGAGTGCTACACTGTGGGAGGTGCTGGCTCTCAGGGTGATGTAAACGATCCTATGGCACTATTTCAAAGAAGAGCGGGGGAGTTTTCCCCTGTGTCCTGGACAATATTTATCCCTCAACCAACAACCCTAAAACAGATTATGTGATCATTTATCACATTGTTTGTGGGATCTTGCTGTGTGCAAATTGACTGCTATGTTGTAACAGTGACGACACGTCAACAACAAAAAAAAGCACTGAATTGGCTATAAAGCGCTTTGGGACGTTCTGAGATTGTGAAAGGTATATAAATGCAAGTTCTTTCTTTTTCAGATTGTTGGAGGAAGGGAGGAATGAAGGAGTTACATTGCTGTTAGGTCCCGGGGAAAGCAGAGAGTAGGGCATAGTCTTGATTCGAACACTGTGACAATGCAGGGAGGAAGAAGAGAGTGTACAATTAATTTGGAGTTAAAGAGGAACAACAGAAGAACATTCAGAGAAGAGATTTCATTCGTATCAATAAAGCAGAGAGAGCCCAGAGTGAGAAAAGCTTTAGCGCTGATGGAGATTAAGCATGAGCTGTCACACTGGAAATTACTGTTATTAATTTTGGATTACACCCCTACCATTGAATACTACTGGGGATGTATCTGCTTCAAACTGCATTGTTTTCTATTGCTTTTTATTAAATACATATAAATCCAAGGCTTAATAAAACCTCAAGTATTTATTGCCCTACATGGTAACCCGTTGTCTCTTGGGTTAGAGAATCGGCTTGAAGCAGGAAACTTTCTTCCTGCCGGATGTTTTTTCTAGTGCACTCACACAAACCCACAACATTGCTCAGTCGGCCCAACTTCACCGTCCTGTCTCCCGGGGGAAGAGAGATGCAGAGGGAGCAGGTGAGCAGGTCCTGTGGCGAATGCTTTAGTGCCTGCCCTTCAATGCCCTCCTCTTTGTTGGGAGCTGAGTTTTTTGTGTCTTATCCTCATTAAAGACTAGATTCGATGCATATAGATTTAAATGAACAACACCGGCATTATTCGGTGGCATTTTTCGTGGTCAGTTTACTCTTTTTCCTTGTGTCCCCTTTGGAAATGGGAGCAAGGAAAGTTCTGGGGAGTAGATGTTGACCTTTGCGCGACCTGGTCGTCTGCCCATTCTGGCGGCCAAGTGACCACCGCCCCCCCCTCCCCCATCCTCTCCCCATCCACACGTGGAGTCAGCGGTGTTTCTGACTAGTCATGATGCGGAGATGCCGGCGTTGGACTGGGGTGGACAAAAATGAGAAGTCGCACAACACCAGGCTATAGTCCAACAGATTTATTTAAAATTACAAGCTTTCGGAGCTGTCGCCCCTTCCTCAGGTAAAGTCACAATGAGTGAATCTACCCCCTGTGACACATCTCATTGTCTTGGCTGTGCTCTTGGTGTGTCTTTGATGTAAGGACACCTTCCCTGAAAGATTGTATCTCTGCAGTTTCTGTGTTTATATACCGTGAAATATTGTAGATTCACTCATTGTAACTTTACCTGAGGAAGGGGCGACAGCTCCGAAAGCTTGTAATTTTAAATAAATCTGTTGGACTATAACCTGGTGTTGTGCGACTTCTCATTTTTTTCTGATTAGTGTTAGGGATGGGTGAGGGTCCCTGCGAGGCAGCTCCCTACTGGAAGTGCAGGAGCACAGAATGACCTCAATGCTGCCAGTGTAGCAGCGATATGCAAAGCAATGCCAGGGCGCTCATCACGGCTGATTGTTTTCCACAGAAAGACCACAGACGAAGAAGGCTGAAGAAGCCACAGAACTACAAAGCTCACCTCTGGCACTCTGTGTTACCCATGGTGCTTGACACTGGCAGCAGCTAAGATATACCCATTTTGGAGGGTGTTAGTGAGTTTGAGGAGGGAATACAGGCCGAATCATGGATCACAGGTGATGAAAACACAGACTTGTCGAGGCTCGAGAAGGGCAGACTGCTGCTGAGTGGAGGTCCGAAAGGGCCACAGGCAATTCTGAATTGTTTCATGGCTTGGATGTCGTGGACCCTTTAGCAGCATGAATGGGTGAACCAGTCACCTGTCTCATTCCTGAACATGAGCAGGGCTGTGAATTCCATCACCCACTGTCATGGAGGAACAGTTGTCTTCTTTGCAGGCTGCAAGCAACATGAGTCTTCGGAGGAGACCTCCGGCAAGCAGATGGCAAGCACAGTTGGAGCATCTCTCAGGAATTCCCCAACTGAAGGTGTTGAGGCATTGGGAGTCAAAATCCAAGGCGTAATGCAGGCCCATGTCAATGTGCTTGGAAAGATTCTCAGAACAACAGTGAAAGAGGGATTCAGAGCCTTTTATAGAAGTGAAAGAGTTTCTGCTCATAGGGATCAGTTACCATCTTTGGGACTGGTCTCCAGTGCTAATACTTGCAGACTCGGCCAACGTTGTCTACCTCATACGTTGCAGGAAAGAATGCCCCGCAGCATGGTACATCGGCGAGACCATGCAGACACTGAGACAACGTATGAACGGACACCGCGCAACAATCGCCAGGCAGGATTGTTACCTCCCAGTTGGGGAACACTTCAGCAGTCAAGGACATTCAGCCTCGGATCTGCGGGTTAGTGTTCTCCAAGGCGGCCTTCGAGACACACGACAACGCAAAATCATCGAGCAGAAACTGATAGCCAAGTTCCGCACTCATGAGGACGGCCTCAACCGGGATCTCGGTTTCATGTCACGCTACAGGACGTGACTCGACGTCATTGTCTGGTTCACAGATGTGATTTCCAGTTTTAAAAAAAAGTAAAAAGCTTAACTGCAGACTGCAGCATTTGACACGTTGGACCCCCTGTGGCCCCACCTCATTGTCTTAGCTGTACTCTGCTGTGTCTTTGATGTAATACCTCCCTGACGGATTGTATCTCTGCAGACACATTGTTCTCTGTCTATATATACTTTGTAACTGATTTGTATTCTCTCACTGTACCTGACGAAGGAGCAGAGCTCCGAAAGCTCGTAATTTCAAATAAAACTGTTGGACTATAACCTGGTGTTGTGCGACTTCTCATTTTTGTCCACCCCAGTCCAACACCGGCATCTCCACATCATGAATACTTGCAGAAGCACAGGAACATGTGACTGGCTCTTACGTCGAATTTGGGCAACATAGAAACAGGAGGAGGCCATCCAGCCCCTTGAGCCTGCTCCATCATTCAATTAGACCATGGCTGATCTGTACCTCAGCTCCATTTACCCGTCTTAGCTCCCTATCCCTTGACACCCTTACCAAATAAAAATCTATTGACCTCAGTTTTGAAAGCTCCAATTGTCTCAGCATCCACAGCCTTTTGGGGCAGGGAATTCCAGATTTCTACTCCCTTTTTTGTGAAGAGGTGCTTCCTGTTTTCACTCCTGAACGGCCTAGCTCAAATATTAAGAATCCCCCACCAGAGGAAGTAGTTTCTCTGTATCTACCCCATCGAATCCTTTTAACATTTTAAACACCTCGATCAAATCACCCCTCAATCTTCTGTACTCAAACGAATACAAGCCAAGTTTATGAAAACTGTCCTCATATTTGAACCCTCTAAGCCCCGGTATCACCCTGGTGAATCTGCGCTGCACCCACTCCAAGGCCAATATATATCCTTCCTGGAGGTGCCCAAAACTGAACACAGTGCTCCAGATGGGGTCTGACCAAGGCTCTGTACAACATGAGGCAAGTAACAGGAGGAACACCGCAAAGCATGAAAGGCCTCCAAACCGGAATAGGACGGGCTATTTCTGGCATACATGGAGGATGATCTACATCTGCAGCATGTAAAGGTCGGGAGCCATCAGAATGATAAACTGGTACTGAGGGACCACTTAGGTGGCTTCACATCTACTACTTCCAAATTACTTAGGAGTGGCATGAGAAAAGAACAGAACACTGTAGAGCAGGTGGACATCGCAGGAAATGTCTTCAACACACGTACTCTTACACAAATAAAAGCAAATGCACAACACGATAAAGATTTTTGACGCTACATTTTATATTAACTCCAAATATGTACCTGGAATTGTGCAAAACAAAAACCACATCATGGAGAACAGCAGGTCAACTTAAGGTCAATAATGAAAAGAAAATTACAAATGTAAAGTCAAAACAGAAAATGCTGCGAATGCATCAAGTCCATCAGCATCTGATTCTGCAGGTGTCGACCTTCATCAGAACTGGACAGGCAAGCCCCACTATAGAAGTGGACAAAATGAAGGGGAGGGACTCCTGTCACAAATGAGCTGTTATTGCAGGGGTGAAAATAGGAACATAGGAACAGGAGGAGGCCATTTAGCCTCTCGAGCCTGTTCCAACATTCAATGAGATCATGGCTGATCTGTATTTCCTTTTTATTCGTTTATGGGATGTGGGCATCGCTGGCAAGGCCAGCATTTATTGCCCATCCCTAGTTGCCCTTGAGAAGGTGGTGGTGAGCCACCTTCTTGAACCGCTGCAGTCCATGAGATGAAGGTGCTCCCACAGTGCTGTTAGGGAGGGAGTTCCAGGATTTTGACCCAGCGACGATGAAGGATCGGCGATATACATCCAAGCCAGGATGGTGTGTGACTTGGAGGGGAACTTGGAGGTGGTGGGGTTCCCATGCATCTGCTGCCCTTGTCCTTTTAGGTGGAAGAGGTCGCGGGTTTGGGAGGTGCTGTCGAAGAAGCCTTGGCAAGTTGCTGCAGTGCATCTTGTAGATGGTACACACTGTAGCCACTGTGCGCCAGTAGTGGAGGGAGTGAATGTTTAAGGTGGTCGATGGGGTGCCAATCAAGTGGGCTGCTTTGTCCTGGATAGTGTTGAGCTTCTTGAGTGTTGTTGGAGCTGCACTCATCCAGGCAAGTGGAGAGTATTCTATCACACTCCTTACTTGTGCCTTGTAGATGGTGAAAGGCTTTGGGGATTCAGGAGGTGAGTCATTCATCACAGAATATCCAGCTTCTGACCTCCTCATGTAGCCCAGTTAAGTTTCTGGTAAATGGTGACCCCCCAGGATGTTGATAGTGGAGGATTCGGCGATGGTAATGCCATTGAATGTCATGGGGAGGTGGTTAGACGCTCTCTTGTTGGAGATAGTCATTGCCTGGCACTTGCATGGTGCAAATGTAACTTGCCACTTATCAACCCAAGCCTGAATGTTGTCCAGGTCCTGCTGCATGCGGGCATGGACTGCTTCATTATCTGAGGAGTTGCGAATGGAACTGAACACTGTGTAGTCATCAGCGAACATCCCCACATCTGACCTTATGATGGAGGGAAGGTCATTGATGAAGCAGCTGAAGATGGTTGGGCCTAGGACACTGCCCTGAGGAACTTCTGTAGAGATGTCCTGGGGCTGTATCCTAATTCCATCCACTCGCCTTGTCTCCATATCCCTTAATATCCTTGGCTAGTGAAAGTCTATCGGCTCAGGTATAAAATTATTAATTGAGCGAGCATCTACTGCTTTCTGTTCGCAAGAGTTCCACACTTCTACCAACTTTGTGTGAAGACATGTTTCTCAACTTCTCTACTGAATGGCCTGGCTGTGATTTTAAGGTTATGTCCCCTTGTCCTAGACTCCCCCACCAGCGGAAAATGTTTCTATCTACTTTATCAATACCTTTCAAAATCCTAAAAACCTCAATCAAATCACCCCTTAGCCTTCTATATTCAAGGGAATACAAGCCTAGTTTATGTAATCTCTCCTCATAATTTAACCCTTTGAGCCCTGGTAACATTCTGGGGAATCTGCGCTGCACTCCTTCCAAGACCAATACACCCTTTCTAAGGTGTGCTGCCCAGAACTGTGCACAGTATGCCGGATGTGGTCTAACCAGGGAACATAGGAAGGAACGTAGGAATATAGGAACAGGATTAGGCCATTCAGCCCCTCGAGCCTGCTCCGCCATTCAATGAGATCATGGCTGATCTGCGATCTAACTCCATATATCCGCCTTTGGCCCATATCCCTTAATACCTTTGGTTAACAGAAAGCTATCAATCTCCGATTTAAAATTAACAATTGATCTAGCATCAATTGCCGTTTGTGGAAGAGAGTTCCAAACTTCTACCACCCTTTGTGTGTCGAAGTGTTTCCTAATTTCACTCCTGAAATGTTTGGCTCTAATTTTTAGACAATGCCCCCTAGTCCTAGAATCCCCAACCAGTGGAAATAGTTTCTCTCTATCTACCCTATCTGTTCCCCTTAATATCTTGAAAACTTCAATCAGATCACCCCTTAACCTTCTAAATTCTAGGGAATACAACCTGAATTTGTGTAATCTCTCCTCATAACTTAATCCTTGGAATCCTGGTATCATTCTGGTAAACCTACGCTGCACTCCCTCCAAGGCCAATATATCCTTCCTAAGGTGTGGTGCCCAGAACTGCTCACAGTACTCCAAGTGTGGTCTAACCAGGGCTTTGTACAGCTGCAGCATAACTTCTACCCCCTTGTATTCTAGTCCTCTAGATATAAAGGCCAGCATTCCATTAGCCTTTTTGATTATTTTCTGTACTTGTTCATGACATTTTAATGATCTGTGTATCTGGACCCTCAAGTCTCTTTGGATCTCCACTGTTTTTAGCCTTTCACCATTTAGCAAGTACCTTGTTCCATCCTTTTTTGGTCCAAAGTGGATGACCAAAGCAGGAGACCAAAGACAAAAAGGTTGGAGTGGGATTGGGTGGGAGATTTGAAGTGGTGAGCCATGCGGAGTTTAGAATCATGTTTACAGACAGCAGTCATGTTGTCTCCCCACCGTAGAGAAGGCTGAAACTATGAGCAATAGCTCTCGCATACCATTTTGGAGGAAGTAGATGTAAATTGCTGTCTACATGGAATGAGTAACTGAGCACTGGGCAGTGGTGCAGGAAGGACAAGTGTCACATCTGGTGCTGTTTCGTGGAAAGTGCTAAGGGCACCAAGAAGTGTGGCTGATGGAAGAGTGAACATGGAGATAATGGAGGGAACGATCCCTCTGGAAATGGGGGGGGGCGGGGGGAAGAAGGTCTACTAGGTAGTAGGACTATGGTGGAGATGGCAGAAATGGTGGAAGATGTTGTGATGTACGGGGTTGGGGAAGATATCTGGATGGATGTTAGGACAAGAGTGACTTTGTCATTGTGGGGGGGGGGGAGGGGGTGAGTGAGACTTGATATGTGACAAATAAAGTGGACATGATCAAAAGCTTCGGTCAACCACAGATGAGAGAAAACCTCGGATGAAGAAAAATTAAGGATTGTGACAAATACCGCAGAGAAAGTGAAAGAACGGAGCCCTGGGAGGAAGCAGGAGCAGGAGGAAACATAGAGCCTGGATATTCTGCTCCCTGCCTGATCGAAAAGGAACACATGAGCGCTGTCTGTTTGCAGAATGGGGCTCGCGATGGCATGACGTTGAGTCTCCGTCTATGCATCGGTCTGCCACCACCTCCCCCCCACCCCCGCCGCCACCTCAGGGACAACGTGGACCAGAGCCACCAGAAATGAAGTGGAGAGATGCAGATGAGCGTGGGATGAGTTGTATTGTTATCCACTATTGTTCCTGTCATCAAACCCCTCGATATGTCAGTCTCAGGGCACACTACAATGGAGCATCTCTCAGGATATAAATTTCAAAGGAGGACGTTGGAAGATGGCACACTTAAATGTCTCTTTCAGTGCGATGAAATTTTGATCAATTGAAAGCAGATCATTTATCTCAGGAGATGTTTTATTGCTGCTGTCAGTTTAAGTACTTTAACAAGGCTCATTACTACTTAGGCCTGAAGCTATGAATTCAGGGTAGGAAGGCTTTAAAGGTGCCTGCACAGTCTCTGAAAGGAAAACTCCCCTTGGGGTGGCAGAGGTGCTTGGGGAGGGTAAGGAGTTACCCAGCCAGCAGACTGTACAGAGCGTGGAATTTTTACCTCCAGCTGTCTGAAGAGCAGTGCCTGAGGAAACTCAGGTTCCCCAAAGATGCGCTCACGGCACATCAGCAGATAGGAACAGGAGTAGGTATTTTCAGCCCATCGAGCCTGTCCTGTCATTCAGTTAGATCATGGTTGATCTGTACCTCAACTCCATTTACCTGCCTTTGATCCATATCCCTTGATACTCTTACTCAACAAAAATCTATTGATCTCAAACTTGAAAGCTTCAGTTGACCCCCAGCATCCACAGCTTTTTTGGGGAGAGAGTTCTGCATTTCCACTGCCCTTTGTGTGAAAAAGTGCTTCCTGATTTAACCCCTGAACGACCCAGCTCTAATTTTAAGATTGTGTCCCCTTTTTCCGAACTCTCCCACCAGAGGAAATAGCTTCGCTCTATCTACCCTATCGAATCCCTCTATCATTTTAAATACCTCGATCAGATCACCCCTCAACCGTCTAAACTCAAGGGAATACAAACCAAGTTTATGCATAATTTAATCCTTTAATCCCCGCTATCGTTCTGGTGAATCTGCACTGTGGCCCCTCCAAGGCCAATATATCCATCCTGAGCTGTGGTGCCCAAAATTGAATGCAGTCCATGGCCTAGAAATTCGTGTTCGCCACGAAAGTTGCCGGTGAGTTAACGGCCGCTGAAAATGGCCACAACACTAAGGAGAATAAATTCATCTGGGGGGCCGGAGATTGGTGGTGCAGCGCTAACCTCCCGTGCAACGCCCTCCTGGTGGCATTAGTGGAGACCTCCGAGGTGAAGTTCCCGTCCTGAAGCGACGTTCCAGCTTCACACAGCCTCTGGGAGCGAGGCTGAGGAGCTCGCAAGGAATTGGGGGCAATTAAAAGGGCGATGAATTAAAGGGGCCATGCACACTGAACTAATAAAATTAAAACGCAGTGAGGAAATGCAGTTTTCAGCCCTTACTGCCTTTCAAAAAAAAAATTAACATTAAAAAGAAGTCCCAAATGTGATTATTCAGCTCTTAAAGCTGAATTCCCTTCCGAAAAATGGGTAAACTGCTTCAGCCCTAACACAAATGGCTCAGCAAGCCCTGGACAGGGCACCCAGGGTCTCTCACACAGCACTCCAGCTTTGTGCAGGGGGTCAACACTGCAAGAGAGGTCCACTACCCACAGGAGGCCCTCCAGAAAGAACGATGTGGGAGTACATCACTGAGGCCATCACTGCCAGCAGTGTCGCCCCCACCACCTGGCTCCAGTGCCCAAAGAAGCTTCATGACCTCAGACCAGTGGTCAAGGTCAATGAATGTATCTTCAAAAGCTGTCTCCTACCAACTGCACCACTAGCCTCCCACACTGCTCAATGCACGACCCCCCACCCTCAATCATTCACCTACCAACAATCTGTACCAATCACGAGGCACATCTCCCATTCCGAGCCTCACCTCACCCCCTTGGAGGAGACGGTGAAGGCAATTCTTGGCAGGGGCACGGCTGAGCCCTTGGCCAGCAGTGGGGCAGAAAGGATACAAGATGCTGGTATCCTCATATGTTATCCTCCTTCTCGCACACACCTCTTGCTTTCCCGCCCTCCTGTCACCACAACTCCACCCTTGTGCCTTCCTCATTTCACACACTCAAGAAATGCAGACTGCCCAGCCAGTGGGTGACCAAGAAGAGAGAGAGGAGAGTGAAGAAGAAGAAGAAATACCGTCACTCGATTTCACACTCCCAGCCACCAGCTCCTCAAGGTCGACCAGCAAGGCCATCTGCAGTGTCCCCCACTGAAAGTCAGCAGCCTTCCACCAGCCATGCTGCAGCCATTGGGGTAGCACTGCGTGACATCAGTAGGATAGGCAAAGGAACACACAAGACAGTCACTAAGGGAATGCATAAGGGTGATGAGTTGATTTCTTGATGTCATATTGGATGGGTAGCTGTATAAAGTTGGACTGGAAAGTTTGCTTTGTGGTGGCTTTTAGTTCAGCATCGTGACCAAGAGGACGCTGTGATGGTCAGTAAAAAAAGAAAGAATTGCATTTATATAGCGCCTTTCATGACCACTGGGCGTCCCAACGCGCTTTACAGACAATGAAGTACTTTTTGAAGTGTGGTCACTGTTGTAATGTCGGAAAGGTGGCAGTCAATCTGCGCACAGCAAGCTCCCACAAACAGCAATGTGATTATGACCAGATAATCTGTTTTTAGTGATGTTGGTTGGGGGATAAATATTGGCCAGGACACCGGGGATAACTCCCTTGCTCTTCTTCGAATAGTGCTATGAGATCTTTTACGTCCACCTGAGAGGGCAAACGGGGCCTCGGTTTAGCATCTCAACTGAAAGATGGCACCTCCGACAGTGCAGCACTCCCTCAGTACTGCACTGGAGGGTCAGCCTAGATTTTTGTGCTCAAGTCTCTGGAGTGGGACTTGAACCCACAGTAACAGAGGGAAGGTAAGATGTGGGGCAAATGTGGAAAGGGGAATTGGGGTTGTGGTCACTAGTACCGCAGGTGGATGATTCCATCCCGGATATCCCGGCCAGAAAGGGGCTGTTTGGGTTGCATCCTTCCTTTGGTTTCCTCCTCTTCGGCTTCTTCCTCTTCTGTGTCTTCCTCTTTCCTCTGTGAGTGGATGCTGTAAATCTGAAATTACAGCATAAAATGCTGGAAATACTCAGCTGTTCAGGCAGCATCTCGACCTGAGACGTGAACTCTGTTTCTCTCTCCATGGATGTTGCCTGACCTGCTGAGTATTTACAGCATTTTCTGTTTCCTCAGAGGCTTTCCTTTACCATCCGAGGCCTGGCAAGCATCCAGCAGCACTCCTTACACACTTAAAAAGCTTTTAACATCTATTGCAGCAAGCCACTACTTCAATAAAATCAAAAAAACCCAGTCCAAAAGCTTAAATCCAAACTTACCTGAAAGATGTGTGTGTCCCTTTAAGAGGTGCTGACATCGCCACTGTCAGCCTGCTTGCTTGCCAGGTTTACCCGGCGTGCTTAGGACCCGGCACTGAATTCAGCGCTAGGGTCGAAGTTCGGAGTGGTGACGTTAAGTTGGTGTTGCACGCTGATTGACGTCACCACGCCGCCATTTATTTTCCAGGCGGCTGCCAGTTACCGGCAGTGCAAAGGGAGGGAGGAAAATGGCGGTCGCCGCAGGGCCCACCACCAGCTGGCGAAAGAGCAGCAGCCGCCCTTTTTCTGCCATTTCATGGCGCTATGGAGTGGCAGTAAGTACATGAATTTCTAGCCCCATGAGTTATACAGAATCCTGGAATCTGACCTGAAGGTGTTAGGCAGACAACATCCTCTCTCCTCTGGTTCACAACAACACGTTGCGAGTAAGCACGAAACTTCGTAGTGGAGTATACGGAACAGACTTCATTGATACACAGTAAAGGTGATCAGTCTTAACTGCATACAGAGAGTGGATAATCGGTTTCTGTATCTTTCGAGTACACTCTGACAAACTGTTGAAAACTATGTTCCTTTATACACCATATTTTGACTACATCAAAGGAAATTGTCAAAGTGACGTATCTATTTCCCAAATCCTCTGGAAACAGAATATCTATGTAAACAGTTTCCCCAAGGTAGGGGAGGCCTAAACTTTCCTGGGTGGGCCCGGAGGAAAACTCTTGTCACTGTACTTGAGCTGACTGGAATATACACTGTCACTGTGTGATCTCCTCGTCTTCAGCAGGTAAAAGAACGTACACTTGATCAGACTGCTGGTTCGGTCATAAACCACCAGACAAGCTGGTAAATGATCGGTACTTTACACAGACAGTAGATTTACAGTAGAACTACTCTCTTCACAATCAAACAGCAAAGGCACTAATTCTCAACATAAACTAAACCCTTAAAACATGCTTCCTTCGCTTTTTATATTACGCTAGAGTCCTCTGACCAGCCCAGCATCGCTGTTGACTTCAGACTGACTGGTGAACTGAGCACAGGTGGACAAATAGCAGCTCATAAGTGCACTCTGCTGGCTACGGGGCTGTCTGTCAAAGGTCAAAGGTACTACAGGGAATCACGGCCCTGCCCCCGCACAAAACCGATTCACTTTTTCACTTCAAATTTGGCTGTCAATCAAACCTATTACTTGAAAAAGATCCCCAGGACATCAATCACGTGAGATATTGGAACTGAATGGCTTAATGGATTTCTGAGAAGCCCAATGATCTGTTCCGACCACTTTGATCTGCCTGTCAGTGGAGGAAATGAATACTTGTCCAGACAGCTGGAGGACAGAATGACATGAACGGCTCTGCACGCAACAGATATCAGCACATTAACGCCTTGGCATGCCAGGCCATAGTGTGTACCTCCTGCAGCTTGGAAAATCAGCTGTCAGTGCCAGACTTTAACTCATGTGTGTCCTGTTACAAGCGAGAAAGAATCAAATAAACAGTCACAGATAAGCAGCTTTATTTGGTGACAGAGGCCCAGGCTGATGCTGATAACTGCGGTATGTTTTGGGAAGAGCTGTGTCCCGAAGGAACGAGGCAAAGAGCGCAGGTGGGTGCCGCTTAAATAAAACTCTTGAGGAAGTCCACTCCAAGAATTACCGCAAAGGGTTAGCGGCGGGGCAGATACAGCTCAATGCAGAGAAATGGGAAGTAGTTCATTTGGGAAAAAGGACAGTGAAAGGAATTACAGCCCCCGCCACTGACGCCGTCCATGCTTATCACGGACGGCCGCCTACATCGGGCAAATGGTGCTAACCGTTACCATAGGCGATTACAAAGGCACCGACTGTTTCGGGCAGTTCAATACGTACTTAACCGGCACTTACCGATTTAAAGAGCTCTGCTGATTCCAGGCAGTCGGGTTTTCAAGCAGTTTCAAACCGCTGTTCACACCTGGTTAGAGTGCGATTACCTTAGTGATGAAATTCTGGATGCAACTGTTAAAGGAGGCAATTGCTCAGTGAGGTTTCCTGTTTTTGAACTATATGTTGATTACTTACCTTTTTGTTTTTTGCCGTCTGCCACTTATAATGGGTAAATCGCGTTAACACCAACACACCTGTTATTAACGGTGGGGGCACGGTAAGACTCTTAACAGGTGGAGCAACAGAGAGATCTGGGGGGCAGACACAGAGATCATTATATGGGATGGCAGGTAGAAAGGGCCGTAAAAAGGCAAATTGGATTCACGGTTTTATACACGGGGCATTAAAGTGATGTTGGATTTGTACAAGCCACTGGTTGCTTGCCTGGATGAGTGCAGCTCCAACAACACTCAAGAAGCTCGACACCATCCAGGACAAAGCAGCCCGCTTGATTGGCATCCCATTCGCCACCTTAAACATTCAGTCCCTCCACCACCGGCGTACCGTGGCTGCAGTGTGTACCATCTATAAGATGCACTGCAGCAACTCGCCAAGGCTTCTTCGGCAGCACCATCAAACCCGCGACCTCTAGCATGAGACTTTAAACCGAGGCCCCGTTTGCTCTCTCAGGTGGACGTAAAAGATTGCATGGCACTATTTCGAAGAAGAGCAGGGGAGTTATCCCCGGTGCCCTGGCCAATACTTATCCCTCAACCAACATAACAAAAACAGATTATCTGGTCATTATCACATTGCTGTTTGTGGGAGCTTGCTGTGCACAGATTGGCTGTCGCGTTTCCCACATTATAACAGTGACTACACTTCAAATGTACTTCTTTAGCTGTAAAGCGCTTTGAGACGTCCGGTGGTCGTGAAAGGCGCTATATAAATGCAACTCTTTCTTTATTTCTAGAAGGACAAGGGCAGCAGGGGCATGGGAACACCACCACCTCCAAGTTCCCCTCCAAGTCACACACCATCCTGACTTGGAAGTATATCGCCGATCCTTCATCGTCGCTGGGTCAAAATCCTGGAACTCCCTCCCTAACAGCACTGTGGGAGTACCTTCACCACACGGACTGCAGTGGCTCAAGAAGGTGGTTCACCACCACCTTCTCAAGGACAATTAGGGATGGGCAATAAATGCTGGCCTTGCCAGCGACACCCACATCCCAGGAGCGAATATTTAAAAAATCAGTGACAAGGGATATAAACTCCGGATTATCACTAGAAGGATAACGGAGAAAGATTTTTTTTTCACATAGAGGGTTATTAGAATATGGGAATGCTTCATCATAAGTGGATATTGGTTCAGAGACCACAGCCGCGAAGTTCCAAGTAGTAGCGCCGGCCGTTAAGACTGGTTTTCTTGAAAAAATGGCGGCCGCCTTGCTTCTGGCGTGGGACACGGTGGCCGCCATTTTGGAGTGGTCGGCAGCGCTGCCGTTGCCTGCGCTCGCCTCTCTAATGTAAATGTGCAGATCGTGAAATCAATCGGCGAGCAATGCCTGAATTGACGCACGACTGTGATTTTGGATGTTGCCGCTCTCCATACCGCCCTCTCTAAACCACGCACGGAAGAACGTGCGTGCAGCAGTTGTACAGAGGCGCTGTCAGTGCTTCTTAAAGGGGCACACACATCTTTCAGGTAAGTTTTGATTTCAGCTTTTGGAGTTTTTTTTAATATTCTATTGGCGTAGTGGCTTAGTGCAATACATTAAAAAATTGTTAAAGTGTGGAGGGAGTGCTGCTGGACGCTTGCAAGGCTATGGATGTCAAAGGAAGGCCTCTGAGAAGACCACTTGCTCTCAGTCCTGGGGACTCTAGTTGCAGTCTCCCTTGGGCTGCAGCATCACATGGAGATGAAGCAGAGGCAGCAAAGGGGACAAGCTGCTCGCAGAGGGAAGGGGAAAAAACAGATAAGGAGGAAGCAGAAGGAAGGAAGTAACCCAGACAGCCCCTTTCTAGCTGGGATCGAATCATCCGCCTGTGGTACCAGTGAACACAACCCCAATTCCCATTTAAATATTAGTCCCAACACCTTCCCTTCCCTCTGTCACTGACCATCACAGCGTCCTCTTGGCCACAATGCTGAAATAAAAGCCACCACAAAGCAAACTTTCCAATCCAACTTTATCCAAATATGCATCCAATATTACATCAAAAAAATCAACTAATCACCCTTGTGCATTCCCTTAATGTGCGAAGTCGCACAACACCAGGTTATAGTCCAACAGCTTTATTTGAAATCACAAGCTTTCGGAGCGCTGCTCCTTCGACAGGAGCAGCGCTCCGAAAGCTTGTGATTTCAAATAAAGCTGTTGGACTATAACCTGGTGTTGTGAGACTTCTCACATTTGTCCACCCCAGTCCAACACCGGCATCTCCGCATCATTCCCTTAATGACTGTCTTGTGTGTGCCTTTGCCTATCCTAGTGATGTCACACAGTGCTACCCCAGTGGCTGCAGCATGGCTGGTGGAAGGCTGCTGACTTTCACTGGGGGCACTGCAAATAGTCTTGCTGGTCGACCTTGAGGAGCTGGTGGCTGGGAGTGTCAAATCGAGTGACGGTATTTCTTCTTCTTCACTCTCCTCTCCCACTTCTTGCTCAACCACTGGTTGGGCAGGCTGGATTTCTCGGGTGTCTGAAATGAGAAAGGTACAGGGGTAGGGTTGCAGTGAGGGGAGGGGGGGGGTGGGGGAAAGCAAGAGCTGCATGCTTACACCATGTGCAGATTGTACATCAGAAGATATTGTGGGATGAGGATACTGGCATCTTGTATTCTTTCAGCCCCGCTGCTGGCCAAGGGCTCAGGCATGCCTCTGCAAGAATGGCCAGCACCATCTCTAAGGGGGTGAGGAGAAGCTAGAAATATGAGGTGTGCCTTGTGTATTGAGCAGTGTGTGAGGCTAGTGATGCAGTTGGCTGGAGACGGCTTTTGAAGATGCATTCACCTTGACCACTTGTCTGAGGTCATGAAACTTCTTTGGGCACTAGAGCCAGGTCTTGCAGGGTGACACTGCTGGCAGTGACGGCCTCGGCGTTCTGGTCCCACAACCTTCTTTCAGTAGGGCCTCCTGACCCCCAGTGAGTAGAGGACCTCTCTCCCACAGTTGACCCCCTGCACAAAGCTCGAGTGCTGCGTGCGAGACCCTGGGTGCCCTTTCGCTGGCCTGTTGAGGCATTTGTGTTAGTGCTGAAGCACTTTTACCATTTTTTATGTGCCGAAGGCAGTTATGCTTTAAGAGCTGAAGACTGCGTAGTTTGGAGTATTTTTAATTTTTTTTTCAGAAGGCAGTTTAGCTTTAAGGGCTCGAGACTCCTTTCTAAAATGACAGCCTTGCTTTCAGAGAATGCAGCCTCGCTTCAGAGACGCTACAGAGACGCGACATTGGGCCTCCTGCTGAGCTCACAGCCCGAAGCAGCGCATTCGTCACCGGGCTGTGGGCTAAAATCATTCAAATCAGCAGGCAGCACCAAACGATTAAAGTGTTAGATTGTATAAATGCAGAGATTAGACAAGTGTGTAGCAAAGGCAGAGCGGTTTTAATGGGGGATCAGCAAACGAGCACCTGTCAGAAAGGTAATGAATTTCTTGAGTGTGTCCGGGATTGTTTTCTACAACAATATGTCCTAGAGGCAACAAGGGGGCATGCCATATTAGATTTAGTAATGAGTAATGAGCCAGATTTAGTTAACAGCCTAACTGTGCGTGAATATTTACCCAATAGCGATCATAACATGATCAAGTTCAACGTAGCATTTAAAAGGGAGAAACGCGAAACAGCTTCGACCTGAAACGTTAACTCTGTTTCTCTCTCCACAGATGCTGCCTGGCCTGCTGAGTTTTTCCAGCATTTTCT
The DNA here is from genome assembly GCA_030390025.1 of Squalus acanthias. Lineage (NCBI taxonomy): Eukaryota > Metazoa > Chordata > Chondrichthyes > Squaliformes > Squalidae > Squalus > Squalus acanthias. Next base: position 4,758,941 of record CM059444.1, on the reverse strand, counting down.
GTTGTTATTACCAAGATTCTAGATTTGGGTAAGGCTGACTTCAATGGGATGAGACAGAGACTGTCTACAGTAAACTGGGCAAATCTGTTAATAGATAAAACGACAGAAGATCAGTGGGAGATGGTCAAAAAATAATTTAAGGTGATACAAAACCAGTTTATACCTCTGAGGGGCAAGAGCTCTACTTGACAAAAAAAACAGCCATGGAGGATGAAAGAGGTAAGGGACAGCATAAAACTAAAAGAAAAACAATACAAAAATGCAAAAAATAGCACAGAGACTGGCGAATGGGAAAGATACAAAGAACAGCAATGGGTCACAAAACAGATAGTAGGAGCTAGAAAAAGTATGAAAAGAAACTTGCAAGGGATATCAAAATCAACACAAAGAATTTTTACAATTATATTAGGAAAAAGAGGGTAGTCAGAAGCAATGTTGGCCCCTTAAAAACTGATTTTGGTGATATTATCAATGGTAATGAGGAAATGGCAGACATGTTGAATGATTATTTTGCGTCGGTATTTACAGTCAAGGACGAGGATAGCATGCCGGAAATCCCAAGGAAACTAACATTGAATCAGGGACAGGGACTCAATAAAATTAACACAAGTAAAATAACAGTAATGAAGAAAATAATGGCACTAAAGAGTGACCAATCCCCAGGACCAGATGGTTTCCATCCCAGGGTTTTAAAGGAAGTAGGGGTGAGCACATTGCAGATGTCCTAACTATAATCTTCCAAAGTTCTCTCGATTCAGGAACCGTTCCTTTCGATTGGAAAATTGCACATGTCACTCCACTATTTAAGAATGGTGAGAGGGGGAAACAGGGAATTATAGACCAGTTAGCCGAACATCTGTTGTCGGGAAATTACTAGAGTCTATAATTAATGATAGGGTGACTGAACACCTCGAAAATTTTCAGTTGATCAGAGAGAGCCAGCATGGATTTGTGAAAGGTAGGTTATGCCCGACAAACCTGACTGAATTTTTTGAGGAGGTGACTGAAGTAGTGGACAGGGGAATGTCTATGGATGTTATTTATATGGACTTCCAGAAGGCATTTGATAAAGTCCCCCATAAGAAACTGTTAACTAAAGTGGAAACCCACGGAATTGAGGACAAATTATTGACCTGGTTAGGAAATTGGCTGAGTGGCAGGAGACAGGCAGTGGGGATAATGGGTGGGTACTCAAATTGGCAGGAGGTGACTAGTGATGTCTCGCAGGGATCTGTGTTGGGGCCTCAACTATTCACAGTATTTATTAACAACTTAGATGATGGCATAGAAAGTCATATATCCCAATTTGCCGATGACACAAAGATAGGCAGCATTGTAGGCAGTGTAGATGAAAGCATAAAATTACAAAGGGATATCGACAGATTAAGCGAATGGGCAAAACTGTGGCAAATGGATTTCAATGTAGGCAAATGTGAGGTAATCCACTTTGGACCTAAAAAGGATAGAACAGGGTACTTTCTAAATGGTGAAAAGCTAAAAACAGTGGAGGTCCAAAGAGACTTGGGGGTCCAGGTACATAGATCATTAAAATGTCATGAACAGGTACAGAAAATAATCAAAAAGGCTAATGGGATGCTGGCCTTTATATCTAGAGGACTAGAATACAAGGGGGTAGAAGTTATGCTGCAGCTATAGGAAGCCCTGGTTAGACCACACCTGGAGTACTGAGCGCAGTTCTGGGCACCACACCGTAGGAAGGATATGTTGGCCTTGGAGGGAGTGCAGCGTAGGTTTACCAGAATGATACCCGGACTTCAAGGGTTAAGTTACGAGGAGAGATTACACAAATTAGGGTTGTATTCCCTCGAATTTAAAAGGTTAAGGGGTGATCTGATCGAAGTTTTCAAGATATTAAGGGGAACAGATAGGGTAGATAGAGAGAAACTATTTCCACTGGTTGGGGATTCTAGGACTTGGGGACATAGTCTAAAAATTAGAGCCAGACGTTTCAGGAGTGAAATTAGGAAACACTTCTACACACAAAGGGTGGTAGAAGTTTGGAACTCTCTTCAGCAAAAAATTGATGCTAGATCAATTATTAATTTTAAATCGGAAATTGATAGCTTTCTGTTAACCAAAGGTATTAAGGGATATGGGGCCAAAGGCTGAATGGCCTCCTCCTGTTCCTATGTTCCTAAATAATGTGCTGTTTGTGAATTTTAAACAAGCGCGAGCAAATCTCGCCCCGTGGTGCCACCGCCTGCTTTCGGGCCTCATCGAGTTTTTAGGCCGATATCATTTCAAAGGGAATTAGATAAGTATTTGAAAAGGGAGAATACAAAAAGATATGGAGAAGGGGAAGAGAAATGGGATTAGTGAGGATAGCTCGAGCTGAAGAGCTTGTCCCAGGATAGGCACAATGGGTTGAATAGCCTCCTTTGGTGCTTTAACTTCTATTCTTCTTGGGCACTGTTCATCTAGAGCGCTGTTCAGGCACTCAGGTTGCATTGGGCTATGAATTCATTAACATTTTTCAGGGCCTTCAATGAGCTTGGCGTACAACAGCTGGACGTGCTTTCAGCACCATCGGCACATCCAGATCACATTTTGGGTATGATGTACAGTCGGTGCTATACAGGCCTCGGCGTCCAATTGCAGGGCTTGGCAGCACCCAATACAGGCAACGACACAATATTATATGTCCTGCACTACACATCATAGAGTATCTGAAGACTGTGAGGAGTTGGAGGTGTGTGTAAAAGACCCCACACCTTCTGCCGCAAGCATCAATGATGCCCCTTTTCATGGTATTTTCCGATGTGGGCTCCAGCACCTGTCCCAATTTGCCCCTTTCATTTAAGTCAGTTTTTCCTTTAAATCTAAAGCTAGTGAGGATATAGACAGGTGAGCTGGCCCATGGAAATCCATCCCTGTAGGACATTCTCTGACCCATCATGACATGTGTACGCCATGCTGTATAATCCTGCTAGTCTCACTTTGAATACATTCTTGGTACACTTTTGTTGACACCCCTTTGTATGAGTATCCCTTATATAAGAACATAAGAAATAGGAGCAGGAGTCGGCCATTTGGCCCCTTGAGCCTGCTCCGCCATTCAATAAGATCATGGCTGATCTTCTACCTCATCTCCACTTTCCTGCACTAATCCCCTAGCCCTTGATTCCCTTAATATTCAAAAATCTATCGATCTCTGTCTTGAATATACTCAACGACTGAGCCTCCACAGCCCTCTGGGGTAGAGAATTCCAAAGATTCACCACCCTCTGAGTGAAGACATTTCTCCTCATCTCAGTCCTAAATGGCCGACCCCTTATTCTGAGACTGTGACCCCTGGTTCTAAACTCCCCAGCCAGAGGAAACATCCTCCCTGCATCTACCCTGTCAAGCCCTGCAAGAATTTTGTATGTTTCAATGAGATCACCTCTCATTCTTCTAAACTCCAGAGAATATAAGCCTAGTCTACTCAATCTCTCCTCATAGGACAATCCCCCCATCCCAGGAACCAGTCTGGTGAACCTTCATTGCACTCCCTCTATGGCAGGTATATCTTTCAAACTCTTACATATCTTTTAGCGACCATGTCTAAATATGGCAATTGCTGCTGTTTTACAGTGTAGCTTGGGGGACTTGGGGCGGTGGTAATACCTTTTTCCCTGAGCAGCTGCACCCTCCGAATGTCTCCCAAACTTATTCTCACCATGGCCTCACCTCTCAGCTGTGGCTGCCTGGGCACCGCTGGTGACGCACCTCAGCCAACTATCTGGACTGACGAGGGAAACTGTTTGAAGTTAGCTGGTGGCCCTGGCATCAGTGAACATGGTGAAATCCTGTCCTCTAGTGAAAAGCGTACAGTGGATGGATCTGGAGAAGGAGCCGTCATTTCATAAGTTAAATGGCACTGAAGGCACTGTAGCAAGATGTTTTGCCCATCTGGGGTGCCGACTGCAGCACAGAAGATCAGCAATGACCATCTACTGCAGCCAACCAAGTTTCAGGTCGCCCTGACCCGGTTTAGCCCCTATAACCGGACATGTGCATTTAGAGGAGTGAGATCGATCATTTTCCTCGCCCTAACATTCACGCGCAGGATCTGATTCAGGCACGTCCTGCGGCGCTGGGCCTGGAGTGAAACCATAGGTCCAGGTGACATTGGTGGCCATGGCTGATTACCTACACCAGGCAGCCAGGACTTTGGTCACTGTGCTATTCCATTGGAGGACTTTGGCCAGCTTTAGCTAGTTTTTTAGACTGACATGTGTACAGACAGTGAGTGCTGGCAGAGTTTCCACAGGATACATCACAGCATGTGGATAATGCAAATCTTCCACAATGTAATGTTAGTGATATCTTGCCGACAGAACTTATAATAAACTCATTCAACAACAACAACAATAACTTGCATTTATATAGCACCTTTAACGTAGTAAATCTTTCCAAGGTGTTTCACAGGAGCGTTATCAAACAAAATTTGACACCGAGCCACATAAGGAGATATTAGGACAGGTGACCAAAGCTTGGTCAAAGAGGTAGGTTTTAAGGAGCGTCTTAAAGGAAGAGAGAGAGGCGGAGAGGTTTAGGGAGGGGATTCCAGAGCTTAGGGCCTAGACAGCTGAAGGCACGGCCGCCAATGGTGGGGTAAAGGAAATCGGGGATGCGCAAGAGGCCAGAATTGGAGGATCACAGAGATCTCGGAGGGTTGTAGGGCTGGAGGCAGTTACAGAGTTAGGGAGGGGTGAAATCATGGAGGGACTTAAAATCAAGGATGAGAATTTTAAAATCGAGTCATTTGCCAGACCAGGAGCTAATGCAGGTCAGTGAGCACAGAGTGATGGGTGAACGGGACTTGGTGCGAGTTAGGACACGGGCAGCAGAGTATTGATTGAGCTCACATTTACGGAGGGTGGACGATGTGAGGCTGGCCAGGAGCAATGGAATAGTCGAGTCTGGAGGTAACAAAGGCATGGATGAGGGTTTCAGCAGCGGATGAGCTGAGGCAGGGGCAGAGACGGGCGATGTTCCGGAGGGGGAAGTAGGCGGTCTTGGTGATGGAAATGATTTGGGGTCGGAAGCTCAGCTCGGGGGCAGATAGGACGCCGCGGTTGTGAACGGTCTGGTTCAGCCTCAGACAGCGGCCAAGGTGAGGGATGGAGTCGGTGGCTAGGGAACGGAGTTTGTGGCGGGGACCGAAGACAATAGCTTCGGTCTCCCTAATATTTAATAAAGGAAGGAGGAAGGAAGGAACTCGTATTTCTATCGCGCCTTTCTCAACCTCAGGACGTTCCAAAGTGCTTTACAGCCAATGAAGTACTTTTGAAGTGTGGTCACTGCTGTAATGTAGGTAAAGCAGTAGCCAATTTGCGCACAGGAAGCTCCCACAAACAGCAATTAAATAAATAAGATAATCTGGACAGTGAGGTCAGGACACTGGGAGCAGGACTCCCTTGCTCTTCTTTGAATAGTGCCATGGGATCTTTTATATCCAGCTGGAGACCTGCAGGCTGGGCCTCGGTTTAACGTCACATCTGAAGGACGGCACCTCCGACCGTGCAGCACCCCCTCGGTACTGCACTTAATGTCAGCCTGGATTTTGTGCTCAAGTCTCTGGAGTGGGGCTTGAACCCACAACCTTCTGACTCAGAGGCGAGAGTGCGACCCACTGGCACATGGCTAACACCAGCCAGGCCTTTTCTTCCAGCTCCACTGACCTACTTCTGAACCAGCTAGGGGTGGCAGTAGAAGTGATTCAATGGGCCCCAGAGCCCTTTGGTTACTGGAGGGAAACATCAGCCATGTTGCTGCTCTTTATCATTATCGAGTGACTCCTGCTGGATAGTACAGGTGCGGACACCAGCTAAGGAAGGGGCTGGCTTGTCTTTCACGATTAAATAGCCTGCCAACTCTCACTGACTCCAGTACTTCTCTCCGTAGTGTCTGGGGAACGTTCAGTCCCCAGGCACCACCTCAGTTTCCTCTTGGAAAGATGGAAGTGCGCCCGTTTGTAAGAAGCTGGTGCTAGGCTTTGTGCACGGTGCCCCCTGAGATCGGCAGCAAAACAAGGCAGGCCTGAGAAGATACCTTGAGGCCTGCAGGCTCTAAGGCCGGTGGCCAGTCCTACAGCTGCTGTGCCTGCGGTTCCCACATCCAGTTGCCTGCACAAGACCCTGCCAGGGGATGGGATGCACTGCGGGCGTGACTGGTTCGCGCAAATTGAGGAGGGGAGGAATATCGGGGGCGCTGTCCGCAAGAGCTTGCATTTTTATAGCACCTCCTGCAGACTTTTCTCATGTATGAAGAATAAGATAGCAGAGGGCAGCCAACATCTGCAGAACCATGGAACCAGTCCGAACCTTCAGGAGGGAAGGGGACATACCTGGAGAAGAAGGTCTTTAATGCAATTCTTCAAGAGTTACCAAGTTACAGGTGCAAGGCTGCTTGGCACCAGAAAACTTCTCGTTTAGAATTCCTGCTTCAATTTTCACCAGCTACTTAAAACATTTGAAGTGGTCATTTCATATTCAGAAGACTATATTTTAATATTTAATATCTGGTGCACTTAAATAAGCTTTGCGTTGTAATGTCTGTTTCTAGATGTGCCCAATGCATAATATATTTTAAGGGGCCATTTATATCTTCAGGCCCTTATCTGCTTCCAGTATAAAATTACTAACTAAAGTGGACAACAGCAAACCTACAGCGAGATTTTGCTTTGTTACCCACTCTATTTTTCAGTCTCTGTATGAACTCTGCCACTGCCCATCTGCGTGAGTTTGTATGTGTATGTGTTCCTCTCTCTATATCTGTCTCACACAGTCACTCACTCCGTGTGTATCCCCAATTTATTTTGTGTCATGGAGAGATTGGGTCGATTGGGTTCGCTGGAGTTTAGAAGAATGAGAGGGGATCTTATTGAAACTTATAAAATTCTAACAGGACTAGACAGACTGGATGCAGGAAGGATGTTCCCAATGGCGGGGGAGTCCAGAACCAGGGGTCACAGTCTAAGGATAAGGGGTAAGCCATTTAGGACTGAGATGAGGAGGAATTTCTTCACCCAGAGAGTGGTGAACCTGTGGAATTCTCTACCACAGAAGGCAGTAGAGGCCAATTCATTAAATATATTCAAGAAGGAGTTAGATATATTTCTTAAAGCTAAAGGGATCAAGGAATATGGGGAGAAGGCAGGGAGAGGGTACTGAATTTGGATGATCAGCCATGATCTCATTGAATGGCGGAGCAGGCTCGATGGGCTGAATGGCCTACTCCTGCTCCTATCTTCTATGTTTCATGTTTAATTGATAGGTGAATTTCAATGACCATGTCCATATCAAACGAAGCATTTGTGATTTTTTGTCACCGTTCAGCTTCTACATGCAAGAGATAGCTGGCACCCAAAAGGCAGAAACTGATCAGCGACTCTGGTGTTATCGGGAAGCTATATTGGTCACATGGTATTCTCCCATGCATTTCACATCGAAAGCCTCATTTTAGAAGCAGTCAGTTCGTTTTCTCTGTCATTGGCTGTCCAGTGTGTTGACAATACATTAGGAAAAATGTCACCTTCCCTGTTTAATTTGAATTTTCATATATTAGTTCATGTTTATTATCCTGATCTAATACTTAGCATTTTTTTAAAATCAAACTGTTCATTAGTTTTGACTTTTACAAAGTAACATAACCACTACATTATCGTTCCCCTTCACGCCTCTCAGTTCCCTCTCTACCTTGACACACTCCTTAGTCTTTATATGTTTAGCTCTTTATCGCATAAACTCTGTCTCCTTGCAGAGCTAAAGGAAGAACGTGAATTTATGTGATTCCTTTCACATCCTCAGCCCGTCCCAAAGTGCTTGACAGCCAGTGAAATACTTTTTGAAGTGGAGTCACTGTTGTAATGTAGGAAACGCGGCAGCCAATTTGCGCACAGCAAGCTCCCACAAACAGCAATGCGATAATGACCAGATAATCTGTGTTAGTGATGTTGATTGAGGGTCAAACAGTGGCTGGGATCATTTCCTTGTTCCCCTTCAAGTAGTTCCATGGGATGGACTACGTCCATCTGAAAGGGAATTTGCTGGGCAGGTCGTGTGGCCAATCTAACTCCACACTTTTGGTATTTATCCCTTCCCATTTTCCTGAAAAATGCTGCTTCGTGCTGCGGTACCATCCCTGGACACCAGGTGCACTTCCAGGGCCGTACTCAGCTGATTATCACTCATGTCTGAACCAAGATGGTGATTTTAGGCAGGCTATTCCACAATGGGGAGCTTCACAGCTGAACGCCCCCCCCCCCCCCCCCAATGCATGCACACTAACACGTCTCAGCTGCAGTCTGAGCATAGCAGCAGTCAGGAGTGGAAGCCTAGGCTGGTTACCCCCCCCCTAGTCCAGGGATGCTCAGTCTTGTAGCTCCCCTGTGACAGACATGAAGCATTTTTCTCGATGGTGTATTATTCTTTTGAGTGTTGGCTCGTTGATTTTCAGTATAAAAAAGCACCCTCTAGTTTGAAAGATCAGTATGTTTGTTTGATTTTTGTATATAAGATAGTTAACGTCTTTTGGATGAAAGGTTAAACCGAGGCCCTATCTGCTCTCTCAGGTGGACATAAAAGATCCCATGACACTATTCGAAGAAGAGCAGGAGAGTTCTCCCCGATCTCCTGGCCAATAGTTATCCCTCAACCAACAGCACTAAAAACAGATTATCTGGTCATTATCTCATTGCTGTTTGTGGGAGCTTGCTGTGCGCAAATTGGCTGCTGCGTTTCCTACATTACAACAGTTTCTACACTCCAAAATAGCACTTCATTGGCTGTGAAGCACTTTGAGACGTTCTGAGGTTGTGAACGGTGCCATAAAAATACAAGTCTCTTTCTTTCTTCCTTTCTTTCGATATACGAAGGTATTATAATTGGTATTGGTTTTGTTCAGAACAAACCTCCCAAAAAAAAGGAAGCAAGAAAAGAGTTTTAAAGGCAGCTCCTTTACTGTTGGGTTTGTTGAGAAAATGCCTTCTGCTCGGATTCCTGCAGTGGTGCAAATCAACAAAGTCACTTTAGTGCCCAATAAAAGCTGTTTTAAGCACACTTCTCCAAATCCTGCACCTTAACTAAGGTGGAGAGAGCGGGACTGGCACTGGAAAGGAAGGAAGGTGATGTATGCTGCAACACAGCGCTGACAATTCACAAGAAACAGTGAATTATTGTTCGCATGTCTTTGCATTTATATTAGAGCTGGCCAGATTCGTACTGAATGGCAATAGATTGGGAGAAGGGGAAGTGCAACGAGACCTGGGTGTCCTTGTGCACCAGTCGCTGAAAGTAAGCATGCAGGTGCAGCAGGCGGTGAAGAAGGCAAATGGTATGTTGGCCTTCATAGCGAAAGGGTTTGAGTATAGGAACAGGGATGTCCTGCTGCAGTTGTACAGGGCCTTGGTGAGACCACACCTTGAGTACTGTGTGCAGTTTTGGTCGCCTTATCTGAGGAAGGATGTTCTTGCCATGGAAGGAGTTCAGCGAAGATTCACAAGGCTGATACCTGGGATGGCAGGAATGACATATGAGGAGAGATTGGGTCGATTGGGCTTATACTCACTGGAGTATAGAAGAATGAGAGGGGATCTCATCGAAACTTATAAAATTCTGACAGGTCTGGACAAACTAGATGCAGGAAGAATGTTCCCGATGGTCGGAGAGTCCAGAACCAGGGGTCATAATCTACGGATAACGGGTAAACCATTTAGGACAGAAATGAGGAAGAATTTCTTCACCCAGAGAGTGGTGAACCTGTGGAATTCTCTACCACAGAAGGTAGTTGAGGCGAAGTCATTAAATATATTCAAGGATGAGTTAGATATATTTCTTAAAGCTAAAGGTATCAAGGGATATGGGGAGAAGGCAGGTACAGGGTACTGAGTTTAGATGATCAGCCATGATCTCATCGAATGGCGGAGCAGGCTCGAGGGGCCGAATGGCCTACTCCTGCTCCTATCTTCTATGTTTCTATGTACTGAAAAGTCAAAGGGGTGGATTTTGACTTTGTGCGACAGTGTAAAACAGGCGGTAGTGAATCGGCAGCCCCTTTTACATCTCCCCCCATTTTATTTTCATTTAAGTCACTGGCTATCGCCCATTTTACACTATCGCACAAAGTCAAAGTCTACTCCAAAATACTCCTTTGACACCACTTCCCTCCCTGTTTTCGAAATCCTCCTCCGAACCCTTCTCTTCAAGTCTGGCTTTACCTGGCTCCCCCTTTAGGGTCCATTTGCCCCTCACTCGATGTCCACTGTTTATCCTCCTTAATGTAAAATGCTTTCCGACATCTTCCTGAACACAAGGAAGCACGAGTTGCTGTTGTTGTTATAGGCCGATGGTTACTGGCAAATCCAACTCCAGCAGTCCGTGCTTTATCTTAAAAGTTGTGCTGTGCGAGCAGCTGTCTGTGTCTTGGATCGCACAGGCTTTTGTGGCTCCTCGCTATTGCTCCACTGCAGTGAATAATTAATTTAATTTTCTATCATCAAAATCACAGCTTGCCGCGTTGTGACAGCAGTAAAGTCAATAAAAGAACTACAGCACCATCAGTTTACCTTGTGTGGGATGTTATGGGGAATGCAGATACTCCCTGTAGGTAGCCATGCATTCTAAACTTCAATGAATAATATAAAAGATAAACATGGTCGAGCTGCTGTGTCAGCAAAGGACATTGAGCAGAAAACATGAGCGGGATGTAGATTTGGTGCCCACACTTCTGATTTCCCAGCCTCGGCTGAGCTGCAGTGAGAGGGGGCAGCACACAAACAGATATCCAATATCTCCCAACAGGAAGAATCAGAGAGACAGAGAGAGAAAGTCACCCTGGAATGATCTTACTAACCTCCCAGCAATCGGTTTCAGAGCAGAATTTCTCAGGTCTGGGAGCAGGAGGCCTGCCTGCACTCTCTCTCTCTCTCGCTCTCTCTGTGGTTTTGATGAAACTAAGGGATGAGGCAAAACAAAATGATTTCCGACTCTCAAAAGCTCGCATCAGATTCCGAGGAAACTGAAATATGCAGCAATAGACATAGAGGGAAACTGCATTCTCCTCTCAATCACCGCTTGGGGAAATATGTCAATTGCTGGCTGTGGGCCTGCAGCCTACTTCAATCAGGAACTGCACCGTCTGTGCCAGTCAAGGTCACCACTGCCTCCAATTTCTTTGTGAACGGATCCTTCCAGGCGGAATCAGGTGGCCCTTGCCACATTAGTCGGGCAGTTGGGTCGTCAGGCTAATATATCTTACCTGAGGTGTGGTGCCCAAAACTGAATGCAGTGCTCCAGATGGGCTCCGTGCAACTCAAGCAATACTTCCTCCTCTTTGTATTGCAACCCCCCCCCCACCTCGAGAGAGAGAAAGGCCAACCGCCTTCTTGATTATTTTTTGCACCAGTGCACTGGAACTTCGTGCACATGGACACCCAAACCCCTTCGCTCCTCCATAGTTCCTAATCACTCACCAGTAAGAAAATATTCAGATTTGTCTTTCTTCGATACAAAGTGGGTTGCCTCACACTTTAACTCATTGAACTCCACCTGCCACAGTTTTGCCCACTCACTTATAACATAAGAACATAAGAAGTAGGAGCAGGAGTAGGCCATACGACCCTTCGGGCCTGCTCCGCCATTCAATAGGATCATGGCTGATCCGAACCTAGACTCACGTCCACTTCCCTGCCCGCTCCCCATAACCCTTAATTCCCTTATCAGCTAGGAAACTGTCTATCTCCGTTTTAAATTTATTTAATGTCGCAACTTCCACAGCTCTCTGAGGTAACAAATTCCATAGATTTACTACCCTCTGAGTGAATGTCCGCCTGTGTCCTTTTGTCATTTCTTGCTCCCGTCTACACAACTTACTGGGCCTCCTTATTTAGTGTCAACTCCAAACTTGGATATACAACTCTCCATTCCTTCATCCAAGTCATTGATGTTTACGATGACAAGCTGAGGCTCCAGTACCGATCCCCGGGGAACAAACCTTGTCACACCCGCCAACCAGGGAAAGTTCCCTTTATCCCGACTCTCTGTCTCCTACCACCCAACCAGCTACTAACCCATGTCACAAGCTCACCTCCAACTCCGTGTGCTTTTATTTTTGCTAATAATCTCATGCCAAACCTTATCAAATGCCTCTAGAAGTCCACATGGACAATATCCATGGACACTGCCTTATTCACCTGTGACCTCTTCAAAAAATTCAACTAGATTAGTCAGGCATGATCACCCTTCACAAACTCATGCTGACTCTCTCTGAACAGCTCGTACTTCTCCAAGTGCTCAGTCGCTCTGGCCGGAATTTTCCCGTTGCCGAGCGCCCGGGTTTGGGGGCGGGTCAGCAGTAAAAATCGCTGAAAATGCCAACACGTTGGGAACACGCTGTCATCCCACCGCCTTCTGCATTTAACTCGGGCGCGTTTCCCAGCGCGCCACGGACCCTATCGGGAGAGGCGGGCGACCTCATTCAAGTAATTAAATGTTTGTTGAGAGACCCTTAAGAGGGATTTTAACAGCAACTTTTGGCTTTAACTTCAGGAGCACGGGTATCACACACCTCGGGAACATCGCCTGTGAAGGGGAGGCAGAAGCTCAGTGGCCATTGTGCGAGTGCATTGACTGAGAGCTGGGAAAAACACACATCCTCCCACATTACACCCGATTACTTAGCTAATGGAAAGGCTCTTGCTGACTCCATTTTGTGCAGAGATGTAGCTGTTAACAGTTTGCAGGTCATTTCTGTAGGGGATGGTGGTTTGTGTCAGCTTCGCCTCTGACTTCTGAGCGGTTCGAATCACTCCCACTCCCTTGGTTCTCGACCCTGGACTTATTTGGGGGTTGTGATGAAAAGTGCAGCAGACAGCTGGGTTTGATGCAAGAACTTTGATCTTTATTTAAGAAAGTAAAACACAACACAAACACTCTTAACACTCTAAAAGTGGGGAACACTTCGGTACAAGCGAGGGAAATAACATTAGGAGAATACTTCACCCCTCCCAATCCCACTTCACTAGCTAGGTTGGGCTCTGGAGAACCAGGGATAATGCTCACCAAACGAATCCTTGACAGTTGAGAGTTAGGGTTTAGAGTCTTTTGAGTAAAAGGTTTCGTAAGGCCCTTGTTGCCGCGAGGTGTCCAATGGTCACTGGAACTGTTGTTCTGGTTTCTTCTTGCGTGTCGGCCTGCTTCTGGAGCTGTTGGCCTTCTTTGTTGAACTTCTTTCTGTCCTCTTCAGAGCTGTGGAATTGCCTTCTTGCAGAACTGTGGAACTGCCTTCTGCAGAACTGCTTGCTGAACTCCCTGCTGCTGTGTAACTCTTGAACTGCTTGCTGAACTCGAACTTGAGAACTTGTTGTAACTGCTGAGCTGTAACTGCCGAACTAACTTCTTGAGAAAACAGCCTTCAATTATACCACTTGAAGCTTCCTTATCAAATCCCGGTAAATGTGTGAAGTGGTTTCGCGATAGCTCCATCCTGTCGATCTGTTGTTTAATTGTAGTTGAATTGTCCTCATGTTTTGGGTTTCTTGACTGGGCCTAGAATTTCTATAGAGTGGGGCCAGGTGATTTGTTTTATGCATATCTTTGATGGGGCTTGAGTTTTGGGTGGGACTGCCTTCTCCCAGAGTCTATTGTCCAAATGTTAATGTCTGCTGGGGCTTAAGTGAGGTCATCCTGGTTCCCCCAGACAGTGTAATTAACTGCAATAGCCAAACTGCTTTTACAGAGGTCGAGCCCACCTCCTTGTCCCTTTACAGGCCCATATGTGTCCTTTAAAATGCCAAACCTGGTTTTTGGTCTTAAATTCCTTATGTTAGGCCCAAGTGCATTTTTATCACTCTAAGGTAGTTCCAAAGTCCTTTTTCCTTAGGTTTTGGGGATCTGCAAATTTTGAGAATCTTACATTTCTGAAACCTTGGAAGCCACTTTCACCACATTGTTAGTCACTATCACAACATTGAGGGATTGGGCCTCTGATCTCCACTTTACCTGCCATCTATTAGATCAGCATGGCTGCCGCTTATGCTGTCTCGCCTTGGACCTCAGAATCAGACCAAGATGAGCCCCAGCACCAACAACACCAGCAGCAGCAGCAACACCAGCAACAATGCCAGCAGCCTTCTCCTCAACGACCTGATGCTCCACAGGAGAGAGGGGGTCAGCATACGGCTGCACCGCGCCGGAGGCGATACCCCCAACACAGGGTATACAGGCAGAGGATGAGATTCCTGGACGTGACTGAGCAGCAGTATTTCAGGAGGCTCCAGCTATCGCGCCAGGTCATCGCAGACATTTGTAGCTTGCTGGAACAAGACCTGCTGCCCAGAGGTCCTGGTGGACACGCCTTACCAGTGGCTGCCAAAGTCACCACCGCCCTCAACTTCTTCGCCTCAGGCTCCTTCCAGGATCTGCACCAGACATTTGTGGGATCTCGCAGTCGGCCGCCCACAGATGCATCACCCAGGAGACCGATGCCATGTTTGACAAGTCAGCCAATTATATCAACTTTGTCACTGATGAAGCCAGTGTTACTGAGTGGGCGCTCAGGGCGTCATTGACTGCACACATGTGGCTATCGAGGCAACCCCACATCACCCAGGAGCGTTCGTGAATCACAAGGGCTTCCACGCCCTCAATGTGAGCAACCATAAAAAGATCATCATGCATGTGTGCTGCCAGATTCCCTGGCAGCTGTCATGACTCTTTTGTGCTGTGCCAGTCCACCCTCCCTCAGCTCTCCACTCCTCCAAACAGTCTTACCGGTTGGCTGCTTGGAGACGAGGGCTATCCACTGAAGACGTGGCTTGTGACACCATTGAGGAGGCAAAGTATTGAGGCCAAGGAGCGTTTTAATGAGAACCACATCTTCACCAGATGTGTCATAGAGCAGACAATAGGCATGCTCAAAATGCGTTTCAGCTGCCTTGACAGATCTGGAGGAGCCCTTCAGTATGCACCAGCCAGGGTCTCCAGAATCATCGTTGTATGCTGCACACTGCACAACGTAGCGCAGCAGCGAGGATTGGAGCTGCAGGAGCAGCAAGGCGCAGAGCACACAGCCTCTTTGGAGGAGTAGGAACAGAGAACACAAGGAGGAGGAGGAGGAGCCTGAGGTGCAGATGGCACCAGCAGCGGTGAACATTGCTGCCCGGGAGGCCCAGGATGGCCTCATAATAGCCGGATTTACTTAACTTGCACCAGTGCACCCATACGGCTCCCTGATGCTGTACCAACTTCCCCCGGCCCCCAAACAACACCACAGAGCAGTCCTACAATGACCAAGCCATTCCTCTCACCCAAACCCTCATTGCTCGAGGTTAAGTAATGTCTCATCATTCACTCCAAGTGACAAAGCCACTTCTCAGGTAGCAGGCAAAAATGGACAAGACCGGAAAGTGGTGCAAAGAAATAAATTTATGTGTGTCATAAATAGAACTGAAACTTAACATTAACATTTTGTCAAACACCCATGTGCATGCCCTTGTGCATATCTGATTGTGTCTTTTTTCGTTTCCGAGTACTTCGACGAGGTGCAACCCCTGTGGCTTCAGCAGAGGTAGAGGCAGGCTGCTCACTTCCCTGCTGCGACTCGTCAGACACTTTTGGCGGACGTCCTCTGGGTCTTCGAGCCTGTGAGGGCCCTGCCAAAGTCTGGTCCTCCTGTGATTGGGCGGGACAGACTCGGTCATTGGGATCTGAGGAAGCATGTGGAGCTCCGACTGAAGGGGAGGCAATGGGGGAGAAGTGGGAGCGCTTTGAGAAGAGCCCCTACTTCCATATCTCCTTGAAGGGATAATTACTAGTCCTAGCCCCTTTCGGGCTACCCCGGATCAGGCATATTCCCCAGATGTTCACCTTCAACTAAAGTTAGAGGTAGCCAAATCCTAAAGACACTTAATTGGGTCTAAAGGTCCAGACTATCTCTCCCTAAAGGAAAGGAACAGCCTGAAGATGTTACCGTCCTCCAGATAGCACTTTTAATAAGTTTAGCTAGACTGTAATGTTCCGGATATTATGAGGGTCCGGAAAACTCCCCCAGAATTCTGCAACTCTTCACCAGAGAGTGTACAGAGCTTGAGTTCGCGAGTTTGATACAGAAGTCTCATGTGAGACAATTCTAAAAATATATAGATTTATTAAAGAACCGACATGTAATTTATAGTTGGTGATTCAATCGCAACTTTAACAATTCCAAAAAGAGTAAGCTTTTACAATCTTATTATCAGAGATGCTTATTCTCAAATCTTAACTTCATTACATTTTTACATTTCTTAATCTTATTCCAGGATATCCACCAAAATCAAATACAAGTACCTTTTTGATCCCTGAGATACAAAGAGTTGAAGACTTACAGAGCTTGCCTCTGAAGCCTGAGAATCGCTTTGCCCCTTTCAGTGAATCTATCTTCCCATTTGAAAGTCCAATTTTTATACCCTTTCTCAGTGGTATTTCCTTTGAAGTTTTCTGCTGATGTAAACTAATTATCTCTAGTCATTTTTCTGTTGACCCCTTCTATTCTTACAGTTAGTTCAGCTGGTAGCATTCAGACACGTGTCTGTCCTTTAGGTGTTTCAAGTTCAACACTGGGTGACCAAGAAGCAGGGCAATATCAGGAAGGTAGTGCAGGAGTCCCCTGTGGTCATCTCCCTCCAAAACAGGTATGCCGCTTTGGATACTGTTGGGGGAGATGGCCTACCAGGGGAAGGCACCAGCAGCCAGGTTCATGGCAGCATGGCTGGCTCTGCTGCACAGCAGGGCGGGAAAAAGAGTGGTAGGGCTATAGTGATAGGGGACTCAATTGTAAGGGGAATAGACAGGAGTTTCTGTGGCCGCAACCGAGATTCCAGGATGGTATGTGGCCTCCCTGGTGCAAGGGTCAAGGATGTCTCGGAGCGGCTGCAGAACATTCTGAAGAGGGAGGGTGAACAGCCAGCTGTCGTGGTGCATGTAGGTACCAACGATATAGGTAAAAAGCGGGAAGCGGTCCTACAAGCAGAATTTAGGGAGCTAGGAGCTAAATTAAAAAGTAGGACCTCTAAGGTAGTAATCTCTGGATTGCTACCAGGGCCACGTGCTAATCAGAATAGAGAGAACAGGATAGTGAGATTGAATACGTGGCTTGAGCAGTGGTGCAGGAGGGAGGGATTCAAATTCCTGAGGCATTGGAACCAGTTCTGGGGGAAGTGGGACCTGTACAAAAGGGACGGTCTGCACTTGGGCAGGACTGGAACCGATGTCCTCGGGGTAATATTTGCTAAAGCAGTTCGGGAGGATTTAAACTAATATGGCAGGGGAAGGGGAACCTATGTAGCGAAACAGGGGGAAGTAATATGCAGTCAGAAACAAATGTTAGAAGGGTGAGAAACAATAGGGGAAGGCCGAGTAAACAAAGGCAAGAAACACAAAGGGCCATACTAAATCATAAGTCTAAAAGGACAAAGGATGTTAATAAAACAAGCCTAAAGGCTCTGTGTCTTAATGCAAGGAGTATCCGTAATAAGGTGGGTGAATTGACTGTGCAAATAGATGTTAACGGATACGATGTGATTGGGATTACAGAGACGTGGCTCCAGAACAATCAAGGCTGGGAACTGAACATCCAGGGGTATTCAACATTCAGAAAGGATAGAATAAAAGGAAAAGGGGGTGGGGTAGCATTGCTGGTTAAAGAGGAGATTAATGCAATAGCTAGGAAGGACATCAGCTTGGAGGATGTGGAATCAATATGGGTTGAGCTGCAGAACACCAAAGGGCAGAAAACGTTAGTGGGAGTTGTGTACAGACCTCCAAACAGCAGTAGTGAGGTGGGGGAGGGTATGAAACAGGAAATCAGAGGTGCGTGCAAAAAAGGCACGGCAGTTATCATGGGTGACTTTAATATGCATATAGACTGGGCTACTCAAACTGGAAGCAATACGGTGGAGGAGGATTTCCTGGAGTGTTTAAGGGATGGTTTCCTAAACCAATATGTTGAGGAACCAACTCGAGGGGAGGCCATCCTGGACTGGGTGTTGTGTAATGAGGAAGGACTAATCAGCAATCTTGTGGTACGAGGCCCCCTGGGGAAGAGTGACCATAGTATGGTGGAGTTCTACATTAGGATGGAGAAGGAAACAGTTAAGTCAGAGACCATGGTCCAGAACTTAAATAAGGGCAACTTTGAGGGTATGAGGCGTGAATTGGCGAGGTTAAATTGGCAAGCGATATTTAAGGGGCTATCAGTGGAAGGGCAATGGCAGACATTTAGAGATCGCATGGATGAACTACAACAATTGTACATCCCGGTCTGGCGTAAAAATAAAAAAGGGAAGGTGGCTCAACCATGGCTAACAAGGGAAATCAGGGATAGTATTAAAACCAAGGAAGTTGCATACAAATTGGCCAGAAGTAGCAGCAAACCCAGGGACTGGGAGAACTTCAAAACTCAGCAGAGGAGGACGAAGGGTTTGATTAGGGCAGGGAAAATAAAATATGAAAGGAAGCTTGCAGAGAACATTAAAATGGACTGCAAAAGCTTCTATAAATATGTAAAAAGAAAGAGGTTAGTAAAAACAAACGTAGGTCCCCTGCAGTCGGAAACAGGGGAAGTCGTAATGGGGAACAAGGAAATGGCGGATCAATTGAACAAGTACTTTGGTTCGGTGTTTACTGTGGAGGACACACACAACCTGCCGGAAATAAAAGGGGTCAGAGGATCTGGTAAGAGGGAGGAGGTGAGGGAAATCCTTATTAGTCGGGAAAAGGTATTGGGGAAATTGATGGGACTGAAGGCTGAAAAATCACCGGGGCCTGATGGTCTGCATCCCAGAGTACTTAAGGAGGTGGCCTTGGAAATAGTGGATGCATTGACGATAATTTTCCAACATTCCTTAGACTCTGGATCAGTTCCGATGGAGTGGAGGGTGGCCAATGTAACCCCTCTTTTTAAAAAAAGAGGGAGGGAGAAAGCAGGGAATTATAGACCGGTCAGCCTGACATCGGTCGTGGGTAAAATGATGGAAGCAATTATTAAAGATGTCATAACAGACCATTTGGAAAGTGGCGACATGATAGGTCCAAGTCAGCATGGATTTGTGAAAGGGAAATCATGCTTGACAAATCTTCTGGAATTTTTTGAGGATGTTTCCAATAGGGTGGACAGGGGGGAACCAGTAGATGTGGTGTATTTGGACTTTCAGAAGGCCTTCGACAAGGTTCCACACAAGAGATTGGTGAGCAAAGTTAAAGCACATGGGATTGGGGGTAATGTGTTGACGTGGATTGAGAACTGGTTGGCACACAGGAAACAAAGAGTAGGAGTAAATGGGTACTTTTCAGAATGGCAGGCAGTGACCAGCGGGGTACCGCAGGGTTCGGTGTTGGGACCCCAGCTGTTTACATTCTATATTAATGATTTGGACGAAGGGATTAAATGTAATATCTCCAAATTTGCGGATGATACTAAATTGGGAGGCAGTGTGAACAATGAGGAGGATGCTAGGAGGCTACAGAGTGACTTGGACAGGTTGGGTGAATGGGCAAATGTATGGCAGATGAAGTACAATGTGGATAAATGTGAGGTTATCCACTTTGGTGGTAAAAATAGAGAGGCGGACTATTACCTGAATGGTGGCAGATTAGGGAAAGGGGAGGTGCAACGAGACCTGGGCGTCATGGTACATCAGTCACTGAAGGTGGGAATGCAAGTGCAGCAGGCAGTCAAGAAAGCAAATGGAATGATGGCCTTCATAGTAAGGGGATTTGAGTACAGGAGTAGGGAGGTGATGCTGCAGTTGTACAGGGCCTTGGTGAGGCCACACCTGGAGTATTGTGCGCAGTTTTGGTCTCCTAACTTAAGGAAGGACATTCTTGCTATTGAGGGAGTGCAGCGAAGGTTCACTAGATTGATTCCTGGGATGGCCGGACTGACATATCAAGAAAGATTGGGTCAACTGAACTTGTATCCTCTGGAGTTCAGAAGAATGAGGGGGGATCTTATAGAGACATTTAAAATCCTGACTGGTTTAGACAAATTAGATGCGGGCAGAATGTTCCCAATGTTAGGGAAAACTAGAACCAGGGGTCACAGTCTAAGGATTAAGGGGAAGCCATTTAAGACTGAGCTGAGGAGGAACTTCTTCACCCAGAGAGTGGTGAATCTATGGAATTCTCTTCCACAGAAGGTTGTTGAGGCCAGTTCACTAAATATATTCAAAAGGGAGTTAGATATAACACTCACAACTAAGGGGATCAAGGGGTATGGCGAGAAAGCAGGAATGGGGTACTGAGGTAGCATGTTCAGCCATGAACACATTGAATGGCGGTGCAGGCTCGAAGGACCGAATGGTCTACTCCTGCACCTATTTTCTATGTTTCTATGTTTCTAACAAAAAACAATGTGATGGGTGGTGCCTCCCCCACTTGATGCCATTCTTACCAAGGTCTTCTGTTTGTATCTTTTGCATTTAGAACACCTCAACTGGTTGCACCATTGTCTTCTTAGTTACCTCAGTTGGTTGCAACACATAATCGTGTCTCCGTGTTTCATTTGATGTCATTTTTACGAAGGCATATGTTTCTTTAATTTTCTGTGTTTCTTTTCAAAGTGTTGGTTTAAGACACCTTTAACTGGGTATTCCATTGTGTTCATTCCAAGGCTGCAGACTTCCAGGAACCTTTAGCCTTTTGTTTCATTAAGGCTATTGTTTCCAGTGTCAACAACTTATCTTATCTCAAAAGCCTGTATGCTGTTCACAGCTTTTCCATTGTTGAGGCTTCTAGATTTTCAAGCCCAGTTTGTCATGTTTTAATAAAGTAAAAATTCTTTCATAGGATGGTGTATTTGTCTGAATATGGCGTATTCCTTCACACCCCCCTCTTGACCAAAGAATGAACTGGAGCATCAAGACAGAGTTTGGTCGATGTTACTAAAAAGGTTACAATAACACATTAATTTCATGAGATTCACAATCATGTGCTACATGAAAATTCCTTTTAAGTCATCCTAGGACTATGTTTTGCCTTATTTTAAATTGTACACAATTTAAAAGGATGATAGGTACATTGTCATGCAATTAACGATACAACATGTACTTCGAATGTCCAATTGGCCGATGTACGTTCCGTAGAGGTGAGTTATTCATACGAGTCAAGGAGACGTCATTTGGAACTAGTCGAAGCTTGACACACTGTTCCTTCGATCCGGCATGTGTACAGATTCTTATTTCGTAAAGGCCTTGCCAGGCACTCAGTTGATTCCTTCTTCATCCGCGATGTCTTCCTCCTTCGCTGAAGTAACTCGTTGATCTTTCCTTGTTTCGGTTGTTGCTTTTCGCGAATCCAATTCCTGAGGCGTTGCCAAGCATCGTGTGGAGGAGTCGGCGACACCGTCTGACTGACCGTCGTCAGTAATTCGATTGCATCCATTTCCTGTGTCGTGCTCCAAGCTGGGTCTTAAAAGATAGTGTACGACTGCACCTTGTATTATTCCTCCATTTCGGTATCCCGCAGGACATCTTTTCAGATTGTCTGTAGAGACAGTTTTAAAAATATGCTTGCCATTCGGCTGGTTAACATGTATTTGAACTGTTCTTTCATTAATAACAATGTATTTGAACAGGTTTTTTCCACTTCGGTCTTAAACCAGGTTTTTGCTCGAATTTCTTTTCCTGTATCCATTCTCCTGCTAAGGTTTGCCATGCTTTGTTTGTCAATTTTTTCTGCCTATTTGCCTCCCTTATCCTCTGATCAATTTGATGTATTTCCGCTGTTACTTATTTTTTTAAATCTAACTGTCGCTGTTGGGTCAAGGACTCAGAGAGTGTAGAGGCAATAAAAGAACTATGGGTAAGCGGTGTATGCATCTTAACTCCATACATCAGATAATATGTAGTTTTAGGGGACACTGTCCCTGATGCAAATGCGGGCACATTATTAAGTGATAGCTGCACCTCCAGAATGACGGTGGTCCACTTATTCCCCCTGATTCTCAACAGTTTGACCAATAGCTTTTTTACTTCCTGGTTTTTATGTTCCACCAGCCCCGTTGATTGCAGATGACATGGCGTGCTATGCTCTAAGCCAATCCCCCTTTGTTCGCAGTAGTCTTTGAAGACCTTGGAGACAAAGGCTCCGCCTTTAATGGAGTGTAAGATTTTAGGTGCACCAGCTACAGTAATTATGTCAGAAATAGCCCTGGCTAGTGCGTTTTCCGAAACAGTTTTTGTGGGGACCAGCCAGCAGAAGGAAGTGCATCCGTCTACACAAACGAGAACATGTCTGTATCCCAAAGACGGGGGAAGTGGTCCAATAAAGTCAATAAAGAATTTTCCCATTGGCTCATCAGCTTTCACAGGAGCCAATGGTGGTGGCTTAATTACTGATAACTTATTGGTTAAATAGCATGGCTCACAATTTGCCACGTATGTTTTATAGGCCTTAAGCATGCCTGGCCACCAATATAAGGGGGTCAATTTGCAGAATGTTGTTTAGGCACCACAATGTGCTTGACTTATGTCCTCATGAGCTTCTTTTACAAGCTGTTCTCGTTTGTGTCTCGGGCAACTTAACTAGCACAATACCCGTAGGGGTTTCCGAGTAAAAGTACTTTGGTGGCTATCCTGGTGGATTCTCTTTTGTTGGGTCTAATAGCTGAATCAGTTCCTCATCCTGATTAGCTGCCCATTCTGCCCTAGTGATTACACTAATATTGGCAGGTTCCTCTCGAGGGGGTGTCATGCAGACCGAACGTTTCACTTGTTCGTCTGCAAGACTGTTTCCTTTTGAGTGTACTGTCCCAGTGGTATGCCCGGTTATATGAATCACCTGACAATTCTGTTTCTCCATTCTCGAACGGAGAATGTCTTCTCACAATGACTTATGTTTTATGGGTTTACCCTTATGATTGGTAAAATTTGTTTGTTCCCAGAAAACTAGATCTTGGTTATATCCTCTTTTACAATAGTCACTATCCGTACAGATTAGTGTGGGTTTAATAGAATCTGCCTTTTCTAAAGCATACCGTAATGCTGCGGCTTCAGCATATTGCGCTGTCTTATGGCCAAGGGGTATGGACAGTAATTCTTCTGGATAAAAAGAATAGGACTCTCGAAAAGTCCCTACTACTATCCCCATCCCAGCTGAGGATTGTTGGGATGTCCCTTTTTTAATCGTCATTGAAGATCCATCACAGTAAATGACTTGATGGTACTCTGTAAGCGGTCTCATAGGTATTTCTCTGATTCCCTCCTCCGTATCATTATCCTCCATGGTGGGGAGATGCTCTAAGTCCATTTCCGGGGAGAGGAATTTAAAAATGAGTGTAGGATCATTTAAAAACGATGCCCATTTATCATATCGGATCTGGGTGGCTCTTTTTTCATCAGAGGCCATCCTCAATACTGATCTTAAATCGGGAATCTCAGTATAGATGGTAATGGGGTATTTCCCTTGAAGGGTTCGTGCCTTGATGAGGCATTGAACTACCATAGTCATGACCCTTTCTTTTTTAATGTACCTCCTTTCGACATTGGAAAAGTTATAAGGACGGAACTGAATGGGCACTATGCTCTTTTCATTATAGAAAACTGCAACTGCCACTTTAGGTGTTGACCTGAGATGATTATTGAGGGGAACTTGTAGATCCCTCTGTTCCAGGTCTATGGCTTTTTGTACCTCTCGGCATAATTGTTGCAATTTTGAGTAATCGTCTGGTGCAAATATGAATGGTCCTTTTGCTGCTTCGCCCACTCTAGCATACAGGGGTGCTGAGAGCTCGGCAAAGGTTGGCGTAAAGGATCGAGCAAAATTCAGGAGTCCTAAACTTGCTTGCAGATTTTTCAGCGTTTTAGGATATTGAATGGTGGCTAATTTTTCTTTATAGGATTGAGTTAAGATTTATATTTTTTCCTTGTGATTCCAGAGAGAAGGGCTGTGGAATTTTGCTGTTGTGCAGTATGTGGAGCCGTTACCCTATTTAAGGCTGTATAATCGACCACTAATCATCACCTCCCATCTGGTTTAGCAACACCAAACAATGGTGAATTAGTTTTAGATGCCATTTTGATTAAGACACCTTGTTCTGTTAGTTCTTTGAGCGTTGTTAGGAGATCTATTTTTCCTTTGTGGTCTTGAATAGGCCACTGTTTTTTAGGCTTGTGCCAGCCAGCATCAAGTGGGTGGGGTTTGATGTCTATCTTTCCACATTGATTTGGATGGCGTTGTAGATAAGGGTAGTATCTATTAATGAGTTGCTCGAGGAGATCTTTGCCTCCCCCCTCTAGGCAAGTTCGATCTAGCTGTGTCCGAACATGTTTTTCCCTGTCATCCTGGTCTGTGGATGCTTCTACAGGTCTGGTTGAGATTTTAAGGTAATGTTTCATGTCTGGTTGTCCTATAATGAGGGAACAGGCCAATTGTGGTACCAGTCCTACATCTAGGGTCACCATGATTCCATGGGGGAGAAATTCAGTATCGCCCCATTTGGGACGCAATTATCGGCCGGGCGCAAAGATTAGCGCCTGGCGCTAATTATCGCCACTGACTGCAAACTTGACTTTTATCGCCCCTGGAGGTGATTGCAGCGCTATATCAGGCGCTTCACACCTGTCTTAAGGCGCAAAGGCCGAGGAGCGAGGCGCTACCTCAGAGAGCTGGCGAAGCTCATGTAATGTCAGTCAGCAATGGAACACACACACAATGGCACGGGCCAGTTCTTAAAGGGGATGGTTAATCTTGCTTTCCATCCACATCCTGCTCATTGCAGCCTTGAATCTCGGCCTGGAGAGACCTGCACATCAAATGTGCTGGAAAGAACAATGGAGAGTACCAGGCAAAGAGCTCAGAGTGCAGCCCCCACAGTCTCTGCTAAATCGATACAAGGAATGGCAAATCAAAATGAACCTGCAAAGTGCTGCTCAGTACCCAAAACTCCTTCACACAACGTTGAATCTCTCCAGAAGTCTCTCCCTCTCTCTCTCAGAATGCGCAGTTCAAAAATGGCATCAACAATAAAAGGCAGGAAGCGGTCACCTTTAAATAGCGCTCCCCCTTTCCCTTCATGACTGCAGAACGCTCCCCTCAACCTGTCGTTGCTAGCGTCAGGCGGTAAGGCAGGGGGCGCCACTCAATATCCGCTCCGGGGCGATACCGGGGCGTTGCGCACTTGAGTGACGTCATGATCTGCCGGCGCAGGAGATCGTGGCGGTACTGTTTAGCGCCGCCGCAAAATGTCTAGTTAATTTCGCGAGCGGCGCAAACTTCGCCGCGCCTGGGCGCTAGATGCTTTGCGCCCCATTAGCGCCCTCTTAAGGCGCTAACGGGAGGCGCAACCAACTGAATTTTTCCCCCCCATATATGGTAATAGGTATTTTATAAAAATTAATTATTTTGGTTTTGTCTTGTGTGAATCCCCCTAATGGTCTTTTACAAATTGGGCTCCCCAAATCTGTCCACTTAGTTTTTATAATTGCAGGATCTATTACAGTGTAATCAGCTCCCGTATCAAACAGGGCCTTCACTTGTGTGTTTGTGGGCAAGGTTGCCAGGGCATAGGGGAATTCAAGAGGCCCTGGCTGGGTGCCAGGCCTGCAATCCTGGGATTGTTGATCCTCAGGATCCTGAGTTTCATTTGCTGCTTTGTCTTTAATTATTTTAACTGATTTTTGTTCCTCCCTCTTGGGCGTATCTTGTTTTCCAGATCCCTTAGGGGGTTTGTTGGACCGTTTATTATCTTGACGATCCTCCTGTTGAGGTGGACGTTGGTTCTGCCGGGAATCTTTTTGATCCCCATATCGGTTTTCCCGATATCCTCCCATGGCTCTCTGATAGTTTTGGCCAGTGTAAAAGCTGTCCCATTAGGGAGTCCACTGTCCTTCGCTTTCCTTTCGAGGTCTCGCCCCTCGTCTATCCCATCTTTCCGGGGAGAAATCTTTCTCGTATTCTGGGCGAGTTGGGGGTGTAAACCTTCTGGAATACCCTCTTGGGGGTCCCGAGCCACGAGTTTGTGTCTGGGCGGGATGGACTTGAGACTTGAGTCCATACAGTCCTTGTTTCTCAGTACCAAAGGTACCTTCTACGGTATTTTTATCCCTAGTTTCTGATCTCATTATAGGTTTAGTTTGGGGTAGACCTAAGAGGTCATGATTTAATTGAATAATGCAATTGACATTATCCCATCTTTGTTGGTTATCTCGATAATCGTTTAGAGCACCCTCACAGACAAGTTTGAGGGCTGTATTTTGTTATTGATTGGCCAGGCAACCATGGATAATGTCCCAGTTATCCTGTGTAAGTACTTTGCCTAATCTGTAGGCAGCTACCAGCCCTTTAGTTGTGGCTGTATTAGTGAGTATTTCCTTGATGGAACCCATTACATGTCCTCCCTGAGTTGCCGTGAGAACATAGGCGTATATTTGAACCCAGTTGTTACACTGGTTTAATGGGGGAATTAAGTCTGAACTTAGTATCATTTGTAGTAGTTGCCTCAGGTGTTGGGCATTCCAATCTTGGCAACAGGTTTCCAATTTATTAAGGTTAGTTGGAATCCAGCAGGTTTTTTCCTGGCTGGTGTTTCCCGGTCTACCACACATTGTGTAGATAGAGCTCAGGTTTACTTGACCAAGGGGCGCAATGTGTGGTTGCTGGGGTTGGCTTACTGGACCAGTAATCATTGCGCCTCCAGCATTTAGATAAGATTGAGCTAGTGCCTGTCGGCATTGATTATAATGGATTCTAAGCTGTCTATAGTTTTCTCGAAGATTGTGGTCATTTATTTCATCATGAGCTTGCCACCTTAACCAGACTCCATGGCCCCCAGGAGCATAGGTTGCTCCGGGTCCTACTATTCGGCCATGGTTGCCACCACCTTGTTGGGCACCGTTCATTCGGCCTCCCAATTGTGCAGGTGTGCACCTTATCATTAAGGAATTTAGTGGATTTGGAGTATTTGTTTGATTATCCCACTGGATATTCTGTATCCCCTGGTTCTGGGGATCGACATCAATCGTGCCATGAGTTCTAAAGGCTCTGTCGGCATCAAAGCCTTCTATTTCAAAAATTATCACTTGATTTTGTGGAGGTACAGGGATAGGATTATTTCCCCTAATAAAGCAATCGTTTGAATTTCCTAATAAAAAGACTTGGCCAATTCCGACAGGGTTTGCCATTTCGTCAGGACCTAACCTCGGTTAGGGTTTAATATGAACTTTATAAGAAATTTCTAGACCTCAATGGTATATTGAGGCAGTTCTGATTTAAGTTCTACAAGGCCTGATCAGGGACTTGTCATCTCTAGAGACTTAAATCTGGGTCTTACTACCACTGTCAGTAAAACACTCCTTCTATACTTAACAATCTACAAGATGGATATAGATATAAATATAAGTATAGGTTCTGTATCAACTCGTTAACACACACGTTGGGTGCCAACTGAAGGGATTATTACTAGTCCTAGCCCCTTTTGGGCTACCCCGGATCAGGCGTATTCCCCAGACGTTCACCTTCAACTAAAGTTAGAGGTAGCCGAATCCTAAAGACGCTTAATTGGGTCTAAAGGTCCAGACTATCTCTCCCTAAAGGAAAGGAACAGCCTGAAGATGTTACCGTCCTCTAGATAGCACTTTTAATAAGTTTAGCTAGACTGTAACGTTCTGGATATTATGAGGGTCCGGAAAACTCCCCCAGAATTCTGCAACTCCTCACCAGAGAGTGTACAGAGATTGAGTTCGCGAGTTTGATACAGAAGTACTATTTGAGACAATTCTAAAAATATATAGATTTATTAAAGAACCGACATGTAATTTACAGTTGGTGATTCAATCGCAACTTTAACAATTCCAAAAAGAGTAAGCTTTTACAATCTTATTATCAGAGATGCTTATTCTCAAATCTTAACTTCATTACATTTTTACATTTCTTAATCTTATTCCAGGATATCCACCAAAATCAAATACAAGTACCTTTTTGATCCCTGAGATACAAAGAGTTGAAGACTTACAGAGCTTGCCTTTGAAGCCTGAGAATCGCTTTGCCCCTTTCAGCGAATCTATCTTCCCATTTGAAAGTCCAATTTTTATACCCTTTCTCAGTGGTATTTCCTTTGAAGTTTTCTGCTGATGTAAGCTAATTATCTCTAGTCATTTTTCTGTTGACCCCTTCTATTCTTACAGTTAGTTCAGCTGGTAGCATTCAGACTCGTGTCTCTCCTTTAGGTGTTTCAAGTTCAACACAAAAACAATGTGATGGGTGGTGCCTCCCCCACTTGATGCCATTCTTACCAAGGTCTTCTGTTTGTATCTTTTGCATTTAGAACACCTCAACTGGTTGCACCATTGTCTTCTTAGTTACCTCAGTTGGTTGCAACACATAATCGTGTCTCCGTGTTTCATTTGATGTCATTTTTACGAAGGCATATGTTTCTTTAATTTTCTGTGTTTCTTTTCAAAGTGTTGGTTTAAGACACCTTTAACTGGATATTCCATTATGTTCTTTCCAAAGCTGCAGACTTCCAGGAACCTTTAACCTTTTGTTTCATTAAGGCTATTGTTTCAGTGTCAACAACCTATCTTATCTCAAAAGCCTGTATGCTGTTCACAGCTTTAGATTGTTGAGGCTTCTAGATTTTCAAGCCCAGTTTGTCATGTTTTAATAAAGTCAAAATTCTTTCATAGGATGGTGTATTTTTCTGAATATGGCGTATTCCTTCACACCCTCTCACCATCATCCGTCTCATGGGCCACCCGCACTTCCCTGCTAGCAAGGAGCTGGAGAGCACCTTTGCTGCTCATCAGTGGGGTGATGAACGCCCAAGTCTACATTTATATCCCTTCTCGAGATGAGGTCAATGAGTGTCTGCCATCTGTTGTCCACAGCAAGCATGTTCTCGTTTGACTGGCGCATTTGCTGCTCCATGCTGGTGGCCATCCTTTCCATGGAACAGCAGATCGTCGCCATCGCCTGCGACATGGTGGTGCTCATGTTGGAGCTGGACTCCTCCATTCTCTATACAGTCGTACACATCGCGGATGAAAAAGCTGCCAGAGTCTCATGCATTTGTTGCTGCCCCTCCAATATCAACCTGTTTCCCGATGGCCCCAGAGGTTCAGCATCTGCATGCAGCTGGACAGAGCTGGGAGCGTCCTGCGCCCTCCGGCTAGGAATCTCCACTGCCGTCCCTGTCTCCACCATCTGCTCTTGCTTACTTGTGATCTGTGAGACACCAAGTGACAACACTACTCTCTCTCTCTCACTGGACCCACCGAGGTGCGCGTATCTACGCTGGTGCTGGGTGCGCATGGGTCGGGTGACGATGCCCCTCCGAGACTGGAGCTTCCTCTGAGGAGTCGTCTTCCTCCTCTGGCTGGACAGTGGCGGGGCGGGGACACTTGATGGACCTGTGGGAGAGTAAAGAGATGAATTAGAAGTGTTATATTAAGAATGGGTAACATTACCATTATGCACATGATGACATTTCACTGGCTGCTGACATCAACAACAACAACAACAGCTTGTATTTATATAGTGCCTTTAACGTAGTAAAACATCCCAAGGCGCTTCACAGGAGTATTATAACAAAAAATTTGACACCGAGCCATATAGGGAGAATTTAGAGCAGATGACCAAAAGCTTAGTCAAAGAGGTAGGTTTTAAAGAGTGTCTTAAAGGAGGAAAGTGAAGTAGAGAGGCGGAGAGGTTTAGGCAGGGAATTCCAGAGCTTAGGGTCTAAGCAACAGAAGGCACGGCCACCAATGGGTGAGCAATTATAATCAGGGATGCGCCAGAGGGCAGAATTAGAGGAGCGCAGATATCTCGGGGTGGGGGGGGGGGGTGGTTGGAGGAGATTACAGAGATAGGCAGGAGCGAGGCCATGGAGGGATTTGAAAACAAGGATGAGAATTTAGAAATCGAGGTGTTGCTTAACTAGGAGCCAATGTAGGTCAGCGAGCACAGGAGTGATAGGTGAACGGGACTTGGTGCGAGTTACGACACGGGCAGCCGTGTTTTGGATGACCTCAGGTTTACGTAGGGTGGAATGTGGGAGGCCAGCCAGGAGTGTGTTGGAATAGTCAAGTCTAGAGGTAACAAAGGCATGGATGAGGGTTTCAGCAGCGGATGAGCTGAGGCAGGGGCGGAGCCAGGTGAAGTTACGGAGGTGGAAGTAGGCAGTCTTTGTTATGCTGCGGATGTGGTCGGAAGCTCATTTCAGGGTCAAATATGACACCAAGGTTGCGAACAGTGTGGTTCAGCCTCAGACAGATGTTAGGGAGAGGGATGGAGTCAGTGGCTAGGGAACGGAGTTTGTGGCGGGGACCGAAAACAATGGCTTTGATCTTCCCAATATTTAATTGGAGAACATTTTTGCTCATCCAGAACTGGATGACAGACAAGCAGTCTGACAATTTAGAGACCGTGGAGGGGTCGAGAGGAGTGGTGGTGAGGTAGAGCTGGGTGTCATCAACATACATGTGGAAACTGACACTGTGTTTTCAGATGATGTCGCCAAGGGGCAGCATGCAGATGAGAAATAGGAGGGGGGGGGCCAAGGATAGATCCTTGGGGGACACCAGAGGTAACGATGCGTGAGTGGAAAGAGAAGCCGTTGCAGGTGAGTCTCTGGCTTTGATTAGATAGATAAGAATGGAACCAGGCGAGTGCAGTCCCACCCAGCTGGACAACGGTGGAGAGGCGTTGGAGGAGGATGGAGTGGTCAACCATGTCAAAGCTGCAGACAAGTCAAGAAGGACGAGGAGGGATAGTTTACCTTTGTCACAGTCACAAAGGATGTCATTTGTGACTTTGATGAGAGCCGTTTCGGTACTGTGACAGGGGCGGAAACCTGATTGGAGGGATTCAAACATAGAATTGCGGGAAAGATGGGCACGGATTTGGGAGGCGGTAACACGTTCAAGGACTTTGGAGAGGAAAGGGAGGTTGGAGATGGGGCGGAAGTTTGCAAGGATGGAGGAGTCAAGGATTGTTTTTTTGAGGAGAGGGGTGATGACGGCAGATTTGAGGGAGAGGAGGACAGTACCCGAGGAGAGAGAACCTTTAACAATGTCAGCTAACATGGGAGCCAGAAAAGGAAGTTGGGTGGTCAGCAGTTTGGTGGGAATAGGGTCGAGGGAGCAGGAAGTGCGTCTCATGGACAAGATGAGCGCGGAGAGGTCATGAGGGGAGATCAGAGAGAAACTGGAAAAAGATGTGAGTTCAGGGCTAGGGCAGGGGGGAACCTTAAAGGGAGTTTGGCCCAGTGGGCTAGGGGAAGGAAGGGAAGTGGCAGAGGCAGCTGAACGGATGGTCTCAATCTTAGAGACAAAGAAGTCCATGAGCTCCTCACATTTGTTGTCAGAGGTGTGGGTGGAGGAGAGAGGAGAGAGGGGTTTAAGAAGACGGTTAGCAGTAGAGAATAGAAGCCCGGGTTTATCTTTGCATTCCAGAATTATTCTGGAATAGTGAGAAATTTTGGGAGATGAGAGCAGGACCCGATAATGTGGTCTAGCCAGATCTGGCGGTGAATGGCTAAACCAGTTGTCCGCCATCAGTCACCATGTGAGTGACTGCTGTATGCCATGTGGCTGCATGAGATGTAATTCTTTCACCAGGTTGATGGGATGCCCCCACTCTCCGGCTCCCACCGTCAGCAGCTCTGCAACCCCTGAGATCTCCAGGGCCTCCTCCTCTGCTGGAGTCAATTGAGTGAAGACTGGAGGGCCACCTCCGGTTCTCTGCCGCTCCCTATAGTTGTGGGCTCTCTTCTCCTGCAAGGAGGGAAAGAAGAGAACTTTGAGTGAGAGTGATGGAATGAGTGTAAGGAATGGATGGGCTACATCTGTAGAGGATGACTATGAGGGAGTGGCGTGACATTGCCAAATGGGCTCCTTCTGTGCTGTTACTTGCTATGATTGTGTTAGGATGAGGGTGAGTGTGAGGGGTGGTTAGTCAGATGGGGATGTGAGTATGTACATAGACAGAGAGGGATGGGTGGACCTGGAAGGTATGTTGGTGTGAGGTTTAGTGATGGGGATGTGTTGACAGGCACATCAGGATGTAGGTGAGTGTGGCATTGCACTCACCTTTCCTGACCTCAGGAGATCATTGAATCTTTTCCTGCACTGGGTCCCCGCCCTCCTGACCACATCCCTGCTGCTGACCTCCTCTGCGATCTCCAACCATGCCCTTTTTGTGTCTTTGGGTGGTCTTTTGCATCTATCGCCAGGGAATAGGACCTCCCTGCGTGCTCTTACTGCCTTCACCAGAACATCAAGGGAGGCATCGTTGAATCTTGGTGCGGCCCTCTGCCTTGTACCAAGACCAACACTTTTATCCGTTTTTTGACGCTACTCAGACTTCTGGATACCAACTTATTCACTCCTACAGCAACCTTCAAATGAGATGTGTGCAAGGCTGCTTTAAATATCTGCGCTGGAAACGAGTCATTGGTGACGTCATCAGACCCGCTCCATTTAATTGGGCCGGGAAATGCGCATGACTAGTTTAATTGCTGCCATTAAGTAAAGGTCACAACGCATAATGCACTGTTCACATCCTCGGGATCCCGACCCGCTACGCGGCCCGCACACACGCAACCCGACTCCAAGGTAAAGATTCTGGCTGGTGTCTCTGATGACTCCAGTAACTTTCCCACAACTTATGCGAAGCTGACAGGTCCTGGTAGTTACCTGGTTTCTACCTCCCTCCCTTCTTCAACAATGGAGGGACAATCCAATCCAAAGGCACAATTCCTAAATCTCGAGAGATTTGGAAAAATATGAATTAATGCATCTGCAATCTCTTACTCAATTTCTTTTAATACCCTGGGGGGGATGCCATCAGGTCCTGGAGATCTGCTTGTCATAAATCCCATTATTTACTCCAATATTCATTTTTTAAACTTATATTAAATCCAATAAGTTCCTCCCCTTGACTTATTTTTAGGTTGCCTTTTACCACTAGTATTTTGCCCTGTTCCTCTACTCTGAAAACGGATGCAAAGTATTAATTTAATAAGTCTATAATTATCCATTATAGTCTCACCTGCGTCTATCTTTAATGGGTCGACATTCCCCTTTGCCACTCATTCCCTTAATATATTTCCAAAAACTTTTGCTGTTAGCTTTGATATCCCTTGCAAGTTTTTGTTCATATTCCCTTTTATGCACCTCATTACTTTCTTTGTATCCCTCAGTTACTTTTTATCTCTCTCCCAGTCTGCTGGAATTCCAATTTTCCTTGTGTTTGTGTAAGCCTTTTCATTTAGCTTGATACTGTGGTCTTACCTCGTTTGTTGACCATGGTTGCTGTCGGGATGAAAGGCACAATGTGTTGTTATTCTTTAATTTGGGGAAATGTTTTTCTGTCTCCACACCATTTAATTTGATATTTAACTCAGATAATGAAGCAGTCCATGCCCGCATGCAGCAAGACCTCGATGACATTCAGACTTGGGCTGATAAGTGGCAGGTAACATTCACACCACACAAGTGCCAAGCAATGACTGTCTCCAACAAGCGAGCGTCTAACCACCGTCCCTTGACATTCAACAGCATTACCATCGCCGAATCCCCCACCATCAACATCCTGGGGGTCACCATTGACCAGAAACCACATCAATAGTGTAGCAACAAGAGCAGGTCAGAGGCTGGGTATTCTGCGGCGAGTGTCTCACCTCCTGACTCCCCAAAGCCTTTCCACCATCTACAAGGCACAAGTAAGGAGTGTGATGGAATACTCTCCACTTGCCTGGATGAGTGCAGCTCCAACAACACTCAAGAAGCTCAATACCATCCAGGACAAAGCAGCCCGCATGATTGGCACCCCATCCACCACCTTAAACATTCACTCCCTCCGCCACCGGCGTACCGTGGCTGCAGTGTGTACCATCTACAAGATGCACTGCAGCAACTCGCCAAGGCTTCTTTGGCGGCACCTCCTAAACCCACGACCTCTTCCACCTAGAAGGACAAGGGCAGCAGGTGCATGGGAACACCACCACCTCCAACTCACATCTCACTCTGACTTGGAAATATATCGCCGTTCCTTCATCGTCGCTGGGTCAAAATCCTGGAACTCCCTCCCTATCAGCACTGTGGGAGTACCTTCACCACACGGACTGCAGTGGTTCAAGAAGGCGGCTCACCACCACCTTCTCAAGGGCAACAGGGGATGGGCAATAAATGCTGGTCTTGCCAGCGACGCCCACATCCCATAAACGAATTTAAAAAAAAACTTATTGGGCTCTTTTTCCTAAAGAAACTTCAGGCATAAACCATGGCTTCATAAAGAAAACAATAATTTATTATATATTAGGAAATAGACATCAGAATTAAACAACAGCTTTAGTTCATGCATGATTTAGAATTGCTTTAATCACAATAAAAAACATACCTTCTGACTCTCCAAAATGCATACCATTTTAGAAAACCAAGGTCTATCTTGGACTAACCTCTTAATAAAGTTTATACAGTCACGGTTGGCTCAAGTTTGTTGAGGCTTTCTCAGTATCTTGATGGACACGAGTTGTGGTGTCGCATGTGATCTTTCTCTCGTGGTCAGGTCAGCCATTCCAGAAGTAATCTATAAGTCTGCAGCCAGGTAGAAAGTGGTGAGGTAGCAGAGCAGTGATAAAGCAAACTCTTTCTTTACATTGATCAGTTTTTAGTCCTTTTAGTTTTGAAGCACAGCTTGCTAACAATAGGCTTCTTCAAGTACCACCCCAGGATTGATTGGCACTCCATTTGTTTTCTTTCAGTGTCTTTCATGCAGCCAAGTTAAATGAGTCTCCAGCCGATCTGGAGCCAGAATTTGCAAGTTGCCATGGTGATCTGTTCTTCTCTGTGAGGCCTTTAACCAGGTGTAATTTAATAGTCTTTTTTTTCTTTCAGTATGCCGGAGCCGATTATACCTTTTGCACAGCTTTCGTTTATCAGGTTAGGTCAATGGAAATTTTCAAGACTGAGATTGATAGATTTTTGTTGGGTTAGGGTATTAAGGGATAAGGTGCAAAGGCGGGTAGATGGAGTTAAGATACAGATCAGCCATGATCTAATTGAATGGTGGAGCAGGCTCGAGGGGCGGAATGGCCTACCCCTCTTCCTATGTTCCTATGTAACCCACCAAGGGTGGGGGCGGGGGGAGAAGAATTCAGCCCCATGTGTTCCATCAAAGAATAAAAATGACAAAGTGAAAGGCTGCTGTGTGTATACCTTGGGGTTTCCAATGCTCCTGAAGCTCTCTTGGAGTCCAGTTTTGCACAGGCTGCTACCAGTTCAGCACCAAGAAGGGCAGGATAGGGGTAGGGTAAGAGCAGGACCACAAGATAAATACAGAAGCGAAGGCCATGTGGTCAATCTTAGCTCATCTGCCCAGAAAAATCTTACTGTCCCCAAAAAGCATCCTAGTACGTCATAATCGATGCCACAACAGCCTCTAACTCGGATACTGGATTTTGAAGTTGGAGTCGGGTTGGGGTCGGGAATCACACATTCTGGCTTGTGAACCCGCCTCCATCGAGATGTGGCCAACCCACTGTATTTTCCCTTGATTGACCTTGTTGAGCCTGCCCAGTGGGCTCAGCAGGCCAATTAAGGGCCACCCGGCAACAGGTGACGTCACAGACTGACATTTCATCTGTCAAGAGCTTTTGACAGATGAAATATTAGCGTTTGACAGCTCTGTGAAGCTGTCAAACACTCACAATATGATTTCTAACTTCAGTCCTTCCTCTCAGGCTGAGTTAGAAATCATTCCAGCACAGAAAACAAAAGGCTGCAGGTTTTGACAGAACCACGGCTTTCCTGCTTTCTGTGCTGGTGAGATTTCTAACTCCCGAGAACTGAAGGGCTGACACCTGCAGGAGGAAGTTAAGGTAAGTAAAACTTTTTCCAACACTTAGCACTTACCTTACACACTTACCTCTGCACACATGCACCCATCACTCACCTGCCCACCGGACATATCGACCCCTCCAACCCCTGCAGACCCACGGCCCGCCCCGATAACTTGGCGTGGTTGCCACCTGTCGGGAAGCCCACACTTTTCTTTTAAAATAGGGATTATGCAAAAAACTGCCTGTTAACTACCTGTTAACAGGCAGTTAATTGTCACTAATCCTTTCCCGCCTCGGGGAGTCGGGTCTCAGACCAGGTCGGGTACCCGCCGCCAGAGAAACTGGCATGGAGGCGGGTTGGAGTCGGGATGGGGTCGGGACCCCCGAATCTGCAACTTTAACCCCCCCCCCCCGCCTCCAAACCCGACTCCACGGGTCATTGAAAATCCAGCCCAATGATTCTAGCATTTGTGTACATATATTTATCGTGGATTAGCCTCTTTAGTGCCTGTTCCTGGTCTCTGCTCCCTGTGTGCCGATCTGAGCTATGGTTTCCATACTCACCTGTCGTCTGGAGCCAATTCAATCCCTGCCTCCCCCTCACCTATCTGGTTTAATTGATTCTCGATTATTCCCTCAATGGTCTCTTCCTAATTTGTTATGGTGGTGCCTGTTTCTCCTGTAACGGTCAGTTACCCCCTCTCCTCCCCGCCCACCCCCCTGAAAATTCCCAGCCACTGATTTCACCCAAAGGGCTGGATTTTGTGAATGGAGACGTGCTGGAGGCGGGACTGCTGCTTGTTGGGTCTCAGTCCCGCCTCCATCAAGTTTTGGCTAAGCAGAGGGATTTTCCCCGATTGACCTTGTTAAGCCCGCCCTGCGGTCTCAGCAGGCCAATTAGGGGGAAGTCACTGACAGAGCACGTCAACGTCTGATGTGCCATCTGTCAAGACTTCTTGAAAGAAGAAATGTCAGCGTTTGACAGCTCTGTGAAGCTGTCAAACACTGACATTCTGTGTAGTTTGATGAGCCCTTGTGTTCAGGACTCATCAAACCTTTCAACTCTGTAGAAAGCAGATGACTGTTGGTTCGGAGGATCCAACAGCCAGTCTGTGAAATCTACAATGAAGATGTCGGGACTCCGGAACCACCACGGCTAAAGGCTGTAGGCAGAAACAAAGGTAAGTGAACATTTTCTAACACTTAACACTCACCTTCCATACTTACCACCCCACACTTGCACCCATCGCTCACCTCTACATCTCACTTTCAGGCCCCTCCGACCCCCGTAGACCTCTTACTTGACTCCTCCAACCTGGCGGGATTCTCCGAGGTCGGGAAGCCTTCACCTGTGAAGGTAAAATGGGACTAATCCTATTTTCTGCCTGTTAACTACCTGTTAACAGGCAGTTAAAAGGATTTAATCCCTTTCCTGCCTCGAGGAGACAGGACCCGGGGCAGGACGTCTTCTCGCCTCCTGGCAAAAGGGCACGGAGGCGGGATGGGGTGGGTTTGCCATCCGCCCCCACTTTCTGCAACTTTAGCGGCAGTCCCGCCTCCATACCCGCCTCCTCGGGGCTGACAAAATCCAGCCCTCAGTTTTTTCGGTGAGCTCCCCAATGAACTGAAAGTAAATCAGAGAACATATCAGGAAAGGCTGAACAAGCTGGGGCTCTTTTCTCTAGAAAAGGGAAGACTGACAGGTGACCTAGAGCTCTTTAAAATTCTGAAGGGTTTTGATAGGATAGATGTAGAGAAGATGTTTCCACTTGTGGGGGAGTCCAAAACTAGGGACCACAAATATAAAATAGCAAGGAATAAATCCAGTCGGGAATTCAGGAGAAACTTCTTTACCCAGAGAGTGGTAAAAATATGGAATACGCTACCACAAAGAGTAGTTGAGGCGAATAGCAGAGATGCATTTACGGGGAAGCTAGATAAACACATGAGGGAGAAGGACATGCTGATAGGGTTAGATGAAGAGAGATGGGAGGAGGCTCGTGTGGAACATCAACGCTGGGCTGGACCTGTTGGGCAGAATGGCCTGTTTCTGTGCTGTAGACTCGATGGGCTCAATTTTCACCGGCCCGTGGAGGCGGGTTTGGAGGCGGGAGTGGTGTGAAAATAGCAGATTCGGGGGTCCCGAACCCATCCCGCCCCCAACCCGCCTCCATGCCAGTTTCCCAGGAGACGGGTACCTGACCTGTGCTGGGACCCGCCTCCCCGAGGCGGGAAGGGGATTAGTGCCAATAAACTGCCTGTTTAGTGAGGCGGACCGTCGGTCTGGAGGGCTTGGAGGGGTCGAGATGTCCGGTGTGCAGGTGAGTGATGGGTGCATGAGTGCAGAGGTAAGTGTGTTTGGTGTGTGTAAAGTGTTTTAAGAACTTTTACTTACCTTAACTTTGTCCTGCAGGCTTCCTTCCTTCAGGTCTCGGGAGTCCCTCACATCCACGGCACAGAAAGCAGAATGGCCGCGGAGCTGTCAAAAGCTGCAGTCTCTGCTTTCTGTGCTGGATTAATTTCTAACTGAGTCTAAGTACAGGGACTCAAGTTAGAAATCATATTGTCAGTGTTTGACAGCTTCACAGAGCTGTCAAACGCTGAAATTTCATCTATCAAAAGCTCTTGACAGATGAAATTTCAATGGCTGACGTCACCTGTATTCAAGGGACCCTTGATTGGCCTGCTAAGCCCGCTGGGCGGGCTTAACAAGGTCAATCAAGGGAAAATACAATGGGTTGGCCACAAGTCGATGGAGGCAGGACTACAACCCAAAAAGTGGGAGTCCCGCCTCCACCACGTCCCCATTGACAAAATCCAGCCCGATGTAATTCTATGTTACCACTTTGTGACCCCTATCTATGTGTTTTGAGGTGATTCTCGCTTAGGTGGCTTTTAAGGCTTATGTATTATTTTGTTTACCCTTACATGGATTACCACCAAAGATTCTATTCCTGCCCCTTCAGTACCCCTTCTAACCTTTACTCAATATGTACTGCTCGAGCCCCAGATAAACAACTCACCACCTTACAGGCATTTGACACACATGGCTATCCACCTTCCTGAGCAAGGAGGATCCTACAACCACAGTCTTCCTGCCCCTTACGGTCTACATCTTTGTCCCAACTATCATCTCTGCATTTCTAGCTGCTCCTTCTTTGCTGACCTGTTCTTCTCGATTGCTGGATAGTAATACCCTGCTGGGTATTCTGTCCCAAACTAACTCCTGCTCACCCATCACCTGCAACTCACTGATCTACGATGGCTCTCTGTCCTCCAGTGCTTTGAATTGAAAATCTTTGTCCTTTTCTTCAAATCCCTCCACGGCCTCTCCTCCAGCCTTTCACCCCATTCCTGCGCCCCTCAGTCCACCGATTCTGGCCTTCTGTGCATCTCCCACTCCGCCTCGCTTCACCCTAACATTGGAGACAGAGCCTCCAGCCGCTGCTACTCCACTCCCTCACCCCCATTCACCTCTAATTCTCTCTCCAGCTTTGAAAACCTTCTCAAAATCCATCTTTCGGCCAAGCTTTCGGGCACCTCTGCCAACTCTCTCTCCATGCCGCATTCTACGTTGTTTATTCCTTTAATGTGTTTTATTTATTTTCTCCTTCCGATGTAAAGCACCTTTGCAATTCTCTGCATTAAAGGTGCTACGTACGCGAGCCTCGCTGTTGTTGAAGGTTTGGATTGAATATACCAGATTGCAGAGCTGCTGCTGTTTCAGCAGTGACCTGATCTAATACTCATTATAATGCACGTGGGCTGGGGGAGTAACCCATGGGATATGGGGGTGGGTAGACAACACAAATGTAAGCAGAAATGAGCTTGTTCTCCTGCCTGAAGCAAATGCTGGTACTTACATATATTTTGTTAGGGGGAAATGTATCCTAGGGGCACCATGAACAGTGACAAAGTGCCCATTTTATGATGATCATAAACAGAGTGTGAAACACATCTGCGAATAAGCAGCAGTAAATTCAGATTCAGCAACCACTTGGAAGCTGCTGCATTTGATGGTGAGTGGATTTTAGGGTTGGGCTTTCCACCAACAACAGAAACACGCAAGAAATATTCTTTGCGTAGACGGAACGACAAAATCAATTTGCAGTAAATGTTTCTTTTCACTTTTCAACAAGTTTCATCCATAAAGCCAGGAGTGTTTCCAATGGTTTTCCTGGCAACAGACCATAGTCTCCAATGGCAAGCCACCCCTCCTCTCAGTGAGGCAAGATAAAGTTCCATACACGTCAGCCTAGGAACTAGCAAAAGCTGACCACATCAAGAAAAGCTGGCACAGCCCCAGAAACTGACAACAACTTGCATTTATATAGCACCTTTAACATCGTAAAACATCCCAAGGCGCTTCACAGGAGCGACATCCGACAAGATTTTATACTGAACCGCATAAGGAGATATTAGGACAGGTGACCAAAAGCTTGGTCAAAGAGGTAGGTTCTGAGGAGTGTCTTAAAGGAGGAGAGAGAGGTAGAGAGGCGGCGAGGTTTAGGGAAGGAATTCCAGAGCTTAGGGCCCAGACAGCTGAAGGCACGGCCGCCAATGGTGGAGCGAAGGAAATTGACAGTGCGCAAGAGGCCAGAATTGGAGGAGCGCAGAGATCTCGGGGGGTTGTGGGGCTGGAGGAGGTTACAGAGAGAGGGAGAAGATAACTCAAGTGCAGCCCTGATTACAAACCTATCACGTGAAAGCAAGCAGTTACACAGGGTTTGTCTACCCAACATACCTTCACATGTATTGCAGGGAAAACAAAATATAAATACATGGAAGTCTGAAGGGGAAACCCAAATGTGGATGGGACAAAGCTGACGATGCATTTTTAGGGGATTCCAGGGGGCATGCTCCCCTGTAAAAAATGATGCATTCAGGAAAGTTTTAAACACTGGGGGTGACTTCAGTGGATAAGAAAATCGGGCGGGGTGTAAACGTCTGTTGCCCATTTTGACTTATCACCCAAGACTAATTTCACCCTCTTTTGTTCTTAACAACTGATAGATTTTTAATCTAAAAATGAAAAAAATGAAAAAAGCAAACTGACGTTTAGATTTTCAACAGACCAACTATCACCCACAAGTTACCTTCACAATCGCTTCTAACATTCCAAGCCCACCCCCCCCCCCACCCCAGTGCACCCAGAGACACTCTACTCCCCATTACTCAGTTCACAGATATATTGTACCCCATTCATCTCCGCACCATTGCACAGAGGCAATGGGGTTAAATTAACACAGGGGACCCCCAGGGAAACAGTGTAAATGCCATTTCTCCGAGGTTTCCATAGATCTTCCACCAAGGTAATAATGGATGACCAGGACACTCCTCTCCGCCCTCTGTTTCTCTCCACTGATGCTGCCTGGCCTGCTGAGTGTTTCCAGCATTTTCTGTTCTTATTACAAGCGTTCCTGTGGCATGTTCCCCATGAGCTGTCACACTAATCTCATACAAAATCTTCCTACTCCTTTGCTGCCACTTGCACTTGGTGCTCCTCACTCGCCAAGTGCATCCTGGCCCAGCTCTAACCCCACCTCCCTCCCGGAGCGGATAGTCCTTGGCTGATGCTTGTTGCAGATAGAATGAGTGACACAGTGTGATGCAAAATGGATGGGCCCATTGCCTCTGGCTCTGCTCCTCAGGTGACCCTGATGCCACATACCAGGTGCTTAATCTAGGTCCTCCTTTAAGTGACGGTGCTAAAGAGATGTGTCTCCTGTGATACTAACTTCTCTTCCATAGTCTTCAATGGTAGGTTGCTGTAGACCAGAATCCTTCCTTCCTGTTTTGGTCATTTATTCTCACAGCTCATTTCTTGGGCCAGGATCTCATGCTAGCTTTCTGGAAGCCCTCCTGTTGGTGCCTGGGAGCCCCAAACTGTTTGGAAACGTGTCTTATATGCCACAAGCCTAACCTGCATTGGCACTGTGCTGTCATCGGGAAAAAAGATAACCCCTTCTTAGTGTGGTCCCAAACAACTGTGTCCAAGCTAAAGTCGTCATCCACCAGACCCTCCAGGTATCTGGAAGTCGCCCACAGACCCTACCACAGACACCATTGAAATTATATGCTGCGGTCAGTATCTGTTATCCAGCTAAATAGCACCACAATTGCAACAGTTCCGGATTTCTTTTCAGCCCCGTTTAATTTTCTCCTTTCCCCAATTTTCGCCTGAAGGCATCAGGGTCGTATTTCCAGAGTTATGGCAATAGATGGAGAGAAACCCCCTCGCGGTTGTTACTGACAATAAACTCATGCAGAGATACAGGTGCAGTTACACTCCAGTACCTTGCCCAAGTGACATTGGCAGGACCTTCAACTCAGTGGGTGGTACACTCGCCTGTGAGTCAGAAGATTGTGGATTCGAGTCCTGTTCCAGAGATTTAGGCACCAAACCTAGGCTGACACTCCAGTGCAGTGCTGAGGGAATGCTGCACTGTCAGAGATGCCGTCTTTCGGATGAGACGTTAAACCGAGGCCCCGTCTACCCTCTCAGGTGGATGTAAAAGATCCCGTGGAAACTATTTTGAAGAAGAGCAGGGAAGTTCTCCCTGGTGTCCTTCAACCCTCAACCAAATCACTAAAACAGGTAATCTGGTCATTATCACATTGCTGTTTGTGGCAGCTTGCTGTGCGCAAATTGGCTGCTGTGTTTCCTACATTACAACAGTGACTACATTTCAAAAGTACTTAATTGGTTGTAAAGCGCTTTGGGACATCCTGAGGTCATGAAAGGTGCTATAGAAATGTGAGTTCTTTCTTTACAGTAGATCACAGCTGTCTCACCTGATGCCACACACACTGTCTAGCAGGGGTCACTAGATTGCCAGCAGGAGTGGGAATCTATCTGAATCTTCCTCACCCCCACCTGGGATACTGAAGACATTTGTTGTTGCACCTACCACTTCCCCCCTCCGAGATCAACGAGAAAACAAGGGCAGCAAGCAGTTATAGCTCAGCACAGACTGGGGATTAACCCTAGCACTTGCATGGTCTCCCGGGCTGGTTTTAATCACCTAAATGGCTCAGAGAGGATTTTTTCCAGATTTGTTTCCCTAATTGGCCTGGGTTTTTATCTGGTTTTTGGCCTCTCCCAGG
This sequence comes from Squalus acanthias, assembly GCA_030390025.1. Taxonomy (NCBI): domain Eukaryota; kingdom Metazoa; phylum Chordata; class Chondrichthyes; order Squaliformes; family Squalidae; genus Squalus; species Squalus acanthias. Next base: position 4,716,020 of record CM059444.1, on the reverse strand, counting down.
AGATCACATGGTTTTGGGTGGGGTTCTGGGTGGGGTTCTGGGTGGGGTTTCGGGTGGGGTTCTGGGTGGGGTTCTGGGTGGGGTTCTGGTGGGTTTCAGGTGGGGTTTCGGGTGGGGTTCTGGGTGGGGTTCTGGGTGGGGTTTCGGGTGGGGTTCTGGGTGGGGTTCTGGTGGGTTTTGGGTGGGGTTCTGGGTGGGGTTCTGGGTGGGGGTCTAGGTGGGGTTCTGGTGGGTTTCGGGTGGGGTTTCGGGTGGGGTTCTGGGTGGGGGTCTAGGTGGGGTTCTGGGTGGGGTTCTCGGTGGGGTTCTGGGTGGGGTTCTGGGTGGGGTTCTGGGTGGGGGTCTAGGTGGGGTTCTGGTGGGTTTCGGGTGGGGTTTCGGGTGGGGTTCTGGGTGGGGTTCTGGGTGGGGTTCTGGGTGGGGTTTCGGGTGGGGTTCTGGGTGGGGATTTGGGTGGGGTTCTGGGTGGGGTTCTGGGTGGGGTTCTGGGTGGGGGTCTAGGTGGGGTTCTGGGTGGGGTTTCGGGTGGGGTTCTGGGTGGGGGTCTAGGTGGGGTTCTGGGTGGGGTTCTGGGTGGGGTTCTGGGTGGGGGTCCAGGTGGGGTTCCGGGTGGGGGTCCAGGTGGAGTTCTGGGTGGGGGTCTGGGTGGGGGTCTAGGTGGGGTTCTGGTGGGTTTCGGGTGGGGTTTCGGGTGGGGTTCTGGGTGGGGTTCTGGGTGGGGGTCCAGGTGGGGTTCTGGGTGGGGTTCTGGGTGGGGGTCTGGGTGGGGGTCCAGGTGGGGTTCTGGGTGGGGGTCTGGGTGGGGGTCCAGGTGGGGTTCTGGGTGGGGTTCTGGGTGGGTTCTGGGTGGGGGTCTGGGTGGGGGTCCAGGTGGGGTTCTGGGTGGGGTTCTGGGTGGGGTTCTGGGTGGGGGTCCAGGTGGGGTTCTGGGTGGGGGTCTGGGTGGGGTTCTGGGTGGGGTTCTGGGTGGGGTTCTGGGTGGGGGTCCAGGTGGGGTTCTGGGTGGGGTTCCGGGTGGGGTTCTGGGTGGGGTTCTGGGTGGGGGTCCAGGTGGGGTTCAGGGTGGGGTTCTGGGTGGGGTTCTGGGTGGGGGTCTGGGTGGGGTTCTGGGTGGGGGTTTGGGTGGGGTTCTGGGTGGGGGTCTGGGTGGGGTTCTGGGTGGGGGTCTGGGTGGGGTTCTGGGTGGGGTTCTGGGTGGGGTGGGGAGTGTATAAATTGTGATGAACAAGATAGCGTAGACGTGTGGGACAGGCCAGATGGGCCAGAGGGCCTTTTCCATCATTGATCGTACGTTCGTATGGCTTAGTTTTCAACATTGGCAATGTGTTTACTAACAGAGTCTTTGGGGAGCTGCGTTCAGTACCCCAGAGTTAGTGCAAAGCCAGACATTAAACATTACCACAACAACAACAACAACAACGTGTATTTATATAGCACCTTTAACGTAGTAAAACGTCCCAAGGCGCTGCACAGGAGTATTTTAAGACAAAAAATTTGACACTGAGCCACATAAGGAGAAATTAGGGCAGGTGACCAAAAGCTTGGTCAAAGAGGTAGGTTTTAAGGAGCGTCTTAAAGGAGGAAAGAGAGGTAGCGAGGCGGAGAGGTTTAGGGAGGGAATTCCAGAGCTTAGGGCCTAGGCAGCAGAAGGCACGGCCACCAAAGGTGGAGCAATTATAATCAGGGATGCTCAAGGGGGCAGAATTAGAGGAGCGCAGATATCTCGGGGGGGTTTGTGGGGCTGGAGGAGATTACAGAGATAGGGAGGGGCGAGGTCATGGAGGGATTTGAGAACAAGGATGAAAATTTTGAAATCGAGGCGCTGCTTAACCGGGAGCCAATGTTGGTCAGCGAGCACAGGAGTGATGGGTGAACAGGGCTTGGTGTGAGTTAGGACACAGGGAGCCGGTAAAAATCTGATCATGAGCTGGGACTCCTGCTATCGGGACTGTCCCTCCAAAGGTAGTTTCTCCACAGATACTTTTATGTCCATTGAGACAGGAAGAGATCTTTAGGGGGAGAAATTCGGTACCGCCCCGTTTGGGGCGCAATTATTGGCCCGGCGCAAAGTTTAGTGCCTGGCGCTAATTATCGCCTCCGACTGCAAACTTGGCTTCTATCGCCGCTGGAGGTGATTGGAGCGCTAAATCAGGCGCTTCACACCTCTCTTAAGGCGCTAACGCCGAGGAGCGAGGCGCTAACTCAGAGCGCTTGCGAAGCTCATGTGATGTCAGTCAGCAATGGAACACAGACACACTGGCACCGGCCAGTTCTTAAAGGGAAGGATCGATCTTGCTCTCCATCCACACCCTGCTCATTGCAGCCTTGAATCTCGGCCTGGAGAGACCTGTACATCAATTCTGCTGGAAAGAACAATGGAGAGTACCAGGGAAAGAGCTCAGAGTGCAGTCCCCATAGTCTCTTCTAAATCGATGCAAGGAAGGTCAAATCAAAATGAACCTGCAAAGTGCTGTTCAGTACCCAAAACTCCTTCACACAGCGTTGAATCTCTCCAGAAGTCTCTCTCTCTCTCTCAGAATGCGTGGTGCAAAAATGTTGCCGACAAAAAAAGGCAGGAAGCAGCCACCTTTAAATAGCGCTCCCCCAGTCCCTTCCCGACTGCAGAACGCTCCCCTCAACCTGTCGTTGCTAGCGGCAGGCGGAAAGGCAGGGGGCGCCACTCAATATCCGGTCCGGGGCGCTACCGGCGCATTGCGCACTCGACTGACGTCATGATCTGCGGGCGCAGGAGATGGTGGCGGTAGTGTTTAGCGCCGTTGCAAAATATCTGGTCAATTTCGTGAGCAGCGCAAACATCGCCGCGCCCGGGCGCTAGTTGCTTTGTGCCCCATTAGCGCCCTCTTAATCAACCGAATTTTTCCTCCTTAATTTTTAAAATTCTCCCTTAAGTATTGCTTCAGAAGAACCCTTGTGGTGTCCTCACAGTGCCTAAAGCTTTTTCCCACAAATACCAGATTCTTGTACATCACTGGAGTGCACCCTGCAAGCACCTGGCTCTTGTACCATCCATTGCACTTTATAAATGCCGATGATCTGGCCTACCTCATTCTGGCAGCAGCAGGAACATACTTTATCATGGATTTTTTGAGCTGCTGCCAGACATACTGACTCCACTAAAGGCAGCAAGCTAGACTAGAGTGTTGGACATCCAGCAGCAGCAGTCGTGTCAGGTCATTACTGGAGGGACCTTCAAAGTTAAGTCTGCAGGTGACTCTGTCTGCTCGGAGTTCAATCCGCACTTTACAAGAAAATATTAGAGATTGGCACGAAACTGCCACGTTAAAATGTGCTAGGAATCTCCGAAAACTCTGTGCTCCTCCAACTCTGGCATCTTGTGCATCCCCCAGTCCCTTCATCCCAACATCAGTGGCCAGGCCTTCAGCAGTCTAGGTCCTAAACTCTGGAATTCGCTCCCTAAGCTCCCTGGCTCCCTCTCCAACTTTTTCCTTAAAACCACCTCTTTGACCAAGCTTTCAGTCACCGCCTCCGATATCTCCTTCTTCGGGTTGCTGTTGATTTTTGTTCAATTACACTTCTGTGAAACGCCTTGGACATGTTTCTACAGGAAAGAGGCTATGTAAATGTAGGTTGATGTTGTTAAGAGTTAAAACAGAAAGCACTGATGTGGTGTGAATACGTAGAATGGGTCTCTGTACTCCCAATCGGCCTGCTACGGCCCATGGACTGTAACACTGAGTGAGCACTGTGGACAGGGAGAGTGCTGCATCGAGATCAGCGCAGAACAGCTCTCCTAAAACTGGATATTAATCAAGAGACCCCGGTGAGCGAGGGGGATGTGCCATATTAAATCAAGAGACCCCGGTGAGCGAGGGGGGATGTGCCATATTAAAGCAGGTTTAGTGACCGTTGGTGAGGGAGGGGGGATGTCTTTTTCAGCATACAATCCACTGGCCATTCCCCCAGCACCGAGGTTTCCCTAAGCCATCCCTAAGGGTAGAGTTCTGAGCCACTAGCCCAAGGCGAGGCCAGGCAATGCACAGAGGGAGAAAGAAAAGGAGAGTGGAATAAAAAAAACCAGCTTTGATCACTTGCTGTGTACTGTAGCTGCCTCATCCTTTGTGACTCAGCCGAATTATAACCTGATTAAAGTTTGGATAACACAGGACGAGGAGCATATGGTGATGACGTGTAATTTTACTGCGATAGTGTATTCAGCGAGGGAATGACTCACTGATCATGGAACACAGAAAGTGTTTGTGCCTATACTTCTATTTCGATCTGTTATTTTAACCTTGCCTAGCCTGGGCCCATTCCATGGCAATGCGGCCCCAAAAAGCACGTTACACCATCACCATGGCAATGATAGGGAGGGGAGGAGAGATGGAGCTTCTCTCACACATTGAGCTTCCAATAATAGGTCTCTAATTGGCTTTTACTGGCTGTTAGCTGTAAAACAGCTCATGTGTCAGTGGAATAGGCTGTTTACCAGGCTCTTTTAGAAAAGCAGCTTACAACCTTACTTCTTGAAATGTGCAACTACTTAAAATCTATCTTTTTAAAGCCATTAAACCAATATGCACACACATGTATACACATATGGACATGTACATGAATATACTCGCAGACACATACACACATGTAGACATGCTCATAAATGTTTCGATAGGTACACACATTGATACACATACACATGTGGACATACACACATGGACACATACACATGCATTGACACAGGTATGCACATGTACACATGTGGACATATACACATACATACAACAACAACTTGCATTTATATAGTGTTTTTAATGTAGTAAAATGTCCCAAGGCGCTTCACAGCAGCGTAATCAAACAAAAATTGACACCGAGCTACATAAGGAGATATTACAATAGGTGGCCAAAAGCTTGGTCAAAGAGGTGGGTTTTAAGGATCGGCCACTGTAACTTCGCCAGCTGACCGGAGGAACCATCTGAGCAAATTTCCGGCATTCATTCCCAGGGTTGAAAAGCCCAGGTTTCTCCAGTCTGTCCACATACCTCAGACCCATGACACTAGGGGTCAGCCTGTTGCTTTTCTGTGAACTATTTCGAGCGCTTGAATGTCTCCCTCGTGTCTCAGTGACCAGAACTGGACACTGTGCTCAAGGTGCGGTCTGGCCACTCTTGTGTCTTAGTGACCAGAACTGGACACTGTGTTCAAGGTGCGGTCTGGCCACCCTCGTGTCTTAGTGACCAGAACTGGACACTGTGTTCAAGGTGCGGTCTGGCCACCCTCGTGTCTTAGTGACCAGAACTGGACACTGTGTTCAAGGTGCGGTCTGGCCACCCTCGTGTCTTAGTGACCAGAACTGGACACCGTGCTCAAGGTGTGGTCTGGCCACCCTCGTGTCTTAGTGACCAGAACTGGACACTGTGTTCAAGGTGCGGTCTGGCCACTCTCGTGTCTCAGTGACCAGAACTGGACACCGTGCTCAAGGTGTGGTCTGGCCACCCTCGTGTCTCAGTGACCAGAACTGGACACCGTGCTCAAGGTGCGGTCTGGCCACTCTCGTGTCTCAGTGACCAGAACTGGACACCGTGCTCAAGGTGTGGTCTGGCCACCCTCGTGTTTTAGTGACCAGAACTGGACACCGTGCTCAAGGTGCGGTCTGGCCACCCTCGTGTCTTAGTGACCAGAACTGGACACTGTGTTCAAGGTGCGGTCTGGCCACCCTCGTGTCTTAGTGACCAGAACTGGACACTGTGTTCAAGGTGTGGTCTGGCCACTCTCGTGTCTCAGTGACCAGAACTGGACACCGTGCCCAAGGTGCGGTCTGGCCACCCTCGTGTCTCAGTGACCAGAACTGGACACTGTGCTCAAGGTGCGGTCTGGCCACTCTCGTGTCTCAGTGACCAGAACTGGACACCGTGCTCAAGGTGCGGTCTGGCCACTCTCGTGTCTTAGTGACCAGAACTGGACACCGTGCTCAAGGTGCGGTCTGGCCACTCTCGTGTCTTAGTGACCAGAACTGGACACCGTGCTCAAGGTGTGGTCTGGCCACCCTCGTGTCTTAGTGACCAGAACTGGACACCGTGCTCAAGGTGCGGTCTGGCCACCCTCGTGTCTTAGTGACCAGAACTGGACACCGTGCTCAAGGTGTGGTCTGGCCACTCTCGTGTCTTAGTGACCAGAACTGGACACTGTGTTCAAGGTGCGGTCTGGCCACTCTCGTGTCTCAGTGACCAGAACTGGACACCGTGCTCAAGGTGCGGTCTGGCCACCCTCGTGTCTCAGTGACCAGAACTGGACACCGTGCTCAAGGTGCGGTCTGGCCACTCTCCTGTCTCAGTGACCAGAACTGGACACCGTGCTCAAGGTGTGGTCTGGCCACCCTCGTGTCTTAGTGACCAGACTGGACACTGTGCTCAAGGTGCGGTCTGGCCAGGGCCCTGTACAGTTTAATCCTGATTTCCTTTGACTTGTATTCTACTTTTGTTGGCTACATCGCTCGACACTCTATTGGCTTGTTGATTGCTGCTCTCCACTGGTTGGACATTTTGAGCGTCAAGTCCAAGCAATCTTCTTCAACTCAATCCTCAGCTTTTTCAATGCTATGTACAGAGTGCGTGTGCTGCCCATTTTTCTCTTCTATCCGCATTAAGCCATTTGTGGTCCAGCAAAGCCTCAATTAAAAAATTCTCAGCCTTGTGTTCAAATCCCTCCATGGCCTCCCCCCCTCCCTCTCTCTGTAACCTCCTCCAGCCCTACAACCCTCCCTCTCTCTGTAACCTCCTCCAGCCCTACAACCCTCCCTTTCTCTGTAACCTCCTCCAGTCCTACAACCCTCCCTCTCTCTGTAACCTCCTCCACGCCTCACCCCCTCCCTCTCTCTGTAACCTCCTCCATGGCCTCACCCCCTCCCTCTCTCTGTAACCTCCTCCATGGCCTCACCCCCTCCCCATCTCTGTAACCTCCTCCAGTCCTACAACCCTCCCTATCTCTGTAACCTCCTCCAGCCCTACAACCCTCCCTATCTCTGTAACCTCCTCCAGCCCTACAACCCTCCCTATCTCTGTAACCTCCTCCAGCCCTACAACCCTCCCTATCTCTGTAACCTCCTCCAGCCCTACAACCCTCCCTATCTCTGTAACCTCCTCCAGCCCCTTCAACCCTCCCTATCTCTGTAACCTCCTCCAGCCCTACAACCCACCCTATCTCTGTAACCTCCTCCAGCCCTACAACCCTCCCTATCTCTGTAACCTCCTCCAGCCCTACAACCCTCCCTATCTCTGTAACCTCCTCCAGCCCTACAACCCTCCCTATCTCTGTAACCTCCTCCAGCCCCTTCAACCCTCCCTATCTCTGTAACCTCCTCCAGTCCTACAACCCTCCCTATCTCTGTAACCTCCTCCAGCCCTACAACCCTCCCTATCTCTGTAACCTCCTCCAGCCCTACAACCCTCCCTATCTCTGTAACCTCCTCCAGCCCTACAACCCTCCCTATCTCTGTAACCTCCTCCAGTCCTACAACCCTCCCTATCTCTGTAACCTCCTCCAGCCCTACAACCCTCCCTATCTCTGTAACCTCCTCCAGCCCTACAACCCTCCCTATCTCTGTAACCTCCTCCAGTCCTACAACCCTCCCTATCTCTGTAACCTCCTCCAGCCCTACAACCCTCCCTATCTCTGTAACCTCCTCCAGCCCTACAACCCTCCCTATCTCTGTAACCTCCTCCAGCCCCTACAACCCTCCCTATCTCTGTAACCTCCTCCAGTCCTACAACCCTCCCTATCTCTGTAACCTCCTCCAGCCCTACAACCCTCCCTCTCTCTTTAACCTCCTCCAGCCCCTACAACCCTCCCTATCTCTGTAACCTCCTCCAGTCCTACAACCCTCCCTATCTCTGTAACCTCCTCCAGCCCCTACAGCCCTCCCTATCTCTGTAACCTCCTCCAGTCCTACAACCCTCCCTATCTCTGTAACCTCCTCCAGTCCTACAACCCTCCCTATCTCTGTAACCTCCTCCAGTCCCTACAACCCTCCCTATCTCTGTAACCTCCTCCAGTCCTACAACCCTCCCTATCTCTGTAACCTCCTCCAGTCCTACAACACTCCCTATCTCTGTAACCTCCTCCAGTCCCTACAACCCTCCCTATCTCTGTCACCTCCTCCAGTCCTACAACCCTCCCTATCTCTGTAACCTCCTCCAGTCCTACAACCCTCCCTATCTCTGTAACCTCCTCCAGTCCTACAACCCTTCCAGATCTCTGCGCCCCTCCAAATCTGGCCTCTTGTGCACCCCCGATTTCCTTCACTTCACCATTGGCGGCCGTGCCTTCAGCTGCCTGGGCCCGGAGCTCTGGAATTCCCTCTCTGAGCCTCTCCGTCTCTCCACCTCTCTCTCCTCCTTTAAGATGCTCCGTAAACCTGCCTTTTTTGACCAAGCTTTTGTCACCTGTCCCAATATTTCCTTATGTGGCTCGTTGATAACTTCTGTCTGATATCGCTCCGGTGAAGCGCCTTGGCGCGTTTTACGATGCTGAAGGCGGTATATAAATGCAAGTTGTTGTTTTTCTGCCAACTTACATATTTTGTCAAGGCCATTTTTGCATTTCCTGAGCTGCCTCCTTAGAGACAACCGCTCCTCCTAGTTTGGTATATCCTGCAAATTAAACCAATTTGAATTTAGTTTCTGAATCCATTGATATAAATTACAAATGTTAATAAAGGGAAGAAGATTTTGATGGGATGCAGGTGGGGGTGGGGGTGGGTCGAATAAATAATCACGTACTCCAAGTAGAAAAGAGAGAGGGGGAAACATCCAGGATGAAGAACTCCGGTAACGGTGAAGTAAAGTGGCTCTGTCACTACAGGGGTGAGGGAAGCTTCACTTCATGAACCCTGTGTCCCATCCCACTGCAGCAGCAAGTTTTGGAAGCACAGCACTGCCCTCTGATGCCCACACAGGGTAAATAAGTGCACTGCAGCAGGGTGTAGATGGTCATAAGGGGGCAGAGCCGTGCCCGATTTCTTCGCTTCCCCATCCCAGCGGCACTGAGGCTAATTTGTGTCCCTATTGCCACACCGGCTGAGATTAGTTATCTGGGTAATTTAAATGTTTATCAAGGCCTCAGTGCCCTCACTAGGAATGAGTGGCCCTGGCTTATGTTGGCGTGAGGTAAAGGCAGACAACCTGCAAAGCCCAAGGTAGGCCCCACCATGCCCACTGTCAGCCCCCTGTGCTGCATTCCCTGGCCTCTACCCGTGGCTGTGTCACTCATCATCGCACCTATCATGCACAACTTTACGTTAATGTATTCATAATGTTACCCATCAACAAAACCCAACTGCAAATATATGCACATCTCTCGTTATACCACTCCTGGCACTGTAGAACTCAAAGGGGGAGAAATTCGTTATAGCCCAGGAGTGGGCACTAACTTTGGAAAAGTTTGAGATTTAGCGCCAGGTGCTAATGAATCTCGCTGCACGCTAAATCAAGTCTCATCGCTCAAAGAAAGGATGGGAGCGTTAAATCAAGCGCTAATGACCGAGCTCAGTGGCGTTAGACTCAAAGCGCTGAGCAATTTCAGGTGCAGTCTAATCGCTGGTCATCATTGCCACAGGCTCTTTCCAGTTCTTAAAGGTGAGGTTCAATCATGCTGCAGAACCTCATTCTCAGCATTGCTGGTTCTGCAGCTGTCTCAGCCAGCAGCAGAAGGCCCAGGAGAAGGAACCGGACCACTGAAGGAGGTGTCATTATGGCAGATCAACAGCCCAGGGAGAGAGCTCGCAGATTCTGCGACCAGCATTGGAGGCGTTGGTCTTCGCTGTGGAGAGACGGAGGGCGGTGCTCTATCCGGCAAGTGGCAGGAGGCCCTCGCCACAAGTCTTCCGCGCCATGTGGAGCGAGGGAGCGCAGCAGGTCTCGGGCAGCACTGTGGTCCCCAGGACCCACACACAGTGCAGGAAGAAATTTAACAACCTCACTCAGGTGGTCAGGGTGAGTCAATGCTTCAACAAATGCTACGTACCACCATCTGTACCATAGCCTTCACACACTGCCCAAAGCACCACACCCCCAGCACTCACCCACCAACAATCTCTACCTACCAACACTCACACCCACATCTCACACCTTGCACACAATGACAGCTATTCAACTATGGCAGGCAAACACATTGCTCCACACTCGTTCACACACTGTCCTTTCTCTTGCAGGTCAAGGTGGCTCACAACAGGAGGGAGCAGGAGCTCACAGGCAGGGGACAAGCCGACACCCAACCACCGTCTGCGCAGGAGAATCGACTACTGCCGATTATTGGGCGCCAGGTGGTGGGCGCCGTGGTCACCGGCGACATTGACCCCCCTCAGAAACAATAACAGTATGTTCATCCCTACTTCTTCTTCTCATATCCCACTTCCCCCTCACCCCACAAGCCTTTCGCACTTTCCAGCTAATCATGCTGTATGCATGCATTTCTCCCTTCCTGCCCCCCCTTCCCCTCACCTTAACCTGACTCCTGTGCCTTTATGCTTTCAGAGAATGAGCAAGCATCTGAGCAGCCTGTCCCTGAGGGCACCGTAGAAAGCGAGGTGGGAGAAGAGGAGGAGGAAGTACACACCGCATCACTGCATGTCTCACCCGCAGGCACCAGCTCAGATACTGGCACTACGCATTCTTTAGAGGCTAGTATAGTAGCGGGATCTGCACAGGGTGAAGCACCGGGGACTGGTGGGCTGCAGCAAGGCCAGGGGGAAAGGGTAGCTCGGGGGCCAGCTCCCCGGAGGGCGAGTTCTGCTGCACAGGACTCAGATGAGAACCTCGATGGGGAGGTCTTAAGAAGGGTGATGGGCATGCACACGGAGATGATAGGTGCAATGGCAAGGGTGCTTGAGAGCCTGTCGGCAATAGTAAGGAGCGTGGAGGAGTCCACCTCCAACATTGCACAAGGCTCTGTGCACACCATGGAGCCCATCATTTTGAATCTGCAAAGGATGGTAGACTCCCAGAGAGACCGTGGCGACCCAGACCTGATGGGCGATTTGGCAGCTTCCATTGCAGCACAGACAGAAGTGATGTAACATCTTAATACTGTAATGCAGTCTATGCTTGGTGGCATCCAATCTCAGACTGTTCTCATGCAGTCTCAGCTTGATGCCACGCAAGCTCTGACTGCTGCCATCATGGCTGGGTCTACCACCATCGACCGGGGCTTTCACGGTGTCGCAGCAGGCCAGCAGTCTGTGCTCCAACAGATTGCTAGGGATGCTGAGGTGCTGCCCTGGGGGAGTGGCAGTGGGTCAATGGAGCAGGAACCTGCTGTCCTCTCTCAGGATGACAGCATTCCTGCTCCCACCACTGCCACTCCACCATTGCCCTTGTCGCTGCCTGTCATCCAGCCAGCCCAGACTGCTGTTGCCTATGCTGAGGTGGTGCAGTCTACAGACGGGCCTTCCAGGCCCAGAGCTGGTTGAGGGCGTCCTGCAAGGCCATCTGAAGTCTCCCGCACGGACACTCGGCAGCCTTCCACCAGCCCTGCTGCAGCCACTGGGCCAACACTTCGTAGGGCACTAGAGTAGGCAAAGGCACAGTAATGGCAGGCACTAAGGGATTGCACAAGAGTGAATAGTTAATATTGTTGTTGTAAATATGTGTTCACTGATTATTGAAGAATTTATTAATTGGCTTTGGATGATTTTGTCGTGTCTCTCATTTCAGCTTTGCACTGTGATATGGCCTACGACAGGGATGGAATGATGGGGATGTGGTGAGCAACAGGGATCTGGGGTTTAATTTATTTGAACTGCAGTCTGATGAGGCAGTCACGGACTGCCCTTCTGGAAGGCCAATTGAGTGGCTGCCTCCTCCCTCGCTCCTGCACCTCCTCCTCATCTTCCTCTTCCTCCTCCTCCTCTCCCTCATCCTCCTCTCCCTCATCCTCCTCCTCTCCCTGTTCCTCCTGCTGAGGTGGTCCCGCAATCCCTGGTGGCAAGGGCTGGGCCCTCAGGATGGCCAAGTTGTGCAGTATGCAGCAGACCATGATGAAAGGGGTCACCCACTCCGCTGAGCACTGGAGGGCTCCTTCCGAACGGTCAAGGCAGCGGAACCGTTGCTTCAGCAGGCCGATGGTCTGCTCGATGATGTTCCTGGTAGCAGCATGGCTCTCATTATATGAGTGCTGGGCAGGAGTGTTGGGTTGCGGAGGGGAGTCATGAGCCAGGTGGAGAGCGGATCACCCTTGTCTCCGACCAGCCAACCGCGAGCTTGATGTGGTGGCTGGAACAGAGCTGGCACACCGGTCTGGTGCAGGATGAAGGCATTGTGGCTGCTGCCAGGATAGTGGGCATTGATGGTGAGGATTCGCTGTGTGTGGTTGCACACCAACTGCACATCAAGTGAATGGTAGCCTTTGTGGTTACGGAAGATCTCAGGATTGTTATGCGGTGCCCGCAAAGCCACGTAGGTGCAGTCAATGGCGTCCTGCACCATGGGGAAGCCCGCTATCCTGGCAAAGCCACATGCACGTTCGTCCTGCTTCTCTCCGGTGATGGGGAAGGAAATGTATATACCCCACACCCCTCACTGTAATACTCCCTGATATACCCCACATCTCTCACTGTAATACTCCCTGATATACCCCACACCTCTCACTGTAACACTCTCTGATATACCCCACACCCCTCTCTGTAACACTCTCTGATATACCCCACACCCCTCTCTGTAACACTCACTGATATACCCCACAAATATGCTGATGATACAAAGATAGATGGGAAAGCAAGTTGTGAGGAGGACTGCAAAGGGATATAGATAGGTTAAGTGAGTGGGCAAAAATTTGGCAGATGGAGTATAATGTGGGAAAATGTGAAGTTATCCACTTTGGTAGGAAGAATAAAAAAGCAAATTATTATTTAAATGGAGAGAGACTACAGAATGCTACGGTACAGAGGGATCTGGGGGTCCTCGTACCTGAAACACAAAAAGTTAGCATGCAGGTACAGCAAGTAATTAGGAAGGCAAATGGAATGTTGGCCTTTATTGCAAGGGGTATGGAGTATAAAAGTAGAGAAGTCCTGCTACAACTGTACAGGGCATTGGTGAGACCACACCTGGAGTACTGCGTACAGTTTTGGTCTCCTTATTTAAGGAGGGGTATACTTGCATTGAAGGCAGTTCAGAGAAGGTTCACTAGGTTGATTCCTGAGATGAGGGGGTTGTCTTATGAAGAAAGGTTGAGCAGGTTGGGCCTATACTCATTGGAGTTTAGAAGAATGAGAGGTGATCTTATTGAAACATATAAGATTCTGAGGGGGCTTGACAGGGTAGATGCAGAGAGGATGTTTCCCCTCGTGGGAGAATCTAGAACTAGGGGGCATAGTTTCAAAATAAGGGATCGCCTATTTAAAACGGAGATGAGGAGGAATTTCTTCTCTCAGAGGGTCGTGAATCTTTGGAATTCTCTTCTCCAGAGAGCTGTGGAGGCTGGGTCATTGAATATATTTAAGGTGGAGATAGACAGATTTTTGAACTATTGGGGAGTCGAGGGTTATGGGGAGCGGGCAGGAAAGTAGAGCTGAGGCCAAGATCAGATCAGCCATGATCTTATTGAATGGCGGAGCAGACTCGAGGGGCCAAATGACCTACTCCTGCTCCTACGTTTTATGTTCTTATGTTCTTATATACCCCACTCATTCCCTGTGACACTCACTGATGTACCCCACACCCCTCACTGTAACACCCTGATATACCCTGCACCCCTCACTCTAACACTCACTGATATACCCCACACCCCTCACTGTAACACTCTCTGATATACCCCACACCCCTCACTGTAACACCCTGATATACACCACACCCCTCACTGTAACACTCTAATATACCCCACACCCCTCACTGTAACACTCACTGATATACTCCACACCCCTCACAGTAACACTCTCTGATATACCCCACACCCCTCACTGTAACACCCTGATATACACCACACCCCTCACTGTAACACTCTAATATACCCACACCCCTCACTGTAACACTCACTGATATACCCCACACCCCTCACTGTAACACCCTGATATACCCCACACCCCTCACTGTAACACCCTGATATACCCCACACCCCTCACTGTAACACCCTGATATACCTCACACCCCTCACTGTAACACTCTCTGATATACCCCACACCCCTCACTGTAACACCCTGATATACCTCACACCCCTCACTGTAACACCCTGATATACCCCACACCCCTCACTGTAACACTCTCTGATATACCCCACACCCCTCACTGTAACACTCTAATATACCCCACACCCCTCACTGTAACACTCACTGATATACTCCGCACCCGTCACTGTAACACTCTCTGATATACCCTACACCCCTCACTGTAACACTCTCTGATATATCCCACACCCTCACTGTAACACATTCTGATATACCCCACACCCCTCAATGTAACACTCTCTGATATACCCCACACCCTCCCTGTAAGACTCTCTAATATACCCCACACCCCTCACTGTAACACTCACTGATACACCCCACACCCCTCCCTGTAACACTCTCTGATACACCCCACACCCCTCACTGTAACACTCTCTGATATACCCCACACCCCTCACTGTAACACTGTCTGATATACCCCACACCCCTCACTGTAACACTGTCTGATATACCCCACACCCCTCACTGTAACACTCTCTGATATACCCCACACCCTCCTGTAATACTGTCCCTCCCTGTAACACAGCTTGCTAAGGGCTTATTTTTGATGATGGAGGCCTTGATAACGAGCTTTACATAGAATTACATAGGATATACGGCACAGAAACAGGCCATTCGGCCCAACCAGTCCATGCCGGTGTTTATGCTCCGCTCGAGCCGCCTCCCGTCTTTCCTCATCTAAATCTATCAGCATAACCCTCTGTTCCCTTCTCCCTCATATGATTATCTAGCCTCCCCTTAAATGCATCTAAACTATTCGCTTCAAACACTCCCTGTGGTAGCGAGTTCCACATTCTCACCACTCTTTGGGTAAAGAAGTTTCTTCTGAATTCCCTATTTGATTTATATTGATGGCCTCTAGTTATGCTCTTCCCCACAAGTGGAAACATTCTCTCTGTATCCACTCTATCAAAACATTTCATAATTTTATAGACCTCTATTAGGTCACCCCTCAGCCTTTTTTCAAGAGAAAAGAGACCCAGCCTGTTCATCCTTTCCTGATATGTATACCCTCGCACTTCTGTTATCATCCTTGTAAATCTTCTCTGCACCCTCTCCAGTGCCTCTATATCCTTTTTATAATATGGCGAACAGAACTGTATGCAGTTCTCTAAGTGTGGTCTAACCAAGGTTCGATACAGGTTTAACATAACTTCCCTACTTTTCAATTCTATCCCTCTAGAAATAAACCCTAGTGCTTGGTTTGCTTTTTTTATGGCCTTGGTAATCTGTGTCGCAACTTTTAATAATTTGTGTATTTGTACTCAGAGATCCCTTTGTTCCTCTACCCCACCTAGACTCGCACCCTCCAAGTGATGTGACCTCCCTATTCTTCTTATCAAAATGTAATACCTCACATTTATCTGTGTTGAAATTCATTTGCCAATTATATGCCCATTCTGCAAGTTTATTAATGTCTTCCTGTAACTTGTTGCAGTCCTCCTCAGTATTGACTATCCAACCCCCGCCAATTTGGCATCATCCGCAAATTTAGAAATTGTGTTTTTGATTCCAAAGTCTAAATCGTTAATACAAATTGTGAACAACAGTGGTCCCAGCACTGATCCTTGTGGAACACCACTACCTACCTTCTGCCACTGTGAATAGCTACCCTTTACCCCTACTCTCTGCTTTCTGTCCTGAAGCCAGCCAGCAATCCATTCTGCTACTTGTCCCCTGACTCCGCATTCTCTGACCTTGTTCATCAGTCTATTATGGGGTACCTTATCGAAGGCCTTTTGAAAATCCAGATAGATTACATCTACTGCATTATCATTGTCTACTCTCTCTGTTACCTCTTCAAAAAATTCAATAAGGTTGGTCAAGCAAGACTTTCCCTTTTGAAATCCATGCTGACTATTCCTTATTATATTTTTGGTTTCTAGATGTTCTTCTATTTTCTCCTTTAGAAGGGATTTCATAATTTTTCCGACCACCGATGTTAAGCTGACTGGTCTATAATTCCCTGAACATGTCCTATTCCCCTTCTTAAATATCGGTATTACGTTAGCTATCCACCAGTCCTCTGGCCCTACACCTTTTTCTAACGAATTATTAAATATGTGTAGTAATGCCTCTGCTATCTCTTCCCTAGATTCTTTTACAATGCACGGATGTAATCCATCCGAACCAGGGGTTTTATCCTCTTTGAGTTTGATTAGTTTATTTAATATATCCCCCTTTTTTATTTTAAATGCACTTATCTCATTACTAATCTCATCATCCAATGTCATGTCCACCTTTTCTATCTCCTTGGTAAATACTGAAGCAAAATAATTATTTAATATTTCTGCCATCTCTCTATCGTTACCTGTGTATTATCCTGTCTATCCCTTAATGGCCCTAGTCCCATCCCAACCTTCCTTTTTTTATTGATGTGCCTATAAAATATTTTACTATTTTGTTTTATGTTCCTTGATAATTTAATTTCATAGTTCCTCTTTGCCTCCCTAAATGTTTTTTTGACTTCTCTCCTAATCTTTTCGTATTCTCTCTTATCATGCACTCCCCTGCTGTCTATGTACTTAATGTATGCCTCAATTGTTTCCTTATGGCTTTATTCATCCATGGAGTCTCATTATTGTTTAGTTTGTTCTTTCCTTTTAGCGGAATATATTTTTCCTGTACTCTGTTGAACACCGTTTTAAATGTTTCCCATTGCTGTTCTACATCGTTGTTTGCCAATATTGTTGCCCATTTTTTTTCTCAAGTTCTATTCTCAGTCCCTCAAAATCAGCTTTTCTCTAATCTATTAACCTGGTTTTCGTCGTACTTATGTCCTTCTCAATTAACACCTTAAAGCGTATTATATTATGGTCACTATTGACTATATGTTCCCCTACCTTTACTTTTCTTATCTGCTCTGGTTCATCCCCCATTACTAGATCCAATAGCGAATCCTCCCTTTGGGCTTTTTACATATTGGGTTAGAAAGGAATCCTGTACACATTGTAGGAACTCCATTCCCTTATCCCCTTTTCCTACCTCTTCTGTCCAATTAATATCGGGGTAGTTGAAATCCCCCATGATTATTATTCTATGTTTTTTGCTCATTTCCCTAATTTGTTTGCATATTTCTTCCTCCACCTCCCTTCCACTATTAGGTGGTCTGTAGACTACGCCTATTAGTGTGATTGATCCTTTATTATCTTTTATCTCTAACCATATGGATTCTATTTTTGTCTTGCTGATATCTGCGTCACTTTTTTACTTTTAGAGATTAAGCCAATTGGTAGCTTATCTCTAGTCTTTCAAATAATCAGGATTGACTGCAAACCAATATGGAGGGTATATTGTGTTTAATCAGAGTTTAAGACGGAATATAACTTGCTAGTTATACAGCAAAAACATATGACCGTGATAAGTAGCTGGTACTGGTCCTGATCGGACAGACGGCTGGCGTGCGTGAACAGGTCTCTGGCTTCCGGCCTCTCTCTCTCTCTCTCTCTCTCTCTGTCTGGAGCTTTCGAGTTAGTGAGCATAGGATCACTCTTAAAAGAGTGTCCGACCAGCCCAACTTCTGCTTGGCTCTCCCCTCCACCGTCTGCGTGGGCGAGCACTCAGGGTGTTACTTTTATTCTTTTTTTAGGGGTGGGCCTGAGGCCAAATTATTGACAAGACCATTTAACCTATAGAGGTTCCCCTAAAACCTCATTTCCCAATGGGGCATCAAATTCTTTGTCTGGATTCTTGGATGAAAGCCCTCCCCTACAGGGGTTTCATGATCTCAGCCAATTCGTCTTATTGTTTAATCTTTCTGAAGGTTCTTCCTTTGGAATTTGTGCTATCTTTCTTGTCCCTATCCTCCCTAGTTTGGAGTCAGACATGCCATTCTTGGCCATCAGATGTTCGTAACTGCTTGTTATCAGTTATTTATGTTCATGCTGTTCATGCAGCTTTATCTATGCAAAACTGACTATTTTATTATCAGACTATTGTACCATGGAATGAATCATTAAATTCCCAAAGATATCTTCTACTCTATTCTCATACACTGGTTAACTTACGCATTGTAAAGCAGTTCTGTTAAACAAAGTCAAAATCCTAACTTACATTATAATATGGTTATTAGCAGTAATGGAAGCTAGGAAAAGGTGGAGGGGTGGCTCTGTTAATTAATGATGGTATTAGCACAATAGAGAGGGATGACCTAAGTTCAGGAAACCAGGATGTAGAAGCAGTTTGGGTAGAGATGAGAAATGATAAAGGCAAGAAGTCACTTGTGGGAGTGGTGTACAGGCCCCCTAACAGTAACCACACGGTAGGATGGAGTATAAAGGAAGAAATAATGGGAGCTTGTCAGAAAGGTACAGCAATAATCATGGGGGATTTTAATCTACATATAGACTGGAAAAATCAGATGGGTAAAGGTAGCCTAGATGAGGAGTTCTTAGAATGTTTTCGGGATAGTTTCTTACAACAGCACGTTCTGGAGCCAACCAGAGAGCAGGCTGTACTAGACCTGGTATTGTGCAACGTGATAGGATTAATTAATGACCTCATAGTGAAGGCGCCCTGAGGTAGCAGTGATCATAATATGATTGAATTTTACATTCAGTTTGAGGGAGAGAAGAGTGGGTCCAAGACTAGTATTTTAAACTTAAATAAGGCAATTATGAGGGCATGAAAGCAGAGCTAGCTAAAGTGAATTGGCAAATTATGTTAAGGGATGGGTCAATAGAGTTGCAGTGGCAGACATTTAAGGGGATATTTCAGAATACACAGAATATAAACATTCCAACGAGAAAGAAAAATTCCAAGGGGAGGACCCACCATCCGTGGTTAACTAAAAAAGTTAAAGATAGTATCAAACTTAAAGAAAAAGCATATAATTGCGCAAAGATGGGTGGCAGGTCAGAAGATTGGACAGAATATAAAAAACAGCAAAGAATGACTAAAAGATTAATAAGGAGAGAAAAATTAGAGTACGAGAGAAAGCTAGCTAGAAATATAAAAACAGATAGTAAGAGTTTCTATAGATATTTAAAAAAGAAAAGAGTTAACAAAGTGAGTGTTGGTCCTATAAAAAGTGAGTCTGGGGAATTAATAATGGAAGATAAGGAGATGGCAGTTGAATTGAACAGGTATTTTGCATCGATCTTCACTATAGAGGATACAAGTAACATCCCAGAAATAGCTGTAAATCAGAAAATGGAAGGGAGGGAGGAACTCAAGAAAATTATAATCACCAGGGAAGTGGTACTGAGCAAATTGTTGGAGCTGTGGGCTGACAAGTCCCCCGGTCCTGATGGACTTCATCCTAGGGTCTTAAAAGAAGTGGCTAGTGAGTTAGTTGATGCGTTGGTTTTAATTTTCCAAAATTCCCTAGATTCGGGGAAGGTTCCATTAGATTGGATAATAGCGAATGTAACTCCTTTATTCAAAAAGGGAGGGAAACAGAAAGCAGGAAACTACAGGCCAGTTAGCTTAACATCTGTTATAGGGAAGATGTTAGAAGCTATTATTAAAGACGTTATAGCAGGGCACGTAGAAAAGTTCAAGGTAATCAGGCAGAGTCAACATGGTTTTGTGCAAGGGAAATCATGTTTAACCAATTTATTGGAGTTCTTTGAGGAAGTAACATGTGCTGTGGATAAAGGGGAACCAGTGGATGTACTGTACTTAGATTTCCAGAAGGCATTTGATAAGGTGCCACATCAAAGGTTATTGCGGAAAATAAAAGCTCATGGTGTAGGGGGTAACATATTGGCATGGATAGAAGATTGGCTAGCTAACAGGAAACAGAGAGTAGGCATAAATGGGTCATTTTCTGATTGGCAAGATGTAATGAGTGGTGTGCCACAGGGATCAGTGCTGGGGCCTCAACTTTTTACAATTTATATAAATGACTTGGATGAAGGGACCAAAGGTATTGTTGCTAAATTTGCTGATGACACAAAGATAGGTAGGAAAGTAAATTGTGAAGAGGACATAAGGAGGCTACAATGGGATATAGATAGGTTAAGTGAGTGGGCAAAGATCTGGCAAATGGAGTATAATGTGGGAAAATGTGAAATTGTCCATTTTGGCAAGAAGAATAAAAAAGAAGCATATTATCTAAATGGTGAGAGATTGCAGAGCTCTGAGATGCAGAGGGATCTGGGTGTCCTAGTGCATGAATCGCAAAAGGTACAGCAAGTAATTAGGAAAGCTAATAGAATGTTATCGTTTATTGCGAGGGGAATTGAATACAAAAGTAGGGAGGTTATGCTTTGGTTATACAGGGCATTGGTGAGACCACATCTGGAGTACTGTGTACAGTATTGGTTTCCTTATTTAAGGAAGGATGTAAATGCGTTGGAAACAGTTCAGAGAAGGTTTACTAGACTAATACCTGGAATGGGCGGGTTGTCTTATGGGGAAAGGTTGGAAAGGCTAGGCTTGTATCCGCTGGAGTTTAGAAGAGTAAGAGGTGACTTGATTGAAACATATAAGATCCTGAGGGGTCTGGACAGGGTGGATGTGGAGAGGATGTTTCCTCTTGTGGGAGAATCTAGAACTAGGGGTCACTGTTTAAAAATAAGGGGTCGCCCATTTAAGACGGAGATGAGGAGAAATGTTTTCTCACAGAGGGTCGTGAGTCTTTGGAACTCTCTTCCTCAGAGGGTGGTGGA
The DNA here is from genome assembly GCA_030390025.1 of Squalus acanthias. NCBI lineage: Eukaryota > Metazoa > Chordata > Chondrichthyes > Squaliformes > Squalidae > Squalus > Squalus acanthias. Next base: position 4,695,217 of record CM059444.1, on the reverse strand, counting down.
AGCAGAGTCTTTGAATATTTTTAAGGCAGAGGTAGTTAGATTCTTGATAAGGAAGGGGGTGAAAGGTTATCGGGGGTAGGCGGGAATGTGGAGTAATCAGATCAGCCATGATCTTATTGAATGGCGGAGCAGGCTCGAGGGGCCGAGTGGCCTACTCCTGCTCCTAATTCGTACGTATGTTCGTATGGTTGGTCAAATTAAAGATAGATAAACAACCTTCCTAGCACATAAACAACAGACAGCAAGCCTGGAAACAAGGTCATATGTGACCGTCACAGTGCAAAATGTTATAACGTCCGCAAAGAACCAAAGCACAAGCAGATTCTAAGCATCTATCCAGTTATTCTAATACTAGTCTGAGGAGACTTTTTGTCTCCAGTTCTAATATCATTCTGTAAACACAGTATTATTTGCGTCACAATTTTTTCGCATAACCATATACATTTTGGACCCCCTGATTTCTAACATACTGCCATTATGTTATCCCTAATAAGTACAGCTAGTCCACCTCCCCTTTTTCCCTCCCTATCTTTTCTAAATATGTTATACCCTGCAATGTTTAATTCCCAGTCCTGATTTTTCTGTAGCCCTGTCTCAGTAATCCTTACTATGTCTGGTTCCTCGCAATGTATGATTGCCTCCAGCTCTCCTGTTTTATTACAGACACTGTGTGTATTGCTGTACAGACAGTTTAACTCATTTTTAATAGGATTTCCTCTTACTTTATGTTTAACCATCTTTTTAGACTCCTGTTCTATAACTCTATTTATTCCCTTGCCATGAACGTCCTCCATTACTTTATTATTTCCTGTGCTCTCTTTTCCTGTTTTGTTTATATTTAGGCTGGTTACGTTTCTTGTAGATCGCTCCCCCCATCTTACTAGTTTAAAGCCTTTGCCACTTCCCTATTTACCTTTTCCGCTAGGACACGGGTCCCATCCCGGTTCAGGTGAAGCCTGTCCCATCGGTACAGCTCCTTCCTGTCCCAGAACTGGTGCCAGTGTCCCATGAAAAGGAACCCCTCTTTCCCACACCAGCCCTTTAGCCACGTGTTAATTCTCCTGATCTGACTGCTTCTATGCCAATTTGCACGTGGCTCGGGCAATAATCCAGCGATTATTACCCTTGAGGTCCTGCTTTTTAATTTAGATCCTAACTCCTGATACTCTTTCAGCAGGACCTCCTCCCTGTTCCTACCTATGTTGTTTGTTCCAACATGGACCACGACAACTGGATTTACCCCTCCCTTTCCAAGTTCCTCTCCAGCCGCCGTGAGATATCCCTTACCCTGTGAAAACACCCTTCGGGATTCTCGTTCTTGGCTGCAGAGGACGCTATCTATCCCCCTAATTATAGAGTCCCCTATCATTACCACATTTCTATTCTGCTCTTCCCCCCCTTGGATAGCCTTCTGAGCCATGGTGCCTTCGTCTGCACTGTGGCTGTCCTCCCTGCAGTCTTTCTCCTTGTCCTCACAGGTAGCAAGTACATCGTACCTGTTGGACAGGACCAGTGTCTGCGGGAACTCCTTCTCAACCTCTTCTAAATCCCCACTACCCGTCTCCCTAACAGTCACACCCTCCCTTTCCTGAACCTGTGCTTTCCTCTGTGCTTTGCGAAGAGACAAGTGCCATTTTGCTAATTCAGCATGATATAAAACAAACAGTGCATCCTCAACTCCCTTCCAGGTGAGAAACAGTTGTATAAAAGGACAAGATTAGCATAGCCAGCATTTATTGTCAAAAGATAATCATTGCCAAATTCAGAAGTAATGCAATGGATGTGGCTGTTAGCTTGACTCATGATGGGAATTTGAATCTCTTCCCGGGCCATTCGGACCGTCAACTCTGTGCTGGTGTTTTTCTCCATGTGAGCCACCTAGTCTAATCCCACCGTCATGCTTTGAGATTTTTGTCTATTTGGCTTCGAAGGTATTTTAGGGTCAATTTATGTTAATATATTGTAGTGAAATTAAATTTGATTCACATTGGGTTAACGCCCAGGAACACAGGTTACTCAGGATGTAGATCTGGACTGGTGACAGGTGACGTTGAACCCCAGAAAATATCTAGTGCCGACCCGGAAATTTGTAACAGCCACTCTCCTGCTCGATCCTCACACTCCCCATAACCATTAATATCCGTCTTTCAAGCAATGATCTAATTAATTTTGTCAAAGAATTTATGGCTCTGCTTCAACAATGATTTTGACAGAAGATCACAAATTGGAACCACATTCTGTGCAAAGAATTTTTTATCTAACCTCATCTTTAATTCTTTTGTGATTATCTTAAATTTGTGTCCTCTCATTACTGTCCCACCGAATTATTGCAACTATCTATCATAGCCTGTCATAATCTCGATGATCTCTAACCCTTCAGTCTTCTCTAGTCTAGTGAAAGAAGCATTAAATCATCTTCATAATGGGAAAATCTTCATCCCTGGTGACATTCTATTGAATCTGTGCTGCAACTTTTCCATTGTGCTTGTATCCATCCTATAGTGGGGTGCACAATAATCCTCGGCTAATTCCGAACATATTATTTGGCCCACTTACCTATTTAAATTCTTATGCTATAGAGCTATGATCTTAGAGTCATAGAATCATACAGCACAGAAGGAGGCCATTCGGCCCATCGAGTCTGTGCCGGCTCTCTCGAAGAGCAATCCAGTTAGTCCCACTCCCCCGCTCTTTCCCCAAATCCCTGCAATTTTTTCTCCTTCAAGTATTTATCCAATTCCCTTTTGAAGGCTACTATTGAATCTGTATCCACCACCCTATCAGGCAGCGCATTCCAGATCCTAACCACTCGTTGCGTAAAACAGTTTTTCCTCATGTTGCGTCTGGTTCTTTTGCCAATCACCTTAAATCTGTGCCCTCTGGTTATCGACCCTTCAGCCACTGGAAACAGTTTCTCTTTATTTGCTCTATCTAAACCCTTCATGATTTTAAACACCTCTGTTAAATCTCCTCTTAGCCTTCTCTGCTTCATGGAGAACAACCCCAGCTTCTCTGGTCTATCCACGTAACTGTAATCCCTCATCCCTGGAACCATTCTAGTAAATCTCTTCTGAACCCTCTCCAAAACCTTCACGTCCTTCCTAAAGTGTGGTGCCCAGAATTGGACACAATACCCCAGCTGGGGCTGAACTAGTGTGTTATATAGGTTTAGCATAACTTCCTGGCTTTTGTACTCTATGCCTCTATTTATAAAGCCTAGGATCCCATCTGCTTTATTAACTGTTTTGCTAAGCTGTCCTGCCACCTTCAAAGATTTGTGCACAAATATCCCCCAGGTCTCTCTGTTCTTGCACCCCCTTTAAAATTGTACCATTTAGTGTGTACCATTGTACCATTACTACAGTGACTACAATCCAAAAGTACTTCATTGGCTGTAAAGCGCTTTGAGACGTCTGGTGGTCGTGAAAGGCGCTATATAAATGCAAGTCTTTCGTTCTTTTCTTTATGTATTGTCTCTCCTCATTCTTCCTACCGCAATGTATCACCTCACACTTTTCTGCGTTGAATTTCAGCTGCCATGTGTCCACCCATTCCACCAGCCTGTCTATGTCCTCTTGAAGTCTATTACTGTCTTCCTTAGTGTTTACTACACTTCCAAGTTTTGTGTCACCTGCAAATTTCAAAATGGTGCCCTGTACCCCCAAGTCCAAGTCATTAATGTATATCAAAAACAGCAGTGGTCCCAGTACTGAACCTTGGGGAACGCCACACTATACCTCCCTCCAGTCCGAAAAAACAGCCATTCACCACAACTCTCTGATTTCTATCCCTTAGCCAATCTTGTATCCATGCTGTTACTGCCCCTTTTATTCCATGGGCTTCAATTTTGCTAACAAGTCTAGTATGCGGTACTTTATCAAACGCCTTTTGAAAGTCCATATACACAACATCAACTGCACTGCCCTCATCCACCCTCTCTGTTACCTCATCAGAAAACTCAATCAAGTTAGTCAAACACGATTTGCCCTCAACAAATCCATGCTGGCTCTCCTTTATTAGTCCGTGCTTGTCCAAGTGACGGTTAATTTTCTCCCGGATTATTATTTCTAAAAGCTTCCCGACCACCGACTGTTAAACTGACTGGCCTGTAATTGCCAGGTTTATCCTTCTCCCTTTTTAGAACAAGGGTGTAACATTTGCAATCCTCAGTCCTCTGGCACCACCCCTGTATCTAAAGAGGATTGGAAGATGGTGGCCAGCACCTCCACAATCTCTACCTTTACTTCCCTCAGCAAACTAGGATGTATCCTATCCAGACCAGGTGACTTATCCACTTTAATTACCGCCAGCCTTTCTAGTACCTCCTCTTTATCAATTTTTATCTCATCCAGCATCCCAGCAACCTCCTTGTTTACCATAGCTTTGGCAAAGTCCTCTTCCTTGGTAAACACCAGTGCAAAGTACTCATTTAGTAGAATCATAGAATCATGGAATGGTTACAGCACGGAAGAAGGCGATTCGGCCCGTCGAGCCCGTGCTGGCTCTCTGCAAGAGCACTTCAGCTAGTCCCACTCCCCCGCCCTTTCCCTGTAACCCTGCAAATTTCTTTCCTTCAGATACTTATCCAACTCTCTTTTGAAAGCCACGATTGAATCTGCCTCCACCACCGTTTCAGGCAGTGCATTCCAGATCTTAACCACTCGCTGCGTAAAAAAGCTTTTTCTTATTTCGCCTTTGGTTCTTTTGCAAACCACCTTAAATCTGTGTCCTCTGGTTCTCGACCCTTCTGCCAATGGGAACAGTTTCCCTCTATCTACTCTGTCCAGATCCCTCATGATTTAGAACACCTCTATCAAATCTCCTCTCAATCTTCTCTGCTCTAAGGAGAACAACCCCAGCTTCTCCAGTCTATCAACGTAACTGAAGTCCCTCATCCCTGGAATCATTCTCGTAAATCTTTTCTGCACCCTCTCTAAGGCCTTCACATTCTTCCTAAAGTGTGGTGCCCAGAATTGTACTTCAGCCATACCCTCTGCCTCTATGCATAGGTCTCCTTTTTGGTCCCTAATTGGCCTCACCCCTCCTCTTACTACCCATTTATTATTTATATGCCTATAGAAGACTTTTGGATTACCTTTTATGTTAGCTGCCATTCTATTCTCATACCCTCTCTTTGCCCCTCTTATTTTCTTTTTCACTTCTCCTCTGAACTTTCTATATTCAGTCTGATTCTCAGATATATTCTCAACCTGACATCTGTCATTTGCGCTCTTTTTCTGCTTCATCTTACTCTCTATCTCTTTCGTCATCCAGGGAGCTCTGACTTTAGTTGCCCTGCCTTTCCCCCTAGTGGGAATGTACGTCAACTGTACCTGAAATATTTCCTCATTAAAGGCAGACCATTGTTCCATTACTGTTTTGCCTCCCAATCTTTGATTCCAGTTTATCAGATCAGTTTTTATCCCACTGAAATTGGCCTTCCCCCAGTTAAACATTTTTACTCTCGATTGCTCCCTGTCCTTTTCCACAGCTAATCTAAACCTTATGATACTATGATCACTGTTCCCTAAATGTTCGCCTACTGACACTTGCTCCACTTGACCTACCTCATTCCCTAGAACCAGATCCAGCAATGCCTCCTCCCTCGTTGGGCTGAAAACATACTGATCAAGAAAGTTCTCCTGAACACACTTCAGAAATTCTTCCCCCTCTCTGCCCTTAACAATATTACAATCCCAGTCTATATTAGGATAGTTGAAGTCCCCCATTATTACTACTCTATAGTTCTTGCACCTCTCTGTAATTTCTCTGCAAATTTGCTCCTCCATATCTTTCTCACTATTTGGTGGTCTATAGAATACATCTAGTAGTGTAATGGCACCTCTATTATTTCTTAACTCTAGCCATATAGATTCTGTCCTTGACCCCTCCAGGACATCCTCTCTCTCCAGCACTGTAACATTCTCCTTGACCAATACTGCCACCCCACCTCCTATCTTTCCTTCCCTATCTTTCCTGAACACTTTATAACCAGGAATATTTAATATCCAATCCTGCCCTTTTTTAAGCCAGGTCTCAGTTATTGCCACAACATCATATTCCCATGTGGCTATTTGTGCCTGCAGCTCACTTACCTTGTTTACTACGCTTCGTGCGTTCACATACATACACTGTAAACCCATCTTGGACCATCCTGTATTCTCTCTTAGTTTGACCCCACCTAATACCTTACTATTTCTTACTTTAGTGCTCTCTGCCTCTCCCAATCCTTTGAGCACTTTATTTCCCCTTTTTAATGTTACATCCTGGTGCCCATCCCCCTGCCAAATGAGTTTAAACCCTCCCCGACCGCTCTAGCAAACATTCCCACGAGGATATTGGTTCCGGCCTTGTTGAGGTGCAACCCGTCCGGCCTATACAGGTCCCACCTCCCCCAGAACCAGTCCCAATGCCTCAGGAATCTAAAGCCCTCCCTCCTGCGCCATCTCTCCAGCCACGCATTCATCTGTGCTATCCTCCTATTTCTATACTCAGCAGCTCGTGGCACCAGGAATAATCCGGAGATTACTACCTTTGAGGTCCTGCTTTTTAATCTCTTTCTTAGCTCCCTGAAATCTGCCTGCAGGACCTCATCCCTCTTTCTACCTATGTCATTGGTACCGCTATGGACCACGACCTCTGGCTGTTCACCCTCCCGCGTCAGAATGTTCTGCAGCTGCTCAGTGACATCCTTGACCCTGGCACCAGGGAAGCAACATACCATCCTGGAAACACGTCTGCGGCCGCAGAAATGCCTGTCTGCTCCCCTAACTATCGAATCTCCTATCACTATTGCTTTCCTGATCTTCTTCCTCCCCCCTGTACAGCTGAGCCACCCGTGGTGCCGCAGACTTGGCTCTGGCTGTACTCCCCAGAGGAACCATTGCCCTCACCAGTACGCAGAACAGAATACTGGTTGGAGAGCGAGATGCACTCAGGGGACTCCTGCACTATCTGCCTCATCCTCCTCTGCTGTCTGGTTGTCACCCATTCCCTCTGTGCCTGCACACTCTTTATCTGCGGGGTGACCACCTCCTGAAACGTGCTCTCCACGAAGCTCTCATCCTCAGGGATGCACCACAGTGACACCAGCTGCTGCTCAAGCTCCAAAACCCGGAGCTCGAGCTCCTCCAGCTGACGACACTTCCTTCACATGTGGTTGTCCAGGACACGGGAAGCGTCCTGGAGCCCCCACATAGCACAGGATGTGCATTTCACGGGACTGAGCTGCTCTGCCGTGCCTTTACTTAATAGACTATTAACTAGAAACATTTACCAGCTGCTCACCAATCAGCTCCTTCCCTTGTTGTGACGTCACTTTAGCTGTTTTGCAGTTGTTGCTTTTGTTGTTGTTGTTTTCGCTGGAGGTTCTCGGCCTCCTCGCACTGCCCTCCGCTCGATTTATACTCGGCCTCCTCACCACCACCGCTCTCTCTGGGCCCCCCGCTCAATTTATACTCGGCCTCCTCACCACCACCGCTCTCTCTGGGCCCCCCGCTCAATTTATACTCGGCCTCCTCACCACCACCGCTCTCTCTGGGCCCTCCGCTCGATTTATACTCGGCCTCCTCACCACCACCGCTCTCTCTGGGCCCCCCGCTCGATTTATACTCCGCCTCCTCACTGCTGCTCTCTCTGGGCCCCCCGCTCGATTTATACTCCGCCTCCCTTCAAATGATTATTTTTACTTTTAATTTTTAGTTTGTTAATTTAGTTTAAGTTATTAATTCAATAAAGTTATATTAGTTAACACTCTCCCAGTTCTGAATTTAATCCACTTACTTAACCTAGAGTGCAAAAGAGCTGCAATACTCACCAACCAATCACCTACCTGCAGTCCTGTGATGTCACTCCTTGGTTTTTTTTTTAAGCCGCCGCCTGCGCTGCTGCTGCTCCCGCTGGGGTCCGCGCTCTGTCCCGGGCCTTCTCCAGCTCTCCCGCTGGGGTCCGCGCTCTGTCCCGGGCCTTCTCCAGCTCTCCCGCTGGGGTCCGCGCTCTGTCCTGGGCCTTCTCCAGCTCTCCCGCTGGGGTCCGCGCTCTGTCCCGGGCCTTCTCCAGCTCTCCCGCTGGGGTCCGCGCTCTGTCCCGGGCCTTCTCCAGCTCTCCCGCTGGGGTCCGCGCTCTGTCCCGGGCCTTCTCCAGCTCTCCCGCTGGGGTCCGCGCTCTGTCCTGGGCCTTCTCCAGCTCTCCCGCTGGGGTCCGCGCTCTGTCCCGGGCCTTCTCCAGCTCTCCCGCTGGGGTCCGCGCTCTGTCCCGGGCCTTCTCCAGCTCTCCCGCTGGGGTCCGCGCTCTGTCCCGGGCCTTCTCCAGCTCTCCCGCTGGGGTCCGCGCTCTGTCCCGGGCCTTCTCCAGCTCTCCCGCTGGGGTCCGCGCTCTGTCCTGGGCCTTCTCCAGCTCTCCCGCTGGGGTCCGCGCTCTGTCCCGGGCCTTCTCCAGCTCTCCCGCTGGGGTCCGCGCTCTGTCCCGGGCCTTCTCCAGCTCTCCCGCTGGGGTCCGCGCTCTGTCCCGGGCCTTCTCCACTGCTCCCGCTGGGGTCCGCGCTCTGTCCTGGGCCTTCTCCAGCTCTCCCGCTGGGGTCCGCACTCTGTCCTGGGCCTTCTCCAGCTCTCCCGCTGGGGTCCGCACTCTGTCCTGGGCCTTCTCCAGCTCTCCCGCTGGGGTCCGCGCTCTGTCCCGGGCCTTCTCCAGCTCTCCCGCTGGGGTCCGCGCTCTGTCCCGGGACTTCTCCACTGCTCCCGCTGGGGTCCGCACTCTGTCCCGGGCCTTCTCCAGCTCTCCCGCTGGGGTCCGCGCTCTGTCCCGGGCCTTCTCCACTGCTCCCGCTGGGGTCCGCGCTCTGTCCCGGGCCTTCTCCACTGCTCCCGCTGGGGTCCGCACTCTGTCCCGGGCCTTCTCCAGCTCTCCCGCTGGGGTCCGCGCTCTGTCCCGGGCCTTCTCCACTGCTCCCGCTGGGGTCCGCGCTCTGTCCCGGGCCTTCTCCACTGCTCCCGCTGGGGTCCGCGCTCTGTCCCGGGCCTTCTCCACCGCTCCCGCTGGGGTCCGCGCTCTGTCCCGGGCCTTCTCCACCGCTCCCGCTCGGGTCCGCGCTCTGTCCCGGGCCTTCTCCAGCTCTCCCGCTGGGGTCCGCGCTCTGTCCCAGGCCTTCTCCACCGCTCCCTTTAAGCGGAGGGAGAGTGGGAGAGGGAGAGTGGGAGAGGGAGGGACAGTGGGAGAGGGAGGGAGAGTGGGAGAGGGAGAGTGGGACAGGGAGGGACAGTGGGAGAGGGAGGGAGAGTGGGAGAGGGAGCGTGGGAGAGGGAGGGACAGTGGGAGAGGGAGGGAGAGTGGGAGAGGGAGAGTGGGAGAGGGAGGGACAGTGGGAGAGGGAGGGAGAGTGGGAGAGGGAGAGTGGGACAGGGAGGGACAGTGGGAGAGGGAGGGAGAGTGGGAGAGGGAGAGTGGGAGAGGGAGGGACAGTGGGAGAGGGAGGGAGAGTGGGAGAGGGAGAGTGGGACAGGGAGGGACAGTGGGAGAGGGAGGGAGAGTGGGAGAGGGAGCGTGGGAGAGGGAGGGACAGTGGGAGAGGGAGGGAGAGTGGGAGAGGGAGAGTGGGAGAGGGAGGGACAGTGGGATGGATGAACAGTAAAAAGATGAATAAGTGTAAGTGAAAAATATTAAACTCGAGAATGAAATATTTCAATTGATAGAATCGAGTATATTAGTTCGGAGCAGAGTCAAATTGTAGTTGAAATTAACAGGAGCAAGAGAGGATAGAAGGAAAAGGAAATGAAAGGTAGGGTTTAAATGTTCTGATTTTTATGTAGAGATGTATTTTAAGTGGATAGTAGGACAGGATTTATCTTACATCAGCCTATTTCTGGTGGATTTATTACTGTATCAGTACGTGAGCTGAATGTAAACAAAATGGGTCAGTGTAGAGAGAGGGGTTTTCCCTTGAACCTGCCCACTGTCTAAAGGGTTAATAGCGAGCCTGTATTGGGGAGCACGCACACTGGAAATCATTACTGAGTTCATATAAAAATCCCACAGGAGCAATCGTGGAATGTGTCGTCTGAAATTATACAACGATTTTGCTGAGGCAACGACATATTTAATCAGTCGTGTGATGCCCCATTTTCTAAGTAATTACATTGAAAGCAACATGAGAGGCTGTTGCCTTAGAGACCGGGGCTTAGTGAAGGGCAGAATACAGTCAACAAACAGAGGGATGTACTGTTCCCAGAGCTGTGGATTAAAGGAGAACTCCAGGATTTGGGGACATTTTCAGCTGCCTCTTTATCATATTTTTTTTTTCATTTTTGGGACGAGGGCATCGCTGGCAAGGCCGGCGTTCAATGCCCATCCCGAGATACCCTGACAGAGTGGTTCGCTAGGCCACTTCAGAGGGCAATTACAGGTCGAGCACCTTGGTGTGGGACTGGAGTCACGCGTAGGCCCAGACCGGGTAAGGACGGCAGGTTTCCTTCCCAAAGGGGACGTTAGTGAACCAGTTGGGCTTTTATGACAAACCGACAGCTCCATGGTCACTTTAAAGGCCTAGAAATTGGATAAGGTCTGAAACCGGGCGTGGGTATCGCGCAGCACCATGTCGATTAGGCTTATACTCGCTGGAGTTTAGAAGAATGAGAGGGGATCTCATTGAAACTTATAAAATTCTAACAGGACTAGACAGAATAGATGCAGGAAGGATGTTCCCGATGGCGGGGGAGTCCAGAACCAGGGATCACAGTCTAAGGATAAGGGGTAAGCCATTTAGGACAGAAATTAGGAGGAATTTCTTCACCCAGAGAGTGGTGAACCTGTGGAATTCTCTACCACAGAAGGCAGTAGAGGCCAATTCATTAAATATATTCAAGAAGGAGTTGGATATATTTCTTAAGGCTAAAGGGATCAAGGGATATGGGGAGAAAGCAGGGACAGGGTTCTGAATTTGGATGATCAGCCATGATCGCATTGAATGGCGGAGCAGGCTAGAGGGGCCGAATGGCCTACTCCTGCTCCTATCTTCTATGTTTCTATGTTTCTATGTGCCCGCGCCCGTTCAAAGTGCTGCAGGGAGCACGCAAAATTCGTGCCGCCTGCTCATTATATTGATTGGAGCGCTGATCTCAGCGCTAAACACGCTGCTGATTGGCTTAGTGCTGAACGGGGTGGGGGGGGGGCAATATCGGGTGCGGTCTACTGGCAAAAGAAGTTTGGCCTCGGCCCTCTGCACTACTTAAAGGGGAGGTGCTTTGTTGCAGAAGCACCTCATTGTCATTGTGGACAGTGTCATGGCCCCTAACAGCCAAGGGAAAGGGCAAGGAGACTTTCGGATGCGGCACCGGAGGCCTTGGTCCTGGGGGTGCAAAGATGCCGTCAGGGCTTCTACCCGCAGCAGGGCAGGAGGCCTTCAAAGCTGAGCAGCAGAAGGTTGTGGGAGGCGATCGCTGAAGCCGTCACTGCGACGAGTGTTGTCCCCAGGACCTGGATCCAATGCCGCAAAAAGTTTAATGACCTCACACGAGTGGTCAAGGTGAGTGAATGTATCTTCAAGTGCCTTCGCCCACCAACTGCACCACTAGCCTCACACACTGCTCAATGCACCACATCCTCCCATCACTCACCTACCAACAATCTCTAGCTATCACCACTCATACCTCACAATCATAGCTTTACCTCACCCTCACACACTTACCACTGCTGCAAGACTCACACCTTGCACACACTGCCAGATTTTTCAACCATGGCAGGTACATCACCCAAACACATTGCACCACACTCACTGACACCCTTCCCTTTCTCTTGCAGGCAAAGCTAGCACACAACCGCCAGGAGCAGCAACAGACGGGTGGAGGGGAAGCCAGACTTCAGAACCTGATGGAGCTGGAGGAAGCAGTTCTGGACATAATTAGAGGGGCAGTCACAGAGTCCGTGGCGAGCGGGGAAGTTGAAAGCATTGCTGATGATGATGGCATGCTCATACCTAATCCTTCTTCTCACATCCCACTTCCCCCACATCCCACAATCTTTTCTCACTTACAAGCTGCAGATGGTGTTTGCATGGATATCTTGCTTCCCGCCCCCCCCCCCCCCCCACCCTCACCACAACCCGACCCTTGTGCCTTTCTCCTTTCAGATACCTAAGAACTCCAACCTGGACAGCCAGTGCCCGAAGTGATGAAGGAGGACAGTGATAGAGAAGAAGACACATCTGACACTTGCAGACACCAGCTCAGAAAATGGCACTGTGCCGACTTTAGAGGGTAGTATAGAGGCAGGATCTGCAAATGGTAAGTCACCGGGCATGAGTGGACTGCAGTCAGGCCAGGGGGAAGGTTAGCCCGGGTGCCAGCTCCCCAGAGGGCGAGTTTGCGCATGAGTTCTGCTGCTCAGATGATGACCTCGATGGAGCGGCCTCCAGAAGAAGGGTGATGGGCATGCACAGGAAATGCTTGGTGCAATGGCAGGCCTGCCAGAGAGCCTCTTGTCAGTGTCAAGGAGCATGGAGGATTCCGGCTCCAACATTGCGCGGAGCTTGGAGCCCATGATTTCCAGGCTGGAAATGGTGGGCAACTCCATGAGAGATCTTGTGGACCCAGCCATGATGCTTCATGTGATGGGCGATGTCACAGCTTCCATTGCAGCACAGGCGGAAGCGACCCAACGTCTCAGTGCTGCAGTGGAAGCTCATCTTCTGCCATCGTGGTTGGGTTTATGAGTGTGGAAAGGGGCTTGCAGAGTCTCACCGTACTCCAGCCATCTGACCCCGACAGATTGCTAGGAATGCTGAGGCGCCGCCCCAGGGAAGTGGCTCCTTGAAGCAAGAAACTGCTGTCCTCCCTCAGGATGACATAATTCCTACTCCCACCACTCCCACTCCGCCGGTGGCCTTGCTGCTGCCGCCCATGCTGAGGTGGGGCAATCTACAGTCGGACCTTCTAGGCCCAGAGCTGCTCGAGATCGTCCTGCAAAAAATTGAGGGTTATGGTGACCTTGAGGGCCACTGGCAGCGCCGTCGTCGCCCTGCTCTGAGGCTGCAGGTCTGGTTGCAGGAGGTGGCAGAGTTCTGTGACCACCTCCTTGGTGAAGCGGAGCCTCCTAATACACTGCTCCTGGGTTAGGTGCAGGGAGGAGAAGTGCTCTCGGAAGATCCTAGGTGGGTAAGGCCTCCTGCAGAGAGCCCTCCTGCTCCTCCTCCTCCCTCTGCGAGCATCTTGTCCTCTTCTTCGCTGCCTCCGCTCCATCTCCCTGTCATACTCGAGCGCGAGGGGGACTACAAGTAGAACCCCCATGACTGGGAGCAAGTGGTGTGAGCAGAACCCTTTCAATGAGAAGCAAGGCGTTCTCCACTTGCGACAACACTCCCAGTCACCTCAGCAACTTTAAACAACTCTAGAAAACTCCAAACAGTTGCACAAACTTACACAGAGCCAGTAGAAATAAAAAAGCAGGTCAGCTGGAAGTGGTTGCTGATCCCTTTAACCAGCACTGCTGGGGGTCCTTCCTGCTGTTGAACGAATGGTCATGATTAGGAGAGGGCGTTAAATGGAGCGGCGACGTTCAAAATGGCAGATGGTGCGTCAAAACAGCATTGCGCACTCATTGACGTCACGATCTGCCTCATCTAAATAACGGCAGCGCTGCCGACCTGCCCAAAATGGTGGTTGCCGTGGGACCCGCCGGCCGCCATTTTTTCTTCCAACCCAGCCTCAACAGCCAGCACTAAAGGCTCCAGTTTCACAGCCTTTATTCATTTCAGCTTTTTATTTCCCGATTTTTAAACTGAATTCAAATTCGCAAACTGCTATGGTGGGATTTGAACTCAGTCAACAGGATTGGATTAGCTCAGGTCTGTACTAAGATTATTAGTTGAGTAACATAACCACTACACTGCCGTACCTTACATTCCATAGCTACCCCTAGAATAGGGAGAATAATAGACATGATGCGGAGAATAATAGAGACAGAGGAACCCGCAACATGGGGCAGAAATTAGGCTCGCCACGGGTGAGTACGCACTATGTACTCACCCGTAGGCCCAACGAAAGTGCCGGTTCCTTGCATGCACTGCGCATGCGCGGGAAACCGGCACTTCCGTTCCCCTGAAGGAAGGGGTTCAGAGGTCGAACGCGCACGCTGGAGGGCCAGCGCGTTCGCCTCGCACTTCGGGTTTTTTTACAGGTTCCTCCGTGAGGGTAAGCACGGAGAAGATACACATTGAAAAAGGAGGCGCAAGGCCTTCTTTTAACAAGGTAAGTGTTGATTTTATTAAAATTTAAACATTTTTTTCACAGATTTATCTTTTTTAATTACTTTAAAGAAAGGTAAGTTGAGCTTTAACCCCGTTAAAAAGTGTAATTAATTTTTTCAAAAATTTAAATTTTTGTTTAAAATAGTTAATTAATGTAATTTATAGTTATTTTAAAAATGTGATGTTTAAAAAAAAAAATATTTGTAGTTTTAGGGATGTTTTGGGGCTGATCTGTATTCATAGATTTGACAGGTCTTCCTGTCAAATCTATGAATGAAAGATGGTCTGCTGCCATTGGCTCTCCATGGCCCACGTGATCCCAGGGGACACATCGCACTAACTACGCCCCTGGGATACACAAGCACTGCGCGCCGGCAGTTGGAGTAGGCCCAGGACCCGAATTCCTCGTGGGCCCAGGGTTCAACGGCAGGCGCGGTAGGTAGGTGAGCGCGCGATCCTTGCACCCGCGGGAAGCCAGGGAGCCGAATTTCTGGCCCATTATTTCAAATTAAGCCAGGAAAAGCGAAGAAACAGATTTTAGGAAATAGGGTAGATTTTCCGAATGGATAGCTCTTTCAAAGAGCCGGCACAGACACGATGGTTCAATGGTCTCCTTCTGTGCTGTTAGATTCTATGATCTACTCCCTCAGGGTTGACACTGCCAGTCACACTAATGATCGACTGCACCCACAAGTCCTCATCCTCCACCTCTTTTCAAATATGCCACAATACTGTCCTCTGGTTGTGGGGGGAGGTGCCCTGGAATGGAAGGCAGTGCCAGCCTCTATGCTGCCACCTCATTGTGCACCTTGAATCAGAGAATTATAGAATGGTTACCGCACGGAAGAAGGCTATTCGGCCCATCGAGCCCGTGCCGGCTCTCTGCAAGATCACCTCAGCTAGTCCCACTCCCCCGCCCTTTCCCCGTAGCCCTGCAAACTTTTTTCTTTCAGGTACTTATTCAATTCCCTTTTGAAAGCCACGATTGGATCTGCCTTCACCACCCTTTCAGGCAGTGCATTCCAGATCCTAACCAGTCGCTGAGCAAAAAAGTTTTTCCTCATGTCGCCTTTGGTTCTTCTGCCAATCACCTTAAATCTGTGTCCTCTGGTTCTCAACCCCTCTGCCAACGGGAACAGTTTCTCTCTATCAAATCTCCTCTCAATCTTCTCTGCTCTAAGGAGAACAACCCCAGCTTTTCCAGTCTATCCACGTAACTGAAGTCCCTCATCCCTGGAATCATTCTCGTAAATCTTTTCTGCACCCTCTCTAAGGCCTTCACATCCTTCCTAAAGTGCGATGCCCAGAATTGGACACAGTACTCCAGTTGAGGCCGAACCAGTGTTTTATACAGGTTCATCATAATTTCCATATTTTTGTACTCTATACCTCTATTCATGAAGCCCAGGATCCCGTATGCTTTTTTAACCACTTTCTCAACCTGCCCTGCTACCTTCAACGATTTGTGCACATATACCTCTAGGTGTCTCTGTTCATGCACCCCCTTTAGGATTGTACCCTTTAGTTTATATTTCCTCTATTCATTCATTCTGTCAAAATGTATCACTTCGCATTTTTCTGCATTAAATTTCATCTGCCACGTGTCCGCCCATTCCACCAGCCTGTCTATGTCTTCTTGAAGTCTATCACTATCCTCCTCACTGTTCACTGTACTTCCAAGTTTTGTGTCATCTGCAAATTTTGAAATTGTGCCCCGTACACCCACATCCAAGTCATTAATATATATCAAGAAAAGCAGTGGTCCAAGTACCAACACCTGGGGAACATCACTGTATACCTTCCTCCAGTCCAAAAAACAACCGTTCGCCACTATTCTGTTTCCTGTCACTTAGCCAATTTTGTATCCATGCTGCCACTGTCCCTTTTATTCCATGGGCTTCAACTTTGCTGGCAAGCCTATTATGTGGCACTTTGTCGAATGCCTTTTGGAAATCCATGTACACCATATTAACCGCATTACCCTCATCAACCCTCTCTGTTACCTCATCAAAAAACTCAATCAAGTTAGTTAAACACGATTTGCCTTTAACAAATCCGTGCTGGCTTTCCTTAATTAATCCATACTTGTCCAAATGACAGTTAATTTTGTCCCTGATTATTGTTTCTAAAAGCTTCCCCACCACCGAGCTTAAACTGACTGGCCTGTAGTTGCTGGGTTTATCTTTACACCTGTTTTTGACCCTAGAATAGGGAGAATAATAGAGAATCATAGAATCATAGAATCAAATGTTACACCTCCCGCAGTTCGCCAGGTGACAAGCATAGGGTTAGAGTGCTGTGCTGCTCCATCACTTGGCTGTGCTGAGATTCTGGCATTTGTGTCATCATCCACGTTTTATTACCCAAACTGCCGAGTATTAACAATATTAGCAGCCTTTGAAAAGCCGACCCACATTGTTATCCCGATATGCAGCCACTTACCATTAACTGGTGACATCCCTTCAAATGTACCCCTCAACCCTTTTAAACAGCTCTTCAAAGGCTGTTTACACATGATTTCCCTCTCCCGCTTACAAGTTCCTAAGGCCAGGAACGGTATGGGCTGGGGATTTGCCCACACTATGGAATTAAAGAAAAAAGAAATGAAAGGACTTACATTTATATAGCGCCTTTCACGACCTCAGAATATTCCAGCTCTTTACAGCCAATGAAGTACTTCTGAAGTGTAGTCACTGTTGTAATGTGGGAAACGCAGCAGCCAATATACGCACAGCAAGCTCCCACAAACAGCAATGTGATAATGACCAGATACTCTGTTTTAGCGATGTTGGTTGAGGGATAGATATTGGCCCCAGGACACCGGGGATAACTCCCCTGCTCCTCTTCGAAATAGTGCCGTGGGATCTTTTACATCCAACAGAGAGGGCAGACGAGGCCTGGGTTTAACGTCTTATCCGACTGTGCAGCACTCCCTCAGCACTTCACCGGAGTGTCAGCCGGGATCACGGGCTGAAGTTACTGGGTTGGGGGCTGAAACCCATGACCTCTGACCCAGAGGCGAGAGAGCTACCCACTGAGCCACGGCTGACACCTAACTGGAGCTGATCTGGCGAAATCAGGCAGGTAATGATAATGCATGGCGCTAGTTACAGCCGATCAGAGGCCCCATCAGAAAATCTACCCCTAAGTTCTTTACTCAAGAGTGACCAATGTTTGGAATAATCTGTTGGATTGGGTGATAGGGGCAAAAACTTTGGGGATGTTCAAAGTGCAGGTGGCTGCTATAATGGGAGAGTGACTGTAATAGTGGCTCTAATTTTCCGGGGTGAAGTAGCTCCCCTTTAGCCCTAGAAGTGTCAGTGTAAGATGACTCCCGAAAAGAAAAAAATCTCTTAAAAATAAGGTGAGGGTTTAATCAGGTGTAGGTTTTTCTGTAGGACCCTCTGATCTCTCCTGGACGCGTGTGCTGTGTTGACTGCTCTGAGATGACACAGTTGTTCGGGTGGTACGATTGGTTTCAGTGTCCATGTGCTAGGGGAGGAAGCAAATCAGCCAGGGTCCCTGGCCCTGATCACGATTCAGTGACCCATGCTGGAAGGTACAGGCAGAGTGAAGACAAGACTGTATTGGGCTGTGGTGTCCTCCAGTGGGCTATTACTATGGGCACGATACCACATTGTTCCACAAGGTCAAGGTTATCCTTGAGCACAGTAAAGCACCATGTTGAGGACTAGCTTTGACTATGTTACACTCCATGGTGGTATAGCCTGCTGTCATACCCTGTCTGGGTGTCAGCCATGGTTCAGTGGTCGCTCTCTTGCTTTCTGTGTTCAGAAATTTATGTGTTCAAGTCCCACTCCAGAGACTTGAACGTAAAATCCAGGCCAATGCAGTACTGAGGGAGTGCGGCACTGTCGGAGGTGCCGTCTTTTGGATGAGACGTTAAACAGTCCCTCTCAGGTGGACCGAAAAGATCTCATGGCACGATTCAAAGAAGAGCAGGGGATTCTTCCGGTGTCTTGCCCAATATTTATCCCTCAA
This sequence comes from Squalus acanthias, assembly GCA_030390025.1. NCBI lineage: Eukaryota > Metazoa > Chordata > Chondrichthyes > Squaliformes > Squalidae > Squalus > Squalus acanthias. Next base: position 4,676,982 of record CM059444.1, on the reverse strand, counting down.
CCAACATCACTAAAACAGATTATCTGTTTGTGGGACCTTGCTGTGCGCAAATTGGCTGTCGCATTTCCTGCATTGCAACACTGACTCCACTTCAACAAGTACTTCATTGACTCGTGAAAGCCGCTATATTAATGCAAGTCTTTCTTTCTTTATGAAGGTCCACTTGGGTGAACTAGCGGAGAGTGGTTAGTACAGATGGATCTTTAATCCAGAATGATTCCATAGTTTCAAAATGTAACAGGGTAAAGTTCAAAGCAGGAGCAATACCTCACACACCTGCTGCCAAAATAGACACGCTTTCAGTTACTGGGCAGAATAGGAGACTAACCATTTACTCAGCTTCCCATTTATCATGAGTAGGGTTGCCTACTCTGACTGGTTGTAATCCTGGAGGTTACATCACATGACCTCCTCCCGCCAACCGCCCCGCCCCCACACTTCCCCCATTGGTCACCTAACATGTCCACTCTCACAGGGCAACGCATTCCCAGGCCAATTGGAAAGCAAACAGACTCTTCATTACCCGATTGACTGTCAGTCAATCAAACTTTTCTTTTCCAACTCCAACATTTTTATAACTGATAACAGTGTTGAAAGAAAATGATTATTTTAATGCCCCTGTGATTTTTCTGTCCTGTAGATTCATCTTTAATTCCTGGAGACTATGGGGTAGAAATTAGGTCGCGCCCCATTTGGGGCGCAAATATCGTCCGGACGCAAATATTAGCGCCTGGCGCTAATTATCGGCACTGACGGGAAACTTCACTTTTACCGCCCCGGGAGGTGAGTGGAGCGCTAAAGCAGGCGCTGCACACCTCTCTTAAGGCGCAAAGGCCGAGCAGTGAGGCGCTAACTCGGAGCGCTGGCGAAGCTCATGTAATGTCAGTCAGCAATGGAACACACACACAATGGCACGGGCCAGTTCTTAAAGGGGATGGTTAATCTTGCTTTCCATCCACATCCTGTTCATTGCTGCCTTGAATCTCGGCCTGGAGAGACTTGCACATCAAATGTGCTGGAAAGAACAATGGAGAGCACCAGGCAAAGAGCTCAGAGTGCAGCTCCCACGGTCTCTGCTAAATCGATACAAGGAATGGCAAATCAAAATGAACCTGCAAAGTGCTGCTCAGTACCCAAAACTCCTTCACACAACGTTGAATCTCTCCAGAAGTCTCTCCCTCTCTCTCTCAGAATGCGTAGTTCAAAAATGCCACCAACAATAAAAGACAGGAAGAGGCCCCCTTTAAATAGCGCCCCCCCCAGCCCCACAGCGATTGATAGCGTTCCAGTCTTCTGGTCGTTGGAAGCGCCAGGCGGTAAGGCAGGGGGCGCCACTCAATTTCCGCTACGGGGCGCCCCAAGGGCGTTGCACCATGGAATGACGTCACAATCTGCGCGCGCAGGTGGTTGCAGCGGTAAGTTTTAGCGCCGCCGCACAATCTCAAGTTAAGTTCTCGAGCGGCGCAAACATCGCTGCGCCCGGGCGTTAGCGGCTTTGCGCCCCATTAGCGCCCTCTTAAGGCGCTAACGGGTGGCGCAACCAAGTGAATTTTTACCCCTATGGGTTGAAAACCCTAATAATGAGGCTTTGACACAGGGATTAAGGCCCCAGCCTGAATCTCGCTTCCTAGGCCTTGTTTACAGGCCCTTACTTTAGCAGATCTGTGAGGCTCTTGAATCAGTGGCATCTTTAGTCCTCTGGGCATTTTTTTACTGGCTTTTAATATTTTCAACCTCTCTGTGCTGCTTTATTCTTTCAGTAATGATTGACTGCATGTTACACCACAAAGCACAAATCTACTGTGGGACCTGCTAATGCCTGTGTGAGCATAAATATTTAACGATTTGTGTTGCAAATGTATTAGAATATTTATCTTTTCACTGATTTTCAGTGGAACTCTCCAGTACCTGTTACACGGGCCCAGCCTGTTATTAGTACTGCCTGGGCTCCCCGTTCGTTGTGACAAGGCCTACTAAGCACTCTGGTTTTATACCTGAAGCTTGCAGTTTGAAACATGCCATCTGACTGTTTTCAAATCCCTCCATGGCCTCGCCCCTCCCTCTCTCTGTAACCTCCTCCAGCCCTACAACCCTCCGAGATATCTGCGCCTCCTCCAATTCTGGCCTCTTGCGCATCCCCGATTTCCATCGCCCCACCATCGGTGGCCGTGCCTTCAGCTGCCTGGGCCCTGAGCTCTGGACTTCCCTCCTAAATCTCTCTACCTCTCTCTTCTCCTTTAAGACGCTCCTTAAAACCTCCCTCTTTGCCCAAGCCTTTGGTCACCTGTCCTAAAACTCCTTATGTGGCTCGGTGTCAAATTTTTCTCCTGTTCAGCGTCTTGGGACGTTTTACGATGTTAAAAGTGCTGTAGTTGTTGTTGCACAAGGAACAAGAGTTCAGACTTTTCAAGCAGTGCATTCCCGATCATAACAACTTGCTGCGTAATTTTTTTTTCGTCATCTCCCCTCTTCTTTCGCCACTTATCTTAAAAATGTCTCCTCTGGTTACCGACCCTCCTGCCAGTGGAAACAGTTTCTCCTTATTTACTCTATCAAAACCCTTCATCATTTTGAACACCTCTATTAAATCTGCCCTTAACTTTCTCCTCTCTAAGGAGAACAATCCCAACTTCTCTGGTCTCTCCACATAACTGAAGTCCCTGGTACCATTCTAGTAAATCTCCTCTACATCCTGTCCAAGGTCTTGACATCCTTCCTAAAATGTGGTGCCCGGAATTGGCCACAGTACTCCAGCTGAGGACTAACCCGTAATTTAGAAAGGTTTAGCATAACTTCTTTGCTTTTCTACTCTATCCCTCTATTTATAAAACCAATGATCTCGTATGTTTTTTTTTTAACAGCCTTCTCAACTTGTCCTGCCACCTTCAAAGATTTGTGTACATACACCCCCAGGTCTCTCTGTTCCTGCAACTCCTTTAAAATTGTACCATTTAGTTTTTATTGCCTCTCCTCATTCTTCCTTCCAAAATTCATCATTTCACACTTCTCTACGTTAAATTTCATCTGCCATGTGTCTGCCCATTTCACCAGTCTGTCTATGTCCTCCTGAAGTCTGTTTACTACATTTCCAAGCTTTCTGTAGGCAAATGGAGCAGAGGAGCCGGAGAACAGATAAAATACAGCAATACTGGTTATGATGAAATAGGACTTCAGAAGGAGTGCTCACAAACTCCAGTTGACCCAGGCTATGGGCAGAAAATTCCTGGGTCCCTGATGTGGCAGTGTAAGTACGGGCCTTGGGCAGGACTTAATCCCGCTGAATGTGGAGGAGACTGATCCCGCCAGAATTCCCGTGCTCAGATAATGCTTGTCTCACACCTCGTATGTGAGGCAAGATGTATTAGATCTTGTATCTGATTGGAATGTTGGCTGTCAGCCGTGGCTCAGTGGGTAGCACTCTCGTCTCTGAGCCAGAGGTCATAGGTTCAAGTCCGCATTCCAGAGACTTGAGCCCATAATCCAGGCCGACACTCCAGTGCAGTGCTGAGGGAGTGCCGCACTGTCGAAGGTGTCATCTTTCGGATGAAACATTAAACCGAGGCCCCATCTGCTCTCTCAGGTGGACGTAAAAGATCCCATGGCACTATTTTGAAGAAGAGCAGGGGAGTTATCCCCGGTGTCCTGGCAAATATTTAATCCTTAATCAACATCCCTAAAACAGATTAACTGGTCATTATCACATTGCTGTTTGTGGGAGCTTGCTGTGCGCAAATTGGCTGCTGCGTTTCCCACATTACAACAGCGACTACACTTCAAAAAGTACTTCATTGGTTGTAAAGCGCTTTTAGGACATCCTGAGGTTGTGAAAGGCGCTATATAAATGCAAGTTCTTTCTTTTCCTCGTTCTAATATTGTCTAATGTATAAAACTGCTGAAATATTATTGACAATCTTCAGTGAAATTGCTCGAACTTTACAGGAGTAAATGTTGTGGGACATGAGAATTTGTCCTGTTAAAGCTTCGTGTGGACGTGAATCTGAGAGCTGATTTTCTGAATGGGCCTCGCTCCCAGCACGGTGCCTCATCCACCCGGAGCACATACTGCAGGGAGTGTGCCTGCATGTTCCGAAAATCAGGAGTGAGGCTCCAAGCCAGGAGTGGTGATTTGGAAATTCAGCACTATTGTCCCAATTTTAACTCAAATTAAAAATGATCAATTAGTAGCGGCAGTTGCAATGCTATCTTAAGCTTCTCTTTTTGGAAAACCAGAAGAATAGATGTTCTTTCTTTCTTGTCGTGCAAGCGAGCACAGTGGGGTCTCTCATCCTCGGACCGTGCTCCCTCACACCTACCACTGTCACCATCCACTGCACGAATCCTGACAGATTGTGACTGCAGGATCTAGACACTGGAGCAGCCAACTAACACTGTGCATTCCACCTGTGGAAAACAGCACACAACTTCAGGGAACGCCAAGGAACGCCAGGGAATGCTAGGGAACGTCAGGGAATGTCAGGGAATGCCAGGGAACTCCAGGGAATGTCAGGGAATGCCAGGGCACGTCAGGGAATGCCAGGGGACATCAGTGAATGCCAGGGAATGCCAGGGGACGTCAGGGAATGTCAGGGAATGCCAGGGAATGCCAGGGAATGCCAGGGAATGTCAGGGAATGCCAGGGAATGCCAGGAAATATCAGGGAATGCCAGGGAATGCCAGGGAATGTCAGGGAAAGCCAGGAAACATCAGTGAACATCAGGGAACGTCAGGGAATGCCAGGGAATGCCAGAAAATATCAGGGAATGCCAGGGAACGTCAGGGAATGCCAGGGAACACCAGGGAATGTCAGGGAAAGCCAGGGAATATCAGAGAATGCCAGAGAATGCCAGGGAACATCAGGGAATGCCAGGGAATGTCAGGGAACATCAGGGAATGCCAGGGAATATCAGGGAATATCAGGGAATGCCAGGGAACGTCAGGAAATGCCAGGGAACATCAGGGAACGTCAGGGAATGCCAGGGAATGCCAGGAAATGCCAGGGAAAGCCAGGAAACATCAGGGAATGGCAGGGAACGTCAGGGAATGCCAGGGGATGTCAGGGAAAGCCAGGAAATATCAGGAAATTCTGGGGAACGTCAGGGAATGCCAGGGAATGGCAGGGAAAGCCAGGAAATATCAGGGAATGCCAGGGAATGTCAGGGAATGCCAGGGAACGCCAGAGAATGTGAGGGAAAGTCAGGAAATATCAGGGAATTCCAGGGAACATCAGGGAATGCCAGGGAACACCAGGGAATGCAAGGGAATGCCAGGGAATGCCAGGGAACGTCAGGGAATGCCAGGGAACGCCAGGGAATGCAAGCAAATGCCAGGAAATATCAGTGAATGCCAGGGCGCATCAGGGAATGCCAGGGAACACCGGGGAATACCAGGGAATGCCAGGGAATGCAAGGGAATGCCAGGAAATATCAGTGAATGCCAGGGAGCGTCAGGGAATGCCAGGAAATATCAGTGAATGCCAGGGAGCGTCAGGGAATGCCAGGAAATATCAGTGAATGCCAGGGAGCGTCAGGGAATGCCAGAGAATGCCAGGCTACTGGGGGACTATGTGCAAATATCTGACAAGTAACACCAGAGGGAGGAAACAATAGCAATCCTTGGCTTCAATTCTGACAGGGCAGTTGGGGGTGGAGATGTGGGAGTCCCTGTATGGGTATAGTTAGTAAAGAAATCCATCTTGTATGAAAAAAATTCATTTATATTAGTTTCCATTTTTATATTAACCTCTACGGTTGAAAACTTAAGCCTGGAATTCTGCAGATGGTTAACTGTAAAATTTCTGTGCAGGGGTCTTGAGCAGGCTGCTTCTGGGCCAGGTCACATGTTGCTCACATTTATAGATTAATTTATCTGTAACTAACCATAATAATACATTCTATGCCTGGCTAACCCTAAACACCAATCTGTTAGTCTTGGAATAGAGAGATAAATATTCAGAACACTGGGACATTTGGGATCTGGCAAGAGACAGGGATCCCCAACAAAAAACTAGGGGCTGGATTTTGATACTGGGGCGGGTTGGGGTCGTGTTACCCGTTTTCCGTGTTGCCCCCCCGAATCTAGATCGATGTGGATGAATGATGCGGTTTTAACTTAATTGGCCAATTGAGTTCCAACGTGTGGGAACCCATGGCCAATGAATTATTCCAATCTGAAAGTCGCCTCCGATGACGTCATCATTGCTGCTGCCTTTAAGGTCTGCAACAAACCTTGCTTCTTCTGCAGGCTGCCAAGCTTTTGGACCTGTATTCTAGAGGCAACTGCAGGAGGAATGGCCAGCCAACGACCCAGGTCTGCTCCCAGGTTCGATGACGTTGCCCTGCAAGCTTTGGTGGAGGGAGCAAGAGCCAACAGGGAGGAGCTCTTCCCCTCCTCAGGGAGGAAGAAGCCTCCCCAGCAGACCAAGGCTGTGTGGGTCCAGGTCGCCCAGGAGGTCAACTCCTTATCCTTCACCTGCAGAACCTGGATCCAGTGCAGGAAGAGGTTTCATGACCTTCTACGCACTGCTAAAGTGAGTATGACTTTCCCTTCCCCCTCAATCTGATCCCCATTGCCTCTCCTCACCAGCACTCAGCTTTAGCAACCTCTTCCTCCATATCCCACTTGACGCTGACATCCATGCACCCTTACCCATTCCCTCTCCCTCTATGGTCACATTCACCTTACTATTCGACTATGCAGCCCTCACACTCCCTATCACTGTCATGCTATGAAAACAACTTACAACACACAGGGAGGGCCCTTGGTCCTGCCACCTCACTCCATCTTTGTCTCCTTCTAAGCATCTATGCTATGGACTCTCTACACTCACTCCTTCAATCTCACTCAAACTCCACTTGTCTCCCTCATTGCAGGAAAAGAGAGCTCACGATAAAAGGGAAAGAGCCAGGACAGGAGGAGGGCCACCTTCATTAGCCCAGCTCACCCCCTGGGAGGATGCGGTCCTGGAGATCGTGGGAGTAGAGGAGGATACGCAAGTGGGGGACGGACAGACGGGTGCATCACTGCAAGCTGGTGACAGAATAGTGTTCCATCTCTCTCATTGACATTGCATGAGTCGCTGATAATGAATCTGAAGCTCTAACAGATGGATTTATGATCATCTGCAATATGCAATGTGCATGTAACCTTGTCATCACATCTCTGACTCTTTCCTTTACTCCCCCACAGGACTATCGCAAGCACCCGTCCCCACTAGCCAGGAGGAAGAGCCTGAGCATCCAGACTCCTCAGAGGAAGCTGCAACCTCTGAGGGCGCAGCGTCAGCAGAATTCAGCACACCCAGCACCAGCGCAGAGACTCACACCTCGGTGGGACCCTCGGGACATCGAGTAGTGTTGTCACCTGGTGTATCACAGCTCACAAGTGAGCATTAGTAGATGGTGGAGACAGGGACAGCAGTGGAGAGTCCTAGTCGGAGGGCGCAGGACTCTCCTAGCTCGGCTCAGCTGCATGTCGACCCTCTGCCTCTGGGGCCATCCATAAGATGAGCGGTGCTAGAACTCCAGGAACAGATGCAGGAGTCTCTGACAGGTTTTGTCTCCAGGGTCGCTGCGAGTGTGGAGCGAATGGAGGAGTCCATAGCGAACATGAGCAGAGCCTTTGTGGAGTCATTGGTGCATGAACGCATCACCGCGGAAAGGATGGCAACCTCCATGGAGGTGATAAGTCGCCAGAGTGCAGAAAACATGGTGAGTGTTCTGAATAGAATGAAATCTCTGGAGGAGCGATGGACATCTATTGAACAGAGAAACCAGACCTTCATGGAAGGCCTTCTGAGTAGGACTGCCAGTGCAGATACGGGTCCCCATGGCCCCCCTGATGTGCAGCAAGGTGCTCTCAATCCACTTGCAAGCGCTGAGGTGGACTTGGCCCATGAGAGGGATGTTGGTGGCAGACAACAAGGACGTGGGGGCTCCTCTCCAAGCACTCACACTTCCATGCCACTGACAAGTCCTTGGTCAGAGCCCCACCAGAGTCCGCACCCAACTGAGATCGGCGTCTCAACCCCTGCCTAGCCGCAGGAGCAGCAGACTGTTGCCGAGCCCTCGCAGGTTCGCAACCCCAGAGGATGCCCGCCAAAGGTGTCGAGACAGGAGCAGCAACAAACTGAGCAGGGGGCCTCCACCTCTGCTGAAGCCACAGGGGAAGCACCACGTAGGAGCATGCGTAAGAGAAAGATACTGCACAAATAGTCACAAGGGTAGTCACTTGGGTGAAATTTGATGTTTAATGTAAAAAAGCCATCAGGTGTTAAGTGTAAATAAAAACTCTGATGGCTACTGCTGCAGTTGTGTCGTCTGTCATTTCGCTAATGGGACTTCCAAAATGAGGCCTTAGGATAACTTGCAATTGTCAGTATAGTGGTCAAATTGTTAGGGATCCGCTGGTTCTTGGCCATTGTCGAAGCTCTGGTAAGAAGCTGCGAGGCAAAAGTGCTTGCTTGTCTAGGCTAAGCAAATCTGGCCAAGATGAGTGCATTCCTTGCATTCCGGGCAGCTATGGTCTCGCGTAATGCTGCCGCTGGTTGAGGGGCCTCTGCAAGTTGTTCGTTCTCTCTCTCCACCTCCTCCTCCACCTCCTCCTCCTCCTCATCTGAGGAGGCTATGTGAGGAGCCACTTGGTCTTCCGGCATCTGTAAGCCACGACGCTGTGCCATGTTGTGAAGTGCACAGCAAACCACGACGATTCTGGAGACCCTGGCTGCTGAGTATTGCAGGGCTCCTCCTGATCTATCCAGGCATCTGAAGCGCATCTTCAGCATACCGATGGTTTGCTCGATTATGGCTCTGGTGGAAATGTGGCTGGAGTTGTAGCTCTCCTCAGCTGCGTTGGATGGGCTCCTCAACGGCATCATTAGCCACGTCTTCAGGGGATAGCCCTTGTCTCCAAGTAGCCATCCGTTAGGTTGGTCTGGCGGACTGAATAGCGGAGGCACACTAGACTGGCGCAGTATGAAGGAGTCATGGCAACTGCCAGGGTACTTGGCACAAACATGCAGAACTTCCTTCCTGTGGTCACACACCAGCTGAACGTTGAGGGAGTGGAAGCCCTTGCGGTTGACAAAAATACCTGGATTGCGATGGGGTGCCTTAAGGGCCACATGTGTGCAGTCAACGACGCCCTGCACCCTTGGAAAGCCTGCCAGATTAGCTAATCCAACCGCACGCGCCGTGACACTTGCTCGATCCTTGGTGAAATGGATGTGATTGTGCCCGATGGCAAAGAGGGCATCGGTTACCTGCGTGATGCAGGTGTGTGCGGCCGCCTGGGAGATGCCGCTGATGTCTGCTGCTGATCCCTGGAATGAGCCTGAGGCAAAAAAAGTTGAGTGCAGTGGTGACTTTGACGGCCACTGGTAAGGGGTGTCCACCTGGTCCTCTGGGCTCCAGGTCTTGTTGCAGTATTGCGCAGATGTCACCCACTATCTCTCGCGAAAGTCGGAGCCGCCTTTGGCACTGCTGCTCAGACATGTTGAGGTAGCTGACCCTGTGTCTGTAGACCCTGTTTGGGGGGTATCTCCTGCGCCGACGGCCTTCCATGCACTGGCCCCTTCTGGCCTGTGCAGCTTCAGGCGGGTGAGCAGCAGCTTGGCGCTCCTGTTGTTGCTGCTGCTGTTGGTGCTGCTGTTGTTCATGGTTCTGCTGGTGCAGCGGCTGGTGTTCGTCCTCATCTGATGCCCAGAAGGGAAGGAAATAAATGGCTCCCATGCCTCTGGTATATGCCTCAGTTGAGGAAGCGCTCAATGAGGGTGGCGAGAGGGGTTTCCCAGGAGGTCACACTGGAGATGGGTGTCAGGCTCCAAACTTCCAGAGCTGTGGTTATGCCTTCTAAAAGTTCCCCCAGACCTGTGACAACATAGTCCTGCCACCTGCAAATGATGGCTGATCAAATCTCCTATTTAATGGTTGAGCTGCAGCTGATAGTCAGCAATCCACTTGTGCTCCCGCCAGGTTTCACTGGCATGTTTCAGATCAGGCGTGCTTCACGTGGGAAAAGGGTTAAACTAGCAAATAGCTATCAAAATGGCATTACAGAGCCAATTTAGGGCTTGTTAAGGGCATTAATGGCCTCTCCCGCCTCTTGGAGGCGGGACGGAGACGGGACCAGTAGACACGATTTCATCAAACTTGCGTGGAGGCGGGATGGAGGCGGGTTTGGGCCCGCCTGCCAGTTTCTGCAATTTTAACCCCCCACACACCTCCAATCCCGCCTCAACGGCCCTAAGAAAATCCAGCCCTAGGTCTGTGCTGCCAACGCACTTATAAGAGCATGTATATTTAACGTTCATAGTGTATTTCATTCTGTATGCCTCAGAGACATGGACCATGTACAGCAGGCACCTCAAAGCACTGGAGAGGTACCACCAACGCTGCCTCCGCAAGATCCTGCAAATCCATTGGCAGCATAGGCGCACCAACGTCAGTGTTCTCACTCAGGCCAACATCCCCAGCATCGAAGCTTTGACCAGGCTCGATCAGCTCCGATGGACTGGCCACGTCGTCCACATGCCCGATACGAGACTCCCAAAACAAGCGCTCTATTCGGAGCTCCGGCACGGCAAGAGAGCCCCAGGTGGGCAGAGGAAACGCTTCAAGGATGCCCTCAAAGCCTCCTTGAAAAAGTGCAACATCCCCACCGACACCTGGGAATCCCTGGCCCAAGACCTCACAAAGTGGAGGAGAAGCATCCGGGAAGGCGCCGAAGCACCTCGAGTCTCTTCGCCAGGAGCAAGCGGAAGCCAAGCGCAAACAGCGGAAGGCGCGCACGTCAACCCAAGCACCCTACCCACCCGCCTCTTCAACCACCGTCTGCCCCACCTGTGATAGAGACTGTACGTCCCGCATTGGACTCATCAGTCACCTGAGAACTCATTTTTAATGTGGAAGCAAATCATCCTCGGTTCCGAGGGACTGCCTAAGAGAGAAGAGAAGAGCAGGTATATTTAACTTTCATAGTGCGGTCTGCTGAGCAAGCCCCACACATCAGGCATTGTAAAATCTTAGTAGGGCAAATGCCATGGTCGTGTCAATCTACGTTCACTGGGCATGATGTTGGAGGGACTCGGCAATGTGAGGTCTGCTTACTAAAGGCGGATGCTGCACGAGCAACTTCATGAGTCTTGTGTATCTATAGTCAGCAGGCTGCAAGGTCCAGGGTCGCTCGTGGAGAAGTCTACCACCCAGATATGCACACTCATGGAGGAGCATTGTATTGCAATCTGCCTTGGAGCACAGGACAGCATCTGCAGTGGAGACCCCAGTACTGCAGGTCGTGGAGAGAATGAGACTGCTTCTCATGAATGGTCATGCTGCTGCTCCGGAGGTTATTGGCTCCAAACTCCAGGAAGCTGTTGGTTGCCAGCTTCTAGTCCCTTGGGAAATCATGGTACAGGCAACAAGAGGGAGGGCTTCAAAGACTTCATCGAAGGCCCACGCTCACACAGGTCAGTGGGCACCATTAGGACATAGCCTTGAAGAGTCACAATGCAATCCTGGAAGATGAAGAGATCTGTCTGCCCAACCTGAGGATCCTGGTGTTGTCGAGGAAGGTGAGGAAACAGAAGAGGTGCACAAAGTCTACATCGGGAGCAGACCCTTGAGGGTATAAATGTGCACTGGGAAGAGAGGAGCAAGATAAGTAAATAGGGCACATCAGCTAGAGTGCACAGGTGCTGTTTCTTCAACGCCCCAACCACAGCCTCAGAAAAAGACCTCAGCCCCACATGACAGACTGTATACTGCGGGCTCACTCATGTGTGTAGGGACAGAAGTACAATATGAAACACTTTGCAATATCATGGGCCTGGCTATTGTAAATGCTTGCCGTGTAAGACCCTGGAACTATAACCTTGACTATCAAGTGTTAATAGCTCATCACTTGTATCTCGCTTAATAATCTGACCCTTACTTCCTAATATAGGGCCGACAAAACAGAGCTTCAGACAGTCAAGTGTTGACTGCTCTGATGAAGGGTCATCGACCTGAAACGTTAACTCTGTTTCTCTCTCCACAGATGCTGCCTGACCTGCTGAGTGTTTCAGATTTCCAGCATCTGCAGTATTTTGCTCTTGTGTTGGTAGTTCATCACTTGCATCATGCTAATAACCTCAACCTTATTGCCCGATATACAGCAGCCAAAGCAGGGTTCCGCACAGTGCCCACTGCACACTTACTGCACAGCTTGACAGACTCTGGAACGCAACACCATGCACCACAACGCATTGACCTTATTGCATTGTCTCTTGCTCTTTGATACTTTTTTTGCATTGCAAGACTACTTTTCCTCATCCTTTTCCCACAACAATCTTGCTCGCAGCTATAAATTCACTTTCAGCAAACTAATTGCTGAGCAGGAGAGTTCCTATCGGTATTCCTATGACACTCCTAGATTTGGAAGAGGAAAAAGAGTTTCTGCAAAGGGAAGAAAGGCGTGTCGCTCCACCTCAGGTATTTGACACCTTCTTGCCCTTGTCCTAAGGAGCTGTGCCTTCAGATCTAAGCACACCTATCTGGGTACTTCAGAAGAAAACTACCTCCATTGTCTGCACTTCACAGGGGAGACAGTGATTGAGTCACACCATTTGCTCAAGCCTGACCTTGGACAACTTCTATCACGGGGCAGCTCTGTCCGTGACTACGCATGTGTTGATAGCTCACAGTTACATTTCTAAGCCAGCAGACTCTTCCAAGCCCCCACCAGGGAGATTTTCCAGATCAGTCAGGGAACGGTAGTATAGTACAATAGCAAAATACTGCGGATGCTGGAAATCCGAAATAACAACAGAAAACGCTGGCAAAACTCAGCAGGTCAGGCAGCATCCGTGGAGAGAGAAACACAGTTAACGTTTCAGGTCGAAGACCTTTCGTCAGAACTGGAAAAAAGCAGGAAATGAAATGGATTTAAAGCAAGTATAATGCTGGGAAAAGGGGGAGGGGATGAAAGAACAAAGGGAAGGTCAGTGGTAGGATAGAAAGCAGGAGAGATTAAGAGACATTAAGAGATATTCAAGGCAAGAGGAGGTGGTAATGTGACAGGTTGAGGCTAGATGAAGTGTGAGATGCGCTGACAGAATGAAGGACAGCTGCCAGCTTCTGGGAGGGAAGAAAAAAAGGGCTAAACAAAAGGGTAGATGAAAAAATAAAATAAAAATATATATATATATGTGATAGGGGCCGGGGTTATGATCTGAAATTGTTGAACTCTATGTTGAGTCCAGAGGGCTGTAAAGTGCCTAAACGAAAGATGAGGTGCTGTTCCTCGAGCTTACGCTGAGCTTCCGTGGTATAGTGGTTATTTTACTGGACTAGCAATCCAGAGGCCTGGACTAATGTTCCAATCCCACCACGGCAGCTGGGGAATTTAAATTCAGTTAATTAAATAAATCTGGAATGAAAAGCTAGTATCAGTAATGGTGACCATGAAACTACCAGATTGTCGTAAAAACCCATCTGGTTCACTAATGTCCTTTAGGGAAGGAAATCTGCCATCCTTACCTGGTCCAGCCTGACTCCAGACCCACTGCAATGTGGTTGACTCTTAACTGCCCTCTAAAATGGCCTAGCAAGCCACTCAGTTGTAAAAAACCTCTACGAAACACAATAATAAGAATTAAACTGGACGGACCACCCGGCATCGACCTCGGCACCGACTTTGGACATGACAATGACACACCCAGTCCAGTCGACACTGCAAAGTCCTCCTCACCAACATCTGGGGACTTGTGCCAAAATTGGGAGAGCTGTCCCACACACTAGTAAAGCAACAGCCTGACATAGTCATACTCACAGAATCATACCTTTCAGCCAATGTCCCAGACTCCTCCATTACCATCCCTGAGTATGTCCTGTCTCACCGGCAGGACAGACCCATCAGGGGTGGCGGCACAGTGATATACAGTCGGGAAGGAGTGGCCCTGGGAGTCCTCAACATTGACTCCGGACCCCATGAAGTCTCATGGCTTCAGGTCAAACATGGGCAAGGAAACCTCCTGCTGATTACCACCTACCACCCTCCCTCAGCTGATGAATCAGTACTCCTCCATGTTGAACACCACTTGGAAGAAGCACTGAGGGTAGCAAGGGCACAGAATGTACTCTGGCTGGGGGACTTCAATGTCCATCACCAAGAGTGGCTCGGTAGCACCACTACTGACTGAGCTGACCGAGTCCTGAAGGACATAGCTGCCAGACTGGGCCTGTGACAGGTGGTGAGAGAACCAGCACGAGGGAAAAACCTACTAATCTACCTGTCGCAGATGCATCTGTCCGTGGCAGTATTGGTAGCAGTGACCACCGCACAGTCCTTGTGGAGACGAAGACCCGTCTTCACACTGAGGACACCCTCCATCATGTTGTGTGGCACTACCACCGTGCTGAATGGGATAGATTCAGAACAGATCTAGCAGCTCAAAACTGGGCATCCATGCGGCGCTGTGGGCCATTAGCAACAGCAGAATTGTATTCCACCACAATCTGTAACCTCATGGCCCAGCATATCCCTCACTCTACCATTAGCATCAAGCTGGGGGACCAGCCCTGGTTCAATGAGGAGTGTAGAAGAGCATGCCAGGAGCAGCACGAGGCGCACCTAAAAATGAGGTGCCAACCTGGGTGAAGTGGGACATCGGCGCCCTTCAGGAATTAAGGGGTTAACAATGCAGCTTGCACACTAGAAACGGTTGAGACAGAGACCGGCAGAGATAGCTCAGACATGCTAACCACAAGGTCTCGATGCTTTTCAAAATGAGATGAAATTAGCTCAGAGGCACCAGCTGTGATTAACCACAAACTGTGGAACCTAGAACAACAGGTGAGGTCATAAAGATCATGTGACACGAGCTTGTATGAAATATAGACTAACGGTTATGTGATGCGAGATAGGGAATTAGCCAATCAGCAACTGTGCACGCGGGCTTTAAGCCAATTAAACTGTGTAACGGGATCGTGCACGAGGCTGAGCTTGTATGATTGAGTGTATAAAAGATTGCTTCAAATTTGTAACAGCGGAGCAGTCTCCTGGTGCGCCAGTAGAGATTGTCTCCCCACCAGTGTAATAAAGACCACTTGAATAACGATCTAAAACCTCGTGTCAAGTGTTGGTTTAAAATACGCCACAACAATTGGCGTCACGAACAGGATCCCACACGGACCGGGGACACGAGCAAGTGAAACCAAGCCAAAAAACGTGAGTATGTTTAAATTACCAGGTTCAGTTCGGGCAAGGGAACACCGCGCCGTCTCCACCGCCCCCTGGGAATAAAAGACAATCTGAAGGTTTGATCGTTAGTTCAAGAGGTCTTGGGACTCATAGATGGGATATAAGTTGCAAGTAGTGCGCTGACCCAATATAGCAGACATACCTCTGACTTTTTGCAAGTGTTGTCTTGTCTTGGGAAAAGATTTTTAACAGGCATACCTCTGACAGCAAATAACACGAGAAAAAAATTGTCGCAAGCAACGGTCCCACTCTGTGAGAGTGAAGAAAGGGACGTACCGCTGACAACAATTAGCTATGGGAAGTGAAAAACTCGATTGGGGACCGGAAGGGTCTCTGACACGGTATTTAGCGGATAAAAATAAAAACTTAATTGACAAAATGGCTAAAGGTGATTGGCAACCGAACGACCCACCGGCAAAACAAAGAGAATGGTGGGCCAAGGAGAAAAGATTAAAAGAAGAAAAGGCCCTTATTTTAGTGATTGACGCATATCATGAGTTGAGTAGACGTACTCGAATTTGGACCAAAAACAGGTGTCCACAATGTGCCCGGGCGCCAGTAATGGCAACAGCTTCTGAAAGGCCGACAGGGGTAAAAGGAGTGGACGACGATGACATAGACTGGGACGCTTTGGCCAGAAAGGCATCAGACTATAACCCCGACAATGATGACTGGGGAAAACCACCCCCATATTACAAAGTAAAAGCAGCACCTATTAAGGGAGGAATTTGTGCCTGGAACTCCAGGGCAACCAAATGCTATCCCAGCCATCCCAGCAGGGGCGCCACAGATAAAAACCACATACAGTGTGTATCTTTCTCTCCTGGAGATAAATTAAAACTACTACAGTTACTGCCGGATTTAAAACCCCGACAGAGTAATGTAGAATTTTGGCAGAAACTAAGGGAAATGAGGATATGTCACAACTTCCACAATCGAGATGTTGCAGGACTAGTCGGAGCCAAGATGAGTGACGCTGACTGGGGACGACTGAACCAACAGTTTAGAGACGGCGAGCGGTGTCAGGAGGCGGCCCCTGCCGTTGCACAAAAGGAAATAGATTATGAAGCATTTAGGACAGAGGTCACGTCACGTATCATGGGAGTAGTGCCAATAAACTGGGGAATAATCATGGGGCTCACACAAGGAAAAGGGGAATCGGCCCATGACTATGGAGAACGAAAATGGGCCAGCTTTATGGCACATTCAGGCATTATGGCACCAGAACGAGATAATGCAGAAAGATGTACAGAGAAGGCCTGAGTAGTAACCACCAGACCATCCTGAAGACAGGATTGGCCACAATGGTAACATTTGACGATTTGGTCAGATGGGCAACTGAAGTAGACAACCAACAAAGGGCTAAAGTTGCCGCTTTAGAAGAACAAGTAGCTGCAGCCACGGGGCCAGAGGTCTGTTTTAATTGTCACCAGCCTGGGCACAGACGTAATGAATGTAATCTACCTCAAGAAGTTATGTAGAAACTGTCAAAGGCCTGGACATAATCAAAGAGACTGTTGGGCAGAGGGAGGCGGTAAAGCAGGCCAAGGCCCAAGGCAACAAGGGGCGCCCCGTGACCAGCAAACGACAAAAACTGGCCGACGCAAGTACAGACCAATTAATCGAGATCATAAAAAGGTTATCACAAACAAAATAAGTAGCATCGGCCCCCGGGAAAGACACCGATCCCCGCATATATCTAACAGCGCTGTTAGGGGGCCGGCAGTGTGATATGTTGGTCGATACAGGGGCATCGGTGTCTATAACAAATTTGACTTACCACAAACAAAAACCTCCATATTAATACAGGGAGTGGGCGGAAAGAATACTCGCGCCTACAAAAGTGAGACACAACTGCTGGAAATAGGAGGGATATTCCTCCCAGTACAACTCTGGGGGTGTGAGAACCCAGAAGGGACAATCTTAGGAGTAGATACATTGAGCGAACTAGGTCTGATAATAGATGTACGGAACAAAACGGTACTACAAAAACGAATAGCAGATGGAAAATTTGAAGATAGGACTATGGCCAGTTACATGGCCAAGATTGGGAGCGTTCAGTGAATAGAACGGGACTGGTCACAAGAGGGAATATGGGGAGCCCTCTGCCAGGCAATGGAAGGGGTCTGGGCAACCTCCAAACAAGACTGTGGACTGGTCACAACCGACCTGATTGTGATGCCAGGGCCCGAACATAGAGCCCACAGGCAGTACCCAATAAAACCAGCAGCAAAAGAAGCAGTACACACGATAGTAACCGAGTGAGTTAAACAAGGAGTGTTAAAAGAAACCACTGCGACCACAAACTCACCGATTTGGCCGGTAGGGAAACCAGATGGATCGTATAGATTAACCATGGATTACACCGCCTTGAATAAGGTAACTCCGCGAGAACACCCGATAGTGGCAAGCCCTTCCACCATATTTAATGGTTTAAAACCGGACCATGAGATATTCACCGTCTTAGATATAGCAAATGGATTTTGGTCCATACCATTGGCAGAGGAGTCACAGAGTAAATTTGCCTTTACAGTGGGAGACAGGCAGTATACACGGACCAGAGTCCCACAGGGGTTCCACAATAGCCCAAACATATTCCACCGCGTATTGAGACAAGCCTTAGACGAGCTGGACCTATCAATATACCAGAGCACTCTACTCCAGTATGTCGATGACATAATAATAGCATCCGAGGACGCCCATGGACATGGGAGCATTACTAAGCACCCTGCAGACACTTAAGAAGGCAGGCTTTAAGCTGAACCCCAAAAAGGCACAGATCGGACTATCCAAAGTGATGTACTTAGGACACGAGATTAGCCAGGGATACAAGGCACTCCCACAGGAACGGAAAGCAGCCATAAAAGACATGCCAAGGCCAGGGGAATGAGGATAGTGTTGGGACTATTTAACTACTGCAGGAATTTTATACCAGACTTTGCAGGGAAAGCAGAGCCGATTCAACGGTTAGTTAAAGGGGGGAGACCCACCACTGATAAGATAGAATGGGAATCGGAGCAGGACGAGGCTTACGCAAAATTAAAAGCAGCCCTGACATCCACACCCGCACTAGGATTGCCAAATGTAACCAAACCATTCCATATATACTATAGTATAGACGGGAACTTCTACAACGCAATAGTCACCCAAGAATACGGAGGAGACATGAGACCAATAGCATATTACTCCACCCAACAGACCCCTGTAGCAAAAGGGATGGCACGATGTATTGCGGCATTGGACTGGGCCGCATGGGCAGTACGAGTCTGCGAACCCGTCGCCATGTCAGGACAGCTGGTCTTACGTCCACAACATACATTAGTAGATCTATTAAACACGGGTAAGATGAAATCCGTGTCAGATAGAAGAAGGGCGGCCTGGGAAGCAGTGTTAATACCCAAGGATAAGTCAGTCCAGATCATAAGAGAACACAAAGTAAACCCCGCGGAAGGGTTAATATCCGAAGGTGAAGTTCATGAGTGCCAATTAGCAATAGACGAGGAAACTAGAGGGACAGTCTCGGAGACACCCCTAGAAGACCCCGACCACACCTTTTATGTGGACGGATCACGCCGGTACATAAATGGAGAACCATATATGGGTTGGGCAGTAGTGTCAGAAACAGGAGAAACAGTCGCTAAGGGAGGATTAGAAGGAGGAGTCTCAGCACAAGTAGCCAAATTAGTGGCTCTCACTGAGGCATTCAAATTAGCAAAAGGAAAACGAGTAAATGTACATACAGACAGTAGATATGCATTTGGGGTGGTACACGATTACATGACAGCCTGGAGTAGGAGAGGATATGTAACCACCGGAGGGGGACATATAAGGCATGAAGAAACAGCTAGAGAATTAGTTGAAGCAGCAAAGGGACTGAAGGAGGTAGCAGTGATTGAGATAAAAGCTCACCGTAAGGTGGAGATTGAGCAACAGAAAGGGAACATGCTAGCCGATGAAGCTGCAAGAACAGCGGCAGGCACCGAAACCCCGGTATCCGTAGCAACAGGCAGAATAGGAGAAGAGGAGGTGAACATTAAGGGAGTACAGGAAGAAACTGATATAGAGGAGCAGGAACATTGGACAAAAGACGGAGCCGTTAGGGGAGGGGATGGAATATGGAGGAAAGATTTACGAGTAGTAGCTCCTCACTGTATCCAAGAGAACTTGTTAAAAATATACCACGAGCCTAATCATGGAGGGCGGAACGGAATGATAAACAGGTTAAGCAAAGATTGGTGGTGGAGTGGCATGGGACAAGATGTAGCAAGACATTGTCGACGGTGCATCATTTGTGGACTGCATAACCCTGGAAGGCCCAGTAAGGTTAGAATGGCACACCAGCCTTGACCAAAGGGCCCCTGGGAAAATATCCAGATAGACTTTACCGGACCCTTACCCAGTAGTCGAGGGAAGAAATACTGCTTGGTGATTATAGATCAGTTCACCAGGTGGGTAGAAGCATTCCCGACCCGAGACTGCAGTGTGAGGACAGTGGCCCAAATACTCGCATATGATGTAATCCCAAGATGGGGGGTCCCGCTGCAGATCGACTCAGATCAGGGAACACACTTCACAGGCAAGGTCATGAAAGAAGCCTATAGACAACTAGGAATAAGGCAGAGATTCCACATCCCATATCACCCACAAAGTTCAGGAATGGTAGAACGCATGAACCGAACCCTAAAAACAGCATTAGCCAAAGCTATAGCCGAAATGGGACAGGGATGGGTGGACGTCCTTCCATGTATCCTAATGAGACTAAGAACAACCCCAAACAGAGTAACCGGATTAACCCCGTATGAACTCATGACCGGTCGAGCAATGCACTTACCGGAGGGAGTAGCATCCGGCAGCGAGGGACTGGGACCCATGAAGGATAGAATTAGGAGTTATGTTCAAAGATTACATAACCAATTGAAAGAGCTCAGACAAGAGGTAAAGGTGCAACAGGACATTAGAGATAAGGATTACAAACCCCAAGGGGTATTAGAGCCCTTACCACAGGTGGGCGAACGAGTGTTTGTCAAAGTCCCACCAGAAAGGTCAGGATTCTCCCCTAGATGGACCGGACCATTTGAGGTTATCATGACCAGCGATACGTGCTCATGTATAGATATGAGGGGAAAGGGTAGGTGGAAACATTGGACGCAACTAAAAAGGTACAACAATAACCCATCTGACCTTAAATCCCACAGGAACAATGGAATAAACACCGGAGATAAACTAACACCTGGTGACGACCAGATTTCTGCTTAAGTTACAGGTAACATGGGCCTCGGACGACGGAGGCACCCACCCTAAGCTTTACCCACAGAATGTTGCCTCTATACACCACGATCCTGATAATACTAGGGACATTACAAGACGCCCTAGGAACAGGAAACCTTTTGAGAAATCACAAACATCCAGAGGACCAGGGAGGCCCGAATTACTGACAGGTCCTCGTCGGAGAGAGACTATATCTGACGGGTATATTCCGACGGAAGGACACCAAGTGGTCCAATTTTCCCGGAACGGGCCAAACTTTTCGCGGGTGTAAGGGAACCCAACCCAGGATATTGGGCATTGAGTTAAAGTACAATAGGACCTTGTGTATTGAATGTGGTAGTGATAGGGTATGGACGAACCTACGGACATATCAGAGATGTATGTGGAATAAGTTTAGGTATCTACCAGGGATGCCACAGATAACACATGCCTGTAAAAACATGTGGCCACACGGTAACTATAAGCGGTGCCTAGACACACAAGGTATCCACAAGGGCATGAATGTATCAGACATCGTGGGGGGATTGTGTCATATGTATGACAGGGCAGTCGTCCCGAATTTGGAGGAATACCAGCCTCTCGACTCCGCCATGTGCGTTAAAGCCACCCAAAGGTTTGAACCTACATTGTACGTTTGTGCGAACGGCAATGAGGTCTGCTAATCCCCAGTAATCCGGGTAGAGTGGGCTGAACATTGGCCAGCAGTCTCAGGGCCAACAACACCAACCCCCACAAAATTTACGACATCCCCATCTCCACTGGAATGCCCAATCCTAACCGATGGACCTCCAAGCGGAGTGGTCTTGCGAACGGAGGGGACCCAGCTGTATGATAATGTATACCACGAGGTACTCCCGGTAATAGTCAATTTAACCGACCTGAACTTACCAGAGAGATGCGATTCCAGGGTAAGGGCCCTATATACCAGAATGCTGGATATAGTGCTCAGGGAAGCCAGGGATGCCTCGGGGGCCTCCCAATACCGCGGGCACACAGGGTTCCGCCGTCATAAGCGAGGTTTAGTCAATGAGGTACTGACTGGCGTAAATACCGGCACGTCCCTTGTAAATGCCCTGGATATCCAATCCATGAAAGCAAGCTTGGAGAGTCTTAAAGAGACTGACATGAATCTTGTCATTCATGTGGAAATGACTTATGAAATAATACTGGGCGGCCTGCTGGTGGCGCTGTCCAGGGAGAGTATAAATACTCGGGCATGGGCCCAGCTTGCTCAGGACATTCTTTAACAGGAACTAGGGAAGGACACAACTAGATCTCCATGTTGGAAAACAGTTGATTAAAGCTTTGTTTAACGCTTAGACCAAGTGCCGAGTAGTTTTCTTACGTCAGAGACCATGCGGATTTTGCTCCAGAGGCACACGGGGGACGTCTGGACGGGAGTAGACCTAGGACAGGAGACCATGAAGGCATCATTACAGGGATTTGTGATAATGGTGGGGCATGCTACCACTATTAACCGCTTGATTGATCGAGAATACGAGGAGGCCACCAATGGGGTGAAGTGAAACACCTGTCACGCATATGGGGGATGGATGATAGGACAAGTTCGACACAACCTGGACCAGATGCAGACAGGCAGGGCCCCCGACTGGATCAATAGTACCCACCTACTGCAGTTGGTACAGCACCCAGGATCACTGGATGGCTGTACACTAAAGGGCATGACAAGGGTCTACCCTGTGACGGGTGGGTACACTGACTCTCACACCTCGCTGATAGGGATGGTGCTAATGATCCCGGTAATGACTGGAGATGCAAAACCATACCCACAGTACGAGGTAGAGAACATAGGACTGATGAGGGGAAGGGACTACCTGCGGTATTGCCCAATGGATCAATACACGATCAAAAGAAACAGAACCATGAGAGGGGTCTCATTGATTGGGTGCCGCAGGGAAGGAAGCCTCACGATCTGCCCAAACCCGGTGGGACAAGGTAGTAAGGATGGGTGTGGGTTCAATCAGACTGTCGGATGTGTGCTGGAAATAAGCCTAGCAGAATCTGAACCGACCCATTCTGCCGACCGGGGAAAGGACGAGTACTGCGTGACGACAAACCAACAGACGTACGATTATGGCGAACTAACATGTAACATCACGAACCCCAACTTCTGCTTCACCCCCAGCCTACCCGTGACAATTGGGCGTGCACAGATGACGTACATTCACGCACGAAAAACGGTCACCCGGAATCTAACAGACGAGATCAGAGCGGACCTGGGGCTATACGAGGAACACCTCGCAGCGCCCATTCCGCATCTCCCAGAGGATCTAAAGAACCTTAGGGACCCTCTACGCGAGAACATAAAACGGTACCATCTCCGAAAATAAGAGTACAGGAATTAGACAAGGAGATTGATACTGAACTCCGTAAGATCCCATGGTATGAAAAGGCCTGGAACTGGGGCTTGAATGTAGATATCCACCCTTGGATCCGCATCACCTCTCATGTACTGGTAGCGCTACAATTAATATTAGCATTAGGTTGGCTTACAATGACTTGTGCTGCTTGCTCGAAACGCAGGAACAAAACCAGGGCAAAGGCGATAGTTAAGGAACAGAGTAAGCTGCTCAAACGTGTGCAAGACGAAGGAATTATTTAGCTCTAAACGCACTAGGTGTCCCCAACCTAGCAGCTGGCCACTGCAAGCGGGGCGGGACGCCTGAGCCAGTAGTAGTAGTAATTGGTCATCTTGGGTAGGTTAGCCAAGGACCAAAAGGGGGACTGAAGTGGGACATCAGCGCCCTTCAGGAATTAAGGGGTTAACAATGCAGCTTGCGCACTAGAAACGGTTGTGACTGAGACCGGCGGAGAGAGCTCAGACATGCTGACCACGAGGTCTCGATGCTTTTCAAAATGAGATGAAATTAGCTCAGAGGCACCATCTATGATTAACCACAAACTGTGGAACCTAGAATAACAGGTGAGGTCATAAAGATCATGTGACACGAGCTTGTATGAAATATAGGCGAATGGTTATGTGACGCGAGATAGGGAATTAGCCAATCAGCAACTGTGCACGCGGGCTTTAAGCCAATTAAACTGTGTAACGGGATCGTGCAAGAGGCTGAGCTTGTATGATTGAGTGTAGAAAAGATTGCTTCAAATTTGTAACAGCGGAGCAGTCTCCTGGTGCGCCAGTAGAGATTGTCTCCCCACCGGTGTAATAAAGACCACTTGAATAACGATCTAAAACCTCGTGTCGAGTGTTGGTTTAAAATACTTCACAACATGGGGGAAGCTGCAACACAGGACTACGTGCATGCTAAACAACGAAGGCAGCATGCTATAGACAGGGCTAAGTGATCCCACGATCAACAGATCAGATCAAACCTCTGCAGTCCTGCCACATCCAGCCGTGAATGGTGGTGGACCATTAAACAACTGACGGGAGAAGGAGGCTCCATGAATATCCCCATCCTCAATGATGGTGGAGCCCAGCACGTGAGTGCAAAAGACAAGGCTGAAGCGTTTGCAACCATCTTCAGCCAGAAGTGCTGAGTGGATGATCCATATCAGCCTCCTCCTGAGGTTCCCACCATCACAGAAGCCAGTCTTCAGCCAATTCGATTCACTCCATGTGATATCAAGAAACGACTGAGCGCACTGGATACAGCAAAGTCTATGGGCCCCAACAACATCCCGGCTGTCGTGCTGAAGACTTGTGCTCCAGAACTAGCCGCGTTTCTAGTCAAGCTGTTCCAGTACAGCTACAACACTGGCATCTACCCGACAATGTGGAAAACTGCCCAGGTATGTCCTGTCCACAAAAAGCAGGACAAATCCAATCTGGCCAATTACCGCCCCATCAGTCTACTCTCAATCATCAGTAAAGTGATGGAAGGTGTCGTCGACAGTGCTATCAAGTGGCATTTACTCACCGATAACCTGCTCACTGATGCCCGGTTTGGATTC
This sequence comes from Squalus acanthias, assembly GCA_030390025.1. Classification (NCBI taxonomy): domain Eukaryota; kingdom Metazoa; phylum Chordata; class Chondrichthyes; order Squaliformes; family Squalidae; genus Squalus; species Squalus acanthias. Next base: position 4,652,544 of record CM059444.1, on the reverse strand, counting down.
CGCTAGGACCACTCGGCTCCCGACCTCATTACAGCCTTGGTCCAAACATGGACAAAGGAACTGAATTCCAGAGGTGAGGTGAGGTTGACTGCCCTTGACATCAAGGCAGCATTTGACTGAGTGTGGCATCAAGGAGCCCGAGTAAAACTGAAGTCAATGGGAATCGGGGGGGAAAACTCTCCACTGACTGGAGTCATACCTAGCACAATGATTGTGGTTGTTGGAGGTCAATCAGCTCAGCCCCAGGACATTGCTGCAGGAGTTCCTCAGGGCAGTGTCCTAGGCCCAACCATCTTCAGCTGCTTCATCAATGACCTTCCCTCCAACATAAGGTCAGAACTGGGGGTGTTCGCTGATGATTGCACAGTGTTCAGTGCCATTCACAACTCCTCAGATAATGAAGCAGTCCATGCCCGCATGCAGCAAACTTGGATGACGTTCAGACTTGGGCTGATAAGTGGCAAGTAACATTCGCACCACACAAGTGCCAGGCAATGACTATCTCCAACAAGCGAGAGTCTAACCACCGCCCCTTGACATTCAACGGCATTACCATCGCCGAATCCTCCACCATCAACCTCCTGGGGGGTCACCATTGACCAGAAACTTAACTGGACCAGCCACATAAATACTGTGGCAACAAGAGCAGGTCAGAGGCTGGGTATTCTGTGGCGAGTGTCTCACCTCCTGACTCCCCAAAGCCTTTCCACCATCTACAAGGCACAAGTCAGGAGTGTGATGGAATACTCTCCACTTGCATGGATGAGTGCAGCTCCAACAACACTCAAGAAGCTCGACACCATCCAGGACAAAGCAGCCCACTTGATTGGCACCCCATCCACCACCTTAAACATTCACTCTCTCCACCACCGGTGTTCCGTGGCTGCAGTGTGTACCATCTACAAGATGCACTGCAGCAATTCACCAAGGCTTCTTCGGCAGCACCTCTCAAATCTGTGACTTCTACCACCTAGAAGGACAAGGGCAGCAGGCACATGGGAACACCACCACCTCCAAGTTCCCCTCCAAGTCACACATCATCCTGACTTTGAAGTATATCGCCGTTCCTTCATCGTCGCTGGGTCAAAATCCTGGAACTCCCTCCCTAACAGCACTGTGGGAGTACCTTCACCACACGGACTGCAGCGGTTCAAGAAGGCGGCTCACCACCACCTTCTCAAGGGCAATTAGGGATGGGCAATAAATGCTGGCCTTGATAGCGACGCCCACATCCCATAAACGAATAAAAATAATTTGGTCTTCTGTGCACCAGTGCATCAAACAAGGGACAGAGACCTGGTTTGCCAGAGAAAACACTTTCACCACCTTCGTCAAGAGAAAGTAGGCAGCAACAGGAGAGGCCACAGCAGGTCCAGCAAGTGGCAGGCTTCCTAAATGTGCAGGGCATCATTGGCACACATATGACCTCCAACCAAGCCCCGAACAACAAGCCATGACCTACATGAATAGGAAAGCCTTCCATTCCATTAATGCGCAGATGGTATCGAACTGCAAGAACCAAATCCTGTAGGTGAATAGGCAATACTGTGGTAGTAGCCACGATGCCTTCACTTTGCACCTGTCCTTTGTGTCCCCATTACTTGAAAGAGCAGGAAGGTTGGACGTGTCGCTGCTAGGGGACCAATGACGCTCTGACATTTGGACCTCCTTTGAGAAATGCTTGACCAGCTGTGGAAAGCAGATTGAATGAAGCCCATGCCTGCACCCAAATGCTTGGCGTACTGAAGCAGAAATGTCATGGTTTGGACAGAGCTGGCAGCCGATTCTCTAGCCCTCACGGAGTCTGCAAAATCTTATCTACCTGCTGCACCTTCCCCCTGAATTGACTTTGAAAAGAATGGAGATTTATGACACGTCAATGGGCAAAATAAATTTACAGCAAGCAGGTTCTGGAGCAGTCTAATATATTTCACAGTAAATACAGTAATGCAGGATAATTTACTGACAGGTATTTTACAGGACCTACCTGTAGTTAGAGATAGAATATAACAGAACGGGAAGGGATTGCCAGCCCATTGAAAGCAGACATTCTGAGGAGGAATCAACAATTCTGCTTCTTTGAGATGGTACTTTGGTTTGTGTTCAATTTACATTCGATGAAAATAAAATGTTTGTTGTCATTTTGTTCCTTGTAGTTTTTCAATTCCAGGCCACCATACACTCGGGACGTGCTTTTCCAATAGCACCAGGATCTCAGGCAGCTCACAATAACCAGGTCTTGGAAATTAATAGCTCCCAGAGCAGAGAAAACACAAAATACTCTGTCAGAAACATGAATCAACTGGGACAGAATGAAAGGAGACAGAACAGTCCTGGGGGTTGAGATAATACAGAATCTAATCAGACTTCACTCTCAGGGTTTATGAAGTGATACCTGCCTTTGTTTAAGTTCGGCTTGCTAACTGCCTCCGACCTACCTTTCCATTATACCATTGCACAGCAACCTTTCAATAATAACACTGTGGTTTAGTGTTCAGTTCTTGTGTAGCAGAGTGTACACGGTTTGCTAACATCGCCTATAAAATATGAGTATGTGCACCTTGCAGCTTAGTAACGACAGTGCGCGTTCCTGTCTTTATTTTTCCATTGTACAAATAACTGACACAAAGAATAATGGGCTTGTGGCCGTTGAAGCAGGTAGCACAAGAGGCAATTAGATGTGTCTCTGGAGATATCAACATCCATCAACATCCTGGGGGTCACCATTGACCAGAAACGCAACTGGACCAGCCACATAAATACTGTGGCTACAAGAGCAGGTCAGAGGCTGGGTATTCTGCGGCGACTGACTCACCTCCTGACTCCCCAAAGCCTTTCCACCATCTACAAGGCACAAGTAAGGAGTGTGATAGAATACTCTCCACTTGCCTGGATGAGTGCAGCTCCAACAACACTCAAGAAGCTCAACACCATCCAGGACAAAGCAGCCCACTTGATTGGCACCCCATCCACCACCTTAAACATCCACTCCCTCCACCACCAGCGTACCGTGGCTGCAGTGTGCACCATCTACAAGATGCACTGCAGCAACTCGCCAAGGCTTCTTCGGCAGCACCTCCCAAACCTGCGACCTCTTCCACCTAGAAGGACAAGGGCAGCAGGCGCATGGGAACACCACTACCTCCCAGTTCCCCTCCAAGTCACACACCAACCTGACTTGGAAATATATCGCTGTTCCTTCATCGTTGTTGGGTCAAAATCCTGGAACTCCCTACCTAACAGCACTGTGGGAGTACCTTCACCACACGGACTGCAGCGGTTCAAGAAGGCGGCTCACCACCACCTTCTCAAGGGCAACTAGGGATGGGCAATAAATGCTGGCCTTGCCAGCGATGCCCACATCCCATAAACGAATAATAAAAGAAAATCCATACAGTTGTTTAAAAAAGCTGACACTCCACAAACCCCAACAAGATAGAACTACAGCTCCTTAGCCCAACATATCTCTGCTTGCAGCACCACACTCACTCTCACACTCACTCTCACACTCACTCTCACACTCACTCTCACACTCACTCTCACACTCACTCTCACACTCACTCTCACACTCACTCTCCAGTGCAGGATTTACAAAAAGTATATAAGAAGCTTACCAAAGAGCTTTACAGCCAATGAAGTACCTTTTGAAGTGTAGTCACTGTTGGAATGTAGGAACGCTAATAAAGGGTACTTTGGAAAGTAACCCTCAAAAGTTAGGATACTGTTGTACACCCAGCTGACAACCCCCACGGCTCGCAGCAACAAAACACTTTGGGTAGACCTTGCCTTTGGGGGATAGTGTAAAACGGGAGATAGCGGGTCAGCAGCCCGTTTTAAATCTCTCCCCATTTATATTCCCATTGACCTCAACGGAGAGATGTAAAACGGGCTGCTGATTCGCACCAAGCCGAGGTCTACCCCTCTGATCCTGAAGTGTGTTGCACTACTATACCATCAGGCTCATCGAATGAACAGTGAGAAAGAGCACCTTTAAACTGGAGGAAGTGTGTGGAGTTGAAAGAGAAATTGTTGAAGATGGGAACAAGTTTAAGCCAAGCTGAGAAGACCATTGGTAAATGGGGACAGGTTTGGGGATACTCACGGGAGAAATGAAGAACCTGGAGATCATCTTACTAATGAATGGATGTTTGGAGGAACTGGACATTTATGGTGAAGATAAAACTATGAGGGACAGAAAACTTGGTAAAGAGGATCAGCAGAATCACACATAACAACAACAAATTGCATTTATGTAGAGCTGTGAGAGTAGTAAAACATCCCAAGGCGCGACACAGGATCGTTATCAGACAACATGTGGCACCGAGCCACGTACGGCAATATTAGGACAGCTCGGTTTTAAGGAGTGTCTTAAAGGAGGAGAGAGAGCTGGAGAGGTTTATGGAAGAAAGGCCCGAGCTTCGGGCCCAGGCAGCTGAAGGCACGGCTGCCAATGGTGGAGCGAAGGGAGCGGGCGATGCTCAAGGGGACAGAATTGGAGGAACGCAGAGATCTGGGAATTGCAAAATAAAGAATTCAAAACACTACATACTTTGTAATAACTTAATTAAATGTCGCCATTGAATTGTCTTTGGTGAGTTTTAATGCCTTTATTAAAGTTTTTATTTGAAGGCCTCAGCCTCTCTCAAAAGCCTGGACATGGACTTTCTATTATTGCCTGGAGCTACAACCCTGTTGGCTCAATTCAGATTGTGCCGTCTGAGTGTGTGCAGTGCACTCAATATTCCAAGATTCCAGCTCAACTGCTAAATATTTTTCTTTCGCTTTTGGCAGCTTGTACGCAAAATTATTTTTCAAAATTATTTGAAGAAAAGCTTTATTCAGGTAAAGTTTAATAAGAGTATTTTTTAGAACAATGGGGTGACGGGTTTTTAAAAAGCAGGGTGTGTGCGAGAGAGAGTGAGCGGGACTACTGATTGTACACCTATAGTCTCAATGCAACAGGACATAATAACATTATTGTAATAGACTGGCAAATAATATCATGGTTTTAATGCACTAATATATTAATGTAAAGACTGTAACAACTCACATTTCTATAGCTCTCCTCACGCGCAGGAAAAGTCTCAGTGTGCTTTACATGAAGAAGGAAAAAGAACACAACAGTCAACAAATTCTGACGCAGGATGGTGACAAGGGAGTATAAGGTGATACATTCAAAGTAAGGAAGCTATCCTGGTCCTAGAAACTGAGGCCTGCTATTGGAGAATTCTTTGCAATCGCAGGACGAATGAGATTTGTTCAAGCCCTTTATTCTTCAGCCATTAATCATTTTATAAACTTTGAAATGTTTTTGATAGTAAGTCTACCCTTAATGCCAGACAAGATAAACACGGTTGGTGAATATTTTACAGACTATCTCTATGATAACTAGTCAAGATTAAAACTGGGATGATTATAGGGAAACTACCCTAAAAGACGGTATTTCATTGGGTATAATTGGACCAGGGCACATGCAGTTAGACTACGCAGAAGTAGGAATGGGCTGGATGCTGGGCGGCTCTTCTTTTCCCGGAGAGTAGTGAGCCTTTGGATTGCGTTGCCGACTGGTGTGGTGGGTGCCGACTATTTTATGCCTTCACAAGGGAGCAGGCAGAGACTGGGGCAGAGCTCGCACCACATAGAAGGTAAGTGGGTCACCAGTTAATGCAAGCATGGTCCATGTGATCTCCTGGACTGGTTTCGATTACTTGAGAGGGTCGGAGAGGAGTTTTTGAGTTTTTCCCTTATTGGCCCTGTTTTTTTTGCCCCTCCCAGGAGATCGCATTTTTTCCTGGGTGGGGGGCGCAGGAAGTGTCTCGTCATCACCCTCCAGGCATCGTGAGTGTTGGGCAGGCTTGATGGACCACCTGGTATGTTCCTGCCCGTCATTTTCGTGTGTTCGTATAAAAGGAACAATTGTCAAAAGTGTAAGAACAAGTATAAGGATAAAGCTAGTTTAGAGTTGCTAAAAAGGCAATGGAAAAGGGGATAGTGGCCCACTGTGGCTCTGGTGATAAGGGTTTCCCAGTTATGTTGGAATTCAGAAAACGATCAAGGACCACATTGGTCCTTTGAGGGGTTTGTCCGGGCAGGTTAGGTATGAAGATAAGGCCTGGCTGATGAACTAAACAGGCCCTCCAGCTGTTTTCACTTCTGACGGTATTGTTATTGTCCCAGTAGTACTCGATCAATGTGCAGCTACAATTGCTTCAACAGCGCTAACTGCAGAGTGGTATCAACTGGGAATAAGGCACTTAAAGGTGATTGTGTTGATGGGCTAGTTCCATTTACCCCAGAGTGCTGTAAGAAGTGGGGAGGTCAGATGTGAGCCACTGGCCCATATATTCAATAACTGGTGGAGCTTGGGTTGGTCCCCATGGATTGGAGGGAGCCTTATGTGGTCCCATTATTTAAGAAGGGGAAGAAATTGGACCCTGGTAACTGAGATTGCCATCAGTTGAAAACATGATACGGGGTGTGTGATTTGTGATCACTTGGACAGTTCAGTGTTTATTAAGAATTTCCAGAATGGCTTCAGGAAACAGAAGCCCTGCTCACTAACCTGACTGAGGCTTCTGAAGAAATGACCGGGAATGGTGGATGGGGCAGTCCTGTTGATGTTGGGTATCTTGATTTCCAAAAAGCTTTATAGAAATTGCCGCACATAAGGCTTTTAAAAAAGATTAGAGGATAGAATTTCCTGCACTAGCTGTATAGTGGGGCAGCACTTCCACCCGTCGCTGTGATGACTCTCTCACCCTAACCCGTTTGCCGAGGTCAGGATAATTTTAGTTTAGAGAAAGGTCTCCCAGGTGCTATTGCACCCTCTATGGGGAGTCTGCCTCCGGGGGGAGGGGAGGGGCAGGGAGGGGCAGGGAGGGGAGTCCAGCACTGCTGCGGCATTTAAAACAACAGTGAGTACAGTTCACAACTAATCCATTGGCCATGAAGTGGGAAGGCCTGAGTATGAAAGGTGCTATATATCTCATTGAACCATATCAAATTCTTACAGGGCTTGACAAGGTAGATGCAGGGAGGATGTTTCCCCTGGCTGGGGAGTCTAGAACCAGGGATCAGAGTCTCAGAATAAGAGGTCGGCCATTGAGGACTGAGATGAGGAGAAATTTCTTCACTCAGAGGGTGGTGAATCTTTGGAAGTCTCTACCATAGAGTGCTGTGGAGGCTCAGTCATTGAGTATATTCAAGACAGAGATCGATAGATTTTTGAATATTAAGGGAATCAAGTGATATGGGGATAGTGCAGGAAAGTGGAGATGAGGTAGAAGATCAGCCATGATCTTATTGAATGGCGGAGCAGGCTCGAGGGGCCGAATGGCCTACTCCTGCTCCTATTTCTTATGTTCTTATAAAGGCGAGTATTTTGTCTCTTCATGGAGCAGCTTAAAGAGGCAGGCCAGGATGTTTAAAAGTGGGAGCAACAGCAGACCACAAGAAACATGTCTGAAGCCTGCAGCAGCGGAGATCAAAGCCTGGTCGAAGCTCTGAGTCTGCTCAAGTTGTTGCCCACATGGGGTGAAAGTGACGTGAGTGGTGCCCCCCCCCGCCCTCACCCCGCCCCAGTAAACGAGCAGCAGGGACCTGCCAGACACACTGGCGTATGGGCGCCTAACTGATCTGACAAATCTCCTCAGAGGAGGCTTTGATTGAGCCAGTGGCGTGAGAGTTCAAAGTTCAAAGCGGCCTTGACCACAGCGGGCGGGGCTCGCGCTCTGCTGGACAGTAACCTGGAGCTCAGGCTCCAGTAGACTGCACAGCTCGGTGATGGCCTGCCCGCCCAATCATACAGGGCGGAAGCAGGGCTCCTCAGACTTGCCTGGGTCATATGGTGAAACTCCAGGGGTCAGGAGCCTCAGGTGCAAGCACGCCCGCCTTTTCTCTCCAAGCAGGAAACCCCTTCCAATCCAGCCCGGTGATTGTCAGGCCTGAGGGAGGCCCGTCGTTGAGGTCGATGCTCTCAGCTGCAGGGGACGACTGGTGACAGAGGGAATTCTACTGTTGGAGTTGGCCACCAAAGTAGTGTTGAACTGCAGAGGGAGGAAGCAAGTGCGCTAGCTGTAGATAAATATATTACTTCTAATATACAAAGTGCTGCTGAGCAAATAATGTGGCACTGAGGGAGTGCTGCACTGTTGGAGGTGCCGTCTTTTGGATGTGTCATTGAACCAAGGCCCCGTCTGCTCTCTCAGGTGGACGTAAAAGATCCCATGGCACTATTTTGAAGAAGAGCAGGGGAGTTATCCCCGGTGTCCTGGCCAATATTTATCCCTCAACCAACATAACAAAAACAGATTATCTGGTCATTATCACATTGCTGTTTGTGGGAGCTTGCTGTGCACAAATTGGTTGCTGTGTTTCCCACAGTACAACAGCGACTACACTTCAAAAGCACTTCAGTGGCTGTGAAGTGTTTTGGGACGTGCTGGAGGGCGCTGTATCAATACAAGCTCTTTCTTTAGGTCCCACGGTAGAGCAGGAGCTTTCTCCCAGGGTCCTGGTAGCGGCCTCCTCCTGTTCTGTCTTTGTTAAATGCTTACTGTGGCTTGTTAGAAACTTGACTTTGTCACCATTAAGATGAGCAATCTTTTGATTTGCTGTGCTTTCTGACCCAGTCTCCTGTTAAAAATACAACCAATACTCCTTGTGATGAAACCCGCTGCTTGACTGTTTTCCAGGATGTGGAGTCAGTGGTTGGTGGAGGTTTAAAAGTGAAGTTGTACATTTTATGGCTGCTGTGTGCACAGCATAGTGTTGCAATGGCGGGGGCGGGGTAGCACAGCTTCTGTTTTTGTGTTGCTAGATCCTCGACACCTAGTAACCCTACAGTGAGAAACCAGTAGAAGGTGAGCTGACATCAAGGGAGCGCTGAGACTCACTGGGGCAGTGCCCAGCTACAGAATAAATCTCACTCTGTGAGTGTGTTGCAGCGCAGCCCAGACAGGATGGATCTCCCCTCATTCATCAGGCTCTTTCTTGTAGTTTTAGTTTATTTTAGGGGTAAGTATTAATACTTTGCATCTGCTTCACTGTTTCTTATGTTGCTGATGACAGATTTAGACCTCAGGGTGACAGCTTGTGTATTTACATGGAAAATCTGATGGAGAGTGCAACCACGCCTGGATAACACGATGTATTGATTGTTAATTTGGGGGCATGTAATGAGAGTCTCAGTTCTCCTGTAAGACTCAATGGGGGAATTTTCACAGCCCTGGGGAGGCAGGTGTGGAGGCGGGACAGCCGGGAAAATGGCAGAAACTGGGAGTGGGTACCGAACCCGCTCCCAACCTGCCTCCGTGTCATCTTCCCAGGAGGCCGGTCCCTGACTCGCGCAGGGACCTGTCTCCTCGAGGCGGGAAGGGGATTAGAGCCAATTAACCGCCTGTTAACAGGCAGTTTTGAGGCTTTTCCCCATTTTACGCCTGCAATTGCAGGCTTCCCGACGGCTGTGAACCTCGCCAGGGTCAGCGAGGCGAGCAGTGGGTCTGCAGGGGTGAGAGGGGTCGAAATGTAAGCTGTATAGGTAAGTGATGGGTGCAAGTGTGGAGAGCTAAGTATGAGAGGTGAGTGTAAAGTGTTGGAAAAAGTTTCCTTACCTTTGCTTCTTTCTGCAGGCTTCAACCTCTGAGGATCCGGAGGTGCCTCATCTCAACGGCAGAGATGACAGAATGGCTGCTGCATTCTCAGATGCAGCAGCCATCTGCTTTCTGCTGAGGAGAGAGGTGTTGGTGAACCTTCTGTGCAAGGGCTCACCTTAGAACAGAGATTGTTAGTGTTTGACAGCTTCTCAAAGCTGTCAAACGCTGAAAATTCATCTGTCAAAATTTTTTCGACAGATGAAGCGTCATACGCTGACGTCATCTGTCACCGGCTTTCCCTTAATTGGCCGGCGGGCTTAACAGGGTCAATCAAGGGAAAATAGCGTGCGTTGGCCGGATGTCGTTGGGGCCGGGACTGAAACCCGACAACCAGCAGTCCAGTCCCCAACGCGCCCCCATTGACAAAATCCAGCCCTGGGTGTGTGAATAAGTGTTTGAATGACTATGTCTGTGTAAATGTGGGCCTCTACTGTGAGTGTGGATGTAAGCGTGTTTACAATTGTGTTTGCAGGTGTTTTGAGTGTGTCTGTTTTTGTGCATTTGACTGTGTCTGTGTCTGTGTGTGAGTGTGAGTGTGAGTGTGTCAGTGTGTGTCTGTGTCTGTGTGTCAGTGTGTGAGTGTGTCAGTGTGTGAGTGTGTCAGTGTGTGTCTGTGTGTGAGTGTGTGACTGTGTGAGTGTGTGAGTGTGAGTGTGTGAGTGTGTCAGTGTGTCAGTGTGTGAGTGTGTCAGTGTGTGTGTGTGTGAGTGTGTCAGTGTGTCAGTGTGTCAGTGTGTGACAGTGTGTGAGTGTGTCAGTGTGTGAGTGTGTCAGTGTGTGAGTGTGAGTGTGTGAGTGTGTCAGTGTGTGAGTGTGTGTGTGTGTGAGTGTGTGTGTGAGTGTGTCTGTGTGTGAGTGTGAGTGTATGTGTGTGTGCCAGTGTGTGAGAGTGTGTGGGTGTGTCTGTGTGTGTGAGTGTGAGTGTGTCAGTGTGTCTGTGTGTCAGTGTGTCTGAGTGTGTCTGTGTGTGAGTGTGTGTGAGTGTGTCAGTGTGTCAGTGTGTGAGTGTGTGTGTGTCAGTGTGTCTGTGTGTGAGTGTGTCAGTGTGTGAGTGTGTGTGTGTGAGTGTGTCTGCGTGTGAGTGTGAGTGTATGTGTGTGTGCCAGTGTGTGAGAGTGTGTGTGTGTGAGTGTGTGAGTGAGTGTGTGTATGTGAGTGTGTCAGTGTGTGTGTCAGTGTGTGTGTGTGTGTGAGTGTGTCTGTGTGTGTGAGTGTGAGTGTGTGTGAGTGTGAATGTGTGTCTGTGTGTCAGTGTGTCTGAGTGTGTCTGTGTGTCAGTGTGTGTGAGTGTGTCAGTGTGTGAGTGTATCTGTGTGTGAGTGTGTGAGTGTGTATGAGTGTGTGAGTGTGTGTGTGTGAGTGTGTGAGTGTATGTGAGTGTGTGTGAGTGTGTGAGTGTGAGTGTGTGTGAGTGTGTCAGTGTGTGAGTGTGAGTGTGAGTGAGTGTGAGTGTGTCAGTGTGTGAGTGTGTATGAGTGTGTCAGTGTGTGAGTGTGTGAGTGTGTGTGAGTGTGTCTGTATGTGAGTGTGTCTGCATGTGTGAGTGTGTCTGTATGTGTGAGTGTGTCTGTCTGTGTGTGTGTCTGTATGTGGGTGTGTCTGTATGTGTGAGTGTGTCTGTATGTTTGTGTGAGTCTGTATGTTTGTGTTTGCCTGTATGTTTGTGTGAGTCTGTATGTTTGTGTTTGTCTGTATGTTTGTGTGAGTCTGTATGTTTGTGTTTGCCTGTATGTTTGTGTGTGTCGGTATGTTTGTGTTTGTCTGTATGTTTATGTGTGTCTGTATGATTGTGTCTGTATATATGTGAGTGTGTCTGTATGTTTGTGTGTCTGTATGTTTGTGTGTCTGTATGTGAGTGTGTCTGTATGTGAGTGTGTCTGTATGTTTGTGTGTCTGTATGTGAGTGTGTCTGTATGTGAGTGTGTCTGTATGTGAGTGTGTCTGTATGTTTGAGTGTGTCTGTATGTTTGTGTGTCTGTATGTGAGTGTGTCTGTATGTTTGAGTGTGTCTGTATGTTTGTGTGTCTGTATGTGTGTGTGTCTGTATGTTTGTGTGTCTGTATGTTTGTGTGTCTGTATGTGGTGTGTCTGTATGTGAGTGTGTCTGTATGTTTGAGTGTGTCTGTATGTTTGTGTGCCTGTATGTGTGAGTCTGTCTGTATGTTTGTGTGTGTCTGTATGTGTGTGTGTGTGTCTGTATGTTTCTGTTTGACTGTATGTGTGTGTGACTGAGTGTGTGAGTGTGTCTGTATGTGTGAGTGTGTCTGTATGTGTATGTGTCTGTATGTGTGTGTGTGTCTGTATGTTTCTGTGTCTGTATGTGTGTGTGTGTCTATATGTGTCTGTATGTGTGTGTGTCTGTGTGTGTGTGTGTCTGTATGTTTGTGTGTCTGTATGTTTTGTGTGTCTGTATGTTTTGTGTGTCTGTATGTGTGTGTGTGACTGCATGTGTGTGTGATTGTATGTGTGTGTGTCTGTATGTGTGAGTGTGTCTGTATGTGTGTGTGTCTGTGTGTGTGTGTATCTGTATGTTCATGTGTCTGTATGTGTGAGTGTGTATGCATGTGTGAGTGTGTCTGTATGTGTGTGTGTCTATATATGTGTGTATGTCTGAATGTGTGTGTGTCTGTGTGTATGTCTGTATGTGTGTGTCTGTGTGTGTGTGTGTCTGTATGTGTTTGTGTCTGTATGTGTCTGTGTCTGTGTGTGTGATTCTGTATGTGTGTGTGTCTGTATGTGTGTGTCTGTATGTGAGTGTGTCTGTATGTGTGAGTGTGTCTGTATGTGTGTCTGTCTGTATGTGGGTGTGTCTGTACGTGTATGTGTCTGTATGTTTGTGTGTGTCTGTATGTGTGAGTGTGTCTGTATGTGTGAGTGTGTCTGTATGTGTGTGTGTCTGTATGTGTGTGTGTCTGTATGTGTGTGTGTGTGTTTGTATGTTTCTGTTTGACTGTATGTGTGTGTGACTGAGTGTGTGAGTGTGTCTGTATGTGTATGTGTCTGTATGTGTGTGTGTGTCTGTATGTTTCTGTGTCTGTATGTGTGTGTGTGTCTATATGTGTCTGTATGTGTGTGTGTCTGTGTGTGTGTGTCTGTATGTTTGTGTGTCTGTATGTTTTGTGTGTCTGTATGTTTTGTGTGTCTGTATGTGTGTGTGTGACTGCATGTGTGTGTGATTGTATGTGTGTGTGTCTGTATGTGTGAGTGTGTCTGCATGTGTGAGTGTGTCTGTATGTGTGTGTGTCTATATGTGTGTATGTCTGAATGTGTGTGTGTCTGTGTGTATGTCTGTATGTGTGTGTCTGTGTGTGTGTGTGTCTGTATGTGTTTGTGTCTGTATGTGTCTCTGTCTGTGTGTGTGATTCTGTATGTGTGTGTGTCTGTATGTGTGTGTCTGTATGTGAGTGTGTCTGTATGTGTGAGTGTGTCTGTATGTGTGTCTGTCTGTATGTGGGTGTGTCTGTATGTGTGTGTGTCTGTATGTTTGTGTGTGTCTGTATGTGTGAGTGTGTCTGTATGTGTGAGTGTGTCTGTATGTTTGTGTGTCTGTATGTGTGTGTGTCTGTATGTGTGTGTCTGTATGTGAGTGTGTCTGTATGTGTGAGTGTGTCTGTATGTTTGTGTGTGTCTGTATGCGTGAGTGTGTCTGTATGTGTGAGTGTGTCTGTATGCGTGTGTGTCTGTATATGTGTGTGTCTGTATGTGTGTGTATCTGTATGTTTGTGTGTGTCTGTATGTGTGAGTGTGTCTGTAAGTGTGAGTGTGTCTGTATGTGTGTGTGTCTGTATGTTTGTGTGTCTGTATGTTTGTGTGTGTCTGTCTGTGTGAGTGTGTCTGTATGTTTGTGTGTGTCTGTATGTGTGAGTGTGTCTGTATGTTTGTGTGTCTGTATATGTATGTGTCTGTATGTGTGTGTGTCTGTGTGTGTGTCTGTATGTGTGTGTGTCTGTGTGTGTGTGTCTGTATGCGTGTGTGTCTGTGAGTGTGTGTCTGTATGCGTGTGTGCCTGTATGTGTGTGTGTCTGTGTGTGTGTGAGTCTGTATGTGTGCATGTCTGTATGTGTGTGTGTCTGTATTTGTGTGTGTCTGTGTGTGTGTGTCTGTATGTGTGTGTCTGTGTGTGTGTTTGTGTGTCTGTATGTTTTGTGTGTCTGTATGTTTTGTGTGTCTGTATGTGTGTGTGTGACTGCATGTGTGTGTGATTGTATGTGTGTGTGTCTGTATATGTGAGTGTGTCTGTATGTGTGTGTGTCTGTGTGTGTGTGTCTGTATGTTCATGTGTCTGTATGTGTGAGTGTGTATGCATGTGTGAGTGTGTCTGTATGTGTGTGTGTCTGTATGTGTGTGTGTCTGTATGTGTGTGTGTGTGTTTGTATGTTTCTGTTTGACTGTATGTGTGTGTGTGACTGAGTGTGTGAGTGTGTCTGTATGTGTATGTGTCTGTATGTGTGTGTGTGTCTGTATGTTTCTGTGTCTGTATGTGTGTGTGTGTCTATATGTGTCTGTATGTGTGTGTGTCTGTGTGTGTGTGTCTGTATGTTTGTGTGTCTGTATGTTTTGTGTGTCTGTATGTTTTGTGTGTCTGTATGTGTGTGTGTGACTGCATGTGTGTGTGATTGTATGTGTGTGTGTCTGTATGTGTGAGTGTGTCTGCATGTGTGAGTGTGTCTGTATGTGTGTGTGTCTATATGTGTGTATGTCTGAATGTGTGTGTGTCTGTGTGTATGTCTGTATGTGTGTGTCTGTGTGTGTGTGTGTCTGTATGTGTTTGTGTCTGTATGTGTCTCTGTCTGTGTGTGTGATTCTGTATGTGAGTGTGTCTGTATGTTTGTGTGTCTGTATGTGAGTGTGTCTGTATGTGAGTGTGTCTGTATGTGAGTGTGTCTGTATGTTTGAGTGTGTCTGTATGTTTGTGTGTCTGTATGTGAGTGTGTCTGTATGTTTGAGTGTGTCTGTATGTTTGTGTGTCTGTATGTGTGTGTGTCTGTATGTTTGTGTGTCTGTATGTTTGTGTGTCTGTATGTGGTGTGTCTGTATGTGAGTGTGTCTGTATGTTTGAGTGTGTCTGTATGTTTGTGTGCCTGTATGTGTGAGTCTGTCTGTATGTTTGTGTGTGTCTGTATGTGTGTGTGTGTGTCTGTATGTTTCTGTTTGACTGTATGTGTGTGTGACTGAGTGTGTGAGTGTGTCTGTATGTGTGAGTGTGTCTGTATGTGTATGTGTCTGTATGTGTGTGTGTGTCTGTATGTTTCTGTGTCTGTATGTGTGTGTGTGTCTATATGTGTCTGTATGTGTGTGTGTCTGTGTGTGTGTGTGTCTGTATGTTTGTGTGTCTGTATGTTTTGTGTGTCTGTATGTTTTGTGTGTCTGTATGTGTGTGTGTGACTGCATGTGTGTGTGATTGTATGTGTGTGTGTCTGTATATGTGAGTGTGTCTGTATGTGTGTGTGTCTGTGTGTGTGTGTATCTGTATGTTCATGTGTCTGTATGTGTGAGTGTGTATGCATGTGTGAGTGTGTCTGTATGTGTGTGTGTCTATATATGTGTGTATGTCTGAATGTGTGTGTGTCTGTGTGTATGTCTGTATGTGTGTGTCTGTGTGTGTGTGTGTCTGTATGTGTTTATGTCTGTATGTGTCTGTGTCTGTGTGTGTGATTCTGTATGTGTGTGTGTCTGTATGTGTGTGTCTGTATGTGAGTGTGTCTGTATGTGTGAGTGTGTCTGTATGTGTGTCTGTCTGTATGTGGGTGTGTCTGTACGTGTATGTGTCTGTATGTTTGTGTGTGTCTGTATGTGTGAGTGTGTCTGTATGTGTGAGTGTGTCTGTATGTGTGTGTGTCTGTATGTGTGTGTGTCTGTATGTGTGTGTGTGTGTTTGTATGTTTCTGTTTGACTGTATGTGTGTGTGACTGAGTGTGTGAGTGTGTCTGTATGTGTATGTGTCTGTATGTGTGTGTGTGTCTGTATGTTTCTGTGTCTGTATGTGTGTGTGTGTCTATATGTGTCTGTATGTGTGTGTGTCTGTGTGTGTGTGTCTGTATGTTTGTGTGTCTGTATGTTTTGTGTGTCTGTATGTTTTGTGTGTCTGTATGTGTGTGTGTGACTGCATGTGTGTGTGATTGTATGTGTGTGTGTCTGTATGTGTGAGTGTGTCTGCATGTGTGAGTGTGTCTGTATGTGTGTGTGTCTATATGTGTGTATGTCTGAATGTGTGTGTGTCTGTGTGTATGTCTGTATGTGTGTGTCTGTGTGTGTGTGTGTCTGTATGTGTTTGTGTCTGTATGTGTCTCTGTCTGTGTGTGTGATTCTGTATGTGTGTGTGTCTGTATGTGTGTGTCTGTATGTGAGTGTGTCTGTATGTGTGAGTGTGTCTGTATGTGTGTCTGTCTGTATGTGGGTGTGTCTGTATGTGTGTGTGTCTGTATGTTTGTGTGTGTCTGTATGTGTGAGTGTGTCTGTATGTGTGAGTGTGTCTGTATGTTTGTGTGTCTGTATGTGTGTGTGTCTGTATGTGTGTGTCTGTATGTGAGTGTGTCTGTATGTGTGAGTGTGTCTGTATGTTTGTGTGTGTCTGTATGCGTGAGTGTGTCTGTATGTGTGAGTGTGTCTGTATGCGTGTGTGTCTGTATATGTGTGTGTCTGTATGTGTGTGTATCTGTATGTTTGTGTGTGTCTGTATGTGTGAGTGTGTCTGTAAGTGTGAGTGTGTCTGTATGTGTGTGTGTCTGTATGTTTGTGTGTCTGTATGTTTGTGTGTGTCTGTCTGTGTGAGTGTGTCTGTATGTTTGTGTGTGTCTGTATGTGTGAGTGTGTCTGTATGTTTGTGTGTCTGTATATGTATGTGTCTGTATGTGTGTGTGTCTGTGTGTGTGTCTGTATGTGTGTGTGTCTGTGTGTGTGTGTCTGTATGCGTGTGTGTCTGTGAGTGTGTGTCTGTATGCGTGTGTGCCTGTATGTGTGTGTGTCTGTGTGTGTGTGAGTCTGTATGTGTGCATGTCTGTATGTGTGTGTGTCTGTATTTGTGTGTGTCTGTGTGTGTGTGTCTGTATGTGTGTGTCTGTGTGTGTGTTTGTGTGTCTGTATGTTTTGTGTGTCTGTATGTTTTGTGTGTCTGTATGTGTGTGTGTGACTGCATGTGTGTGTGATTGTATGTGTGTGTGTCTGTATGTGTGAGTGTGTCTGTATGTGTGTGTGTCTGTGTGTGTGTGTCTGTATGTTCATGTGTCTGTATGTGTGAGTGTGTATGCATGTGTGAGTGTGTCTGTATGTGTGTGTGTCTGTATGTGTGTGTGTCTGTATGTGTGTGTGTGTGTTTGTATGTTTCTGTTTGACTGTATGTGTGTGTGACTGAGTGTGTGAGTGTGTCTGTATGTGTATGTGTCTGTATGTGTGTGTGTGTCTGTATGTTTCTGTGTCTGTATGTGTGTGTGTGTCTATATGTGTCTGTATGTGTGTGTGTCTGTGTGTGTGTGTCTGTATGTTTGTGTGTCTGTATGTTTTGTGTGTCTGTATGTTTTGTGTGTCTGTATGTGTGTGTGTGACTGCATGTGTGTGTGATTGTATGTGTGTGTGTCTGTATGTGTGAGTGTGTCTGCATGTGTGAGTGTGTCTGTATGTGTGTGTGTCTATATGTGTGTATGTCTGAATGTGTGTGTGTCTGTGTGTATGTCTGTATGTGTGTGTCTGTGTGTGTGTGTGTCTGTATGTGTTTGTGTCTGTATGTGTCTCTGTCTGTGTGTGTGATTCTGTATGTGTGTGTGTCTGTATGTGTGTGTCTGTATGTGAGTGTGTCTGTATGTGTGAGTGTGTCTGTATGTGTGTCTGTCTGTATGTGGGTGTGTCTGTATGTGTGTGTGTCTGTATGTTTGTGTGTGTCTGTATGTGTGAGTGTGTCTGTATGTGTGAGTGTGTCTGTATGTTTGTGTGTCTGTATGTGTGTGTGTCTGTATGTGTGTGTCTGTATGTGAGTGTGTCTGTATGTGTGAGTGTGTCTGTATGTTTGTGTGTGTCTGTATGCGTGAGTGTGTCTGTATGTGTGAGTGTGTCTGTATGCGTGTGTGTCTGTATATGTGTGTGTCTGTATGTGTGTGTATCTGTATGTTTGTGTGTGTCTGTATGTGTGAGTGTGTCTGTAAGTGTGAGTGTGTCTGTATGTGTGTGTGTCTGTATGTTTGTGTGTCTGTATGTTTGTGTGTGTCTGTCTGTGTGAGTGTGTCTGTATGTTTGTGTGTGTCTGTATGTGTGAGTGTGTCTGTATGTTTGTGTGTCTGTATATGTATGTGTCTGTATGTGTGTGTGTCTGTGTGTGTGTCTGTATGTGTGTGTGTCTGTGTGTGTGTGTCTGTATGCGTGTGTGTCTGTGAGTGTGTGTCTGTATGCGTGTGTGCCTGTATGTGTGTGTGTCTGTGTGTGTGTGAGTCTGTATGTGTGCATGTCTGTATGTGTGTGTGTCTGTGTTTGTGTGTGTCTGTGTGTGTGTGTCTGTATGTGTGTGTCTGTGTGTGTGTTTGTGTGTCTGTATGTTTTGTGTGTCTGTATGTTTTGTGTGTCTGTATGTGTGTGTGTGACTGCATGTGTGTGTGATTGTATGTGTGTGTGTCTGTATGTGTGAGTGTGTCTGTATGTGTGTGTGTCTGTGTGTGTGTGTCTGTATGTTCATGTGTCTGTATGTGTGAGTGTGTATGCATGTGTGAGTGTGTCTGTATGTGTGTGTGTCTATATATGTGTGTATGTCTGAATGTGTGTGTGTCTGTGTGTATGTCTGTATGTGTGTGTCTGTGTGTGTGTGTGTCTGTATGTGTTTGTGTCTGTATGTGTCTGTGTCTGTGTGTGTGATTCTGTATGTGTGTGTGTCTGTATGTGTGTGTCTGTATGTGAGTGTGTCTGTATGTGTGAGTGTGTCTGTATGTGTGTCTGTCTGTATGTGGGTGTGTCTGTATGCGTGTGTGTCTGTATGTTTGTGTGTGTCTGTATGTGTGAGTGTGTCTGTATGTGT